>JALGPY010000001.1:178189684-179543017 GCA_023055425.1 Linanthus parryae | reverse complement strand
ACAACGCAACACTATCCGCACAGCCTCTCGCTTGTAGACGTGAAAAGACCATCCTCTGTCAGCAGCAGCTAACCTAATAGGCATTAATAGCGCGTCGGGTCCGTTGAACAAATCGCCAATCTTAAGAACCAGCCCGTCCGACCTACCAATGCCATCACTACTACAACCACTACCACCGGCCTCATCAACAAAACGATTGCGGTCTATCTGCACAGTTTCCAATGCAAGATTGTTATGCACATTTGGTTCCTCTCTGTCGTACACATCACAGTCATTGACCGCATTGGTGGTTGTGTCTGTGAGGACCAATTGAGGGTCCATGTCGTCAGCATAGCCCTCGGGGATGATCTGCACGCCGGGGAAGTATTCTTCTTCAATCAATGCATGTGGGCTATTGTGTTCAACCACTGCGATCAGCTGCATATTGTTGTCATCTATCGGAGTCGGCTGCAAATTGTGGTCATCCATTGGAGTCGGGTCGTTATGTACTCCATCAAGAACAATATCTGAAACTATGTTTCCTTGAACCTCATCCTCCAAAGTAACGTACATTCTAACAGTATACCCCGCTGAACACCAATCAAACAAATCATCGATTTGTAGGTCAACAGAAAGTACGTTAGGGGGGAATAAGTCTGCATCGTCTATCAAGTGATGATAGTGTAAGACAATCTTCTTAGTGGACTCATGATCACCGCCCATTCTAACGGAGACATCTTCCTTCAATGACTCTACAGTAATGCCTTTGCACATCTTGAAATGCGCGGTCTTCAATCTTTCACCCAAATATTTGTATCTACCTTCGACACGATCCCATGCACCGTTCCAGATGACAAGTACTCCTAATTTCTTCACCATCTCTGTCATATATAAAAAAACTTCACATGTCAGAAGATAATGTTTGTTTTTCTTAATTAGAGTTTAGGGTTTAATAATAACCATATTGTGATAATAGTTATTTTTTAATAATAAGGGTTTAGGGTTTAGGGTTTACGGTTTAGGGTTTAGGTTTTTTTTTTTTTTTAAGACAGAGACGACCCATGACCATGGTCGTCCATGTCTTCACCAGTGAACGAACCTGACGACCTTGATCGTCAGGGCCTTCACCAGTGAACAGCGACGACCAATGACCATGGTGAATTACACAGACGAACCAACGACCATGGTCGTCTCTGTCTTCACCAGTGAACGAACCTGACGACCTTGATCGTCAGGGTCTTCACCAGTGAACGAACCGACGACCTTGGTCGTCAGGTCTTCACCAGTGAACGAACCAGCCGACCTTGGTCGTCAGGGTGTCCACTGGTGAATGACACGGACGACCGAGCCTTGGTCGTCTCGGTAGTTGAGGAACCTCAAGGGTCGCCTTGGAAATTGATGAGCCGGCATCAATGTGGATACATTTTCAAGATGGAATCATCTAGAAAATGTATCCACATTATTACAAGCATGCACGGCACAAGAAACAAAAGAACTGCCGAGTCTCTTCGTCTACCCTCCACCACTATAAATGTAGGTAAATGTTTTCTCCTAAACCACTACCTATTCACACAAAAAATCACTCAATCAAAATGTCCAAGCCAAGCTCCCCACCTAAGGAGTATGAAACTGACCACGGTGAAGAAGAAGAGGAGGTGGGAAGTGATGAAGAAGAAACAGGTAAGGAGAAGGAAACTGATGAAGAAGAAAATAGTGAAGAGGAGGGAAGTGAAGAAGAAAAGAGTGAAGAACCTGATTATTCCAAAGACGAACCTGCTTATTCCTATAAAAGGGGTTCACAAACAACCATTCACTCATCCGATGAAGACGAAGAAGACACGGCTCACTGGACTCCTCCACGTAAAAGAGACAGTGCTAGTGAAGATTCCGGTGAAGAATGGGACCCAGAAGAATCTCCTCCTAGGGATAAGAAGAAGCAAAAAAAAATGTAGTTTGTGTTTTTAAGTTTTTAAATTTCCATGTACTTTGCAATGTTTAATTTCAATGAAAATTTTAATGTTTAATGTTCACATTTTTGTGTTTGGCTCTTGATTAATGTTGGTTTATTATTTACCTTTTTTTTGAAATATGTTGATATTATTTACCTTGATCTTGATTGAACCATGTTCCAGTTTTTGTAATCTATTTCTTGATGTAATTTCTCAATTATTTGTTGATTATGTTCTATTTGATTGAACCATGTTCCAGTTTTATGTTCTATTTGATTGTGGGAGTTTTATTTTAACTCTTATTCAAAGAATTTAAAAAATTTGTGTCAAAGTGTTCTGGACCAGGTCGTCTGCATTTATAGCCGGTCGTCAGCGTTTACAGAGGATCGTCGGGGACGATCTGGAATCATAAAGACGACCTAGAAGGGTCGTCGGGTGTAACCTAAGTGTTTTTCCAGTTCACTCACACAGCGACGACCTAGACTCACCGAGACGGCCATGATGGGTCGTCAGGGTCGTCAGGGTCGTCAGGGCCGGCCCTCCGTGGTTTGCCCCGACGATCCATAAAAATACATAGGTCGTCTCTGTGTTTTCGTGAATGAAGACTTTGACGACCAAGCCCACTGCGTGGTCGTCGTGGTCTTACTCAAATCGTCCCCGACGAGTGTTACATTGGCATAAGAAAACACAGGAAGAACAGATGATTATGAACACATAAAATTTAACAAATCAAGATAAAAACCAGAAATTTTAATTGATAAGCTGACATTAGGATGAGAAGACACAACAAATACAACAATCTCAACAAAATTAGAGTTTACCTGCACTCTGAGCAGGTTCAAGAACAAATGGAGATGAGAGACTCAGATGAGAGAAAATGTGAGTTCCCTGGATAAAACAAGAGCAACTGAGAGTGACAAATGAGAAATGTTTCACAGCATTAAGGTTGGAGTACTGTGAAATCATAAATGATACGGTTGGTTGGAGTAATTTCTTCTTGTACTTTGTTAGGTAGAGGTAGATGAAAAATATTGAATGTTCGTGAGGGAGAAAAAAAAGAAGCAGTGAAGGTTGTAGTGAGAGAAAAAAATGGAAGGGTATTCAATATTAGGGTTGCAAGGGCATAGAAGTAATTGAACAAAAAACTTGGCTGACAAACATGTACTTTTGGCTGACAAGAAGGGACCACATAGTAGTTAATAATATCTTTACATATTTGATTACCCAGCCGGGTAGATTGGAAAAGCAAGTTTGGCCAAGGGTATAAACTCAAGTCAAGTTGCCAGAAAGGCATTTGAACAAAAACCTCGAGAAAATGGCGTAAAACAAGTGTGTTGTGACTGTGTAGTGCTAGAAGGGAAGAACATTCATACATTTGGGGTGTTCATGTAATATTATAAAGTACGGAGGTCAAATTGGAATTTTTAAACTTCATACTACATCAGTAGTTTTTTCTAGGGTTAAATGCATTTTACCCCCCTGTGGTTAGGGTTTGTGTCAGAGTTCCCCCTGGGTCTCAAATGCTGCAATACACTCCCTAGAAGTTTCATTTTTGTGTGGTAAGGGGGTATTTTTCCGTTGGTGAGAATAAAAAGACTTCACTACCCTTGTATAAATAGCATACACAACTCTTTTTCTAATTTCATTTTATCATCTCTCTCTAAACTTTACTCTCTTTCTCTTTCTCTCTGAATCACATCTTCTTCTCCTTCCTCATCTCCCTCGTTGTCTTTCTTCCTTCTCCGCTGTCGCCGTCGTCCTCCCCTCTACCTGCGCCGCCCGTGTCCTCTAGTCTTGGATCTGCGCCGCCGCAGCCAGGTTCTTCGCCTTCCTTGTCGCTGGGGTTCATACTTCAGCATCAGCCTCTTTCACTTTCCCATCCTCCTCTTCCCCCTTCCCGGCCTCTTCTTCCCCTTCCCGTTCTCCTCCTCTTCCCCCTTCCCCCATCCCCTCCACCTCTTTCATCAGATCTGTTTCTCAGATCGTGTTTTTTTGTTTTTTTTTTTTGTGTGTGAATATTGAGGGTATAATGGGTTTAAAAGTGAAAAGTTTAGAGTTTTGTTTAATTCAGACATGTATGATGAAATGTTCTCTCTCTCTCTAGAGCCTCCTTTGCTCTCCTATGAGCTTTGCCTGCTTCTTGAGCCCATCAACCGCCCATAATCAAGCCTAACCCCTATATCTTTTTCTTCCTTCACTCAACTTTCTGTTTAGGCCTAATGATTTGCATGTCTTGTTATTTGAAATTTTAGATTTCTTTATTACTTAACGATCTCTACAGAATCTTCGTTGGCTAATCCCTCTCTGTCTTTCAGGTCTCTCTCTCGCCATTTGGCAGTCTGATCCCTTCAGCTTCTGCATTGTTACTTCATATTACTCTTTCTCCCTCTTCTCTCTTCTGTAATCCCTTTTCGTTGTCTTGTTATGTTTGGTTTTGTCTTTCTTCTTCTGCATGTATAATCCTTATCGAGCTGATTTCCACAGCTCTTCCTCCGATGACTCCATTGAGGAGGGGCTAGATGAAAGGGGTATGTTCTTGCTTTAGATCATGTCGATGCGTTTGCCTTCATAGAGCTTATGAAGGACACCTTGATATCTAAGTTCATTGGTCCCAAATCTCTTTCACCTGCCATTATTCAACAAAAAGTTTCTCATAATTGGAAAACTTTTGCGTTAATTTGGATTGAAAAGAAGGACACTCTCTATCTTTTTCATTTTCAGAAAAAAGATGGCAAAGAGTTCTTTTTTAATGAATCTGTGGTTACTTTTCATGGCTCTTGTGTACAAAGAAAGAAAGCCTAATCAGTCTCTCATGGAGGTGGATTTTCTACTGTATATTTGTGGTTTCAAGTGCCCGACTGCCCCTTAGAAGGTTTCATTATGATCATGCAAATGATCTTGGGGTTTTAGCAGGGAACATTTTGATCATTGACCGGTCTTATTAAAGAGTTAGAAACATGCAGGGGTTGAGAATCGAAGTCCGGGTTAGACTAGATGATAACTTAGTCCCAGGACTTATGTGCAGTTGGCCACTAAACCAGGAAACGGGTGTATTTTAGATATGAACGGATCTTCTAAGTCTGTTACAGGTGTGGAAAATTTGGGCACATAAACAAGAATTGACCTCATATATTGTTGAAGTCTTGGAGAGATTGGAGATGAGGTATCTTCAGTCCCAATTTCTCTCGAGCCTTCCTTTTCATGTTAACCCTCAAAGTAAGCTCTTTACCAACCTCCTCAAAGCCCACTCTAAGTTTGGTTCGTTTAAGACTATGAAGTTTGATAATAGCATCAAACATGTCTACGATTTCTCTGAGCCCCCCCCCTTTCACAAGACCCTAACCAAGCTCCACCTCAAGATTTGGTATTCTCTCTTGATAATCTATCTTCGCCAGAAGAATCCTTTTTCACCCCGTGCTCTCACTCTCACCCCTGCCACCAAAATCAAAACCCCGATTCTCTGCAAGATCCACCATTTATAGCATTTCTAACAACCCCCATGCTTGCACTTCATTTAATTCTCAGGAGACTTTTCAGTGGGTGGAGCAGTTAAATGCTTCTGTAACTGCTCCCCTGATTTATCATCATCTGAACCAATTCAATTCTTTTCCTTCTCAAGAAACGTTCCCTATTCCTGCTGTTTCATTTGATAGCCAGATGCATGTGTGGTCTAGTCCTAATCCAATGCCTATTGGAATTGCCACTTTGTCATTCAATGACACGCTTCACCAAGAGTTGCTTCGCTTGCCCAAAATTGTCACTACAAAAGGCAAAGAGATCATTTATGATGGAGTTTCGCCGCCCACATACCCCTATCATCTTCTCTGCCTTATCATCATTCAAGCCTAATCAATTAATCCACCATGAGAGCCCTCCCTACCACCTATAAGATGCTTCGTCACTCCGGTTTTCTAATGAATGCTTCTGATTTTACCCCATCAGTTACCACATGGGCAGAAGTGGAAGAATCTCAAAGAGATCAAGAACTCAGAGATCTTGACAAGTTGACTTCTGCTTCTAAAGTCCTGGTGCCCATAAAACCAAGAGCAAAGAGAAGTAAGGAAAAGGCTGGAATTAAAGTGTATAAGGAGGAGTTTTGGCGATTAAGAAGAAGAAGGTGATTTTCAAAGATGACAAAGTTGCAAACATAAGAAAGCCCCCCGAAAAGAAGCTGGATCTTCTCAGATGGTGCCTCTAGATAGCAAGGCTAAGGGTAAGAAACAAAAAGATTAACAAAGCCATGCAAGAAGGTATCTCTTTTGTTTTTTTTACCTTTAATCCCTTCTCTCCTCTGTTCTTAAACTTCAAATTCAAAAAAAGACTAAGATTTGAAGACTTTGAATCATTTTCCATGTCTTTCTCAACTAAGATATTTTAAAAATAATCTGGGGTTCAGGATGGTTGTCCGAAAACATCCGTCCAAATCATTATAAATCTTTTGGGATGGAACTGCAGAGGATTAGGTCAGGACTCTGGAGTCCATGAAGATTTTTCCTTAGTCAAAAAACATAAGCCCTCTCTATTTTTTTTTGTCTGAAACCAAAAAAGATGTGTTGTTTTTTAAACAATAAATTTTGGAAACTAGGATTTCCTAATCAGTTTGGGATTGATCCAGTATGATCAAGGGGTGGTACGTGGTGTGCTTGGAATCATTTGACTTTTTCTTGTTCTATTTGTTTCTCCTCTGATAATATTATCCTTATTAAGATTCATGATGCTATACATTGTATCTGGTTCTTTGGCCTTGCTTATGGCTCTCCTTAATTTGAGTGTAGAGTGGATGTTTGGAATAGGTTTGATCAGGTCCTCCCTAAAAATGAGCCTCTGGTGCTTTTATGTGATTTCAACCAAGTCCTTTTTTTTATTGATAAGTCTTGTCCTGACTCTTCCTCTATTAGGGGAGCTGATGTCCTTCTTGATCATTTCCATGATTGGGAGATGATTGATATTAAAAATGTTGGTCCTTGGTTCACATGGACCAAAAATAGATGGCTTTCTCAACCCACATTGAGAGGCTGGACAGGGCTTGGGAAAATATCAAGTTCCTTCACCTATTACCTTATGTCTTTATCTCTAGTTTGGGTATCTCCGCCTCTGATCACTCTCCTATGCTCTTGCAGCTGCTCCCATCTAAATATGATATAGGTAGAAAAGTCTTGCGTTTTGAATCCAGGTGGCTGAGATTTTCTGAAGTGTATCATTTGATTGAATTTGTCCGGTCTCTCCCTATTCCTGGCTCACCTTGTTATAGAGTGGTCAAGTTACTTTTTATTACTCTCGAAACTCTCAAATCTTGGGCAGATCCTTCATCTAAGAAAGGATCTGCTGTCTATCTAATCTCACTTACCTAGCACAAATGCAGTTCAGAGGTTTTTTCAAAAAAAAAAAGATTGAACTTCATAAACTTCAAAAAAAACTTTATAGGCTCAAGGAGCAAGGTGCTCTTGGCTTAAGGATGGTAATAAAACTACAAAAAAATCATGCTTTTACTAAGACCATAAAGCAAACAAACTCTATTTGGTCTCTCTTGGATGGCAATGGTTGCTACTTAACTGATCCACTTCTTGTTGCTAATGCTTTTGTTACTCACTTTAAAGATATTTTCTCCCCCTACCCCTTCTTTACCTGAACTCCAAGCAGAGAACAACAAATTGTTTGCTTTTGATATCCTTTTTAATGTTTCTAAAAAGCTTAGCCCAGAACAACGATGATTTTTTAAATGAACCCTTCACTGCTGAGGAAGTTAGAAGAGCTGTTTTTTCTTTATCTCCATTAAAAGCTCCTGGTCCTGATGGCATTCAAGCTATCTTATTCCAAAAAGCCTGGCCAATTATTGACACTTACTTCAGCTATCCTATCATTCCTTAACTCTGGTCACTTGCTTAGAGAGTTAAATAAAACTCTTATCGGGTCCGAACCCGAATGTAATTCTCTCCATCACTACTTTCAACCTTCGGGGATGGATCAATAACTTCCCCAATCTCTGACATCAATATTCTGTCCGTCTCTTCTCTGAGTGGGTTTAGTGGAAGGTTGTGAATCTGAATCCACACATCGATGTTATCGAAGGAAACCTTCTTTGTTTCGTCCCCCAACTTCCATGATTTGAGAAGTAAGATTTTCCCATTGTAAGCCCATGGACCTGCTGCTGCAACCCTTTCCATGCTAGCTTGATCAGGGAATTGAAAAACGAAAGTATTGAAATCTAATTCAAGGATATTGATCATCTTACCCTTATTCCAGATCCTCTCTATTGTCATTCTCATTCATCTACTGTTTATTGGTTCTTCTGAGGCAAAAAAACCAATCATGAACCACTGAAACTCTTTCTTCGTCTCCGCTAGATACTCATCGTCGAATTCCACCGTATTCTGCTCCTTCTCCGTGTATTCAGATGCAATTTTCTTCGACGCCATCACCATTTTGGGGAAGACAAGGGTTTCGAAGTTGCTCCGAAAAACTATGAACTAGGTAACTGGATTAAACCGAACTTTACATACTACTCTAAATTATAACTTTCAACTAAGTACTACAAATAAAATTATATGTTGGAAACATAGTATAGCTGAAACCTGCAAATAAAAATGAATAAGACTTTTAAAGTAGATGTTTCCCCGCCCAATCACGCAAGTTTACGACTAGTTATAAATATTAAAGAATTTCAACCTTGGGGGTGATTAAGGCATACAAGTTGGTGCACGTCATTCAAAACTTCGATTAATATCTTGCCTCTTGTATCAAAATAAAAATACAATAATACGGGAATGAAAAACTCTTCGCTCTGAGATCGGTTGGGTAACAAAATTTGAGAAGAAATTTATGTTAATGACCTAATGTGCTATTGCACTATGTCAGGCAGGAGGGATACTTTGCTCATTTCTGAAGAAGTTTTGAGGATCAACTGCTGTCTTCACTCTCACCAATCTATCAAAGTTACCGTTGAAGTACTTTCGCCCATAGACTTCTGCTTCCTTACAGGTTGCATTACAAAACGGGCTGCTGCCAATATCAAGATCTCTATAATTCAAAAACGCTTCCCTTGGATTGTTGGACACGTACGGAGCCATAAAAGTGTGAAATTCTCTTGACGACGCCACATATTTCCTTGTATTCTCCGCGCTTTCTTGCCCAGCCCATGTGTGCAAGTACTCAATTTTTGCTATTGCATCTCTGTGAGGATATGGAGTGGCAGAAACACTAATCTGAGACACTCTTCCTCCGTACGGGTTCCACTGCATCGACACTGTTTGGTTAGTGTCAATCATATGCTTCCATATTCGCTCCAACCCGTCTTTAGGAATTATATCGCGAATGATATCTGATTTATATTTGAAGGGACTTCCTCCTTTCCTTGAAAGTAGAGTCTCAAGGGGTGTTCCCTTTGGAAATTTAGCCCATATTAGAGTAGTATCAATCCAAGGCAGTTCTTGACAGTCTGTCACTTTAAGTCCCAATTCAGGGAAGCTCTGGTTCATGATCTGAAGAAGTCGATCATGTTTCCCGAGATATGATATCACGAATCCAACTTTCACCGTTGTTTTCCCAATGCAATTTGTATCATTAATCACATACATTTCCAACCTTACGAAAAGCTCCTCAGGCAGCGTAGTTGCTACATGTTGCCACTTATAAACCAAGTCAGTAGCTCCTTGTTCCAATGTCCTATACACATAACCATAAGTGATTTTCTCAGGAATGGCTACTAAACGAACCTTCCACGAGAGGATCACCCCAAAACTTGCTCCCCCTCCTCCACGTATGGCCCAGAAGAGGTCTTCCCCCATCAATTTCCTATCGAGAATTTCCCCGTCGGCATTAACAAGACGTGCGTCGATAATGTTGTCCACCGATAGGCCAAATTTCCTCATCAAGTTCCCGTATCCGCCCCCACTGAAGTGACCGCCCACGCCAACAGTAGGGCAGACGCCGGATGGAAAAGCTCGATCATTTCTCTTATTCGCAATGTTATAATAGACTTCACCCAAGGTGGCACCGGATTGGACCCACATTGTGTCATCTTCTAAGTCGATATCAATGCAACGAAGGTTAAACATGTCGAGTACCACAAATGGGAGATTTGATCGATAAGAGAGGCCCTCGTAGTCATGGCCTCCACTCCTTGATTTAATTAGCAAGTCAAGCTTCCTGCAGCACTTCACAGTTGCTTGAACGTGAGATTCCTCTAAAGCTGTGATAACTGCTACTATGGTTGGCGATTGGTCAGGCTTGAATCTAAAATTGCGTTCATACGCCTCCAAGGCTGATAAGAACGAAGCATTGCTCGGGACGTAGATAGCATTAGAGATTGGTTGAGAGGAATTAGAATTGTATGAATTGAGACAACTTAAGAGTTTTTCTTGTATGGTTTGTGCTAATGAAGAACTTGCCAAGGACAACAACAATAGAATGACTAGTATTAGTACTTTGGTGCATGAGATTTGCTTCATCTTGCAAGAGCTGATTTGAGGTTTGTGGTATTAGTACCGGTATATGCTTGTAACTAGTGGTAGAAGTTTTTATAGGTGATCTTTTTTTTTGTCATGATTACAAGAAATTTCTAATCTATTAAAAAATTTCCATGTTCAATTTCGAGACCACATGCATGAACTCCGATTTAGCACTTGGAATGTTTGTATATTTTGTCAACAAAAACACGACACGTTAGTAAGCACCAAACTTGGAAGGCATACCGTAACAACGGAGATCAAACAAGTGGAGCAGTTGAGTCAAAATACACATTACTAATGTTCACCCATATAGAAATTCATAAATAATAAGGAGCAATGTCATCGGCCAACACATCAATATGTATAGTTATTCATATTCATATATATTGTTTTAGAAAGACTTTTAAGGTTTCGTTTAGAGAGTGCCATGTGGCACTCTAGATTAATTAATTTCATATTATTACTTAAAAAGTGAAAAATTTAATTTAAAAAACTCAGTTAAACAAATCAGAAATGGCAAAAGTGTATTACCAAAATGAGACTTCACTATTTTGCAAATTCAATTTGAGATGATAATGACATGGCCCATAAATTATGTCATTCCATATATTTCATTTAACTTCACACGAGGAAAATAAAATATAAATATGAATGATGTTGTACAAATTTATCATTAAAAACTAAAACAATTTAATTTGAGTAACTTATTTATGCATTCAACAAAATGAAAAGAATTGCGACAGAAAATTTTATTATCAAATGAAAACTAAAACATTATTTTTTTTCTTTTAATACTAAAAGATAATATGTAGCAGCATTCATATATAAACTATTTTAGAAGGACTTTTAAGGTTTCATTTAGAGAGTGGCATGTGGCACTCTAGATTAATTAATTTCATATTATTACTTAAAAAGGGAAAAATTAAATTTGAAAAACTCAGTTAAACAAATCAGAAATGGCAAAAAGTCTATTACCAAAATGAGACTTCACTATTTTGCAAATTCAATTTGAGATTATAATGACATGGCCATAAATTATGTCATTCCATATATTTCATTTAACTTCACACGAGGAAAATAGAATATAAATATGAATGATGTTTTACAAATTTATCATTAAAAATTAAAAGTATCTAATTTGAGTAACTTATTTATGCATTCAACAAAAGGAAAAGAATTGTGACAGAAAGTTTTGTTGTCGAATGAAAACTATAGAACATTCTTTTTTCTTTTAATACTAAAAGATAGTATGTAGCAACACTTACAGAAAATAATGGAGAAGAGATAGACGAAGTATGGACGAATATTAAGTATACATTATTCTCCACCAAACCACCATTTATATAGGTTGTGGGGGTCAATAAATATCACCCAAATATGGTAATACAATCTGTTAAGAATATTCACAATATCAATCATATATTTCATAACGCTCCCCCTCGAATATTCACTAACATGAGGCCTGATTAAAACCTCATCGAGCAAAAACCGTTGGGGCATTCTTGGATCTTGGTTCAGTCGTGGTTGAAGGGGAATTGCAAGGAGAAGGATGGTGGCTGAATGATGGAGGGTGCAGGTTGTAGGTGTTGGTTATGGCTGTGAAGGTGGTTTTGGGTGTTAATTGTGGAGTTCAGGTGGTTTAGGTGTTGAAGTCAGGTTGAATGTATTGGGTTACGCTTGTGGATTGTTCAACATGTTGTTGTTTTGAGCTTGTAGGTCAATATGTTTGGATTACTGGTGGCTGTGGGTAAAGAGTCGAGTTGGTGATTTTGGGTTGGAGAAGAAGAAGTTGAAGAGGGGGGTCAAAGTGTATTTATGTAAACTTCATTAAATGACACTTTAACCCCCTCTCCACATTTTTTCACCAAGCCTCCATAATTTTTTCATCGTTCAGCTCCCGATCAATCTCTCAAACTTGTTTATCACCTCCGCTTCATTTCACAAGCTCCATCTCCTGTCAAAACAACACGAAACAAAAACCGTGCAATTAAACGTGATAAAAATATATAAAATCATATGAGAAACTCTACGATTAACGAATTCATGCGCAAAACTAAACTTCTACGTTTTCTCTCTATTTGTAGTATAAAACTAAGATTATTAACCTAGAAACCACGCAAAACGATGTAAAACACGTAAGGAATATAACGCAAATAGAGAGTTAACAGGATCACAATGATATCGCAAAAGGATGCATTCTGGGGTCTAACAACTCTATTTCTTCCGAGCGTTATGGGAGCCCATTGATAACTACTGTGCACAAGAGATTCCGGCAGGGGAGAACTCTGTGTACACCATAAGTAGAGGATCAGAGATGGCACAGGAAGAGTTGGGTTGTGTGTAGGGAGAGAGTAAGGCAGTAGTAATGTCTGAGAGAGAGACAGAGGTTTGGCAGAGCTTCCGCGTATGGCTGGTGTGTCCTCCTTTTTATGGAAAGGTTAACGTCCTATATATAACGGAGAATGTGACCGTTGCAGTGTGGTTAATGCGCCCATCAATGGCGGCTTAATTAGCTTAACCACAACGGCACGTTCGTCCGCGTATATAGGGACCGTTACAGCACGTTATGCGCGAATACCGGAACCGTTATGGGGTTGACCGGGTTTGACCGGATTGACCGGGTTTATGGAGCTCGTGCCATAAATCTCTCAAAATCAGTTACTAAAGGTCGCGCGCGAGCTTGGCTCGCACGCGACAGGACTTACTCTAGCCTCCAAACCACTAAGTCCCTACAAGTCCCGTGCAGTGGTATGCGAGGGCCCTGTCTCGCAGCCCCCACATTGATCAGCGCGGCTGGTGATCCAGTGTGTGTGGAGCACAATATGGTGTGCTAGATGGTTGCCACGTGGCCAAGATCTGTCAGCTCAGAAAGCACTATCTACATTAGCCCCCTTTCTGCGCGTGAAGACTCATAGCTGGATAGACTTCCATGCGCGGAAACCAACATACGCGTCGCCGCCACGCACCAATTAAAATATGAGTAAATTCAGCCCCCGTGCGTGCCATTATGACCTAAAACCCCTAGAGTCGTGCCGTCTGGCCTATAGGGTTTTAGGGGTGACGTCAGCTTGTCCTGTGATTGCGCGATTCGACGGTGACGGTTGCGATTCGACTACTGAAAGGACGCAAACCTTCATGGTTTTTGGATAAATACTCTGTACTCTCCATTGTTGCAAAGCATCACTTCTTTCTCTTAAAGTGAATGATACCCGAAATTCTTCGAGAGCAGATTCAGATAATCAATCACCAGTTCAAGATTGCAAATCGTCTTCTTCAACTGTCTGCATCCAAGCAAGCTTTACAGAAACAAGGTTGGCCTTGTTCAATTTTGATTTAATATGCTAGCATATGCTTTGAACTGCGTTGGATCTGCAAACCCATGACATGTTATCTGCTGAAAAACTTATGAAGAAGCTCCAATCCAATTTCGATTCAGTCCCCCAATGATAAAGACCTTGAATGTAGGGTTTTGAAATCTCTGATAGTGCAAACAATTCCAATCTCTAATTTCTGAAATTGGTACCAGGAACTGTTCATCTTTCTTCCCATAGATCTTGAATCTCAGAATTCAAACTGAAGTGTGCATATTTCTCGCCCCTTTTTTTCTTGCTTTTCCGCAGGAATGGCAAAGACAAAAGGAACTAGACCCACCAAGGAGGACGAAGAAATACCTGATCTTCCGCGAGCTCTATGGCGAAAAGCCCCCTACCTGGGTGGCAATGACTTCTATCATGCTAGGGTTAAGGCAAAGAAACTGCCTGCCCCTGTCCCCAATGAGGGGTTGCAAACATTAACCCCTCCAGTTAACTCGGCTTTGCTCGAATTGATTGGCTGCAAAGACGTGGTTCGATTGGGAATCGAAAATGGGTACTTCCCATATGCTGCGATTTCTACCCAAGCTTTTGTTCAGAAATTGGACTACATGGATGAGTGGATCGACCATGTATTGACTTATCACGCCGTGACTCTAAATGAGGCCGGCGTATACTTCGCAGTTCGTGCTATGAAGGGTTCTGCCGTGAAGCTGGACCAGTCCATGCTTCTAAACCTTCTTTCCCGCTACTCGCCTGCGACTCACACATTTCACTTTGCTGAGTTCGAGGCTGCCCCCACGCTCGAGGACGTGCACATGCTGTACGATCTATCTCCCATGAGCGAGGTGGATCCTTTGAGTCCCTTGAGGACGGATGCGGAGCTCGCTCTGTACGCACAGATGAAGGAGTGCTTGGCAGAGGTGAAGAAAATTTCCACCCGGTGGACCACTACAAAAGTCCTTCCTGACTGGCAGTTGGTTGACACATCTGCGAAAAATACTTGGAACAAATGGGTGCAGTACTTTTTCCGTGATTATGCGAACAGCAGCATTACCAAGAAGCTTCTGAGTGAAAACCCAAAGGCTGAGAACTATGTGGAGGGTAAGGGTTATCACTTAACCCTACGCGCCTTTCTCTGCGCCTGGTTGTCGAGGTACTTAATCGATGGCCACCCGCACGATGGGGTCTTCTATCACGTTCTGCCCCTTGCTGTGAAGTTGTCTCTCGGCCAGAAAGTCGCACTCGGACCCTTGGTCTTGGGCACATTGTACTATAGACTGGATCAGCTGGTCGTGGCCATGAAGGAATCGCGTGGCCGCCTCGACATACTGACTTTTGTTAACATTGCCTTCTTGACAATGTGGGTCTTTGAGCGCTGGCCTTCCTATGCTCCAGTTGCTTCTAAGCCCAACAGGTGGTGTCCCCCAGGCGCGGTGGAGGAGCGTAACAGCGGCAGAGCTGCGAGGTGGTTCGGGACAAACAATACCAAGTGCGTTTGGAGCCTGATATGCGAAAATCGACAAGAGTTCATAGCTAGGCCCTATGCCATGCGTATTGAAAACGTGCGATGGTTTCCAAAGCTGTATCCTTCTAAGGGTGTTGTCTTCTCAGAAGAGCTCCTCTTCGAAGATGGAGAGTATTTCCATGAGCGCTATCGCGAATTCTTTTGCTGGTGCCTGCGAGGTTCCCTTCCTGCTCTCGCAGAGCATGTTCGTGAGCTCACGCCGAGGTACGAGAGGATTACCGTGGACGTTGATCCCGCTCGCGTTTCTCCCCAATTCGGTTTTGATGCGGTGGCGCCATCAATCTGGCCACAGTCTATTGTCAGAGGCTGCTATAAGCGTTTGTTGACAAAGGAGTGCAAAACAGTCTTGCTAAGCAATCTTCCCTTTGAGCAACCTGCAGGTAACCGTGAAGGCGGTTTTTCCAAAAACTGGCTCGCTTACTGGAACGCCCAGCACACAAGATTCGAGACGCAGTCGGCCCCCAGCCAAGCAGAGCTCCTGTGATCAAAAGAAACTCTTTTCCTTTTCGTCCCAATTGCAGTTTGGACGAGTCTGAATATGGTTGCTACTCATTGCTGGATCACGAGAACCATTTGTGTCCTCCCATCATTCTAGACGAAAAGACCGCCGCGGTTAGAAAAGGAGACTCGCATGTCATCAGATATAGCGAAACTTTTGCTAAGGTAAGCAACTTCTTCCGCATGTGCTAAGCTTCTTTACTTCAATATATTGACAACCTCATTCTACACAGCTTGCTGTAGTGCCATGTGCGGAGGTTTGCATCTGGTGAGCGTTCCAAATCGCTGGTTAACACCATTGTTACCACAAGAAAACAAGGACAGTCGTTTCGGCTAGCATCGAGGATGGATCCTGAGGTCGAAGCCAGGATACGCGAGGTCATGAATGCTTTTGCTGACTCGCTGATAGACAATGCTCCGGCCTTGTCTCCCCCTAGAGATGATCCGTCTCCTCGAGCGACTGCCGCGCCAAGAGCGAAGAGACCTAGGCAAAGAGGAATTACAATTTCTTCCCCTAGAAGCGTTCCAACTTCCCCTCCTGCGAGGTCCCTTTCTGCCAAGGAAAAAGGCAAGGGTCGCATGACCGGCAAAACGCGTAAGGAGCTCGCAGTGGAGACCTTCGTTCCATTCGGCCAGGAGGAAGAGGAGGAGAGGCGGGATCCAAGAGAAGGAGATGAAGAAGAAGAAGAGAGAGTTGAAGATGTTTGTGTCGGAGAAGAAGATGCGATACATGAGGAAGAATCAAAAGGTATCTTAATCGTACTTCTCTCCTCATTATCTTAGCTCTTTTTCAATCTGATTTGAACAAATTGTTTCTTCGCAGATGATGATGATGATGATACCATCAGTGGCCCTTTGGCCAAGAGGCAGAAGAAGGGTGCTCATTCTGGCGTTTCTGATGAACCCATAAGCGAGGACATTCTCGCCGAGTCCAGGAAGACAGCTGCGGAAGCTGCTGAAAGGAGAAGGAAGCGAGAAGAGGAGGAGCTCGAGCGCGTGAAACAAAGAAGCCTTGAAGAACAGCACGTTGACGACTTAGTGCGTCCAGTTGATGAGGAAGATGTGCTTCCTGAAGAACAACACGTTGGGGAGGAGGACGTGGCTCCCGAAGAAGATGCGGCAGCCCTGGAGCAAGCCCAAGCAGATTTTGAAGAAATCGCAGGCGGTAATGAAGGTGAGATTTTTAATCTCGCAGTAACTTATCGAGATGTTATTGTTGGTGCATTAAAGCATGGTGTGTCAAAAGCTGACATTCGCCGTTGGCTAGTAGGCAAGTGCGGTGAACCCTCAGGTAATCACTTGAACGATATGCGTGAACTAGGCTTCGCAACTCAAAACATAATCATGACTAGTTTCTTCGCGCCCCAGGTCACGCTTATTTTAAAGACATGCTTAACGAGGACACACTAATAGGGCAAGGTTCCACGTCCTTATCGTATGACGAGGATACTGCAATCCCACCTTCGCGTGGAGGTGCTTGCTCTTAGCTTTAGAAAAGATAGTAAAATAACGTACGATACAAGTTACCTCACACCATCGCATTTTGTATCGCAGGCAATGCTGATGAAACCATGTTGGAGCAAAGGAGTCGACCTTCTGCGTCCTATGTCCCGGTGCCGAGTTCTCATACCGAGAAACCCGTCGCAGCTGCTGAATATGCAGGAGAGCCACTTGAGGACGTCATCGAACTTTCCGATGATGCCGAGGCTGACACTGTGTTAATGGAGGAAGATGCCCATGCTGGTGCTGAGGAAATAGGAATGAATGCTACTGATGCTATCGCATCTGAAGACATCCCTCGCCAAGCTGCGACTTCTGCTGCCATCACGCCTCCAGCAATGACTGAGCCGGCGGCACCTCTTCCTGCGTGGAGATTTTGGGGCTCGCAGGTCGGGGCTGCGATCACACCTGGTGCGGCTTATACTCTTCCCCCAACTATGAGGAGTTAGAGCTCGCAGCTTATAGAAGGGCAATGGAGCGAGGACAGTCTCCAACTACCCCAGCAATGCGCATTCCTTCTCTGCGCGAGATCCTTGAAGGAACTGGTATGTCGTGATTTTCTGTTCGCATCTCGCATTCTTCATTTGCGAATTTGATAGTATAACTTGGCTTTGACATTGCTTCAGGTTTGAAGCAAGCCGATGTGGACTGGCTAGTTCGGATGCCCCTCACCTACCCCCAATCATTTGCGAGACTCTGGAGATAGGGCCCTTTGACAGGAGGCTATTTCTTACTGAGGCCAATTGGATTTTGGAGCTGCTGTCTGCGGCCACACCTGCGACCATTTCTCCTCAGAGTGCCGAATTGCTTTTTGGCATGTGCCAAAATCTTCTCGCCAAAGTTCAAGGCAGGCTGGGCTTCAAGTTTCTTATGAAAAGAGTTACCCTGATTCGTGCGGCCGTAACTTTGAAACGCGGCCACCAAAATCTCGCAGCTGAGAAGCAGAAGGTAGAGCAGCAAAAGCAAAAGGTTGAAGAGGCTATGAAGCTCTATCATGAGATGAATGCCAAATGCGAGCAATTGAAGCAGGAAGTGGAGCAAGTTGAAAATCTGAGCCGTCAGTTTACTCATCATGACTCCTTGATCAAGGGTTTATTTTGATTTTTGAAAAGTAGCAAATAAATAGCTGAAACATTATTGTAATGTTGCTAGGGTTTCTCCCCCCTTTTTTTCAAAAAGAAGAACCGAAACGTCTGTTTTGCCCTTTCCGGGATTTGCTAGAATATCTATGTGCATATCCAATTATGACATCAGCAATTGATATTCTGCCTTGATTTTCGCGCTAATTGCTCATTAGATAAGCACGCTTTCCTTGGAAAGTCCATCCGAATCATGACCATCCGTCATTAATTAGGATACGCAACTGAATCGTCGTAGCCTTTAGTAGGGTAATTGATTGTCACCGCTTTTCAAGGCGTAAGTGATTGATCCTTACCCTCTTTTAAAATTCTGCTGACTCATCTTGGCAACTGAAGAGTCTCCGCAAGGTCTATATAAACCCCTGCCTATTGCTATTTGGGTTCTTCATCCCAAAATGTGGTTTGCCGTGAGTCCTTACGACTGCTGGCTTCAACGCTTATTTTCCGTTGATTCATGGCAACTTCAAGTTGTGGAACCTGAGTTTGCGCTTTGTGCTATAGAAATAGTTTCCAAGATCCGCTTTATAAGGCTTACTGATCTTTGTAACTTGCATAGAGAAGATGCAGATAATACCTCATGTTTATTCGAAGAATTTTCTTCTTCTATTATGTTTGCAGGTCATGTTTCCGGCCGCCTCCCGGTGAGGTGCAGCGCCGTAGTGACCTTGCTACCGACTCGTAATGGACGGCGGGATTCTCCTCCGGCATGCCCGGAGGAGAATTTCTTGCCTCCTCGTTCTTGAACTCAGGGTGGCGAGCCATTGTGCTCGTTTCCGTGGACAAGGAGCCCCTGTCCTTTGGAGCTTCTGCTTGCATGTTGTACGCCGGAACCGGTGGTTCCTCAGGCACATCTCATGGGGCGTTGATCAGACAAGGGCCTTGTCAAATGCTGGGATCTTGAATGTATCGTCGCATAGCCTTTGTGGCGTTTGTAGGACGTTCATTTTATAGCAAGATCCTACTTGCTACAGATCTTTGGTCGCAGATCTGCGTATCGCATAGCTGGTGTTAGGACCGTTAGGTTCATCCTTTCTCAGTTAGGATTCCCTCGATGTGTAACTTCTTGTTCGTAAGTTACTTTTTAGACGCATTGTAAGCCATGTTGGCTACGTAGTTAGATTTGAGCTTTTTCGCTTGTAAGCTGTTATCTAGACAGATAAATTGTAAGTCCTTTTGACTCATAATAATAAATCGCTTTGTACGATTTGCTGTCTTGTTACAACAAATTACATTTCGCATGCGTATTGGCAAATTTCGCCTTCTGTAGTGCTATATAAACATTTTGCATTGTCGCTTGGATATGTTTTTAGATCGTTCGAGATCGTGTTCGCGCAGCTGTGCTACCTTGGCAGGTAGGCTTGTGATTTGCCTTAGATTCAAGTGCAAGTGCTATCTTATCAGATAGGCCTTTGTAGACCACTTAGGATCTTTTTGCATAATGCTGCTATCATGGCAGATAGACTTAAGAACGATTTTAGAATCGCATTTGTATGGCGCTGCTATCGCGGCAGATAGACTTGAAAGATCATTCAAGATCGTGTTCGCAAGGGCTGCTATCATAGAAGATAGGCTCAGAGAGTCAATTAAGATTGTTTTCGCAGTAGCTGCTATCGTGGCAGGTAGGCTTAGAGGATCAATTAAGATCATTTTCGCATGAGCTGCTATCGTGGCAGATAGGCTTAAGAGATCAACTAAGATCATTTTCGCATAGGCTGCTATCGTGGCAGATAGGCTTAAAAGATCAATTAAGATCGCATTTGCATGAGCTGCTATCGTGACAGATAGGCTTAAAAGATCAATTAAGATCGCATTCGCATAGGCTGATATCGTGACAGATAGGCTTAGAAGATCAATTAAGATCGCATTTGCATGAGCTGCTATCGTGACAGATAGGCTTAAAAGATCAATTAAGATCGCATTCGCATAGGCTGCTATCGTGACAGATAGGCTTAGAAGATCAGTTGAGATCGCATTCGAGTAAGTTGTTATCGTGGCGGATAGTCTTTTGGTAACAGTAATAATGAACTAATTTGAACAATAAAGACATCTAGAAGCATAAAGTTCTTCTCATTTGGGAGAAGTCTTTTATTGCAGAACTCTCATATGGGATAGATGAGATTACAATTCTCTCATATGGGAGAGAAGATGTGCGAATCATAGCTATACAGAGCATAAGGCAACGTTGTAATAAAACGCATGAAATGAGAGAAGTCAGGGATAGTACTTCTTAATCCAACGCATGTTGACTGAGCTTGGAGTTGAGGTTGTTCCGTGCAACCTGCGTATGCTGCAGTAGCCACTGTCAAAGACTTCTGTGACTTCAAAGGGCCCCTCCTAATTGGCTGCGAACTTTGGATGAGCCGCTTCTCGCATGCAATGGTCAGATGCGCGCAAGACCAAATCTCCAACTGCGAAATCTCTCCGTTGGACTGTTTTATTGTACGCACGAGCAATCCTTTCTTGATACCGTTTGTTGGTCCTTTTAGCTTGCTCTCGCTTTTCCTCTAGCAGGACTAAGTCATGATCGCGTTGGTTCTCGTACAATGCATGGAAGGCCAATCTTGCTGAGTTAACTTTTACCTCCGCAGGTACCACAACCTCAGCCCCATAGCATAGGAGGAATGGTGAGACCCCTGTGGGTGTTCTCGGAGAAGTCCGGTAAGCCCACAGGGCTATGTGTAAGGAATCAGCCCACTTCTTGTGGTCATCTGCGACCATCTTGCTCAAAATTCTCAACAGCGTCTTGTTGGTCGCTTCTGCTTGCCCATTCCCCTTCGGGTAGTAGGGGGTGGAGCATATCTGCATGATGTTGTATTCTGCTAGCTTCGCAGCCACCTGGCGATTAACAAAAGGAGTGACATTATCTACAAGGATGGTGTTGGGAATTCCGAACCTGCATATGATGCTTTCTTGGATGAAATGGACCACAGCTAGCGCATTCGCCGTCTTCAGTGGTATTGCTTCTACCCATTTGGTAAACAATTCAGTCGCGGTGAGAATGAAATGATTCCCATGCGAGGTTGGTCGAATGGGACTGATAAAATCCATAGCCCATGTGTGAAACGGCCACGGTGTACCCAATGCATGTAGGTCTACAGCGGGGGCGTGCACTAGGTTTCCTTTAAATTGACACTCCTGGCAGCGTCGTACTTTGGCGCGGCAATCAGCCTCCATCGTGGGCCAGAAATATCCAATTGAGAGGAGTTGTCTGCATAATTTCGCACCTCCCTGATGTTCCACCTGGTGGGAAAGGTCCATAACTTCTTGTGCTTCCCTGCTGTCTAGACATCGCAGCAAGTTGCCTTCATGGCCTCTTCGCCAAAGCAGGTTTTCTTGTACCACGTATCGGGACGCTTTCCTCTTCAGTTTTTCAGCTTCTTTTCTTGATTCGGGTACAGTACCCTGGGTGAGAAAATCAGGAGTGGTTTCCTCCAATCCGCATCATCATCGGTCAGAGCAATGAGTAAAGAGTCTTTGATCAGTGCGCAACTCTCGCACTTTCCTTGTATCAGTGCTGCGGCCATTGACATGTCCGGCCAGTGAATGCCATATCTCTGAGCTTTCCGATAGATTGACACTTCGCTTTCTCCGCAAGCATGTTGATGGATCTTTTCTAACAACAGCAATCCTTCTTGCTCGGAGACACATCGCATAAGTATCCCGCCGGGACCCTTGTAATAGAGAGTGTTATCATGTATGCAATATCCCTTTGTGAGGGCCCAGTTCTCGCTGCTCGTGCCTTCTGTGATGGCCCGTAAGATTGCCTTTCTCCAGTCTGCATCATCCATGCATTCATCATCGCACGCATCCTCTGCTAACGCCGACGATGTCCGTACTTCAATCGAAATTCTCGCAGGACATTTGTCCGCGCTAACCTTGGATCCCAAAGTGGCCAAAGCGTCTGCATGCCTGTTATCCGCTCGAGGCTTGTCCTCGTACTTAACGTCGCAGAATTGCTGCACCATTTTTTGTACCAAAGTCCGGTAGGACAGAAGATTTATCTCCTTCAAACCGTACTCGCCCGAGGCTTGCTTGACAATTAGCTTGGAGTCCCCCATGACCGTCAAGTTGCTCACTTCTAAGGCCTTTGCCGCTCGAAGTCCCGCAATGAGAGCTTCATATTCTGCTTCGTTATTGGTGAGTGCGAAGTCAAGCTTAGCGGACATCTGTATGACCTCCCCATCTGGTTTGGTCAAGACTATCCCAATGCCTCCGCATTTCCTTGTTGACGAACCGTCGAAATGGAGCGTCCAGTAGGGCACATCGACTGCATAGATTTCGGGTCCTTCAAATTCTTCTTCGATCACAGGCTCGTGACTGTTATCGGGGAACTGCGCCAACAAATCCGCTACCGCCTGCGACTTGGTCGCCCGCGGTCGAATGCATGTGATGTCAAATTGGGAAATGGTCATATACCATTTTGCCAATCTTCCTCCAGGAGTAGTGTGAGTTAGCAGATATCGTATGGGATCACTTTTTGTGACCACCACCACTTTGTGCGACGCAAAGTAGTGTTTCAACTTTTCTATTACGAAGAATAAAGCAAGGCAATGACGTTCGATGTCTGTGTACCTTGATTCTGCGGGCTGCACAATGCGAGAGATATAATAGATGGGTCTTTCTTGTCCCTCATACTCCTGGGCCAGAAGAGCTCCTATAGACTTCCTTGTTGACGTTAGATACAGCAAAAGCGGTGATCCTAACTGAGGCGCGATCATTATTTTTGAAGACATCAGCAGCTCCTTTAGTTTCCCGAACGCAGCTTCGTGCTCCGGAGTCCAGTTGTATGTGGCATCTTTCTTGAGGAGATCACTGAAACAGCAGGTAATTTCGGCAATCGCTGGGATGAATCTCCGCAGATATGATAGCTTTCCCAAGGACGTTTTCAAGGCGCTTTGGTTATGTGGCGGAGTCATGCTGATGATGGCTGACACTTTCGCAGGGTCGGGCTCGATTCCTTGGCGATGCACCACGCATCCCAAGAATTTTCCTGACGTTACCCCAAATGCGCACTTCATGGGGTTCATCTTCAGTTGAAAGCGTCTGCATTTATTGAACACTTTCCGCAAGTCTGCCAGATGATCTGCCTCCTGCTTGGATTTAACCACCAGGTCATCCACATAAAATTCCACTTCCTTGTGCATCATGTCGTGAAACAGGGCCATCATGGCCCGATGGTAGGTTGCACCTGCGTTTTTGAGACCAAAGGGCATCACCGTGTAGTTGAATACTCCCACTGGGGTGATGAATGCAGTTTTCCGTGCATCTTCAGGGTCCATCTTGATCTGATTGTACCCGCTGAAGCCGTCCATGAAACTGAACATGCGATGACCCGCTGTTGAATCGATAAGCAAATCGATGTTGGGGAGCGGAAAATCGTCTTTGGGGCAGAAGCGATTGAGATCCCGGAAATCCACGCAGATGCGAAGCTGTCCGTTCTTCTTTACCACTGGCACAATATTGGCCAGCCATGTGGGATGGTGATTTGGATCTATGAACTTGGCCTCCAGGAGTTTGACAATCTCCTGTTTAATCTTCACGTTAAGCTCCGGTCTGAAGCTTCTCGTGCTCTGCTTTACCGGATTAGACCCTGGGATGATGTCTAAACGGTGCATGGTGATACTTGTGTCCAGTCCGGGCATCTCATCGTACTCCCATGCGAACACGTCCTTGTACTCAGTCAGGAGCTGCAACAGTCCTTTCTCCTCTTCGCTTGTGAGGTCCGCACTTAGAAAGACCGGCCTCTTCTTTTCTTCGTTCGGGCTTAGGAGCACCTCCTTTAGCTCCTGCTTTTGCGGTCTGGGCTTGTCTTCCATGCACTCGGGTGCTTCTTTGAGCTTCTCGTCTGGAGTGCTCTGCATTGGTTTTTCCGTTACCGCAACCTGCTCGATTTGGTTGATTTGCTCAGGGATATCCCCATGCCCGCGTGAGCACATCCCCGCGCACCTTCATATGCGATAGCATTTCTTCCCGTTGGCGTAGAAACTCTCTATCTCCTTGCCCTCAGGGTCATGATTTGCTATTCTCTTCAGAGTGTACACGTTATTTCGCTGGTAGGCGATCCGCGGCGCCTCTTCTCGCGTGGGTGGCTTTTCCTTGGCATCCTCTCTTGTCACCATTACTCCCGCAGGTGACTGATCTTTGATATCTTCCCATAGGGGTAAAGGAGTGGGGTTGAATGGTCCCGGTGTTTGCTCATCCGCCATCTCGGTGAACCACACCGCCTCGCTGAGATGTGCTTCATCCATGTTGAATGGATTCGTCGAAGCCGGTATCTCGACTATTCTGTCGTTCCAGATAGCTTTCATCACTTGGTGCGCCGTTGAAGGGACAGCATCAAAGCGATGAATCCAGGCTCGACCTATGATCATGTGATACGTAGTGTTCGCATCTATGACATAGAAATTTGCTGAGCACTTGATTTTGCCAATCTGAATTCCCAGGCGGATCCATCCTATCGTCATTCTGGAGTCGCTTCCAAATCCCATCAGCGGAGATGGACGCCTGACAATCTTGTACTCGGGGATCCCTGCTAGCTTCAGTGTGTGGAGCGAAACGACATTAACCGCTGCTCCTCCGTCGACGAACGCTCTTTTGAACTCGACGCCATTGATGATGGCCGTCACATACAGAGGCCTCTGGTGGCTCGCATCTGTCTTTTTGTCGCTGGCAGAAAAGGTCATAATCTTTTCTGTAGAGCGAGACGCCCTGATGACTTTCCCATTAGAGACTACGAGATCCTCTTTGTAGTCTTCTGCTATCCTTAAGATTGCTTTTGTCATCTCCGTCCGGCATTTCTCTGAGAAGTTCATCTCGTCGAAGAATCTGCTGAAGCCGTGCGACCCCTTCATCCGGTCGGCACGTTCGTCCTCCGTGTCTACGCTGTAGTCCTCATCGTCATGGACTTCGGCAATGATGGGTAGACCATCCTCTGCGACCTCTTCCAGATCCACAATCGAGATCATAGCGACCTCTTTACCTTTCGATTCTTGCTCTGCATGGGCAGGAAGTGGATTGTTGCGCACATCCTGCCTGTGGTCACTGACGATCAGCTCGCCATTCTTCATCTTTTGGTTGAACACAATCCTGAGCTTCTTACAGTCCGCTGTGGGATGCATGACCTTGCCGTGGTACTCGCACCACTTCGGGTCCCTCACCATCTCCTTGGAGGGTGCTCTCTCGAGCGGCGGTAGGACACCGTCCTTGCGCCACTGCCTGCAGAGGTCGCTTGCTTCTTCCACCGAACATGGCAGAGGTGGTGCATCAAAGTTCACAATCTTCGCCTGCTTCTGGGGTGAAACTGTATTGACTTCAGCTTCGCGTCCCCTCTTGTAACTGAATCTCCCGATTTTGAAGGTAGTACCACCCGAGGGTCGCTCAGGGGCGTTTCTCTTTTTCTGCCTCTCCACTATAGGCTCGATGTTCTTCGTGCATTCAATTAATTTTGAAAACGTAGGCGTTTGCAGATTAATGAGCATACCTTTGTACTCATCTTGCATGCACTGCAGGCATATCTCCACGAGCCTACTTTCGAGTATCACGTCTTTGCATTCCAAGGACTTCGCCCTGAACTTCTTGATGAAAGTTATTCCGTCCTCCTCGCGCTTCTGATACATCCGCGAGAGGTGGATCATTGTCACCTTTTCCTCCATCTGGAAAAACTTGGTGTAGAACTTTTGGACCATGTCGTCCCAAGTCTTCACGGACCCAGCTTCCAACGTCCTGTACCACTTGTACGCTACGTTTCCCAAGGACTTCGGGAACTCTCGCATCAGCAGTTTGGGATCAGCTCCATACGGCCCCATGACATCGATGAAACGCATGACATGTTCATGAGCGTTTCCATTTACATCCTCGAACGTGTCCCATTTAGGAGCCTTGTACCCAACCGGGTTAGGCATGAGATAGATCTCTCGCGGGATAGGTGGATCGTTGTCTAGCTTCGAGATGACGGTATCCGCAAATGATTGGTGAGCCAGAATGGTGTCTATGCGCTTCTGCAGAGACGTCATACACTCTGGAGTGTTTCCCTCGGTAGCAGGAGGAGGGGTTGCTGCAGGCGGAGGCGACACATATGCCGCAGGAGGATTGGGGATGTATTGGGCGTTCGCATTGCCCCACATTGCCGTTGGGGGAGGCAAGGGATACTGCGAGGCCGGATTAGGTACCAAAGCCGGAGGCTGAGGAGTATGAGCAGTAAGGGGCAACATTTGAGCTGTTGACCCTTGAATTGAGGGTAGCTGCGTAGTCGCCGGTGGAGTCTGCAGATTAGGGTTGGGGGTGTGGTTGACACTCCCAGCCCTTGAGCGGTAAGGACTCCTCCTCCCTGAGAAACGGTGGTGGCTGGTGCAGGGTTCGGTGAAAGAGTCCCCAAGACAGCCATGATCCGTTCTAGCTGCGCGAATTGAGCTTTGAGGGCTTTCGCCTGACCTTGGATGGTGGCGTCCAAGGATTCTAGCGTCGGGGCTTCACCGGTGGTCGTAGGAGTGCGGCGGATCTCCTCTCCTGAGGCGGCTTCGGTGGAAGGGGATCTATTACTGACATCATCCTCCTGAGACATGGTTGCTTATGATGGTAAGTTCACGTCGGGTTCACCAAAATGTGCACAAGAGATTCCGGCAGGGGAGAACTCTGTGTACACCGTAAGTAGAGGATCAGAGATGGCACAGGAAGAGTTGGGTTGTGTGTAGGGAAAGAGTAAGGCAGTAGTAATGTCTGAGAGAGAGACAGAGGTTTGGCAGAGCTTCCGCGTATGGCTGGTGTGTCCTCCTTTTTATGGAAAGGTTAACGTCCTATATATAACGGAGAATGTGACCGTTGCAGTGTGGTTAATGCGCCCATCAATGGCGGCTTAATTAGCTTAACCACAACGGCACGTTCGTCCGCGTATATAGGGACCGTTACAGCACGTTATGCGCGAATACCGGAACCGTTATGGGGTTGACCGGGTTTGACCGGATTGACCGGGTTTATGGAGCTCGTGCCATAAATCTCTCAAAAGCAGTTACTAAAGGTCGCGCGCGAGCTTGGCTCGCACGCGACAGGACTTACTCTAGCCTCCAAACCACTAAGTCCCTACAAGTCCCGTGCAGTGGTATGCGAGGGCCCTGTCTCGCAGCCCCCACATGGATCAGCGCGGCTGGTGATCCAGTGTGTGTGGAGCACAATATGGTGTGCTAGATGGTTGCCACGTGGCCAAGATCTGTCAGCTCAGAAAGCACTATCTACAACTACATAATTGGATTTGTATTCTACATTGTGTATCTACTATTTTATGTGATTCCCAATGCGTTTTGATAAGTATTTGGTTGGATAAGTGAAATATATGAAAATAGAAGCTTTATGTGCATTATTGTAGAATCCGGGCGTTTTCGTGATTAGTTTGAGCATTTTAAATGTCAATATGATTACGGTATGTTAGTTTTCTGTATCTCAGGTATCGGAGGCTCGGAGAAGTGATGAGAGTCAGAACGAACTTCGGAAGATGAAAAAAGCTCGGGAATGGCCAAGGAGAAGAGAAAAAGTGACCAATCTGCACTATTTTAATGATATCTTGAGTTCTACAACGAAATCTGGAGTGAGACCAGTCGCAAATGAAATTAGACTCAAAGAGCTTTCCAACGATAGGTCATGGAGCTAAAAAGGGAGATCGAACGAGAAATTTAATGTATGTCGAAGTTGGAGCCAGAAAGTAGGTTGAATACTAGGTCGCACGACCTGTAACAGAGTGTTCAACCTACTTCGGGACAGACCTTATTCAGAATGTGTCGGGGCTTGGTGTAATTGTCCAAAACATGTTCTAAACATATGGGAACCCTATATAAAGACTTAATACCATATTTTTTAGGCGGCACGCGGGGGGGGGGGGGGGGGGGGGGGGCGTTGGAGACCACGTTTTGAAGCTTGGAGCTTGGAAAACCTAGTTTGATCTCATCTTAATCTATTTTCTTTATTTTTCTCATGATCACACAACACTTTGTCTTTGTGATCATGAGTATGTGTAGCTAAACCTCTTAGAACAGAACCGAGATTTGGGTAAGGGTTTTCATATTGAATACACATTTTACGAATTGAGATTCATGTTTTGATAAACTTAATTGATGAAATTACTTTTGCTATGATTGTTTTGTGACCTTCATATCATATAGTTGTCGGGAGAAGTCTTAGGAGCTAGAACATAATTTACAATTGCTTGGTAACTCGGTACTGTAAAATCGGAAAAGCAAGCAATCACCATTTCATAGGCTTGGTAACTCGGCTACGTCGATTGGGATCGAGAGATTTATTTTTGCCAGGGTTGTTGGTAATCCGAGATATCTGTCATGAGAATCCACCAAAGTGACGCCACAGTAGTTACTCAAAGCTTCCTGTCGTTGCTGTGAGATTTTGCTGAGAAGACAATATCACTTTTTCCTAGATTTATTTTTTGTGTGTTGGAATTCTCCTAGCTTATCTGTACTCTATTTGCTGTTTAATGAAGTTCTTTAGTTCCGCAAAAAAAAAAAATTGAAAAGTTGACGGATTCCGTTAAAATTAACGGAACCGCACATTAACCAAACCACAGGGGGTGTATTCCAACATTTGAGACCCCAGTTTTTTTTTTTTTTTTTTTCCGCACAAACCCTAACTACATGGAGGTAAAATGCAATTAACCCTTTTTTATGAGGGGCACGATTGAGAGAATTTTAAGTCAGCGGGGACATTTTGTAATTTATGATAAAAGCATTTAGAAGCCCTCATCGCATAACACAGAGAGAAGAGCAGAGAAGAGAAGAAGCCTCGCGCTTAAACCTCTTAAACCTTTGACGCCTCCCATGGCGTCGATTGCGATTAGGCGGAGAACACTCTTCACATCGCTGCCTCGCGTTCTCACCTGGAGAAGATTCGGAGTCCGCACCATTTGCAATGGCCGTACCGCTTTTGCGCCGTCCGATTACGGCAACAATGTCGCCGGAACGAAGGTTTTGGAAACATTTACAGAAGAATTTGAGATTGGATCGAAGAAGATCACGCTGGAGACAGGGAAGCTCGCTCGGTTCGCCAATGGTGCTGTTGTGATGGGCATGGATGAGACCAAAGTACTGTCCACTGTTGCTTCAGGGAAAGGGGACTCTCTTCGCGATTTCTTACCCCTCACTGTATGTGCTTTTACCTCATCAGAAGAGTACATTTCTCATTTTTTTACTGTGGGATTAGCAAATTGGAGTATCCAAGTGTTTGCTTGAAGATCATTTCATAAATTGATCTTCACTGTGCCCAAACTAGTCATTGTTGAGTGTTTAGGTTAAGATTCCACTATCTTCATAATAAGCTGCTTTGGGAAATAAGTTATCCCCTAAAACGTGACATGTGGAATAGCTTATTCCCATCAATACAATAAGCTGTCTTGGGGAATAAGCTATCCTCTAAAATGTGACATGTGGAATAGCCTATCCCCATCTACATAATAAGCTTCTATCCCCTAAAATGTGACATGTGTAATAGCTTGTTCCCATCAATATAATAAGATGTCGTGGGGAATAAGCTATTCTCTAAAATGTGACATGTGGAATAGCCTATCCCCATCTACATAATAAGCTTCTATCCCCTAAAATGTGACATGTGAAATAGCTTATTCCCATCAATATAATAAGCTGTCGTGGGGAATAAGCTATCCTCTAAAATGTGACATGTGGAATAGCCTATTCCCATCTACATAATAAGCTTCTATCCCCTAAAATGTGACATGCGGTATAGCTTATCCCCAACGTATCCTAAGAACCAATACTTCTTCATGATTAGACAATCTCATTCATTCAAACTTAGGGAATTATCATACTTTTTTGTGATTGTGCCCTCGGATACGGGATATGCACTAGTCTACATAATAAGGGACTATGGGGATTAGTGTATCCCCAAAATATGACATGTGGAATAGCTTATCACAACTATCAAACATGGAATTTTAAAATAATCCTAGCACACTTTGAAAATAAATGTCCACTTTGGGGTCGTGCCCTCGGCAATGGTTATGCTCTAGTTGTAAACGCGTCCCTTTTCCAACTTTGTGATCCATAGATGGCCCCTATTTATTTAATATGCCTCTTTGCATATTGAAGTATAACTGTATAAGTTCTTACCTTATCATAAGTTTTGAAAAGTTTTGTTGCGTGTTTTCGTGAAGATTCCGATATTGTAAATGCGTACTTTCTCAACTTTGTGATCCATAGATGGCCCTTATTTATACACTAGTGCATACACGACCCCGGAAAATCATGTTCGATGCCCTCGGTAGTGCTCAACTATGTACGGTGGAAAGCTATCCCACATCTATATAGTAAGGGGCGATGAGGAAGTGACTATCCCCAAAATATGACATGTGGGATAAGCTATTCCACATGTCATATTTTTGGGATAAGCTATTCCCCATGGCCCGTTATTATGTAGATGTCTCTTTGCTTATTTAAGTATATTTTCTTACCTTATCAGAAGTATAAAAAAAAGTTGGAATTTCGCTTGGGGGAAGTTATTCTTGAAATTGTTTTTCTTTCGTATCCCAGTAAATTGAGCCCTAAGGATAGGATCTTCTTTGTAGATATCTGAATATCTATGTTAAGACTTGAGTACATGAATTTACAATTAGGTGTGCAAAATATTTATTGCACGAGATAGGCGTTGGTGTAAAAGGACTGACCAGATACCATGTCTGAAAGACCAGAAAAAAAATCCTCGTCGGCTGAAGATGTTGAAACAGAAAGTTAAAAGCCTAAAACTTGTACCCGTCATATTGATTGTGGGTCAAAGTAACTGTAGCGAGACATAATTATCAACCAAGTCCTAGAACAATATAGCTTATATAATCAATTGTGGTACTTGTAGGATAATTATGTCAGTGAACTTATTAAGGCCACGATCTATCTATCATGGTGATCAGGGCATGTACTGATGGGTGAGTTCTAGACTAGGTACTCACCTTTTCTGATGTATTTTAAAGAAACTAATTTTGTTCATCCTCAGTTCCTCACCAACCTTGTACACATTCCTACTCAACAAAAGAAGAGCTTAATAAGTCGTAGGGGCAACTCATTGGCAGTGTGTTCTTTAGCCCTCAAGTTACCACAGGCGAGTATGTATACGGATATACCAATGCACGAAGAGTGTTGAGTCAAATTTGATATGACAAAACTTATGTCCTGTTTCCGAATTTGTGATACAAGGCGCCCTAGCGTATCAAATGTTTAGTTTTTGGAAGTTCGAGCAGATAAAGTTACGAAAACGAGGTTCTTGAGTATCCAATATGCCCACTCAAAGTCAAAGGAACCCCTTTTAGCGTAGATGCTCACTCTCTTGACTTGCAAATAAAGCACAGTCGGATGGCAATTGTGTCATGTTTACATGATGAAGTTTAGGGATATGTTTCATGCAAAGAACATACGGGCACTAGTAAGAAGTGGTATTGTATTGTCTATGTTGGACACGTAGGAAAGTGACCGTAAAATGCTCCAGCACATAGGATGGGATACACCTCTGACTGTGTCTTATTACTTCTATATTTCTTTGGACCTGGAAATTTGAAGGGAACGTGTCAGGTCAATTGGAACTGAGACAAAATGAAACATACGTTTTCTTTTCTTGATTCCTGGTCAGTGTTGGATGCCAACGTTATTGAAATACATTTTGTAAATCAAAATATAAGGAGTATGTTTTCCTGTAATAACACTTCCGTTACTTTTGGTTCACATTTTATGTCTGAAAATTCTGTTCACAACGACAGAGTGTCTCTTTCTTGATGATACCCATGCATAAGTCTTGCTTCTTGAATCTGAAATGAATGTGCATTTCGTTTGTCACTTCACCAGGCCTCTTTGTATGATTTAGAAGGAGTAAAAAACAGTTGAACCCTTGATTAGTCAGTAAATTTAATGAGTATACTTGATCTCTTTATTCTTTTTTTCCATCCCTCTGCAACTCCCTAGGAAACATAAAAGGAGGGAGCCGAGCGATTATGTAACAGTTTTCCCGGAATTAAGTAGTCTTACTTACTGACTTTTACCTCTTTCAAGGTTGATTATCAGGAGAAACATTTTGCCCAAGGGATGATTCCCAATACATTCATGCGAAGGGAGGGTGCTCCGAAAGAACGCGAGCTTTTATGTGGCCGTTTAATTGATCGGCCCATACGACCGCTATTTCCTGTAGGGTTTTATCACGAGGTCCAGGTACGAGATTTAGGGCTTGATTTTTTTGCTGGCGTTCCTTTTCCCTTTTCTTTCACTTTACAGTTTTCATAACTTTGAATTGTGTCTTAGGTCACTGCAAGTGTTCTTTCTTCTGATGGGAAGCAAGATCCAGATATAATGGCGGCCAATGCAACATCTGCTGCTCTTGTGTTATCAGATATTCCTTGGGGTGGTCCTATTGGAATGATACGTATAGGAAGGATTTCCGGAAAGTTCATCGTTAATCCTAGTATGGACGAGGTAACACTCTTTTATTTATTTAAGAAGATGACAAACAGTATGCCGGTGTCATAAGAGTGCTGATTCATGCATTCAAATATAGGAACTGTGTGCTTTTTTCCTAACTTGTCGAACGGAGGAAATGTGACGTGTCTGATATTGAATTTTTATGCTGACCTGGAACTGGTTCGTCTTGTTCTTTCCTTCCTCCTCCTGTATTTGTGGTAATTATTTTCGATTGAATTGCTGATATATGGAAAGAATGTAGCAGGAGCTACGTCTTTTGTGGTTTGTACTAGTCTTACTAAGCGTTTAATTCTGTAGAGGAAACTCAAGGTGAAACATGTGATTGTTGCTACTTTCTTGAAAACACAGCAGCTTTTGCAGTTATAACAACCATGATTGTTTATATTATCATGTTATAAACAACCTTACTTTTTCTTTTGCAATTGTGCACGTGCTCCCGAATAGCTCCTTACCCTCTAATCAAATTGAGGAACAAGCAACTCCTTACAGCTTAACATGAATCTACACAGAACTTGTCTTCATATTTTGAATACTGACTAAATGTATTGGATGTCTTGCAGCTCAGCTTAAGTGATCTTAACTTGGTCTATGCCTGCACGAAAGATAAAACTCTAATGATTGATGTGCAAGCTCGTGAAATTTCAGAAAGGGATTTGGGAGCTGCATTGAAGTTGGCTCATCCTGAGGCGAGTCATTAAATTTATATATTTACTACAGGTTGCAGTAATTCATCAACTAAGATGTGTTGCTTTTTGATAGCTAGGCAGTCAAGTATCTTGAGCCTCAAATCAGATTGGCTTCCAGAGCTGGTAAAGGGAAAAAAGAATATAAGTTGTCTTTGGTGTCAAAGAGGACATTTGACAAAATAAAGGATTTGACTGAAGCACCAATTTCAGCCGTTTTTACGGACCCTAGTTATGGAAAGGTGCGCCCTTTACTAACTCACGCTGCTAATTGTTTTGGAATAATTTGAATTGTAACTTATCATGCCAGCATAACTTTAAAGTCTTTCCGGTACTGTGGTTTTGTCTTGCGCTGTTTATGTAAGTGGAAATAAGCACGTGTGATATTGTTTCCCTGCTCTTTGCGTCTAAATTAATCATTATCCTCTTTACTTCAGTTTGAGCGTGGAGAGGCCTTAGAAAAGATTGGACAAGATGCAAAAAGAGCACTTGAAGAAGAATGTGATGAAGAAAGCTTAAAGGTTTTATCCAAGACGGTTGACACTGTGCGAAAAGAGGTATGCCTGTGAACCTACTGGATTCATCTGAATAAGCTAGTCAGCTGCACATACTCTGAAGTTTTTAATCATATTGCTGCTTTGAACTCCATTAGTTACAAGTGTTTCCTTAACTATTCTTGCACAAGGTATAAGTTTAACAAGTTGCTCTTTAGTATTAAGTTCTCATATAGATACAAGCCATCTGTGCAACTATTAGCATTATCTCCTGGAGAAGAAATATTTATTTCGTTCCTGGTGCACTTGGGTCATTGGTAAATGTAAAATTTATTATCAGTATACTGATGAACCGTACTTCCACTCGAAGAAGCTAATGTAGAAACTTTATTTATGCTTGTACATTGGGCTGTATATTAGTCTGAAAATAAAGCTGTTCAAAATATTTATTTGGATAATTTTGGGAGCAAGGAATTGGATTTGTTGCCTTCGTAGCTGGGTCAAAAGTTCTTTCCATTAGCGTACTTTGTGAGCCATCATGAAATTACATATTTAACTTGATTCATGTAGCTGTCAGCTGATAGATGTAGCCAGGAAGTATAATTTTTTCTTTTTATTTCATTTGTTTACTATTGTTAATATTTATTTATTTATTTCTTTGAGAGGTGACCGAGTTGTATTCATGTACCTGAATATAGGCGAGCTTCACCATTTATATAAATACATACTAGGTTGTGCGCAGAAGAATTATTGCTGAAGGTTATAGACTTGATGGGAGAAGCCTAGATGAGGTCAGGCCTTTATTTTGTGAGGCTGGCACTTTACCACAGCTGCACGGATCATCCCTTTTTTCTCGCGGGGATACTCAGGTCAGCTTGTAAACTTGTTTTTCGCTGCTTGTTCTCCTTAGAAACTCTTTGTATTGGTTATATGTGTAAATATTTCAAGCATATTTTATTGATCTGTTAACAGGTACTATGCACTGTGACACTCGGGGCACCTGGAGATGCTCAACATTTGGATTCATTGGTTGGGCCCTCGTCTAAGCGATTCATGCTTCATTATAGTTTTCCACCGTTCTGTATTAACGAAGTGGGTAAAAGAACTGGCTTGAATAGGCGTGAAGTCGGGCATGGTAATTTACAATGGATGTGATCTGTTTATGATATGGTTATAGTCAATATTCTAGAATGATTTGAATAATATATCGACTTGAGCTATCTTTCGGCCTTCATAATCTATGGTTCAAAAGGGACATGTATCTCTGAGTGTTTGGTATGGACAAGTCGGGCATGATAATTTACAATGGATGTGATCTGCTTATGATATGGTTTTAGTCAATATTCTAGAATGATTTGAATAATATATCGACTTGAGCTATCTTTCGGCCTTCATACTCTAATGTTTCAAAAGGGACATGTATCTCTGAGTGTTTGGTATGGTTAAACTAAGCGCTATAAATCTTTGCGCAGCTCTTTGATGCTTATTCCAAGTGCTGCAATCTCTACCCTTTCGTATCATGAAGTGCACTTACACTGCTTTTCACTATCTCTTACTTTCGTATTAATGTGTTTTAAGATTCATTCTTGTGATGCTTTGATACATCTCACTAAAAGTATAAACTACTTTTTAGGGGAAATAGTTTAATATTTTTGATCCAAGTAGCTATATTATGTTAAATAGTATTCCGTCGAAGTAAGAGTCTGATACAGGATTTTTTCTGGATCTTAATTTCATTCAGGTACTCTTGCTGAGAAATCTCTGCTTGCTGTCTTACCTCCTGAAGATGATTTACCATACACAGTTCGTATAAACTCTGAAGTCATGGCCTCTGATGGTTCGACATCAATGGCAACAGTTTGTGGAGGTATAAATTGTTAACCTAGTTCGAGTTTTGCACCGTGTCGTCTCTATAATACATTTATATGTAATCTTTTGCTTTGTGGTCGGTTAATGTATCCATTGATTGATGAGGTGACGGGCATCCAGAAGAACCTGAAAGCAATATATAAGTCATTCTGATGGGGGTCAAAAGAAGAAAAAAAATTAAAAATAGGAACGAGTTGGAGACTTACATAGCTTTCTAGTATTTTGATCTCCTTTCCAAAAAGAAAGAAAGATGAGATTTTATATTTGAGTTGTTTTTAAAGATTCTCTAATTTTATTTATTGTCACCAGACTATCACAAATCACATTCTAGCAAATACATGAAAATATCTCTATGAACTGAAGTAGCTGGCAGCCTGGCATGCTTAAAATTAATTTACTTTTTTAGGGTCTAGTGTGTATGGGTATATTCCATTCATCAAACTAGTTTGTATATTATGAGTATTGCGGTTACTACAGGTAGCATGGCTTTAATGGATGCTGGAATCCCATTAAAAGATCATGTAGCTGGTGTCTCAGTAGGCCTTGTGAGTGATATTGATCCATCCACTGGTGCAATCAAGGACTACCGTATCCTGACTGATATTTTGGTGAGTTTTTCATCCTTGTACTGGGTTTTCTTTCATTTTTATTTCCGATTGTTATATGCGTACCGTGTTTCCATGTTGGGCAGAATAAAATCATTAGTATATCCTAGAACCCTTATAAGTTCTTAGACACACACACACATATACTCCCTCCGGCCTAGTTTGAGCGCCTTCCTTTCCTAAAATGGAAATTCCAAAACGAGTGTCCTACTACCAAAAAGTAGCTACTTTTCCACTTTACTTCCCCCTACCCTTTTTCAATTTCTTTCTTTCTTTCTTTCAAGTCAAATGCACCTCCTAAATCTCTGTGAAAAGTCCAGTGACCCTCAGAATGGGACGGAGGGAGTCATTTCACCCTTAAAATTGTATTTCATGTCATTTCCATCCCAAGGTTGTCATCGCCAATATATTCCCTTGCTGTCAAGTACACACTTACTGTCCAGATTTGCAGGGCTCCTTCGATGAATATTTATAGTAGATGGCCTAAAATAGTAGTGAAACATTTTTTTCAAGCGTGGAGTGTGACTTAGAAAACTAAAAACTAAAAACTAACAACAAATAGTTATATGTAATTTGCCAAATAATGTTGCTTCTCCGCCATACGAGGAGGCTTTTTTATGGAACTGCTTGAGCTTCTTCTCATGCTTAATGTGACGCAAGTGATCAATAATTAGTCTACAACATCTTTTTAGCATATTTGACTTGTCTATCGCTTTAGCCTGAACAGACGCCATATCCTGTCATTAAAGTAAAGACTAAAAAATTAATAAAACGGGGGGTACATTTTTGGAATTAATATTTTTATTGGAAAGTCCTGCTTTGGGAATTCTTAACTTGTATGCCAGTTAGGTTGGAGTTGGAATCCCATGGATTCTTAACAGCTCCCTAATTAGACAAATCTGAGCAGGCTTGGATGATTTGTGTTCTCCTGGAACACTCGTCTTGAAATCTTGTACTAACATACCTACCTGAACCTTTGGGCCCTTTCGCGTACCTGATAATAAGTCCTCGTTTGTGGACCTTTCGGAAAACCATGTACTTCAGGTTCTGTAGAGTCACAAAAGACATTTAAAAGACAGAGGTAACGGCTTCCTAACTAGTCAAATTTCAGCCCTAGGGTGTGCATTCTCATACTTCAAAAGACCATGCTCCTGTAGTGGGTAATTATTTCCCTTTTTGGGTTCAAGTAAGATGTAACCACAAGCACTATAGGGGATTTAGCCAATCTGAAGGTTTGTAATCTCATTTCTTGTTCTTGTCACATTGATCCCCTAGGGCCTGGAAGATCATTTGGGGGACATGGATTTCAAAATTGCAGGCACCCGGAATGGGATAACAGCTATTCAACTTGATATAAAGCCTGCTGGAATTCCTTTAGATATCGTTTGTGAAGCTCTGGAACCTGCACGCAAAGCTAGGCTACAGATCCTTGATCATATGGAGCAAGAGATAAATACACCACGTGCTCAGAACGACAGAAATTCTCCTCGAATAGGTAGGGTTGTACATTTGAATTGTCTAGTATGCTTTTGATGGTGTGTTATGATTTTCTTATCATGAGTATCCGATGTTGCAGTAACCTTGAAGTACAGCAACGACGCTCTCCGGCAGTTGATTGGACCTCTTGGATCCTTAAAGAGAAAAATTGAAGAAGAAACAGGTCTGTCTCCAGCTTGTGATTACTTATTCTATGTACTAACTTTCACGCTCTAATAAGTGCGAGAATCTTGCTGCATATATTACAGTTGCCTATTATTTCATGTTCTTACCGTTGTCTTTTCTGATCCCTTACACTGACGGATTCAGACTGCAATTACAGTAAATACCCATATTCTTGAGAATTTCGAACTTAAGTTTGCAACGAAAAGTCTAGCACGAACTTCGAACTTATTATTATTATTATTATTATTATTATTATTATTATTATTATTATTATTATTATTATTATCAAGTATACCAGTTCTTAACCTGCTCCATTGCGCTGAGCTGCTGACAATTTAAAAGATTGTGAGAGAACTAAATCCATTTTATAGAGTTGCTGGAAAAAAAAGCCCTAGAAGCCACTAATTTCCTGTTTTTATCGGTAAAAGATGTGGTGTAAGACCATCCTCAGTGGTAGAGTTAGAGTTAGGCTGATCTGAATAGTACTTGTTTTTAGCTGAATTGTGCTGAGAGTGAGAGTAACTTGTGCTGAAGCTAAACTGGTTGTGACAGTAATTTATGTGAGTAATGTAGCAATCACTAATTAAGTCATTTTTTTTTTTGTTATGATATACAACTCAATCGTAAGGGAAAAGTTGTGCTATTGGCTTTACTTTCATTAGATCTTTAATTTAAGGCCAATATTGATCGTGCTTACTTCCCCATATTCAAAAGGTGTGGCAATCTTGGTAAAAAATCTAACTGTAACCGAAGAAAATTGTCAATTTTTTTAAATAATACCATACTAAAAATAAATAAAGGGAAAAAGAAAATAATGAAGAAGAAGAGGTGGAATGAGTGATTAGTCATATCCGACTTCGGATATTCTCTCCCAAAATTCCCTCACTGACACATCTCTCTCTCTCTCTCTCTCTCTCTCTCTCTCTCGTCCGAGATCTCGTTTCGTTCATCTCGCACACATTTGCTGTTATAGATCAAAGGCGACCGGAGGTTAGAGGAAAGATAGGGATAAGTAGCGATGATTGCTGTTCTGTGTTGGTATCTGTGGTTGATACAGTGGCTAGGGTTTTTCAATTCTCCGTCTTCAAGCCAGCCTCTTGGGTGGGGATTCGGGGGTTGGGTCTTGATTGAAAATTCAGGGGTGGATTGGTCTGTGGGTTATGACTTTTCGTGTTTGTTTCAGGCGGACTTAATTGTGCATGGTGGAGGAGATTGAATTGGTTGAGTGGTTCAGTGGTCATTTTGGTGGCTGACTTAGGTGGGGATGGAGGTGGTGGCAGACTGGCAGTAGGGCGGGGAAAGTGTTTTTTCATTGCCAGAATGTCTTTTTGTTGGCGGAATCTGTGTTTTTCCCTCGGGAGTCTTTTAGTCACCAAAAACTGGGTTTCAACTGAGGAATCTGGGTTTAACTGGCGGTTATGGTGGGTCCCTTCTTGGTGCTCATGTTATTGAGGACTGGACCATTTTTACCTCGAAATAAATGGACATAAGGGTCAACCCTAGGAAACATGGACACTCCAAAACAAGGGCCCTATTCGTGTTGGACACTAGGGACACTCGGACACCCGTACGATTCTCCAAAATACGTGTCAGACACTCCAGCTGGCGTTACCGAGAAATTTAGAGAATTTTTATTAGACTGGACACTTGGGGCCTGGGGGACACTTTAGGTACACTTAATGAGAGAAGACAGTTGCCCCTCAGTGTTTATTAGACTTTCACACGGGTTGATGTATTAGTGTAATAGTCATAAATAAGAGCTGGGGAAATCAAGGGTTGGCAAGATGAAGGATGGAGATGTTAATACACAATTAGAAAATCATATTCCAATTACTTATGTCATTCATCTTCTGCTTAATCAACAGATATAAATTTTCATTTTTTATTACTATTGCTGCATTCACTCACATGTATACGACTGTTATAGCCCAATTGTACAAATTATTCATTATTGCTTCTTATATCTCTGCAAGGAATGCCCGCCTTCTGTATGATCCGGAATTTGAACATTGAACATTTATGTGTCAAATTTTAGTTTGCTACATGTCATGTTAAAGGCTGTATCTCAATGCCCTTAAATGCCCTGTGGCCTCGTGGTTTCAGACTGTATACATTGGCCAAATGTTTTAGCTTATAATGAGTAAATTCTCTTTTAGCAGCTTTCAATTGACTGGAAGGTATACTTCAAAGCGTTCTTTTTCTTTGAGACCGCATTTCAGACACTTGATATTAATCCTTCTAACTCCTATATATAAGGGGTTAGTTGTAGATGCCTTTTACAAATTTGTTAGAAATTAGAGGATAAAATCAAAGTCTTGTTGAATAATTCTCATTGTTTCTTACTTCGAGTAGCACACCCTGGTTGTCATTTTTCAACCATCCCATTTGGTGTTTTTCTTGAGCGCGTTTGTAATTCTTCTCGGTTCGTGGGAAAATATAAGGTCGTGCATTTGCACCTTTTTAATGAGCACGATTCACTTATTTAATGTTAGTAGAATAATCTGTCTTGGTGAAATTCTGTAACACCCTTATAGTTCATGTAGTATAAAAATCTCATCATTGATCTTAGCAAGAGTATAGTATAATATCGTAATGAGTAGCCCATCAGATGTCTCCATCCACCACTAAATCTTTGTGGTATTTTTACATTTCATCCGCAGTGGCTATGATCGATGACTTATGAATTGGGAAGAACATTAAATCACTTTGAGAATCTGCTTGAAGTAGAAATATAAATTCGGAAGTCTAGAGGAACGTTAGTTGTTGAAAAGGGTTCCTGCCTTGTAAATGGATATCATGTTATCCTCATCAACTTACAATTTTTTGCCACACCAAATCTACACTGAAATGGAAACTTAAACTTGCCTTCATTCTAGCCCCATAGTTCTTTGCATTTTAAAACTAATAGTCTCTGGGCATGAAGATGCTGGATAGTTGGAGAAGTTCTTGGTTCATTTTGTTGATCTGTAAATTATGTTAGAAGATCAAACAGAAGTGAGCAGAGAGAATAAAGATTGATTTATCTATGGTCAATGTTGATGAAAGAATAAGCAGTTTAGTTTTGATCATTTGGCCGTTCAAATAAATTGGTAGTTGCAATTTATACGCATCTCAATATCTCTGATTGTGTTTCAACCCTTTTAATCAGGTGCACGGATGTCTGTAAGTGATGGAACACTTACTATAGTTGCCAAAGACCAGTCTGTACTGGACAAAGTATTAGAAAAGGTACTTAATGCATATTGCTATTGTTATTTATTTGGTTACAACAAACAGTATCACTTTCTTCTTATTGATTCAGTTTGGGTCTTATGTATTTTGCGAAGTCTAATATCTTAATCAAATTAACACATTTTATAACCTAAATGAATTATCGTTCAGTACAAAATAAGAGTCAATGGCAGAAAAATCACCTCTGGAGTTACTGTTTCTAATGATCAGTTCCTCATAATCGCAAAAGATGCTTGAAGTAGATCGGCCCTACAAAGAAAGGATATCAAGTAGTAAGAACTGGGAATCTTACACTTTATACTCATATCCAAAGTGGCACTACATCCATCCACTCATAAGCATATTGGCCTAGTTTGGCAAAGATAGATTATTGGATAGATTATTGAATGTGTGGTTGAGATGAGGAGAGAGAGACAAAAACACTTCATCTGAACCACACATTCAATAATCTATCTAACAATCTATCTTTGCCAAACTACGCCATTATAAACGTTGATGGTAATAATTTCAGTATCTCTGTTCAGGTCGGTCCGGTTGGAGATTTCGGAAACCCATTTGGATATACTGTTTTATCACGGTGCCCCATGAGCACTCGAAAATAGCTTCCTCTCCTTTTTAATTCTCATCGAGAGTTCCACTTCCACAGTACCTTTCTTCTCTCTCTCTCTCACTCTCTATCACTTCTCTGTCTCACAACCATATGAAGCGGCATCAAAGGCCAGACCTCGTTGGTCAGCAAAGCCTTCGTGCCACTCCGGTGAAGCGCCTACTCCGACAATTCGTCTCTTTCACTACACCAGCCGCGAACAGATCGACGGCTTTTGAGACGAACCAAGTAAAATTTGAAATTTCGGTGACCCTTGTTGTTATGAGGCCATGGTGACCTTGATCCTTAGTTGCGACGACTGATTTGAATTACTTCTCTTGTTGCCTATTACGGTTTACTTCTCTAGATCGATGTCTGTTTCCGGAGATGGGTAAATCGTAGAATCTTGTGAAAAGGTTGATTTGGATCTTGAACCCTTTGAACCACAAAAGACCCCCTGGCTTTCCAAATGATGTATAAAGCACCCCTGTGGTTTGTTTTTTGTGCGGTGCCGTTAAATTTACTGAACCTGTCAAAAGCATAGCTCTAAATAACGGTTACGGTTGACATAGCGGTTGCGGTCACGCGTAATGGCATATGGGGGTATCGGATTCATTGTAACGGGATCGGTCACCAAGTCTGTGAATTTGGGCAACTGTAGCGGTAGAGTATCGGTGTAATGGTAGAGAAAACGCACTGTAACGGAGAGAATCGGCCGTAACGGAAGAGTGTCGGCAATAGAGAAAACACCAATTTCTCGTGAATTTCATTCAGACCGTTAGTATCAGCCGTAAATATGTTACACGGACTCGGGTGCGGGTATCGGATCTGATATGGATCCGGAGATAGGATTCGCAAACTTGCTTAAAAGTAGGAAACGTGTGTTGAGAAGTCCCACATCGGACATTCAAGAAGAAAAAAAATTATTAATATGTTTCCTGGGCTACTCCCCTCATTGCCAATTGGTTTTGAGGTGGAACCCCACGAATTCTTTACAACGTGGACTCGGCTAAAAACTACCCAACTTTTGGTCACGATGGATGCAGGGATATGGTCGAAAAATAACTGTCTTTATTTTTGCTTTATGCCTTTATCCTTGTTAATGATGCCCTGCTAGCTTTATGTCTTTATCCTTGTTACATTTTTCTTTTCTTTCTGATTCATCAAATTGACTTGGAAATGGTCCTCAGGTTGACTTTATAGTTGGGCGTGAGGTTGAAGTCGGAGGGACTTATAATGGAATCATTACATCAATCAAAGAGTATGGTGCTTTTGTGGAGTTTAATGGGGGTCAGCAGGGTCTCTTGCACATTTCTGAGCTATCGCATGAACCGGTATGTAGTAAAAATGACGATACTTAAACTTTTTTTCCCCCTGACTCTTCATCCTTCTTCATTTTGACTAACTCCACTGTTTTGCCAGTTTTATACTAAGTTTCTGACTGTTGATTGTTCTTATTGAATTTTAATGTTTTGGTGATCCTATTATTTCGTAGACTTTCTGATTATTGGAGGCTACTATATGCTGCTGGGTTAGTCCATCATGGGAACTCTAAGCTTTCATGTAAAGTTGCAGATAATGTGCCTAAGTACATCATTTGACATGTTCTGAGACTTATTCTCCTTTTCGCTTTTTCCAAGATGGAGAATAATAATTATGCATTTTAGAATTTGTTTAGATTGTGAAACATAAAAGGAAAGAAGACAGAATTTTGGACATCCCAAAATGGGAACATGGATAAAGTATTTTATTAATTTTTAAAACTTATCTCTTCACAATAGTTTGATTTCTATTAGCTAATATGCCTAAACTCAACCTAAGAAATATGGTTACTTCTCCCAGGTGCCCCGCCGCAACCAGGTGCTTTCTGGTGCTGGGGTGCGACAGTATTGGTTTTAGAGAGAAAAAAGCCTTAACTTTTTCAGGGAAGCCTAGCCAACGACCAGAACAAGATAGAATATTGGTTGTGGAAGAAGAACAAGGAGATCGGACCTCATGCGTTTCTGGATTGTCGTCTTCGTGTGTCATCTGAATCGTCTTCTTCCTCCTCCGATCTGCATATGCGTCTTCCCCCTCTCTCATAACTAAATCATATGAAGAAAACAAAGAGACCGCTCTTTAAACTTTATTAAATTATCTTTTACCCCCTTAAGGCCTTAACTGTTCAGTTATTTATTGTTTATGCGTAACTGATTGTGTAATTTACCTTTTTTTAGTTGAAAGTTTAATTTTAGACCTAACGTTTCAACTGAATGCCATATAAAATATATAAATAGACAAACATCTAAAGATAACATAAAAGATATAACTAAATGAGCCGCATCCCCGCTGCACCCGCACCCGGAAACTGTAGTCCCACCCTTACCCGTGTTTTTTAGAGCTCAACTCTGTGGGGGATAGAAAGAGCAAGGGTCATTTGGCATGGAAATTATCGAATGGATAAAGAAGTTAGGATTCGAAGGATTGGAAGTTAATGAATTGAAATACTTAAGATATATAACTTGCTTTGGTTTATGTTTCTGTGGCCTGACACATGTATGTGACACAGTTAGGATTTGGAGGATTTGTAGCGACGGTTTAATAATTTACCAAAAAAAATGTGTTACTTCAAGATTTCTCTTTGAGATATCTTTTTTTTTGGTAATTTTTTTTTTGAGATATTGTTTTTTGTCGCTCTTTGAGATATCTTTAGAAATGCTCGGTAGCGTAAATCTGAGTGGTGAGTGATTACATTGCTGTACATTGTTAAGAGTCTTCTCACACTCTCTGTAGCTTGTACAGCTAAAAGATTCTGCAATAGCTTATGCCGGTGTTTATATGTTTAAGATAAATACAGAAATAGCCATGTTTCTATGCTTTTTGTGAATTGCAGTTCAAGTTCTACACTTTAGGACCTCAAACTACCCGCTAGCCCTTTTTTGTCCTGTTCTAACCAAAATGTCAGTTTGATTCTTAAGATGTATGCCAGTTGTATGAATCGGCTTTAGTACGTCAAAGAGCGACTATGGCATTTTTTATTTTTTTTTAGAGAATACTACTCATACAGCAAATACTGCATTTCTATCTAGAATTACAATTCTAGGGATACAATTCAGCAACCTTCATGCAACAACACCCTTGGTGGGTGCAGCGACTACGGCATTTTATAGATGAGGAAAGACTTCATTTTGGGTATACTTGGGGACGGAAGCATAGCTTACCGTTTCTATTCTATAATTTAGACTTGACAGTTATTCTTAGTCAGTTATCTTCACTTCATAATACTAAGTTTGCTGTTGCACTGGCGATTGCATTTTTTTTTATTTTCCTGGTGATTCACAATTCACAAAAGTGCTTCTTCTATTCAATTACAAGAGGATCTGTGCCCAATTTAATGGAACTTTGATCTGCTTTGTCAGGTAACCCGAATATCAGACGTGGTATCAATTGGCCAGAAACTTACTTTGAAGTGCATAGGGCAGGATCTACGTGGCAATATTAAATTGTCACTCAAGGAAACTTTACCACGTAAAAAAAGGAATGGAAACGTGGCTGATTCTTCTGCACACATAAAGGAGGAGGAACCTGTTAAATATGTGGCTAATGATGATCTCCAAGAAAAGCAGTCCTCTACAGACAAGGAATCAAGTGAATCTGAAACTTATGGGATGATAAGTTCCCATTGTATGACTCCGTCGGTCGTAATTCGAAGTGCTGAAGAGTGCGATAAGGATGACAAGTTTGCCAGCTTGAATCAGAAACCTAAGGGTAAAGTTAAAAGATTAGGCCCGACTGTATCTGCTCAGAAGCAAACCGGGAAGAGATCAAAATCAGGTTCCAAGAAGGAAATAGTTACTTCTGATACTGAAAAGGATTTGCAGAACAATGAAGCTACTCTTGAAACCCTGGTAGATGCGAAAAATCTTCAGAAGTTGGGAATGGAGGTAACGGCAAAGGTTCATGAAGTTCGTGCACGGGGCTTAGTACTGGACTTGGGGCAAGGAATTCATGGGATGTACCGGTTTGAGGTATGTTTTCAGTTTCTTGTTTACTCTTTCACCATTGGAGCTTTCAGTTACGCCCTTTGTGTTATAGCATGGGATCGCATATCGCCATAGACGAGTGAATATGTATTTGTGATGTTTGGTTTTTATTGTCCTCTTAAGCGGGTTTAATAATACTTAGACATACCTGAGTTCTTGATAACTGAAGATAGTAAAAGCTACTCGAACCTTGATAAGGTTCATGAGTTTTGGAAGCCAGCCCTACTAGGAATCTTCCTTTTCTTGTTGAGAAGTGCTAGGGATCCTACCAATATCTCTCACTCATCTCCCACCTTCCTTCTACACATATGCAACCAATGCCAAATGAATATTCACGTTGCCAATTTCACATTTGGCTGGGAGATATTGATGGGATGCCTAGCATTTCTCTTTCAGGTTTTGGGAGATGGAAATAATCGTATGAAACTTCAAATTTTCCATAAATGCACTTCTTCTTTTTCAATAAATCCCATCCTACAACAATTGGGGGACTCGAACTCCAGACCAAATGAACTGCCTAGGGCCCTGGTTGGGCGACATGGCTAGTTCAATAAATACACTTTTGAATATTTTCAAAATTTAAATTAACTGCTCTTTCTTCGATGTTTCCTTCAAGAATTTACCACCCTCACACCCACACACTATGAATGGAGCTTTTTGTCTTTCGCTGACATTCACATGTTCTAACCTTGCAGGATGGAGGAAGGAGAGACTTTGAGATAGGTGAAGAGTTAAGAGTCAAATGCTCAAGTTTCTCTGCCAAGGGAATTCCTGTATTATCTATTGTTGAAGATTGATAGATTTATAATATCTCGACCCAGAACACCGACATGAGCATATGTGCAGAATCCGCGTATGGCACATAAACATGGCTATTAAAGCTACTGGACCAGACAACATCCCAAAATTCCTGGAGCACAATTCTCAGGTCCCGGCGAAGCTCTTCCAGTCTTTAGTCCACAAATGAACAATGTGCCGAATTTTGATAGTACGAGCATTTAACTTAATTGTAAGGCTACTAGTTATCTCTTTATATCTTGGTCGGTAATATAATCTTTTTGCCATAGGGAAAATCAATTACATCATCGGCAAAGGGGGACCGGGTATTTTTTTGTTGACCCGTATTGGTTAATTATTGTAAGGAATGTTTCCGGATCTACATGCAGTATTAATGCTAATGTAATATCTCATTTCTATTATTGGCCAGAAGGTTTACTTCCAAATATGCTGAAATTTATGGGTGAACTTATGATGAAACTGTTGTTGCTATGGATGTGAACATTCCGTAGTATAATGAGGATATTGGCATCGTATTTGCAGGTGACAGAGTAAGCAGAAGAATGGTCCATTTGAGATGTAGTCATTGCCTAGGTTTGCACGTGGGAACCGCGGCTGATCGTTTTGCCCTCGTGAAAGACAAATAGACTTGTCATAATTTATTGAACTATCCCACTTTCTTCTTCTTCTTCTTCTTCCTCTCCGCTATAACTTATTATCCCAAAAATTAGTGGCGGAGCCAGGAACTAACCGGTGAGGGGGCACAGTTTACTTATACAAAGATACCAAAAACTGAAACATTGCTTTGTGAAACTTCATATGTTACATAAGAGTATCCAAGATAATTCAGACTACATACATAAGCAATTACATGGATTTTAGGAATACAATTGTAATTTCTAAAGAAGTAAGGCTGTTTAGTTATAATTTTAAGGGTCTTTTTGCAGGAACATCAGAAGTTGGGGGACAATTATACTTTTTTAGGGGGACACGTCTGTAGTAAATTAGGGGCATAAAATTACTTTGAATATGTAGTTTGTGAAAAGTTTAGGTGGGGGGGGGGGGGGGGGGGGGGGGGGGGAGGGTCGTGCCAGACAGAGATTTGTCTTTCATTACACCAATCTATCTCTTTAATCACACAAAAAGTTAACTAGAGGTGTCAAACGGGCGGGTTCAGATCCCGACCCGTTTATAAATGGGTTTATTTGTACATGGACCCAAACTGTTCTACCCGTTTAAATGTTACGGGTTTTAAGGGTGGGTCATAATGGGTCAGCGCGACCCGTTAACCCATTTTGAACCCGCATATGCTTAAGTAGAAAAAGACATACACCTTATTACTGCCAAGCCCACCGCAAATCACCACCACCAAAATTACAACCTCCATATTACTGCCAAGCCCTCCAGAATTACTCCTATGACCATATCACCATCGACACCAGCCTTACCGTTGCCATCACCGAAACAACCAACACTACCACTGCTAATACACAACAACCATAGCAGAATATCAATCCCTGGAAATTAAAAAACACGCAAATTAAATCCTATTTGAATTGCAAGACAACAGATCAAAACTACCGAATTGGAGTCTAAATTTCAAATCGCATGTACCAGACCATGAGAGAGCATAAGCAAAATCGACCCAGCAGACAAAACTGCTGAACAACTATTCTGGCTAGCAGCGACGATTTTTGATTTGAGCGGTGATGACTTTTGGTCGCTGCGAACTTGAAGGGGCTGCGGCAACGACTAACTCTAGCCTCCACGTCTTGCGGTTGTCGTACATGTCATACCGATGCGGCGGCAATACTTTAATGACTTCTTTTTATGAAATATTTTTTCTTCGGGCAAAGTTTGTACATGTTTCTATAGTTTTCCTTTGAAATGTTTGGGTTTACATGGTTTAACTAGCCCACCCAAATTCACCCATTTAAATTTGGGTTAAAACAAGTGGGTGACAATTAAACCCAAAACTATAGTGGGTTTTGACCCGTTTAAAACTTGACGGACACAGACGGGTTCACATGTGCGGGTTAAAATTGCCAAATCTAAAATTAACCATATAAATTCAGTCTAGACAATCCACCAATAATATTCATACATAGCAAAATCCAGTCTCCCTGAAACTCCCTCCCCCCTTCAAAGATCAAATCAAAAGTGTTCAAGATCACAAACACCATTATAGAGGACAAATTAACATAGTTTAAATAGCTCCGGACACACGGCAAGGAAATCAGTTCCTTTGCGGCGGTGGAGGAGGAGGATGATTTAACATATAGATAGACTCGCAATGCCTACACGGAGCTTGCCGCGTGGTTATAACACTTGCTTTCTCTTCTTCTTTCTGTGTTCTGGTGACAATGTTGTGGTAGACAGTCCACAAGGGACAATCAATCACACCTTCCGAGCATTTGGAATATAGACAGTGTTCTCTGATATGATACAGAGGCACATTGTCCACATCAATGTGAGGGTGAGGAGGGGACATGAAGGTGGGTCTCTGTAGCCGAGATGGTTCCAAGATTACCCCCGACTATCCCTATTCTGCTCATCTCCCACTCTCTCCCACGAAGACCATGAGGCAGATGTAGCATAGTGAACTTCTCTTACTCCCATGAGAAGGAGAGTATCCCATCCCTCTTAGTCTCAACCACACTGTGTTTCCTCCAATAAACCAGCTATTCTAGCCGCCAGCGACGATTTTTGATTTGAGCGGTGACGACTTCCGGTCGCTTCAAACTTGAAGGGATTGCGGCGGCGACTAACTCTATCCTCCACGTCTTGTGGTTGTCGTAAACGACCAATCGGTGCGGCGGTAGTGCCTTAATGACTTCTTTTTTAGAAAAACTTCTTCGTCAGGCAAAGTTTGTACATGTTTCTATATTTTTTCTTTTACTTGAAATGTTTGGGTTTACACGGGTTAACTAGCCCACCCAAACACACCCATTTAAATTTGGGTTAAACAAATTAAATTTGGGTTAAAACAAATGGGTGACAATGAAACCCAATTATATAAACGGTGGGTTTTGACCCGTTTAAACTTGACGGACACGGACGGGTTCACATGTGCGGGTTAAAATTGCCAGCTCTAAAATTAATCAAATAAATTCAGCCAAGAAAATCCACCAATAATATTCATACATAGCAAAATCCAGTCTCCCTGAAACACCCTCCCCCTTCGAAGATCAATTTAAAATTGTTCAAGATCACAAACACCATTATAGATGACAAATTATCATAGTTTAAACAGCCTGGACAAACGGCAGACAGATTGTACAAACTAGCAGTTGCGCCATCATTAGTTCTTTTGTGGCGGTGGAGGAGGAGGATGATTTAACATATAGATAGACTCGCAGTGCCTACACGGAGCTTGCCGGTTATAACACTTCCTTTCTCTTCTTTCTTCTTTCTGTGTTCCGCTGGCGAGGTTGTGGTAGACAGTTCAGAAGGGACAATCAATCATACCTTCCGAGCATTTGGAATATAGAGAGTGTTCTCTGACATGATACAGAGCCACATTGTCCACATCAATGTGTGGGTGAGGAGGGGACATGAAGGTGGGTATCTGTATTCCGAGATGATTCCAAGATTACCCCCACTATCTCTATTCTGCTCATATCCCACGAAGACCAAGAGGCAGAGGTAGCACAGTGAATTCTCTTCCTCCCATGAGAAGGAGAGTATCCCAGCCCTCTTAATCTCAACCACACCGTGTTTCCTCCAATAAACCAGCCCCTTCCATTCCACACTTTCATGAGAGATATCATCAGATTGGAAGTCCCATACCCCCTTCAGCTCCTTCCACGCCATGTGGTTGAAGCTGAAAGTCCGGAACCCCCAGATGTGTCTAGACCAGTCCACCCCCCCCCCTCCCCCGCCCTCCTCAGTCACAGGCCTCCCCCGCCTCATCTGGATCGTCCGGTAATCGTTTGTAGGTTCCTCATATCCAAACCCATAGGAGTAGAAAGTCCATTCCTCGTATTCTCCTCCATCTAGAATAACCCTCTTTTCTCCACTCATGGAGTTGTACAGGAAGAGCAGTTGGTCCTTAGTCGACATGACTGAGTTGAAGCAAATGATTACGTTAGTTCACCCCACCACCCACATACACTATGGGATTTTTTATTTTCCGTCCTCAACCACCCTCCCCACTAAAATAATTCGGTCTTGCACTCGGTAGGGAGAAACCCGACTCACACCAACTCTACACCCATCTTCCCTCCTCGGCTCCACGATCCTTCTGATGAAACTTTCCTCACCACGGCGCATCGTCTAACTGAATCCACGAGAATCATATGCGTGCCCCTAATTTACTAGGGCAAGAACTTCCAGAAGCTACGAGCGTGCTCGGTGTCAAAGGTTGCTATCTCGTAGGGAGCTCAAGTGGACTCTTCGCCGTCGCTCCAGGATCTTCATCCAATTCTTCTGATTGGCACACACATAGTGCCTTAGGTAAAGCTCTATAACAGCTTTCACCCGTTTCGTCTTTCCATACGTATGTGGGTGAAATCTCGTAGAGAAGTTCTATTTCGTCCCACGTAGTTTGAAGAGCTTCGTCGAAAATTTCTCGGTGAAGCTAATGTCCCGGTCGCTCACTATGCTCACTAGAACTCCCCAATACTTGACCACGTTCTTGAAGAAGAGAGTAGTCGCCTTCATTGTTGTGTATCCTGTTGTAGCTGGTGCAAAATTAGCTAACTTAGTGAAATGGTTGACCACCACCATGATCGTGCAATACCCCTTAGACTTAGGTTGACACGTGATAAAGTCCACCAAGACGTTCATCAATGGTCTCTCCGATACAGCCAACGAATCCAGCAATCCTCCCGACTGCTTTTGCTATATTTAGTCTTGTAGTCATACAAGACAAGTCTTCACATAGCCTTCAATTTCGTCGCACAGTTGCGGCCACTAATACTCCGCCTCGACCAATGCCGATGTGCGGTGCATCCCCTGGTGTCCAACCCACTGAGAGTCGTGAATCTCCTGGAGAATATCTTGACGCGAATCATCCCACTTCAGCACATATATCCGACCTCTCTTAGGGTAGAAAGACAATCCTCCACCCAACACCGCTTTATATTTCCTTCATTTGCCATCTCCACGAGGCTCCTTGATGTTGGGTCTTGGGCCCATCCCTCCTTTACCCGGCTAATATCGATGTGGATGGTCGATGGCTAAGACCGATGTGGAGGCAAGAAGTACACATGAATTCCATATTAATGACATGACATTACATTGGTCCATTATAGTTGAAAATATAATGTGATATACATGTGTGATAACAAACAATTTGCTATTAAATTGTGTGAAATTTGCTTTTTCCCAAATAAAGAGCGTGATAAAAGAGAATAAAATAGTCCATCCACTATTTATGTAATGTAACACAAACGGGTCTTGGGTGCAGGAGACTAGGGAAGCAGCCGACGAGGTGTTTTCCACGACAGCAACAACAAATTTCAGTCGGGGTTTGCCACACCATTAGTGAATGCGTCCACGACAAGTGAAGCTGAATCTTTGGGTATCCTTAAAGCTTGAAGACCGACAGCTAGACAAGGCTATACACATGTGATTTTTGAGTCCAACGCCCAGAATATCATTCACAAGCTCAACCCAGGAAGGGAGCAAGGTGTATGCAATATTCAGACATGTAATTTCTGAGTCCGACGCCCTGTATATCATTCACAAGTTCACACTACTCCAAAACGATGTAACGTGTTGTCTTCTTCCCGACCTACATTATTACAAAGCCGTTTTCTCTTTTTTTGAAAAAAAAAAAGTTCAGCCACTACCGTCTACTAGTCTTTTTTTTTTGAACCAAAGTCAATATATAACAAACTAGGAAACCCCATTACAATCACTTAACAGAAGCTTTTCTAGCTTAATTGGCGGGACATCCACCCAATTCCAATGTAAGCACCTAGCAGCTTCTTCCTTAACTACCCAATCTACTACATGATTTGCTCTTCTACTTATCCAACTAATAGATTTCAACAAAACTGAATTATCTAAATAATACAAAATGTCTTCCACTAGACCTGCTATTTCCCAGGGTGGAGGCTTCCTCTTTGTGATCAATTTGACCAACATTTGGCAGTCTGATTCTATCAAAGCAGGACAGTTCTCTTCTCTAGCTCCCGGACATGTCAATCTCAGTGCTAGAGCTTCAGCTTCCAGAGCATTATTTGCTCTTACTTTGTATCTTCTTCCTGCCTTAAGAGTTCCATTTGAATCTCTAGCAATCCAAGCAATTATAGCTTCTTTCTTTTCTTTCTCCCAGCTAGCATCACAGTTGTACTTCCACATACCTCTTGGAGGTCTCACCCAGTGATACACCTGGTCTTCATTAGTCTTGGCTTTAATCTTCTCACTTCCTACACTCTGCACACCAGCAGCTTTACAGTCTTCAAAACTTTGTTTGCATTTCTTCATTGCTTCCAGAGGATTGACATTTTTGAAGTCAAAAATGGCTTCATTTCTGGCTTTCCATATATACCAACAACCACTTATAAAAAGAGCTAGCCAATCCTCCAAGATTTCCTTCTCTTGCCATTTTTTAAGAAGATCAGAAAAACAAGCTTTCACATACCCATAGTTTGCAAGGTCTCTATTTTGACAACCCAGCAGTCCAAACCAGAAAGGACAAGTCCACTTACATTGAAATAACAGGTGAGGACCACTTTCTATTTCTTCACTGCAAATTTGACAGACAGCAGACTGAGCACACTTCCTTTTATAAAGGTTTTCTTGCACAGGTAAAGCATTATGACAAGCTTTCCAAACAAACAGCTTCTGTCTTGGGGGGATTTCCAATTTCCACAAGGATTTCCAGTCCTTCTGAGTCAAATTATAGGAACTCTCTGGGTTGTGCCTTAATAATTGATTTTCCTCCATCTGACAATGATAACCAGACTTCACAGAGTAACTCCCATTACTATTCCAGGGCCATACCAGGGTATCTTCAGCTTTAAAATGTGAGAGAGGGGTAAGGAGAATTGCTTGAGCAGTATTCTGGGAAAAAGTGTTCTTTATGAAATTTGTCTTCCAGCATCTAGCTTCCTCATTAATCAACACTTGAACTTTCTGTTCTTCCAGCTGTATAGGAACTTCAAAATTTTGGTTTGCTCCTTGTTTGATCCAATTATCCTTGATCTGGATTCTACTTCCAGCACTTACTCTCCAAAAGCTCTTCTTCTTAATAAGGGATCTTCCTTCTAGAAGACTAGTCCAGGTCCAACTTGGGTTAGTACCTTTTTTTGCTTCCAAAAAATCACTATTTGGAAAGTGCACACTTTTCATGAATCTATAGAACAGGGAGTTGGATTTATTTACTAATTTCCAGCCTTGTCTTGCTAACAGAGCTATATTAAACTCCCTGAAGGCTCTAAAACCCGGACCTCCTCTCCATTTAGGAAGACACATCTTATCCCAAGCAACCCAGGCAATTGATCTTTTTTCACAGTTTCCACTCCACCAAAAGTTTCTCACCACTTGACTTAGTTTATCACATATATTTTTTGGTAACAGCACACATTGCATCAAATAGCTAGGAATGGCTTGGGCTATGGCCTTTATCATAATTTCTTTCCCTGCTGGAGATAGCATTAAACCCTTCCAACCCTGCAACTTCTTCTTTACTCTTTGCACCACATAGTTAGTAGTTGCAGATCTAGATCTTCCCCAGAAAGCTGGAATACCCAGATAAACTGCATTTTGATCCATTTCTCTCATCCCATATACATTCAGCAGATATTATTTAACAGTATCATCACAATTTGGGGAGCACAGAACTGCAGTTTTGTTGACATTAAGTTTCATACCTGATGCTTCCTCAAACAGCTGGAGCACATTGAAAAAATTAGCCACTTCCTCCTTTGTTGCTTGTAGAAAAATTACCACATCATCAGCAAACATTAGATGTGAAATGGCCATAGCATATCTACTAATCTTGACTCCTTGAATCTTCTTCTCAATCTGAGCTTTTTGCAGCATACAAGAAAGCACATTTACTATAAGCACAAAGAGATAAGGGGAGAGTGGATCCCCTTGTCTCAACCCTCTTGTGGGTTTGAAAAAGTCAGTGTATTCACCATTGATAATAACTGCAGATTCAACAGTTGTTACACATTGAGTTATCAGTTGGATCCACTTCTCACAGAATCCCATCTTCCTCATAACCTTCTCCAAGAATCCCCAATTTCCTCTATCATATGCTTTTGAAAGGTCTAACTTCAGAGCCAAACTTCCTCTTTTCTCTGACTTCTGCTTCTTAATATAATGGAAGATTTCATGTGCCATGAAAATATTATCTTGGATTGACCTTGAAGGAATAAAAGCAGCTTGAGACTCCTCAGTTATTGAGTCAAGAAAAGGCTTCAGTCTATTTGCTAAAAGTTTAGCTATCACTTTATAGCTAAAATTGCAGAGGCTGATTGGTCTATACTCCTCTGACTTAACTGGACATTTCTCTTTTGGGATTAAAGCAATTAATGTTCTATTCCAACTTTTTAAAATAAAGCCTGTCTTAAAGAAATATTGGGTGGCTTTCACTACATCCCCCTTTATAATTTCCCAATTTTCTTGATAGAACTTACCATTATAGCCATCAATACCTGGAGCTTTCATCCCTCCTAATTGGTAGACAGCTTCTTTTATCTCTTCTAGAGTAGGAACAGCCACTAGGGAGAGATTCATATCATATGAGACTTTATTATCAATGAAGTGCAGCACCTCTTCCTCATTTGAATTCCCTTCCTCTTTAAAGAGGTTTTGAAAATACTCCTTAAACCTGTTTTTAATAGCCATCTCTTCATCAATCCAGTTACCATCCCCATTCTTTATTTTCACTATAGCACTTCTGCCTCTTCTATAAATAGTTGTAGAGTGAAAAAACTTGGTATTTTTATCTCCCTCTCTAAAATACTTCAGCCTTGACCTTTGCAGCCAGTAGGACTCTTCTTTTTTCTCCTCAGCTTCTAACTCCTTCTTTAGACATACTTGTTCCATCTCTCTATCAACAGTGGAGGGTAGATTTTGGATTTGAGAGAGTGCACTCTTTAGGGACTGAATCTTTCTTCTTGAGTTTCCAAATGTAATAAAGCTCCATTTCCTTAGAGAGTTTCTGCACTGATTTAGCTTTGCTTGCAAAATGTACATGTCAGAACCTTTGGTATCAGTGAACCAGCTATTTGCCACAACTTTCTTATAATCATCATGATTTGACCAGCTAGCTTCCACCTTGAACTTGTACTGTATTTTCTGCTTTTTTGGGTTTGTGCTAAGAACCACTGGACAATGATTTGAACCCAAGAAAAGCTCATGTGTTACCAGGGCTCTTGGATTGTTCAACAGCCAATCTGTGTTTACAAGAACTCTGTCCAGTTTTTCTCTAATATTGCCTTCCCACCTGTTATTTGCCCAGGTGTATTTTGTGCCTTTCCCTTCCAATTCCACTAGCCCCCACCTTGATACAATATTTGCAAAATGCTCAATTTTCCATCTTTCCACCTGATTACCTCCTTGTTTCTCAGAGTCACTCAACATTTCATTTAGATCTCCCAACATTATCCAAGGGTTAGTCCAATTTGTGACAACTTGATTAAGATCTCTCCACATCTTCTTTCTTTCTTCAAATTTTGGACAACCATAAACAAACAGCCAATTCTCCACCAAGCCTTCACAGTTTTCTATTTCTGCTGCAATCACATTCTGGTTACAAAATAGAATTTGCACTGTGATATCCTCAGTCCAGAACAGAGCCAAACCACCAGCAAGGCCTATTGGATCCACCAGAAAACTATTAGCAAACCTGATTCTTCTCCTTATCTCTCCACATTCTTTTTTTTTGTTTTTTGTTTCCATTAAAAACACTAAGTTAGGTCGAGGGGCATCACACAGCCCTCTCAATTGCTGGACTGTCAGGAGACGACCTAACCCCTGACAGTTCCAAGCTAATACTAACATTGGTCTTGTGACTGTTCAAGGTCAGCCACCACCACCTTTGATTTGTTCTGGTTATTTCTCATCATCAATTTTTCAAACTCCTCCATGTATTTATCATAAATGTAATCTTCCTCATCCACATTCTGGGTCAAGATGCTTACCTTTTGCTCCACCGTTACCACAAGCTTTTGGCCTCCTGGTTTCGCCGTCTGGGATTGACATACCATCTGAGCATAGATCTTATCCTCTTCCGTTAAGCTTTGGAGATCATCCTGCACTTTACTCCTTGTAATTCCCTCCTTGCAAATCCTTTTAGCCACCGCAAGTTCTCCGATTCCATCTTCGTTTTCTTTTCTCTTCAGGGTAGTAAATCGATCAAAGACCCTAGCAAGAGTTACAGATGTGAATGGATTACCCTCAAATTCTCCACTCAAGTTTTTTGGAGATAAAGGACTAGAATGCCCTTCTATCATTCTTGGCCTTATTGAATTTTTAATGGGCTGGCTTCTGTTAAGTCTCTTCCACCTCTTAGACTTTAGTGGGCTATTTCCGTTCGGCCCACTCAAAGGCCCATTAACACATTTTGCTTGTGGATCAATAACAAACTGCTCCTCATCTCTATTCAAATTTCCAACATTAAGGGGGTTCGGGTTTATGATATTTACATTCACACCCCCGTCCTCCCCAAATTGGGTTTCTGGAACACTCTCATCTAAATATTCATCTTCTGAAAAAATCTCGGTTGGATTTTTACTCAAGACCTGCGTGTCATCCTTATCCTCTTCGTAATTGTCACCAGCTGTTGCCAAATCGTTATCCCCTTTCATCATTTCGGTACTATTTCTGTCCTCCGTATCGTCCCTGCTGTATAGTACGATTGTACCCGAATCCACGCGCTCAGGCTCTGTATTTTCGGGCGTCTCCAATCTATTCACGCGCTTACTCTTTTCTGCTTGTTCACTCGCCGGCGATCCTTCCTGTCCCTTCACCGGAGCATCTTCTTCATATTCAGGCACCGGTGACCCCCAAATTTTCAGGGATCTCTCGGCATCTGGCGTCAACCAAGCAGGTTTCGGACCTCGCCCTTTCTTTGGCTCACACCGCAAAAAGAACCCATAATCTTGACAACCCCTTTTTTCCGGTTTTAGAAACCGACAGTCGCGGTCTATATGACCCAGCCTTCCACAATCATAACAATAGTCACCTAGGTGTTCATAGTAGAACCCCTCTCTAATTCTCCGATTTTTGTTTGTGTAAAAGAAAGCTTGCGGTAATGGTTTATCTACCTCAACCATGGCTTGAAATCGGAGATAGGGATACCTTTGATCTGTGCCGATTGTGTCCTCATCGATATCCAGGAGTTCTCCGACTGTTGCGCTGATTTTCTTCACATTCTTCTCCGTCTTAAACGCTGGTGGTAAACCACATATTTGGACCCAGAATGGTGACCTGGAGAAATCGATTTCCTTCAGTGCTGTTTTCGCCGACCATGTCTTCAGAATCAACAAATTGTTGGCGATGTTCCAGGGAACTCCTTCCATAACCTTGCGACAATCACTCTTATCCTTAAATCTGATGATGTATTTGTTTCTTTCCCACATCTCGATCCTCAGTCCGTCCCGTAAACTCCAGATTCCGGTCACAATCTTCAACACCGTTTTCGCCGATACCGGTTTCTGGGTTAGTAGCTTACCTACCAAAACATGTTTAGAAACTTCACTCGCGACCTCTAAATCTTCTTCCAGATCCAAAACTGGTTCAGATTCCTCCATTCTAAACTTGCTTTTGTCACAGAGATCTGGGTTTTCAAAAAGAAGACTCCAAATGTTGACCAAGAGGAGAACTACTGAAAAAAATGATTTGAAAGGCGAGAAAACAGTCTCGACAATTCCGATTAAAACGGTAAAAATGGAAGAATCCACACTAAAAAACTCACACCTCACAGAGAAACCAAAAATGGTTTTCTAGAGAGAGAGACTTCGACGTTACCAAGCGGATAAGAAACAATCAAATAACGGGCTTGCTAGTTTTTTTTTTTTTTTCGGAAAGACCTGGCTTTCGGCCCCATTTTTTTTTTCTAACAGCCCATTAGTGAAAGCCCGTATATCAATCTATTGGGCCCATAGCCCATTTCATATACTACAGTCTACTAGTCTTCTTCCTAAATTCAACAAATCTTCTCACACTCTTCATCGCAACTCTAGTCTCTCACCTTATCTTCCAAACTTCAGATAAACAAAAATGGCGGACAAAACCACCACCGGCGAAGAAGACGAATTGAGAAATGAAGCTTCTCCGGAAGACCCCTCTTCCGAGGCCGAGTCCTCCTCCGATTCTGAATCGGAATCGGAATCGGATTCCGACTCAGAGTCCGATTCCGACGCCGAGAACCAGAAACCCAAGCCGGAAGACGAAGGCGAGGACTACTTCCAGGCATTCGAAGACGACGACCTCATCCCCAACACTGAAGAAGAGAACGTGACCCGGTTCGGGAAGATACTCAACAGCAAGCGAATGAAGAAATACGAGAGACAAGAGGAGAAAGAGATCGAAGACCACGAAGAGCTCTTCGATTTCCCCAAAGACAGAGAGAACTGGACTGAAGAAGATTTACAGGAGCTTTGGGGTGATGCTCCGCTTGGGATGACCAAACCCGGTTGGGACCCGGCTTGGGTTGATGAAGACGAAGTGGAGGTTCTAAAGGAGGAGATTAAGGAAGGGAGAGACCCGCCTATTGCTCCGTTTTATGTGCCGTACCGGAAACCCTACCCGGCTATACCGGATAATCATTTTGATATTTCGAATCCGAAGTCGGTGATTGAGGAGCTTGATAGGATTGAGGAGTTTCTCACTTGGGTCAGCTTCATTTTCCCTGATGGGAGTTCGTAAGTAGTAGTATCTAATTCCCTAATTTGCCCTTTTTCTTTTCATTTTTAGGTTTTCTAGGATTAGCGGTATTAGCTGGAACTGGACTAAATATAGTCCAATATAGTCCACTTAGGGTACATTTGGTTTTTCAGTATTAGCGGTATTAGCTAGGATTGAACTAAATATAGTCTAGGTATTAGTTAATACTGTGTTTGGTTGTTCTGGACTAATTTTAATACAAGTACTAAATAGTGAAAAGATGGTGTTTAATACCCCAAATTAGTAGGGTATTAGCTGGATTGGACTATTTATACCTTAATACTGAATTAATACTGCACAAAACCAAACACATTATTAATTATAGCTCAGCTAATCCAATCAAATCCTATCCGGAAAATTTAGTCCAGTCCAGTCCAGTACGGATAGTCCGGAAAACCAAACGTGCCGTTAATACTGTATTTGGTTTTTCTAGACTAATTTTAATACCGGTACTAAATAGTGAAAAGATGAGGTTTAATACCCCAAATTAGTACCCTTCTCATATGAGGGTATTAGCTGGGTAGGAGTATTTGTATCTTAATGCTGAATTAATACTGCACGAAACCGAAGACATTATTAATTATAGTCCAGCTAATTCAATCCAGTCCTATCCGGAAAATTTAATCCAGTAGTCCAATTCGGATAGTTCGGAAAACCAAACGTGCCATTAATGGCTTATGTTGTGCCATGAGGGATCGAAATTTCTTCCAATGCTTGTTTCTGAACTCTCTCTAGGAGCTAAAATGTAATTTTTTCCTGCAATTAGTGTGTTCCTGTCACCGCCTGTTTAAAGTTTTAAATAAAGGCTTGAAAAGATGAAATGAAATGACTGAGTGGAAGATCTATGGAAGGATAGGCAATGTAGATAATTAGTGGCGAAACCCTAATGTTGAGTCAGCGATTTGTATTAATGAAGCAAACGTCGGCGGTGAAAGTAGGTGGTTGGGAATGAATTGGTGTTTGATGATGGTCGGATTGACTGGTGTAGTGGGTGACGACGCGACAGCATCTGCATCAGAGACGGTTTCTAGGTGGTTTGGCAGTTCAGTTGAGGTGGCTGTGGTGGTGACCTCTAAGTCCTTCATAGTTTATGAGCGATGGTGACTGGTAGTCATGGCTGTGTTGTCGTTGAGTTTGAAGGATGAGATAGAGTTAGTTAGGTTCAGTTCATTGTTTGGGGTGGAGGACAAATGCAACGGGCTTGGTGGGGTGGTGCTGCGGTGGCTCGCCAATAGTCTGGATCTGGGGATCTTGTTGGTGGCCACAATAAAGGGGGAATACAGATTACAATGGCGGAGGCACATTAGGGCAAGGGATGGCAAATGCCACCCTGACTTCTCAAAATTTTGCCACCCCTGACTTCTCAAAAATTGCACCACTACTGACTACCCCTAATATCATAGTTTTGTAACATGAGTACCCTTATTTGTGTTTGATTGTAGCAAATATACCAATGCCCTGGCTTAGACCAAATTTCTTACTTATACCCTTAAATCGATGGAATTAAAATGTAACGATTTCTTTTATAACTTTAGCTGTGTTCAACTGTTCCCCGGCTTCTATTTCTGGTTCCACCATTGGCATGGTGGAGAGACGAAGAAGATGGTGTTAATGGGTTGTCATCTACTAAATTTACTAAGGGCAGTTTTGTCGTTTTGACTCCACACTAACCTTCCAAACACAGGAAGTAATGGGGAGGGGATAGCATATCCTTATCCCACCCTCATATCCCCTAACCAAACGAGGCCTAAAAGTCTAGAATGTGGAACACCCCAAACATAAATTGTAGTCGTTCCCGTAAGCACATTTTGCTTACTTCCTTTAGCTCAAAAACCCAGCTGCCGTTATTTATTAGAAGAAGCCTCTGTGAACAAAAGTTCTGCTCAGTTGCTTGGATTGCAGTTGAAGTTTCTATGTGTACTGGTGCTTGACTTGCTAAATCATATGTGCTAGTGTAGTCTTCAAACTTCTATTGCTGATGTGTTCTCATTGTGTCAGGTATGAGGGAACAGTCTGGGACGACTTAGCCCATGGTAAAGGGGTTTATGTTAGTGAGCGAGGACTTGTCAGGTTTGTACTTTTCATGGTTAGGAATAATGACATTTACCTTGCTTGGACAAGGGTATATAACGTTGTTCTCTCTCTCTCTCTCTTGGTTACTGGTAGGTACGAAGGTGAATGGCTTCAGAACAACATGGAGGGCCATGGGGTTGTCGAAGTTGATATACCCGATATAGAGCCTGTGCCAGGGTCCAAGTATGTTTGCATTCAGTTTATATTAGAATGTATCATTTTAGCTCTTAGAATGAAAGATTTACTTAAGAATTTTTCTTTGACACGATGTTAATCTTCCCAGGCTTGAAGAAAAAATGCGTGCCGAAGGAAAAATAATAAAAAGAGATTATATGAGCCCTGAAGACAGAGAATGGCTTGAGATGGATATCGAAGATAGTATCCGTTTAGCAGACGGGACTTATGAAATTCCATTCTACGAGAATGACGAATGGATTAGACAATTTGGGGCACTTCCGTATGTTCTTTCGCAAGATGTCAATTACTTGTCTTTTTTTGTGTGTGTGTGTGTGTGATGATCATGCTTATTTCAATCTATAGTTTCAATTTTATAGTAATTAAAGAAACATTTTTTTCCATTAAGAATCTTTAAAGGCCCTTCTGTCAATTGCTTGTCACCTTTTAGCAAATATGAGTGTATGTCCCATTAGTTTGTCGAGGAATTTGTTCATGACAAAGAGTGACGCAGGATTGACGTGCTTTCTTTATAGTATTTATTTCTCGAACTTGGTGGATGTATTTAATTGGTGAAACCATCTGTAGTTTCTGTAAAATATAACTTCCATCTCCAGATTAGGACCTTCTGCATTTCATCCATATCTGTACATGGACACTTACTTCTTGTGATAAATTTAAAATTGTTTCTGTTAATGACTTATTTGCAAAAACTGTTTGATGCTAGGGAGAAAGGCCGATACCGTTATGCTGGTCAATGGAAGCATGGTAGAATGCATGGATGTGGTCTGTTTGAAGTCAATGAACAGTTGAAATATGTAAGTGCAGAAAGATTAGATAGTTGAAATCTTGCTGTTGCTCTTGTAAAATTGTTTTGATCTATTCTACACTACTGTTCAAAATGTTCCTACTTCTCTTGTGGACGACTGTATGAAAAACGGTCCATCGTGTTTGTTTTGATAAACCGAAGATGGTTTAGTTATCTGAGACAACAATCTGATTGTTGAAATGCACAATATGCTGTTTTAGTTTTTAAGCACTTCTCTACTTAAATACTAGTTGATCTTCACTTTGCAATAATGAAATGTCAGTGAATAACTGCAAAGAAAATTGTCGCCAACCTTGAAATCAAAAGGACCACAGAGTTAATTACATAGATACATACAGGCTCTGTTATCAGTATCGAGCGATACCCGATACGTATCGTACGATACGATCGTTCACTGTATCGCTAATGTAAGTGTATCAAACTGTATCGAGCGAGATACGTTTGAGAACTAAAACCGGGGCTAGGTCTGTTAGAACCAATTGATATAGAACTTCTTATTACATGGATTCTATGAATATTTTGTTAGATGGTCCTACTTCTCCAGGTTTGCCTCAGTCTTGCTAGTCAAAGAACATAATTGTCTTGAATTCTTGATAATTGATCTAGCTTTCAGAGGAGAAAGACTGAAGAAGACAATGCCAGATAAAAGACAAATTCTTATATTTAATTGACTCTAGGGGAATACGGTTGTGTTCGTAGTGGCACTGATTAGAGATCCCTCACTTTAGTATTCCATTATTATGTTCCATTTAATTGGGTGCTTTTGCCACACATAAGCAAGAATATTGAACTACTAAAACGATGCCACATATATATACCCTACATATAACTGACAATCCACTCAAGTCTTCTAATTAACTATTACTCTCACTTATGTAATGTGAATGTGATTCATTATTGGACATGTAAATGCCAGATGCAACCAATAAACTCTTCACTATAAGGGTCAGTATTTATTTTTCAAGTTGTTGCGCGATACGATACACGATACAAAAATCCTACTATCGATACACGATACATATCAAGCTTTGACAACTATGCATACAGGCCTCGGACATTCATGATCGAGTCCATTCCAGGTTTTGGCTATTGTTTGGTTGGTCTTCTTTTGGATAAAAGACTGCTTTAGGAAGGGAAATATCATTATAGTGAATACTCCCTGTATGATTAGTATAGCAACTGGCACTTGCTCAATGGGGTAAATATTTGGTTACTCCTACGGAGAGAGGTCATGGTATTCAGTAATTATATTGTAAAAATTGGTAACCCTTTTGGTTCAGTCGAAGTTTTGTGATATCTCGAGTTTGTTATTCGTGCTCTACATTCATCAGTATGTGGTAAGGTTACTGTAATATCATAGAAAGATTACCTGCATCATTTAACTGCAGGGTCGATTCTATTTTGGAAATTTACTGGAAGATTCTAGTGGATGTGATGAAGATGCTTCAGCGGTAAGTTAACAACTTACTCATTCTATCTCCGTCCCAACCTTTCCATTTCATTGCTTTGTAATGTAAATATTCTCTCTTATGTTTGGCATTCAGCTACATGCAGGAATAGCAGAGGTGGCTGCTGCTAAGGCAAGAATGTTTGTCAACAAGCCCGATGGGAGTATGGCTTCTTACATTTCCCTTCTATAAAAGTCTGTATATTTTCTTTTCCTTCTGGTGGGGTTGCAGTTGAATCAAATGCGAAGTCCAACATGCTACACCGCTTTGATATAGCTGCACTTAAACTGGAGATGTATGTTTACTTGGCACACTGCTCGCAAGGGAATGAGTTTCAGATTTTGATGTTATGCCAATGTGGCTTTGCCTTTTTTTTTTTTTAAATAATGCATCTATAAAATTACTAACTTATTTGTATTGTAAGAATGCTATGGTGTTAGCAAGTATTAAATCAACTGATGCAAATTTTCTTGCCACATTTATAACTGTATGTTTATATTTTTGCCTTTGGCTTGACAGCTTTCCATCTTGACAATGTTAACCTAGTTTTGTTTGTCCAGTGGTCAGGGAAGAGCGGGGTCCTTATGGTGATCCCCAGCATCCATACTTCTACGAGGACGAAGATGTGTGGATGGCACCGGGTTTCATAAATCAGTTTTATGAAGTAAGTAAAGGCTTTGGGTTAAAACTGCTTTCGCTTGTGCTAAGACTTCAATATGTTTCTCAAGACCAGGAAACCAGTTCTTGGACGAAAAACTAGTTTTAAAGTTCCAGAAAATGTCAGTGATAATTTTCTGGATTACAACCACCTAGGTTTTGTTGAGCCTTGCCATTTCTTGCGAGGACCTGGTTTCTCAACATCAAAGATATAACATTGCTATGTAACATGGTTATGTATCAGGTTCCTGATTATTGGAAAACATATGTGAATGAGGTTGATCAAGAAAGAGAGATGTGGTTGAACTCCTTCATAAAAGCTCCACTGAGACTTCCTATGCCTGCTGAACTTGAATACTGGTGGGCCAAAGGTATCATATCTAATCTTTTATCTAAATTCTTCTTTTTATTTGAAGGCTTTATATACTCAATCTGATAATAGGAGTCAATAGAATAGCCTAAAGACAGACATTCAACTTGCTTGCTATTTTTATGTTAGATACACTGATTTTCTGCATTTTCCTTTTACTTCGGCGATTGTGTTCTTTCTAGTAGCAATAGAAAAGCTGAAGGTTTTCATTCTTTCTCTTTATTCATCGGGAGGACAACTAAGCCACAATTTTAAATTTATCAGTATTAGCTAAAAGTTTTCATATGAAGTCACCAAAAATGCAGTGTCCTTTCTTTAACCCTGAAATTAGGAAAAAGCTAAGAAGCACGGGTACGGATACGGGTATTGAATACGATACGGAAACGGACACGGGATACGTCATTTTCTAAAAAAAAGAGGATACGACACGACACGGATACATCAATATTTTTATTATATTTTTTTATATATATTTGAATTTGTATACTTCGGGATAAGATAAAATATTGGTTACAACTTCTTAATATTTATAGCTTTAATATCACAGAAAGCATATATACAAGTAAAAGAATGAGAAAAGAAAGAGTAGCTTAGGTGGGTTCGATTTTGACGAGTTGTGTCTGAGAATACTCTTGAAGTTGTCGCATGTGAGAACTTAAAGCCTCACATGGACTTTCGTTCAAAAGGGTAACCTTTTCATATGCTGAGCCATCAATTAATCAAATATATCCTACCTACTTTAGCTTAGTTAATTTTAACCCATTTAAAAGTCAAATATGTCATGAAACAACCCGTGTGAAGTCTAATAAACACTAAGGGGCAATTGTCATCTCTCATTAGTGTTCCCCATGTGTTCAGTCTAATAAAATTCTCTAACTCGGACACGACAGCAGGAGTGTCTGACACGTATTTTGGAGAACTGTACGAGTGTCCGAGTATCTCAAGTGTCCGACACGGATACGGCCCAATACCCAGTATTGTATAGTAAGACTTTAGGCTTTCAGTATATGTTACCGAATACCCAGTATTGTATTGGTCATATAGAGAAGACATTGGTGGGGGTCGAACCACATAAAAACTGTATCTCTTCTGCCTGTGTACTTTCCGTAGAATTAACTCCGTTAAGAAGTAATTAAATAATGTCATACAAGTTCCACTAAACATATTTTCGTATACCCATCTTCAGAAAGGCTAAAATGGTTTCAAAGATATCAGTGTTGCAGCAACTATGGTAGATAACAGTGGATGGATATGTCAAGTCCAAAGGAGTTCATATTAGTTCAAGCTCTTTCTTTTTTACACAGATGGCCAACTAATCTAGTATACTTTTATGCTCACCTATCCCCTCAATCAAAAACCCTGCCCACCAATCTGTCTCCCCGTTGCTTTATTAGACTTTCTATGATTTATCTGATTGTAATGCATTCTCATCTCACAACTTGGATTAATTCCAACATATCTGATTTTGAAGCATTCTCTCGATGCTTGTAGTTCTGATTCATTACTTGCAACTGATTAAGTGACATTTTCATACTTCCGGTGCTCTAGTTCTGGAGAAGATACATATAGATATTTTCCTAGAGATGTGATGTATTTGTTTGCTCAGATGAGAATCCTGAATTCATCGTCATCAACAAGGAACCTGAGCCTGATCCTGAAGACCCATCAAAGCTCGTGTACACTGAAGATCCCCTGATTGTACACACTCCAACTGGACGAATAATCAACTATGTGGAAGATGAGGAGCATGGGGTCCGCTTGTTTTGGCAACCACCCCTGAAAAAGGGAGAAGAAATTGACCCAGAAAAGGTCGAATTCTTACCTCTAGGGTTTGATGAGTTCTATGGCACAGAGGAAGTTATCCCGAAGCCAAACACGTTGCAGCGTGTACTAACAGCAGTGGAAAATGTGTGCAAGCCGTTGTTTGAAAAGTTGGAGAAATGGACTGAAGAGCAGAAGAAAGAAAGTGAGCTGCAGATGAAGCTAATAGAAAAAGAGCTTGAGCTAATTGATGCTGAAATGGATCTGGAAGAGGCAATTGAAGACATGGATGACGAGTTGAAGAAAATAGAGGAAGGGAAGGAGGATGAAGAGGAGGTGGAGAATACAAATTCGGATGAGGTATCGCAAGAGGAAGAAGGTCTTGTATCTCCTGTAATTGCTGACCAAGGTGACAAAATAACTCCTGTTGAGAAAGAAGATGAAGAGGAGGACGATGAAGGTGATGATGACGATGAGGATGAGCCGCCAAGTTTTGGGTCTGTCATTGCAGGTCCAGAATCAACAACAGACCGCCAGAATGGTCAAAAACCGGGAAAGTCACCATTTTCTTCGCTGTCTCTTGCTTCATGCAGCATTCTTTCTCCTCCCAGCCTTGCTTCAGTGGTGAGTACCGAGTACTGACCTCTATTTCAAGTAGATTATTTCTGTGATGCATATATCAGTCAGCCTAATCATCACATTTAAAACTTGATTTCAAAGAATCATTTGTCTGAAACATCACGTGTTTGCTCAATGCAAGAGAATTAAATATTTTTCTGTACTTTTTTTGGGATTTCCAAAAAAAAATCAACCGTTTTTTTCATTTTTCGACAGAATTTGTTTGTAAGGGAGTCTTTGCTTTTCTGTGAATGTTGGTTTCCCGTAAAATTAAGAAAAAAAAAAAAAAGTGAACATATGAAGAATTCTGCGACCATAAAATTTCCCTGATTCATCTATGTGCCATCATTCCATCAGTGCATATGAAGGTGGGTTAGGTATGGCTTTTCAGCAAGTCACTCTTTTGAAAAGTTTGTATGTCTCCTGATGAGTTTGGCACCCAGCTGCTTTTAGGCCTAACTTCATTCTCGCCTATACACACATGCTTTCATAGTTATTTTCTCTTTAGCCTGTTGCTAGACTTATTGTTCGTCTTGCCAAATTAGCACTTCATAAGTTTGTTTCTGTTTAAGGGACCTTATTATCCTGGTTAGAATTTGCAGGGTCCACCTCAGTTACGATGGCCGTTTCCTGCACGGAAAGAAGCAAAGTTACATTTGAAGCCTTCTCCTTCTTCTCCTCCTCCTCCTCCGTCGCTTGGGACAGAAACATCTGTTTGTTTGGTTAGTTTCCCACGAACAAGTAACAACAGATGGCAGAAACTTAGAGCAGTGAGGCAATCGCATCGCGAAATCAGGAACATTGCACTTTTGCGCTCAGGCGACCCCTTTAGTAGCAGAAAAGGTGGAGGTAAATCAGAGAGAGGCCTAGGCGGATCATACAGGTCACAAGAAGGCATTTGTCTAAAAGAGGATTTGCAGAATATACTATCCTGGCATACCAGTTTGGATATTGTATCCCGGTAGCTTCTGAATCTGTCATGTGCTTTTGGCGCATTCGTCTTTGCCCATCTTGTATGTTATGTACTACTACTACTACTGAGACCAATTTTGTAGTCTAGCTTGCGGTGAAAATCTTGTAAGCTAAAAGCTTTAGCAAAGCTGTGATACATCATTGTTTCCAGATCTTGGTATTCGAGAGGTAAACATTGAAATGTCTGGAATCAACAATCGGCTATATAATGAGAAATAAGATAATTTTTTTGAGTTTGTGTTGCAGTAATTTACTGATTTGAATTGAATTAATATGAGGTTATAGTTCCATGGTTTTCTGAGTTTGTATTGCAATAATCAACTTATTTGATTGAATTCACACTGTATTATAGTTCCATGGCCATTCGGAGATTATGAGTCATGCTATATGAACAGAATTTTAGACATAGATCTAGACATACTTAATATAGTAAAACCAAACACTATTAAGAAAATGCTAAGCCCCTAAGAAAAATTAACAGCTAATGGTTAATACCGATGCTGCATAAGTAACAGCTAAGGGTCACTTTGACCCGGTGATTTGATTAGCAAAACGATACGAGAATTAATAATCTTTGCATGGTCTTGTAGAGTAAACTTTACTCTACTACAGGATGGAAGAAAATTTTAAGAGATTATATCGTTTGCTATCTAAATCAACGAGTCAAAGTGACTCAGTTATGAGCAATTTTTTAGTGCTCCAAAAAAACACCACGTGATGCTGTACAACTAAGGCTGCGATTTCGGTTAGAACCGAACCGGAACCGAACCGGTTGAAGCAAAACCGGTCGGTTTCGGTTCGGTTGGCCGGTTATTGTGCAGTGTTCGATTCGGTTAAACCGGAACCGGTATTAGGGTATATCCGGAACCGGCCCGGAACCGTGGACCGAAACCGGTTGGGTTTACCGGTTCGGTTCCGGTTCCTAACCGGTTCCGGACAGTTTGTATTTTTTTTTTCTTCATTTTTTTTGTTTGAGGCAAATAATAAATGTAAAACATAAAATTAGACAAATAATAAAAAAAAAGACACAAACTTGTATTATTAATTAAAATATAAAATGTTAGAAAAAATTGCATCACTATAGTTTAAGTACATCCCAACTAGGTTGACACCCACTCAACAACCAATCATTTGCATTTTTTCTAACTTACATACGAACTTATTGAAATGAACTTATTGAAATAAGAACTTATTTTTTTCTAACTATTCGTCTAGATCTAGTGGAGTGTCCTCGCCTATTCTCAATTCTTGGTAAAGTTCGCTCACGGCCACGTCCAAAAGGGTGTAGTGTTGGAATAGATGCCCTAGAGGCAATCTAGTTTAGTATGAATTTATTTGTTGCTAGAAAATTCATTTATTATTTATTGGATATTTGACGTCCTTAGATTTACAATTGTGTTGTTTATCTTAAATATCCCTAGTCCAGTATAATGATTAATAGGACAATCATCTATAGACTAGTATGGGGTTGGATTGATATTGAGATATCATGATCCAACACATAGGTGTGCATTACGGGTAATGGCGCACTGGATTGACCCATCTCCGAGAAGGCTACATACACGTTATGTTAAGTCACAAGTGCTTCTCGTGTTGCAATGGTATTGTCATCCTTAGACTTGAGGTCGCTAGATATTCTAGTTGTGGATTATTGTGATTTTTGTAGCGTTAAACGCTACACCGTAACTGGGTAGTTATAAAGGCGTGTACCGGATACAATAAGAAGCAAGCTTAGAGATCGTAGTGGACGTAGATAGAATTTGTCCCACCCACATAACGGGAGCAAATATCCTAGGCCACTCGAGGGATAGTGCTTATAGAATGTCTGGCCAAACTCAAATAAAACAATATTGGATATTGATGTTATTTGCACGAATAAGGCTATTCCCATGGATCGAGAAACTGTGGATTGGATATACGAGTGTGGCTTGTATGTCTCGTGTCCAATCAGGATATAGAGACAAATGGATGAGACAAATACTTGTACAAGGTTTGTCAAGATGACTATTCTATTAGTTGGCTAGAATGGATGTTTTGCTAGAAACCGCTCCATATTAGCAAATTGTTGCTACCAACTAGATAGAACATATGGGGTCACACGCTATATAGATTTGAACTAGATTTGAGAATTAATTAATAGGATTAATTAATTAGAAGGATCACTTTACAACACCTTGCAAACTTAGTAGGACTAATTTGCAAGGAAGGGACTAAATTGAATTCTAGTAGGACTAGAATAGGTCCTTTAGGTAGTTGGCAAAGATTTGTTGGACTATATAAAGGACACTCCTTCCTTCCTTCCCACACTTATGACCTTATTGATCATAACTTGAGTGGGATAGAACAAAAAGGAGAGAGCAAGCAAGCAAATAGGAGCACGCCGCCCCCCTTTGTCGCCGCCCGTCCCCGTCGGCCACAAGGAGGTCAAAACCTCCTTGTTTTGTCTCGTTTTGCGTGATTCTTCTTCCTCTTCCTCATTCCGGGCTAGCGCCAAGGATTGGAAGATCTAGTATTCAACTCTAGGTGTGGATTAACTATAGAGAACGTGACACAATTCGAGTTTGAAGTCATCAAAGGAGAACCCTAAGGTGTGTTATTGATTTCTTCCTTTACCATCATTATGTCTCTTGACTTGTGATCCTTGGAGGGTTTTGCATGGTTTATGATTGTTTGTGTTTCCGTTGCGCATCCATGAATCAAAACCCTACATGTAGGTCTTGTGTGCGTTTGTTGGCGTCGCTCCAATCCTTTGAGCATATGAGTACCCAACGTCTACGAAGTTAGACACGATCTTTTCTCTGACAAGACTCGTTTACCTGCACTAAAAGTTGATTCCGAAGGGACTGTAGAAGCGGGAGAGGTTAGTAAATCACGTGTCATTTTAGAAACAATCGGATAGTTGATTTCTTAATTTTTCCACCAAGCAAGTACATCTACATTTTCTATTTCTTCCTCCGTTTGTTGTAAGAAATAATTTTGGTTTATGTACAACAATAATTCCGAGACGCAATTCGACCCGTGGGGGTGGTTTGTCTACTCTTATATAAAGAACCCATTTTTACCTTACCCCTCGGATCCCTCGAACTCGATGGAGCTTGAGAACCTTGATTACCAATACCAAACTTAACAACATATTTTTCATACGTAGCATTAAGAGTTAACTTCTTCAAAAGTTGGTGATATCACTACCTTTCTATAATCGGTACTCATGTTTTCCGAAATTGTCGGTTTCATCCTTACACATTGGGTCCAAAATACTTGCCAAACAAAAATCATAGGGATTTTTTCAAAATATTTGAGAAATTTTTCTTCCATTTCCGCAATTGCGTTGGATAAAATGTCATTATTCCTATTATTTTTAACAGCTTCACTTAAAAACATTAGTTGTGGAATAACGTTGTTAGTAGGTGAATAATAAACACCCGAAAGCATATTAGTTGCGGTATAAAATGGTTCAAGAAAATCTCTTAAGACGATGGCGACCTTCTAATCTTGAAGTGAAACGGAAACGGGATTGTTTGATTCATTCAAAAAACGTGCAATTGTGGTCTCGTAACCTTTAACACTTTTCAACATCAAGTAAGTTGAGTTCCATGTTGTCCTACAATCTCCCCTAAACTTTCTTTCTTTCTTGTCGTTCTGAACACAATAATCCGCAAATTGTTTGGTTCTTTTGTTTGAAGACGCAACAAAGAGAATATCATCACGAATAGGACTAATATGCTCATCTAGTTGTTTCAAACCATCTTGTACAATTAAATTGATAATGTGACATACAAACGAACATGGTCAATTTCTTCGTGAAAGGGTGTTTTTATCAAAGTTTGCATATGGTCTATCACACTATCACATGCCGATGCATTGTCAAAAGTCATTGATGTAATTCGTTCACTAATACCCCACTCTTCAAAAACATCGACTATAGCTTCTCCCATGTTTACACCGTTGTGAGGATATGGAACTTCTCACGTTTTTGTAAAGTCCATCTTGGGTCAATGTAGTGTGCGGTGACACAAATATACCCTTTATCATTTCTACCGGACCACATATCGGAAGTGCAAGCAATTATAAAATTAGAATTTAAAAAATTTTGCATAATTTTCGCTTTCCTCTTACTATATAGGTCAATTATATATTTCCTAGTAGTATGTCTACTAATATGCCTATAACTAGGACAAAACGCGGTTTGTATTAATGTGTCAAACTCTACGTCGTCGGTCATATTGATAGGTTTTTTGGTGGTGGTGATATAATGAGCTAATGCTTTTCTTGCTCTAGGTTCATCGTAGACAAAAGTAACTACGTTACCGTGTGCGTCATATCCTAGTTGGGTTTGGACCATCGGGTCACCTAGGGCGGGTGTATCTTTCAAAAGTCCGTGTTTATTTTGTAAATGTTTTCTCAATGATCCTAATCCACCGGTGTGATAATATACAAATGATTTTTTACAATGATTGCATACGACCCTAAATTTTGGTCTACCTTTGTCGTCTAAACCATCGGGTATTTTTTCCAAATGATCCCAAACGAGACTTCTTTTATTTTTATTTTCCTTACGAGTTCTTTTTTTAGCAACTAAATTCGGATCATTTTCCTCTAAACCACCAAAATCATTAGCAGCACCTTCGCCAAATAATTCATCAATTTCGTCATCAATATCCATGTCTACGTTAACGTTTTGGTTATGAGAAGAGGAAGCCATTTTTCTTAGAAAAATTGGATGAAAAAAATTTAAGTTTAACAAATAATGCACAAATAAGAGCACAATCAAATAGTAAACAACAAAAAATAAAACTTACAAACTCCAAGAATAATTCTTGGAGGAGAAATGTCGAAGATTGAAGATGCATTGCTTGTCGAGGAGGAATGTGAGAAATTCGCCGTCGAAAACCAAGGAAGTTTGAGGAATTGAGGAAACTTGAGAGTGTTTGATGATTTTTAGTGAGAAAAGATGAAGAAGTTGAAGAGGGTTTGATGAATTTTGAGTGAAGAAGTGTGAGAAATATGGAGAGTGTTTGATGAGGAAGTGTGAAAAAAATGGTGGAAGTGGTTGGGTTTTTATAGGAGTTGAAGGGAGGGAAGGGGGGGGGGGTGATTGTAATAAAAAAAAACTCAAAAAATCAAAAAAACCCGGCCAAACGGCCACCCAAACGGTCACTGACCGTGATGTGACCACACACAACGTTCACTTTTTTTAAAATTTTGGCCGTTGGAATCGGTTCCAGGTTCAGTTTCGGGCCGGTTCCGGTTCGAATCGGTTCCGGTTCCGAGAAAATGACAAACCGAACCGTAACTGAGTATTACCGGGTCTGGGTCCGGTTTCGGTCCCCCGGTTCTCGGTTCGGTCCACAATTCTCTTTGGCCAGTTCATTCGGTTCAGTTTTAACCGGAACCGCTTTTTAAACCGAACCGATTTGTAGCTCTATCTACAACCAATGCATGTCTGCCAATCACTCACAGTTTGTTTAAGTGATGTACTTTTGGTTGGAGAGCAACACGTGGTGCTTTAATGGAGCGCTGAAAAATTACTCCTCAGTTACGGGTTGAAAAGTCAAAGTAGGACAATCCAGAAGAAACAGATGAATTATATATCACTTAGTTTCTAACTAGACCATAGAAAAATTTCAAAAGAATTATATCGTTTTGCTATATAAATTACCGTTTCAAAGCGACAAAACTACGGGTTGAAAAGACAAAGTGGGAAATTCCAAAAGAGAAGTATATATCACTTTGTTTCTAAAGGGTCATTTCCAACAACGTTTGGTTTATTAGTTTCAAGTTTACCACATTAACGAAGTTGCTTGGAGTGCAAGTCACGAGAATAATCAGGGATTTTAATTTTGATTACCTTATTTGATTAGAGTACCGCCCGGTACTGCCTCTACACTATAGGGTTTAGACATCGTCGAAAAGCTTACATTATTTTCCCAACCGACGACCAACTATGGTGAAGATGCTGAAACTGAAGAGCTCTGATGGAGTGGAGTTTGAAGTTGAAGATAAAGTGGTTGCGCTATCGAAGACTATAACAAAGATGGTCGAGGACGATAATAGCTCATCCACAACCTTCTCACTGCCTGAGGTCGACTCAAAGTGTCTGTCGGTGGTTGTCAATTACCTCAAAAAACACACCGAGGACAAAAGCCGATAAGTATCATCATGCTTTAATAGCCTTTGATAAAGAGTTAGGTGACGAACTAAAAAAATCAGAACCGTATTTTCTCATGGACACAATGATCGCTGCCCACTCCCAGAAGATTGAAGAATTGATTTACCTTACGTACAGAAGTTTTGCAATTGTGGTACCTCGATTGACTCATGAGGAGCTCCATAAATTGTTAGGCGTCGAGTATAATCCCGAGGAAGCAGAAAGAATTTGCAAAGAGTATGCTTGGGTTTTCGAGGGATTCGAATAAAGAGATTGATATTTCAGAATTAGGTTTTATTTCTTGTTTTTTTATATTACATCTAAGGTGCTTAGTGTTCTTAGTAATTTGTTTTGCCAACAAAGGCGGTGTTACAAAGTGATGAATTCAGAGGAACAAAGCGGGCGTTCAATTCAGACATGTCACTGAGGTTACAGATAATTTAAAGCCTAAAAGTTCATTAATCCAATATCAATTCACTGGGTTTGTATCATTAAACGTCACATACACCATGTTAGATATAAAAATGCCAGCACCAGGGTATGGTATATAACAAAGTTCTTGATACTAAGTACGTGACAATCTTAACTCCACATTCTCACAAGGTTTGATTACTAATGCATAACCCCCCCTCCGGTTCTAAAAGTAGCTGATTGTATTCCCCATTTGCAGAAAATTAAACGTCAAACAACGTGATGGTATAAGTCGATTCACTAAACAACCCTTGGCACCTTTGGACTAGTTAATCCCTTCCTGCACACTCCAAGCTCAAAAAACCAACATGGCCTGATGGTATAAGTCGATTCACCACATGTGCCAACATATTGATAATTTTCCTGCAGGGAGCTACTACTATGGAGACTACTACGGAGACGAAGTATCTTCTTTGTTTTGACATGATTGATGAGGTGTTTGACCGCATTGAGTCTCCATGTCCTTGTCGGACTAATTTCCAATTATGATTTAGTGTTGCAGAGTTATAATTTTGACGTGTGGGTGATGAATAATTATTTAGGCATTCCATCAAGTCAAATCTAAACTACCGTCTTGTAGACCATAGGGTTATTATGTCACATATCCCCTGAATTTTGCAGTTGCGTTGATGAGGTTTATTTGGTTGTATCAAAAGATGAAGCATTTTTTTAGACAATGAAAGAGAAAGATGAAGTAATTTTTCAGATGAGGAATTGAGAAACAAATGTATATAAAGCAATGCTTCTATTCTTTTGGTTTATTTATTTGTTATTAGTCTAACTTACGGAAATAGCCCTTATCTTGGTATGTTTAACACCGTTATCAATTTGGGTTTATGTGACACCTTATAGCAAATTGTTGGGCATTGTGGTGGCAAATTAAAAGTGTGAGGGGTTTATTTTAATTCGAAGCATATCGGGATAAGTTTAATGTCAGTGACCCTAATTTTTAGACATTATTATCTTCTTTTAAAAAAAAATGGAATTCGTTGAACATTGGTTCAATCCTGTTTCGGCTCCATCAAGCCCGTCCCGACTCCAAACAAGGGAAGTCATGCATGAAATATGCAGATCCCGGTTGAAGGTCGTCTGAAGTCGGATTCGGGTCATTTCGCAAAAAATATGACTTTTTAACTCAAATTATCAAAAATTTATAGATCTAATAATTCAGCCCATCCAATCTAGCCAAGTAGATGAGCTACTTGAAGGGCGACTATCTATATATTTAAAGGTGATAATTTTGGTCCACCACCGGAAGTGAACACCCTAGCACATGGTGGACTTTTTTTTGTTGAGCAACTAGCTAATCTTGGCTAGCTAAGTCCTATAGTATTGGGCTTTCAAGTGGTTCTTGTACATAGTATTATGCTGCTTTCTTACATGGCCCAGACTGTTGAAGCTCAATTCTTTCACCACCCCTTGACCTACCGGTTGTTGTCCCTCTAACGGGTTGGATTAAACTTGCATCAATGGCTGGAATTGAGGTATATTATCTTACCTTCGTCGTACCAAACGTATCTGCAATTTCTGGGAAGGCTCCGACCATACAAACGTGCTCCTCTGTTGAGCTACTCTTCTCCTTTATCCGTTTGTACCAGAATCGTTGTCTCCTTGTGTGGATGGTGTAGATTTGCCTCTACCAAGTACGATATGCTGCCACCTGTCAATGTGCCTGACTGAGTTGATTTGGATTGGTGAGTCACCAAGTGAAATTTAGTTAACCCAATAACTCCGTCTGAGTTGACACATCCACCGAAAACTGGGCAAATTTTCGTCGGTCATCTGATCTACAATCAGCTCTTCCCATTTCTTTTTTCCATTCATCCTCCTCGAGCAGAAATGTTTTTACTCCGAGCAAGCTTTATGGTTTGGCCTTTGGTGTAGCTCTTGTGAATCTCATGTACTCCGCCTCCGCCACTGCCTCCCGAAAAACGAAAGTGCACCTCTGTACTTCATGACCTAACGGGCAACAATCGTAGCGAAAATCCCCAAGTTTCTCGCAGCGGCAACTGATACAGTAGCTATTTCCTTCTCTTGGATCATGAAGCCTTTGATCTGAGGGTCCGAAGTCTTAAATGCAATACAAATTCACATGTATGGGTAGCTCAGATCCACAATAACTCTCTCTCGGTCTATCGTGACGAAATATCCAAGCATATTCCCAATCTTTTTGGCATTACTTATCGACATCATTTTCGGTCAAAGACTTGATACCTGTACCCAAAATAAGGTTTCGCCAAAATCTATGTTTTTCAACGAGATTCCTCCCGGCCAACGCCAGAGGTTGAGGAGGCTATTATTGACAAACCATTGTGTCTCTCTAAAGGCTCTTGGACACTCTGCATGATCTTTGAACTTGAATATGAACTGGGTCGAGCTGTTCTATTGCCGGAGAGAGTGCCTTTGAGAGAGGCTTTTGTGGTGTGGGTTCTTGCAGGCTGTGCGACGGAATTTAGGAAACGGGAAATTCGACGGAATCGACTGTGGTGTCCTTCGTCAAAATCTTCTGGACTGCTTTCTCGTCTGGTGGAGTTGCAGAAATTTGTTGCACAATGTTTATTGTAACAATGTCATTTGTGTAATGGTGTTACAAAAGGTTGAATGGCCTTAGCCTGTGTAACAACTACCTTTTCCCCCATGTTCATGGCATGTTGCGTTGAACTGGTTGGTGGTTTGTGCTATGGCAGATCTGCAGTAGGCAGCGGCTGCTGGTAGCAGGCTTCGAATACATCGAAGTTGTTCTCAAGAACGATGATTCGGGTCTCTAGGCGTTCGATTGCAGCAAGCAACCGTTTGCTAAGAGTTACAGAAATTCTTACTTTGTTCGTCATTCTGAAATCGAAATCACCAGTTGAATGGTGAGAATCAATGAAAGCACCAATTTGATACCGCGAAGGTATCAAAAGTGACAATTTGTGAGAAATTAACAAACTACCACGTGTCTTGTCGCCTACGACGCTATTTCTAACCCACTAAGTTGTGATCAAACGAAGTTTATGTTCTATTCATCCGATGAAAAATAAACAAAGACAACACTTGCTTAAATAGAAGAACAACTTAGACATAGGTAGTTCACTCACATGGTCCAGGAAAGAACCATAAAGAAAACATAGCCCGTTAACTAATTAAATAAAATAATTAAATTAATTAATTATTCAACTAATTAAATAAATAACTATAAACAATATTAATAATGATAATAATACTATTGACCCACACGATACCATTGACCCGTATCAAGTGGCTGTTGAATTAATTTCCTACCAGTATAGTCTGGTTCAACTTGTCTGCTAGCTCTACATCTTCCTCCAACCGTAAAATTGGGGAGTGGTTTAGTGCGCTTACTATAGACACTCTAACCTCTAAAAATTTAGAGAGAGAAAACAGAACTGTTGATAAAAAACCCCCCGCAGTATGGTGTTGCTGACAGTTAGTTACCCACTGTATTGATTTTGTCAGAAAACCCCCTGCAGTTGTTTCACTTTTATCGACATCATCCCATATTTTACTTAAACTGCTGGTAGCTAAGTGCCGGTAAAAGTGAAACTGCAGGGAGATTTTTGTTTGAAAAATAGTGCGGGATGTCGGTAAAAGTGAAACTGCAAAGAGATTTTCTTACAAAATTAATACTGCTGGTATCTATGTATCAGCGAGACCATACTGCAGGGGGTTTTCTGTCAAAAGTTCGAGAAAATAATATCTAAGTTTAACAAAAAAAAAAAAAAATTTGGTCAAAAACAAAATTTAAAGTCGTCTCTGCTGGAAGGGCTCACCTAATTCACCTAGTAAATGGGCTCGGCCCATGTACACACACATTTCGTACAGCTGCAACGAAGCCCAAGCCCAAACCCGTTCACTCCTCATTCCCTTTTTAAACACACTCCCTTCTCTTGTCTCTCCCCCTCTAAACCCTAGACTCTGCGCTCTCTCGCTTCACCACTCTCTGCCTTCAACTGCTCTCGCCGGAAAACCCTAGCTTCTCCGTCGTTCTCTTCTCCGGTCGTTAGCAACATCAATGGAGTTCTGGGGTAAGCTTCGTGTTCCTATCTTCTACTGCTATTACTCTCCCGTTTCGTACTCTTCGATCATCGCTCACTAGTCGTGTTATAGTATATGTCTCTGCGCTTTCACATAAACGCAACTGCGAACTCTCTATTTGTCTGTTTTTGTGTGAAGATCGCGTTCTCCTATGTCTTGCGAGTATAGATTAGTCGGAATTTTGGCTTAGGGTTTCCGAATGCATCATTTTCCGGCTTTCTCTGTGTTAGCGTCTTTTGTTTGTTTTAGGGTTTGGTATGATGTACTAGCAAATGATATGAAATTGTGCTTGTTCTAGGGTTTTTTTCAAGCATTCGCGTCTTGTGTGGTGTAGCTATGTGGTTTGATGCCTCTTTCAGAGTTTGATTTCGCCGGAATCTAACTGTATACTCCATTAATATGAAAAAATCGGACTTACTGATTTCTTACTCTTACAAGCTAGTACAAGTCTTTCTTTGGAGAAATCCCAACCTTCAATGTAGAAGCAATTTATTCACTTCATTTTACTATACTATATCTGATTTTGCATTTAAGGGCAATTGAATAATAAGCCTTCATTTGTTGCTGTGTTGATTGCTTGAATTTTGTATTGCTGTAGTCTCTGAGCAGTACACCTTTTTTCAAACACCTTGTTCATTGATGATACATCATACATGTGGAATGAGCTGTATACTCCATTAATATGAAAATCGGACTTGACTGGTTTCTTATAAGCTACAAGCGTAAAAGTAATTTATCCACTTAATTTTCTTACGCTATATTATATCTGATTTTGCATGTAAGTGCCATTGAATAATAAGCCTTCACTTGTGGCTGTGTTAATTGCTTGAATGTTGCATTGCTGAATTCTCTGAGAAATACACCAGTTTTCAAGCACCTTGTTCATTGATGATACATGTGGAATGGCTGTTAACGCTTTTTTTCAAATAAACCACGAGTTTGATTATCACTTTGGCAGAAGCAGTTAAATGTTTGACTATTCTCAGTGCACTATAGTTGTCATATGGTGATGTTTGCTGGGTTCATGCACTGTTAACTCTGCCACCAAGCAAATTGTCCTATCCGAATTTCTTAATTTTTCTGTGGGTTATAGTTATGCATCACTGATTTACTTTCTCTTGGTATACCTATCAATTGATTATGTTTCTCTGCTTTCAGGTGTTGAAGTCAAAGCTGGGCAGAGCCTCAAGGTTGTAATGGAACCTGGAAGAATCATCCACATCTCTCAGGTTCATAACCCATCACCTCGCGCTTTTTGTTTTGATTTTTCTCTGTATCAGTTCCATTCGAAAGGAGGAATAATTGGATCTTTCTATTTTGCAGGCTGCACTCGGTGAGTCGAAAAAGGGTAAAGGGACCGACTTGGTTCCTCTTCACCTGAAGATCGATGATCAGAAAATTGTTATTGGTTCACTTTCGTCAGAGAATTTCCCCCACGCCAACTTTGACTTGGTTCTTGAGAAAGATTTTGAGCTGGCTCACGGCGCGAAAAATGCGAGCATTTACTTCTGTGGATATTCCACCAACAACCCTTTTCTATATCCTTTAACTAACTCCTAGTGAATTCTCTTTGTTTTCTGTATTACTTCTTCCTCTAAGCTGTGACATTCTAGAGATTTTATGTGGTCTCAGTTTCAAGAAAGAACTACAAATGGGACTTGCTAGTCTGGAGATCTTAATGTGTTCAATGTGCTAGGCTGCCCTGTTGTTTTCAACTTAATATTAATATTTCCGTGAATGATTACTGGATATACTCAATGTTAACTTAATGATTTTACGGGCTAAAAGCATCTAGTGATTTTCTGATATGTTCATTGATAAATTACTTTTTACTAAAGACATGCTTGTCATTTTCAGCATATATGGACGCATGATAGACTCTCAGAATTTGCTTAGAAGGAATTTTGGTTGGTTTTTGCATTGACTAATGTTTATGCTGCCAAATATGTTGAAGCTGTAAATTCATGCATAAGTTGTGTATATTGTGTTGCATTACTTTTTTTTCCGGAGTTTGGTTCCTTGACTTCCTATTGTTTCTAATTCACTGATGGGAAAGAGATCGAGACTGGTAAGTATTACAGCCAGATTGCTGAATAAAGCCTTCACTTGTAATATATGAATAGCTTAACAAATGTTATTTCGTGAACGTGTTGGCAGATTCTGATGACTCTGGCTCTGATGAAGATATTCCTGAAGACATCACTGAGAATGGCAAAATCGAAGCTAAGCCTGTGGAAGTAAAGCCTGCTGCAACCAAGGGAAAATCTGTCAAACCTGAATCTTCCTCCAAAGCAAAAATAAATGTCCCAGAGTCGAAGAAAGAAGAATCTGATGAGTCTGACGAGTCGGATGATTCTGAAGAGGGTTCATCTGACGATGATGATGAGGTAACTCACCCATGCCTACTACAAATATTATTATTGCACTGTTCTGATTTTGTTTTCATTATCTGAAACTGCGGTTAGTATGGGTTTCACTGGCCTAGTTTGAGTTGTATGTTGTGAACATATAGTTGAGATTGATTCTTGGTTATGTTTTTTGTGAATACTCGTGAAAAATCGAAAATAACCAAAAGCAAAAATTAACAACCCAATCAGAGCCATTTGTTGCTGTGTTCCAATATCATTGTAGGATACTGGTTTTGTCACACGTCCTTGTTAGCAGGAACTATTTGTCACATTTAAGTAGTTAACGGAAACTCTGTGACACACTTTCATATGACACACTACTTTGTCTAGCAGCTGTTGACTACCAGTCGACATTACTTGTTTATATTTAAACATCACTACGAGTCAACACACTTCCATATGTGCTTTGATTGTTTTATATCAATGGGTTGGTTACCACGAGTTGTGGACACAATTAAAACAAAGTGATATACCTCTTAATCTCAGAACTGTACCGAGGAATTTTTGAGCTGCAAGAAAATTCATGAGTATATATTACATATCCTCATGTGTTGTTTGTTCTCTTGGTGGTTTCAGTGGGCTTGTTTTGATATTCAGAACAATATTTTTATTAGAGTACGTTTATGGAAATTGTGACTTGTTCCAGTATTCAGGACATTAAGATTTACTGTATACTGAAATTGTGACTTGATGTGGCCTATTATTTAACAACCCTCGTAAACTGTGAGTAGATGCATCGCAAATCAACTTGATTAGAGACAAGAAGAGAAAACATGGTCAAAAACCTGATGTGAGCAACTGGAGGAAAATGAACAACGTATCAGACACAATCTTTGTTGTGTGTAGTATTGGCCTGGTTTGGGGAAGATAGATTATGGGATAGATTATCGATTGTGAGGTTGAGATGAGAGAAAAAAACTTCATCTCAACCACTCATTCAAAAATCTATCTAATAATCTATCTTTATCAAACTAAGCCAGTAAAATGATAGTATTTTCTGGAAAACCTGATATGCTGCTTGTTAGTTTTTTCTGGAACCATATATTAGTCTACTTATGTTATGTGATTATACTAGAATATGAAATTGGATTATGCTTGATGCAGTCATTGAGGTATTAATTTTGTTGTCGGTACAACTTTTTCGTTATGGACCGCTTTAGTTTTTGCCATCTTGGTAGTCTGTCTTGGTAGTACCATTTTGCTGATGATTGTGCTTTTTTGTAGGATATGTTGGATGCTTCTGATGATGATTCTGACTCTGAAGATGATGATGACTCTGAGGAGTCTGAGGATGAAGATGAAGAGACACCCAAGAAGGTATGTGAATATTTTGCAACCTCTGATATTATATGTGCTAATAAATACAGAATTTTTTGACCTCCTCTTGTTTGATATTTGAAGGTTGAGTCTAGCAAGAAGAGAACTAAAGAATCTGCAGAGAAAACTCCAGTTCCGACCAAGAAGGCAAAAATAGTTACACCCCAGAAGACAGGTAATTTGTTTGTTTGCTTGGTTGTTATACTTGCTCACACAGAGATACATTGTTGAGGTGGAACAGTTGTGTCATCTTTGTGACTTTGTCTCTGGCACATCAGTGGTCTTGTTTGGGAAATCTGAATTATTCGATTAATTAATTAAATTTTGATAATTTATCTTTTACCCGTTTGGCAAAGAGTAATAGATTTTAGGATTTTTGTGATTATGCGTATCCGGGGTACTTAAACATCCGAATCCGGTTATTTTTAAATTATTTTTATTCCCCAATTAATTAAAAGGATCCGGGTAGTTGTTGACCGGATCCGGGCAAAACCCCATTTTTTACATATTAACCAAATAAAGGGAGCCACATGTGCAATTCACCCAGCCCAATCCGGGTTGGGGCCCAACCGGTACCGGTCCGGGTCCTCTCCGACCAAAATCTAATCCTCCCACCAGATTATACATAATTAATCTATTCTATAATCTAGCTTTGCCAAACAAGACCATCATACTGGAAGTTTGTACGAACCTGAAATGCACATAGGTTTGTGTCATTACGTCATCCTTCACCCACCATTAGAACTAGAATATGTATAGACGGTTTGTACTGATTGAAGAAACCCGGAAGTCTTTGTCGGTCTGTGTATGAGCAAGCACATCTTTACTTGCTTCTTGTTTTAACTTTATACGGTTGATTTTGAATGAAATGGGAAATCTAAAGCACAATTTTATCTTGGCTGTGTGGTTTTTGTGTGTGCACACAGATGGGAAGAAGAGTGGTGCTCACACTGCGACTCCTCATCCTTCTAAGAAGACTGCTGGGAAAACTCCTGCTACCAGCAACACCAAGGACAAGACCCCAAAGTCTGAAGGCAAAATTACTTGTGGCAGCTGTACCAAGTATGTTCATTCTCATCTGTGTTGTCTCTCTCTATCTCTCTCATTTTATCTAATTTGCATGCTGATTGATGTTTTGTATGTGTAACTCTTTGCAGGACATTCAACTCTGAGAATGCCCTACAATCTCATTCCAAGGCCAAGCACTCGGCAAAGTAGGTGGATTTTGGTATTCGCAATTTTGTGGTCCAGGAGGAAATTTGGTGGTAGTATGGTGTCTTAGAGCCTATTTTGCACAGGAAGAATGTTGATGAGATGTTTATTTATGAATATTTTTATCTTTTTGGGATTTTATCTTATGATGATGGCTAGCGACTTGTGGTTTGGAGACCAGTAAACAGTTAGATCCTTTTGAATGATTTTTCTCGTATCTTATCTGCTGGTTTCGTGACAGCCCTTTTAAGGTTGTACTTGTTCTATTATCTTTGCATAGGCTGAGGTGAGTTACAGATTACAAGCTAATATTCTCGGGGTAATTGATGTTTCTTCTTGCTTGATAGGATTAGGTGCAGAACCAGTCATCATTGTTAATGCATGCTGGTTGTTTCACTAAAATGTCTTTTGAACTTTGTCTTGTTGGCTGCCCAAATAACAGTGTATTGGAGTTTGCTACTTCAATGGATGGATGGTGGTGTTGTATACAAGCCCATGTTAAAATTGGTGCAATAGGTAGTAAGGTACTAAGGTGGGTGTATAGGAGATTACGTACCTAAAATATGTTTTTTAGTTATAAAGAGGCAGTGTTTGTGAAAATGCCCTTTTGCGGCATCAAGTCTTTTAGTAAACTAAAAACACTCAATAAGAAAAGAACTAAAAAAGCCTTTCCTACCAGTTAGGGAATCTTCCTCCACACAAGCATCAAGTGCCTGTTTAACATTGCGCCAGTCACCCTACGGAATTGAATTTGCTGCAATCAGTTCCGGCATGTAGTTTCTGACCAACAAGAAGCAACAAACTTGCTCACAGTGTTGGACTGTAAGTCCAGACTGTTGTTTAATCCTGAAAAACTTTTTGCTCAATTCTTTTTTGAACAACTTATATATATAAACATCAGTAGTACATCGCACTTATCTTGCAGGGGTTAGACTATAACATAGAAAATATTTCAAACGCGCTCTTTCGTCTTGGAGACAAAACCAACCAACCGATGGAGGAGCATCAAACCATGATTGTAATTGGGATACTCAGCGATACTGTCATCCAGCAGGATTCATAAAACGATTACAGTACATACAAGACATTACCATTTCACAAGTGCAGTAGTACCATAACAAGAAAAAAAAGGCACTATATCAACACACATGTGATTTTCTATGAAGATGAATTTCCTTTTTCATGTTCTTCTCCTGCAGTTTCTCTTCCTTCTCTGCCTGTTTCTATTAATTCTGCTGATTTGAATTCTTCAGAAGACATGGTTACTTCTATGGATCATGATTCTTCTTCAGTTTCTCCTGAACTTTTAAATAGTACTGTCTCCACTAATGCACCTGTTAGACACTCCACTAGGTCTAAACATTTGCCATCTTATTTGCAGGATTATCAATTGAATAGCAAGACCTGTCATCTTGTTTATAGCACAGAGCATGATTTGGGTTCCTATTTGTCCTATGACAATGTCTCTACTGAACACAAGGCTCTGTTAGTTGCTGCTTCTGCTGTCACTGAACCCAAGACTTATAAAGAAGCAGCTGCTTCTCCTCATTAGCAGTTAGCCATGCAACAAGAGCTGGATGCTCTTGTTAACAACAAAACTTGGCATTTTGTTCACTTGCCTTCAAATCATCATACTATTGGCTGCAAATGGATTTATAAAATCAAGCATCATTCAGATGGTAGTATTGAAAGGTATAAGGCCAGATTGGTGGCAAAGGGGTATACACAAACTGAGGGCCTAGATTACTTTGATACTTTCTCTCCAGTAGCAAAATTAGCTACTGTTAAATGTGTCTTGGCTGTGGCTGCAATTAAAGATTGAAATCTCCTTCAATTGGATATCAATAATGCTTTTTTGAATGGAGATTTGAATGAGGATGTGTACATGGATGTACCCCCTGGTGTTGTTCCTCCCTCTTCTGATATGGTGTGTAAGCTGGATAAGCTTTATATGGACTCAAGAAGGCTTCCAGGCAGAGGTTTGAAAAATTTTCATCCACTCTGGTCTCTTTGGGTTTTGTTCAATCCAAAGCAGACTACACATTGTTCACAATACAAGTTGGAGATTGCTTTGCTGCTCTCCTAGTTTATGTAGATGATATTGTTCTTGCTGGAAACAATATCTGTTTTCTTCAAAAACTCAAGAAACAGCTGCAGAGTCACTTTCATCTTAAAGATTTGGGTAATTTGAGTTTTTTCTTGGGATTTGAAGTTTATAGAACTCCTGAAGGTATCTCTCTTTCTCAGAGAAAATTTGCTCTTGATGTTCTTGAAGACACTGGGTTTCTGGGCTGCAAGCCTGCATCCACTCCCATGGAGTCTAATTGTACTATTAGTGCTGAATCTGGAGATTTATTGGATGTTGCTGCCATTACTTCCTACAGAAAACTTATTGGAATACTTCTCTATCTCTGCAACACTAGACCTGACCTTACTTATGCAGTTCATAGGCTCAGTCAATATGTTTCTAGCCCCAGAACTTCTTATATGGATGCTGCTCATAGGGTGTTGAGATATCTCAAAACAACTCCAGGTCAAGGCATTTATTTTGCTAAGTCTTCATCTCTTTCTCTCAAAGCTTTTTCTGATTCAGACTGGGCTACCTGTCCAGATACAAGAAGATCCACTACTGGCTATCTGGTATATTTGGGAGACTCTTTAATTTCTTGGAGATCAAAGAAGCAAGACATTGTTTCTAGAAGTTCTGCAGAAGCTGAATACAGGAGCATGGCTGCAACTTCTTGTGAGGTGAAGTGGTTAGAACTTATTCTTCATGATCTGCATATTGCCTTGACTTCTGTTCCAGTTCTGTATTGTGATAGCAACTCTGCTATTCACATTGCCAATAACCCAGTATTTCATGACAGAACCAAGCACATTGAGCTTGATTGTCATTTAATCAGAGACAAATTAGTGGCTGGTGAATTGAAGCTTCTCCATGTTAATTCCAAGCATCAGTTGGCAGGCATTCTCACCAAGCCTCTGGGGTGTGCTTCTTTTCAATTTCTGCTTGCTAAGTTGGGAGTAAACAATGTTTACTCTCCAACTTAAGGGGGCCTGTTAGTTTTCTTACATATTTGTTGCAGTTTTATGTTGAGAGGGTAGGTAGTTGCAATTACTAGTAACTTTGTTGTTGGGGTTATTTTGTAATTAGTCCTTACTGCAAGGACTGGGTTTGCAATTAATTAGTTGATATAAATTCATGTATTGGGAGAACAATTTTCAGTTGGAATGAAATTCATTTTCCCTCTTTTCAAATTCTCTCAGATTTGATAATAAATCCCACGAATTCCCATATGTAGTCAAGACATTTAACTTAGTGTGAACCAAGCAGAGAGGGATCTACTGGAGGCCGTGGTATGGGAAGTTCAAGTGAGGATTCCCTCGGAAAACTTGGTGGACTGTTTTCAATGTCTTGGTCGGAAACACATTGCGGCACGTTCCACACACTTTGTTGTCATCATAGGGACTAGACTTGTTGTTGTGACTATTTGTGGCTTTCAGACTTTCCAACCTCTTCTTGCATTGAACAAGATAGAATTTTCAAACTCTTCTTACATTGAACACAGTAGTATCATATGCCATCATCAACTCTATTTTCTGCCATCATTTTCTTATATGATAGTTTGATGTTTTTTTTTTTATATATATTTTAACTTTTTCCACTATCTCTATCAGTAGGCATTACGAGATCACATTTTCTTCCTCACCATAAGAAATTGACACCACAAGCAATGAGCATTAAAATTCCCAAAACCAAGATATGCAACTTCACATATACTCATGTATCATGCAAATTAATTACGTGGTTTCACTTAATTGCTATCTGGATGAGAGTACAACAATGCGTTAAGTGAGAGCAATACATTACCGGTGCATGCTCGGATTTTAGTTATGAAGCAAAGTGTTTTTATACTACTTCAATATTAAGTAGTCTAGATGCAAACTATTTAAGAAATTTAATTTTCCACCCGATCAATTTATGTAACCAAGTTATGAAATCGAGATGATAGCCTTTGAGAACTAATTCGTCAAAGAGCTCAATGGCAGCATCGACCCGAACCACCGCGACAAAGGCCATCGATCAGAGTAGTAAATGTTACAACATCTGGTTCGTAACCTTGTTTGAGAATCCTAGCCAACAGAGAGCAACCAAAGGCAACTAGATTCAGACGGCAGAAACAATTAATGGCTATGCTGGGCGTGACAAGATCAAGCCTAATTTTGTGGTAGTCTTGTTGTTCGGCGCCTAATAAATCCAACTTGGAAAACAAAGAGAGAGCGGTGGAATAGTGGTTAGTTCGAACAAGAAGAGTGAGGAGTTGATTGAATTGGATGATGGAAGGAAGGGGTCGCATTTGAAGCATCCATTCAAACCGATCGATGGCATCGTTAGGGAGGTGAGTAGATGATGATGATTGATTTCGAGGAGGGCATTTAACAAGGGGTTGAGAATGAACCGAATTAGTTGTATAATTTGTGGCAAATGAAGAAGAGAGGGACGTTACCATTTACTGAAGCTGCAACTCTACGTGATAATCGCATCATCGTCATCGTCGGCGTCTTTAACAAGGAAGGAAGAGAACTTTCCAGCAAGCTGAGTGGCGGCTGCGGCCGAAGGGGGAACAAGATCGAAAGAATTGGCGTCCTACCCGTCTGGTGAATTGGTATTTGAAAAATACCCGTCTCTCACTTATGTTTGGCGTGTGTAACCCACGCGGGGGTTACACACTTTAATCAACTAAAATTAACACTTAATCAGGCGAATTAATAAAACAAACCAATACACATCATCATCCACCCCCTCAAATTCACTCCAACTGCAACTGCAACTGCAACTCACTCACTCTCTCTCTCTCTCTCTTCTCTGCAACTCACTCACCGTCGCTCGCTGCAACTGCAACCCATGGCTTCCACTGTCTCTTCTTCTTCCTCCGCTCCGGCCGCCCTCATACCCCTTCCCAACCCCGTCGCCACTGAGACACCCACCGTCGACGAAGAGGTTTGCCTTTTCAAATACCCCCTTTCTCAATTCTGTAACTTACTTGATGATTCCATGTACATGTTTGTAATTGATGTTTGAATCAAATAAAAATCAAATCCATGATTGAATATCTTGTCACCTGTAAAATTTGATCATAATTCCACCAAATCAAGAACTCGTACGAGATCCAGATCTAGAACTCTGACGATGACCTGTTCTAGATCGTGGAACTCGTACGAGTAGTTCTCGTATCAGTATCACGAGATGAATACTGAGACGAGAACCTATAAAACTGGGACGAGGAGAAATCGAGACCCTGCCGAGGAGCAGTTTACTCGTCTTGAGACGAGAACTTCACGCTCCTCTTTGTATAAGCCAGCTTATACTGAGACGAGCATGACTCTCGTCTCGGTTAAGACCAGTTTATACTGGGATGAGCAATGTTCTCGTCTCGGTAGAGACCAGCTTGTACTGAGGCGAGCAACATCCTCGTCTCAGTATATCAAGTTTATACTGCTCGTCTCAGCAGTTAGAAGATGAAAAAAACCCATTGATTCCAGACTTAGAACAGTCCTGCAACTTGAACACTTAAAATTATTTATCTGTGTAGACTTGAACAGTAATGGATCTCCCATCAACACTTCACGTAAAAAAAAAATGTGACACACTTATACTGAATCTAAATTCAGTAACACTTGTACCCTCAAAAAAAAAAATTCAGTAACACTTATAATAAGTAAAAAACTTATAAACTTTTAAGTAACAGACCATTATAAATACTTTGAATTATTTCATTATTTATCTGACAATGAAAGTTTAATTTTAATTGTAGAAGCAAATAATCAAGGTTCGGAGTTCGACAAGAAGTTGGGAGATGTACCGCTTCCATTGTGCCAGATTAAAGTCGAGAAAGGAAACATCACTACGAGGGTAGCCTTGAAAGGGTACAAGCAGAGTTTGCAATACGTCTGCCCTGAGGTTCGGGAATTGATTGAAGAAAGGTTCCCACAGCTGAAGTTTTTGTTGGACATCCATTGCGCGAGCAACGTTACCTTTCCTAGTATGGTTGTGAATCTTTTCATGCACGCAAAGATGAACACGGAGAAAAAAGATCATGAGTTTTGGTTCTACATAAACAACATGCCAGTTCGGTTTGGATTGCAGGAGTTTTGTTTAGTTTCGGGGTTGAGCTTCAACGAAACAACTGGTTATGGTGATAAAGAGCATGCATACGGGTGGGCTGCAAAGTATTTACCTGGTCACAGGCTCGGTAACAACATCAACGTATCGGAGATTGAAAAGGTTTTGCATGGCCTCAAGCCCAAAATCAAAGATTTGACTGAGGAGGAGAAATTTGATTATGCGAGACTACTAATGGTATGCCTGATTGGACGAGTGACGTTTGCGAAAACCAATGCGGACACAATATCCATGACACCGTTTGGCCTGCTTTCGGATTTTGAATGGGCAAACAAATTCGGATGGGCCAGGTACTTGTGGCCAGGTTTCGCTGAGCAAGTGGCTGAGGAGGCTTGGACTAAAGGTATGGATGGCCACGGTCGCCGGAAGTACAACATGTTGAACTTTCCGCACATATTTCTGGCATGGATTTGCGAGGCCATACCCCACCGTGGTGATCTGCTGGGAAAACCAAGGGCAGGTGAGGAAAGGAAGTTGCCGCGCTTGGCTAATTGGACGTGGAGAGGATGCGCATTGGGCTTGGAAGAAGCAGCGGAATGCTGGAGTGAGATAAAGTCTGTTAATCCTACCCTCGTCCCAACGGAGGAAGAGAAGAAACAACACTACTGGATTAGCTTCATTAAGTACAGGAGGACTCACCCCGACCAACCACTTCACCCCAGGTGGACTGCTCTGTTCGAGAAGAGGACAGTGCTTGAGGATGACCTGAGTTCTAATCGAAATTCACACCCAGCTACAACTTTGAGGGAGTGCAACCGGAGGAGGTAGTGGCTTCGGATAAGCCGCAGAAGAGGAGGAGGAAGAAGGATATTGCAAAGGATGATGGTGCCGGGCCCCAGAAGAAGAAGCAGAAAAAAACAGTTAACGAGGACGAGCCTGGCCCAAAGTCCAAGAAGACTAAGAAGAAGACGGAGAGGCGCAAAGAACTTGCTCTTGTTGATGAGGAAGAAGAAGAGGAAGAGGAGGATGCTAGTCTTGTCCCGAGACGGAGAAAGGGTGCAGTTGTGATTTCCTCAACCCCACCTCCATCTCCACCGAGAACCCAACCTTCGGTGTCTGCAACACCTCCACCTGCCGGTCGACCCGAACCTTCGAGAACTGTGGGAGTTGACTTAGAAGACTTGAAGCGGGAAATGCGGAAAGCTTTTGAAGAGGCATTGGTTCCTATCAAAGAAAAACAGATCAATTTGAGTGAGAAAATGACAGAAATGAGCAGTAGGGTGGGTAAGATGGAGGAAGAATTGGTTGCCTTAAAAAAGGAATGTAAGACCGATTTCACTCTTGTACGTGAAAAGATCAAGCGTCACGACACGAAAGAGAATGAACGACTGAGCCAGCTCGGTGTTTGGGGACAAGCAACGCACAAAAAGTAAAAAATCTGCACACCGCTTGGGAGGAAGTGCGAGTAGACCCAACGTCCGGAATCCGGTTCCTTTGCGAGGTACGCATATTGTTCTTATTTACGGTGTTTGACTTATGTAATTTAAGGTAATTGTGACCTAATAAATCTATTCATCCTATTGTTAGGATACAGAAAGAGAAGCTGTCATTGATTCCAACCCAGAAGGGGGGTCCAGTCCAATCGAGCCAACCGCAGTTAGAGAAACAGCGACAGGGGGTTCCGGTCCAATCGAGCCAACCAAAGTTAGAGAAACAGCGACAGGGGGTTCCGGTCCAATCGAGTCAACCCAAGTCACTGAAACAGAAGGAACCAATGGCTCCAATCCAGTTGAGGCTAACCCCACAACAGAAACAGAAGCAGGGGGGTCCAGGAAAGTCCAAGCACACCCAATCGTAGAAACCGAAGCAGGACCGTCCATGGCAGCAGAAGCAGGTGGGTTGGAGGAAGATGAGGATGCAGCCACCGATGACGAATTACGGGAATGGATGAAATATAATTACTCGGAACTCCGTGAAGAATCAGATCCAGAGCCTGAAGCGATTGCGATTGATCAGTTTGGACCTCAGGATTGGGATGTGTGGTATGACGCGGTTGAAAGGGAAAGATTGGATGAGGGCTGGTCTCCCCAATCGCTTTACGATTATAAGAGAGGGAATGAGTTACATGACATATACGGCCGGGATGAGATGGCAATTATTCATGAGAATGGTGAGGAACGTTACTTTAGCCGTAATCGTGCTAGAATTGATTGGGAGACTACGCCGTATGGGGTTGCACTGGCACAAAACGGTTGTATTCCAAAGAAGTTGCTCACCAGTGTGTATTTCCAGATTTTGCTATGAGGAATAAGACAAAGCCGGGCCCAGAATTTCGCAAAGCATTCTATGCTTGGCTAGACGATCCATACAAAGATTACCAGGGGTTAAACTGTGGTTGCAAGGTACTGGGACGAGAATTCTTCCGTTATTTACTTTCGGATAAATGTACTTTGGGATGGGGTCAAATGGATGAGATGACTTATGTGCTTAGACGGTTGTACTCGAAGGAATGTCGCGAAGCCAGGACCGACATAGCCATTAACGACGGTAAGTGGTATCACACATGGGTGAATAAGAACTTGACTGAGGAAGCGCGATAGAAGGAGTTGGCTATTTATTTTGAAGGGAGTAGGCCGTACCGTGTGACAGAGATTGCCAAAGCACGTAAGTGGCTCATGCCATGGTTCTCAAAAATTCCAATTAAGGGAGGGGCAGGACATTGGTTGCTCGTTTACATTGAAGTGGAAGATATGGTTGTTCAAGTCTTCGATCCAGTGATAGGAATGGGAAAAAGGCAATGGGACCTTGGTTCTCTTCTCAAGGAATTCCCTAAGATGCTAAAAGCGTCCGGTCAATGCAGAGCGCCAAACAGGTTGTTAATTAAAAGGAATGGGTTAGAGATGGCACACTACTTCAAGCCCCATGATAAATGGAGATATGCAACATATATGAAGAAATATTCAGGCTTCTATGTCGTCAGAATGATGGAGCACCTTACGGAATGTAATCCCATTAGGGGTTGGACTGAACTAGACAAAAAGGCGATCAAACAAATAAAGGAAAATTATTGTATTTTAATTTCGATGGTTCCTTTTCACTTTCCGGTTTGCGATGGAGAGGGTGATAGGAAAGACAAGATGGTGCGTAAGTAGGTGGACTTGGTGTACAAAACTTGTAACGAGATAAAACTTTTGTTGGTGTTGAATGAGGTTTTTGTTTTTCAATTTTGTTTTATTAGTACAAATTGATTACATAGGAAAACAACGGACAAACAACAACTACCAACAATTACAAACACACGAACGCATACCTACGACATGATTATATAGCAACTACCGAAACCAACAACAAAACCAATCACGAGAACAAGGAACAAGTTAGCTTTTTGAGGCGCATGAGCAACTACGTCTAGAGAAGTGGATGGACCGTCGTATGAAGTTGGTTGTCTGGTACGCTCGGTTTCACGCAGGCGTTGCTCTTTCTCAAACCACGCATTTGCAGCCTCTTCATATGTTGCAAACTTAATATAGCAAGCGTTCTTATATCCTGTCGTTTGCTCCTGACAAGATGGCCAAGAGGTATATATGCCCGTTTGACGACCCACAAATACGACGTAATAATAATCTCTGCGAGGCATTCCTGACATTTAACATTATTACGTTAGATAATCTATGATTAAGGGGTTTAAAATTATTGAATAATATTTTTGATACCCATGTACTTAGTAGTTTTATGTTTTACTTTAGGTTTTACTTTTTACAATGTTAGGGTTTTAAAGATTCAGGTTAAATTATATGAAAAAACATTTTATTTATGAAAATAAGATTTTAAAGATTCTAAAAAAAAAGTCGGATTTAAGGGTATAGGTAACATTTTAGGATTTACTGTTTACAATATTAGGGTTACTGGTGTCACATTTGTTCATTGTGTGGGGACAATGACACCTGGTGACTTGCAAGATAAGGCAAGTAAGAACCTTTAAATAACAGGGACGACGATGACTACAAATTAAGACGAGCAATTACTCGTCCCTGTATTGTGAATATCAAACTGAGACTAGCATTTGCTCGTCTCAGTTTTGGTTACACGACTTAGTTGTTCACTTCATAGACTGGGACGGACAGATGCATCATCCCAGTCCTTTCAGACAATACAGGGACGAGCATCTACTCGTTCCAGTCTCCACACAATCCACAACACACATCAAACCCAGAATGAAGAACACTGCATCAATATAATGAACCTAAATTTAATCAGAAACACAACTGAAGATCAAATTTAATAAAAACACTCTACTAGCACACATTCTACAACATTATGACGAGAATATTAGAATCATAGAAAAAGTGGAACCAGAGTTTAGGGTTTACCGTAGCTCAACAACAATGGCGAAAGAGAGAGACTTCTATACATAAAGTGGGAGAACCAGAGCAAATGAGAGTGAAAAATGAACCAGTTTTGAGGCTGTAATGCAGCTGGTTCATTAAGTTTACAGTTGGAGTTAATTCATGTAGGGTTTTGATTCATGGATGTGCAACGGAAACAAAAATAACCATGCAAAACCCTCCAAGGATCACAAGTCAAGAGACATAACGATGGTAAAGGAAGAAATCAATAACACACCTTAGGGTTCTCCTTTGATGACTTCAAACGCGAATTGTGTCACGTTCTCTATGGTTGATCCACGCCTAGAGTTGATTCCTTGATCTCCCAAGTCCTTGGTGCTAGCCCGGAAGAGGAAGAGGAAGAAAGATCACGCAAAACGAGACCAAAAAGGGGCTCTCGGCCTCCTTGTGGCCGACGGGGACGGGCGGCGGGCTAGGGGGGCGTTCGGCTCCTCTAGCTTGTTGCTCTCTCTCCTTTTTGTTCTCTCCCACTCTTGTTATGTTCAATTATGAGCATAAGTTATGGGAAGGAAGGAAGGAAGGTCCTTTATATAGTCCAACAACTCCTTGCCAACTACCTAAATGACTTATTCTAGTCCTACTAGAATTCAATTTATTCCCTTCCTTGCAAATTAGTCCCTACTAAGTTTGCAAGGTTTTGCAAAGTGATCCTTCTAATTAATTAATCCAATTAATTAATTCCCAAATCTAGTTCAACTCTATATAGCGTGTGACCCCATAGGTTCTATCTAGTTGGTAGCAACTATTTGCTAATATGGAGCGGTTTCTAGCAAAACATCCATTCTAGCCAACTAATAGAATAGTCATCTTGACAACCTTTGTACAAGTATTTGTCGCATCCCTTTGTCTCTATATCCGGATTGAACACGAGACATACAAGTCATATTCGTATATGCAATCCATAGTTTCTCGATCCATGGGAATAGCCTTATTCGTGCAAATAACATCAATATCCCATATTGATTTATTTGAGTCTGGCCAGACATTCTATAAGCACTATCCCTCGAGTGGCCTAGGATATTTGCTCCCGTTATGTGGGAGGGACAAATTCTATCTACGTCCACTACGATCTCTAAGCTTGCTTCTTATTGTATCCAGTACACGCCTTTATAACTACACAGTTACGGTGTAGCGTTTAACGCTACCAAAATCACAATAATCCACAACTAGAATATCTAGTGACTTCAAGTCTAAGTATGACAATACCATTGCACCGCGAGAAGCGCTTGTTGTTGGAATAGATGCCCTAGAGGCAATCTAGTTTAGTATGAATTTATTTGTGGCAAGAAATTCATTTATTATTTATTGGATATTTAATATAATGAAGTCCTTAGATTTACAATTGTGTTGTTTATCTTAAATATCCCTAGTCATGTATAATGATTAATGGGACAATCATCTATAGACTAGTATGGGGTTGGATTGATATGGAGATATCACGATCCAACACATAGGTTTGCATTAAGGGTAATGTCGCACTGGATTGACCCATCTCCGAGAAGGCTACATACACGTTATGTTGAGTCACAATCGCTTCTCGCGGTGCAATGGTATTGTCATCCTTAGACTTGAAGTCACTAGATATTCTAGTTGTGGATTATTGTGATTTTGATAGCGTTAAACGCTACACTGTAACTGGGTAGTTATAAATGCGTGTTCTGGATACAATAAGAAGCAAGCTTAGAGATCGTAGTGGACGTAGATAGAATTTGTCCCTCCCACATAACGGGAGCAAATATCCTAGGCCGCTCGAGGGATAGTGCTTATAGAATGTCTGGCCAGACTCAAATAAATCAAGATGAGATATTGATGTTATTTGCACGAATAAGGCTATTCGCATGGACCGAGAAACTATGGATTGAATATACGAGTGTGACTTGTATGTCTCGTGTTCAATCCGGATATAGAGACAAAGGGATGCGACAAATACTTGTACAAAGGTTGTCAAGATGACTATTCTATTAGTTGGCTAGAATGGATGTTTTGCTAGAAACCGCTCCATATTAGCAAATAGTTGCTACCAACTAGATAGAACCTATGGGGTCACACGCTATATAGAGTTGAACTAGATTTGGGAATTAATTAATTGGATTAATTAATTAGAAGGATCATTTTGCAAAACCTTGGAAACTTAGTAGGGACTAATTGCAAGGAAGGGACTAAATTGAATTCTAGTAGGACTAGAATAAGTCCTTTAGGTAGTTGGCAAGGAGTTGTTGGACTATATAAAGGACATTCCTTCCTTCCTTCCCATAACTTATGCTCATAATTGAACATAACAAGAGTGGGAGAGAACAAAAAGGAGAGAAAGCAACAAGCTAGAGGAGCCGAACGCCCCCTAGCCCGCCGCCCGTTCCCGTCGGCCACAAGGAGGTCGAGAGCCCCTTTTTGGTCTCGTTTTGCGTGATCTTTCTTCCTCTTCCTCTTCCGGGCTAGCATTAAGGACTTGAGAGATCTAGGAATCAACTCTAGGCGTGGATCAACCATAGAGAACGTGACACAATTCGCGTTTGAAGTCATCAAAGGAGAACCCTAAGGTGTGTTATTGATTTCTTCCTTTACCATCGTTATGTCTCTTGACTTGTGATCCTTGGAGGGTTTTGCATGGTTATTTTTGTTTCCGTTGCGCATCCATGACTCAAAACCCTACAGTGGTATCAGAGCCACAGGTCGTAGAGCATAAACGTGGTTTATGTGTTACGTTTTAGTTGTTTTACACCTTAAATTGATTGTTTATCGCGTAAAACAAGACAAATCAAGCATGGGATGCAATTTGTCAATAATCTATCATAACAAGATCTAATTTTTGCATTGGATGCATGAATTGGTGAGTTTGAGAAATTTTAGGATCTTAGATCTAGGGTTTGGGCATTCTTGGGGAAGAAGGAGTTCTCCCAAAACAAAGAAACAACCAAACATGGGCACCAAGCAAGGGAGTTGTTTTGGAAACAACTCCCTCAAGGAGGTTCGGCCCCCCTAGGGGACCGCCCCTCTTGCTTGCCGCCCAAGCTTGGCCGCCCTAGGGGCCGGGCGGCCCTAGCCCGCGGCCTAGGCGTGTGGGTTATGGGCCGGGCCGGCCTAGGGCCTTGTGGTTCACCTTTTTGGGCCCGACCAATTTGATTGTTGGGCCCATGGACCATTTTAACCCTAGAAATCCTAAAATCAATTAAAATTGACCAAGCGCGTTAAAATTGGATTTTAACTGTTTATGTGCAATTCGCATGGTGATTGGATATGGCCTTAGGGTGTGGTTTGATGTGGATGTTTAATTTTGTGGTTTGGTTTTACGGTCTGCGAGCTGATCAATTAATTGCAATAATTAATTAGGGTTTTATGGCCTGCGTGCCATTTTTTTCTCAACTTGTGAGATTTATTTTATTTAGTATAGAAGTTTGCTAGTGCTAGATAAAGTAGATTGTTAGCCAAGATTGAAGAAAAGAAGCCCAAAGCCAAAGGAGCCGCAAAAGATGGAGCATGGAGCATTCTACATGACTATGAAGGATGGACCGAAAGATCAAGACGCATGGAGATGTGTTTGCTTTTAGGGTTCATAGATAATTCCATTGGCTTGGAATTATCTTAGTCTAGAAAAGGCCATATCCACATCACGTTTAATTTCTGTTTTGTGGTTGTTTACTTTATTGTCTTATTATTGTGTGGTTGGAGTATGGATGATGCATGCAATTAGGATAATAAGATAATTAGACAACCCGGATCTATTATTTGGAGTTGTGCCCAAAACTCAAATAGATAGATTAGTTGATATTGATCAACAAAACAATTAAAATTGAATTTAAAATCCCTCAAAAATTCAAATATTGTGTTCTTGCCTTCTCGTCATTTAAACACTCATTATCATCATTATTTATCAAGTTCGTGGGTGCCAAAGCATGGCGACTTGGTTCATAATGATGGAGTGCGATGGCACACCTCGTGTGCAATTGTTTAAATAAGAGGTTGAACGCAACTAGGCAATTAATATGATTAAGAAACCTAGAGGCAATCAATTGGGATTATCCATATGGATAGATAAATAAGGAGTTATTTGCCCAATTGAACCAAGAGTTGCATATGGGATGCAATTGGAATTGTTCCTACCTAAAGTAGTCGAGTTATGGGTGACTTGCCAAAGCAAGCTCATAAGGAGGTGAAACATGGATCTTGGCCCACTAGAAAATATAAGGATATTTTCCGCATTAATATCTTGAGGGTTATTAATCTGTAGAAAAATAGTGGGAGCTATATTTGATAAACTAGCCATTATTGAATATAGTAAAAAATTCACAAATACTAAAACTTGCGTATTTTCCTTTTGTAGAATTCCAAATGGCAAACAACTCATCGAGTTCACAACATTCCCTACGATCTGTCCTTGAGAAGGACAAGCTCTCTGGAACCAACTTTCTTGATTGGTACAGAAACTTGAGAATTGTTCTCAAGCAAGAGAAGAAACTGTACGCAATAGAGGAGCATGTTCCAGAAGGTCCAGAGTACCAAACACCTGCTGCCCTAAAGCCGTATCAAAAGCGTGTTGATGACGCTAATGATGCGGCCTGCCTTATGCTATGCACCATGACTTCTGAGCTCCAGAAGCAACACGAAAACATGAATGTTGTCGATATGATCGAGCATCTGAAGCAGCTCTTCCAAGAGCAGGCAAGGGTAGAGAGGTATGAGGTCTCTAAGGCACTGTTCAAGTGTCATCTGGCAGAAGGGAACCCGGTGGGACCCCATGTACTCCGTATGATCGGATACTTGGAGAATCTCGCCCGACTAGGGTTCCCGGTCGGCCAAGAGTTGGCAACCGATCTCGTGTTGCAATCGTTGCCCGAGAGTTATGGACAGTTCATCATGAACTATAACATGAACGAGATCGTGAAACCACTGCCAGATTTACTCAATATGTTGAGGACAGCTGAACAGAGCATCAACAAGGGTAAGGGCAAGGCCATTATGATGGTACAGAAAGGAAAGGGCAAAAGGTTTGCCTCATCCTCCAATGGCAAAGGCAAGTCAGTTGCCAAGTCGAAGGAACCTGCCCTTAAGCCTGTTGGTGGCATTGCCAAAGGTGTGACTAAAGGTGAGTGTCACTACTGCAGTCAGCCTGGACACTGGAGGAAGAACTGTCCAAAATATCTGGAGGACAAGAGGCTTGCAATAGTGATTCCACCACCACCAGGTATTTTTTTTGTAGATGTCAATTTAACTGTCTCTACATCATGGGTATTAGATACTGGATGTGGATCTCATATTTGTCGAAATATGCAGAATCTAAAGAGAAGTAGAAGATTGGCTAAAGGAGAGGTAGATCTGCGCGTTGGGAATGGAGCAAAGGTTGCTGTGTTGGCCATAGGCGTGTGCGAGCTATCTCTGCCTTCAAGATTAGTTTTAGAATTAAATAATTGCTATTTTGTGCCTGCTATGAGCAGAAACATTATTTCTATTTCTTGTTTGGACAAGGATGGTTTTATTATTTCAATAAAGAACAATTGTTGTTCCTTTTATTTAAATAATATTCACTATTTTAGTGCGCAATTATTTAATGGACTTTATGTCCTTGATCTAAGCAATCCTGTCTACAGCATTAATACCAAGCGGATTAAAATAAATGATTTAAATCCAGCTTATTTATGGCACTGTCGTTTAGGCCACATAAACGAAAAACGTGTATCTAGACTCCATAAGGATGGATTACTAGACTCATTTGATTTTGAATCATATGAGACATGTGAGGCTTGTTTATTGGGAAAAATGACAAAGTCCCCTTTCAATAAGAAAGGTGAGAGGACTAGTGAGCAATTGGCGTTCATACATACTGATGTGTGTGGGCCATTTGCCACGCCTGCCAGGGGTGGTTATGTCTACTTCATTACATTTACTGATGATTACAGTAGATATGGATTTGTGTACCTTATGAGGGCAAAATCCGAATCCTTTGAAGTGTTCAAAGAATTCAAGAATGAAGTAGAGAAGCAACTTGGCAAAAGTATCAAGGCTCTACGATCGGATCGTGGAGGAGAATACTTAAGCCAAGAGTTTGACGACTATCTTAGAGAGTGTCGGATCGTGTCCCAACTCACTCCACCCGGAACGCCATAGTGGAATGGCGTGCCCGAGAGGAGGAATCGAACCCTATTAGATATGGTTCGATCTATGATGTGTCAAACTGATCTTCCATTATCATTTTGGGGCTACGCTCTATTAAGTGCAGCTTTCACCATTAATCGTGTTCCATCTAAATCAGTCATGAAGACACCATATGAGATGTGGAGTGGGAGGCATCCCACACTGTCGTTCATGATGATTTGGTGCTGCGATCAGAGCCGGCCCAGCAGTAAAGCAGCTGGTGCCTGGGCTTTAGGCCCCGAAATTCTAAGGGCCCATATATTTTATAGCGAGGGTATTTTAGTAATTTCAATATAGAAATATACATATATCAATATTCATTTAATATCAGACCTATTACCAAAACGTGGTCGTATCCACTACTTCCTGTAAGTTTTCTCATTTTGAATCCAACTAGTCTACTGTAAATAGACTCGTCATTAAAACACCCGACGGAAAAATCGAGAAGAGAGGATATTCGACCGACGGTGTCTACAACGGGTGGGAGAAGCGAATCGACCTCTTCGCAGTGATCAAGATCCTCGTTTTCTTCAGCTCTTTCCTATAAATTGACTCACCCATGTCTGATTATCTATCTTCGGTCGTCATTCAATCTTCTCCGGCGTTCCCCCTTCTCAATATTGCTTCTGCCTCTGGTTTTTCTTTTGATTTGACGGATTTTGTACTCCAATTCTGCAGTGGACTACTTCCAGGTATTGATTTCTTCAACAATTTTGTAAAATCGCAACATACTTGGTTAAAAATCTGATTGTAGTCTTATTAGGGTTTTCCCCAATTTTCATTTTTTCAGATCTATTGGAGAACACTGTTGGACTATGGAGAAGGAAGAAGGCTGAATTGGATCGATTCTTGAAGAAATCAGGTGTAAATTTTCCTTTTATTTGTGTTTCTGACTTTCTGCTCTGTTTGAAAATTTTCAATCATGTCAAGTAAAAAATACATGTCTGGGTGGGAGAAGAGAAAAAGGAAAAAACAGGTTGAAGAATTAATTGAGTCTCAAAGGGGAGCTCTAGATAAATTTATTTCTGTGAAGAATGTTAACAAGGAAAATTCTGAAAGCAGAAATCAGACTAATTCTAATGAGGAAATCTATGTACAAGATGAGCAAAAAAGGCTATCTTCTGATAACAATACAATAATAGATGGGGAAAGGGTCTTTCTTGTTAATGGTGATGAAGTAAATGAACATCTAGCAGGTGGAATTTCCACCGAAGCAGACCCTATGGAATTAGAACCCCCTGATGAGCCGTCTGATTTCGATTTCCCCACTGGTGAGAATTTGAGTGATGAAAAATTAGCTGATTTTCTTGATCCCGCTAATTGGAAAATTGTTGATGGAAAATTAAGAGACTTGCTTGTTGAGAAAGGTCCTATAAGATTTGATGACATCGAATATCCTAAAGATAGTGATGGGCGACATTTTTCTGTTTCAAATTATGTTCGCTACTTACCTAATGGTGAAAAATATGATAGGACATGGCTTGTATATTCAAAATCTGTTAACAAAGTTTATTGCTTTGCTTGCAAGCTCTTCAGTGCTAAATTTCATCATAGTAAACTTTGTAATGAGGGGGTCAATGATTGGAGAAACTTGAATTCGAAATTGAAAGCTCACGAGGTTTCAACGGAGCATATAGACAATATGATTATGTGGAAAAATTTAGAAGTGAGATTGCGAGAGAGTACTACAATAGATCAAAGCATTCAAGAAAATATAAACAAGGAGAAAGAATATTGGAAACAAGTGCTAATACGAATTATTGCTGTTGTGAAAAATTTGGCAAAAAATAATTTGGCGTTTCGAGGAAAAAATGAGAAAATATATGACAACAACAATGGGAACTTTTTAAGTTTCATTGAAACAATTGCTGAGTTTGATCCTATAATGCAAGAGCATATTAGGCGCATTAAGAGTGGCGAAATTCTTGCTCATTACCTTGGCCATAAGATACAAAATGAACTGTTACATATGTTGGCTTGTGAAGTTAGAACCAAGATCATTGAAAAGGTAAAAGCATCAAAATATTTTTCGGTCATGCTTGATTGTACCCCTGATGTAAGTCATGATGAACAAATGTCTCTAATTATAAGATGTGTGGATATCTCTACGACCCCGGTTACGATTGGAGAATATTTCTTAGACTTCCTCAAAATAGATGATACAACGGGAAAAGGAATTTTTGAAGTTCTTTTGGAAGTACTAAAAAATTTTGATCTTGATATTTGTAATGTACGAGGGCAAGGGTATGACAATGGCTCAAATATGAAAGGAAAGGAGCAAGGTGTGCAAAGAAGATTATTGGATATAAATCCTAGAGCATTTTACACTCCTTGTGGTAGTCATAGCCTTAATTTGGTACTATGTGACATTGCAAATTCTTGTCCTAAAGCTGTATCTTTCTTTGGAGTTATACAATCTATATATACTTTATTCTCTAGTTCAACGAAGAGGTGGAAAATTTTGAAGAAAAATGTGACAAAGTTAACTGTTAAGCCATTGTCACAAACACGGTGGGAGAGTCGTATTGAAAGCGTGAAAGCAATCAAAACTCAGCCAATGGAAATAAGAGAAGCATTACTTGAGTTGGCAGGAACAAAAGAAGATTCTAAAACCAAATGGGAAGCTAATTGTTTGGCTAATGAAATTGCCAATTTTGAATTTTTGCTTGCATTAAATATTTGGTCTGAGATTCTATCCACAGTGAATATAGTCAGTCAAAGCTTGCAAGCCGAAGATATGCATATTGATTCTGCTATCTCTCATTTGGAGCGTCTTGTATCATTCTTGAAAGACTTTAGAGATCATGGATTTGCTCAAATGATGGACTGCACTAAAAAACTTGCTTTAGAAATGCATGTTGAACCATTATTCAAAGAGAAACGTGTTATTCATAGGAAAAAACAGTTTGATGAGACCACGAGCGATGAAGTAACTGGAAGGTCAGCTGAAGAATCATTTAGAATTGAATACTTCTTGTTCATAGTTGATCGAGCTAGTGCTTCCATTAAAGAGAGGTTTGAGCAGTTTAGGAGTTATGAAAAGATGTTTGGTTTCTTATTGAATATTAAAGTTTTGAAATCCTTGGATGATATGACCTTGAAAGAACAATGTCTTAATCTTGAGAACTCCTTGAAGCATGAGATGGCATCAGACATTGATGGTTCTGATTTGTTTTCAGAATTGAAAGTGTTGATCAAAATATTACCGAATCATGTAGAGATGCCTCTAGATCTTCTAAATCATGTCAAGTTGATAAACTCTTTTCCAAATACATGCGTTTGTTATAGAATTATCTTTACCGTACCCATAACAGTTGCGTCTGCTGAGAGAAGCTTTTCAAAGTTGAAATTGATAAAAACATACTTGCGTTCAACTATGTCGCAAGAAAGATTAAGTGACTTGGGTATGTTATCAATAGAGAGATCTATTTTGGAGAAAATGGAGTATGAAGATTTGATTAATAAATTTGCAGCAATGAAAGCAAGAAAAGTGAGTTTCACATGATATAATTAGCTCGAGTACGTTATGTGCAACTTACTCTTTAATTTTTGTGCAGGTAGAGCAATTCTTATTGGCAAGTGAACAAGTAGTAATTACATTGAAGGATGAAGCTACTTGATGCTGTTTAGTTGGTGTCTAGATGTCTATGATGCTGCTTCACTGATGCTATTTTGAGGAAAATTGGGTGTTGGTTGCAGCAATTGATTACAATGAGCTGACTTTTGTTGCTGACTACATGTCAAATGCTACTTCACTTATGCTGGAAACTGGAAATTTTGCTGCTGGAAATTGGAAGGTTGCTGTGACTTGATTTTCGTTGTGAATGTAATGCAAAGTTGCTGATGTAGAAGCATTTTGTTTAAATGTTTAGAGTCTTTTTGTTTTTGAGGGGACTTCTTAGCTTATGAAGTTGTGCTATGACGATCTGTTAAGACGTTTTGAGTTTGTTTTTGCGACGTTTAGTGGCGTATTATTATCTAGTACTAGTTTTGCCTTTTTGGCTTTTTATTTGATTGTCAAAGATTAATATCTGTTTCAAACAATTGTTGATCAGGTGCTCCATTTTGTAGCTACCAAATTTTATGAGACATAGGCCTCCCTTCAGTTCTCCGCTTTAGGCCCCGACGAGGGCTGGGCCGGCTCTGGCTGCGATGTCTATGTAAAACGTTTACAATCAGACAAGCTATGGCCAAAATCGGATAAGTGTAAGTTTGTGGGGGTACCCTAAGGAAACTAAGGGTTACTACTTCTACAATCCAACCGAGAACAAAGTGTTTGTTGCTCGGACCGCCGTGTTTCTAGGAAGAGAATTTGTCTCTAAAGAAGCAAGTGGGAGGACTGTAGAACTTGAAGAGGTTCAAGAACCACAAATCACTGAACCGATTATGGAACATGAACAGGAACCACAAGCAGTTGTGGAGCAACCTGTTCAGGTAACACAAGAGCTTGGTAGATCTAGTAGAGTGCGGCAGGAACCCGAGAGGTATGGACTTCTCGTGACCGATTCCGGTGACACGATGCTAATAGATGATGAGCCTACTACCTATGAGGAGGCCATGAATGGCCCAGACTCTCAGAAGTGGCTAGAAGCCATGAGATCCGAGATGGAATCCATGTACACCAACAAAGTATGGACTTTGGTGGAACCACTCGAAGGGGCGCGGCCCATAGGGTGCAAGTGGGTCTTCAAGAAGAAGATCGACATGGATGGTAATGTGATTACCTATAAGGGCCGATTGGTGGCTAAAGGATTCAGAAAAATTCATGGTATTGACTATGATGAAACCTTTTTACCAGTCGCTATGACCAAATCCATCCGAATCCTACTTGCGATTGCAGAATACCACGACTATGAGATTTGGCAGATGGATGTCAAAACAGCAATCTTTATGGGAATCTCCTCAAGGACGTGTATATGATACAGTCAGAGGGTTTTGAGGATCCAAAGCAAGCCAACAAAGTCTGTAATCTGCAACGATCCATTTATGGATTGAAGCAAGCTTCTAGAAGTTGGAATCGACGTTTTGATGAAGTAGTCAAATATTTTGGCTTCATCAGAAACGAAGATGAGTCTTGTGTCTACAAGAAGGTTAGTGGGAGCTCTGTAGCTTTTCTGGTCTTGTATGTAGATGACATACTACTCATTGGAAACGACGTTCCCATGCTGCAATCTGTTAAAGATTGGCTAGGGAAGTGTTTCTCAATGAAGGACTTAGGGGAAGAAGCCTATATACTAGGTATAAAGATCTATAGAGATAGATCTAAGAGGTTGCTAGGCCTAAGTCAAAGTACATATATTGACAAAGTGTTGAAGCGGTTCAACATGCAAGATTCAAAGAAGGGATTCTTGCCCATGTCACATGGGATCACTCTTTCGAAGAGTGGTTGTCCTTCCAATGAGATTGAGAAGGAACGCATGAGTAGAATACCCTATGCCTCGGCCACAGGATCTATTATGTACGCCATGTTATGTATTAGACCAGATGTGTCATATGCCTTGAGTATGACAAGCAGATACCAATCCAATCCGTTTGAGAGTCACTGGATTGCAGTCAAGAATATCCTAAAGTACTTGCGAAGAACTAAGGATGCTTTCTTGATATTTGGCGGTGAGGAAGAGTTGCGTGTAAGGGGTTACACTGATGCAAGCTTCGAAACTGACAGAGATGACTTTAGATCACAGTCGGGATATGTGTTTTGCCTTAATGGAGCAGCGGTGAGCTGGAAGAGTTCCAAGCAAGAGACGGTAGTTGATTCTACAACAGAGGTTGAGTACATTGCTGCAAATGGCGCAGCAAAGGAAGGTGTTTGGATCAGAAAGTTTGTTTCTGAAATGGTGTGGTCCCTAGCATTTCTTATCCAGTCGAGTTGTTCTGTGACAACACTGGGGCGATCGCGCAATCGAAGGAACCCAGGTCGCACCAGAAGTCCAAGCACGTGCTCAGGAAGTTTCATCTAATTCAAGATATTATCGATAGAGGAATCGCTCGGATATGCAAGATTCCTACAGATGAGAATCTGTCAGACCCACTTACAAAGCCGCTCACGCAGTGGAAGCATGAAAGGCACACTAGGAGTATGGGCATACGAGATGCGCCAGATTGGCTCTAGTGCAAGTGGGAGACTGTTGGAATAGATGCCCTAGAGGCAATCTAGTTTAGTATGAATTTATTTGTGGCTAGAAATTCATTTATTATTTATTGGATATTTAATATAATGAAGTCCTTAGATTTACAATTGCGTTGTTTATCTTAAATATCCCTAGTCCAGTATAATAATTAATGGGACAATCATCTATAGACTAGTATGGGGTTGGATTGATATGGAGATATCACGATCCAACACATAGGTGTGCATTAAGGGTAATGTCGCACTGGATTGACCCATCTCCGAGAAGGCTACATACACGTTATGTAGAGTCAAAAGTGTAGGGTTTTGAATCATGGATGCGCAACGGAAACAAAATTAACCATGCAAAACCCACCAAGGATCACAAGTCAAGAGACATAACGATGGTAAAGGAAGAAATCAATAACACACCTTAGGGTTCTCCTTTGATGACTTCAAACGCGAATTGTGTCACGTTCCCTATGGTTGATCCACGCCTAGAGTTGATTCCTAGATCTCCCAAGTCCTTGGTGCTAGCCCGGAAGAGGAAGCGGAAGAAAGATCACGCAAAACGAGACCAAAAAGGGGCTCTCGACCTCCTTGTGGCCGACGGGGACGGGCGGCGGGCTAGGGGGGCGTTCGGCTCCTCTAGCTTGTTGCTCTCTCTCCATTTTATTCTCTCCCACTCTTGTTATGTTCGATTATGAGCATAAGTTAAGGGAAGGAAGGAAGGAAGGTCCTTTATATAGTCCAACAACTCCTTGCCAACTACCTAAAGGACTTATTCTAGTCCTACTAGAATTCAATTTAGTCCCTTCCTTGAAAATTAGTCCCTACTAAGTTTGCAAGGTTTTGCAAAGTGATCATTCTAATTAATTAATCCAATTAATTAATTCCAAAATCTAGTTCAACACTATATAGCGTGTGACCCCATAGGTTCTATCTAGTTGGTAGCAACTATTTGCTAATATGGAGCGGTTTCTAGCAAAACATCCATTCTAGCCAACTAATAGAATAGTCATCTTGACAACCTTTGTACAAGTAATTGTCTCATCCTTTTGTCTCTATATCCGGATTGGACACGAGACATACAAGTCACACTCGTATATCCAATCCATAGTTTCTCGATCCATGGGAATAGCCTTATTTGTGCAAATAACATCAATATCCCATATTGATTTATTTGAGTCTGGCCAGACATTCTATAAGCACTATCCTTCGAGTGGCCTAGGATATTTGCTCCCGTTATGTGGGAGGGACAAATTCTATCTACGTCCACTACGATCTCTAAGCTTGCTTCTTATTGTATCCAGTGCACGCCTTTATAACTACCCATTTACGGTGTAGCGTTTAACGCTACCAAAATCACAATAATCCACAACTAGAATATCTAGTGACTTCAAGTCTAAGGATGACAATACCATTGCACCGCGAGAAGCGCTTGTGACTCAACATAACGTGTATGTAGCCTTCTCGGAGATGGGTCAATCCAGTGCGACATTACCCTTAATGCACACCTATGTGTTGGATCGTGATATCTCCATATCAATCCAACCCCATACTAGTCTATAGATGATTGTCCCATTAATCATTACACTGGACTAGGGATATTTAAGATAAACAACACAATTGTAAATCTAAGGACTTCATTATATTAAATATCCAATAAATAAGAAATGAATTTCTAGCCACAAATAAATTCATACTAAACTAGATTGCCTCTAGGGCATCTGTTCCAACAGTCTCCCACTTGCACTAGATCCAATCTGGCGCATCTCGCATGCCCATACTCCTAGTGTGCCCTTCATGCTTCCACTGCCTGAGCGGCTTTGTAAGCGGGTCTGACAGATTCTCATCTGTAGGAATCTTGCATATCCGAGCGTCTCCTCTATCGATAATATCTCGAATCAGATGAAACTTCCTGAGCACGTGCTTGGACTTCTGGTGCGACCTGGGTTCCTTTGATTGCGCGATCGCCCCAGTGTTGTCACAGAACAACTCGACTGGATATGCAATGCTAGGGACCAACCAAGTTCAGAAACAAACTTTCTGATCCAAACAGCTTCCTTTGCTGCGCCATTTGCAGCAATGTACTCAGCCTCTGTTGTAGAATCAGCTACCGTCTCTTGCTTGGAACTCTTCCAGCTCACCGCTGCTCCATTCAGGCAAAACACATATCCCGACTGTGATCTAAAGTCATCTCTGTCGGTTTGGAAGCTCGCATCAGTGTAACCCCTTACACGCAACTCTTCCTTACCGCCAAATATCAAGAAAGCATCCTTAGTTCTTCTCAAGTACTTTAGGATATTCTTGACTGCAATCCAGTGACTCTCACCCGGATTGGATTGGTATCTGCTTGTCATACTCAAGGCATATGACACATCTGGTCTAGTACATAACATGGCGTACATGATAGATCCTATGGCCAAGGCATAGGGTATTCTACTCATGCGTTCCTTCTCAATCTCATTGGAAGGACAACCACTCTTCGAAAGAGTGATCCCGTGTGACATGGGCAAGAATCCCTTCCTGTAATCTTGCATGTTGAACCGCTTCAACACCTTGTCAATATATGTACTTTGACTTAGGCCTAGCAACCTCTTAGATTTATCTCTATAGATCTTTATACCTAGTATATATGCTACTTCACCTAAGTCCTTCATTGAGAAACACTTCCCTAGCCAATCTTTAACAGATTGCAGCATGGGAACGTCGTTCCCAATGAGTAGTATGTCATCTACATACTGATAACTCTATATTAGAGTTATATTTCTTCTACGTTTGTGTACCGTTTTGTGTAGTTTCCGGGTTGAATATATTAGAAATACACTATGAACTTGAGGAAATTGGATAAATGTAGCTTTGAGTGATAAATTATTAATCCGGGCGTTTTTCACATTATTTACATTTATTTTGTCACTTTTGATCGCACGGGGTGTTTTCGTGTTGTGTTGGACAGGAAACGGAGCTCATGGATCAAGAGGAGGAGGAAAACGAACTTCGGAAGATATGCGGAAGCTTGGGAGAGAAAGAAATTGGAAGAAAAGAGGACAAAGATGGAAAAAGGGGGTCAAAGTGTCATTGTAGAAAGTTTGAAGTGTAGGATCAAAATTTGATCCTAGGATCAAAGCAGATCGCAGGATCAACTTTAGTGATCGCACGATCTGCTAGGGGAGAACTCACTGACTTATAGGATCAAGTAGCAGATCGTACGACCAAGTAGAAGATCGTACGACCAAGTAGCAGATCGCGCGATCTGCTAGCACTACCAGCAACGCACGGGAAAAGCCAAGGAATCAGGGTTATTAATTAATAATTTTTGATTATTAATTAATGCACCCTAAGTGAAGATAAAAAGAGACATAAAACAAAAAAAAAGGTGAGACACGTGAGAAAGAAGGATATCAACGCAAGGAAGCAAGAGAAGGAGGCACGCACAAGAGGAGGACTCCTCCTCCATTGAAGCTCTAAGTTTGATTTCTTCTTCTTCTCTCTCAATCTTTCTATGGAGAAACTAGTAAGTCTTGTTTGGTTTATTAGTATTAGCTAGACGTTTTGCTAGGCGTCTCTTTGAGATCCTAGTTTTTATGTAAACGATGATATTTTTCCGGATTTAATCTTTGCTTCATGATTTCTTGATTTCTTCTTTTGAATCAATTCTAGTTTCTTGTTTATGTTAGTAATCCTAATTGGGTGACACGATTGGGAGATAAACTAGGGTTCAAGAACTAGGGTTTGTTCAATAGTTGATTCATGCTTAAAGTTAGCAATATTTTAATTCAATTGTTCATAATCTATGCTTAATTCTTAATGGGGATGGAGTAATTAACCGGAACCATTAGTTGGCTAGTGAAGTGCACGACAGTGACTTTAAATAGCTAGGATGAGATATGAGCATCAATCTCGTATCACTGAGACTGAGAAGAGACGTGTTAGGATTGGCCAAATGTGGGTAGATTCGGTAGGTGAGATTCGACGGTTTCGTGCAACGGTGGACCGACATGACCCGTTGTCGTGCATGTCGTTAGCCTACTAGAACGGACCGGTAGACACAAGAGACCGATAGGAGATTGTAGTGTACCGTGAAGTAGAATGACTTGAGACCGATAGGAGATAGTCAGTGGTGTTACCCGGCTTAGTTAGAATATAGTTAACGTGTTGCTCAGATAATCCGGAAATCGTCTACAACCCTAGGTGATCTAGAGATTGCCTAGTTTCTCCAAACTTATTTATTAAATATAAAAAATACAAAAATATTAGCTAAGTTGTTATTTCAATTCTAGAAATCAATCAAATCTTTCCTCCTGCACCGTACTCTAAATTAAATAACTAATTAAATAATCTCAAGCCTGTCCTCGTGGGATCGATAACTCGGGGTTGAAATACCACCCCTATATTACTTGACCGTGCACTTGCGCATACGCGTTAGTAATCCGCGTCAAGTTTTTGGCGCCGTTGCCGGGGACAGCGGTAGATTATTTTGTTAGGAGTTAGTTTAGAGTACTTTTATTTTAGTTTGATTTTAATATTTTTTATTCTATATCTCTGTGCTTCACGGGTGTCTTGTGAGTTTGTTTCTCAGGAACGCAGGAAGCAAGAGACAATATAAGCATGTAGAGCGAAGACGGTTATTCGGGTCCCCCCTACTGTTTCCACTGTAGGGGTAACCATGAAGACGAGGACGCATGCATAACTTGGTGATACGTATGCGGAATTTGGCACGACCGTAGAGACTCATGTCGAGTACATGCCCCCCAGCTTCATCAGCACCAGGAAGACTCATCATCGGATATGGCAGAACGGCGTAGTATTATGAATGACATGGAAGTGTGCGCCAAATTTTTGTCCATAGAGGCACAATTACCACAAGAGGATTCAGCCACAGGTAGGGAATACGTGAGGGAGATTTTGGAGAGGATAAAGAAACAAATAGAAAATCTGTCAACATCAGGGGAATCAAGCATTCAAGAGCCACAAGAAGAAACCGTGCCACATGACAGTGAGCCAAACGTTGAACCTTCATCATCCCCACCACAAGTGGAAGAAGAGATACCTGAGCTGAGCGAAGACTGCAGTGTCCAGGAACCATTGGTGGACACCGCCGTTTATGAAGACTCAGACTCTGATTCAGACTGGGGTGGACCTGTGTGCCGAAGATGGGAAGATCTGCCGTATTGCGAGCCAAGACCGCAGGTTCCCTCACATCCTTGGTATGAATAGGAAGACACCGAAATTGGAAGCATGTGGTGTGTCGACGATGAAGCTGGTGAAACACTTGTGCTCAGTGATATTGAGGTAAAATCCCCAACTCTGATTAATGATGAATTCTCCATATCCTATGTCACGCAAGTTTGCGACGAGCTGGAACAATTATTGTATGGGGATTCTTATGGGGAAGAATTTGATGAGCAACTTCCAATCTCTTGTTCTATGGGCGATTCTATTGATGATCCATATGCCATGGTCAAGGAGTTGGAAGTCAGCAAGTGTGGGGGTGTGTATAATTTTCATGGGTCATTTGAAGAGCATATAGCATCAAGGAAGTACTACTGGGATGATTTTATGGCCAGAGATTCATTTGAGCCTAGTGGTACTTGGTGGAAGTTCCTCAAGATGATCAATTGCAAAATGAAAGGAGTCAGCTTCCACAATTGTCCACCTTCTTCAGAGCACAGGGGTGCACGTGAAGTTATTGAGAAGAGATGGTGGAAGAAGAAGAAGTGGAGGGATAAAGAAGTCTCCACTATCCTTTTTGGTTGAGGTAACCAGGTCGGGCTGTCGACCTTAAATTACAAGCGCTACTTGGGAGGCAACCCAATGTAGATTATGAAGCAATTTGTTTCTGTTTTTTCTTTTTGTTCTCCATATTTGATTTTGAGGGGTGAGAGAGAGTTGTGTTAATACTTTCAATCAGTGTGCAGGGACACAGGTACATAAGACGCTCCGGGTTCCCCTTCTTGATGCGTGTGATAGAGAATGTGAGTAGGCGCATCGGAATCCGGACGCGAGGTGAGACTTTTCCGGAAACTGTCAACGGTCCACAAGACCCCTTCTTGTTGCAGTTTCGCGGCAACAGTGCCCATGAAGGTCCGGGCACCCCAGGTACCTTTAACTCTCTCTCTCTTGTTTCTACGTTTTGAGCGGTAATTGTGGAGATCCACCGCCTAAACATTTAAGCGATGAGTCCTCTTATTATATCTCTAAATTCGTTGAGGACAACGAAACGCTTAAGTGTGGGGGGGGGGGTTTGTGTATATTTTGCTAGCCATGTCAGTTATGCATCGCCAGTTACATGCAGTTGTGTCGTATTGTGTAGTACATGTGGTTAGTGTAGAGTGTTTGATATAGTGTCGTATTGTGTTAGGATTGTTAGTATGCAATTTTTTTTAGCACTTTTACTTTATTGAGTCCCCTACCCAAAACTTGTGTTTAATTGAGTTGGCCAAAAGCATATAGAGTTAGGAAATATTTAAAAAAAAAAACATAAAATTTTAAATTTTTTGAGAAAGGGCAATCGAAGAGAGTGAATGTGGAGGGGGCTAAATGATAGAATTCCTTAGAAATATGAAAATCTGAGGTGAGGTAGACGCGAGAATCTGGAGTAGGAAGACTTATAGGGCTAATGCACATTAGAACTGCGAGTAGCTGCCTCTCAGACTAGTTATCCTACTAGCGCTACACCACCGTCACTTAGGTAGTCGTCAACCCTCCTCGTAGTGGCAACGGAACAGCTGTGCGAGTGATGTTTATGGGGGCCTCACGTCCCAACTCCATCTCCTTGGTCCACTAGTTACCCCTATTGATCCGTTTACCCCTTTTATTCACAGCCTCTAGCCTAGGAAGCCTTTCATTGTGACTGTCATCACTTGTTAGAATGGTCCTTTCCTATGCGTCATGATAGAGGGAGTTGAGTTAGGGAGGTTCGATGAGGGTGAGCTGATTTGATACATCTTATGTGGATTCTCTTACATGTCGTCTTTTGAGGGGATGTGAGGGTGAGTTAGAGACGGTAGCACACTTCGGTGTGGCGGTGAGTCGTGTCCTTACACCACGATCACATGTGGAGTACCGTAGTGCGTGGTATTTCTTCCGCACGTCATGGGGTGGGGGTTGGTTGATCTTATAGGAGGTCGTGCTTATGCTTTATTTATATTCTCTATATCTTAGGTGATGAGGAGGATCGGTTGGAAAAGCACGTTTACACATTGATTACTGGGTTCGTGATTTGCTTTGCATCAAGTGTGGGGGTGTCGACATCTATGTTACATCACTAATTTGACACATTCCACCCCCATGTTATCTGATTCTGATATTTGATCTCCTCGGATATTACTATCGTACTGTCGGCTCCATGTGCTGAATGTTATTGTGTGGAAATGAAAAAAAAAAAAGAAAAAAAAAAAAGAGTAAAATAGAAAGTGAAAGTGAAATTGAAAGGGAATAAAGGAGCAAGCTTGAACTTGAAGACCGGGGAGATTAGCTATTGTTCGAGATCACTTCTTCACATTTGTGGCCGCGAGAACGGCGTTGCACCAAGATTGAGGGAATGAGGGCCGGAGTAGTGAGATTCGGTGTGGTTCCTTGGATTTTGGTGAGGGAGTGTGAGAATCGGGTTTTATGAGTTAGATCATGACGTCTAGGATTACGCTTCTAAAAATCCTATCCTACCCGTCCTAAACCGTCAGCAATTTAACCCGTGGATAAATAGCTCGGATGGTAAGTTCTAGGGATACGTTTGATGAGTGTGCGGAAGCAGCATATTTTGTGTTCGTGCCCGTTCTGTCTAACGAAACTGGCCGCAAGTTCTACCGATCACCAATGTTATAGAACTTCCGAGGGAATATGAGAGCCTTATGACTTGCCGGTTTACTTTTGAGATTGCCCAATCTCTAACTAAAAAGAAAAAAAAAATTGGTGTTGTTTCAATTTTTGCATTGTTTGATAATCGAGTTGCATTGTATAGTCATGTAGATTGCATGGGTGTGTGTGTTGTTTGTGTCACATGGCTAGTGAAGTTGAATGCAATTTGGTGGATTGAAAATCATAGTGTGAGAAGTGTTTTTGATTTTGCTCGGGACGCGCAAAAAGGTAGTATGGGGGGATTTGATAACTCTATATTAGAGTTATATTTCTTATACGTTTGTGTACCGTTTTGTGTAGTTTCCGGGTTGAATATATTAGAAATACACTATGAACTTGAGGAAATTGGATAAGTGTAGCTTTGAGTGATAAATTATTAATCCGGGCGTTTTTCACATTATTTACATTTATTTTGTCACTTTTGATCGCACGGGGTGTTTTCGTGTTGTGTTGGACAGGAAACGGAGCTCATGGATCAAGAGGAGGAGGAAAACGAACTTCGGAACATATGCGGAAGCTTGGGAGAGAAAGAAATTGGAAGAAAAGAGGACAAAGATGGAAAAAGGGGTTCAAAGTGTCATTGTAGAAAGTTTGAAGTGTAGGATCAAAAGTTGATCCTAGGATCAAAGCAGATCGCAGGATCAACTTTAGTGATCGCACGATCTGCTAGGGGAGAACTCACTGACTTATAGGATCAAGTAGAAGATCGTACGACCAAGTAGCAGATCGTACGACCAAGTAGCAGATCGCGCAGCAACGCACGGGAAAAGCCAAGGAATCAGGGTTATTAATTAATAATTTTTGATTATTAATTAATGCACCCTAAGTGAAGATAAAAAGAGACATAAAACAAAAAAAAAGGTGAGACACGTGAGAAAGAAGGATATCAACGCAAGGAAGCAAGAGAAGGAGGCATGCACAAGAGGAGGACTCCTCCTCCATTGAAGCTCTAAGTTTGATTTCTTCTTCTTCTCTCTCAATCTTTCTATGGAGAAACTAGTAAGTCTTGTTTGGTTTATTAGTATTAGCTAGACGTTTTACTAGGCGTCTCTTTGAGAGCCTAGGGTTTATGTAAACGATGATATTTTTCCGGATTTAATCTTTGCTTCATGATTTATTGATTTCTTCTTTTGAATCAATTCTAGTTTCTTGTTTATGTTAGTAATCCTAATTGAGTGACACGATTGGGAGATAAACTAGGGTTCAAGAACTAGGGTTTGTTCAATAGTTGATTCATGCTTAAAGTTAGCAATATTTTAATTCAATTGTTCATAATCTATGCTTAATTCTTAATGGGGATGGAGTAATTAACCGGAACCATTAGTTGGCTAGTGAAGTGCACGACAGTGACTTTAAATAGCTAGGATGAGATATGAGCATCAATCTCGTATCACTGAGACTGAGAAGAGACGTGTTAGGATTGGCCAAATGTGGGTAGATTCGGTAGGTGAGATTCGACGGTTTCGTGCAACGGTGGACCGACATGACCCGTTGTCGTGCATGTCGTTAGCCTACTAGAACGGACCGGTAGACACAAGAGACCGATAGGAGATTGTAGTGTACCGTGAAGTAGAATGACTTGAGACCGATAGGAGATAGTCAGTGGTGTTACCCGGCTTAGTTAGAATATAGTTAACGTGTTGCTCAGATAATCCGGAAATCGTCTACAACCCTAGGTGATCTAGAGATTGCCTAGTTTCTCCAAACTTATTTATTAAATATAAAAAATACAAAAATATTAGCTAAGTTGTTATTTCAATTCTAGAAATCAATCAAATCTTTCCTCCTGCACCGTACTCTAAATTAAATAACTAATTAAATAATCTCAAGCCTGTCCTCGTGGGATCGATAACTCGGGGTTGAAATACCACCCCTATATTACTTGACCGTGCACTTGCGCATACGCGTTAGTAATCCGCGTCACATACAAGACCAGAAAAGCTACAGAGCTCCCACTAACCTTCTTGTAGACACAAGACTCATCTTCATTTTTGATGAAGCCAAACTCTTTGACTACTTCATCAAAACGTCGATTCCAACTCCTAGAAGCTTGCTTCAATCCATAAATGGATCGTTGCAGCTTACAGACTTTGTTGGCTTGCTTTGGATCCTCAAAACCCACTGGCTGTATCATATACACGTCCTCGAGGAGATTCCCATAAAGGAATGCTGTTTTGACATCCATCTGCCAAATCTCATAGTCGTGGTATGCTGCAATCGCAAGTAGGATTCGGATGGATTTGGTCATAGCGACTGGTGAAAAGGTTTCATCATAGTCAATACCATGAATCTGTCTGAATCCTTTAGCCACCAATCGGCCCTTATAGGTAATCACATTACCATCCATGTCGATCTTCTTCTTGAAGACCCACTTGCACCCTATGGGCCGCGCCCCTTCGGGTGGTTCCACCAAAGTCCATACTTTGTTGGTGTACATGGATTCCATCTCGGATCTCATGGCTTCTAGCCACTTCTGAGAGTCTGGGCCATTCATGGCCTCCTCATAGGTAGTAGGCTCATCATCTATGAGCATCGTGTCACCGGAATCGGTCACGAGAAGTCCATACCTCTCGGGTTCCTGGCGCACTCTACTAGATTTACGAAGCTCTAATGTTACCTGAACAGGTTGTTCCACAACTGCTTGTGGTCCCTGTTCATGTTCCATAATCGGTTCGGTGATTTGTGGTTCTTAACCCTCTTCAAGTTCTACAGTCTTCCCACTTGCTTCTTTAGAGACAAACTCTCTTTCTAGAAACACGCCGGTCCGAGCAACAAACACTTTGTTCTCGGTTGGATTGTAGAAGTAGTATCCCTTAGTTTCCTTAGGGTACCCCACAAACTTACACTTATCCGATTTCGGCCCTAGCTTGTCTGATTGTAAACGCTTTACATAGATATCGCAACCCCAAATCCTCATGAACGACAGTGTGGGACGCCTCCCACTCCACATCTCATATGGTGTCTTCATGACTGATTTAGATGGAACACGGTTAATGGTGAAAGCTGCACTTAATAGAGCGTAGCCCCAAAATGATAATGGAAGATCGGTTTGACACATCATAGATCGAACCATATCCAATAGGGTTCGATTCCTCCTCTCGGACACGCCATTCCATTGTGGCGTTGCGGGTGGAGTGAGTTGGGACACGATCCCACACTCTCTAAGATAGTCGTCAAACTCTTGGCTTAAGTATTCTCCTCCACGATCCGATCGTAGAGCCTTGATACTTTTGCCAAGTTGCTTCTCTACTTCATTCTTGAATTCTTTGAACACTTCAAAGGATTCGAATTTTTCCCTCATGAGGTACACAAATCCATATCTACTGTAATCATCAGTAAATGTAATGAAGTAGACATAACTACCCCTGGCAGGCGTGGCAAATGGCCCACACACATCAGTATGTATGAACGCCAATTGCTCACTAGTCCTCTCACCTTTCTTATTGAAAGGGGACTTTGTCATTTTTCCCAATAAACAAGCCTCACATGTCTCATATGATTCAAAATCAAATGAGTCTAGTAATCCATCCTTATGGAGTCTAGATACACGTTTCTAGTTTATGTGGCCTAAACGACAGTGCCATAAATAAGCTGGATTTAAATCATTTATTTTAATCCGCTTGGTATTAATGTTGTAGACAGGATTGCTTAGATCAAGGACATAAAGTCCATTAAATAATTGCGCACTAAAATAGTGAATATTATTTAAATAAAAGGAACAACAATTGTTCTTTATTGAAATAATAAAACCATCCTTGTCCAAACAAGAAATAGAAATAATGTTTCTGCTCATAGCAGGCACAAAATAGCAATTATTTAATTCTAAAACTAATCCTGAAGGCAGAGATAGCTCGCACACGCCTATGGCCAACGCAGCAACATTTGCTCCATTCCCAACGCACAGATCTACCTCTCCTTTAGCCAATCTTCTACTTCTCTTTAGATTCTGCATATTTCGACAAATATGAGATCCACATCCAGTATCTAATACCCATGATGTAGAGACAGTTAAATTGACATCTACAACAAAAATACCTGGTGGTGGTGGAATCACTATTCCAAGCCTCTTGTCCTCCAGATATTTTGGGCATTTCTTCCTCCAGTGTCCAGGCTGACTGCAGTAGTGACACTCACCTTTAGTCACACCTTTGGCAATGCCACCAACTGGCTTAAGGACAGGTTCCTTCGACTTGGCAACTGACTTCCTTGGCCCTTGGAGGATGAGGCAAACCTTTTGCCCTTTCCTTTCTGTACCATCATAATGGCCTTGCCCTTACCCTTGTTGATGCTCTGTTCAGCTGTCCTCAACATATTGAGTAAATCTGGCAGTGGTTTCACGATCTCGTTCATGTTATAGTTCATGATGAACTGTCCATAACTCTCGGGCAACGATTGCAACACGAGATCGGTTGCCAACTCTTGGCCGACCGGGAACCCTAGTCGGGCGAGATTCTACAAGTACCCGATCATACGGAGTACATGGGGTCCCACCGGGTTCCCTTCTGCCAGATGACACTTGAACAGTGCCTTAGAGACCTCATACCTCTCTACCCTTGCCTGCTCTTGGAAGAGCTGCTTTAGATGCTCGATCATATCGACAGCATTCATGTTTTAGTGTTGCTTCTGAAGCTCAGAAGTCATGGTGCATAGCATAAGGCAGGCCGCATCATTAGCGTCATCAACACGCTTTTGATACGCCTTTAGGACAGCAGGTGTTTGGTTCTCTGGACCTTCTGGAACATGCTCCTCTATTGCGTACAGTTTCTTCTCTTGCTTGAGAACAATTCTCAAGTTTCTGTATCAATCAAGAAAGTTGGTTCCAGAAAGCTTGTCCTTCTCAAGGACAGATCGTAGGGAATGTTGTGAAATCGATGAGTTGTTTGCCATTTGGAATTCTACAAAAGGAAAATACGCAAGTTTTAGTATTTGTGATTTTCTTACTATATTCAATAATGGCTAGTTTATCAAATATATCTCACACTATTTTTCTACGGATTAATAACCCTCAAGATATTAATGCGGAAAATATCCTTATATTTTCTAGTGGGCCAAGATCCATGTTTAACCTCCTTATGAGCTTGCTTTGGCAAGTCACCCATAATTCGACTACTTTAGGTAGGAATAATTCCAATTGCATCCCATATGCAACTCTTGGTTCAATTGGGCAAATAACTCCTTATTTATCCATCCATATGGATAATCCCAATTGATTGCCTCTAGGTTTCTTAATCATATTAATTGCCTAGTTGCGTTCAACCTCTTATTTAAACAATTGCACACGAGGTGTGCCATCGCACTCCATCATTATGAACCAAGTCGCCATGCTTTGGCACGCACGAACTTGATAAATAATGATGATAATGAGTGTTTAAATGACGAGAAGGCAAGAACACAATATTTGAATTTTTGAGGGATTTTAAATTCAATTTTGTTTTGTTGATCAATATCAACTAATCTATCTATTTGAGTTTTGGGCACAACTCCAAATAATAGATCCGGGTTGTCTAATTATCTTATTATCCTAATTGCATGCATCATCCATACTCCAACCACACAATAATAAGACAATAAAGTAAACAACCACAAAACAGAAATTAAACGTGATGTGGATATGGCCTTTTCTAGACTAATATAATTCCAAGCCAAAACCCTAAAAGCAAATACATCTCCATGCGTCTTGATCTTTTGGTCCATCCTTCATAGTCATGTGGAATGCTCCATGCTCCATGCTCCATCTTTTGCGGCTCCTTTGGCTTTGGGCTTCTTTTCTTCAATCTTGGCTAACAATCTACTTTATCTAGCACTAGCTAACTTCTATACTAAATAAAATAAATCTCACAAATTGAGAAAAAAATGGCACGCAGGCCATAAAACCCTAATTAATTATTACAATTAATTGATCAGCTCGCAGACCGTAAAACCAAACCACAAAATTAAACATCCACATCAAACCACATCCTAAGGCCATATCCAATCACCATGCGAATTGCACATAAACAGTTAAAATCCAATTTTAACGCGCTTGGTCAATTATAATTGATTTTAGGATTTCTAGGGTTAAAACAGTCCATGGGCCCAACAATCAAATTGCCCGGGCCCAAAAAGGTGAACCACAAGGCCCTAGGGTCGGCCCGGCCCATAACCCACACGCCTAGGCCGCGGGCTAGGGCCGCCCGACCCCTAGGGCGGCCAAGCTTGGGCGGCAAGCAAGAGGGGCGGTCCCCTAGGGGGGCCGAACCTCCTTGAGGGAGTTGTTTCCAAAACAACTCCCTTGCTTGGTGCCCAAGTTTGGCTGTTTCCTTGTTTTGGGAGAACTCCTTCTTCCCCAAGGATGCCCAAACCCTAGATCTAAGATCCTAAAATTTCTCAAACTCACCAATTCATGCATCCAATGCAAAAATTAGATCTTATTATGATAGATTATTGACAAATTGCATCCCATGCTTGATTTGTCTTGTTTTACGCGATAAACAATCAATTTAAGGTGTAAAACAACTAAAACGTAACACATAAACCACATTTATGCTCTACGACCTGTGGCTATTATACCACTGTAGGGTTTTGATTCATGGATGCGCAACGGAAACAAAAATAACCATGCAAAACCTTATAAGGATCACAAGTCAAGAGACATAACGATGGTAAAGGAAGAAATCAATAACACACCTTAGGGTTCTCCTTTGATGACTTCAAACGCGAATTGTGTCACGTTCTCTATGGTTGATCCTCGCCTAGAGTTGATTCCTAGATCTCCCAAGTCCTTGGTGCTATCCCGGAAGAGGAAGAGGAAGAAAGATCACGCAAAACGAGACCAAAAAGGGGCACTCGGCCTCCTTGTGGCCGACAGGGACGGGCGGCGGGCTAGGGGGCGTTCGGCTCCTCTAGCTTGTTGCTCTCTCTCATTTTTGTTCTCTCCCACTCTTCTATGTTCAATTATGAGCATAAGTTATGGGAAGGAAGGAAGGAAGACCCTTTATATAGTCCAACAACTCCTTGCCAACTACCTAAATGACTTATTCTAGTCCTACTAGAATTCATTTTAGTCCCTTCCTTGCAAATTAGTCCCTACTAAGTTTGCAAGGTTTTGAAAAGTGATCATTCTAATTAATTAATCCAATTAATTAATTCCCAAATCTAGTTCAACTCTATATAGCGTGTGACCCCATAGGTTCTATCTAGTTGGTAGCAACTATTTGCTAATATGGAGCGGTTTCTAGCAAAACATCCATTCTAGCCAACTAATAGAATAGTCATCTTGACAACCTTTGTACAAGTATTTGTCGCATCCCTTTGTCTCTATATCCGGATTGAACAAGAGACATACAAGTCACACTCGTATATTCAATCCATAGTTTCTCGATCCATGGGAATAGCCTTATTCGTGGAAATAACATCAATATCCCATATTGATTTATTTGAGTCTGGCCAGACATTCTATAAGCACTATCCCTCGAGTGGCCTAGGATATTTGCTCCTGTTATGTGGGAGGGACAAATTCTATCTACGTCCACTAGGATCTCTAAGCTTGCTTCTTATTGTATCCAGTACACGCCTTTATAACTACCCAGTTACGGTGTAGCGTTTAACGCTACCAAAATCACAATAATCCACAACTAGAATATCTAGTGACTTCAAGTCTAAGGATGACAATACCATTGCATGTGACTCAACATAACGTGTATGTAGCCTTCTCGGAGATGGGTCAATCCAGTGCGACATTACCCTTAATGCACACCTATGTGTTGGATCGTGATATCTCCATATCAATCCAACCCCATACTAGTCGATAGATGATTGTCCCATTAATCATTATATTGGACTAGGGATATTTAAGATAAACAACACAATTGTAAATCTAAGGACTTCATTATATTAAATATCCAATAAATAATAAATGAATTTCTAGCCACAAATAAATTCATACTAAACTAGATTGCCTCTAGGGCATCTATTCCAACAATTCAACTGTACTTTGGTAGGTTAGGGTAGATGGAATCATTCAATGTTTTCAGAGAGAGAGAGAGCTACACATTTGTTAGGGTTTGTTTTTCAGTTTGAATATCACTCTCACTGACAAGGGTAGCAGGGTAATTCAATGGTTTCTCACACACTTTAGGGTACATGTCATCAGCCATGTCACACCCAATTGCCCCACTTGTTTGTTAACAACTCTTGTAAGCATCTGTTTAAAAAGAAGGGCATTTTTCAAATAGCAATTCAGCCAAGTGCATAATTCAAACACCAATTCAGAGACAGGCATTTTTCCAATTGCCCCAACAAGATCTGGTGGATTTAGGTAAAGTTCGCGGAGGCTAGATGGAGCAATTTTTACTGGATTATTTATGGGGCTAATTGCATTTTACTCCCCTGTGGTTAGGGGTGTGTGCGAAAGACTCCCTTAGGGTTTCAAATGATGTAACAAACCTCCCTGTGGTTTGATTTTTGTGTGTGTGTGTGTGGGGGGGGGGGGGGGGTTGTAAATTTCTGTTAAAGTAAGAAAAAAGGACCTTTCATTTTCTCATCACACTTTCTCTGTCTAATTCTTCTATCTCCCTTCTTTCTCTCTTTTCTCTCCTGTTGACTTCGATCTTCTTCTTCTTCGATGATAACCAGTGTAGAGGTGAATGGAGGCTTGAGGGACATCCGAAGGAATGAGATGCAAGATATTAATTGATGGTCCTTACGACAACGTTCTGGATCCGCGGTCAGTCAACGGAGCAGCGGAGGCAGCGGATGCCGAAAGGGTGTTACTGCAGAGGCGCATCCGAGTCTCGATGACTTAGATTGCCCATATGTTGTCATGAACATGATGAGTTTCGAAACGATTGAAGTGGAGGGGAAGGACGAAGGATATGAAAATAATCAAACACTTGATACCCAAAAATTCCATCCCAAATTGGACAGCTAATCTACGGATCACCCACGAATTGTTGGAATCAAACACTCGAAACGTAGAAATTGCAAACAATAATAAAAATGACGTGGATAGAAACATGTCATATATAAAATCTCATTATGAATTATGAAGAAATAATAACAAAAATTGGAAAGTTAAAAATTGTGTCAAATCTTTTCACAATTGTAGTTCTTTCATAACACTATGATATATGAAAAACTAAAAATAAAAATAAAAATGGTATAGTACTTGACCAAATTGACATCCCTAATGTCCAATTAAGATTTTTCTGACGAAACCAAGTACTAGTTAGATAATTTTGGGTCTGAAGACAAATGTCAATCATACCAAAAGAGGAAGAAGATAAAGTATTCAAAAATTAGGAAAGTCATTACATTACAACTAACCCACGCACAAGAGGTACTTTACATCTACCTGATCATCACTAACCACTAAACAATCTGTTGACTCCGCCCTTAATAGAATATGACTTACTAATTACATTCCAGACCCTTAACTTCTGTAGAAGTACATTCTAGAACTTGCATTATGTACTAATCCTTGACAACTCCCTCAAAACTCAGCTCAAATGAGTTGCAGTTAGAATATAAGCAACAAAAAACTGAGAATGAGAGAAAAGATTTTGTAAAAATATCAGCAATCCGGTCTTTTTTTTTGAGGAAGTAAATATATCATTAATCAGAGGGCCGTCGAACCCGAAAGATCTAACAGAAATACATCGTTTGCCCAATCCGGGATGAAAGAATAAAACGACATATCATCTTCTAAATAAATGTGCTAATTGGTTTCCTACCCTAGCTGTGAAAGAAAACTCAACATTGTCGAATAATGATGTCAACTGGGAACAATCATCCAAAGCAGTCTTCAAATCAGCTATCGCACTCTTGGTTGAGATTCTGTTTGCTACTCCTTCTCGAATCAGCTTAATTGCGTTCAAGCAATCGGACTCCATAACAATCTTCTTCAAGTGCAAACCCGCGGCGAATTTCAACCCTTCGACGATGGCTACAAGTTCAGCCACCAGGGGCGACCTTTGCCTTGAGAATCTCTTGAAGCTACCAGCAAGAAAACTACCTCGATCGTCTCTCGCACAGATGCCAATTCCTGTCGCGATGCCTTCTTCGACCCACGCCGCGTCCACATTAATCTTGGTAAACCCGGCTCTTGGAGTAGTCCAATTGTCAGTCTCTGCCTCTCGATCCACCATATTATCCGACAGCCACCCGCATACTACTGCTTCTTTATACCAGTTTATGTAATCCAGTCCTAATCTAGCTACTTGACCTGGACTTCTATCTCCATTATTGAACAGTTTGTCATTTCGGTTTCGCCATATCGCCCAAATTGTGGCAGTGAACTTCTCGCAAAAATTGACCGATTGTGTACTGAAAACAGAGAAAATCCACTCCTTTATAGTGCCCGCAAGAGGAACTCTGAAGTCAGCTCCCATGGCTTGTACCCAGGTCGATCGTGCAAACGGACAAAAAACAAAACAATGGCTTTCATCCTCCATTGCTGAATCACAAAACTTGCAGTCCTTTGAAACATTAACACCCCTTCTAACAAGATTGATTGCCACTGGCAAAGACTCATTCCAAAGCCGCCAGATTGGGAAGATGATCTTCCTTGGCAATTTTAAATTCCAAAGTTTTCGCAGCCACTCTTTGTTTACCGACCCCGTTGAAGAGGAGGGATTACCTGTAGAAAATTTCCGTTGAGCCCGGTAGCCAGACGCTACCGTGTAATTCCCGTCGTCCGAGTGAAGCCAAGAATATTCATCTGCTTGATGTGGTCTGATTGCAACTGATCGAATTATGTCCCTGTCTTCCAAAGCAAAGTAATGATCTATAGCTTGCTCATTCCAAGATCCAGTTAGATCATCAATTAAACTGTTCACCCTTAAGTAATGGTCTTGAGAAGCAACATACTACACTTGATCTTGAGGTATCACCACCATTAATAACCAAACACATAGCAGATTGATTATCACAGAGCAATAAAAGAGGTAAAGAGGAATGAATACCCAATTCTGCCAGCAAGAATGTAATCCATCTTACTTCAGCAACAAGCCAACAACCGCATCAAATGCTTTGTACTCAGCCTATGTGGAGGACCTGGGCGTAATAGGTTGTTTCTTGGAGCACCAAGAAAAGACATTATTTCCCAGAAACACACAATAACCAGAAGTGGATCTCATATCTTTGCAGTCAGCCCAGTCTGCTTCATTGTAGGCATTGATCTTCATTGTAGAAGTGACCTTTGAAACAGTAAACCTTCACCAAGTGTACCTTTTATATACCTCAAAACTCTCTTCAAAACCACAAAGTGTGCTGCAGTTGGTGAGGGCATATGCTGACACAAGTGATTGACTTGCATATTGCTAGTCAGGCGTGATAATGGTTAAGTATTGCAGAGCACCTACATTACTTATAAAAAATTCTCATCACTTGATGTCACAGAAGAAAAAGAAGCATCACCATGTTCATTACTACTAACCACATTAGAAGTAACAAGTATTAGCAGAATTGATCAAGTCAAGAAGAAGGTCCAGCTCAAATGGAGTATTGAAGCCAAAATGTTGCAAGAAAATCAAGACAAGATCAAGTTCTTGCTCAAGCAAAACAAATCCAGACAAAAAGGGGTTTTTATGCCTTTTTCCAGAAGTTGTTTAATGACAACTCTCTATTAGAGTTATATTTCTTGCACGTTTTATATCGTTTTGCGTTCTTTCCGGGTTGATAATCTTAGTTTTATACTATGATTAGAGAGAAAACGTAGAAGTTGAGCTCTAGGCATAATATTGTTAATCCAGGCGTTTCTCGCATTATTTTATGTATTTTTGTCACGTTTGATCGCACGGGTTGTGTTTCGTATTGTTTTGACAGGAAACGGAGCTTGGGATATGAAGCGGAGAGAAGAAACAAGCTTGGGAGATTAATCGGGAGCTAAGACGATGAAGAAATCATGAAGAATTGGTGAACAGACATGGAGACGGGGTTAAAGTGTCATTTAATGAAGTTTGTGTAACGACACTTTAACCCCCCTCTAGATGAGAGCCCCATACTTCGTGAAATATTGACGACCAACGTGAGAGCAACTCACCGAAAGTGTAGGATCACAATTGTGATCACAAGATCACCCATAAGACCACAATGTGATCCTATGATCAAAAAAAGTGATCACAAGATCAAGTGCAAGACCTGATCTAGGATCAAACGTGATCCTACAACCACAATGTGGTCCTATGATCACAAAATGTGATCACAAGACCAAAACAAAAGAAGACGTCTGTTAAAAATAAAAGAACGGACTCTTTTATTTCACGGACGAAGAGAAAAAGAAAAAGGTCTCTCACGCAAGAACAAGAGGAGGCTAGGGTTCAAGAGGAGGGCTCCTCCATTGAAGATCTAGGTTCTTCTTCTTCTTCTTCTTCTTCTTCTTCTTCTTCTTCTTCTTCTTCTTCTTCTTCATCTTCTTCTTCTTCTTCTTCCTCTCTCAATCTTGTTATGGAGAAACTTGTAAGTTTTGTTTGGTTGATTACTATTAGCTAAACTTCATTGCTACGCTTCTATAGAGAGCCTAGGGTTATGTAAACGAATGATTTTCCGGGTTTATACTTTGTCTCATGCTGTTATACTTTGATCTATTAAATGAATATTTATTTTTTTGAACTTGTTATTGAGTCTCGCCTATTGACACTGTGTGATCATGATTTAATCTTCATGAAAACTAGGGTTTGTTCATAGTTCATCGTATTGCTTAATGTTAATATATATTTTAGTTACATGTTCTTGTTCTATTCTTTATCCTTAGTGTGAAAGGATTGATCAACCGGACACGCTAGCTAATTAGATGAGTGCACGACAGTGACTTAACCTTATTGTGATGAGAACTTGAACACAATCCCGAATCACCGAGACCGAAAAGGAGAAGTGTTAGGATTGGCCGTAGTGTGGGTAGATTCGGTAGGATTATTCAGCTGTTTCGTGAAACGGTGGACCGACAGGGCCCGTTATCGTACCAGTAGATGACCTGCTAGAACAGACCGGTAGACAACATGAGACCGATAGGAGATTGTAGTCAACTGAGACGTAAAATGACATGAGACCGATAGGATATTGTCATAGCGTATTACCCGGCTGAACTAGAATGTGATTAGCGTGTTACATAGCTGAACCGGAATTCGTCTACAGCCCTAGGTGATCTAGAGATTGTCTAGTTTCTCCATATCTTTGTTCTAAAATATAAAAAAAATCCAAAAGAATTAGCTTAGTTGTTATTTTACTTCTTAAATCAATCAACTCTTTCCTCCTGCACCATACTCTAAATTAAATGACCTGTCCTCGTGGGATCGATAACTCGAGGTTGAAATATCACCCCTATATTACTTGACCGTGCACTTGCGCATACGCGTTAAGAAATCGTGTCATTTAACTCCCAGATTTCTCTCTTGTTTCCTTTTTTGTCTTTTACAAAAGTTTTGCGGCTCACTTGATATTTGTCAAACTTATTTGTAAATCAGGCCAAATTCTTTGGGCCTTAGTGTAATTTCCCATAAGCCATGAACGACTGTGATGAAGTGTTAAGATCCAACGATCTGAAATAAGACCGTTGGTGTACTGGGGTATAAAACCCTTTCGGTGGCTTTAGGGTTTCATTATCTTCATCCTCCATAAAATGTAGCGAAGCTCTGTCAAATTGTTTCCAGAAATTCAATGAAATTGTTCTTTCCTTGTTTTGTTTGATTTCATCTTTTCTGGAATCGTTTGATTCCTTTCATGGTATCAGAGCCATGGATCTCTCGACAAATCAGTCTCAAGGGAACTCAAATCCCTTCTATCTTCTCTCACAACTTCATAATCTCGTTCCCTTCAAGTTAGATAACACAAACTATGTTATCTGGCGATATCAAATCTCCACTCTTCTCAAAACACAGTCTCTATTTAGGTATGTTGATGGGTGTAGGGTTTGTCCCTCCGAATTACTGGTTTATGGGGATGGAACCGTGACGGTCAATCGAAATCCAAAATATGATGCATGGATCACTCAAGATCAGATTGTTCTCTCTCTGCTCACAGCAACTCTCTCCCAAGAAGCTCTGGTTCAGGTAGTTGGTAAGCCTCTCTCTCGAGGCGTTTGGGTTTATTTGGAGAACAAGTATTCTTCTCTCACTAGTTCTAATATTATTCAACTGAGATCTGAGTTGCAAACAATTAGGAAGAAATCTGATTCTATTGATGTTTGTATGCAAAAGTTAAAAACCCTAAGAGATAAACTGTCTTCTGCTATGGTGAATACTGATGATCAAGACATGATTCTGTATGCTCTACATGGTCTTCCTCCTGAGTATAACTCTTTTAGATCTGGTGTGAGAGTCACTATGTCTGTTTCTCCTGATAAGATTAATTCTGAGGAGCTACATGTTCTGTTAAAGGCTGAAGAACAAATGATTGAGTCTCAATCTATTATGGGAAATGAGTTAACTGGGTTTGCTGCTTATGTCTCTAACATGTTTAATGGTGGAAGAGGAAAAGGAAATGGGTATGGTAACAACAAAAGGAAATGGTTATGGTAGAGGTCAAGGAACTACCTATAATGATCAAAATTCAAAGTTCAATCAAGTCTCTGGTTATCAAAGTCAAAATTCAAGTCAAAACCCTAACTATCAAGGTCAAACTTATACCTCAAATTACCCCTCTGGAAGAGGTAACACTAATGGAGGAAGAACTCATGACTCCTCTAGAGGTGGTAGAGGTTACAATAGAGGGAGTGGTCAATCTAAGAACAAGGGTCCTAGCTTTGATATCAATTGGAACCCTATCAATTGCCAAATTTGTGGTATGGACTATCATTCTGCTGTTGACTGTTGGCATAGATTGGACTTTGCTTACCAAGTTAAGAAACCTCCACCTCAGTTGTCTGCTATGACCAATGTTGCTGCTCCTAATATGAACGTCAATCAAGACCAACAACCTCAGAACAATGTGTCTACTCCTATAGCTGGTTATCAACCTCAAATCAATGCCTTCAATGCTATTCTTTTTGGTCCAACACCTAGCATCAATCCTAATTATTGGTTAACTGACTCTGGTGCAAACATTCATATGACTGCTGAATTCAGTAACCTCTCTCTGGCCTCTCCTTATTATGGTAACGACAAGGTTGCTGTTGGAAATTGAAATACTCTTCCCATATCTCATTCTGGTACAGCCATTCTCAACACTCCTTCTCATTCTTTTACTTTACATAACACTTTACATGTCCCAAATCTTTCACAAACCTCATTTCTGTTTATCTACTTTGTAAGCAACATAATTGCTTCTTTTACTTTGATGCTGATAAATTTTATATTCAGGACAAACTTCAGGGCACAATCCTCTACCAAGGATTGAGTGAACATGGTATATACCCTATACACACACAACCCTTTTCTACAGCTCATCAAGACAAAGATACAAAACAAGCTTATTTAGGAAAAACAGAGAAGTCTCCACTCTGGCATGCTAGACTGGGACACCCTTCTGAAGACATTTTAAGACTTATATTTATTTCCTCTTCACATATGTGTAAAGACCTTAAGGTTTCTGATATTTCTTCTCATTCTGTTTGTGAACACTGCTTGCTGGGTAAAATGACTAAACTGCCTTATAAGTCTTCCACTACACACACTAAAGCACCTCTTGATCTTCTTCGTAGTGATGTTTGGGGACCTGCAACTGTGAAATCTTATCATGGATATAGATTCTATGTGTTATTTGTGGATGACTATTCTAAGTTTACCTGGATTTTCCCTTTGCATCATAAGTTAGAAGTTGCTATAGTCTTTCCAAAATTCAAACTTGAAATTGAAACAATTAAACACCCCCCATTAAAATTTTGAGATCTGATGGAGGTGGTGAATACATGTCTTATACATTTCAAACTTTTTTACATTCACAAGGAATTGTTCATAAAAAATCATGTCCTTACACACCACAACAAAATGGTGTAGCTGAAAGAAAACATAGGCACATAGTAGAAACTGCTGTAACACTTCTTGTTCATGCCAAACTACCTAAACATTTTTGGTATCATGCTTTTAGTACTGCTGTTTACTTAATTAACTACATGCCAAGTAAAAACACTCAAAACAAATCTCCTTGGGAGTTGCCTTATAATACCAAACCTGATTACAATAAACTTAAAGTTTTTGGATGTGCTTGTTATCCTTACTTGAGACATTACAACAACTCCAAATTAGATCCAAAAACTAAACAATGTGTGTTTCTTGGTTATGCTCATAATTATAAAGGGTATGTTTGCTTTGACAAAGACTCTCACAAGTTCTTTATCGGTAGAGGTGTTATATTTGATGAGCATACTTTTCCTTTTGATAAAAGTTGTTCAAATTCTGTATCTGATAATTCAAGTTCTTCTGATACATTTCACATTGGTGACATTCCCATCTCTTTGCCATTTGATTACTTGCCTTCTGCAAATGTACCATCTCCTCACATTGTTAATGATGGTCATGTTTCAGATATTTCTGATGAGAACAATGCTACACAAGATCAAAGGCCACAATCTGAACATGATACTACCATGATCTTTCCCAATACCACTGATGAGAACAAATCACAACACACTGATGAGAAAAGACAATACACATCTGCTGGAGACTCTCAGACTCAGGATGTCCCTCTCACACAGTCTCAGCAGCCTACTTCACATGATGATCACAATACTGATGATCAACCCACAAACAGTACTGGCATGACAGACACTGATGTAGAAAGGTCTCATCCAGCTGGGAGTCACCCCATGCAGACAAGAAGCAAGTCTGGAATCTTTAAGAAAAAGACCTTTGGGTTCAATGCTATATTTGGTAACTCTGATATATCTCCTTTCTTAAATGATCCAACTTGTTTCACAGAGGCTAGGAAACACCCTCAGTGGCTACAAGCTATGACTGACGAGTTCTCTAGCCTCACACAAAAAAAATACTTGGACTCTAGTTCCAAGACCCTACAATTCAAATATTGTAGGGAACAAATGGGTTTTTAGAACCAAATATAACCCTGATGGTTCAATTTCCAGATATAAAGCTAGACTAGTGGCTAAGGGTTTTAATCAAACCCCTGGAATTGACTTTGAAGAAACATTTAGTCCTGTGGTCAAACATGCTACTGTTAGAACAATTTTGTCCTTAGCTTCCACTTTTAATTGGCATCTCCATCAATTGGATGTCAAAAATGCTTTTCTTCATGGATATCTCAAAGAAACTGTTTATATGCAACAACCTCCTGGATTTAAAAATCCTCAATTTCCTGATCATGTTTGCAGACTTAACAAAGCCATATATGGTCTCAAACAAGCTCCTAGAGCTTGGTTTGAGAGATTTACAGAATTTGTTTTGTCACTTGGATTCACTCAATCTAAAGCTGACACCTCAATGTTTGTAAGACACAATTCAAACCCCTCCACCATCACTGTTTTACTCTTATATGTAGATGACATTATTTTGACTGGAAATGATCCTGTTTACATTACTCATCTTATCTCTAAGTTAAAATGTAAGTTCAACATGAATGATATGGGTCCTTTGAATTATTTGTGGGATTGCAAATTGACAGAAATGAAAAAGGAATATTTGTTCATCAATCTAAATATGTCAATGATTTGCTCACTAGATTCAATATGCATCATTGTACTCCTTGTCATACACCTACTATTTCTGGAATTAAATACACATTCAATGATGGTGAACTGTTACCTGATCCTACTCCATTTAGACAGCTGCTTGGTGCACTTTAATACTTTAGTTTTCACTAGACCTGATATATGTTTTGCTGTTAACTATTTGTGTCAATTTATGCATTGTCCTACTACACAACACATGTTAGGTTCCAAAAGAATTCTTAGATATGTAAGAGGCACCACAAATGATGGAATTCTGTACAAGCACAGTGAATTAAATTTCCGTGCTTTTTTGTGATGCAGATTGGGCTGGTAACCCATTTGACAGAAGAAGCACTACTGGTTTTGTCTTATTTCTGGGCAACAACCCAATTCACTGGGCTGCACAAAAACAGCAAACTGTCTCTAGATCTTCATCTGAGGCAGAGTATAGAGCTTTGGCAACAACTGCTGCAGAAATCACTTGGTTTCAATCTGTTTCAAGACTTGCATATTTTCTTAAAACAACCTCCACTTCTATTTTGTGACAATGAATCTGCAATTCACATGACTGCAAATCCCATTATGCATTCAAAAACAAAACATATAGAATTAGATTACCATTTCATTAGAGAAAAAGTGTTAAGAAAATAGTTACTGGTTGAATTTGTTTACTCTGCAGATCAGCTAGGAGATTTATTCACCAAAGGGCTAGCTGCTGCTGCATTTGGGTATTTAGAGTCCAAGTTAATGGTCTCTCCAACACCATTAACTTGAGGGAGGGTATTAGCAGAATTGATCAAGTAAAGAAGAAGGTCCAGCTCAAATGGAGTATTGAAGCCAAAATGTTGCAAGAAAATCAAGACAAGATCAAGTTCTTGCTCAAGCAAAACAAATCCAGACAAAAAGGGGTTTTTATGCCTTTTTCCAGAAGTTGTTTAACTCCCAGATTTCTCTCTTGTGTCCTTTTTTGTCTTTTACAAAATTTTTGCGGCTCACTTGATATTTGTCAAACTTATTTGTAAATCAGGCCGAATTCTTTGGGCCTTAGTGTAATTTCCCATAAGCCATGAACGGTTGTGATGAAGTGTTAAGATTCAACGGTCTGAAATAAGACCGTTGGTGTATTGGGGTATAAAACCCTCTCGGTGGCTTTAGGGTTTCATTATCTTCATCCTCCAGAAAATGTAGCGAAGCTCTGTCAAGTTGTTTCCAGAAAATCAATGAAATTGTTCTTTCCTTGTTTTGTTTGATTTCATCTTTTCTGGAATCGTTTGATTCCTTTCAACAACAAGTGTATTATCTAGCATTCATGTCTTAGCCAACAAATCCCTTGCATACTTAAGCTGATGAATTTTCAGCCTGGATGATGATCATCAACTTCAAGACCAGGAAAGCAACTAAGCTTACCCAAGTCCTCCAAGGCAAAAAGTGATGCTTAGCCACATGACTAAAGGTCTTGGTCTAATCAATCCCAAGTTCTTGTAAGAACCTATTGGCTACAAGTCTAGCCTTGTATCTTGCTATTGAACCAACCATCAGCTATCCTTTTGAATTTAACTTAGCTCCAATTGGTCTTCTCTGTGGAGGTAAGGCAACCATAGACCATGTATTCTGTTGTAACAATGCTTGGTACTCTGAGAATGCCCTACAATCTCATTCCAAGTCCAAGCACGCGGCAAAGTAGGTGAAATTTGTAGCTGGGAGACAAAACCAACCAACAGATGGGGGAGCATCAAGCCATGATTTTTCTTGGGATACTCAGCGATACTGCCATCCATCAGGATTCGTCAAACGAATACAGTACATACAAGACATTCCCATTTGACAAGTGCAGTAGTACCCTAACAAGAAAAGAAAAAAGCCATATTACCAGCACTCTTCTTTTATGATTGATAAACCAGAACTTACCCATAGAACTAAGCATAATGAGGAAACACCCCCAAATGCTTGGGCTTTTCTACTTTTGACGGCTGAGTAAAAAAAAAACACTTCAACTCATCACGACTACCAGTTAAAAGCCAGACGACGAGAGAGGAGCCTGAAACCGGAACTCATACAAGCTTTGCTCCGTTTTCCTTAAAGGGATTCCATAACACACCCTGATGGTCCAATGGGGCTCTACTTCCTCCTTCAGCTCAAACAACAACACAATAATCAGGTGGTAAGGTCTTCTTCTGTTGTTCCTTGAAACACCAACTAATTCTAGAGGAGCTGGGTAATCTTTTCTCTGGCTCAACTGATTGCTTGATAAAGCAACACATCCTCCTTCACAAAGCAATGCCGGTCATAAAGGCTTATATCCCTTGCATCATCACCAGTAGGTGGCAAAACATATTTCAATACCTGAAAAATGTAATTGTTGAAACATATCATGGGTAAAAATAAATTACTATGGTTACTGAAGAAATAATGAATCTTTAGCCCGGTACTAACTAAACTACAACTATATATTAGCAACCTGAGTAGAGAACTATGAAACAATTCGCACAACCACAAGTACCTAGGTCAACATGCGAAAGATGTTTCCATATGGTGCAAATATCACAAAATGATTGCACATGTCACAAGATGGAGCATACCATCTAAGAAACATTAACTGACTGACTGATTCAGAACTCAAATAATATAAGTCAATCGTGCAATAAAGTGTATAACCAACTCTGGACCATACTAGCTAACCTATCAACTTCAGGATCTGCAGGCATCGAAGGCAAATAAAATGAAAATGCGGTCTACCTAAATTTGATAGGATTCATCATCTCAAGCAAAAACATGGACTTTCTCTAATGAATATTATCAAGTAGTAATATCTCGAAATTCATTATACCCTCCAATGTAAATGCAGCTCTTAGGTGCTATGGGCTCATGCATACAAAGTCAAGTTCTCTTTCAGGGTCCGTTGACTGTCACTAGTGTAAATCTGAAATATTCATTAAGCTCTTGTTGGGCCTATCAATCCGAAGATTTCTCTAAAATCGTTCATCATTGAATGTCAACGATGCATAGGCATTTACTATATTAGTAAGATGAAAAAGGGCTCCACCTGACTTACAAAAGGACAGTCACATTCCGCCTAAACAGATCTGAAAATCTGGCGCTGTATCAACTATAACTCTATAAAGGCTTCAATGTTTCAGTGGGCACTCCAACATCATCAGGTGTTATTTTAAGAATTATCCGTGTCAAATTTGGGGAGGATATCACACCAAAATGTGTCCAGGAATTCTGGAACAACTCATTCTCACTATTTCCTTAAATCGCACTACTGAGCTTGGCTAAACAGATGCAGACATCAAGTACTTTCTCTATATTGGAAAATGCTCAATCAAATTACTATATTTGATTATTATGAGGATAAAACTTCTTGAAGCCTATATATCTTAAGGCCTCGTTTGGGTAGAGGATAAGGAGGGAGCATAAGATAAGTTATACCCTCGTTTTTTTTATCAAGTGTTTGGGTGCCGGATAAGAGAGGGGATAACTTATGTTGTCTTATGCTGATGGAGCATTTAATGAACAAATTTTATATCACCAACATGGAGGTATAAGGTCGGATAAAAAATATAGTATATGAGGATGCTAGTAGGTTTACTATAATTCATTAAGTTTGTAACTTTATTTTGGGATTGCGTAACTATGTGAACTAGTGCTGCTAAAAAAAAAAAAACTATGTGAACTAGCTCAACGTTTTGGTAACTTTATTTTGTAGGAGGTCCTCATGGTTTTGATAACTATTATCTTGGGATTGCTAACTTTATTAATTTGAGTATGTATGGTTGAGCTAAATATGAAGAAATTTTACTGTGCTTGCTGAAATTTTATTGGTTTAATTTAACTTGTTTATTGTGGGTTTTGTAACACCATGCCAATATTGCCAATAAGTACTTGTAATTTAGACTTCATATTTTCCTATGGCCATGTTGTATCCATGAATATTTTTTATGTTTGCATGTTACTACAAGTTTATTTCACATATTAATATGAGTAATGATACTCCATTGTCAAATTATAAATGAATCGGAAACACAACTATAATGTGATCGGCGCGTGTAATTTAACTATTCATGCCAATAGACGAGAGGAATATTAGTCAAATTATCCAACATACAGTGACAACGTCACTATTGTGTAGAAAAGGGAATATTAAAATATAAACATAGACATTGATACATTTTGTATACATTTTTCCTCACCAATTTGAAATATACAATCCTGTATTCAAAATAACAGCACTCAGGGTATTACAGTCATTTTGGCACATATCCTGCTTCATATCCTGCATTATATCCGACAACACCCAAACACAGACATGCAACATATCTTATCAGGGCTTATCAGACAGCATTCATATCTTTACTCATATCCCAGCATAAGCCTTATCCCTACATACCATATCCTCTACCCAAACGAGGCCTAAACAGACAAACCGTACTGAATCAGAAGATATAAGTGCTCCTCCGTCAAAATTGGGGCCTGCTTGAACAGTGCCTGACGGTGAAATGATGCTCTACCGCCTCGAGCACAAACAACAGAATCTGGCTGATAAAACAAAGCATCCACCCTTGACAGTAATGTGGGTCCTAGACGCTTGCCATACATCCCTTGCTTCAGTAGTAGGTATGCCGTACATTTCAATACCTAAGTAAATCAGTTCACTGAAGAAAGTAATTAAGAATCATTAGCTAACCATTACATGGGCGCGAACATAGAAATGAAGTAAGGAACTACCATCGTATTCACCAAGATAGTAAAAACTTGAACTTGTCTATTACATGGGGACCAAGTTCTTGGACAGTTATACATCGAGGGAAGGGTTGACAATTCCAGTTGATGTCCAAGATGGGGCAACTTGTTGAAGCTGCTGGTTTCCTGCAGGTGGTTGATCATGGTGTCAGGGAGGGGGTTGAAATTGAGGGAAGTCAACCCCACCGGGCCCGGGTCTAAAAATGGTGGGGTTTAGGGGTTGAGGGGGACGGGTGGGCTTGGGAAATATATATTATTTGATATATTAAATAATATATTCTTAACATTAATATATATATATATTAATGAAAAAATATATAGGGTACCATTTGGGGAGGGGCACGGGACGGACCGGGTTGGAGGGGGCCAAGTCGAACTGCACCGGGTTGGGGGCAGGGATGTAAATTAGGGGGCTGGGCTGTTCGGGGATTGGGGGACCGGTCTGGTGTCGCTGCTGGCTTCCTGTAGGTGGTTACGGAGGTGGTGGTTCTCCTGGCGGTGATGCAAAATGATAAGGCTGAGCAGGGTACTGCTGATAAGGAGGCGGCAGTATATACCAGTCTGGCGGATAAAATGGCTCTTGATAGTACTGACCTTGATGTGGGACCTAAAGGATGCCTGGATAAAGATAATGCTGGACTTGCTTCAGCGTGTCTGAAAGATTTAAAAAAGAGCCCCCATTCTTTGAGGATCCACGAAAGAATAGTACACCACAGTTGTATAGTCAGAAAAGCCCCGCGGATGTATTGTATTCTCCTGTTGCGATACAAGCGCCCTAGGAAGCAATACACAGTGAGTAATTGCCTGCTGCCTTGCTTCTTCTGAGATTTCTGACTCCAGTCTGGGACAAGCTTAAGGCAATACCTGAATCCCAGTAGCAAGCAGAATCGGTGTTTTCTTATCTCACCATTTCAGTGCCACAGGGTACAAACTTTGGAATTCGACAACTTTCTTTATGTTTCGCAAGGGAACTCCAGCATAGGTACCGTCTATGAATTAACTATACTAGTATGAAGTATTCATTTCAGGTACATGTATAGGCTACAAAGGGAAAAGTAAAAACAAGTTATTGTCACAGGAAAGCATCCATTTCCACCGATAAACAGTAGAAATGTGCCTCCTCTTGTAGGATTTATACACTTCGAAATAAGAATGATTTACAACTCTTAAGGCAACAACACAATGAATCCATTTAAAATTAAAGCAAATGTAATATTAAGAGAATTTTCTAACAAAAGCATAACAAAATAATTCAGCCAAAGAACCTTACTTCATTTTGTGACCAGAATACAAAAATGATTACTCAAGAAACAGATTTGATACCCAAAAAGTTCTTGAGCACCTTGCTGGAAGTCTTATCTAATCCATCAGTATCCAGCACATCAATCAAAATTTTAAATGTGCTCGGACAAACAGCGATTCCTCTCTTGCACATTATCTCAAGAACTTTAACCGCCTTGACGATCTCGCTACTTTTCAAGTACGCATCAGCAACTATGGAGTACGAATAAAAATTTGGCAAGCACCCATCTTCTTCCATTCTAATTAGCCAATCATTTGCTTCATCAAGTAGGTTTTCTTTGCAAAGCCCGTGGAGCATGATATTGTACGTTCGAACGTCAGGTTTCAGTCCTTTGGCAGAGAGGTTCGAGAAGAGCTCTTGAGCAGCGATGTGTCTTCCATGCTTGCACAAACCATCCAGAATCACATTATACATCACAATATTAGGCTCCGATTCTTCGTTTTCAAGATGTTTCAAAAGTGCCAAGGCTTCATCAACTTGCTGGTTTTTGCAAAAGCTGTCTAACACAGGAGAGTACGTGAATGCATCGGGAGACAGTCCTTGATCTTTCATCTTGCCGAGAAGATGAAGAGCTTCTTCAATTCTTCCCGCTTGACACTAGCCCCAGATAAGAGTATTGTAGGTGACTCTATCAGGGTAGACTTGCTTATGAGTCATTTCCTCATACACGTTCATAGCTTCACCCATCTGTTTGTGCTTGCAGTACCCATTGATCAAAGTACTGTAACTGACAACATTAGGAGTGTAACCCTTGGCAACAATAGTATTAAGTAACTTTCTTGCCTTGCCAACCTGACCTAGCAAACAGTATCCATCCATGAGAGAGTTGTATGTGATGATATCTGGCCAGTTGCCTGTTTTAAGCATGAAAGCAACCACTTGCCAAGACTCCTTAACCCTCCCTTCTTTGCAAAGGGAGTCGACCATAATGGTGAACGTTTGGATGTTGGGCGAGATATTCATGTGAACCATTTCATATAGCAATCTGGTGCCTTGGCTCCACTGTCCAAAGTTGCAAACTCCTAGAATGAGGGTGGTGTATGTAACAACATTTGGGGAAATGCCCTTGGAAATCATTTCTGAAAAGATGTTGAATGCTTGGTCCAAGTGCTGGTCTATGCAGAGGCCATCAATGATAGTAGTGTAAGTCACTATGTCGGGCTCGTAACCTGCAGTTGTTTCCAACCTTCTGAGGAGGCGGATTGCTTCAGATGTTCTGCCGGCCTTGCACAATCCATTGATGATGGCACTGCAAGTTATAAAATTGAGGTGATAGCCTTTGAGGACTAATTCGTCAAAGAGCTGAATGGCGTTGTCTACCCGACCACCGCTACAAAGGCCATCGATCAAACTAGTGAAGGTTACCACGCTTGGTTCATAACTTTGTTTGAGAATCCTAGCCAACAGAGAGCATCCAAAGGCAACTCGATTCAGATGGCAGAAACAATTGATGGCTATGCTCAGTGTGTAAAGATCAGGCCTAATGTTGTGGTAGTGTTGTTCAGACCCTAACAAATCCAACTTCGAGAACAAAGAGAGAGCGGTGGAATGGTGCTTAGTTCGAACTAGAGAAGTGAGGAGCTGATTGAATTGGATGATGGAAGGCAATGGTCGCATTTGAAGCATCGATTCAAACCGATTAACGGCATCGTTAGGAAGGTGAGGAGACGGTGATGATTGATTTCGAGGAGGGGGTTAATAAGGGGTTGAGAATGAATGGAATTAGTTGTAGGATTTGTGGCAAAAGAACAAGAGAAAATACGAAAAAGAAATGGAGGGCGGACTGTCAGGAACCGAGTAGTTCCTGACCCGAATTGAAGAATTGAGAGAAGAAGAACAGAGAATTTGAAAGAGAAAGAGAGAATTGAATTGGAAAATGATAATATTCATAACCCTAAAATGAAGAACACATCTACTTATTCACGGGGAATGAAGTACGAATACAAGTAAATTTGGGGTTAAAACAGAATTAATGAAAGTATGCAACAGCCAACTTGCTAACTAAGACGCCACCTCAGCTATGATGACAACCCCAACCAATCACCGCTTGCCCTGCTGCCAACTCAGCCAGCCACGCCAACGCATAACCCTAAACGACGACGTCCCACTTATCCTTTTGAACTTCAACGACTATCTTCATCAACGGCCAAGATCTTCTAAACAGAACCATCCAACGGTAACTGCTATCCCAAATTACAGGTCATTACTTTAGGGGTGATTTCACTTTTGTCCTAATTATAGGTCATCACTTTAGCTATCAGTTCACTTTAGTCTATGCCTCTGCCACTTACCAGACAAAGCACCCTCCTTTGAAATTCATGTCCTCATGAATCCAACTCAGGAATCCTGCGTTTGAGAGACAGGTAGTCCTCCCATGTAGCCTCAGAGGGCAGTGAATTGGCCCATTGAACCAATGCCATTACCACAGGAGCATTATTCTTTTTAACCAATTTTCTAGCCAAAATGGCTACTGGTCCCACCAATAACTGACCATCAGGACCAATATCAGGCAAATGAGGTGAGATAGCCACAGCAGCACCCTGAGCTTTCTTGAGCTGAGAAACATGAAACAATGAATGAATTTGAGCATGGGGAGGAAGCTGAAGCTGATATGCCACCCTTCCAATCCTCTGCAAAACTGGAAATGGACCATAACATTTGGCAGCTAATTTATGATTACTTCTGTGAACTACAGTGCCTTGCCTGTAGGGTTGCAGTTTCAGAAATACCATATCACCCACATTGAACTCCCTTTCACTCCTGTTCTTGTTGGCATAATAACACATCCTCTCTTGTGCTTTAGCTAAATTATCCTTTAATAACAATACCATCTTCTTTCTGTCCTCCATGAATTGATCAAGCTCAGGAATCTCACTCTTATCTAACTGATGAAAAGAAGGAATGGAAGGACAATAACCATAGAGAGCTTCAAATGGAGTTACCTGCAAACTGCTGTGAAAGGAGGTGTTGTACCAGAACTCAGCCAAGGGTAACCACTTAGACCACAAGTGAGGCCTATCAGAAGTCACACATCTAAGATAATTTTCCAGGCATTGATTTAATCTCTCAGTCTGGCCATCTGTTTGTGGATGATATGCAGTAGAATAGTGTAGTTTTGTACCCAATTGCTTGAACAAAGCACCCCAAAACTGACTGAGGAAGATGCTGTCTCTGTCACTGACAATGGTTTCAGGGAGACCATGTAACTTGTGAATTTTATCCAAGAATATCTGAGCTATGTCAGCAGCTGTGTCGGGGTGAGTTAGTGCTATAAAATGTCCATATTTGGAGTACCTATCCACCACCACTAGAATGGAATTCTTTCCTGCAGATCTAGGCAGCCCCTCCACAAAGTCCAAGCTGATGTGAATCCACGGCTTTTTAGGAATAGGTAATGGCTGTAAAAGGCCAGGGTAGGGAACATGTTCACTCTTCATTCTTTGGCAGATGTCACAAGTCTTTACTCAATTCTTCACCTCCTTGTGCATGTGAGGCCAAAAAAATACAGCAGCCAACCTCTTAAATGTGTTTTGATCCCTGAATGTCCACCCATACCACTGTTACGCATTTCAGCAATGAGAGTGGATCTCAAAGAAGTGGATGTTCCCACATAAATGCATGGCCCTTTCTTGAGTAAACCATCAACTACCTGAAACTCGATACCATTGTTGGGATCAACAGTGAGCTGAGCTAACAGATTAGTAGCCCAATCATCCCCTTCATAGGATTTGATCACTTCTGCTATCCATTTAGGCACTGCTACAGTGATTTCCTGACAATGCCCCTCATCCACCACCCTAGATAAGGCAGCAGCATCCACATTCTCTCTTCCTTTTTTAAAAACAATCTCATAATCAAGCCCCATGAGCTTACTTACCCATTTCTGCTGCAATAGAGTGCTGATCTTCTGCTCAAGCAAGAATTTGAGGCTGTAATGGTCAGTTCTAATTTGGAATTTGCTAACTTCCAAATAAGACCTCCACTTAGAAACAAATTGAACCACTGCTAATAGTTCTTTCTCATAAGTGGAGTACCCCAAATATTTGTCAGCCAGGGCTTTGCTAAAATAAGCCAAGGGCCTACCCTCCTGCATTAGAGCAGCTCCTATTCCATAATGACTGGCATCAGTTTCTAACACAAACATTTTTGTAAAATCTGGCAAGGCCAGCACCGGGGTAGAGATCATAGCTGTTCTTAAAGCTTCAAATGAACCCTGAGCATCTTAATTCCAACCAAAGGCACCCTTCTTCAACAAAGCTGTAAGTGGTCTAGCCAACATACCATTTCCTCTCACAAACCTCCTATAATAGCCAGTCAATCCAAGGAATCCTCTCAAGGCCTTGATGGTTTGGGGCCTAGGCCAAGCCACCATGGCTGCAATCTTGTTGGGATCTGCCTGCACCCCCTCTCTGCTAATCAAATGCCCCAGATACTCAATTGTAGTTTGCAGAAAAGAACACTTGGACAATTTAGCATAGAGCTCATTCTGCAACATGACCTCCAAAGTGGTTTCTAAATGTTGTAAATGATCATCTGCAGACTTGCTGTAAATCAAAATGTCATCAAAGAAAACCAATAGAAATTTTCTGAGGTATGGTTTAAAGACCTTGTTCATCAGGCTCTGGAAGGTGGCAGGAGCATTTGTTAACCCAAATGGCCTCACCCTGAACTCATACAAACCCTCATGAGTCCTAAAAGCTGTCTTGTGTGTATCCTCTTCTGCCATCCTCACCTGATGATAACCAGATCTTAAATCCAGTTTAGAGAAGAACCTAGCTCCATTAAGCTCATCTAGCAACTCATCAATGATAGGAATTGGAAACTTATCTTTAACAGTAATGTCATTCAAACCCCTATAATCCCCACAAAACCTCCAGGAGCCATCCTTTTTCTTGATCAGTAGTACAGGGGAGGAAAATGAGCTTGAGCTATGCTGAATAACACCATTTTCTAGCATTTCTTGTACCAGATTCTCAATCTCTGTTTTTTGAACATGGGGATACCTGTATGGCCTCAAACAAACTGGTTGAAAACCAGGTTTGAGTGGAATGTGGAGGCCATGGCTCCACTATGGTGGCAGAGATTTAGGCTCCTCAAACACCTTCTGATACTGTTCTAATATCTGCTGAAAGTTCAGGGGTAAATCTGTAATTTCACTAGGTTCAGTTATGGCGATGCTGTAGAGATGTCCCACAATTACTCCTTCATTTTGAGCACAATAAGCCTGGATGGCATTGTAGTTAGCAGCTTTGTACTGGCAGACCTCTTTGTGAGCTTTGAACTGAACTTAAGTTCCACTCAAATTTACTATAACAGTCATCTCTTTGAAATCCAATTCCACAGGGATAACCTCTTGTAGCCATTGCACCCCCAGCACCATGTCACAACCACTAAGTGGTATGACTCTCATATCAGCTTCCACCATTTGTCCTTGGATTTTAAGTTTCACCTTAGGACATACACCTGAACTCACAATGTGGTTGCCATTAGCTACTGTAACTCTCATAGAATGACTGGGAATGATCATACATTTTAGTCTAGCTGCAGCATCTTTGTCTATAAAATTGTGTGTACTTCCTGAATCAATGAGTATGTGAACCTTTTGCTTTCCCACTAAACCTTGTGGTCTGATTGTTTGTGCACCACTATTCCAAGTCATGGCATGTAATGATATCTCCACTTCAGGTGTTTCCAATTTCGAACTCATTTTCTCTTCTTGCATGCCTAATGTCTGCTCTTGTTCCTCCACCACTTCCATGTCTTCTTCCCCAGATATAAGAAATAACTGAGGTTTTTTACATTTATGCCCAGGTACATAAGATTCCTCACAAAAATAGCACAAATTCTTGGCTCTTCTGGCCTTCATCTCTTCTTGAGTAAGCTTTTTAAATGGCACAGTTGGTGCTGATGCACTCTTCTTTTCAGCTACAAAAGGAGTGTATGTCTTAAGAGGTGTGTTCTTAGATCCATTCTTCATCATGCTACTAACTGTTTGTAGGACATTCGAGTGTTGGTGGTTGTAGTACACCTCTTGTAGTTTAGACATGGCCTTGGCTTGATCCAGGCAATTAGGTGCTAGTTGCTGAACTTGAATCCTAATTTCCAGTTTCAAACCTCCCAAAAAAGTCTTCATAAAATAATTGTCATCAGCCCAAGGGAAGAGAGCTTTGACTCTAGGTCTAAGCTTGTCAAACTGAGCCTGATACTCTGACACACTTCCTTTATGTTCTAATTTCTGTAATTCTGCTAGTACATTTTCATGTCCTGGTTCTAGAAATTCCACACAAACCATTTCACATAATTCCTTCCATGTGATCTCTTCAAGTGATTCAAACTCAGCACTAAACCAACTTTCAGCTTCATCACTCAAATTAAGAGAAACTAGTATGAGTTTTTGCAGATCATTCAAATTGTGCAGCTGCAAAATATCTATTAGCCTTCAAAATCCACCCCAAGGAGTCTAATCCAGTGAATTTTGGAAATTCAATCTTAGGTATAGGCAGCACATAATGATTAGGAGTCCTTGTTACCTCATTTGGCAGTTCATCAACTTTTTCACTTCTTCTAGGGTTGATTTGAGGGCCTGCACTTTGATTCTGATACTTTCCTCTTCCTAAAAGGCTTGCTGGTGTTCTGCTAGCTCGATTAGAGCCTCCATTCGCTCTCTCTCCTTGCTGTTTGCCATGAGATTCATACAATTTGTCAATTTCTTCAGCTCTTATTTGAGCTCTTCTTGACTTTGCCTCAACTCCCCAGTTTGGTTTAACTCTGTCAATTGGCCATGAATTAGGTCTTGTCCATGCCTAAACTCCTCCTGTACGTGTCAGAGCTCTCCATACTCTCGCCGCAGTTCCATGATAGCCTCATCAACCGCCTGCAAGTGTCCAATGACTTCGTCCATGGTTTCCATTTCCACTGTCGCCGCTGGCTTCCTTTTCCCCATTTCTTCAGAATTCGCATGAGGAAGAGAGGCTCTGATACCAATTTGTCAGGAACCGAGTAGTTCCTGACCTGAATTGAGGATACTTCTTCCTCATACTATCTCGTCTAAAAGGTGAGGATACTTCTTCCTCATACCGTCCCTTGCTTCACATGCCGCCTCCCTTGTGAGGTAATTTGTCCATAAGACCTTTAAAATTCAAACACTCTCGGTACACGTGCCCCTTGTCATGATATCTAGAATCTTAACATGGTCGAAACTTATGGTTCGGGGTCCAATACATGAAATGGTATAGAACACACTTCCTAATTTGCTACACATGGGACAAGGTATTCCCCGGAATTTTCACGTTTCTCTTTAAGACATAGTCGTACGTGATCATCTGATCAGGTGGTAATGCTATGGGGTAGGGATCATAACTATCGCCTATTGATCATCATCTATCTTATCATGCACCACTACGAAGATGTAACAATATCACATATATCACGCAACTCAAATTTGCTCATCATTGGTCATTTATAACCAATCTTCCAAGGACAATATTGCTCTTGGGCTTACATTCTCATAGTAGTTCTCACAGAATTATCAGTGTTCTCCACGTAGGAGTAACATCGTAAAACAATCACAATAATCTGAGCCAGAGTCAAGATTACTACATAAATTTATTCGTTCGAGTATTCCAATTATATAACAACCATGTCAAAAGAAAGTTCACGTGCGGATTTGTCGCTTAGTTGTTGGGTCTAACCTTTGAACGTGGTCTTTGGTATCATATATAATAGTCTTTATTATAATCCCCCTTCCAAATGATTACAAACACACTCTTACAACCACTCAACAAGAGGTTGAACCTCTAGTAGCCCAATAAAAACATACAACTTTTAGATTAGCTCCTCCGTGGACATCCATCACATGACTCGAACAATGATTTTGGTGACAAGACTCTAATCATACACATCCAGTGACAAAGTGCCTCAATTACATCAAGATTTAGATTAGAACATGGCTAGTGAGATCACGCCCACAACTCAACCAGTGCCGAAGAAAATACCCTTATTGATTTAGTCATCAACCCAAATAACTATTGTTATTGTCTCATAAGCGGCTCTTCACAGAGAGTAAGTTCATAGAATCTCCCAAGTTTGAAATTCGTACTCTTAGTGAACCTAAGCATAAACCAAATCAAAGATTCTAGATTACGATTCCCTAAACAATGAAAACGCATCCAAACGAATTTGTATGGCTCTAAAGACGATTCATAAACAAGGAATATTTCGTTCCCTTAACAATAGTTAAGTGACAAAACTCCAAAACTGATTCCAAAGGTCATAACTATATCCGAATGGTACAAAACGGCTTATCTAACAAAACAGAGAATCGAAGAGATAGTGCACAAGACTCCAAAGCGACATGGTTCCTCCTATCCTTCGACACTTAACCATAGCCTGTGATATATGATGTTACCCGGTGGTTCCCTTTACCGTTGTTTTCCTACCGTCATCTGAAAATTCGCCTCGAGCTAAGGAAATAAATAAAAATAAACCATGTGTACCCAAAATAATACGATACTGAGGCACATACTCCAAGCAACTTATTCATATTCAAATGGGTTCAACAATAACGAGACTCGCAAGCTAGTATCCGAAGTCAATTTTGGTGATAAATCCTTAAAAACATATCTCTGTTAACAAAGCTCTAAGTACATCGTCCGAGAAGATTACAACAACTAGGCGGACTCATTTATCCCGGTACACCATTGATTTATGTAACTCCAATAAATTCAATATAAGCATACAACTCGACAAATCTTTTAGAGTTTAATAACCATTCCATTATCCCAAATAGTAGTTTAGTGAAAATGCTCCAATCATATACGCCAAACAAGGTTATAAGCCAACCATTCCAACGTGAGACTGTACCAAAATAAGTTAGACTACACCAAAAATTTGTCTCATTGATAGCACCAAGGTAGTAGAAAGCTTCCAAAATTTAAATCAATAACTTCAATGATAACCGTTACAACATCATAAACTATTTGTCACGAGAAACAAGGTCCGCAAATCAGCCAAGGTTGAACATCGCAGTCAGATTGAAAATCAACAAATGGATGAACTATATTACGCTTATACAAGAATGATGACACAACCCAACGACTAGCGTAACTCCAACGACAAACCACGAACAAAGAAATATATCGTTCTTCAAATAATAACAAGGCTCCAAACATAAATATCTAACGCAAAAGTTAACATTCTAGTGACCTAGAATACAGCACTCAGTATCTCCAATGGTCTAAAAGATAACAGACAAAACTTAGCCCTTCACCTCAAAATTTTAGTTTCACATGAGAGATTTTCTCTTTTCCTTATTCTTTTACGGTCATCAATAGACGATAATGGAGAGAAACAAGTTAAATATAACGTCCACTAACTATAGACGAGACAAGATAAGAAGAGACACAAACACTAGTACAACAATGTGATCGATCAAGACTAGGTAAAAATACTCCAACCAAAAAGGGAAACTCCAATATTCTTTGATAGACATCTCAACTAGAATCCCAAGATTACATTTTGCTAACCACTTTAAAGTTCTCTCTAAAATAATTTGAATATTTGGAGAAATCGAAAGACATGGTTCTCAAAACGCTTTCTAGGCGAGGGTGGGTGGGAAACCTCTATAGTCCACGCTAACTCTTTAGTCTATTATTTCTCATGGGTCCTCCATAGGTTCCTCCCAAGTCTTGTGAGCTAACAGCAATACACACTTTATGAAGTGTGAATTTATCATCCATTGGCCTTGATGTAAATATTTTTACTTGGGAGGGTACCAGCATCCCTCATCAGCTAAATCATTATACTATCTCTTAATTGGAAATCCAAGAATTCTCATCAAGTAACGACTCCACAATGCAATAAATCTGAACCAGGACGTTGTTGTATACCCATCCTCCAAAAAGTGAAAACTCGATGCTCACACATATCCAAGACTTCTCCAATAAATTCCCAAATTGACATGCCCTCCAAGAAAGGTGTTCTTGTCGGGTGGCTTACCTGAAAATTCTCCGTTGTTGGATTCATTAGGTTGACGACCATATCGACCAGAGTTAAAGGATACTCCTATTAGACATCAAACATAAACATTATGCTACCACAGGGGTATTCTAAGGCCGAATTCCAAACAATTACACGCTTAGCAACTTCCATCTAACAATTTACCCAAGAATTCTCAAAACTCAACGACATTTATAAGAGACAGCGCAATGCTGGAGATCAGACTTTTGAGCAACGTATCAAGATCCCAAAACTTGTTCAAAAATGAAACCCTGAGGCCCAAGTCTACGTCAATCATAAATGATAAAAACGCTCAAAACTATACCCCGGAAAACAAGACTCTAATGAGATGGTTGTGAGAAACTGTCATCAATGAAAGAAAATTAAACTCCTCATGTACATTATCGATAAATTTTAGCATTTTCCCACACATTAAAACTCTTAGACAATCTCTATAACAATTTTATATTCCGAAATCTCCAAAATAGCTAACTCAGCCGCAATATGGTTTCATATAAACACCCAAAAGTCTAAACTTCGACAAACTGGTTAAGAAGTATCTAAAACCACCAGATTGAAATCAAGTTTCCAAACATCTCTCAAAAACTTTCGTCTTGACATAATATAAATACATCTTGTTCCTCCTACATTATTATAAAAATCGTAATCAACCCAATGCGTAGGTACTTCACAATTCCTCGATACGAGCTCATTTGTCCTCTTTTCCCGTTCCTACAAACTTTTCTTGAATTGTATTTGCTTAACTACCAAAATTATTTTGAACCCTCATTCGTCGGGTTCGGAAAGGTAAGAAATTTTAACCTCTTTGTGTAAAAGCTATTACTAGTGTTGTGTGTGTAGTCTAATGTCCTACACTATAGCCTATTGTATCATTCATAAAGTATCATGGAGTTCAAGTAAACATAAATACATGACATCTAATATCAATTATGCATGAAATATAACACACTGATCATATAAAATCAATTACACATACAATTTTCACATAGACGAAACACATCTTATTTCTCATGCTTCTTTGAAAATTATAAAGTGATCAAACGGGTAAGCAAAATTATCAAATTTTGTATGGATCGACCTCCCTGAGTCTAATTTCATAATCAAGAAGAATCATCTCAAAATAATCTATAGAATTTAAGTTATGCAGGGAATAGCATAGCTGCGGTCATAAGCCACCAGAACAGAAACTTCAACTTCACCAAGTCTTAAACTGACTTTTACTTTCTCAAGTGGGCTAGGCTTTCACCCAGATATAGCCCTATGTGTCTACCAATCACCATAAAAGTTTTGAAATCTATCAAAGATCTGTAAAGATATAAACTCAAAAATACTACAGATGGCCATTATGAAATTATGCAACTTGAACAACGAACTTTGAAAACTCGTATCTAAGTCTCCAAAACGTACTTAGGATTGAAATTTTTATGACATGTTCCTGTACATGCTTACGACCTGATAAAAATTCAGAGAAAAATAACTCGACATTTAAACATGTCTACTACACCAAATACCAACTGTGCCACAAATTCAAACGCCACAAATTCAACGTTCTCGCGTTCTAACTTTATGAACGCTTTCTATGCACTAATCGAAAACTAGACACCCTTAATCTCCAACTCATACTCCAAATCAATAAAACAAAAACTTATTATATTCCAAAACGGTTCCTCAAAACATAAGTACTATCCCTCATCATGAAAGCAACATGTAAATCTACGCAATCACCAATGATTATCTCTAGCCCAAAAGTGGCTTATGCAAAAACATTCTAAGAAACCTTAAAGTATTGTTTGGCTTCATAGTTTTATTCCAAGGTAAAACTCCAAAAGCATTAGAAGTCTAAGAAATCAAAGAAGCCCAATATATCTACTCCTCATTGTTGTTCACACTTGCTTCCGATTCCACGTCTTTCCTAGGGTTATCCTCGAACTCATCATTCTCAATAGGGTCTTCCTCAATCGCAATGTTCTCGTTAGGGTATTCCTCAATCTCATCATCTTCACTAGAATCTATTACGATCTTTTTCCATTGACCATGTGCCTTCATCAACATTTACACATAAAGTCGGCATTCACCATCCACTCATTTGATAGAAATAGTCTTCATAGTTCAGCCTATTGAATCTAGTCATAATATCGCTATACTTGGCGATAATCTCCCTAAATATGGGCCCCATAAGTAGAGCCTTCACCATAAAATAAGCTTGGAAAGCGGGATTCCGATATCGAGTAAACTCCAACGCATTAAACTTATCCTCACAATACTGCTGTGCACAAGAGATTCCGGCGGGGAGACCTCTGTGTACACCGTATGTAGTGGATCAGGGATCGCACAGGAAGAGAGGGGTTGTGTGTAGGGAGAGAGTAAGGCAGTAGCAATGTCTGAGAGAGAGACATAGGTTTGGCAGAGCTTCCGCGTATGGCCAGTGTGTTCCTTTTTTATGGAAAGGGTAACGTCCTATATATAGCAGAGAACGTGACCGTTGTAGTGTGGTTAATGCGCCCATTGATGGCGGCTTAATTAGCTTAACCATAACGGCACGTTCGTCCGAGTATATAGGGACCGTTACAGCACGTTGTGCGCGAATACCGGAACCGTTACGAGGTTGACCGGGTTTGACCGGATTGACCGGGTTTATGGAGCTCGTGCCATAAATCTCTCAAAACAGTTACTAAAGGTCGCGCGCGGGCTTGGCTCGCACGCGACAGGGCTTACTCTAGCCTCCAAACCACTAAGTCCCTACAAGTCCCGTGCAGTGGTATGCGAGGGCTCTGTCTCGCAGCCCCCACATGGATCAGCTCGGCTGGTGATCCAGTGTGTGTGGAGCACAATATGGTGTGCTGGATGTTTGCCACGTGGTCAAGATCTGTCAGCTCAGAAAGCACTATCTACATTAGCCCCCTTTCTGCGCGTGAAGACTCATAGCCGTATAGACTTCCATGCGCGGAAACCAACATACGCGTTGCTGCCACGCACCAATTCAAATACGGGTAAGTTCAGCCCCCGTGCGTGTCATTATGACCTAAAACCCCTAGAGTCGTGCCGTCTGGCCTTTAGGGTTTTAGGCGTGACGTCAGCTTGTCCTGTGATTGCGCGATTCGACGGTGACGGTCGCGATTCGACTACCGAAAGGACGCAACCCTTCATTGTTTTGGATAAATACTTTGTATCCCCCATTATTGCAAAGCATCACTTCTTTCTCTTAAAGTGAATGGTACCCGGAGATCTTCGAGAGCAGATTCAGATAATCAATCACCAGTTCAGAACTGCAAATCGTGTTCTTCAATTGTGCATATCCAAGCAAGCTTCAAGAAAACAAGGTTGGCCTCGTTTAATTTTGATTTAAGATACCAGTGTTTGCCTTGAACTGCGTTGAATCTGTAAACCCATGAAATTTGTGAAGAGGCTTTGATCTTTGAACCCACTTTTGCTTTAATCCTTTCAACAATATGAGATCTTGCAACTCCCTGATTTCTGAAATTGATACCAGAAACTGTTCGTCTTCCTTCGCATAGATCTTGAATTTCAAAATTCAAACTGAAGTGTGGTATTTCTCCCCCCTTTTTCTTGCTCTTCCGCAGGAATGGCCAAGACAAGAGGAACCAGACCCGTCAAGGAAGATGAAGAGATACCCGACCTTCCGCAGGCCTTGTGGCGAAAAGCCCCCTATTTAGGCGGCAAAGATTTCTACCATGCGAGAGTTAAGGCGAAGAAGATGCCTGATCCTGTCCCGGTTGAGCGATTGCTGACACTGACTCGCCCAGTTAACTCAGCCTTGCTCGAGTTGATTGGTTCCGAGGATGTGGTTCGATTGGGAATCGAGAACGGGCACTTCCCATATACTGCGATTTCTACCCAGGCGTTCGTCCAGAAATTGGACTATATGGATGAGTGGATTGACCACGTGTTGGACCATCACGCCGCGACTCTTGATGAAGCCGGCGTATACTTTGCTATCCGTGCTATGAAGGGTGCTGCCGTGAAGCTGGATCAGTCCATGCTTCTAGACCTTCTGTCCCGTTACTCGCCTGCGACTCACACGTTCCATTTTGCTGAGTTCGAGGCTGCCCCCACACTCGAGGACGTTCAAATGCTGTACGAGCTTTCCCCCATGGGCGAAGTGGACCCTTTGAGTCCCTTGAGGACATCTGCGGAGATTGCTTTATACACACAGATGGAGGAATGCCTAGCAGAGGTAAAGAAGATCTCCACCCGGTGGACCACTACAAAGCCTCTTCCGAACTGGCAGTTGGTTGATACGTCTGCGAAGAACACCTGGAACAAATGGTTACAGTACTTCTTCCGAGACTATGCGAACAACAGCATCACTAAGAAGCTCCTGAGTGAGAACCCAGAGGCCGAGAATTATGTAGAGGGTAAGGGCTATCACTTGACCCTTTGTGCCTTCCTCTGTGCTTGGTTGTCGAGGTACTTAATTGATGGTCACCCCCATGATGGGGTCTTCTACCATGTTTTGCCACTTGCTGTGAGGCTCGCCCTTGACCAGAGAGTCGCACTTGGACCCTTGGTCTTGGGCACGCTGTACTATAGGCTTGATCAGCTGGTTCTAGCCACGAAAGAGTCGCGTGGCCGCCTCGATGTACTGACTTTTGTCAATATTTCCTTTTTGACAATGTGGGTTTTCGAGCGATGGCCGTCTTATGCTCCAAATGCTCTCAAACTTGACAAGTGGTGTCCCCCAGGCGAGACGGAAGCGCGCAACAGCGGAAGAGATGCGAGATGGTTCGGAGCAAGCAACACCAAGTGCGTTTGGAGTTTGATATGCGACAAACGGAAGGAGTCCACTGCCAGGCCCTATGCCAGGCGCATTGAGAACGTGCGATGGTTTCCAAAGTTGTACCCCTCTAAAGGTATTGTCTTCTCAGAAGAGTTTCTCTTCGAAGAGGGACCGCATTTTCATGAGCGCTACCGCGAGTTCATTTTCTGGTGTCTGCGAGGTTCCCTTCCTGCCCTCGCAGAGCATATTCGTGAGCTCGCGCCAAGGTATGAAAAGCTTACCGTGGACGTTGACCCCACTCGAGTTTCTCCTCAGTTCGGTTTTGATGCGGTGGCCCCATCAATCTGGCCCCAGTCCATTATCAGAGGGTGCTATAAGCGCTTGCTAACAAAGGAGTGCAAGACGGTCTTCATGAACAATCTTCCCTTTGAGCAGCCTGCGGGAACCCGCGAGGGTGGTTGTTCCCAAAACTGGCTCGCATACTGGATTGCCCAGCAAACGAGGATTGAGACGGAGTCGGCCGCGCAGCCAAGTAGAGCTCCCTTGATCAAAAGAAACTCTTTTCCGTTTCGCCCCAATTGCAGTCTGAGCGAGTCTGAGTATGGTTGCTACTCACTGTTGGATCGCGAGAACCACTTGTGTCCTGATGTCATTCTGAAGGAGAAGATCGCCGCAATTAAGAAGGGCGATACGCATGTCGTCAGATATAGCAAGGCATTTGCTGAAGTAAGCAATTTCTCCGCGTGCGTTAAGCCTTTTGATTTTCTTATGCTGATGCCTTCATTCTGTACTGTTTGCTGTAGTGTCATGTGCGGAGATTCGCATCTGGTGATCGCTCCAAATCATTGGTTAACACCATTGCTGCCACCAGAAGACAAAAGCAGTCGTTCCGGCTAGCATGGAGGATGGAACCTGAGGTCGAAACAAAAATTCGCGCAGTCATGAATGCTTTTGCTGACTCGCTGATAGACAATGCTCCGGCTCCGTCTCCTCCTGGAGATGACCCGTCCCCTCCAGCGACTGCGGCGCCGAGAGTGAAGAGACCTAGGCAAAAGGGAATTACGATTTCTTCCCCTATAAGTGCTCCAGCTTCTCCTCCAGTGAGGCCCCTTTCTATCAAGGAAAAAGACAAAGGTCGCATGCCCAGCAAGGTGCGAAAAGAGCTCGCAGTTGAGTCTTTTGTTCCATTCAACCAAGAGGAAGAGGAAGAGAGGCAGGAGCCCCAAGAAAGCGATGAAGAAGAAGAAGCAACAGTTGTGATGCATGAGGAAGAATCAGGAGGTACCTCCGTCGCATTTCTTTTCCCATTATCGTAACTTCTTTGCACTTCTTCTCTTAAACCAATCATATCTTCGCAGATGATGATGATGATGAGACCATTGGTGGCCTCTTGGCCAAGAGACAAAAGAGAGATACCCATTCTGGCATTCCAGACGATCCCATAAGCGAGGACATTCTTGCTGAGTCCAGGAAGACAGCCGCGGAGGCTGCTGAAAGAAGGAGACAGCGGGAAGAGGAGGAGCTCGAGCGTGTGAGACAGCGGAGCCTCGAAGAGCAGCATGTTGACGACTTAGTGCGTCCAGCTAGCGAGGAAGATGAGCTTCCCGAAGAAGTGGTTCCCCAGGCAGAGGAAGAAGATGCGGTTCCGGAAGAGGATGCAGCAGCGCTGGAGCAAGTCCAGGGGGACTTTGAGGAAATCGCAGGCGGCGATAAAGGTGAGATCTTCAATCTCGCAGTAACTTATAGAGATGTTATTGTGGGTGCGTTAAAGCATGGTGTGTCAAAGACTGACATCCGCCGTTGGCTAGTAAACAAGTGCGGAGAACCTTCAGGTAAATATTTAAGCGATATGCGTGTGCTAGACCTGAGCAACTTGAAACAGGATCATGACTGGTTTCTTCGCATCCCAGGTCACGCTCCTTTTAAAGACTTGCTTAGTGAGGAGACACTAATAGGACATGGTTCCACATCCTTAGTGTATGATGGAGATACCTCAATCCCACCTTCGCGTGGAGGTGCTTACTCTTAGCTTTAGTAAAGATAGCAAAATAACTTATAGCGCAAGTTACCTCATATCATTGTAGGGTTTTGATTCATGGATCGCGCAAACGGAAGCATAATCAAATAAACAACCATGAAAAACCCTCCAAGGATCACAAGTCTAGATGCATAACGATAGTAAAGGTAAGAAATCATAAACACACCTTTGGGTTCTCCTTGATGACTTCAAACGCGAATAGTGTCACGTTCTCTATAGTTGATCCACGCCTAGAGTTGATCCTAGATCTCCAATCACCTTGGTGCTAGCCCGGAATGAAAGGAGGGTGAAGGAATCACGCAAAACGAGGCACAAAAGGGGGTTCGGCCCCTTTGTGGCGTCGGGGACGAGTGGGCGGCGGCAAGGGGGCGGTGTCCCTCTTGTTGCTTGCTCTCTCTCTCCTTTGTTCTCTCCTACTCTTGTTATGTTCTCTTTTGAGCATAAGTTGTTTTGGGAAGGAAGGAGGAGGGTCCTTTATATAGTCCAACAACTCCTTGTTAACTACCTAAAGGACTTATTCTAGTCCTACTAGAATTCAATTTAGTCCCTTCCTTGCAAATTAGTCCCTACTAAGTTTGCAAGGGTTTGCAAAGTGATCCTTCTAATTAATTAATCCTATTAATTAATTTCCAAATCTAGTACAACTCTATATAGCGTGTGACCCCATAGGTTCTATCTAGTTGGTAGCAACTCTTTGCTAATATGGAGCGGTTTCTAGCAAAACATCCATTCCAGCCAACTAATAGAATAGTCATCTAGACAACCTTGTACAAGTAATTGTCTCATCCCTTTGCCTCCATATCCGGATTGGACACGAGACATACAAGTCACACTCGTATATCCAATCCCTAGTTTCTCGATCCATGGAATAGCCTTATTCGTGCAAATAACATCAATATCTCTTATATTGATTTATTTGAGTCTGGCCAGACATTCTATAAGCACTATCCTCGAGTGGCCTTGGATATTTGTTCCCGTTATGTGGGAGGGGCAAATCATCTCTACGTCCACTACGATCCCTAAGCTTGCTTCTCATTGTATCCAGTACACGCCTTTATAACTACCCAGTTACGGTGTAGCGTTTAACGCTACCAAGATCACAATGATCCACAACTAGAATATCTAGTGACTTCAAGTCTAAGGATGACAATACCATTGTACCCGAGAAGCACTTGTGACTCAACATAACATGTATGTAGCCTTCTCGGTAATGGGTCAATCCAGTGCAACATTCCGTAATGCACACCCATGTGTTGGATCATGATATCTCCATATCAATCCAACCCCATACTAGTCTATAGATGATTGTCCCATTTAATCATTATACTCGACTAGGGATATTTAAGATAAACAACACGATTGTAAATCTAAGGACTTCATTATATTAAATATCCAATAAATAATAAATGAATTTCTAGCCAATTACAAATTCATACTAAACTAGATTGCCTCTAGGGCATCTATTCCAACAGTCTCCCACTTGCACTAGAGCCAATCTGGCGCATCTCGTATGCCCATACTCCTAGTGTGCCCTTCATGCTTCCACTGCGTGAGAGGCTTTGTAAGCGGGTCTGACAGATTATCATCTGTAGGAATCTTGCATATCCGAACGTCTCCTCTATCGATAATATCTCGAATCAGATGAAACTTCCTGAGCACGTGCTTGGACTTCTGGTGCGATCTTGGTTCCTTTGATTGCGCGATCGCCCCAGTGTTGTCACAGAACAACTCCACTGGATCCGCAATGCTAGGGACCACACCAAGTTCAGAAACAAACTTTCTGATCCAAACAGCCTCCTTTTGCTGCGCCATTTGCAGCAATGTACTCAGCCTCTGTTGTAGAATCAGCTACCGTCTCTTGCTTGGAACTCTTCCAGCTCACCGCTGCTCCATTCAGGCAAAACACATATCCCGACTGTGATCTGAAGTCATCTCTATCGGTTTGGAAGCTTGCATCAGTGTAACCCCTTACACGCAACTCTTCCTCACCGCCAAACATCAAGAAAGCATCCTTAGTTCTTCTCAAGTACTTTAGGATGTTCTTGACAGCAATCCAGTGACTCTCACCTGGATTGGATTGGTATCTGCTTGTCATACTCAAGGCATATGACACATCTGGTCTAGTACATAACATGGCGTACATGATAGATCCTATGGCCGAGGCATAGGGAATCCTACTCATGCGTTCCTTCTCAATCTCATTGGAAGGACATCCACTCTTCGAAAGAGTGATTCCATGTGACATGGGCAAGAATCCCTTCTTGAAATCTTGCATGTTGAACCGTTTCAACACCTTGTCAATATATGTACTTTGACTTAGGCCTAGCAACCTCTTAGATCTATCTCTATAGATCTTTATACCGAGTATATAGGCTGCTTCCCCTAAGTCTTTCATTGAGAAACACTTTCCTAGCCAATCTTTCACAGATTGCAGCATGGGAATGTCGTTTCCAATGAGTAGTATGTCATCCACATACAAGACCAGAAAAGCTACAGAGCTCCCACTAACCTTCTTGTAAACACAAGACTCATCTTCGTTTCTGATGAAGCCAAACTCTTTGACCACTTCATCAAAACGTCGATTCCAACTCCTAGAAGCTTGCTTCAATCCATAAATGGATCGTTGCAGCTTACAGACTTTGCTGGCTTGCTTTGGATCCTCAAAACCCTCCGGCTGTATCATATACACGTCCTCGAGGAGATTCCCATAAAGGAATGCTGTTTTGACATCCATCTGCCAAATCTCATAGTCGTAGTATGCTGCAATCGCAAGTAGGATTCGGATGGATTTGGTCATAGCGACTGGTGAAAAGGTTTCATCATAGTCAATACCATGAATCTGTCTGAATCCTTTAGCCACCAATCGGCCCTTATAGGTAATCACATTACCATCCATGTCGATCTTCTTCTTGAAGACCCACTTGCACCCTATGGGCCGCGCCCCATCAGGTGGTTCCACCAAAGTCCATACTTTGTTGGTATACATGGACTCCATCTCGGATCTCATGGCTTCAAGCCACTTCTGCGAGTCTGGGCCATTCATGGCCTCCTCATAGGTAGTAGGCTCATCATCTATGAGCATCGTGTCACCGGAATCAGTTACGAGAAGTCCGTACCTCTCGGGTTCCTGGCGCACTCTACTAGATCTACGAAGCTCTTGTGTTACCTGAACAGGTGGATCCACAACTGCTTGTGATTCCTGTTCATGTTCCATAATCGGTTCAGTGATTTGTGGTTCTTGAACTTCTTCAAGTTCTACATTCCTCCCACTTGCTTCTTTAGAGACAAACTCTCTTTCTAGAAACACGCCGGTTCGAGCAACAAACACTTTGTTCTCGGTTGGATTGTAGAAGTAGTATCCCTTAGTTTCCTTAGGGTACCCCACAAATTTACACTTATCCGATTTAGGCCCTAGCTTGTCTGATTGTAAACGTTTTACATAGACATTGCAGCCCCAAATCCTCATGAACGACAGTGTGGGACGCCTCCCACTCCACATCTCATATGGTGTCTTCATGACTGATTTAGATGGAACACGGTTAATGGTGAAAGCTGCACTTAATAGAGCGTAGCCCCAAAACGATAATGGAAGATCGGTTTGACACATCATAGACCGAACCATATCCAATAGGGTTCCATTCCTCCTCTCGGACACGCCATTCCATTGTGGCGTTCCGGGTGGAGTGAGTTGGGACACGATCCCACACTCTCTAAGATAGTCGTCAAACTCTTGGCTCAAGTATTCTCCTCCACGATCCGATCGTAGAGCCTTGATACTTTTGCCAAGTTGCTTCTCTACTTCATTCTTGAATTCCTTGAACACTTCAAAGGATTCGGATTTTGCCCTCATAAGGTACACAAATCCATATCTACTGTAATCATCAGTAAACGTAATGAAGTAGACATAACCACCCCTGGCAGGCGTGGCAAATGGCCCACACACATCGGTATGTATGAGCGCCAATTGCTCACTAGTCCTCTCACCTTTCTTATTGAAAGGGGACTTTGTCATTTTTCCCAATAAACAAGCCTCACATGTCTCATATGATTCAAAATCAAATGATTCTAGTAATCCATCCTTATGGAGTCTAGATACACGTTTCTCATTTATGTGGCCTAAACGACAATGCCATAAATAAGCAGGATTTAAATCATTTATTTTAATCCGCTTGGTATTAATGTTGTAGACAAGATTACTTAGATCAAGGACATAAAAGTCCATTAAATAATTGCGCACTAAAATAGTGAATATTATTCAAATAAAAGGAACAACAATTGTTCTTTATTGAAATAATAAAACCTTCCTTGTCCAAACAAGAAATAGAAATAATGTTTCTGCTCATAGCAGGCACAAAATAGCAATTATTTAATTCTAAAACTAATCCTGAAGGCAGAGATAGCTCGCACACGCCTATGGCCAACGCAGCAACCTTTGCTCCATTCCCAACGCGCAGATCTACCTCCCCTTTAGCCAATCTTTTACTTCTCTTTAGATCCTGCATATTTCGACAAATATGAGATCCACATCCAGTATCTAATACCCATGATGTAGAGACAGTTAAATTGACATCTACAACAAAAATACCTGGTGGTGGTGGAATCACTATTCCAAGCCTCTTGTCCTCCAGATATTTTGGGCAGTTCCTCCTCCAGTGTCCAGGTTGACTACAGTAGTGACATTCACCCTTAGTCACGACCTTGGCAATGCCACCAACAGGCTTAAGGGCTTGTTCCTTGGACTTAGCAACTGACTTGCCTTTGCCCTTGGAGGAAGAGGCAAACCTTTTACCCTTTCCTTTATGCACCATCATTATGGCCTTGCCCTTACCCTTGTTGATGCTCTGTTCAGCCGTCCTCAACATGTTGAGCAAATCTGGCAGTGGTTTAACGATCTCGTTCATGTTATAGTTCATAATGAACTGTCCATAACTCTCGGGCAACGATTGCAACACGAGATCGGTTGCCAACTCTTGGCCGACCGGGAACCCAAGCCGGGCGAGATTCTCCAAGTACCCGATCATTCGGAGTACATGGGGTCCCACCGGGTTCCCTTCTGCCAGATGACATTTGAACAGTGCCTTTGAGACCTCATACCTCTCTACCCTCGCCTGCTCTTGGAAGAGCTGCTTTAGATGTTCGATCATATCGACAGCATTCATGTTCTCATGTTGCTTCTGAAGCTCAGAGGTCATGGTGCAAAGCATTAGGCAGGCCGCATCATTAGCGTCATCAACACGCTTTTGATACGCCTTTAAGGCAGCAGGTGTCTGATTCTCTGGACCTTCTGGAACTTGCTCCTCTATTGCGTACAGCTTCTTCTCTTGCTTGAGAACAATTCTCAAGTTTCTGTACCAATCAAGGAAGTTGGTTCCAGAGAGCTTGTCCTTCTCAAGGACAGATCGTAGGGAATGTTGTGAACTCGATGAGTTGTTTGCCATTTGGAATTCTACAAAAAGGAAAATACGCAAGTTTTAGTATTTGTGAATTTTTGACTATATTTAATAATGGCTAGTTTATTAAATATAGCTCCCACTATTTTTCTACGGATTAATAACCCTCAAGATATTAATGCGGAAAATATCCTTATATTTTCTAGTGGGCCAAGATCCATCTTTTTCATCTCCTTATGAGCTTGCTTTGGCAAGTCACCCATAATTCGATTACTTCTTAGGTAGGAACGATTCCAATTGCATCCCATATGCAACTCTTGGTTCAATCGGGCAAATAACTCCTTATTTATCCATCCTTATGGATAATCCCAATTGATTACCTCTAGGTTTCTTAATCAAATTAATAGCCTAGTTGTGTTCAACCTCTTATCTAAACAATTGCACATTGTTACGTGCCATCGCATTCCTTCATTATGAACCAAGTCGCCATGCTTTGGCACGCACGAACTTGATAAATAATGATGATAATGAGTGTTTAAATAACGAGAAGGCAAGAACACAATATTTTTAAAATTTGAGGGATTTTTCAATTTTAATTATTTTTGTTGATCAATATCAACTAATCTATCTATTTGAGTTTGGGCACAACTCCAAATAATAGATCCGGGTTGTCTAATTATCTTATTATCCTAATTGCATGCATCATCCATACACCAACCACACAAATAATAAGACAATAAATAAACAACCACAAAACAGAAATTAAACGTGATGTGGATATGGCCTTTTCTAGACTAAGATAATTCCAAGCCAATGGAATTATCTATGAACCCTAAACAAACACATCTCCATGCGTCTTGATCTTTTGGTCCATCCTTCATAGTCTTGTGGAATGCTCCATGCTCCATGCTCCATGTTTTGTGGCTTCTTTGGCTTTGGGCTTCTTTTCTCCAATCTTGGCTAACAATCTACTTTATCTAGCACTAGCTAATATCTATACTAAATAAAATAAATCTCACAAGTTGAGAAAAAATTGGCACGCAGGCCATAAAACCCTAATTAATTATTACAATTAATTGATCAGCTCGCAGGCCGTAAAACCAAACCACAAAATTAAACATCCACATCAAACCACATCCTAAGGCCATATCCAATCACCATGCGATTTGCACATAAACAGTTAAAATCCAATTTTAACGCGCTTGGTCAATTTTAATTGATTTTAGGATTTCTAGGGTTAAAACGGTCCATGGGCCCAACAATCCAATTGCCCGGGCCCAAATAAGTGAACCATAAAGCCCTAGGGCCGGCCCGGCCCAAAACCCGCAAGCTAGGCCCGCGGGTTAGGGCCGCCCAGCCCCTTAGGGCGCCAAGCTTGGGCGGCAAGCAAGGGGGGGCGGTCCCCTAGGGGGCCGAACCTCCTTGTGGAGGTTGTTTCCAAAACAACCTCCTTGCTTGGAGCCCAAGTTTGGTTGTTTCCTTGTTGTGGGAGAACTCCTTCTTCCCCAAGGATGCCCAAACCCTAGATCTTAGATCCTAAAATTTCTCAAACTCACCAATTCATGCATCCAATGCAATAATTGGGTCTTGTTGTGATTAATTCTTTGACAAATTGCATCCAATGCTTGATTTGTCTTGTTTTACGCGATAAACAACAAATTAAGGTGTAAAACAACAAGAATGTAACACATAAACTACGTTTATGCTCTATGACCTGTGGCTCTGATACCACTGTAGGGTTTTGATTCATGGATCGCGCAAACGGAAGCATAATCAAATAAACAACCATGCAAAACCCTCCAAGGATCACAAGTCTAGATGCATAACGATAGTAAAGGTAAGAAATCATAAACACACCTTTGGGTTCTCCTTGATGACTTCAAACGCGAATAGTGTCACGTTCTCTATAGTTGATCCACGCCTAGAGTTGATCCTAGATCTCCAATCACCTTGGTGCTAGCCCGGAATGAAAGGAGGGTGAAGGAATCACGCAAAACGAGGCACAAAAGGGGGTTCGGCCCCTTTGTGGCGTCGGGGACGAGTGGGCGGCGGCAAGGGGGCGACGTCCCTCTTGTTGCTTGCTCTCTCTCTCCTTTGTTCTCTCCTACTCTTGTTATGTTCTCTTTTGAGCATAAGTTGTTTTGGGAAGGAAGGAGGAGGGTCCTTTATATAGTCCAACAACTCCTTGTTAACTACCTAAAGGACTTATTCTAGTCCTACTAGAATTCAATTTAGTCCCTTCCTTGCAAATTAGTCCCTACTAAGTTTGCAAGGGTTTGCAAAGTGATCCTTCTAATTAATTAATCCTATTAATTAATTTCCAAATCTAGTACAACTCTATATAGCGTGTGACCCCATAGGTTCTATCTAGTTGGTAGCAACTCTTTGCTAATATGGAGCGGTTTCTAGCAAAACATCCATTCCAGCCAACTAATAGAATAGTCATCTAGACAACCTTGTACAAGTAATTGTCTCATCCCTTTGCCTCCATATCCGGATTGGACACGAGACATACAAGTCACACTCGTATATCCAATCCCTAGTTTCTCGATCCATGGAATAGCCTTATTCGTGCAAATAACATCAATATCTCTTATATTGATTTATTTGAGTCTGGCCAGACATTCTATAAGCACTATCCTCGAGTGGCCTTGGATATTTGTTCCCGTTATGTGGGAGGGGCAAATCCTCTCTACGTCCACTACGATCCCTAAGCTTGCTTCTCATTGTATCCAGTACACGCCTTTATAACTACCCAGTTACGGTGTAGCGTTTAACGCTACCAAGATCACAATGATCCACAACTAGAATATCTAGTGACTTCAAGTCTAAGGATGACAATACCATTGTACCCGAGAAGCACTTGTGACTCAACATAACATGTATGTAGCCTTCTCGGTAATGGGTCAATCCAGTGCAACATTCCGTAATGCACACCCATGTGTTGGATCATGATATCTCCATATCAATCCAACCCCATACTAGTCTATAGATGATTGTCCCATTTAATCATTATACTCGACTAGGGATATTTAAGATAAACAACACGATTTTAAATCTAAGGACTTCATTATATTAAATATCCAATAAATAATAAATGAATTTCTAGCCAATTACAAATTCATACTAAACTAGATTGCCTCTAGGGCATCTATTCCAACAATCATCGCATTTAATGTTGCAGGTCATGCTGAGGAACCTGTGCTGGAGCAGAGAAGTCAGCCTTCTGCGTCCTATGTCCCGATTCCGAGCTCCCATACCGAGAAGCCTGTCGCGGCTGCTGAACATGCAAGTGAGCCTCTCGAGGACATCATCGAACTTTCCGATGATGCTGAAGCAGATGCTGTGCTGATGGATGAAGATGTCCATACTGGTGCTGAGGAAGTAAGGAAAAGTGCTGCTAATGCTTTCGCATCTGAGAGCGTCCTTCGCCAAGCGACTTCGGCTGTCCCTTCGCCTCCGGCGATGACTGAGCCAGAGGCACCTATTCCTGCGTGGAGCTTTTGGGGCTCGCAGGTTGGGAATGCAGTCGCAGCTGGTGCGGCCTACACTCTTCCTCCTGACTACGAGAGATTGGAGCTCGCAGCTGATAGGAGAGCTATGGAGCGAGGACAGTCTTCGACCACCCCGGCAGCGCGCATTCCTTCTCTTCATGAGATTCTGGAAGGAACTGGTAAGCAGAGCTTTACTGTTCGCATTTTACATTATTTTCTTGCGAGTTTGACATCATAACTTAGTTTTGACGTCTCTTCAGGTTTGAAGCAAACCGATGTAGACTGGGTGGTTCGAATGCGCCTCACCTACCCCCAATCGTTTGTGAGATCTCTGGAGATAGGGCCCTTCGACAGGAGGCTGTTTCTTACTGAAGCCATTTGGATTTTGGAGCAGCTGTCTGCGGCTACGCCTGCGACCATTTCTGTCCAGAGTGCTGAATTGCTATGTGGCATGTGCCAAAATCTCCTGACCAAAGTCCAAGGCAGACTGGGTTTCAAATTTCTTATGAACAGAGTCACGCTGATTCGCGCAGCCGTAACTTTGAAACTCGGCCACCAGAATCTCGCAGCTGAGAAGCAGAAGGTGGAGCAGCAAAAGCTAAAGGTTGATGAAGCTCTGAAGCTCTATCATGAGATGAATGCCAGGTGCGAGCTATTGAAGCAAGAAGTGGAACAAGTAGAGAAGCTGAGCCATCAGTTCGAGCCCCAAGACTCCTTGATCAAGAATTTGCTTTGACTTTTCAAATTTTGAAAAATAGCAAGAAAATAGCTGAAACATTAATGTAATGTTTGAAACATTAATGTAATGTTGCTAGGGTTTCTCCCCCCTTTTTTTAACAACAAGAATGAATTTGCCCGTTTTGCCCTTTCCCGGGATTTGATAGGATATCTCTGTGCATATCCAATTATGACATCAGCAATTGATACTCTGCTTGATTTTCGCGCTAATTTCTCGGCAGATAAGCACGCTTTCGTTGGGAAGTCCATCCGAATCATGACCATCCGTCATTTATTAGGATACGCAACTGAATCGTCGTAGCCTTTAGTAGGGTAATTGATTGTTACCGCTTTTCAAGGCGTAAGTGATTGAACTTACCCTCTTTTCGAATTCTGCTGACTCATCTTTGGCAACTGAAGAGTCTCCACAGGGTCTATATAAACCTTGTCTTTGCTATTTGGGTTCTTCATCCCAAAAAATGTGCTTTGCCGTAAGTCCTTACGACTGCTGGCTTCAACGCTTGTTTTTCGTTGATTCATGGCAACTTCAAGTTGTGAATCCTGAGTTTGCGCTTTGTGCTGTAGAAATAGTTTCCAAGATCCACTTTATGAGGCTTATTTCTCTTTATAACCATCATAAAGGAGATGGAGATGATATCTCATGTGTGTTCGAAGAAATTTCTTCGTGTATTATGTGTGCAGGTCATGTTTCCGGCCGCCTCCCGGTGAGGTGCAGCGCCGAAGTGACCGTGCTATCGCCTCGTAATGAACGGCGGAATTCTTCTCCAGCCTCCCTGGAGAAGAACTTGTTGCCCCCACGTTCGTGAGCTCAGGGTGACGGAACGCTGCGTTCATCCCCGTCTACAAGGAGCCCTTGCCCTTTGGAGCTTCTGCTTGCCTGTTGATCGCTGGAACCGGTGGTTCCTTGGGCAAATGTTATGGGGTGCAGATCTGACAAGGGTCTTGTCAAATACTGGGATCTTGAACATATGGCTTCATGTGGCTCTTTGGAGCAAGATCCCACCTGTGACAGATGTTCACCCGCAGATCTGCGTATTGCATAGCCGGTGTTGGAACCAGTGGGCTCATCCTTTTTCAGTCGGGATTCCCGCGATGTGTTACTTCATGCTTTTCGAACGTATTGTAAGCCACGTTGGCTGCGTAGTTAGATTTGAGCTTTTTCGCTTGTAAGCTGCTATCTAGACAGATAAATTGTAAGTCTTTTTCGACTCATAATGATAAATAGCTTTTGTATTATCTGCTGTCTCTTTACAACAAAATACAATTTCGCATGCGTTTCGGCATATTTCGCCTTGCATAATGCTACGTAATGGTTTCGCATTTGCGATCTGCTATATGAATTCGCGGATGTTTCACTAGATCGTTTGAGATCATATTTTCGCAGCTGTGCCATCCTGGCAGATGGGCTTGTGATTGGCCTTTGTGAATCATTTAAGATCATTTTCACAATATTGCTATCGTAGTAGATAGTCTTTAGTAGATCAATTAAGATCGTTAAATTGTGCGAGTTGCTATCGTGGCAGATAGGCTTTATTAGAAGATCAATTGGGATCATTTTTCGCATGAGCTGTTATCGCAACAGATAGGCTTTTAGAAGATCAAATAAGATCATTTTGCGCATGAGTTGCTATCGTAACAGATAGGCTTTAGAAGATCAACTAAGATCATTTTTGCGTAGGATGCTATCGCAACAGATAGGCTTGAAAGATCAATTAAGATCGCATTTGTATGTGTTGCTATCGTGACAGATAGGCTTCAGAGGATCAATTAAGATCGCATTTTCATAGGCTGCTATCGTGACAGATAGGCTTAGATGATCAATTAAGATCGCATTTGCATGGGCTGCTATCGTAAGGGATAGGCTTAGATGATCGATTAAGATCGCATTTGCATAGGCTGCTATCGTGAGAGATAGGCTTAGATGATCAATTAAGATCGCATTTGCATAGGCTGCTATCGTAAGAGATAGGCTTAGATGATCAGTTAAGATCGCATTTGCATGGGCTGCTATCGTGAGAGATAGGCTTAGATGATCAGTTAAGATCGCATTTGCATGGGCTGCTATCATAACAGATAGGCTTAGATGATCAGTTAAGATCGCATTTGCATGGGCTGCTATCGTGAGATTTAGGCTTAGATGATCAATTAAGATCGCATTCGCGGATTGTTATTGTAGCGGATGACTCACTGTTAACAGCTATAACAAACTGAAATAAAATAAAATTGACATGCACAAATACGAAGTTTCTCATTTGGGAGAATTTTCTTATTATAATGCTCTCATATGGGAGAGATGGGATTACAATCCTCTCATATGGGAGAGGAGATTGTGTAAATCGTAGCCACACAAGACATTAAGCGACGTTATAATAAAACGCATGAAATGAGAGAAGTCAGGGATAGTACTTCTTAATCCAGCGCATGTTGACTGAACTCGGAGTTGAGGTTGTGCCGTGCAACCTTCGTATGCTGCAGTAGCCACTGTCAAAGACTTCTGTGACTTCGAAGGGTCCTTCCCAATTGGCTGCGAACTTCGGGTGAGTCGCTTCTCGCATACAGTGATCAGATGCGCGCAAGACCAAGTCTCCGACTGCGAAATCTCTTCGCTGGACCGTCTTATTGTAGGCGCGAGCGATTCTTTCCTGGTACCGCTTGTTGCTCCTTTTGGCTTGTTCTCGCTTTTCCTCCAGCAAGACTAAGTCGTGATCGCGTTGATTTTCATAGAGTGCATGGAAGGCCAGCCTTGCCGAATTGACTCTAACCTCCGCAGGTACTACAGCTTCGGCCCCATAACATAGTAGAAATGGCGAGGCCCCCGTGGGTGTCCTTGGAGAAGTTCGGTAGGCCCACAGAGCTATGCTTAGAGAGTCGGCCCACTTCTTGTGGTCATCTGCGACCATCTTGCTCAAAATTCTCAACAGCGTTTTGTTGGTCGCTTCGGCTTGTCCATTTCCCTTTGGGTAATAAGGGGTAGAACAAATCTGCCTGATATTGTACTCCGCTAGTTTCGCAGCTACCTGGCGATTAACAAAAGGAGTACCGTTATCTGAAAGAATGGTGTTTGGGATTCCGAACCTGCATATGATGCTTTCCTGGATGAAGTTGACCACAGCCAGCGCATTTGCCGTCTTCAGTGGTATTGCTTCCACCCACTTGGTGAATAGCTCAGTCGCGGTGAGAATGAAATGGTTCCCGTGCGACGTCGGTCGGATGGGACCGATGAAGTCCCGAGCCCATGTGTGAAATGGCCATGGTGTCCCTAATGCATGTGGATCCACGGCGGGAGCGTGCACTAGGTTCCCTTTGAATTGGCACTCCTGGCTACGTCGCACTTTGGTGCGGCAATCGACCTCCATCGTGGGCCAGAAATACCCGATTGAGAGGAGCTGTCCGCATAATTTCGCACCTCCTTGGTGTTCCACCTGATGAGAAAGGTCCATGACTTCTTGTGCCTCTCTGCCGTCTAGACATCGCAGCAAGTTGCCCTCGTGACCTCTTCGCCAAAGTAGGTTTTCCTGTACCACATATCGAGACGCTTTCCTTTTCAATTTCTCGGCTTCTTTTCTTGATTCGGGCACGGTGCCCTGGGTGAGGAAATCAAATAGTGGCTTCCTCCAGTCCGTGTCGTCATCGGTTAGGGCGATGAGTAGAGAATCTTTTATTAGTGCGCAACTCTCGCACTTTCCTTGTATCAGGGCTGCGGCTGTTGACATGTCTGGCCAATGAATGCCATATCTCTGAGCCTTCCTGTAGATTGACACCTCGCTTTCTCCGCAAGCGTGTTGGTGAATCTTTTCTAAAAATAGTTGTCCCTCTCGCTCGGAGACGCATCGCATGAGTATTCCGCCAGGACCCTTGTAATAAAGGGTGTTGTCATGTATGCAGTACCCTTTTGTGAGTGCCCAGCTTTCACTGCTTGTGCCTTCCGCAATAGCTTGCAGGATTGCTTTCCTCCAGTCTGCGTCATCCATGTGTTCGTCGTCGCACGCATCCTCTGTTAATGCCGACGACGTTCGCACTTCAATAGAGATCTTTGCGGGGCATTTGTCAGTGCTGACCTTAGATCCCAAGGTTGCCAAGGCGTCCGCATGTCTGTTGTCTGCTCGGGGCTTGTGCTCGTACTTCACATCGCAGAATTGCTGCATCAGCTTTTGTACTAGGGTGCGGTAAGACAGGAGGTTGATCTCCTTCAAACCATATTCGCCCGAGGCTTGCTTAACAATCAGCTTGGAATCTCCCATGACCGTTAAGTTGCTTACTTCCAAAGCTTTCGCCGCACGGAGCCCCGCGATGAGAGCCTCATATTCCGCTTCGTTGTTTGTGACTGCGAAGTTGAGCTTTGCGGACATCTGTATGACTTCCCCGTCTGGCTTTGTCAAGACTATCCCAATGCCTCCACCTTTCCTTCTGGACGAGCCGTCAAAGTGGAGCGTCCAATAGGGCACGTCGATTGCATAGATCTCAGGGCCTTCGAGCTCTTCCTCGATCACGGGCTCGTGGCTGTTATCGGGGAACTGTGCCAACAGATCCGCTACCGCTTGCGACTTGATCGTTCGCGGTCGCACGCATGTGATATCGTATTGAGAGATGGTCATGTACCATTTCGCCAATCTCCCGCCCGGAGTAGTGTGAGTTAGCAAATATCGTATAGGGTCGCTCTTGGTGACCACTACTACTTTGTGTGATGCAGAATAGTGTTTCAACTTCTCTATCACAAAGAATAAGGAAAGGCAATGACGTTCGATGTCTGTGTACCTTGATTCAGCAGGCTGCACGATGCGAGAGATGTAATAGATAGGTCTCTCTTGGCCTTCATACTCCTGAGCCAAGAGCGCTCCTATAGATCTCCTTGTTGATGTCAGATATAGCAGAAGCGGTGATCCCAGTTGAGGTGCGATCATTATTCTTGAGGACGTCAGTAAATCCTTCAGCTTTTCGAATGCGGCTTCGTGCTCTGGGGTCCAGTTGTACGCAGCGTCCTTCTTGAGGAGAGCACTAAAACAGCAGGTGATTTCTGCAATCGCTGGGATGAATCTTTGCAGATATGATAGCTTTCCCAAGAATGTTTTCAAGGTACTCTGGTTATGGGGTGGTGTCATGCTGGTGATAGCTGATACTTTCGCAGGGTCAGGCTCGATCCCTTGGCGATGAACCACGCATCCCAAGAATTTCCCTGATGTTACCCCGAATGCGCACTTCATGGGATTCATTTTCAGTTGAAAACATCTGCATCTATTGAACACCTTTCGTAGATCTTCAAGGTGGTCTGCTTCGTGCTTGGATTTGACCACCAGGTCATCCACATAGAATTCCACTTCTTTATGCATCATGTCGTGAAACAGAGCCATCATGGCCCGCTGATAGGTTGCACCCGCATTTTTGAGACCGAATGGCATTACGGTGTAATTGAACACCCCCACCGGAGTGATGAATGCAGTTTTCCGCGCGTCTTCGGGATCCATCTTGATTTGATTGTACCCGCTGAAGCCGTCCATGAAACTGAACATGCGATGGCCCGCTGTTGAATCGATAAGCAAATCGATGTTGGGCAGTGGGAAATCGTCCTTGGGGCAGAAGCGATTGAGATCTCGGAAGTCCACGCAGATGCGGAGCTGTCCGTTCTTTTTCACTACTGGCACGATATTGGCCAGCCATGTGGGATGATGATTCGGCTCTATGAATTTGGCATCCAGGAGTTTGACAATCTCCTGCTTGATTTTCACGTTAAGCTCCGGCCTGAAGCTCCTTGTACTCTGCTTTACTGGTTTAGACCCAGGGATGATGTCTAAACGGTGCATGGTGATGCTTGTATCCAGACCTGGCATCTCATCATATTCCCATGCGAACACATCCTTGTATTCAGTTAGGAGTTGTAGCAGTCCTTGCTCCTCTTCGCTTGTGAGGTCCGCACTTAGAAAGACTGGCCTTTTCTTTTCCTCGTTCGGGCTGAGGAACACTTCCTTTAGCTCTTGCTTTTGTGGTCTGGGCATGTCTTCCATGCATTCAGGTGCTTCTTTGAGTTTCTCGTCTGGAGCGCCCTGTGTTGGCTCTTCCGTCAGCGCAATTTGCTCGATTTGATTGATTTGCCCAGGGATATCCCCATGCCCGCGTGAGGACATCCCCGCGCACCTTCATATGCGATAACATTTCTTCCCATTGGCGTAGAAGCTCTCTATCTCCTTGCCCTCGGGGTCATGCTTCGCGATTCTCTTCAGAGTATACACGTTCTTTCGATGATATGCGATACGCGGCGCCTCTTCGCGTGTAGGCGGCTTTTCCTTGGCCTCTTCCCTTGTCACCATTACTCCCGCAGGCGACTGGTCCTTGATGTCCTCCCAGAGAGGCAAAGGAATAGGGTTGAATGGTCCAGGTGTTTGCTCGTCCGCCATCTCAGTGAACCACACCGCCTCGCTGAGATGTGCTTCGTCCAGGTTGAATGGGTTCGTCGAAGCCGGTATCTCGACTATTCTGTCGTTCCAGATAGCTTTCATAACTTGGTGAGCCGTTGAAGGGACTGCGTCGAAGCGATGAATACAGGCTCGACCTATAATCATGTGGTACGTGGTGTTCGCGTCTATGACATAGAACTTTGCTGAGCACTTGATTTTGCCAATCTGAACGCCCAGGCGGATCCATCCGATCGTCATTCTAGAGTCGCTTCCGAATCCCATCAGCGGAGATGGACGTCTGACGATCTTGTGCTCGGAAATCCCTGCTAGCTTCAGTGTGTGGAGCGAAACGACGTTGACCGCTGCTCCTCCATCGACGAACGCTCGTTTGAACTCGACGCCATTGATGATGGCGGTCACGTACAGAGGTCTTTGGTGGCTCGCATCCGTCTTCTTGTCGCTGGCAGAAAAGGTCATAACCTTTTCTGTAGAGCGGGATGCCCTGATGACTTTCCCGTTGGAGACTACGAGGTCCTCCTCGTAGTCCTCCGCTATTCTCAAGATCGCTTTCGTCATATCAGTCCGGCACTTCTCGGAGAAGTTCATCTCGTCGAAGAATCTGCTGAAGCCGTGCGACCCTTTCATCCGGTCAGCACGCTCATCCTCCGTGTCCATGTTGTAGTCTTCGTCTTCATGGACCTCAGCAACGATGGGTATACCATCCTCTGCGACTTCTTCCAAGTCGACGATTGAGATCATGGCGACCTCTTTGCCCTTCGAGCCCTGCTCCGCATGAGCAGGAAGCGGGTTGTTGTGCACGTCCTTTCTGTGATCACTGACGATTAGCTCGCCGTTCTTCATCTTCTGGTCGAATGCAAACCTGAGCTTTTTACATTCCGCTGTGGGGTGCATGACCTTACCATGGTACTCGCACCACTTAGGGTCCCTCACCATCTCCTTGGAGGGTGTTTTCTCGAGCGGTGGCAGGACGCCGTCCTTGCGCCACTGTCTGCAGAGGTCGCTTGCTTCCTCTACTGAGCATGGCAGAGGCGGTACATCGAAGTTCGCAACCTTCGCTTGCTTCTGGGGCGAAACTGTATGGACCTCAGCTTCGCGTCCCCTCTTGTAGCTAAATCTCCCGATCTTGTAAGTAGTGCCGCTCGAAGGTCGCTCCGGAGCGCTCTTCTTTTTCCGTCTCTCGACTATAGGCTCGATGTTCTTCGTGCATTCGATTAGCTTTGAAAACGTAGGTGTTTGCAAATTGATGAGCATACCTTTGTATTCATCTCGCATGCACTGCAGGCATATCTCTACGAGCCGGCTTTCGGGCATTGGATCTTTGCACTCCAAGGATTTCGCCCTGAATTTCTTGATGAAAGTGATTCCGTCCTCCTCGCGCTTCTGATACATCCGCGAGAGATGGATCATCGTCACCTTTTCTTCCATCTGGAAGAACTTGGTATAGAACTTCTGGACCATGTCGTCCCAAGTCTTCACGGATCCGGCTTCCAATGTTCGGTACCATTTGTATGCAACGTTCCCTAGAGATTTTGGGAACTCTCGCATCAGCAGCTTGGGATCAGCTCCGTACGGACCCATGACATCAATGAAACGCATGACGTGCTCATGATCGTTTCCATTGACGTCCTCGAACTTATCCCATTTAGGAGCCTTGTACCCCGCCGGGTTAGGCATGAGATAGATCTCTCGTGGAATAGGTGGATCGTTGTCTAACTTCGGGATAATGGTATCCGCGAATGACTGATGAGCCAGAATAGTGTCCACGCGCTTCTGCAGAGACGTCATGCATTCTGGAATGCTCCCCTCGGTAGTTGACGGAGGGGTTGCCGCAGGCGGGGGCGACACATACGCCGTCGGAGGATTGGGAGCGTACTGACTACCCGCGTTCCCCCAGATCGCCGTTGGGGGAGGCAAAGGGTACTGCAGAGTTGGGTTAGACGCCAAAGCCGAGGGCTGAGGAGTGTGAGCAGCAAGAGGCAACATCTGAGCCGTTGACCCTTGAACCGACGGCAGCTGCGTAGTCGCCGGTGGAGTCTGCAGATTGGGGTTGGGAGGTGTGGTTGACGCTCCCAATCCTGGAGCGGTAGGGGATCCTCCTCCTTGAGGGACAGCGGTGGATGATGAGGGGTTTGGCGCAAGGGTGCCCAGAATGGCCAAGATCCGTTCTAATTGCGCAGACTGAGCCTTGAGAGCTTTCGCCTGACTCTGAACAGTGGCGTCCAAAGACTCTAGCGTCGGTGTCTCACCGGGAGTCGTAGGAGTACGGCGGGTCTTGTCTCCCGAGGGAGCTTCGGTGGACGGCGATCTGTTGCTGACATCATCCTCCTGAGACATGGTTGCTTTTGTTGGTAAGTTCACGTCGGGTTCACCAAAATGTGCACAAGAGATTCCGGCGGGGAGACCTCTGTGTACACCGTATGTAGTGGATCAGGGATCGCACAGGAAGAGAGGGGTTGTGTGTAGGGAGAGAGTAAGGCAGTAGCAATGTCGGAGAGAGAGACAGAGGTTTGGCAGAGCTTCCGCGTATGGCCAGTGTGTTCCTTTTTTATGGAAAGGGTAACGTCCTATATATAGCAGAGAACGTGACCGTTGTAGTGTGGTTAATGCGCCCATTGATGGCGGCTTAATTAGCTTAACCATAACGGCACGTTCGTCCGAGTATATAGGGACCGTTACAGCACGTTGTGCGCGAATACCGGAACCGTTACGAGGTTGACCGGGTTTGACCGGATTGACCGGGTTTATGGAGCTCGTGCCATAAATCTCTCAAAACAGTTTAAGGTCGCGCGCGGGCTTGGCTCGCACGCGACAGGGCTTACTCTAGCCTCCAAACCACTAAGTCCCTACAAGTCCCGTGCAGTGGTATGCGAGGGCTCTGTCTCGCAGCCCCCACATGGATCAGCTCGGCTGGTGATCCAGTGTGTGTGGAGCACAATATGGTGTGCTGGATGTTTGCCACGTGGTCAAGATCTGTCAGCTCAGAAAGCACTATCTACAACTGCCATAACACGCTTCCTTGCGGTTCTCTTAGTTCTAGCCATCTATAAAAGAAAACAACTTCATATACTCTCTTACTCCACAATTTGTATCATAAACCAAAATGTTTGCCCTTATGAAATAAGTACATACTCCCAAAACTTTAATTTTTGATCACACGAGACTTTCGAAAACAATTTCAACTTTTGATCACCCAAACAATAGACACCTAACCTAACTCCAATGAAAAGCCTCAAATCCAAACACTCAGTTAAATTGGATGGGCTAAAGCTCTTAGCTAGGAGAGGGTGGGTGGTGATACTCACTTACTAAGCCTATTTTCTAAAGACCTAAACACATAATAGACTATTCAAGACTACCCAAATTCCCAACGGCTTGTCAAATTTTAAATTCTTTTCCTATGTCCATTTTAAATTTTCCTACAGGTTTTAATTCCTTTTTGGATAACCTGGCTCTGATAGCAACTGTAACACCCCCAAAACGACCAAGCCGGAAGCCCGGGGATGTCACTCCGTACCCGAGATTAAACCCGAATACAAGGAGATTTTATAACAGAATATCCAACCAAAAATCCATAAAATAATTATTTAAAACTTTAAAACTCGTCTTGCCACAAATATGGGCATTATTACAAATATAAAATTTAAACTACTATCTAATGTTCAAATGAAACTAAATGTGAATGTTACTACTTTCATGAGTCGCGTTTTCCCCTCGGACCAAGCTCCCATATAACCTGTGGTGTAGAAAACAAAAGAGAACACCACAGTTTCCAAAGTCAGCGGAAATACTGAGTAAGTAACACCCAAGCATGGAAACAGATCATGAAGTAATTTGAAAACCATTTTGTAGTAGTTTAGCTAAAACAAAGTGAAAGTAAAAGCTTTGACCCTTTAATAAAAGAAATGAGATGAGAGATTCCGAGTTCATTTATATTTTCCAAATCGCATCCATTATCCAAATAATGGGATTCCAAAACTCACGATATTCTATTTTCCATTAGCAACATCCAATTCAAAAACCAATTTATTAATTTGTTGATACGGGGAAAACCAACCAACCACTTCGCAAGCATCCAAGACCTTAAGTGTCGACACCCCCTTACAGACTTCTTGCGGCCAGAAGAGTGAGTACAAGGAGCTATCCGGGGACTTGCAACCGGATTAAATAAATTAAATTGAACGAGAGACCGAAGTCAACACGCCCAATGCCAATAGTAACCATACAACAACAATCATCCCCGTACAACTCTTCCACTTTATGTTATCGTCGATTATTAGATTGAAGTGATATTTTCACAAAACATTTCAATTCGAAACAAGTATTCAAGCATCACATATTTTGCATAAAATCATTTTGAGACAAATAGGAATGAAAACATTTGACACGAAAAGAGGAATGGGCGCTAGGCCTGGCATGTTTACTTACCTTGAATCTCAAGCAAAGCAAATCACTTCCTAGTAATACTCGACGTGTCCTTCGTCAACGAAATTGTCGCCTACAAATTTAATAGTATCCTAATCAACACATTGCACACGAAGTCCTATAGGTAAATGAAATAAATCTCGTACTAACTATCCCCAACCTTTACTAAGACGAACAACCTCTTTTATAGAAAATACACTTTATAGAGTTAACGTTTATTATTGTAAAACATAGCTATAGTTATAAAAATATAACTTATAAGATTAACTTATTATTTCCCTTATTATTGGGTAGAGAAGCATATTATTTTCCCCCAAAACAATAATAATTCTAATAGTAGTTCCTCCCAACCAAACAAGCCTTAGTAGAGAGCATAAGTTATAAACTAACTACCTTTTATTTAAAAGAAATAACAAATTTATTTGAAGAAAATAACTTATTCTAATTTGTTATAAGCCTATAAAAATAAATAAGAAAAATATATTTTTATCACCCTTATTCTATACTTTTATTTTTGGGTAAGGATGAGTGTAAAAAAAATGATTTTAAACTTGTATAAAAGAATTGTCTTGTATGAGATTCGAACCTAGAACCTCACATCCACACTCCCACCAAGCCTTACGTGTTAGCATTTAACCACTGGGCCACAACCCCTTTTGTTCTCTTCCTTTAACCCACTATTTATATACTAATTTACAGTACAAAGGAAGACAAAATAAAAGAAGCAAGAAATAAAAGAAACAGTAGGTTTACCCGAAGAGAGAGAAACGACGGGAATGGTGACGGGGAAGGACTGGTGGCGAGTTCGGCGGCGCACGAAGGCGGCACACGGTGGCGGCGCACGGCAGCGGCGGACCGGGCGGCGGCGGGGAGCCGGGTTCGCCGGCAAAGCGACGCAAGAGAGAGAGAGAGAGAGAGAGAGAGAGAGAGAGAGAGAGAGAGAAAGAGAGAAATTGAGATTGAGAGATGAGGGATTGGTGAGAGAGATTGAGTTTGGTAGCTTGAATGGGTGTGAGAAATTTCTGAGATTGATGGGTTTATATAGGTAGAGAGGTGAAGAATTCAACCTCCATGAGGAAACCCACTTTGAAAATTTTGGTTTTGAATCGGGACCAAAAATTGGCAAAATTGGGTTGCTTGATGCTAAATTATCGAGCCTTGATGAGTTTAAATCGAATAGGGAGTGATTTGGGACAAACATCAACGAATTTGGTGAAGATTCGGAGTGGTAATGGTGGTGTTTGGGTTGGAGATGGAGTTCTTCCTCCATGGGAGAGTTTGAGGAAGAAGACGACTATTTTTAGGGTTAAAGACACTTTCACCCCCACTGTTTTGGATAAAAGTCACTAGCACCCCCCTGAATTAAATAAAAGACTCTTTATAAAGTTGAGAAAATACATAATAACCCCAAATAGTTACTAGTAATAAAAATTAACTTCCTATCAATAAGATTAGCTCCCAACACTTATACTAGTGTCATATTGACACCAAATAATATTTTAAAATATAATAGTAGCATATTAACACCCCAAAACTTATTATAATATTATATTAACACCCAAAAGTTATAGTAATATCATAAATACCCATTTTCACAAAACGGGGTATTTCACATATGGCAAGTCAGGCCTGGTAATGGTTAAGTACTGCATAGCACCACACCTAAAAATCCCATCACTTGATGTCACAGAAGAAACAGAAGCATCACCATGTTTGTTCATTACCAGTAACCACATTAGGAGTAACAACAGGTTTACTGTCTAGCATTCCTGTCTTAGCCAACAAATCCCTTACATACTTAGACTGATGAATGTTCAACCCAGATGATGATCATCAATAGACCAGGAAAGTAACTAAGCTTACCCAGGTCCTTCAAGGCAAACTGATGCTTAGCCAACAGGACTAAAGGTCTTCGTCTAATCAATCCCAAGTTTTTGTAAGAACTTCTTGGCTACAAGTCTAGCCTTGTATCTTGCTATTGACCATCAGCTGCCCTTTTGATCTTAACTTAGCTCCAATTGGTCTTCTCTGTGGATGTAAGGGAACCATAGATCATGTATTCTGTTGTAACAATGTTTGGTACTCTGGGAATGCCCTACAAGGCCAAGCACGCGGCAAAGTAGGTGGAATTTGTAGCTGGGAGACAAAACCAACCAACCTATGGAGGAGCATCAAGCCATAATCAGGTGGCAAGGTCTTCTGCTGTTTCTTGAAACACCAACTAATTCTAGAGGAGGAGTTGCGTAATTGTTTCTCTGGCTCAACTGATTGCTTGATAAAGCAAAGCATCCTCCCTCACAAAGCAATGCCTGTCATATAGGCTTACATCCCTTGCATCATCAGCAGTAGGTGGCAAAACATATTTCAATACCTGAAAAATGTAATATTGAAACATATCAAGAGCAAAAATATACTACTATGGGTACTGAAGAAATTATGAGTCTTTAGCCCGGTACTAACTAAACTACTACTGGTACTATATCTTAGCACAACCACAAGTACCTAGGTCAACACACAAAATATGTTTCCATACAGTGCCAGACATCTCCAAAATGATTGCACATGTCACAAGATGAGCATACGATCTAACAAACATTAACTGACTTATTCTGAACTCAAAAAATGAAAATCAGTCGTGCGATAAAGTGTATAACAAACTTTGGACCATACCAGCTAACCTATCAACCTCAGGATCTGCACGCGTCAAAGGCAAATGAAATGAAAATGTGGTCTACCTAGATTTGATAGGATTCATCATCTCAAGAAAAAACATGGACTTCCTCTAATGAATATTATCAAGTAGTAATATCTCGAAACTCATTATACCCTCCAATGTAAATGCAGCTGTTAGGTGCTATGAGCTCGTGCATACAAAGTCAAGTTCTCTTTCAGGATCCATTGATCGTCACTTGTGTAAATCTAAATATTCACCAAGCTCTTGTTTGGGCCTATCAATCCAAAGATTTCTCCTATATCGTTCATGATTGAATGTCGACAATGCATAGACATTTACTACATTAGTAAGATGAAAAAGCACCCCGACATATGAAAGGACAGTCACATTCCGCCTAAACAAACCTGAAAATCTGGCGCTGTATCAACTATAACTCTATAAAGGCTTCAATGTTTCAGCAGGCACTCCAACATCATCATGCGTTCTTTTAAGAATCATCCATGTCAAATTACGGGGAGGATATCACATCAAAACATGTTCAAGAATACCTAGAACAACTTCGAACAGATTTATAGAGTATGGATATCTGTTTATGATTGGAAAACTACTCGTTCTCACAATTTCCTTAAATCCCACTACTGAGCTTGGCTAAATACAGATGCAGATATCCAAGTATTTTTTCTACATTGGAAAATGCTCAATCAGTTTTCAATATATAATTATTATGAGGATATAACTTCAAGCCTAACATATCATAAACAGACAAACCGTACCTGGATCAGAAGATATAATTGCTCCTCCGCCATAATTGGGGCCTGCTTGAACAGTGCCTGATGGTGAAATTATGCTCTACTGCCTCGAGCACAAACAACAGAATCTGGTGTAAGTTCATATTCTGTTCCTTCGGCAGAATTGATTGCCTGATAAAACAAATCATCCACCTTCGAGGGCATTGTGGGCCGTGTTTGTTTTGTGACTTATAGGTCAATTCTGGATTATAAGTTGAAGACAACTTATAAGCAGTGTTTGGTGTGTGACTTATAAGCTGAACTTTTGATTTGGAATTATAAGTTCATAGTGTAAAAATGAACTTAAGAAAAAGATGGGTTTTTAAAGCTTTTTTAGAACTTTTGGACTTAACAGCTTTTACACCAAACACACAAATATTTTTTCTGCATCTTTTTTATCGTAGTTTTTTTTTACATAAACTTATAAGTCAGCTTGAGTTGCAAATAAGTCATACTAAACTCACCCCTGGTTTATAAATCCTGTCTTCCGGTGTGAAATTATGCATCTACTTTCCCTTTCCAGGACATTGGACCCATGTTACCTGGAGGACGGACCAATCTACTTTGTGGGATGAGAATGGGATTTCTTACGGAAAAAGACCTTCTTCAGAGTGCTAGATGTGAAATCTCATGTATTTCTTCATTTATGGATGCCATAAGAACTCTTCTATTTACTCTTTCAACTCAAAACTCCGGTATTTCCTATACTTTAGAAGACGAAAAACTAAAAAAACTGACAACTTGTAGAATAATTAACCTTAAAGAGAGAAAAATAATCCAATCTGGGCACTAGTGTACCATATTCAGAACATGGTAAAGCAACTCGCTAGGGCCTGAGAGAATTGTGCTAGTACAGCACTAGGCATGGTAATCATCTGACCGTTATCGTTCCATGCTCTCCTCAACTGGGCAGGGTACAATCAGCAGTGTTATGTCATCATCTGATTTCTTTTGATTTCCAGACTACAGAAATTAATTAATTCTCTACCTTGTTTAAAGTTAGGTCCGCGAACCCATATTTCCCCTAACTGGTTTGGTGGAAGAGACTTCTGGAACAAGTATACCAGCTGAACGAGAATGTGGAGGGAGCCAAATGTTAATTCTCAACAGAACCAATTCCAGTGGACTCAATCTCAGAAGGATACGAGTAAAAACCACTCTATATAACCAAAAATACAGCTACAATAAACACTCAAGCAATTTCTGTACCAAGGAATTAAGGCCTCCTGATAGATGAAGCTAGGCCTAGATGAAGCATAAAGAAAGTCAACCGAAATCATAGTGATTTACTGGCTTCAATAATCTTGTTTGTATTCATAATACTGCGATATAACGTTGTTATTCACATCTAGACACATATCCATTAAGAAACTAAAGCTAAACACCTAGCCAAAGAAGATACATGTATCCAGAATAAGTTGAGTAACGGTACCAGTTAAGTGGCATTCAAGAATTAAAGAAGCTCTAACAAACGGAAGTTCAAGAAAATGAGTAAGACAAACCTTAAGCATACATTGCAGTCCTGAGAAGTGGCATTATGTTCTCCCATGCTTTCCGTCAAAGCAGCCTTATAACTAGATATACCTATTTATTTTCTAGCCAGCAGCTCCTAACTTTAGGACCGGCACGCATCAGGCAACATGATGAGAGGCAAAAAAAAAAAATGAGAATGTGGTCTACCTAAATTTGAGAGGATTCATCTCAAGCAAAAACTGTAATTCCTCTCGTGATCATTATCAAGTAATATCTCGAAATTTATTATACCCTCTAACGAAAATGCAGCTGTTAAGTGCTACAGGATCGTGCATATAAAGTCAAGTTCTCTTTCACGGCCCATCTAAAATATTCACCAAGCTCTTGTTTGGGCCTATCTATTCAAGGATGTCTCTAATATCTATTATTTCTATCGCCAAAACAATATCAATCTTAGAAGGGTAGCTGCCAGCCTATTAGTGATCCTTGCAGTTCAGCAGTCATCCCAATTCTAGCCTCTTCGTACCTAAGTCCAATGGAACTCTAAAATATATTTCTTTCCAATAATAGAAAAATCTATGAGTAATAAAAGGGCGGTGGAATAGTGCTTTGTTCGAACAAGTGAGGTGAGGAGTTGATTGAATAGTAGCCAAGGGTCACATTCGAAGCATCGTCTAGAACTGATTAATGGCGTCATCGTCAAGTCCTCCCCTGTTAAGGTGAAATGATGATTGATTTTGAGGGCAGCTAAGAAGGAATTGAGAATGCTGAACCTTCATTTCATGTAAAATGCCTTAATGCGGAAATGTTTATGCTAATTTATGTCTTGTTTTACTTGAAACACATTGTAACGTACGAATATATCACATAGGTAAACAAGCGTAAATATGATAACCTGATATAAAAATAATCAAGTGAATTCGCATCACAACTTTTTCCCACCTTTTATTAACAGTCGTCACACAACCATGTGATCTAGCATTGCAAGTGACTTCAAGAACTTTGAGCACCTTTTCTCGGGTAAACAGTGATACCCAAAAATTGCTTAAGCACCTCCTTGGAAGTCTCGTCTAACCCATCATCATCCAAAATTTGAAATATATACCTTATTGTGCCTGTGCAAACCGCAATCCCTCTCTTACGCATCCTCTCAAGAGTCGTAACTGCCTTCAACATCTCTCTATTCTTCAGATATGCATCAGCAACAATGGAATACGAATAAAAATCTGGCAAGCACCCATTTTCTTCCATTTGATGTAACATCTGATTTGCTTCATCAAATAGGCTTTTCTTACAAAGTCCATTCAGCATGATAGTGTATGTTCGAACGTCAGGTTTTGGTCCTTTGGCAGAGAGGTTCGAGAAGAGCTCCTGAGCAGCGAAATGTCTTCCACCTTTGCACAAACCATCTAGAATCACATTATACATCACAATATCAGGCTCAAATTCTTCACTTTCAAGTTGTTCCAAAAATGTAACCGCCTCGTCAAGTTTCTGGTTTTTGCAAAAGCCATCCAACAGAGTTGCGTATGTGAAAGCATTGGGAAATATGCCTTGACCTTTCATCTTGCCGAGAAGATGAACTGCGTCTCTAGTTCTACCTGCTTTACAGAAGCCACCAATGAGAGTATTGTAGGTAACTGTGTCAAGAAGAACTTGCTTGTGAGTCATTTCCTCAAAGACAGTCGTAGCTTCATCAATCTGATTGTGCTTGCAGTACCCGTTGATCAAAGTACTGTAACTGACGACATTAGGAGTGTAACCCCTGGCGGCAATAGTATGAAGTAACTTTCTTGCCTTACCAACCTGACCTATCAAACAGTACCCATCCATCAGAGAGCTGTATGTGATGATATTTGGCAAGATGCCCATTTTAAGCATGAAAGCAACCACTTGCCAAGACTCCTTAACCCTCCCTTTTTTGCAAAGGGAGTCGACCATAATGGTGAAGGTCTGGATGTTGGGCGAGATATTCATGTGAACCATTTCATATAGCAATCTGGTACCTTGGCTCCACTCTCCGAAGTTGCAAACTCCGAGAATGAGGGTAGTGTATGTAACAACGTTTGGGGAAATGCCCTTGGCAATCATTTCAGAAAATATATTGAAAGCCTCATCCAAGTGCTGGTCAATGCAGAGGCTATCAATGATAGTAGTGTAAGTCACAATGTTAGGCTCGTAACCACTAGTTCTTTCCAACCTTCTGAGGAGGCGAATAGCTTCAGTTGTTCTGCCGGTCTTGCACAATCCGTTGATGATAGTATTGCAAGTGATTAAGTCTAGACGATAGCCTTTGAGGAGTAATTCGTCAAAGAGCTGAATGGCAGCATTTATCCGGCCAGCAAGACAAAGGCCATTGATAAGCGTATTAAAGGTTACCACATCTGGTTCATAGCCTTGTTTGAGAATCCTGGCCAGCAGAGAGCAACCCAAGGCAAGTCGATTTAAACGGCAGTAACAATTGATGGCGATGCTGAGTGTGTATAAATTAGGCCTAATGTTGTGGTAGTGTTGTTCAGACCCTAATAAATCCAACTTGGAAAACAAAGAAAGGGCGGTGGGGTAGTGTTTAGCTCGAACAAGAGTAGTGAGGAGTTGAGTGAACTGGACGATGGAAGGAAGGGGACGCATTTGAAGCATGGATTCAAACCGATTAATGGCATCGTTTAGGAATTGAGGAGATGTTGATGACGATTGATTTCGAGGAGGGCAGTTAATAACGGATTGAGAATGAATCGAATTATTATTTGTGGCAAAAGAGCAAATAGGAGGAGGAAGAAGAAATGGAGGGCGGATGTTACCATTTCCTGAAACTGCTGCAACTCTACGCGATAATCTCATCATCGTCATCGTCGGCGTCTTTAACAAGGAAGGAAGAGAACTTTCCAGCAAGCTGAGTGGCGGCTGCGGCCGAAGGTGGAACAAGATCTGGTGGATTTAGGTGAAGTAAGTTCAGGGAGGCTAGATGGTGTGATTTTTACTGGATTATTTAGGGGTCTAATTGCATTTTACTCCCCTGTGGTTAGGGGTGTGTGCGAAAGACACCCTTAGAGTTTCAAATGATGTAACAAACCTCCATGTGTTTTGATTTTTGTGCAGGAGGGGGGCGGGGTGTAAATTTCTGTTGAAAAGTAAGAAAAAAGACCTAAGTACCCTCTGATAAATAGCATCAACCTTTCATTTTCTCATCACACTTTCTCTCTCTAATTCTTCTATCTCTCTTCTTTCTCTCTTTTCTCTCCTGTTGACTTCAGATCTTCTTCTTCTTCGATGATAACCAGGGTAGAGAAGAGTGGAGGCTTGAGGGACATCTGGAGGAATGAGAGGCGAGATGTGAATTGATGGTCCTTAAGGCAACGTTCTGGACCCGCGGTAAGTCAATGGAGCAACGGAGGCGGCGGAAAAGTTATTGCCAGAAGGGTGTTGCTACAGAGGCGCATCCGAGTCTCAAGGGCTTAGATTGCCATATGTTGTCATTAATAAGATGAGTTTCGATCTTAAACAACATATGAAACGATTGAAGGGGAGGGTTAGGACGAAAGAGATGAAAAGAATCAAACACTTGATACCCAGAAATTTCATCCCAAATTGGACACCTAATCTACGGATGAATTGTTGGAATCAAACACTCGAAACGTAGAAATTGCAAACAATAATAAAAATGACGTGGATAGAAACATGTCATATGTAAAATCTCATTATGAATTATAAAGAAATAATAACAAAAATTCGAAAGTCAAAAATTGTGTCAAATCTTTTTACAATTGTAGTTATTTCATAACACTACGATATATGAAAAAATAAAAATAAAAATAAAAATGGTATAGTACCGATAGATAAATTTGTTGACCAAATTGACATCCCTAAAGTCCAATTAAGATTTTTCTGACGAAACCAAGTACTAGTTAGATAATTTTGGGTCTGAAGAGAAATGTCAATCATACCATAAGAGGAAGAAGATGAAGTATTCAAAAATTAGGAAAGTCATTACATTACAACTAACCCACGCACAAGAGGTACATTACATCTACCAGATCATCACTAACCACTAAACAATCTGTTGACTCCGCCCTTAATAGAATAGGACTGACTAATTATATTCCAGACCCTTAACTTCTGTAGAAGTACATTCTAGCACTTGCATTATGTACTAATCCTTGACAACTCCCTCAAAACTCAGCTCAAATGAGTTGCAGTTAGAATATAAGCAACAAAAAACTGAGAATGAGATAAAAGATTTTGTAACATATCAGCAATCCGGTCTTGAGAAGCAACATACTGCACTTGAGGTTTCACCACCATTCATAACCAAACACATAGCAGATTGATTATCACAGAGCAATAAAAGAGGTAGAGAGGAATGAATACCCAATTCTGCCAGCAAGACTGTAATCCATATTACTTCAGCAACAAGCCAACAACCCCATCAAATGCTTTCTACTCAGCCTATGTGGAGGACTTGGGCGTAAAAGGTTGTTTCTTGGAGCACCAAGAAATGACATTATTTCCCAGAAACACACAATCACCAGAAGTGGATCTCATATCTTTGCAGCCAGCCCAGTCTGCTTCATTGTAGGCATTGATCTTCATAGTAGAAGTGACCTTTGAAACAGTAAACCTTCACCAAGTGTACCTTTTATATACCTCAAAACTCTCTTCAAAACCACAAAGTGTGCTGCAGTTGGGGAGGGCATATGCTGACACAAGTGATTGACTTGCATATTGCTAGTCAGGCGTGATAATGGTTAAGTATTGCAGAGCACCCACATTACTTATAAAAAATTCTCGTCACTTGATGTCACAGAAGAAAAAGAAGCATCACCATGTTCATTACCAGTAACCACATTAGAAGTAACAACAAGTGTATTATCTAGCATTCATGTCTTAGCCAACAAATCCCTTGCATACTTAGGCTGATGACAGGGGGACCAAGATAGTAAAAACTTGAACTTGTCTATTACAGGGGGACCAAGTTCTTGGACAGTTATACATCGAGGGAAGGATTGACAATTCCAGTTGATGTCCAAGATGGAGCAACTTGTTGAAGCTGCTGGTTTCCTGCAGGTGGTTGATCATGATGTCAGGGAGGGGGTTGAAATTGAGGGAAGTCAACCCCACCGGGCCCGGGTCTAAAAACGGTGGGGTTTAGGGGTTGAGGGGGACGGGTGGGCTTGGGAAATATATATTATTTGATATATTAAATAATATATTCTTAACATTAATATATATATATATATATATATATATATATATTAATGAAAAAATATATAGGGTACCATTTGGGGAGGGGCACGGGACGGACCGGGTTGGAGGGGGCCAAGTCGAACTGCACCGGGTTGGGGGCAGGGATGTAAATTAGGGGGCTGGGCTGTTCGGGGATTGGGGGACCGGTCTGGTGTCGCTGCTGGCTTCCTGTAGGTGGTTACGGAGGTGGTGGTTCTCCTGGCGGTGATGCAAAATGATAAGGCTGAGCAGGGTACTGCTGATAAGGAGGCGGCAGTATATACCAGTCTGGCGGATAAAATGGCTCTTGATAGTACTGACCTTGATGTGGGACCTAAAGGATGCCTGGATAAAGATAATGCTGGACTTGCTTCAGCGTGTCTGAAAGATTTAAAAAAGAGCCCCCATTCTTTGAGGATCCACGAAAGAATAGTACACCACAGTTGTATAGTCAGAAAAGCCCCGCGGATGTATTGTATTCTCCTGTTGCGATACAAGCGCCCTAGGAAGCAATACACAGTGAGTAATTGCCTGCTGCCTTGCTTCTTCTGAGATTTCTGACTCCAGTCTGGGACAAGCTTAAGGCAATACCTGAATCCCAGTAGCAAGCAGAATCGGTGTTTTCTTATCTCACCATTTCAGTGCCACAGGGTACAAACTTTGGAATTCGACAACTTTCTTTATGTTTCGCAAGGGAACTCCAGCATAGGTACCGTCTATGAATTAACTATACTAGTATGAAGTATTCATTTCAGGTACATGTATAGGCTACAAAGGGAAAAGTAAAAACAAGTTATTGTCACAGGAAAGCATCCATTTCCACCGATAAACAGTAGAAATGTGCCTCCTTTTGTAGGATTTATACACTTCGAAATAAGAATGATTTACAACTCTCCATTTAAAATAAAATCAAATGTAATATTAAGAGATTTTTCTAACAAAAGCATAACAAAATAATTCAGCCAAAGAACCTTACTTCATTTTGTGACCAGAATACAAAAATGATTATCCTAATTTAGAGTTTCATTTTTCAAACTCGTTGAAATAACATGCATGCAAGACCAAGCACAAAAAACTACAGGAGACCATTCATTTGGACCTAAGCTTTACCGACGTTGTATTTGCTAGTCATAAAAAAGCAGTCGGATTTAATGTGGCAAGTTATACTGCAATGACTCAAGAAACAGATTTGATACCCAAAAAGTTCTTGAGCACCTCATTGGAAGTCTTATCTAATCCATCAGTATCCAGCATATCAATCAAAATTTTAAATGTGCTCGGACAAACGGCGATTCCTCTCTTGCACATTATCTCAAGAACATTAACCGCCTTGACGATCTCGCCACTTTTCAAGTACGCATCAGCAACTATGGAGTACGAATAAAAATTTGGCAAGCACCCATCTTCTTCCATTCTACTTAGCCAATCATTTGCTTCATCAAGTAGGTTTTCTTTGCAAAGCCCGTGGAGCATGATATTGTACGTTCGAACGTCAGGTTTCAGTCCTTTGGCAGAGAGATTCGAGAAGAGCTCTCGAGCAGCGACAAGTCTTCCATGTTTGCACAGACCATCCAGAATCACATTATACATCACAATATCAGGCTCGAATTCTTCGTTTTCAAGCTGTTTCAAAAGTGTCAAGGCTTCATCAAGTTGATGGTTTTTGCAAAAGCTGTGTAACACAGGAGAGTACGCGAATGCATTCGGAGACAGTCCTTGATCTTTCATCTTGCCGAGAAGATGAAGAGCTTCTTCAATTCTTCCTGCTTGACACCAGCCCCAGATAAGAGTATTGTAGGTAACTCTATTGGGGTAGATCTGCTTACGAGCCATTTCCTCAAAGACAGTCATAGCTTCATCAATCTGTTTGTGCTTGGAGTAGCCATTGATCAACGTAGTGTAACTGAAGACGTCAGGAATATAGCCCTTGGCGGCAATAGTATTAAGTAACTTTCTAGCCTTTCCAACCTGTCCTACCAAACAGTATCCATCAATCAGAGAGTTGTATGTGATGATATTAGGCCGACGGCCCATTTTAAGCATGAAAGCAACGACTTGCCAAGATTCCTTAACCCTCCCTTTTTTGCAAAGGGCATCGATCATAATGGTGAACGTCTTGATGTCGGGCGAGATATTCATGGCCACCATTTCATATAGCAGTCTGGTACCTTGGCCCCACTGTCCAAAATTGCCAACTCCAAGAATTAGGGTATTATAAGTAACAACATTTGGGGAAATGCCCTTGGCAATCATTTCATACAAGATGTTGAATGCTTGGTCCAAGTGCTGGTCTATGCAGAGGCTATCAATGACAGTATTGTAAGTCACAATGTTAGGCTCGTAACCATCATTCCTTTCCAACCTTCTGAGGAGGCGAATAGCTTCGGTTGTTCTGCCAGCCTTGCACAAGCCATTGATGATAGTATTGCAAGTTATTAAGTCGAGATGATAGCCTTTGAGGACTAATTCGTCAAAGAGCTTAATGGCTGCGTCTACCCGACCAGCAAGACAAAGGCCATTGATAAGAGTATTGAAGGTTACGACGTTTGGTTGATAGCCTAGTTTGAGAATCCTGGCCAGCAGAGAGCAACCAAAGGCAACTCGATTCAGACGGCAGAAACAATTGATGGCTATGCTGAGTGTGTAAAGATCAGGCCTAATCTTGTGATAGTGTTGTTCGGCTCCTAAAACATCTAATTTGGAAAACAGAGAGAGAGCGGTGGAATGGTGCTTAGTTCGAACAAGAGAAGTGAGGAGCTGATTGAATTGGATGATGGAAGGCAATGGTCGCATTTGAAGCATCGATTCAAACCGATTAACGGCATCGTTAGGAAGGTGAGGAGACGGTGATGATCGATTTCGAGGAGGGCAGTTAATTAGGGGTTGAGAATGAATCGAATTAGTTGTACAATTTGTGGCAAAAGAAGAAGAGCAAATACGAAAAAGAAATGGAGGGCGGACGTTACCGTGTACTGAAGCTGCAACTCTACGCCATAATTTCACCATCATCGTCGGCGTCTTTAACAAGGAAGGGAGTGGCGGCTGCGGTAGAAGGGGAACGCGAACTGGATCTGGTGGATTTAGGTGAAAATCACGCTCACGAGTGTAGGCTCCATGGAGTAATTGTCTACTGAATTGTTACCAGGATAAAAGACATTTTCCACCCTTCCACAATAGAATAAATACATTTTGCTCCCTGCACTATGGATAAATACATTTTGGTTCCCTGTCACAGTTAAAAACTAACGGCACCACAATCTGAGCATGGATACTCAAATGGTGCCATCTTCTCTCCCCTCCCCCCCCCCCACACCACCCTCCATCTTCTTCGTCTCCCTCCTCCTATGTCCCTATGGATCCAATCTCTGCCCCTCTCCTTCGCTCCTTCGCTGTCTCACCCTCTCTCGATCTGGGTTTCAGATTAGTTGTGTTTTAATCTAAGAAGAATCCCCATCGAAGGACGCATCCAGCGTCGGGGCTACCTGCTTCCATTGCCCATATCCTCTCAGTTACTAGTAAAATTTTCCCATATGAGGTATTCCAATTTCTAGGCATATGTTTGTCAAGGTGAGGAAACGAATGAAATTTGTGAGATTTCATTTCCGAGATCTATTTCCCTTGTCAATTTATTACTTTTCCTCAGTTTATTTGGTCTTGGTGATTCGGTGGTAGTCGTGGTGGTTATTTGTTTGTGTTGTTGTTGGTGTTGGTTGTAGTGTTTGTGTGGTAGTGGTGGTGGTGATGCGGTGGTGGTGGTGCACTGGTGGTGGAGATTTGGTGGTAGTAGAGGTGGTGCTCAAGAACACCAAAACATGATGAATTCAATAATAAACAAAAAAATGTGTTATTTATCCACAATCAATAAGGGTAAAATGGTCACAAAAAAATGCAGTTTGCACCCCTCCATCAATAGATTGAAACAGAAGGGTGGTATCTGTCTACCCTCCATCCACTAACACGGGGCAAAAAGTATTTACCCACAATACATGAAGCGAAGTGTATTTAGTGGAAGGGTGGAAAATGTCTTTTATTCCCTTTAAATTATGTTATTATTCTTTTATCTAAAAACCAACTCCCATAATAATTTAAATATGTACTTACTTCAATCTCCCCTTGTCCTTCCTATTCCAAATTTGCACTTAGGAATAAGTGGAGGGAGGTATATTACTTTGTTGTCCTCAATCCTCACGTGTGTCAATTATTACAAAAGTTAAATACATTTTTAAAGAAGTTGACTCACTTGGGCCATTTTTAGGGACAAATTTGTCATTTGACTATGAAAAGATTATTTTTTAGGAGTAAGAAAGAGAGATGGAATAGATTTTTAGAAAAGTAGAAAGGAGAAGGTAGAAAGAAGTAGTATTTTTTTTAAAGGGGAATCTACATAGTTGCATTTTTTTCCAGCGAAATCTGTAGCTTCCATTAAAGAGAACGGATATCACAACCAATACAAGACCAGAAAACATCTGGTAAACATAAGCAGAGTGGTACATCCCACCAACTCTGAAGAAAATACCATGCTCGAAAAAGAGAAAAAGATAAAATGAAAAAAAACAAAAACAGTGGACATTTCCAATGCATCTTGAAAATAGGGCACCATCGCTCTACCGACTTTTGAGTTTCCAAAACAGAGAGGAGGAAACAACCGGAGTCACCGTTGCCCCTCCGGCCACTGAAACACCACCGGAAACTCACTGCACGAAGTCGAGAATAAGCTTCAAAACATCTTCAACATTGTCCTTCAAAAATTGAACTCTTGCAGAAAAGAATTAAAAATATCCAAATGGAGAGCTCTTGCAGAAACATCCATGAAAGCTCTTGTAAAATCCACCTTTGAACAAATCGGCCCCAAAACATCGCTAGCAAATCTAGAGCTCTGATGAAAGCCCACATATGGAGAGCTTTATGCTCAGATCTGAAAAGGAGAAACAAGAAAAGAAGAACAAGGAGCAAAGAGAAAAAAAAAAAAGGGGGGGGGGGGGGGTCGCCGCCGCCAGGAGGAGCGGTGGCGGCGATCCCGGCGGTGCTCTCAGAGACTGGAATTGAAGGATCTGTAGAAGAGAGGGTTGAAGACGATAGAGAAGAAACTTGTCGGAGCAAGACCGCTCAACTCACAAGAAGTACTCTCTCTCACTTTCTCTCTCTAGAGAAGGCAGAGAACTCCCTTCTGAATCTACATAGTTGTAGAGCGGCATGTTTAAAAAGCTTAGTTTGAATATTTTCTATTATTTTTGTTTTGCCAAAATCTTTCTGGTGTACTACTCATTAGTTCACTAGTTTAACTAATGATATTGTACGAAAATGTGTTATTTTTGTATCATCAAAATGGCCTCCATAAAAGCAACTGCGAACTTTATGGCGAAACAGACAAACAACTGGTTAGTTAATCCTGGGCGTCAATGGGAACTTCAATCAAACAAAGAGAGGAGGAAGATGAAGTTCTGTATTGAAGAATTAGGAACGGCACTACACTACAACTAATCCAAACCGCAGGAGGGGCTTCTTACCTACCAGATCATCACTAACCACTAACAATCTGCTGACGCAGCACTAACAAAATATGACCGACTATACATTCCTGACCCCTAATTTCTATGGAATTACATTCTAGCACCTGCACTATGTACTAATACTTAACAGTGCCCCTCAAGCTCACCTCAAATGAGTTGCAGTTTGGATTTAAGCAACAAAAAAGGAGAATGAGACAAAGATTTTGCAAAATATCAGCAATCTGGTCTTGAGAAAAGCAAAATGCTGCACTTGAAGTTGAGATTTGACCATAAATTTCTCTTATATAATGGTAGTAAATCTCAATGTGTTTGGTCCTCGCATGAAACACATGAGGCCTAGCCAAACACATAGCAGATTGATTATCACATAGCATTAAAGGAGGTAAAAAGGGATGAGTGCACATGGCAGATTTTCCTTGGGAAAATTCTACACAAGGCACTGCTTTGCTCTTTGGCAAACTTCCTCCCTTGCCTCGACTTGCCCTCTTTGTGGATCGTGTTTAGAGACCACTGACCACATTTTCCTCACCTGTCCCGTTGACAATGTACGGGATCTCCGCCCGTAGTGACATAATTTCATGGCTTTCAAACATCATCTCTTCCTGCCACAACACAGGCAGTTCTCAAATGCTTTGATATCAACCGACACTTTGGGCTATTTGGAAAACGCGTAATGAAGTTCTCTCAAAACACCAAGTCTGGAATGAAGGTGTGTACAAGAGAATCCTGCAGAGAGAACTCTTTGTACACCAAGGACAGAGAATAGAAATGACACAGGAAGTGTTGGGTTATGTGTAGGGAGAGAGTAAGACAATAGTACTGTGCGAGAGAGAGACAGAATTTTGGGGTAAATGAATTTAGAAATCAATCCCTCTACGAGCTTCAAACTTGCATCTCCAGCCTGAATCAACCCCCACTCACCACAAGCCATAACCTTCCAGGTCTGGATGCTCATTTACCCCAAAAGCACGTGGCTCCGCTATATTCGCTGACCGCATATTCTATTATCCCTTCTACATATCCCGTGGAAGCACATTCGGGTAGAAAGTGCGTGGAACCAGGCCTCCTTTCAAGGAGGCGTTGGATTGTACATCTCAGCTGCTGATTATCAAATCTCAGGCAGCCCTATACTTGCTTACTCGCAAAAACTATCAGCTTCAAACCCTCTGCAGATGGAACTCCTTGCTTTTTATTATGGAATCTCTTGTGCTATAGCTTTAAATTTGCATAATGTCGTTCTGCATACAGGTAGTGTGAGCCTATGTGGAGGACCTGGGCACAATAGGTTGTTTCTTGGGGCACCAATTATTGTCCAGAAACACACAATAGCCAGAAGTGGATCTCATATCTTTGCAGCAAGTCCAGTCAGCAACACTGTAGGCATTGATTTTCAAAACCATTCCTAGATCACCAGTGTAAAGGTGCTTCCCCTTCTCCCAGAACACAGCCTGACGACAGTCCAATGAGGCTCTCTACTTACTCCTGCAGCTCAAACAACAACACAATAATCAGGTGGCGAGGTCTTCTTCTGCTGTTCCTTGAAACACCGACTCTGGAGGAGTTGGGTAATCTTTTCTCCCCGGCTGAACTGATTGATTGATAAAGCAAAGCACCCTCCCTCACAGAGCAATGCCGGTCATCAGCAGGTGGCAAAACATATTTCAATACCTGTAAGTAATGTTGAAACATAACAAGGTCAAAAATAAATTACTATGGGCACTGAAGAAATTATGAGTCTTTAGCCCGATACTAACTAAACTACTACTATATCTTAGCACAACCACAAGTACCTAGGTCAACACACAAAATATGTTTCCATACAGTGCCCAGACATCTCCAAAATGATTGCACATGTCACAAGATGAGCATACGATCTAACAAACATTAACTGACTTATTCTGAACTCAAAAAATGAAAATCAGTCGTGCGATAAAGTGTATAACAAACTTTGGACCATACCAGCTAACCTATCAACCTCAGGATCTGCACGCGTCAAAGGCAAATGAAATGAAAAAGTGGTCTACCTAGATTTGATAGGATTCATCATCTCAAGAAAAAACATGGACTTCCTCTAATGAATATTATCAAGTAGTAATATCTCGAAATTCATTATACCCTCCAATGTAAATGCAGCTGTTAGGTGCTATGGGCTCGTGCATACAAAGTCAAGTTCTCTTTCAGGATCCATTGATCGTCACTTGTGTAAATCTAAATATTCACCAAGCTCTTGTTTGGGCCTATCAATCCAAAGATTTCTCCTATATCATTCATGATTGAATGTCGACAATGCATAGACATTTACTACATTAGTAAGATGAAAAAGCACCCCGACTTATGAAAGGACAGTCACATTCCGCCTAAACAAACCTGAAAATCTGGCGCTGTATCAACTATAACTCTATAAAGGCTTCAATGTTTCAGCAGACACTCCAACATCATCATGCGTTCTTTTAAGAATCATCCATGTCAAATTACGGGGAGGATATCACATCAAAACATGTTCAAGAATACCTAGAACAACTTCGAACAGATTTCTCGAGTATGGATATCTGTTTATGATTGGAAAACTACTCGTTCTCACAATTTCCTTAAATCCCACTACTGAGCTTGGCTAAATACAGATGCAGATATCCAAGTATTTTTTCTACATTGGAAAATGCTCAATCAGTTTTCAATATATAATTATTATGAGGATATAACTTCAAGCCTAACATATCATAAACAGACAAACCGTACCTGGATCAGAAGATATAATTGCTCCTCCGTCATAATTGGGGCCTGCTTGAACAGTGCCTGATGGTGAAATTATGCTCTACTGCCTCGAGCACAAACAACAGAATCTGGCGTAAGTTCATATTCTGTACCTTCGGCAGAATTGATCGCCTGATAAAACAAATCATCCACCTTTGAGGGCATTGTGGGCCGTATTGGTGTGTGGCTTATAGGTCAATTCTGGATTATAAGTTGACGACAACTTATAAGCAGTGTTTGGTGTGTGACTTATAAGCTGAACTTTTGATTTGGACTTATAAGTTCATAGTGTAAAAATGAACTTCAGAAAAAGTTGGGTTTTTAAAGCTTTTTTAGAACATTTGGACTTAACAGCTTTTACACCAAACACACAAATATTTTTTCTTCATCTTTTTTGTCGTAGACTTTTTTGACATAAACTTATAAGTCAGCTTGAGTTGCAAATAAGTCATACCAAACTCACCCCTAGTTTATAAATCCTGTCTTCCGGTGTGAAATTATGCATCTACTTTCCCTTTCCAGGATATTGGACCCATGTTACCTGGAGGACGGACCAATCCACTTTGTGGGATGAAAATGGGATTTCTTGCGGAAAAAGCCCTTCTTCAGAGTGTTAGATGTGAAATCTCATGTATTTCTTCATTTATGGATGTCATAAGAACTCTTCTATTTATTCTTTCAACTCAAAACTCCGGTATTTCTTATACTTTAGAAGACGAAAACCTAAAAAAACTGACAACTTGTAGAATAATTAACCTTAAATAGAGAAAAATTATCCAATCTGGGCACTAGTGTACCATGTTCGAAACATGGTAAAGCAACTCGCTAGGGCCTGAGAGAATTGTGCTAGTACAGCACTAGGCATGGTAATCATCTGACCGTTATCGTTCCATGCTCTCGTCAACTGGGCAGGGTACAATCAGCAGTGTTATGTCATCATCTGATTTCTTTTGATTTCCAGACTACAGAAATTAATTAATTCTCTACCTTGTTTAAAGTTAGGTCCGCGAACCCATATTTCCCCTAACTGGTTTGGTGGAAGAGACTTCTGGAACAAGTATACCAGCTGAACGAGAATGTGGAGGGAGCCAAATGTTAATTCTCAACAGAACCAATTCCAGTGGACTCAATCTTAGAAGGATACGAGTAAAAAACACTCTATATAACCAAAAATACAGCTACAATAAACACTCAAGCAATTTCTGTACCAAGGAATTAAGGCCTCCTGATAGATGAAGCTAGGCCTAGATGAAGCATAAAGAAAGTCAACCGAAATCATAGTGATTTACTGGCTTCAATTATCTTGTTTGTATTCATAATACTGCGCTATAACCTTGTTATTCACATCTAGACACATATCGATTAAGAAACTAAAGCTAAACACCTAGCCAATGAAGATACATGTATCCAGAATAAGTTGAGTAACGGTACCAGTTAAGTGGCATTCAAGAATTAAAGCAGCTCTAACAAACGGAAGTTCAAGAAAATGAGTAAGACAAACCTTAAGCATACATTGCAGTCCTGAGAAGTGGCATTATGTTCTCCCATGCTTTCCGTCAAAGCAGCCTTATAACTACATATACCTATTTATTTTCTAGCCAGCAGCTACTAACTTTAGGACCGGCAAGCATCAGGCAACATGATGAGAGGCAAAAAAAATGAGAATGTGGTCTACCTAAATTTGAGAGGATTCATCTCAAGGAAAAACTGTAATTCCTCTCGTAATCATTATCAAGTAATATCTCGAAATTTATTATGCAGCTGTTAAGTGCTACAGGATCGTGCATATAAAGTCAAGTTCTCTTTCACGACCCATCTAAAATATTCACCAAGCTCTTGTTTGGGCCTATCTATTCAAGGATGTCTCTAATATCTATTATTTCTATCGCCAAAACAATATCAATCTTAGAAGGGTAGCTGCCAGCCTATTAGTAATCCTTGCAGTTCAGCAGTCCAATGGAACTCTAATAGAAAAATCTATGAGTAATAAAAGGGCGGTGGAATAGTGCTTTGTTCGAACAAGTGAGGTGAGGAGTTGATTGAATAGTAGCCAAGGGTCACATTCGAAGCATCGTCTAGAACTGATTAATGGCATCATCGTCAACTCCTCCCCTGTTAAGGTGAGTAAATGATGATTGACTTTGAGGGCAGCTAAGAAGGGATTGAGAATGCCGAAGAACCTTCATTTCATGTAGAATGCGGAAATGTGTATGCTAATTTATGTCTTGTTTTACTTGAAACACATTGTAATGTACACGTATATCACATAGGCAAACAAGCGTAAAACCGAATAACCTGATATAAAAATAATCAAGAGAATTCACGTCACAATTTTTTCCCACCTTTTATTGACAGTCGTCACACAACCAGGTGATCTAGCATTGCAAGTGACTTCAAGAACTTTGAGCACCTTTTCTTGGGTAAACAGTGATACCCAAAAATTGCTTAAGCACCTCCTTGGAAGTCTCGTCTAACCCATCATCATCCAAAAGTTGAAACATATACCTTATTGTGCCTGTGCAAACCGCAATCCCACTCTTACGCATCCTCTCAAGAGTCGTAACTGCCTTTAACATCTCTCTATTCTTCAGATATGCATCAGCAACAATGGAATACGAAAAGAAATTTGGCAAGCACCCATTTTCTTCCATTTGATGTAACATCTGATTTGCTTCATCAAATAGCCTTTTCTTACAAAGTCCATTCATCATGATAGTGTATGTTCGAACGCTAGGTTTTGGTCCTTTGGCAGAGAGTTTCGAGAAGAGCTCTCGAGCAGCGGTGTGTCTTCCATGTTTGCACAAACCATCCAGAATCGCATTATACATCACAACATTAGGCTCGAATTCTTCGTTTTCAAGCTGTTTCAAAAGGTTCAATGCTTCATCAAGCTGCTGGTTTTTGCACAAGCCATCCAAAAGAGTAGAGTATGTGAACTGATCAGGAAACAGGCCTAGACGTTTCATGCTGTCAAGAAGAAGAAGAGCATCTGTTGTTTTTCCAACTTGACACAAGCCACCAATGAGAGTAGTGTAGGTAACTGTATTTGGAAGAACTTGCTTACGATTCATTTTCTTAAAGACGGTCATTGCTTCACCAAACTGTTTGTGCTTGCAGTACCCATTGATCAAAGTATTGTAACTGATGACGTCAGGAATATAACCCTTGGCGACAATTGTATTGAGTAACTTTCTTGCCTTGCCAACCTGTCCTAGCAAACAGTAGCCATCCATCAGAGAGTTGTATGTGACAACATCTGGCCAGTTGCCCGTTTTAACCATGAATGCAACCACTTGCCAAGATTCCTTGACCCTCCCTTTTTTGCAAAGGGCATCGACCATAATGTTGAACGTCCTGGTGTTGGGCGAGATATTCATGGCAACCATTTCAGATAGGAGTCTCGTACCTTGGCTCCACTGTCCAAAGTTGCAAACTCCCAGAATGAGGGATGTGTATGTAACAACATTGGGGGAAATACCCTTGGAAATCATTTCAGAAAAGATGTTGAAAGCTTGGTCAAAGTGCTGGTCAATGCAGAGGCCATCAATGACAGTACTGTAAGTCACAATGTTAGGCTCATAACCATCAGTCCTTTCCAACCTTCTAAGGAGGCGAATAGCTTGGGCTGTTCTGCCGGTCTTGCACAAGCCATTGATGATAGTAGTGCAAGTGATTATATCGAGACGATAGCCTTTGAGGACTAACTCGTCAAAGAGCTGAATGGCAGCGTCTATCCGACCAGCCAGACAAAGGCCATTGATAAGAGTATTAAAGGTTACGACGTTTGGTTGGTAACCTAGTTTGAGAATCCTACCCAGGAGAGAGCAACCAAAGGCAACTCGATTCAAACGGCAGTAACAGTTGATGGCTATGGTGAGTGTGTATAGATCAGGCCTAATGTTGTGGTAGTGTTGTTGGGCTCCTAACAAAGCCAACTTGGAAAACAAAGAGAGAGCGGTGTTGTAGTGTTTAGTTCGAACAAGAGAAGTGAGGAGTTGATTGAATTGGATTATGGGAGGAAGGGGTCGCATTTGAAGCATAGATTCAAACTGATTAATGGCATCGTTTACGAATTGAGGAGATAGTGATGACGATTGATTATGAGGAGGGCGTTGAGAATGAATCGAATTAGTAGTAGAATTTGTGGTAAAAGAAGAAGAGCAAATACGAGGAAGAAGAAACGGAGGGCAGATGTTACCATTTACTGAAGCTTCAACTCTACGCCATAATCTCATCATCGTCATCGTCATCGTCATCGTCATCGTCATCGTCGTCAACAAGGAAGGAAGAGAATCTTCCAGCAAGCGGAGCGGCGGCTGCGGCCGAAGGTGGATTGCAGATATGGCTTCAATAGCATTAAGTAACTTTCTTGCTTTGTCAACCTGTCCTAGCAAACAGTATCCATCCATTAGAGAGCTATACGTGATGATATCAGGATGGCAGCCATTTTAAGCATGAAAGCAACGACTTGCCAAGATTCCTTGACCCTCCCTTTTTTGCAAAGGGCATCGATCATAATGGTGAACGTCTTGATGTCGGGCGAGAAATTCATGGCCAACATTTCATATAGCAATCTGGTACCTTGGCTCCACTGTCCGAAATTGGATACTCCCAGAATGAGGGATGTGTAAGTAACTATGTCCGGGGAAATGCCCTTAGCAATCACTTCTGAAAAGATGTTGAATGCTTCTTCCAAGTGCTGGTCTATGCAGAGGCTATCAATGACGGTATTATAAACAACTATGTTAGGCTCGTAACCTGGACTTCTTTCCAGATATCTGAGGAGGCGAATAGCTTCGGTTGTTCTGCCAGCCTTGCACAATCCATTGATGATAGCACTGCAAGTTATTAAATTGAGATGATAGCCTTTGAGGACTAATTCGTCAAAGAGCTGAATGGCATTGTCTAGGCGACCACCGCGACAAAGGCCATCGATGAGAGTAGTAAATGTTACGACACTTGGTTCATACCCTAGTTTGAGAATCCTACCCAACAGAGAGCAACCAAAGGCAAGTCGATTCAAACGGCAGTAACAATTGATGGCGATGCTGAGTGTGTATAAATTAGGCCTAATCGTGTGGTATTGTTGTTGTTCGGATCCTAATAAATCCAACTTGGAAAACAAAGAAAGGGCGGTGGAGTAGTGTTTAGTTCGAGCAAGAGAAGTGAGGAGTTGATTGAATTGAATGATGGAAGGGAGGGGTCGCATTTGAAGCATAGTTTCAAACCGATTAATGGCATCGTTTAGGAATTGAGGAGGGCAGTTAATAAGGGCTTGAGAATGAATCGAATTAGTAGTAGAATTATTTGTGGAAAAAGATGAGCAAATACGAAGAAGAAATGGAGGAGGGACGTTACCATTTACTGAAATGGAGGGCAGTTAATAATCTCGTCATCCTCGTCGGCGTCGGAAACAAGGAAGGAAGACAACTTTCCAGCAAGCTAAGTGGCGGCTGCGACCGAATGGGGAACAGCATCCGGTGGATTTAGGTAAAGTTCGGGGAGGCTGGATGGAGCAATTGTTGCTGCCGGGTTAATTGCATTTTACTCCCCTGTGGTTAGGGTGTGTGTGAAGAAACCCACTTGGGGTTTCAAATGATGTAACAAGGGTAAATTTCACTTACACCCCTTCAGTTTAGGACGATCTTCACTTATACCCCTTCTTGTTTGGAAATCTTCAAGGAGGGTACTAGATTCATTATTAAGACTGATCATCACAGTCTTAAGTATCTTCTAGAACAAAAATTGACTACTGTGCTGCAACAGAAGTGGATCTCAAAGTTGCTGGGATTGCAATATGAGATACAATACAAGATAGGGCAAGAAAATGTAGTAACATATGCTTTATCAAGAAGAGACCAGAATATGAATTTTGAAGAAGGAGAGTGCAATGGTGTGTCTACAGTGACACCTAAATGGATGAAGGAGCTCATAGCTAGCTATGCCAGTGACAATTGGGCTCTAAACATTATTAGTATGTTGGCCATTGATCCTGCTTCTCAGCTGAATTACAAGTTGCAAGATGGTGTTATCAGACAAGGGAACTTGATTTATGTGGGTGATACTACTGATTTAAGAGACAAGATCATCAAGGAACTGCATGACACTGAAGTGGAGGACATTCAGGCATCTTAGGGACTTATAAGAGAGTGAAACTATTGTTTTTCTGGACAAAATTGAAGCAACAGGTCAAGAAGTGGGTGCTAGCTTCTGATACATGCCAAAGAGTGAAATTAGAACACCTTCTGTACCCTGGTCTCTTACAGCCCCTTCCCATTCCTAATCAACCCTGGGAGCATATTGCTATGGAATTCATAGAAGGACTTCCCAAGTCTGAAGGCAAGACTACCATTTTGGTGGTAATAGACAGGTTCTCTAAATATGGTCACTTTATTGCCCTTACTCATCCTTATACAGCTGAAACTGTAGCTGAAGTCTTCTTCCAAAATATTTGCAAACTACATGGTCTTCTTTAGTTCTATAGTAAGTGACAGAGATACTGTCTTCTTGAGTTCCTTTTGGCACACTCTTTTCAAGGCTGCAGGGACACAGCTGAAATACACAACTGCATATCACCCCCAGACAGATGGACAAAGTGAGAGGTTAAATTAGTGCCTGGAGGTGTATTTGAGATGTTTAAGTGCTGATAGACCCTATAAATGGGTCAAGTGGCTGAGTTTAACTGAGTGGTGGTACAATACTAACCACCATACTGCTTTGCAATTGACCCCATTTGAAGCTTTATATGGGTACAAACCCCAGCACTATAACTTCCATCAACTCAACAAAACTGGGCATGCCGAGGTTGATCACTTCATTGCTGACACGGCTAAGCTTTTGCAACTTCTGAAAGACAATGTGTTGAAGGCTCAAGATAGAATGGTGCATTATGCCAATAAGCATAGAACAGAGAGGGAGTTTGCTGTGGGAGATTGGGTATTTCTGAAGCTCCAACCTTATAGGCAAAGCACAGTGCAGCTGAGAACCAATTACAAACTCTCACCCAGATTTTATGGCCCATTTCAGGTACTTATGAAAATTGGTAAAGTAGCTTACAAATTGCAACTGCCCCAGCAATCAAAGATTCACCCTGTTTTTCATGTCTCCCAACTGAAGAAAGCCATTGGTAACTACCCAGTTACTTCCCAATTACCTGCAGTAGGTCCTGAGGGTCAATTTCTGGTTGAACCCATTGCTATTCTGGACAGAAAATTGGTCAAAAAGGGCAAGTCCTCTACTGTCGTGGTTTTAGTACAATGGCTGAATCTTTCCCCAACAGAAGCCACCTGGGAGGATTTCTATGATCTTAAGGCTCAATTTCCTACCTTTGATTCATGAGGGCATGAATCATTTTAGAGGGGGGCATTGTCACGAATTCTCTGGTTGGACCTTTTTGCAATCATGTCCAAACTGATGACATGAAGTGAGGGATAGCAGAAGCCGTAAGATCAGATCTAGAAGTCTAATTTGATCCATTCGTTATTTTCTACCGTTGGGTTCAAATGTGATAGTGGAACGCTGTCGTTCCACTAAATGATCCATTCAGCTAACACATGTGGCAGGGAGGAGCTCTCTAATTGGTCTGTGGCGTCACAGATAAGCTGAGCTGGCCAAACCGTTAGGAAGTTATGTTATTTTCACTTTCGCCCCTATTGTAAGTTTGGTTATTTCTATTTCTTACCCAAACTATAAATAGATGATATTGTAATTGAGACCACATTATGAATGAAATATTATTTCTCTCTCAAAACTCTTTTCCCTCCTTTCTCATTCTCTTCTCCGATCTCTCTTCTGCTCAATTCTTCTTCAATTTCCAGTTCTCAGGTGAGATCCGTGCTCGAGGACCTCATAGTGTAGATGACTCTTCAAACCCAGTTTTGATTTTATAGGTGTAGATTCTTCTTCAGCTGGGTTCCATTTTGAGGATGTAGTTTCTGCTCGAATTTATGGTTCTGATTTGGGGTTTGTCGATTTTGGGGAAGTTGTAATGGTGGTTGTGCAGCTTGTGCTTGTAATGATATTCAAAATGTTCTTATCACAAAAATTAAGAATCATATGTTAATTTCCGGGTCAAACTTATGTAATGCGAGATGATGATAATAGATTAGTGTTTTGAATCTGCTCTACACTACACAAGTGGTGGTGGTCGTGGTGGTGCTCAAGAACACCAAGAATATGATGACTTCAATAATTAATAAAAAAAAAGTGTGTTATTTATCCACAATTTGTAAGTTTAAAATGGTCACAAAAAGTCAGTATGCACTCTTCCACTAACGGATTGTAACAGAAGGGTGGTATCTGTCCACCCTCCATCCGTTAACAAGGGTGCAAAATGTATTTTCCCATAAATCATGGGGTAAAAGGTCTTTTCTCCATAGTCGGAGGGCGGAACATGTCTTTTACCCAAAGAAATAATAACAAAAAGTGGAAAAAATAGAAGAATCAGAGTTAAAAATTGTGTCAAATCTTTTCACAATTGTAGTTCTTTCATAACACTACGATATATATGAAAAAATAAAAGTAAAAATGGTATAGTACCCGTTAGATAAATTTGTTGATCAAATTGACATCCCTAAAGTCCAATTGAGAATTTTCTGGCGAAGCAGACCAAGTACTAGTTAGATAATCTTGGGTCTGAAGACAAACGTCAATCATACTACCTATAATAAAAGAAGATATGGCCACTTTGCCAGCTAGGCGTTTTGCACACCGTGGACCATTGATTGGCTTGCATGTGTGTTTGCCGCCAATGTCCACCAACGGTAGCTTGCCACGTCCTTCTTTGCAACTCTTTGCAATTTATTCGGATTGAAATGTCTGTTTTGTCCTCGTGCGGAACGGTCATTTACTGAAGTTATCATGGCATCGTTATGTAATTGTGTTATCTGGTCTGGATCGAGATGTAAATTCGATGGAAAAAATAGATTTGATAACTTCGGTTTCTGCCCCTGCTATTTGTGATTTACTGGCTATTTTCAATAGATTTAGTGGGTGTAATTTTGGTGTAGGAGTTGGATGTAGATGTAAATTTGTTGAAAAAAATAGCTTCTGTTAACTTCCATTTCTGCCCCTGCTGTGTTCTCCTTATTAGCTGTCCTGAACAGAGTTGGTGGCTGTAATTTGGTAGTGTGCTTTGGATGTACATGTAAATTCGATGAAAAAAATAGAATCTGTTAACTTCCGGTTCTGCCCCTGATGTTTCTGCTTTATGGGATGCCCTCAATACATTTCGTTGCTGTAATTGGGTTGTGTGAGTTGGATGTAGATGTAAATTAAATGAAAAAAATAGCTTCTGTTAACTTCCGTTTAAACCCTTGATGTTTCTCTTTTATTGCCAGTTCTGAATATATTTTGTGGCTGTGATTTGGTTCTGTGAGTTGGATGTAGGTGTAAATTTCATGGAAAAAGATAGATTCTGTTAACTTCCATTTCTGTCCCCCCTGTTCCAGGATTATTGGCTGTTGTCAATAGATTTAGTTGCTTTAATTTGGATGTGTTCTTGGATTTACATGTAAATTTCTGTTAATTTCCTTCATTGCCCTTGCTGTTCGCTCTGTACTGATTGTCCTCAATAGATTTGGTGACTGTAATTTGTTTGTTGGAGTTGGAAGTAATATTAATAGTTTAGTGAAGAAAATATTAAAAGACATGGGAAAAATAGCTTCTGTTAGTTTCTGTCTTTGATATGATAAAGAATTTAGTTTAAGGGTTATTCAATAAACTTTTCATAAAACAATGTATTGCATATATTTGTGTACTTACAATTACAACAATAAACAAAGAGTTTTTTTTTTGAAAGCATTAAACAAAGAGTTGAATAGTTATGAGATAATATATAACTTCTACTACTGCTACTATTATCATGTAATTGTATTGTCGATTTTAACCATGCTTTTTTCACATGTTCGGGTGTGCGGTTTATATTTACTGGCCGTAATATTGTTTTCTTAGTTGGATGTAGATGTAAAATTGAGAGGAAAAAATAGCTTTTGTTAGATTGATGGAGATGTGCAATTGATCAAGAAAATTACCCTTTGTTAGCAGTCGATTTTGCCCTTGCTTGTTCACCCTTGTTACCGCGCCGATCAGAGTGACTGGTTGAGGTAATATCATCGTCTTCTCGCTGAGGAATTTGCCCTCACTCTGCGTCGGTGCTCATTGGTGGAATCACGACCGCCTTTTGTTGCTTGGAGGCCAAGTACATGTACTGTTTCCACCACTACTCTAACGTAAGCTGCTCTGACACAGCCTACACGTGCCGCAACATTCTCGTCGGTATAATTAGACGATGTCTCTGTTCTTCCATTGTCTGGTCTCTTCGATCTCTTTCCTGGTATGTGCAATGCTCTCTCCCTATTTTCGGATGAATTTATCTTCTCTTTTTTTTTTTCCTTTTTAATTTTTGCCCTTCCAAGGTTCAATGTAGGAGTTGCATGTTTTCAGTTTGTTGTAGGAGGTATGTGCAATGCTTTGTCTCTGTTTCTGGATGATTTTTCTTTATTTATCCATTTATATTTTTGTAAAATTTTACTCACTGTTTAATTTTTTTTTTCCATTCGGAGGTTGAATGGAGGAGTTGCATGTTCAAACTGTGTACAGTTTCTGGTTGTTGCATAAAATGTTTGCAGTTTGCTGTAACATCGGGTTTGGTATGGAGGTCTGGTATTATTAAATGCTGATGATCTGGTTTATTCTGTGTAGATAGGTGTTTCATTGCAGTTGCATGTCCCGATCGATTGCAGTTTGTAGGTCCCCTATTAATTGTTTATAGCTTGGTGTAATATGGACTTTGATGTGGAGGTTGGGTGTTATTAAATGCCAATGATTTGATAATTTCCTGAATGCAATGTGTTGCGCTATGCAGCAGCTTCTATATTATGTGTCATTACAAAATTGCCCTGTTTGTTGTCAACTTTTGTAGTATGTAGTACTAATTCTTTGATGTATTTCGGGCTGGGAACGAAATTTAGTTACACAGTTGTTTGTTTGCTTCAGTTCGTTTGAATTTCCCATGTTTAATTTCATTAGGTTATCTGTTTCAGCTGGTTTGTAGAGTTACACCTGTGCTGTTGGTTGTGACGAGTTCATCGCACCGCATTGTTGACTGTTTTCCTGGTAAGATCTTCGAATGAATGTTTTGCTGTATGGCATGATTGAAATTCAGGCATGATCTATTTTTTTTCCCCCTCCTTCTCCCCGTCTCCTGCTGTAACTTCCAGCGCCGTGAAAGGAGCTACTAGGCTGAGTGGTCGCCGCGTCGGCATCGTTATTTGCATATCACAGGTTCTTTACTGTAATTTCTGAAATGATGTGGGTACCGTTGTTCGAAATGCTTGCCGTAGATTTGTTTATTAATGGTGTGTGAAATGTATACGGTATTATGTGGTCCTAATTCTATTGGGTGGTAAAAATGCTACGAGTGCATATTGTTGTGTGTGATTTGTATAATATGGTGATTAATCTGATATAATATGGAGTGTATGTTAAAAAGATATTTGTTATTACTGGTCATGAATATGTTATGTTAGAACATGTGCGTCACTTAAATTGTGTGAGTGAATAAGTAATTTCTGAAGCAGTTTGAATTGAATTATGAGTGCATTCACTAACGGCAGCAGACCGTTGCAGAATGAGGGAGGTGGAAGGTTAAAAGAAAAGTCCCAAGAAATGGGAAAATGTGCAGCATTCCCTGTATCAAAACATTCTTTCGATTCTAGATTTCTTGCGGTGTGTCCTGAGTGATGATTTACAATTTAGGTTTGTCTGCTACTAATAGAGACAAGTGTTCACCGGCCACTGAATCAGAAGCATTGCAAGATCCTGGACTGCGCGGGAATTCATTGCTTGATGGAGAGGTTGAATGCCCTGCCGTGCTGACACCACCGGCGTCAGCTCTTATCAATACTGCATGTGATGCTACTACTGATCGGTCTTATAGATTGCCTCCTGTTGATCAAGTATGCAGTGGTAGAATTGCGGGCTGTGGCGGTCGTGGCCGTGGTAGAAGAGGGCGGCCTCGGAAAAATGCAACTGGTGTAACCTCACACAGTGCATGCAGTATCGGTGAGGGAATGGTTGAAGTAGTTAATACAGGCAAACTTGCAGGAGCTGCTGAATCAGAATCATTGCAGGATCCTGGACTGCGCAGGAATTTAGTGCCTCGTGGAGATGACGTATCACCGTTGACTGTTATCCATCCTGTATATGTTGGTACTACTGATCTGTCTTCTGCATTGCCTGCTGCTGATCATGTACGTGGTGGACGAAGTGCGGACTGTAGTGGTCGTGGCCGTGGTAGAAGAGGGCGTCCTCGCAAAAATGCTAGCGGTGCAACCTCACACAATGACTACAGTAGCGGTGTGGGAATGGTCAACGTAGGCAACATTTCAAAAGTGTTGGAGGTTTCTGCGACTGGCCGAAATCCATTTTTCGTAGAACAAGTTGAGTGCTCTGCCGTACCAACAGTCAATGCAAACAGCCGTGCTGTTGAAGGTACATGCATTGATGTTGTCGTGTCTTCTGCGACTGAAGTACACGAGGTTGATCATATTATTAGTGAAAATTCAGCTACTGATGTTGTGGGATGCCGTGCTATGCAATTTACGCCGCCCAAATCATGTAGTGGTGTAGTGACTGGAATTGCTGCTGTGGATTGTTCTGAAATTGCAAATGCTGTAGATGCAACATCTGCTGGAGAGGTTTCACGGGGGTGTCGTCGTGGACGTGGTAGAAGAGGAAGACCCCGGAAAAATGGAGCTGCTTTGACTTCACACAAGGTCACTGACGGAGTTGAAGGAATGCCAGAGCGAGACAACAATCCAAAAGTATTTGATAATGTTGCGGGTGCTCGCAATCAATTTTTCCGTGAACAAATAGAATCATCTGGCGTACCCAGGCTGGTGCAAAATCCCTCTGATGGGGGTGGTTCATCCAATACCGTTACATCGTCTCCCTCAAATGAAACACACCAGTCCGCTCCCGTGCCTCATGTGATTGAATTACGGGAGGTTTCTGATGTTAGTCCTGAAAATTCATCTGCTGATGTTCTGGGATGCCGTACTAGGCAATTTACATCGTCTGAATCATGTGGTGGTGCAGTGACTGCAGTTGCTGCTACGGATGGTTCCGAGATTGAAAATGTTGAAGGTGGGATATCTGCTGAAGAACTATCATGCATGAGTGGGCGTGGACGTGGTAGAAGAGGAAGACCTCGGAAAAATGAAGCTGGTGCGATTTCAGAGAGGCTAACCGACGGGCCTGGACGTAGGCTGGAGCGAGACAATGATGCCACAATATTTGAACTTACTGCGGTTGTGCGAAATCAATTTTTTCGTGAACACGTAGAGTCCACTGCCGTAACCGCGCCGGTTCAAACAGCCTGTGCTGGGGGCAGTTCCTCGACTACTGCTACAGCACCCCCCCCTTTCGAAAAACAGCAGGTCGCCGATGTTATCAGCGGAAATTCATGTGCTGATGTTGATTGTTGCGATGTTATGCAATCTATGTGTTCCGATGCATTGAATAGTGTGGTGACTGGTCTTGGTGATGTGAATCGGTTGAGAATTGAAAATCTTGCTGGAGGGACTACTGCCGGAGAAGTTTCATGCTCGGTCAAATTTCATGGTGTCAATCCAGCGTGTCTGGCTGTTGGGGGAATTCCTCAGGGATGCACTGGTTCGAAAGCATTGGATATTTCTGGGGCTATCGAGAATCAGGTTTTCCGAGAACAAGTTGATTGTTCTTCTGTACCCACAACCGGTCACAGCAGCTGTCCTGGTGAAGTTGCAGGCAATGACGTTCCTCAGTCCGCTGCAATTGAACCAGTGAATGGGATTGCTGTCGGTGACTGTCCCAGAATTGGAAATGTCGTAGCAGGGATATCTGCTGGACAAATTTCACGTGGGGGTTGTCACGAACTTGGCAGAAGAGGCAGACCTCGGAAAAATGGAGCGGGTGCAGCTTCGCACAGTGACCCCAGCGGTCTTCAGGGGAGGTTGTAGGGAACCAATGATTCAACAGTATCAAACAGCTCGAAGGTTGTCCCCAATCATTTTTTCCGTGAGCAAGTAGATTCATCGACCATATCGACAAAGGGTCGCTACAGCTGTGAGAGGAAAGATTCATCCACTGCTCATGGAGCTTCTCCTGTGATTGAGATAGAAGAGGTCGCCGACATCGTTCGTGGAAAATCATCGGCTGACATTGTGCATCCCTATGGTTCACAATTTACTTCTTCGGAAGCAGTAAATCATCGGTTGACATTGTTGCCTGTAGGCGGTGGTGAAGAAGTACATGCTGAACAAGGACAGACTCCCAAAGCTGCTGTTCGTGATGGAGAAGAGGTAGGCTGTAGTCTTGCTAATCCAGACGAGGCAGTCAGTAGCGTGGCAAGTCCAGGAAACCGTCGGAAGAGGGGGAGACCTTCAAAAGTTGCTTCAGCTGCTTCTCCAATCTGTGGAAACAGAGGCAGTGTGAGTCAAAGCAACAATCGAGAATGCACAGATAAAAAAAAAACTGTTGTGTCCCGGCCTATAGCCGATACGCAAAGTAAGCGCAGAGGGGCGGGGAAAGTTTCATCTCAGAGATTACGTAAACGTGGTATTGCATGTCTCTCGGCCGAAGATTGTACTGCAGGCTCACCAAATGGAGTCAGTACTGCAACGCCTTCGTCCACAGTGCCTGCACAGTTAACGCCAGATTCTATGTCTTCACAGATTGTTGTGCGTCATGGCTTCTGTGTCACTGCTCTGGATGTGTACAACGGTCAGCGCAATCATGGACTGGCATTTGCTCCTTCTACGTTTATGACTGCTCCGTTTTCTCCCCCAGTGCATGCCTCAACTGTATCCCCTCTATTTGAATACGCTGCAACTCAGTTATCAGCTGACATTCCCGCATCATCAAAGCCTATTGGTGATGGTGGTGCATCAAGCTCATTGTCAGGTGAGCCCAGCAAGCGCTCTCCCGGTACTTCGACTAGCGCTAAACCGTCGAGTGAGTATTATACTCCTTTTGACGTCATGATATTCTGCCTGTTGTCTTTCCTGGGTATTGATGATTATTTTTAATGTGTCTGTCTTGCAAAGAAGAAGCGTAGAAAGAGGTGGCAACGTGATCCCCCTCCTCCTCCCACTGAACCGAGTCGGCTACCTCAGCCAAGGATATGTCCTCATTGCCAGGCAAAACTCTTTGCGTACGAACCAGATGGATTTTGCTGCAGTTCAGGCCGAGTTGTTCTTGCTGCACATGAAATTCCTGATACACTAGCTGCATTGCTACTGTCAGATAATGCAACAAGTCAGGAATTCAGAACTTCGATACGTGCATACAACAATTTGTTTTCTTTCACATCTATGGGCGTGAAGAATGATCGTGAAATCCTCAAAAATGGCAAAGGAATTTACACATTCAGGGTTCAGGGTCAAATATATCATTACATCAATAACCTCGACCCCGGTGATGAGACACCTAGATATCTGCAGTTATATTTTTACGATCCTGCTATCAGTTACATTGTCAATCTCAGACTTTCAGCAATGTTGATCCGTCCATTATCGCTTGTCTGACTGACATCCTGAAATCAAATCCCTACAATGAAAAATTCCAGTCAATGTCTGAGACCCCTGATCTCATGGACTGTGATGTACGTATTCGGTGTGATCCTGGCTTGGATCAGAGAACCCATAACATGCCTACTTCAGATCAGGTTGCCGGCATTTGGATAGATGATGAATACCGTGCAGGCAAGTACTCGCGTGATATCTTGGTGCAGCGAAAGAAGGGGGGGCCAGAACCAATCAAGTACCACCTGGGGTGCTATGATCCACTACAGTACCCGATTATGTTCCCTTATGGTCAACCTGGTTGGCATACTGGTATCGAGAAGAAACCTGCGAAGAATAATGTTGCGAAAGGGCCCAAGGGAAAGAGGCGACGTTCAGGTTTGCACATGCCTAATGTTCTTGAATCACACAATCTTCTCTACTTTGCAGACATATTTACATGATGTTCTAACTGTTAATTTGCTCGATGCAGGTAAAGAGGATGCAGAGTCAGAGATTCCAACTGTGAGCTGCCGGGAGTACTACTGCTACCGTTTGCAAATTCGAAGCATCCGGCATTCCTCGATTTTATTTTTCGGTCGTCTGCTTCAACAATACATTGTTGACATGTACATCAAATTAGAAACAAGTCGACTTGATTATGTGCGCTTCAACCAGGATGAAATCCGCGCAGAACTTTATCGAGGTATAATTGATAGTCTGGCAGCAGGAGAGACGAATCCTGAGAACATTGGTCGTCATGTTTTTCTACCGCCTTCATTTGTTGGGGGACCCCGAGATATGAAGCGTCGTTATCAAGATGCAATGGCACTTGTGCGTCAGTTTGGGAAGCCTGATTACTTTGTAACGATGACTTGCAATCCTAGATGGTCCGAAATCCAAGATGAGCTCCTGCCTCACGAGGAAGCATCGAACCGACCGGATTTAGTAGCTTGAATTTTCCGTGCCAAGGTAGTCGAGCTGAAACGTGATTTGGTCGATCGAGAAATTCTTGGCCCGATTGCGTCTTATACATATGTGATTGAGTATCAGAAACGTGGTCTTCCACATGTGCATTTCCTTCTGATTCTGAAAAAGTTTGCAAAATTGATGCAACCTGATGAGTATGACAGGTATATCTCAGCTGAAATTCCTGATCCTAAAGTCAATCTTCATCTCTACAATGCTGTTGTGAGGCATATGATGCATGGTCCCTGTGGTGAACACAACAAGAAGAATGTATGCATGCGGCCTCGGACCGGGTGCAAGAACAGATATCCTCGTGATTTTTGCAACGCCACAAGAACTAGTGATAATTCATTTGCTATTTATCGCCGACAGCGCAACGGCCGCACTGTTGAGGTTCGAGGAGCTACTCTTGATAACAGATGGGTCGTGCCTTATAATCCATACTTGTTGGCGAAATATGACTGCCACATAAATGTCGAGATTTGCTCGACAATCAAGGCAGTTAAATATCTGTACAAGTATATTTACAAAGGGCACGATAAAATTGCGTTCCAACTTGTGTCAAATCAAACAAGTGGTATTGATGAAATTGCAGCCTTTCAGTCTGCCAGGTGGATTTCGCCTCCGGAGGCTACATGGCGTCTTTTCAGGTTCCCGCTGAACGAGATGTATCCTTCTGTTACTGCACTTCCACTTCACCTTCCTGGCATGCAATCTATTTCCTTCGACAAATACACAAAGCTTCCGTACATTGCCGCGGATAAGAAGTATGCAAAGACAATGTTGACGGAATATTTTGAAACCAATAAGCGTGATAAAAGTGCAAAGCGTTGGCTGTATAGCGAATTTCCACAACATTATGTGTGGAATAAGACACATTTATGCTGGGAACCTCGGAAAAAGGGCTACAGTATTGGACGTATTGTTGCTGCTAATCCTTCAGAGGGAGACCGCTTTTTCCTCCGATTATTACTGACTCATGTCCGAGGTGCTGAATCATATGAGCAGTTGCGGACAGTCAGGAATCACATATGTGAATCATACCGTGAGGCGTGTGAGAAGCACGGTCTGTTGGAAAAAGACACAGCGCTCGAAGATTGTTTGGAAGAAGCTGCGACTTTTCAAATGCCTTAGACATTGCGGCGTTTGTTTGCCACTGTCCTTGTGTACTGCCAACCAGGCAATCCACGCTCTCTGTGGGATCGGATGTATATGAATTTGTCTGAAGATTTCCGGAAAGAGGGGAGATTAAATGAAGCTCAAATTCTATTCAGAACTGTTACAGGAGTGAATATATTTCTAGAAGCAATGGGGAGACAACTGACTGATTTCATTACTTTATTACCAGTTAGTCATACTAAGGAAATGTCTTCAGTGAATCGGGAAATTGAAGAGGAATTGGCAGTACCGATTCCGGCCGAAGACATGGCCGCCATCGACCAGCTAAACAATGAGCAATCAGCAGCTTACAAAATAATCACGAATCATATCAACGAAATGAAAAGTGGGTGTTTTTTTGTTGACGGACCGGGTGGGACGGGGAAAACTTTCCTGTACAGAGCTCTGCTGGCATATGTCCGCAGTCGTGGAGGGATTGCTCTGGCTACTGCTAGCACTGGTATTGCAGCTTCAAACTTGCCTGGTGGAAGGACTGCGCACTCTTGCTTCAAGCTCCCCCTGGATACTACGAATAAGAATACCTGCAATATCGGAAAACAGAAAGCTCTTGCTCATCTTATTCGTGAGGCCAAAGTTATTATATGGGATGAGGTTACGATGGCGAAGAAGCAGAATATAGAGGCTTTTGAATGTATGCTGCGCGATATATGTTCTGATGAATCGCTATTTGGAGGCAAAGTCGTGGTCTTTGGAGGTGATTTCAGGCAGGTGCTGCCCGTGACGGTGCGTGCCAGTAAGGAGGAATGTATCTCGAACAACATTGTTGACTCACCTCTATGGGCCAGTATGCATTTGCTTTATCTTACAGAAAATATGCGTGCTGTTGACGATCCCACCTTCTGCCAATTTCTCCGCTCGATTGGAAATGGTAGTGTGCAAGATGTTGATGAAGCGACAATAGATTTGCCAAAATCAATGATCGTGCCATTTATTGATGAAAGCATGTCAATAGGCTTGTTTATTAAATCTGTATACTGCAACTTCCAATTTGACTGTCTGAACCCGCGGTACCTTACTGAAAGAGCAATTTTGACTCCTCGGAATGACTACGTAGACCGAATCAATCAAATTTTGCTATGTAGATTTCCGGGGCAATCTCATACATATAATAGCTTCGACCGATCTCTGCCAGAGAATCAGTCGACTCATCCAGTGGAATTCCTGCACACACTGACTCCCAATGGGCTCCCACCTCACCACTTAGAAGTGAAGCCAGGTTGTCCACTAATGTTGCTACGCAACATTGACCCGTCATCTGGATTGTCAAATGGTGTCAAACTTATTTGCAAGGAGTTGTTACCTAATGTAATATATGCTGAGATTGCAGTCGGTCCAAATAAGGGAAAATCAGTGTTCATTCCTCGGATCCCGCTCAGACCGTCCCAAACAGACCACTATCCCATAGAATTCGAGCGGAAACAATTTCCAGTTCGACTATGCTTCGCTATGACCATCAACAAGTCGCAAGGCCAAACTCTGAAACGTGTTGGTGTTTACCTACCACAACGTGTATTCTCGCATGGTCAACTGTATGTTGCATTATCTAGAGCTAAGTTAGGATCCACAGTTAAAGTGTTAATGGAACCAATTGACGGCATTCAATTTAATTGCACAACTCAAAATGTTGTCTACAAAGATCTATTGCGTAGAGCAACACGCGCACAAAGCACATTATAGATTCCAACCATGGTTAGTGCTTGCTGGTTTCATCATGTAGAGATGCCACTCGTGTGTTGCACAGTAATATAGACCATAATGTTACCTGACACAAGCTTGATCATTAGTTGAAAATCTTGATATGTTATATACTAACACCATTCAGCTATCTTTTGTAGGAATTCATTGAAATCATGGAAGGTAAAATTTTAAAGTTGTCTGGATTGACGGACCAATGCAAAGAATGGAAGCTCCGATTGCGTGTTGCTGAAAAATCACGGATATTGACGGCAAAAGCTTCGAACACAAAGTACCAGCGTTTTGTGCTCTGTGACAGTGAGGTTGTAACTAAATTTGTGCAAAGATATTGGTCAAATATTCCGATTCTTTGTTTCTTTAATTTGCCAAATATAATGTGCTGTCGCCACTGTTCTTACAATTGTTATCCTTAATCTTCCGGTTTCCATGTTCAATAAATTTTTGTTGAAGTTGCAGGGTAAACAAATCCAAGCAACGTCATTTGATGCAGATATACCCAACTTCGACAAGAAATTACAGGTCTATCATTCGTACTGGTTCAGCAATGGTGTTGTGCGACCTGTCAACCCCAAGTACCGTTACATAGATCACGATTTCTCTCTTGTCCTTAACAAATAAATGGAGGTAACTGCAGTTGAAGATAAGGTCGACGAAGGCTCTGGCAGCAAATATAATTTGAAAAGTCTGGAAGAAGCTCGCGCTCTTGTGAATTCCCGTGAGAAATTTGGTAAGTTATATGCACTGCTTTGCATCATTTCTACGTAGATATTCCATGTTAATATAAAGTGATAAATGTTTTCTCATAATTACTAAACCCTCTTATTTGTATTGTTTGTATTTCACAATGGTCATAGATGTTGCTGTCATCATCATTGTTGTTATGTCCACAAAGACAGTACCCCGAAAAGATTCAGCTGGTCGTGCTCGAGTGAGGGATGTCATTGTTCTGGACGACTCGTAAGTACTCTGCTTCTGAGCGCTGTGTTGTAGTAGGTAGTGTTCAATTGTTGCTGTTTGTTGTATGCAATTATTGACTGCCGTATTCAAATATGTCATTTCAGCGGTATCCCAGTTTGTTTATCCCTATGGGACGATGCAACCACAACAGAAGGAGATAAACTAAATATACTGGCCAGTGCTCATCCGGTTGTAATTGCAACGAATGTGTGTTCGACAACATATCTGGGTAATTTTCACCTAACATCAGTATTTATGAGTATGGAATTATACAGTTACAGTTCGAATGGAAATATGAACGCACTATATGAAAACATAGCTTGGATGACATTATATTCATCTAATTACTATTTCACTGTTTGTAGATTTTTCTCTGAAGACAACAATGTCCACTATGTTCCTGCACAATATCGAGGATCCAAGAGTTGACGAATTGAATGACTGGTATATGAATGAAACTACTTGTACAGTTTTCAATTGCGACAACATGGTATATTTTCCTTATTTAACCTCATATCTGTTTCTCCTGCATATGCGTGATGCAAATTATGAGAAGATTGATAAAGTGAAGAACCCTGAATTATTACTGGCACAGAAGAATCCTAAGACAAAGAAGACTGAATTCAAGTTGTCAAAGATTGCTGATCTCCCAGCAAAACCGGTATTTTTTACGCCATAGTTATCTCATATTGTTGGGAATTCATTGTTATGTCCGGTTGACAGCTGTGTCTATATTTCCTGCAGTCTGTAGATACTGACGTGTGGGTGAAAGTTTCGGTTCTTGCCTTACCTGAAACTCAACGACCATGGTATCATGCTTGCAATATGTGTACTCGTGCAACTAGCTATCTAACCGGAGAAAAATTCAATTGTTCTGGTTGCCACAATTCTGATTGCACCTCTGTACCGTGGTAATGTGATATAATTCTCTTCTCTCCAATTTAAGATGTATATTCAATCTGCAATGGGCAAATATAGAATAGCAAGTATGAAACAGAAGAATAAAAAATTAAAAAAAAGGAAAAAAAAAAAGAAAAAAGGTATTGAGTGCATTCATTTTTGCTTTGTAGGGGTCGTCTAGAAGTTCAAATTGGAGATGACACTGGAGAGCTGAATGTCGTCGTTTTTGGACATGGTGTTGAGGTTGTCCTTAAGAAAAGTGATGTTATATTGTCGGCAATGACAGGAGATGTATGCAGCCAACACTTACGATTTCAACCCATAATTTATTAATGTTATAGTTAAAAAGTTTGTGTGCTTTGTGAACACAGTGCTGACTACAGCATATTGATTCATTTCAGGAACAGAAGGAGCTATTACTTAAAGCTAATGAATCAAGTGTGAAGAACATGTTCTATTTTCGACTTGCTGGATCCACAAGCATGAATCGCAGATGGGTCAACAAATGGAGTGTTCGTCAGGTGGAGACGGAATAGTTTCACACAATGCGAGCGTACGCGCCCAACTGCAGATCAAGTATGCAATCACATGTGTACATAGAAGCATTACTACAATAGAAGCTCTGCTATGATCCACTAGCACTAGAACGTTTGTCTACTTCAAAAAATGCAAGGAGATAACGTCATGGTAATGTTCCATTGTTATCTACCTGCCTTTCCCCCCCTCCCCCCTCCCCCCCTTCTTGCAAAAACTATTGTATTTTCAAACACACTCGTCATCTGCCTATCGTCTAATGTTAAGCTATATTAAGTTCTGCATGTTCACAATTGCAGTCCATTGAGCTGATATTGCATATTACAACAACTTACAGTTGCAGGGATATAATTCTAATACGTCTGTATAATATAATAGCATGTATACACAATAAAAACAATAAATGATACTTGGAAATTTTGGTGAGGAGGAGAGGAGGAGGAAAAAATAAAAGGGAAAAAACAAAAACAAAGAGTTGCATCAGTTATTAGATTTCATAACCAACATGAAATATTGTTGCCTACATTTAATACACATGCTTCGAGATGACTTAAAATATCTGCACTTTCTAGGTCTCCTATATAATGTTACAACATTGACTGTAAGCAATTCATGAAATATTTCTCAATCTATTCACCATGTCAAGCTATAATTCTGATGAAGAGCATTCTTGCTGGAATTTAACCACCTTGCTAACAGATCTTCCCACTGCTGAAATAAGCATCCCAACTCGGAGCTATGTTCACGTCTTCTCACCCAACAATACAGTGCAACCAAACATGGGCTCACCCTATCATCCAATAACCGGAAACACAATGTATGATGCCGGTAATCACCAATTTCATGTTATTCACAGCCCAACATCACCAATTTTCCGGGCATCGCCTCCCAGTGGCAACGAATTCATGCATGCGGCCTATGGTGCAGGTATAGCACTACCTCACAGTTCGCAACATTGTAACTGGAACAGTCCCCTCATGCGAAGTCCAACGTCACCAGTCTTCTATGCATCGCCGCCTACCCGCACAGATTTCTTGCATGGCTCATATAATACAGGTATTCCCCTACCAAATTCCCCTCCACAGTATAATTATTACAACTCCATTGCATCTCCCCAATATCAGTACTCCCCTCTTTCGTCAAATATTCACCCACAATCACATTCATACTCAACCTCACCGCAGAATTATGGTTCACCAATTCCAATACCGGACACTCAGCTATTAGTACCTTTACATTTCCCTCCCCACACATCGGATTTTCTTCCGCAAATCACTGAGCAACCCTTTGTATACCAAAGTGATCTGCAATTGCCATATGCTTCAGACAATGTTGATGATGACTGTATATTCTTCCTCGAGAACTCGCCTCCTCAGAGACAACCCAATCCATATTTGACTCGCACCCAAGGTCATCACAGTTTTATGAACCCAAATAAAGGTAATGAAACTGCGTCCTCTTCTTCAATTAGCAAGAAGATCCGTTCCCCATCTACATCATCTCTTAGAATCGACTGGTCACCTCCTGCAAAACATATCATCAAACTAAATTTCAATGGTGGATTCTACTGCGACTACAAACGTCCAACCTGGCCAACTATAGTTCGTGCTGGTCTATATAGGAATTATACAGGAGACTTTTGCTGAAATTGAGCATGAGAAGAACTCTGAATTTGCAGAGGCATCTGCACTCTGCAAAGGTTTGAGGTATGCATTAGATCGGAACTGGCTCGATATATGGGCAGAGGGCGATGCCAAAAACATTATTGACCACATAACTGGTGTTTGTTCTCATGTATTCCCAGAAGATGTTTGTTCCGAAATCGAAGAAATTAGAAAACTAAAGAAAAAATTCAAATCATGTTTGATAACATTCATCCATCGTGAAGGTAACTCTGCGGTAGATGCGCTCTGTGTAGCTTTCAAACATCACGATGGATGTTATGCATTCGAAACAATGGGTCTACCTGAACCTGTTCAGGATATTGTTGAGCAAGAAAAAAAAGGGAAGACATACCGTAGAGCGTAGTAATCAGTTTTAGCATTTGTACTTGGTTCATTTTGTAACATTAATATCATCAATAATTTGTGTAATATAATGTTGTTAATTTCGGCGAATTCCGATACTTTTACTACTCCAAGTTGTCATTGGAATTTGGTTAAGTAGTGTCCAAAAAAAAAAAAATTGTTTTTCATAATACTTCGTCCAATATCTACACGGATCTAATATTTAGAAAATCAGTTCATCTATGAATAGAGCTGCATATAAACTGAAGTATTATCCTAAACAAATTAGTTGTTGCTGTGTAGAATATAATCTACATTTAGTTACATATATTGAGATATATGCACGAGAACGAATTTATATTGTTATTTCTATTGTCCTTTTTAAAAATACCCCCACAAATCATCAGAAATGCAACAAATAAAATTTATAGCTACATTCCACGAAAATATAATAATACCATGAGTAACATTTCCTAAATTAATTTTTATATGTGCTAATTTATGGCTTCCAGCCAGAAAGTAGGAAACCGTTGGAAAATATAGAAATTCCTACTGCTTCTGAAATGAATGCAGCACATTGTGAAAGAAACTTGATGGCAATGTAAGTAAGCCATTGGTAGAGGCAACAGCACAGTTTGCATGCATGCCAAACATGTGGCAGCTAAAATCTGTATCACATTCATGACTTTCTAGGAACCAATGCATCAACTCACCCAGTACAGCTACAATGTAACCTGTATTTGATAACAGTGAGAAAATTGGTTGAAGACACTTGTCAATAGAATTCTGACATTTCTTGGAGACCAAGTCAAAAGAACAGATATAAATTAGTATTCCGCAATTTCAACTATCTGCTCAGCAACACTTGAAGGTAACCATTATATACTAGCATAAATTGAAAATAGTGTTTCCTCAAACAGAAATCTAACAAAGTTACTTTACAATGTGCAGATAACTGGGGGAAGTATAATCTGGATGCAAGATTAGTATCCACTTCTGTGTTGCCGGTTCAACGACGTGTGTTGTGTTACTAATCCATGTTAGTAAGTTAGATACTAATTTTACATGCTGGCTTGCATTACAATATGTACATTGTGTTCCTGCAAATACAAGATATTTATATATATACATATATATAAACTGCAACAAATAACCATTACAAATATATACATTATTGTGGTTCGTAACTATCGAAATTTTGGCAGATATATTTCAATGGAAAGCTGGCGTAACACTGCAACTGAGCCAACCGTAACCGAAGAAACACGCAGTATTCCGAGAGGGAGAGCAGAGGGGGCAGCTATCTGTCGCAAAATATTCAACAGCGGTAAAAATGTTGATGAAATGATCACATATATTGAAAAGGAAATTCAACGAGTGGAGCGACAAAGACAAATACTGGGCAAAGTAACTTTTCTGAAGCAACAGCAGCTTGAGATCCAGACTCAATTTCTTTTAAAGCTGCAGGAAATGAGCATTGCCAGTAGGCAGTCAGTAGCATCTAGCACGTCATCCTCGGGATGCAAGCGAAACCGGTCTCCAACAACCATAGCAGAGAATTAACAGGCAATGAATTTGTGAAGATCTTCTCGGTGGTGGAATTTAAATGTTGTGTTTCTGGTACTTTTGCACTACTACGTCGAACCCGTTTGGTGGAAACCTTTGCCTCATAATATTGGCATGTCAACAAGTTGTAACATCTCTTTCCTTTCCCCCCTGTAATGACCTCATCTCTTGCTCTTCTTGCAGTGTAACCGTTCAATCATGTTAGTTTGCAATTCTTAGTCTATCTACAGTTAAACATGTAAGGGTTTTGCAATTTCCATTTGAACTTGTCCATGTAGAAACATCTGCATCACCTTACTGCAGCATGATGCCATTTCCAAATGCACACGTCCGAGTAAAATACGAATGAAATATTTATAAAAGCTCAAATGGAGATACAGTATTTCCCTTAAATTATTCCACATAAAGTTCTTCGTTTGTTGTAATTTGCTAATATGTGTTTCATACTTCACATAATGAACTTGGCGTCGCGTATATATATATTACTAAGATATAATCTTCTAATTTGTCTGCATTGTTGAAGTCATAACTGGGCACGTATTATAAATTAATATTACAATTTACCAGATAAAATTCATTACTTCATAACATTAAAAAGTAACGTCAGTTAGCAAAATGTTTAATTAAGATTATTACAAAAGTGAATCACTATAGTGGTTATTGACACCCAACTTGTGAAACACAAACAAAAATAACATTATAAAAGTTTATCACTGATACCTAAAAAGCAGAGCTAACTTTAAGATTTCAAGGAACAATATCCACATTCTAGATTTGCAATTACCCAACTTCGTTCTTCTGGTAAGAAGACCTTCCAACTTCATCTTCCCATCTAAATCTTCCCTGATTTCTAACTTTTCTTTAACAGGTATTCGGACTTATCTTCCAGCCGTAATTTCGAACAGGTACTCCGTGTTATAATGTATTTGTCATGGCGATCTACTTATTCACCGTATTGCTATTTGTGATTGTTTAGTTGACAAATTCTCTCATCTCGATTCATCAGATCTCGGCGACTCAGAGGTCCCAATATCATCACTCTACAGGTACCTGCTTCCGAATACCATATCCTTTGTCTGTATAATCTCACACAGAAAAAATCTTACATTACTCATACTCATTCCCTGCCATGAACAAATAATTGCCATTTATCGTGTGCTACTGCTTTCATATGTTATTTTAGTGACTTCTATTCCAGATCTGCTATCAGTGTCTTGATCTATAAATAGTAAACTCCACGTATGGACGAAATCTGTCTGATTGGTACTGAACGTATTTAAATCTATTTGTTAATAAGAAGTTCATATTTTGATTCAATTTCGGACACACATTGGTATATTTGGCTGGAAGCCAAATAGTGAGAAAAAAAGGGGGAAAAATGTTATAAAATTGTAAGTACAAGGTTTATGAATTTACTGTTGTTAATCTCACTAATAGATGAAATCGTAGTCATATGGAACGTGCGGTTTCACAAGACAGCCTTTGCAGATATATACAACTAACCTTGTGCGTAAAATAGCAGCCATACTTTATCCAACCGTGTTAGCAAACATATAGATAAATTAATACCAATGGATATTGTACCAATATATATAGGGCATCAACTACTCAGATAGTGAATATTTAATACAATAATATGATAGTCGAGAAATTTCAATTCTTGAAAATAGCAGCTCAGTTAACACAAAACTTATTAATCCAACACCTAAACAAAAAAAAGGGTGGAAGTTGAATGATGTTAGGTACAATTTACTTTTTCCAGATAGTTTCCAGTGCGTATTGTTATTATACGTATGAAGACTTATGAAGAATTAGCATTACTGTGTGAATTCATTACGAGGTAGCTGAGGAAATATCACATGCAAATTACTTTGCACTGACATTAATCATTCATAGTTTCGGTAAATATTCATACATGGATTTCAAACCCCATTACTGCCACTAAAGCTTATTACCCCCACAAGACAGAATAAACATATCACAACTTGTATTCAACCGATCGCTAATATAGCATAAAACTGGAGAACGCATTAAAATCCATATGTTTTAGCTCGTCTTCCCTATGCCACAATCAGTAATACAGATCACTATATTCTTCGTGCAGCTATCTGGAAATGAAGTTCTTCCGAGTTATCACAGATCGAGATGAAGACAACAAGAACTTGGTAGGCCTTATGTCGCATATATATATATATATATATATATATATATATATATATATATATATATATATATATATATATATACCTTTTTTTTAAAGAAATGAGATTGAATAACATTAATATTAATTGTAATAAGAAGTAGATTTATTAAAGATATCGAGCATCTATTCACTGCAGAGATTGCCAGATGACTTCGTCCAACGTCATCGATCCAATCTTGGAATAAATGCAGAGCTTGTAATCCCAGATAGCCGAGTATGGGAGATTAAAATGAAAAGTAGAGGCAACGTCATATATCTTACAACAGGGTGGAAGGAATTTTCGGAACATTATTCGTTGTCATATGGGCACATGCTGACTTTCAAGTACCAGGGACATTCAAAATTCAAAGTGACAATCTATGGTCTCACTACATCAGAGCTAGATTACAGTGCTGGAGCTTCTGTTCTGAATGCGAGAAAGAGTGCAGCTACTCGCGCATTGAAGAAGGCTGCTTCTTACAAGGCTCACTGCAACAAGCCATGTTTTGCTGTTCAAATACAGAAGTCCCATTTGGAATCGTCTGGTGGACTGGTAAACTTACAATGTTAACTTTCATTTACACTGATATTATATTCAATTGCAACGATAGCGGTTGACAACCTTATGTTCGCATCACAGAATATACTAGCTCAGTTCAGCAGGGCATATTTGAAAGATCGGACAACGCTGGTGCAGATTACAGGGACTTCCAGTAATGCAACTTGGAGCTGCCGTTGTAAATTCCAGGTGGAGAGAACAGCGACAAGAGACGAGTCTCTTGGTATCAATTCACCAGAAGCGCTAATGTACGTACTGGAGATGCATGTGCCGTGGAATTAGTTGATCCGAGCATCCCAAAATTTCGTGTGAAAGTGTTCCCAGCATAGCTTCAACGTATCAAAGTACTATGTTATAAGAATAACCAGACATCTCTTTTAATATCGTCATTCTGGCTATCTGTTCCAGTATTGTTCTATGTTATTATCTTTGCCAAAACATGACAACCTAATGTTGCGATCTAATTATTACTTTGATGACATGCATCATGTATCAACTATTTTAAAGCTTTGTCTATGGCTTGCTTAATATCTAATGCATGAACTTACATTCTGTTTCATATATATTGTCGCATAACAAAGTAACTATCTCTGTTTCTTTTGTTTCAATTAAACTTAGCATCTTCAGACACAACCTACCTTAATATTTCCAGCTGCAATAATAATTAAGCCAAATCCTGCACACACAGAACAACAACATTTCAATTGCCACATTAGATTGAATACTATCCAACTATAACACTCACATGCAGTTGTAGAATTCAATGCCTCGAGATTCCACACATGCAAACTCCAGAGAATGCATTTCTTGCAATATCTAACAGGTCATGAAGAAGAACTATACCTGTCTACATACTGAATCTGCACATACAGAGTCACAGATATTGAACGGTTGGCAGAGGTCTCTGCAGAGCATCTCTTTTCAGTTTCAGCTGCAATTTGGTAACAAGCCTCCAAATAACTCATTGATATATGAACCCTCTTGGAAAGCACCCGCTGATCAGATAGTGTGGAAGTAATCACGATCATGTGACTACCTCTGCAAATTGCATGGGAAATTAACTACGAATGTGAACTGTCAATTCAAGACACCATCAACACATATGAAATAACAGGATGAAAATTCAACTTGCAATGGTTACATCGAATTTAGGAAATACATTAATTATATGTTGCAGAAAATGTGAGCACAGTTAGAGAAGAACTCACTATATAAGAATTGCTTCCCATGTTTAGAATCAGTATCAAATTGCAAGCTATACCATTCAGCTTTAGAAGTTGTATCAGTATACAACTAACAAATCCGTTGTATTCTGAAGATGTTGCCATCCAAGATTGCAGATATTCGTGCGTCATTGGTAAAGTTACACAACCTTCAATTATTTTTATTACATAATGTATGAAATACCAAGATATCCAACTATGTCATAATATTTTTGATCTGCGTATACTTTCAGCTTCTCAATTTCCAGTAATTATTTTTTACACACAATCTTTCAAAGCATTCTTCTTTTCGGATATATCTCCCTGTTGCTTTTCAATCTTTCCTCTTAATCATAATTTAACTTCATTCAAACATGTTTATTTTATAATGCGTCCTTCTGATTTCTGTTTCTCCGGCTACATCCAACACCGAGAAGCCTATGTATGAGGAAGCCTGGATTAAGGTATCAACACGGATATTTCCGACCAGTCAAACCACATGGTTCAATGCATGCAACCATTGCAATCGTGAACGTCGACGACCATACTGTCCCGTCTGTAATGACATCCAATGCAACACGAGCCCCAGGTTGATTATTTCATACCTGATAAATGCATTAAAATTAAGTGAATCCACTGACTATAATCGAACACTACAAATTCACACATTACAAATACATTCGTGTATAATATGATTACATACCATTTTCACAGATGCCGAGTTATGGTGGAACTGCGAGATGACACTGGAATAATGGATGTGATGATTTTCGGCCAGGCTGCGGAGACCCTCCTCCGAAACACAGCTGAAAATCTGGCAACAATGACACCACAGGTTTTGCCTAACTCGCCCCAAAGGACTTCAACCATGACGCACTACTTATTCATATGAAATTTACAACTACTCATACTTATGTAGTACCAAAATAACGGCATTCTATTCTCAGGAACAAGAAGCTCTACTGGTCAGCTTGAACATGGAGAATGCAAATGAAAATGTATATGTTCGCGTGTTCCAATGCACCCAGCCAACCAACCACAGGATAACTAAATGGGTTGTGAAGCAAGTTGAGTATGCATGGTAAAGAAATTGATATTCCATGCACAATCCAAGACGATGCCACTCAACATCTGCAGAGACAGATCACTGAATGTTTGCCTACTTCCTTGTACAACGCATTGCACTATTCACGATGATGTTTCCTCTTTGTTGTGTTATATTAGAAATTGTATCACTTCGTGCTTCTACCTCAAATAATAATAAAGCGACTAATAATGCTTCTTATATTATCAACTTATTTTATTTTATTCTTCAAACAACAATAAAATCACAAGTATGTGACAGCATCATCTGTAACAGAAAGAAATCATTTCTGAAGTTATAAAGTTAGAACGTCCTCGGTGAATCCAATACTTACACAATTTCTTTCGTCAGCAACTGGATATCATCTGCACATCCAATATAGTATGCCTGTTAATGAAAAACTTCAGCAACTTCAGTGTTCCGGCTACGGCGTCATTTCGCAAATATTGGAAAGTCCTGAATTGCAATGCATATATTGAAAATAGCATTTACACAGAGAGTCGGCGACCTACATACACATATTCATACCACTTATAACAAAAAACCTCTGACAGGCATGTGAACAATGACAGAGTAGTTCACGGGACTCTTGTCGTTGATACACAGATTCATACCACAGATGAATCCAATGACAGTAAGTCAGCGCTGAATCTGTAAACAGTCAAATGAAAAGAAACAAATTACCTGACAAACTCACGGACTAACTGTCCAGTTTTATCTGGCATCATGTCCCATGCATTTGACCTCACCTCTTTTATAAGAAAGCTATAGATCGATTCTTCAACATAACAAGGTGCATAAACTATCTACTCATAGCATAAGCAGTTCCAATGTCAAGGCACAGAAGAACAGTCTCTGAGGAAGAAGTAACCAGTAATGAAACTATTGCAAGTTCCTCAGCTTCAAGTCCATCACTCTCGCAGTTTGTTACTGCAGCAACCCGAATTCAAGAAACACCTCCGCGTCCCATTTCGACTCCTCGCAGTAAGTTGCCCACCATGTTTTCATATCTACAGTACTTTGAAAATGTCAAACTGCCATAATATTCTACAATATTAGTTGGCCAATGAGATATCATATTTCCTACTACATTAACTGAAATATAAACCTGATATAAATTCTAATATTTAATTACCTACCTGGAAGGAGTGATAAGGATAAGTGTGCATGGGTTTACCTCACCGATAACAAATACCGGTGGAATTGGTGGTGTCTGCCGCGATGACAATGAAAACTGGCAGCTTGGTTTCATAGGAAGAATTGATGGTGTCTGTCAATTGGAAAGTGAGCTGTGGGCAATTTATCAAGATATTCATTCAGCTTATGAAAATGACTGGAAAGAAATCAAGATTGAGACCTCCAACTATGAAGCAAGCAAAATCTTTCATCTGCGGACTACTGCTCCACTCTCGATGAAGCGCGAGATCCATGATGGATATGCATTACTGAGACGAATGAAAATAGCCTTGATCCCTATCGAAAGACTGGACAATAGCGTTGCAGAGCGGCTTGCATCTATAGGATCACAAAAAAGTGATCGTTACAAAATATTATATGATGCTCCAGATATTATTCAGGATCTAATTGTCGAGGACAAATTAGAAAGTTGTAAGGTTACACCTCTTCTCCCGACACAGACTGATGCAATCTCATCTGTATGACAATTACGTCCCTCTATCCATGTTATTCTGTAATCTTCATGTTTAAATAAATGATGGCTATGTCAACAGTTTATATTTCACTTACTTAACTTATATGTATGTTAAGAGCTGTTATTTCACTTCATTTATCTATATTTCAAGATTGATAGCAATCTAATCTTCCGACATATTAACAGCTGTTATTTCACTTAATTTATCAATATTACAAGATTGATAGGAATCTAATCTTTCGACATATAAGAAAGTAAATAACAACTACTTAGCAGAACTACATATCATGATTAAAAAAAAGTCATGGAATGATGACACAGTGGTTTAACTCAATCAAAAATTTAATCATCAGTTGAAGATACAATAACATCAACAAATGCGGTGCAAGTACATACATATGATCTCAAAATAATGCAAGATAGGCATTGAACATAGCAAAACTTGATTAGACCAAAGTTCTGGGCAATTCAATCAAAAAATAACATATGTCAACTAATATACATCGGGTGATCGAACAGCGCATTCTTAGGCCACGATGGAATTAGTTGTACAAATTGACAGTGCATTGCATCCATCATCCGTCATATATCCAATGTGTAACATGTCAACTAATATACATCATAGCAGCCAGTGGTATTTTCGAGTTCTCCTACGATGAACTCAGAGCGAACGACGAATACCAATGAGCTTCGTTTAATATACTTAAATGTGTAACTTATTGAGAAAGGGGATTTTAGAAAAAAAAGAAAAAGGTTCAGGAAAGGTATAAATATAATATTGCAAATACATCACAGTGCATATCTGAGCTTGCTTGCACTGAACAAGAATATAATTTTCCCAACATAATAATTAATACAAGGCATGATGACATTTGCTGCATTAAGATTCAGAATCGGCTTACTGTATGAGCAAATCAATCGTATCAGTTTATAACAGGGACAAAAAAAAATTAATAAATTGTTTGATCCAACATACAAAATTTGCGACGTTCTTTCATTAAGAATATGCAATAAATGATTGTAACCAAATATTAGTTTAATTCAAATTAAAAATGGCATCGACGAGGTAAATATATCGCAAGACTACAGTAGTTCATATCTGTCAATTGTATCAGTGCAAATCCAAACTTGCTTGCACTGCCTTCCGGACCAACAACAACAACAACAACAACGAATACTCATTGTAATTTCTGAAATTCTATTCGTTCCATCGTTGGAAATGCTTCAAAATGCTGTGATTGCATATTGTGATGTGTGATTCATCTAATATGATGATTAATCTCATATAATAAATTGGTCGATGTAATATACAAACTTTACAACAATGCGTGATTAAGATTGGACAACAAATTAATGTGAACAAACATTAAATTAACTCAAATTAAAAAGTGCATTGATAGAGAAAATATATTCCACGATTACATAAGTTGACATAACTACTTCAAACTTTACATAATCCAACTTCATGAAACTGCTCATAAGACCTAACATAAAACTACACTTCATTAGAACAGAATATTAAAGATGCAACACACTCTACATCCTTGGTTTCTTCTTGCACGACTCCAGAACATTATCATCTGTGTTTTTCCTCTTGCCGCCCTGATCTGGTGTGCCATCCGGTGGGGAAGTTGCTTTCTTCCTCTGCGAATCTTCAGTACCTTTGCCCTTGAATTTCTTCTTCTTACCTCTACCGGAAGTGGAAGAACGGGAAACAGACTGCTTCCACTTCAGCGGATATGAGGAAGCCGTGTCGACTCGCCAGAATTCATCTTTCTCCGATGCATCTGAATATATAGTTGACTCCGACCCCTTCCCGACCACATACCCATGTTCATGCCAAATCTCCAACGAAGACTCACTCTCTGTGAACTCCAACTCACTCTCATATCTCTGACTTTTCTTCACCTTTTTGTTCATCTTCTTCTTGGCAGTCTTCCTCAACTTACCATCACTACTTTCTTTACCAGAATCCATTGTTCCGCTCTATGTTATGACCACAGGAAATTGGTTGTGCTTATATACAATATATGAGTATGAATGTGAAAAGACCATCGCAACTGTTCACATCCATTCACAGAACTTATTACCATGCATCTTCAAACATACACGTCTTCAATAAATGCATGCTTTGAATCAATGGGTAGATATTGCAAACCCCACTAAATCTGCCGCAGAAATCTTCAACACACACGAAACGATACATCTAAATGATGAAACGTAAATCAGAAGGACAGAGACGGTGACTGATTGGAGATGAAAATAGGCGTTGACAATAGATTAGGGTTTTAGGTTATGATTGTGATTTTTTGGTGGTAGCGGAGCAAATAAGGCCTGTGTGACAGCAGGAGAGCATAATTATGAGAAGCAATTAAAACCAAGTATGATTTTGTTTGGTGTCTGTTTTAAAACCAAGAAAAACAGCGCGAATTAAATGTACCAAAAACACAAAATTGTAAACATAATTTTGTTTAAAAAAAAAACGTGAAATCAAAAACACGTTCAGTAACATTACTACATGTCAATATCAATTTGCTATTATACTATTACTGCGACACATGAATTTCAATTGCACATACAGTGAGACAAGCGCGAACTTCCAAGCCGAACGACAACGCCCGGTGCAATGGCACGCCGCGCGCAACGCGCGCGGAGTGAACCTAGTCATATAGAAAGAGGAAGAAGATGATGTATTCAAAAATTAGGAAAGTCATTACATTACAACTAACCCACGCACAAGAGGTACTCTACATCTACCAGATCATCACTAACCACTAAACAATCTGTTGACTCCGCACTTTTAATAGAATAGGACTGACTAATTACATTCTAGACCCCCTAACTTCTATAGAATTACATTCTAGCACTTGCATTATGTACTAATCCTTGACAACTCTATCAAAACTCAGCTCAAATGAGTTGCAGTTAGAATATAAGCAACAAAAAACTGAGAATGAGAGAAAATATTTTGTAAAAATAATCAGCAATCCGGTCTTGAGAAGCAACATACTGCACTTGAACTTGAGGTTTCACCACCATTTCTCTAATAAAATGGTAGTAGAATTGCAATGTGTTTGATCCTGCCACGAAACACATGATTCATAGCTAAACACATAACAGATTCATTATCACAGAGCAGTAAAGGAGTTAAAGAGGAATGAATACCCAATTCTGCAAGCAAGAATGTATTCATCTGACTTCAGCAACAACACCAGGAAATGCTTTGTACTAAGCCCATTTCGAGGACCTGGGCACAATAAGCTGTTTCTTTTTTTTTGCGGAGAATAAGCTGTTTCTTGGAGCACCAAGAAATGACATTATTGCCCATAAACACACAATAACCATAAGTGGATCTCATATGTGTTGGTGATTTTAGTGTCATCGGCCATTTGTGTAATCGGATTTACTTACGACCAAAGTAGACATTGGCATTACGTTGTACACATTAGGAGGTGTGGAGTACACGCGTGCACACAACTATGCTAATATCTTGGACAACGAACTCCCGGACGACTGCGGGGGTTCGGGGCCGGAGCCCCCGACTGGGGTCCATGGGCAGTGCCCCCGGTGGGGTCTAAGGGGCAACGCCCCTGGCGTCTAGCGCTTGTAACCGCTAGATTAACCGCATTCTCCCTCTCTATTTGTCAGTTTGGTCTAATTCAGAAACACAGAGAGAACCTGTGAGTTCGGATTCCATAACAAACACCCTATTCGTTCTTGATACAGCATATGTTTTATCCGATTACAGATTTCGTGCACACCGCCAAAATACTTTAATCTGATAGTGATCCCATGACTCAGAGATTATCCAAGCCGTTTGTTCCCTTTCTAAACACCCAAAATTCCTACAATATGTTTGGCAACCAGTCCCGTCAGCATCACTGAAGGCATTGCTCTTCATAGTAGAAGAGACTTTTGAAGCAGTAAACCTTCGCCAAATGTACCTTTTATATACCTCAAACTCTCTTCAAAACCACAAAGTGTGCTGCTTGGTGAGGGCATATTGCAAGTCAGGCCTGGTAATGGTTGGGTACTGTAGAGCACCACAGTACTTCTAAAAAAGTTCTCATCACTTGATGTCACAAGAGAGATAGAAGCATCTCTAGGTTCATTCCCAGTAACAACATGTTTACTGTCTAGCATTCCTGTCTTAGCCAACAAATCCATTGCATACTTAGACTGATGAATTTTCAGCCCGAATGATGACCATCAACTTCAACACCAGGAAAGTAACTAAGCTTACCCAGGTCCTTCAAGGCAAAAAGTGATGCTTATCCACATGACTAAAGGTCTTGGTCTAATCAATCCCAAGTTCTTGTAAGAACCTATTGGCTACAAGTCTAGCCTTGTATCTTGCTATTGAACCATCAGCTGTCTTTTTGATTTTAACTTAGGTCCAGTCGGTCTTCTCTGTGGAGGTAAGGCAACCATAGACCATGTATTTTGTTGTAACAATGCTTGGTACTCTGAGAATGCCATACAATTTCATTCCAAGGGCAAGCACACGGCAAAGTAGGTGGAATTTGTAGCTGGGAGACAAAACCAATCAACTGATGGAGGAGCATCAAATCATGATTATTCTTGGGATACTCAGCGATACTGCCATCAGCAGGATTCGTCAAACGAATACAGTACATACAAGACATTCCCATTTCACAAGTGCAGTAGTACCCTAACAAGAAAAGAAAAAAAGCCACTACACCAACACACGTGATATTACCAGCACTCTTTTTTTATGATTGATAAACCAGAACTTACCCATAGAACTAAGCATAAGGAGGATACACCCCCAAACTTTGTTTGCTCGTAGCAAACCGCTTGGGCTTTTCTGCTTTGGACGGGCGAGTGAAATGGTGAAAAAACAACATCAACTCATCACGACTACCGGTTAAAAGCCAGACGACGACAGAGGAGCCTGAAACCCGAAACTCCTACAAGCTTTGCTCTTTTTCCTTAGAGCAATTTCATAATCAATAAGCCTGAGCAGATGTTTGCTTGCCTTGCCAATGGCTAGATCTTGGAGGACGCCTCATCAACAAGGACCGGTGTGGGTACTTTCAACCTTTCTCTGCATTGATAAAAAACAATACCATTACCAGAAGGATGTGACTTGTTTGAGCTTAATGTACAAAACCACCATTCCTAGATCACCAGTGTAGAAAGTGCTTCCTTCTACTTAGTAGTAATTATTCACAACCCCGAGAACACAGCCTGATGACGGTCCAATGAGGCTCTATTTCCTCCTGCAGCTCAAACAACAACATGGTGATAATCAGGTGGTAAGGTAAGGTCTTCTGCTGTTCCTGGAAACACCAAGTCCAAAGGAGTTGGATAATCTTTTCTCCCCGGCTCAACTGATTGCTTGATAAAGCAAAGCATCCTCCCTCACAGAGCAATGCCTGTGGTCATAAAGGCTTATTATCACCATACATATATACACATCCCCTGAGTGGTTGACCAAGTTAAGCACCTTGGTGTCGCTGCTGGCTTCCTGTTTGTGGTTACGGAGGTGGTGGTTCCCCTGGCGGCGATGCAAAATGATAAGGCTGAGCAGGGTATTGCTGATAAGGAAGCGGCAGTATATACCAGTCTGGCGGATAAAATGGCTCTTGATAGTACTGACCTTGATGTGGGACCTAAAGGATGCCTGGATAAGGATACTGCTGGACTTGCTTCAGCTTGTCTGAAAGATTTAAAAAAGAGCCCCCATCCTTTGAGGATCCATGAAAGAATAGTACGCCACAGTTGTATAGATAAGCCCCGCGGATGTACTGTGTTCTCCTGTTGCGATACAAGCGCCCTAGGAAGCAATCCACAGTGAGTAATTGCCTGCTGCCTTGCTTCTTCTGAGATTTCTGACTCCAGTCTGGGACAAGCTTAAGGCAATACCTGAATCCCAGTAGCAAGCAGAATCGGTGTTTTCTTATCTCACCATTTCAGTGCCATAGGGGGTACAAACTATGGAATTCGACAACTTTCTTTATGTTCCGCAAGGGAGTGTAGTCAAGCATAGGTACTGTCTAGGAATTAACTATACAAGTATGAAGTATACATTTCAGGTACATGTATAGGCTACAAAGGGAAAAATAAAAGCAAGTTATTGTCACTGGAAAGCAACCATTTCCGCCGACAAACAGTAGAAATGTGCCTCCTCTTGTAGGATTTATACACTTCGAAATAAGAATGATCTACAACTCTTAATGCAACAGCACAATGAATCCATTTAAAATAAAAGCAAATGTAATATTAAGAGAATTTTCTAACAAAAGCATAACAAAATAATTCAGCCAAAGAACCTTACTTCATTTTGTGTACCAGAATACAAAAACAATTATCCTAATTTAGAGTTTCATTTTTCAAACTCGTTGAAATAACATGCATGCAAGACCAAGCATAAGAAACTACAGGAGACCATTCATTTAGGCCTAAGCTTTACCGACGTTGTATTTGCTAGTCATAAAAAAGCAGTCGGATTTAATGTGGCCAGTTACTGCAATGACTCAAGAAACAGATTTGATACCCAAAAAGTTCTTGAGCACCTCGTTGGAAGTCTTATCTAATCCATCAGTATCCAGCATATCAATCAAAATTTTAAATGTGCTGGGACAAACGGCGATTCCTCTCTTGCACATTATCTCAAGAACTTTAACCGCCTTGACGATTTCGCTACTTTTCAAGTACGCATCAGCAACTATGGAGTACGAATAAAAATTTGGCAAGCACCCATCTGCTTCCATTCTACTTAGCCAATCATTTGCTTCATCAAGTAGGTTTTCTTTGCAAAGCCCCTGGAGCATAGTATTGTATGTTCGAACGTCAGGTTTCAGTCCTTTGACAGAGAGGTTCGAGAAGAGCTCTCGAGCAGCGACAAGTCTTCCATGTTTGCACAGACCGTCCAGAATCACATTATACATCACAATATTAGGCTCCAATTCTTCGTTTTCAAGTTGTTTCAAAAGTGCCAAGGCTTCATCAAGTTGCTGGTTTTTGCAAAAGCTGTCTAACACAGGAGAGTACGTGAATGCATCGGGAGACAGTCCTTGATCTTTCATCTTGCCGAGAAGATGAAGAGCTTCTTCAATTCTTCCCGCTTGACACCAGCCCCAGATAAGAGTATTGTAGGTGACTCTATCAGGGTAGACTTGCTTATGAGTCATTTCCTCAAAGACAGTCATAGCTTCACCAATCTGTTTGTGCTTGCAGTACCCATTGATCAAAGTACTGTAACTGACGACATTAGGAGTGTAACCCCTGGCGACAATAGTATTAAGTAACTTTCTTGCCTTGCCAACCTGTCCTAGCAAACAGTATCCATCCATGAGAGAGTTGTATGTGATGATATCTGGCCAGTTGCCTGTTTTAAGCATGAAAGCAACGACTTGATAAGACTCCTTAACCCTCCCTTTTTTGCAAAGGGCATCGATCAAAATGTTGAATGTCCAGATATTGGGCGAGATATTCGCGTCTGCCATTTCATATAGCAATCTGGTAACTTGGCTCCACTGTCCGAAGTTGCAAACTCCCAGAATGAGGGATGTGTAAGTAACAACATTGGGGGAAATACCCTTGGAAATCATTTCAGAAAAGACGTTGAAAGCTTGGTCAAAGTGCTGGTCTATGCAGAGGCTATCAATGACAGTACTGTAAACAACTATGTTAGGCTCATAACCTGGACTTCTTTCCAGATATCTGAGGAGGCGAATAGCTTCGCTTGTTCTGCCAGCCTTGCACAGTCCATTGATAATAGCACTGCAAGTTATTAAGTCGAGATGATAGCCTTTGAGGACCAATTCGTCAAAGAGCTGGATGGCATTGTCTACCCGACCACAGCGACAAAGGCCATCGATCAGACTAGTAAATGTTACCACGTCTGGTTCGTAACCTTGTTTGAGAATCCTACCCAGGAGAGAGCAACCAAAGGCAAGTCGATTTAAACGGCAGTAACAATTGATGGCTATGCTGAGTGTGTACAAATCAGGCCTAATCTTGTGGTAGTGTTGTTGGGCTCCTAAAACATCCAAGTTGGAAAATAAATAAAGGGCGGTTGAATAGTGTTTAGTTCGAACAAGAGAAGTGAGGAGTTGATTGAATTGGATGATTGCAGGAAGGGGTCGCATTTGTAGCATGGATTCAAACTGATTAATGGCATCATTAAGGTGAGTAGATGATGATTGATTTTGATGAGGGCAGTTATACAGGGATTGGGAATGAATCGAATGACTATGAATATTATTATTTGTGGTAAAAGAAGAATAGCAGAAACCAAGGAAAGGAGGTCGGATTTTACCATTTCCTGAAGCAGCAACTATACGCGATAATCTCATCATCATCATCGCCGTCGCGTTCTTTCCAGGAATCAGAGTGGCGGCTGCTAAAGAGAGATAACTCTGGATGGATCAAGAAAGAGAATATTGTGGTAGCTTTCTTCGGATTACACCTGAACAGGTCAAACTCAGCCCCAACTAAAATTACACCGAATACCAGTTCTCATCATGACTTCTATCATTATTCACCCGATAATTTGGATTACAAAACAATGCTATTTTTTGTTAATTTTTTATAGTGTTGTAGAATAAAAAAATCTCCGTAATACGGTGAAAAATATATTAAAAAGTCAGTATCGTTTTGCTATTCAAATCATCATGTCAAAATAACAAACAGTGAGAGTATACATTACCTAATTACCAAAATTTGAGGGTAGTAAATGTAAAATACCCATTACTTATTGCATACTGCGGCTGTTCGCGGGGCGGTTTGGGCTGGTGAAACCCGTATTTTGCCCTTACCCAAAGAGCTCGGGTTGGACAAATAATTACTCAAATCTGATCTAGTAATCGCCAAACCCAAATCTGACCGGACATTATGATTCGGCTCGGTTCGGCTCGATTTAGGCGGATTTTATAATAAATGTAAAATGCATACAAGCAGTACACTACAATGATAGATTGACATCCATAAGAATGAGTACACAGACACAATAACAATGTGATACAATAGGTAAGTAATGCATTTGAACAAAAGAATGTCTATTTGTGTTTAAAAAGATAGATTTGAGGACATTCCATTCATGTTTTCAGTAGGCAGCAGCTTTCTTACTCGGAAGACATCATGTTGACATTTAAACCCAACATAAAACCCAGCAATGAAGGATGATTATCAAAGACAATAGTAAAAGAAACTAAACTCAAATCATCCCACATTACTAACATCAATTCATCAATGTCCTTTACTCTCAGCTGTTAGAGAAAGAAATTCAGAAACAGGTTATGAGGAAACAACAGAGAACCCAATCATTATGTACAGAAATATTAGAATAATGGAAATATCTAGGAAAAACGTTGAAACTTATAACCATTCGGGGCAGGGCGGGTTTAGGCGGGTTTAAAAAAATGCCACCCATGCCTCACCCGAATTACGGCAGGTATGGATATTCCAAACCCATAGTCACCCACTTAGACCTTATTTAACTACATCACGAGTCGATTGGACTCGGCCCGGGCGGGTAGGGCGGGTTAAACGGGTTTTTGAACAGCCCTATTGCATACCTTTAATATATCAAATTTTCACATTGCAACCCACATTTTTAGAATATGCTTATTGCATCCCCATTTACAATAGATCATATTTATTAAAATTGGAAAAATATTCCTTCGAAACACCATCCACAAATGGAGGGTTGTAGATAGTGCATTTTAGATACATCAACTGTCATCCACGTGGCAACCATCGGTAAGACTTATCAGTACTCCAAAGGTATTGTACACTTCCTTTATTCCATTTCCCTCTCTTATATGGGACTGTGAGACAGGGTCATTCGCATATGAATTATATGGGAGTCAAGGGGTCTAAGTGGCTTGGAGGTTAGAGTAAGGCTCGTCGTGCGCGAGCTGCAGTTACACTCACGTGCGACCCTTGTAAATTATTTGAGAGGCATGCAAAATACACGCCTATATATACGGTCGATTGTACTCGTTTGCGAGGCAGTTATATAACCGTCCCGTGCGGTTATGTAACTCCTCATAACGGTTGTCCAAAGACTAGTATATATAGGAGGTTGTCCTCTGAAAGAGATTCTGACAGTTTTGGATCATTCACCCTCTTGCTTATTGTCTCACTCAGATATCTGACTTGGCTTATTCTTACCTTTGCCCACTTAATCTCTTACTCTTGATTATTGTGCTTCGTTGGTTGTTCTTGTCTATTGCAGGTACACACTCAAATCCTTCTCCAACTTTCCCCCGCATACAAGGGTATATTTGTCAACACATAAATTATACATAATACATTAACAATACAAATATAAAAAGGGTAAAAGACACTGACCACCCCTGGGTTTAGGGAAAAACCCACAGACCACCCCTGGGTTTTGGATGAAGACACTCCGCACCTTTTTTTGGATGGAAGCTAACAGTTGACTAACGCTGCGGGAAAAAAGACCACTTTACCCCTAAAATGTGATAAAATACCACATATATTAAACCCCTATCTCTCATTCTCCCCATTCTAACCCTAATCTCTCTCTCTCTCTTCCCCCTCATTCTCTCTTCCCTCTCCACCTGTGAAACACGACCGCACTCTTCTTCCCTCTCACCTGTGAAACACGGCCGCAAGCTACATCATCACACGGTGAAGATCAAAGGCAACGGCATGCTATGCTTCGCTAAAAGAGAGTCCACCACCACCACCGGATTCGTAACCTTAACGGCGGTAGCAGCGGCTGCGATTGTTCTGTGTTGTGGCAGAACGCGATTGAGGTACCGGAGGAACGAGCCCAGCTCCGACAAACACGAACCCAGGTCCGGCGACTCCGTTCCGCCGTTTCCGCCAGCCGATTCGACGAGGGCTTCCCGCCGAACTCCATCCCTCGCAGGTCTCTCTCTGTCTCCCTCTTTCTCTCTCTGTCTCTCCCTCTCACAGATCTCTCTCTGTCTCCCTCTCTCTCATAAATTTGATTGCTGGGTCGTGAAGTCCAAATTGAATCCAGATTTGCTTCTTCGCGCGGAGACAAATTCGGGTCTGGATCTTCCGGGTACTGTCTCGACATCTTCATCCTCAGCCTCGATTCCCTCAATTGGGCTAGTATCAGAGATCTGGGTTCGAGGAATGTGAAGAAAAGATCAGTTTTTGCCATTATTGATGATGGATTCAGAGCTTGTTCTGGTTCGTTGCTCTGTCTCTGAGAGATAGAGTTAGAGAGGGAGAGGTGTTGAGGGAGGCTGAGAGCTCTGTGCAGTGGAGGTACGTTTCTCTTGGTAGTGGTAGCGGTGACGGTGGTTCTGCTGGTGGCGGTGACGGAGGTGCTACTGGTGGCGGTGGTGCCGTGTTCATATTCCTTTTCTTCCTCTCCATCTTCTTCTTCTATGTTTTTTTTTTTTTTTTTTTTTTTTTTTTTTTTTTTGAGATCTGAATTTTGATGTGGTTGATGAGAATATGTGAAACTGGCTTGTATATATTTTTGCTGTTCATGGTTTGATTTTGACTTCATCTTTATCCAATTCTTTTACATTTGAATTGGGTGTTTGATTCCTTAGAAATCTCTCGGATGTACACTGAGAAATCTCTCTGAATTGGGTTCTTGTGGATGAATGAGAATGTGAGAGAGAGGGACATGACTTGGGTTTACAGAAAAGGGGTGAATCAGTTGGGGGGGGGACATGAGTTGGGTTTTTGTTGTTAATGTTTATGGTGTTCTTGACATCAACACAAAAAACATGACACCATAAGGGTTCTTAGTGTATTTGGGATTCAAATGGAAGATGTTGATGTGTTTTGGTTGTGGTGTTCTTGGTGATAAACATGGGAAAAAGACAAAAAAAATTACATAGGGGCAATATAGTCCGAAAAGTTCAATCAACCACTTTTTTAACGGAACATAACAGAAGGGTGCTTAGTGTCCACGGAATATTCCGTTAAATGGGTGCGGAGTGTCTTTATCCAAAACCCAAGAGTGGTTTGTGGGTTTTTCCCTAAACCCAGGAGTGGTCAGTGTCTTTTACCCGTATAAAAAAGAAGTCCCAAAAAGATAAGGTTGAAGAACATTAGAAGAAGAAGAAGAAAACGCATGATCTCATGTCTCTGCCTCTCTCACTCTCCAGTTTCTCCAGTTTCTCTACTGGGTATGCTTTCGCTAAGTAACAAACTACCCTCTCATCTCTCGTGAATTTGGGGTTAATTTGATGTGGGTTGATGTTGGTCTCTTGAGAGATTTAACAGATGGCTTGTTGGTCTATCATGAACAGGAAGTCAAACATGTTGCATGCCGACTTCTCTATGATCGATCTCCATTCCAAAATCAACCACACCGAACTCTGCTCTCCAACACTTCATCAGAGTTCCTTCCTCAGACAGCCCTAACACAACGACAATATGAAAAAAAAAGACGTTTTTTTATTACTGTTAACTAAATTTGTCGATCAAAATGACCTCTTAAAGTCAAACGATATTTTTAGCAAAATAGACTAACTACAAGTTAGATAATTTTGGGCCTGAAGAGAAACTTCAATCAAACATAAAGAGGAAGAAGATGAAGTGATATATTGAAGACTTTGGAAAGTCATTACTTCCTCCGTTTCTTCTCTTGCTTCTAATTTAAAATTGGCACATGAATTAAAGAATCTCTGCTAATGATCCTTTCGCCCCCGCCTAAGTTTGTAATTACTCTACTGCCCCCCATACAGTCTTTATCAGTCTCTCACAGTGATACCACCGTCGACACCAACATCAGCAGTAATTTGCCAAAGAGAAAAACCAATCTACACAAGAATATAACAGATCTCTAGTGTCTTGGAAACAATCTCAATCTCATATCGGACTTCAAAGAACCAAGCCATAGTGTCAAGGTCCTCAACCGGGCCGGCTTTAGCATTAAGTCGTTGGAGCATCTGCTTAGGGCACCAAATTTTTAAGGGGCACCAAATTTACTATAAAACATGGAGATATTTTAGTGATTTCAATATAAATAATATCATTAATGCTGCTATTAGTGAAAAAGTCAAAACATTTATCTTTCTCTTTTTCCGTTCCTAATTATTACTGTGTATTTAAGATCAACGGTTCGTCATTGCCGATACGTATTTAACACTCACCTAATTGATCTCCTTTAATCTCTCAAAACTTTTCATCTTCTCTAAGACTCTAGCAACAATTATACTCAGTGACTATTGCAATCATTAATAAATATTTGACTCTTCATCAAAGTTTCTTTCCGAAGAGATGGAATACCAAAATTGAAGAATCTTCATTTCGTTTGAGAAGTGAAGAACAGAGGTTTCATTCATTTGCTCTGGTACGTACAATTTGGGTAATTTCTCTGGACAGTTCACATCTAGATTCTAATGAATTTTGATTCGATTTTTATTTTTATTATTATTATTATTATTATTATTATTTTCAAATTAAGGGTCCAAGTTCAGTTTCAAATTATTATGAATTAATTCAGTTTTCTCCAATTTTGATGGTGGATTTCTGTTTCTACAATCTGGTTATTAACCAAATTGAAGTCTCCTCAATACACAAGAACAGTACGCTTGACCGATTTCCTTTACATATGTAATTTGGGTTTTTGTGTGTACATTGTGAGTGAATAATATCTCAGTTTGGATGAGTTATTTACTCAATTTCGATTTTAGCTCCAAGTTTAATTTCAGCAAACTTGTTGTCTTGTTGTAATATTCACTGTAGGTCAGTCTGAATCAAGGTTTTAAAAAACTGCAGCGGCTGACGTATCGGTCGCGGTCGCATGTAACGGGATCGGACTATATCGGAGGGACTGTAACGGAAAACGGGGAACGAATGTGTGAATTTTAGAAAACATTCACGGACGTTTTCTCCGTTTTTCCCGTTTTTCCAATATGAAACCGCCGTTTTTCCCTTTTTCCGACGCGAAACGGCCGTTTTTCCCGTTATTGACGTGAAACGGCCGTTTTTTGTGTGAATAAAATTCACACGACGCGTAATGGGAAAAACGGTTGCGGTCTCTGCCGTTTCCGTTACAACACGGCCGCTCCGCGCCGCTTTTGCCGTTTTTTGAAACCCTGACATCTATTGATTTTGTGCATATAGCATATGATAGTTCCTATTATCTAGGCTTGTCTGAGCTTTTGTCCAATATCTACAACAAACAGAGAAAAAAAATGAGTAGAAGACAATGAAAAAAAAAATATAAACAAGAAAAATTAGTTGACTTCAGATGTTCTCTAGATAAAGTTTTCACCAAAATGAATTGGAAAACCGAAGTACATTACATGCGAGGTAATGAAAAATATACAGAAGCAAGACCGTTAATTATAAGTTTTTCATTATAGGGCATCAAGCTTGCCATTCGCTTGGGGCACCCAAAAACTTAGAGCCGGCCCTGGTCCTCAACAGAAGGAGAATTCTGAGCATTGGCACATACACCTCAAGATGTTACTCACTGAACTGAAGGTACCTCATGCTTCTACTCCAAATATGTACTGTGACAATGTGTCTGCACTCGGCCTCTCCTCAAATCCAGTTATGCACAGCAGAACCAAAAACATTTATGGTTGCTTGCTGCAGGTGATCTTGTTGATTCTCATGTGGCATCTCAAGTTCAGTTAACTGATTTGCTCACAAAACCATTAGTTGCTAAGAGGTTTAAGTGTCTCGGTTATGCTATTGGTCTTCACGATTCAGTTCAACAAGCTTTAAGTACTTGAGGAGTTAGGGAATCATCAGGTGTTGGTTGCTGTAAGCCCCTCCTTTGCCTCTTCAATGTTGCACCCCTCACCCTACGAAATTGCATTTACTGCGAGTAATTCTGGCTTGTAGTTTCTGACCAAGCGTGCTCACAGTACTAGGACTTTAAATACCCAGTGACTGTTTTTTAAACCTGAATAACTTTTTGCTCAATTCTTTTCTATAAATAAAAGAAAAACGATAAATTTTGTGTCACGGGAGTGTTAACAAATACTAAAACGCGAAGACACAGTAGTACTAGAGTATTTATTTAGCAGACTTTAGGCAACCCGCTCTCTCCCCCAAGTGCCAAGCTATGGAAACAAGGCAGACACACATACAAGAGATTTCCAGATCACATACAGGGGCTTTCCCTTCAACTATACAAACTAAGTTTGTAACAAAACAACCAGCTATAACAACACCACATCACAGATCCCTGCTCATCCCCCAGCTTCTTCGGAGCTATATAAAATTAGGGTCATGCAGCATATGATGATCAGCCACCCTAGCTCTAATAGCCATATCAATTTTCCTAGCGACACTGATCACACCTTGCTTGCTCTTCATGAAGATTCTAAGATTTCTCTCCAACCAGGTATGGGGTAGATAACAGCAGAGAAACATAACTTCCACATGTGGTTCTTCATGTTGTTGGGAGTTCCCAATTTGTGCACAGAAATTGAACCCATTGATCCCCCAATATTGAGCTGTGTTAGTGCTAACACCAAAGAAGGATGACCTGTGAATGTGCATTCAGCAAAAAAGATGTGATAGTGAGAATACAAAGATTTGAAGCCATAGTTGCATTATTGATATAATATATAGATAACCAACTTTCTATTGATCACTACTATTACTCTCCTTTTACTACGGTAGACAAGAGTTATAAGAGGTTTGTATAGTAACAAAATATAAGTGAAACATTTATTTGGCTTTTGGAATTTGTTGTTGTAGATAAAGAGAGCAAAGAAATTGAAAATAACTCTGAATTAACAAGTCTGTTATTCACCAATCCAAAATCTACATAAGAGCGGGAGAGAAATGAAAACGAAACAAATTGTTCATGTTTTATAATACGTACCACACAACAGAAACAAATTTGAAGATTAGGAGAGAGAACCGTAGCAACGATGTTGATGATGATGATAACTCTGGCGTATAGAATTTGATACCAAATGAATGAGGTAACAAATGCTATATACAAAGATTATTATTATTATTAATGGAAAAGAAAAAGCTAAACATAAAAACTACTGGCTGGGGTTGTTTTGGAACGCAAGCACAAACACGGTACAAGTAAAAGCATCAAACTTAAAATTATCCAGTCAAGAACTCCCCCGATTTTATTTCATAGTGTCCTGCTCCGGCTCCAACAAGCCCGATGGCTCCCTCCCCCGCTAGGGGATTCCCGCGCCCCCGATCCCACCCCCGCCCCCGCCATTGCCGAGCAGTTTCCCTAAACACAGTTTGAGGAGGAGACTGTCGAGCACTTTCGCGACATCGGCCTGGTCAAGGGCCACTTTGCTGACAATGTCGAACAGTTTCGCGTAATCGGCCTCGCTAAGGATCCTTTTGCGGACAATGCCGATCAGTTTCGGGAGATCGCCCTCGCCAAGGTGCCCTATGCCGAAACCGGCGAGCACTTTTGTGAGATCTTCCTCGCTAAGTTCCGCTCCAATCTGCGAATCGTCGATATTGTCCACCGCATCCCTGACAATGCCGGCCGTGCTATCCGGTTCGTTTTGGCTCTGGGACAGAATAGCAAGGGTTGAGAAAGTCAAAGCCAGAAGACATAGTGCTGCTAACAACTTATTGACAGAAGAAGCCATGTCCTTGCTTGATTACTTGAAGATGGAATTAGCAACTTCAAGCAAGCAACTTGAAAATAAGCAGCTAGCTACTAGTTGTTTGTTGTTAAATGGTGTAGTCAGTGTAGACATGGATGGCTGCTATTTATAGAGTTAGTTGGGGGAATATCCATGATGCCTAGTATCTCCAATGATAGAATCATAAATTATTTAACTTCTTTATACTACCTAGTTTTATGGTTGTAGTAATGTTCTCAAGGGTTTACCTAACACGATAGTAATTCTAGTCACTATCAAGTCTCCATACACATAACACTAGGGTTTTAATCGAACACACGTAAATTTTCTTCTTGGATTGATTGATAATAACATAATGAAACTACATCTGTTTAAAAAGAAATATTAACCCTAGACACTTCGACTTAACGGGCTCGGCCCGGTCTACTAACTAATGAAATAAACGACTAATTAAAATAATTAAATAAATAAACTAACTATTAACAATAATTAAATTAATCTTCCTGTTCTTCTTTCGTTAGTTTTGAACTCTCTAACGAGCTTCCTTCTCAGTAGTTTTATCACGCAGGATAGTCTCTGTCAATTTTATCTGGCTGCACAAAATGATTGTCCTCACTTTTTTGTTTTTCTATGGAAAAAATTATTGTCCTCCAAATGCTATTATTCTCTGACCTAACCACTATCTCTTGATTCATCTGTTTTTTCTACCTTTAGAGCTCGCTCTGTCAGTCCACTAAAGTCAATTTTGACCGGTCTCCCGTAAATGACATGTTAATTTGACCAAGTTATATTTTTCTACATATATTCCTCCACTCCACAATAATCTTTTTTCATGCACAAGCCAATTAATCAATTATACTCAGACTTCGTTTCCACTTAAATGTGCAACAAACATATAAAAATGGCCACCTTCTTGAGTGCTGCGAATTCGGTTCGGTTCACCCAAGAACCGAACCGAAACCGCTACGAAAAGAATCGCCCAAAATGACCCGAAACCGAACCGAAGACCCGTAGAACCGGGGGGTCTCCGGTTACGGTTCGGTTTAATGAAATTTCGGAACCGGAACCGGAACCGACCCGAGAACCGACGAGAAACGGTCGGATTTTGAAAGATATAGCCGTTGCTTTTTTGACCGTTGGTCCGCCTGAACGGTCAGTGACCGTTTGAGATTTTTTTTTTTTTTTTTTTTTTTTTTTTTTTTTTTTTTTTTCACGTTCCCTCCCCTTCCTTTAACACCTATAAATACCCAACCCATACTACAATTTTTTTCACACTTCCTCATCAAACTCTCTCAACATTTCTCACAATTCTTCACTCAAAAATCATCCTACACTCTTCCAAAATTCATTCTCCAATCTCCATATTCCTCAATCCTCAATTCCAATTTCCACATACACTCTCAAAAATCAAAATCACTCAAAAATCGTCATACACTCTCGTCTTCAATATTCGACAAGCAAGAGCAACGCATCTTCCATATTCGGCAACGCATCTTCAATCTTCGACGTTTCGCTTCACCTCCAAGAATTATTCTTGGAGTTTGTAAGTTTTAATTTTTGTTGTTTGCTATTTGATTGTGTTATTATTTGTGCTTTATTTGTAAAACTTTATTTTTTTTCATCAAATTTCTATAAGAAAAAAATGGCTTCTTCTTCTCGTGTAAATGTTGATGAACAAAACAACCAATACGTACCCATAATCGACGAAATTGATATTGATGATCAAATTGACATTTTATTTGGCGATGGTGCCGCTAATGCTTTTGACGGTATAGAGGAAAATGATCCGAATTTAGGTAGTAATAAAAGAACACGTAAGGTGGAAAAAACTAAAAAAAGCCCCGTTTGGGAACATATGGATAAATTACCCGATGGCTTAGACGCCAACGGTAGACAAAAATTTAGGGCTAAATGCAAACATTGTCAAAAAAAGTTTTGTATTGGATATAACCGGTGGATTAGGATCACTTAGAAAACATTTACAAAATGTACACGGACTTTTGAAAGATACACCCGCCGTATGCGACGTGATGCTCCAAACCCAACTAGGATTCGACGCACAAGGCAACGTAGTTCCTTTTGTCTACGATGAAAATAGAGCAATAAAAGCATTATCTCATTATATCCCCGCCACCGAAAAACCTCTAAATATGACCGACGACAACGAGTGGGACACATTAGTACAAACCACTTTTTGCCCGGGTTATAAGCATATTAGTAGACACACTATTAGAAAAAATATAATGGAAACATATAGTGAGAGGAAAGCGGAAATTATGCAAACATTTTTAAATTCTAATTTCATAGTTGGTTGCACTTCGGATATGTGGTCGGGTAGAAATAACAAAGGATATATTTGCGTCACCGCACACTACATTGACACTAATTGGACTTTACAAAAACGTGTTATTGCATTTCAAGAAGTTGCATATCCTCACAACGGTGTAAACATAGGAGAAGCCATAATCGATATTGTTGAAGAGTGGGTTATTTATCAACGAATTACATCAATTACTTTTGACAATGCATCGGCATGTGATAGTGCGATAGATCATATTCGAACTTTGATACAAACACCATTTCGCGAAGAAATTGAACATGTTCGTTGTGTATGTCACATTATCAATTTAATTGTACAAGATGGTTTGAAAAAACTAGATGAGTATATTTCTCCTGTTCGTGATGCTATTCTCTTTATTGCGTCTTCAAACAAAAGACAAAAACTTTTTGGGGATTATTGTGCTAAAATAGGCAAGAAAAAAAGAAGGTTTGGGGGAGATTGTAGGACTAGATGGAACTCCACTTATTTTTGTTGAAAAGTGTTAAGGTTATGAGACCACAATAACACGTTTTTTGAATGAAAATGGCAATCCCGGATCCGTTTCACAAAATGATTGGAACGCCGCAAGTGTCTTAAGAGAGTTTCTTGAACAATTTTATGACGCAACTAATATTCTTTCGGGTGTTTATTATCCTACTACTAACAACGTTATTCCACAACTAATGTTTTTAACGGCGGCTTTTAAAGAGTATAGGGAGAATGAAATTTTATACGAGGCAATTAACGACATGGAAGACAAATTTCTCAAATATTTTGAAACGATCCCTATGATTTTTTGTTTGTCAAGTATTTTGGACCCAAGACAAAAGGATGCTTCCCTAGGTTTTATGCTAAACCAAATTTCGGAAAACATGACTACCCAATATAGAGGTGTAGTGATATCACCAACTATTGAACAAGTTAAACAAGAACTTAATGTTATGTACGATAAATATCTTGCTAAATTTGGTGTTAGTGGTGGTCCTCAAAAATCATCGAGCGATCCGAAGGAAGGGCAAGGGTAAGAGTAAGTACGCTATTGGTTCTTTATTTAAGACTACACAAGCCACACCCACCGGGACTAGTTGCGTCTCGGAATTAACGTTGTTTCTCAACCAATATTATTTCATAAATGTATCGGAGAAAGACATAGAAAAATTTGATATACTTGATTGGTGGAAAAATTATGAAAGAACTTATCCAATTGTTTCTAAAATGGCACGTGATTTACTGACCCCTCCCGCTTCTACAGTCCCTTCCGAATCTACTTTTAGTGCAGGTAAACGAGTTTTGTCGGAGAAAAGATCGTGCCTAACCTCAGAGATATTGGAGGTACTCATATGCTCGAAGGATTGGAGCGACGCCAACAAACGCACACAAGACCTACACCCTTTGGACGTTTTGGTCACCGAACTTTACCAAGATTTGGGAATAGACCCGGACACTCCCCTAGATGTAGACCAATTGCCAAAGACAAGGGGTTGAAAAATGAAGACTATTATTGGGTATTTTTGTTAATTTCAATAAGTTTGTATGTAAGTTAGTAAAAATGCAAATGATTGTTAGTTAAGTAGGTGCCAACCTAGTTGGGATGTACTTAAACTATAGTGATGCAATTTTTTCTAACATTTTATGTTTTAACTTTTAATCAATAATAAAAGTTTACTTGGTTTTTTTCAATATTTGTCAAGTTTTGATGTTTTTTTCAATATTTGTCAATTTTTGTCAAGCTTAAGTACATTACATTTGTACATTCAAAAAAATCTATTATTAATTAATAACATTAATGGAACCCTAAGTCCCTAACCATAACCCTAATTTTATTAATGAACCCTAACCCTAATTGTATTAATTAATACTTATTAATAATTAATACTACAACAATTAAAATATCAACACAAACAAAAAAAAAATATCCGACCGGTTCCGGAACCGAACCGAACCGAAACCGAACGGTGAAGGATCCGGTTCCGGTTAACGGTTCGGGTTTGGTTCTAGCGGAACAAATATACCGGTTCCGGTTCAACCGAGCCGAACACGGAATTGGAACCGCTGAACGAACCAAAACCGACCGGTTCCGGCTTCAGTCAGTTCGGTTCCGGTTCGGTTGAACCGAAATCGCACCCCTATTCTTGCACATCTCTAGCTGGATGGTATATGATTGACATATATTATAATTGCTCTTTTGATCTCAAATCCCTTACTTTTATTACTTGGAGGAGTTGGCATATTCATCAAATCCCTTATCTAGAGCATCACATGACAAGCGGTGACATAAATTGATTAAACATAATTTAATTAAGCTTATCCGATTTGATTGCATTATTATTATTACTGGTAAGGAGCACGTGCTTTGCACGTGGGTCTTAATTTTTAAGACGCGAGACGATCTTATCATGATCATGAATTAGAGCGTTATTCCTGCTACATGACTGTGGCTGTCCTTGATGATAACACTCGATGTATGAATTTTACATAAATTATGACTCCAATGACGGTTGTACATCACTCAATGTGAGGGGATGTTTTACGTTTTTGGATTGAGATTAATGGATGTTCTATATCTTGGAATATGATTAATAGAAGGCAATGAGTTTATTCACACCTTGGCGTGGAGAGAACATAAAGTAAAAAAAAGTGTACTCCCTATTTACATTTGGAGAGAGCATATAGTGAACGTACATTGACTCAGAAAGAGAGCATGGTAAGATTTGTTATTTATAGTTGTGTGCTAGAGAATAATGGATGACTGAATAGCATGAAACAATAGGGGATTCAATCAACTTGAGTTTAGAAGATATTTGCACAATAATAAGTTCAGTAAGATATTAAATTTACATATGCTGCAACCAATTAGATTAATAGAAAGACCAACATACTCCAAATTCTGATGCCATTCCTTTGATTAGCTAGGTGCCTCCACTTTTAAACACCGTTCTAATTTTTTTCCGGGTCTCCTCAAGCTTCTTCATGCTACTCCAAACTTGACTATTTGTCAACAGTTTCTTGTTTCAAATGTATACAAGGTTATTATTTGTCAACAGTTTCTTGTATCAAATGTACAAGATTGAAATTCAAAAAATAAAACATATTTTAAAATTTTGCGATATCGGCGGTTTAGTGTTTAATTTTTGCTTTCTGTCTAATCAGGTAAAACTTTCTCATAGCATTCTGAGAGTAGTCAATTTTGACTTTAAGATTGATATTTGCTTTAATGTCTGACATAATCCATTGATATGGGTTCTTTCTTTTTAATGTCTGACACTGTCCATGACACTATCCATTAATATTAGTTCTTGATATTTTGTTCTTTTGTGTCCCAAAGTTTCTAATTTGTTATTAAGGAAGCCCTTACAATATTCGTTCATAGCATGGCCACTGGCTTTCGAATCCTTGTACCCCAGTTTCAACTGAAAACTGCCAAGAAAATATCATGAAGTTCTATTTTCTTTCCAGAATCCAACATCTGGCTATTGATCGCATGTTCGGTATGGTCAGGTTGAGGTTCAAATCAACTGAAGAGAAGTACGCTATACCAAACAGAGTAAAAATTGACTTAGTGATAAGAGGTGCTAGCTGCAATGTTAATGCATCATGACTGAATGGTGTAGTGGTACTGCACGCTGTCCATTACTTGATGGCTTAATTACTTGATGCATACCCCCAATTTGTCGAAACTATCACATTGCAACCCCCAGTTCTAGAATTAGCTGATTGCATTCTCCATTTGCAAAAAATACGTCAATGTCAAACTGGGAACAAAATTCAATCGTCAAATTCGAACCCGATGAAGGTATTTACGATAAAGTGCACATCCTCTATGATACAACCGCATCACATTGTTTGAGATAGTGCCCTTCGAGTACGTTAATTTTGCGACGAAACTTCAGTCCCAGTTTCACATTGAAGTATTTTTTGCAAATGGGGGATGCAATTAGCTAGTTCTAGAATTGGGGGTTGCAATGTGATAGTTTTGATAAACTGGGGGTATGCATTAAGTAGTTAAGCCATCAAGTAATGGCCTGCGTGCAGTACCACTACACCATTCAGTCATGATGCATTAACATTGCAGCTAGCACCTCTTATCACTAAGTCAATTTTGTCAACCTCAAAGTATTATGGAAAAATCAAGGTTAGGGAAAGTCCAGGATTAGGAATACTTCAAACTCTTATAACAGTAGAGATTAAAATTCTTGTCGGTGTTAAATTGTGCAATGACTTTAAATATTCAGATTCATGACATTTCTGTTTAATTGCTGCAGTGCTTTTCCTAAAAAAATGAGAAGGGTATGAGATTTTCAGTTTATGGTTTCAAAAAAATCTAGAAGAATGATTCTTGCAGTTGTTGTTGGGCATGTTGGCTTCATGCATTCGGTTTAGCATGAAAATCAATTAGGTTTTTAGGATATATAGACCTTAGAACAATATATAAAAATAAAAAACAAAGCAGCAAAATGGAGGGAAACATAAATCGGGATTGAAAATATCAATGAAGGAACTTGACAAATGAAACATGTGGGAGAAGGACATAAAATTCCATTGGGCTTGATTATGAATCATAGAGCTATAACTTGTGAGACAAAGTATGCAAATAAAATGTCAGGGCTATTACTTTGAAAAGATATCTTTGCTGCAATGACCGGGTCAATTGCTTGTTGAGAAAATGTGAATTCTTGATTCGTGCATTGACACTACATAGAATCTAGTACAAAAGTAAGATGAAGAGAATGCAAACGCGGAAGCACGTACCTCCGTAACGATAATAACTGATCGGCTCATGGTACGAGGAAATGATAGGTGAGGGCTAGCCCGAAAAGGACAAAGTCTAGGATTTTGTTTGGCATGTATTCCTAAACAAGCAACGACTTGTTGCCCTCCAAACAACAACCCCACAGCCTGAACAGGTTTTTATGTTCCAGCTTTGCAATCGAGCTGACTTCATTTTTGAACTCCTCTAGTCCTTGACCAGAACTCTTCGATGGTCTCTTGACCACAGTTTTCTTTTATCCAATAATTTACCCTGCAAAAAGTTCAAAACTTCCCCGATCATTTGAGGCATTGACAGGTAGCATATTTGTTTATGGTGACAAAATAAAACAAATATCACACAAGTGCGTAAAATTTCGAAACAAATACATATGGACATAAAATGTGCCAGAAAGTCAGTTTTCATAGGCTGCTTTTCCTAGTCAAGTGCTTCTTCATTTATTGGCTACAATATGCGAACACGAGGTATGTTTTTCCCCGAAAGAAGTCCGAAGAGTGGAAACTGGGTGCAAAACCATAAACTCAAGCTACATAAATTTAGAAAATGAAACGTTAGATCTCTAAAATGACATAAACACATCCGAGCCATTAATATCACGCACGAACTAAATCAGATAATAATTATTTTTTTAACTTTTAACGAATGTCAACTTCAGCAAAATCCTTTCCTCGTTGGCACAGAATGACCAACCGCCTACCACTATAAGTAAGATGTAAAAGCATTCAACAACCCTGAGAATCACCTTGAAACTCATGGTATGTAATGGAATTTTTTATTCTAACAATATTCAGTTTAATTATGTTCAGTAAAGCAACATTGCAGTATCTGAATTGGAAAAAAATAAATGGATTGATTTTGATAATTGTAGGCTAATTTATCTACAGAATTACAAATATTACACCAAACTTCAAAGATTTACACAAATTCTCCTACGTTTCAATTTATTCCCTTCTCTCAGGAAGATAAAAAAAAATCATAAATTAATAAACACAATCGAGAGGCCGAAATTTGAAGCCCAGTACTATGAGAGAGGGAGAGAGCATATTAGTGCTGGGGATTACCATGAGAATGAGTAATTTTAGAAAATTTAATCCTAAATGTGAGTAGGAAAAAATGGAAAAAGAGAGTCGGATTTACAGTCAATTTTAATTGTAGAAAATATTGTTGAGATATTTGAGGAGGAAAAATTAAAGAAAGGGTAAGACATAGAGATGTATATTAATGCTCGGAAAGTGGGAACTAGATATTAGGGATGTAAATCGTTACTAATTTATCTATTAACTACAAAAAACAGAGCATCCACAATAGTGTAATCTACAAATTAGTTAAATTTTAGTGCAAATTCAACTTATTCATTTTAGTAGGGTAGATTTGCTCCAATAGTGTTGTACCAATACTATCTAAAACAAAAACAAAAAATAGAAAATAGAAGTAGCTAGGATGTGTTGACTCGCCACATCTAGCTAGCATGAAAGTAGGAGACTAAAATAGTACTTAGGTTAGCTAGTCTGCTGGAGATTGAACTTATTCAAATTGACTTGCTATTTTAGTAATAACTTCCATTTGAATAGTCTAGTGTGGATGCTCTAATCAGCCTTGTTTGTCTAAAAAATTGATGCCCCTCATAAATGTGACGCCCTGAGCAAGCCAATTAATGGTTTAGCCTTAAAGCTGGCCCTGCCAGAATAAGTTACTCATCCAGATAAAAGACCATATAGAGTAACAGAAGCAGTTAAATACTACTTGGTCTGTTTCCCCTCTTTCTTCCAACTTTGACTTTTTCATCCGTAGGCATGTCACTTTGACCCGGTGATTTGGATAGCAAAATGATGCACTTTTTCGGTAATTTTTCATGGTGTTGTAGAGTAAAGTTTACTGTACAACACCATGAAAATTTACCAAAAAGTTAGATCGTACTGTTAATCAAATCATCGAGTCAAAGCGGCATGATGAATAGTAGTAAAACTCAAAAGTGGAAGAAAGAGAAGAAACAGAGGAAGTAGCATTCAAGAATTAAAGCAGCTCTAACAAAAAAAAAAAAAAAAACAAAACGGTTCTATCACAACCTCTGAATCTGCATGCATCAATGGCGCCATGATCAGAGCCAAAATAATATGAAAATGCGGTCTACCTAAACTTGAGAGGATTCTTCTCAAGCAAAAACGTGGACTGCCTCTAATGAATATTATCAAGTAATATCTTAGCTTTATCTAACGAAGAGTTTTACACTAAGAACAGAGAGTTTCATGCTTTTACTTTTTGATATTTAAGCTTCCACCAGTATCTCTATACTTAGATATTACAAAGAGGGCGCAATATCTATTGGCTTAATTACTTAAAGCATACCCCCAATATAGCGAAATCACATTGCATTACCCACTTTCAAAACTTGCTGAAAATGTTCCCCACTTGCAATTAATCAGTCAGTTTGAAACTAAGAAAAAATTTCCGGCCATCACTTAACGGAATAGATCGTTAGTTGACTTTGATGTCCTTTTGTAATGAGGGCATAATTGTCAATTGGTTTCTACTGAAGAAGACTTAGATCCTCATAACAATCACCACCACCATCACCGCCACATGAACCCAGAATCCGGCCATCTCACCACCATCTCCGCGACTCCGCCACATGGACCCAGAATCCGGCCACCCCACAACCCTCGTCTCAGTGCTCAACCTTCCATAGAAACCTGCATCGAAATTCATCTCTGCCTAAGTCACCACCATCTCTGCCACCTGAATCCAAATTCAGGGAAACATCTACCCCTTTTTCACATCTAAACCTCCCATCACAGCCAAACCCATCCATCATCATAGACTCCAGACTCACCATTACCTCGTTAAGCTCTGATCAAATCTCGCTCAAGCAAAATCCACCCCCTACTGCCCGAATCCCATCTAAAGAACACCACCATGGATTCGACAAAACCCTGAAAAACACCCAGTTTCTTCTTCAATTCGAAGCTCCTGAGCAATACGACGGCTACAAAACCTTAATTCCAAAAACATCGGCCCAACCCCCAACTGATCATCCCAATTTTCAGCAAGTTTTAAAAGTGGGTAAGGCAATGGGATAATTTCGCTATACTGGGAGTAAGCATTAAGTAATTAAGCCTTATCTATTTCACCATAAAAAACGCATTACATTTGAAATTAATCACTACAATAACTCTATAAGAATGAGCAACCAATCTCCGAATCCTAGATATGAAACGTTGTGTACAGTCACGCATCATGCAAATGTGGGCGGTTCAGTTACAATGTGATCTTCGTTGAATAACATGACAATGCCTTGAACGAGAGCAGTACATGAATGCATAATTGGTTTTATAATATCACGGAAAGAGCATACTGCATGTTCCAGTGCGACTTTGTGATCAGAATGAGAAGCTTCTTAGCACATCGAATTCGAGAGAGAGAGATAATGAGGAAGTTCGACACCTGACGTTCTTGAATAGTTTTTATTTTTATATTTTTCATGCAAATATATGTAGGCTTGTTATTTTTATGAGAATGAATGACATTATATTTACATATATCTGGATTATTAAATTGAAATTTACTATTTTTAGTTTTTTTTTTTTAGTTTGTAAGCAGAAGTTGCAATTTTAAAAATAATTGGGGGATGAAAATGAAGGGTACAATATTCTTTTTATATTATTTCGCCTAATATGGATAAAAAGTTAACGCAATGGTACCTAATTGAACGCTTTTTGAAAGTTTGAGACCGTGACTGCATGATTTTAAAGTTTAGATACTTAGACAGAGAAAACAAATTTTGAGTACCTTTTCTTTAACAAGTTAATGCATGTGGCGGAGTCGATATCTCCACATAAACTCATCACTACATTGTTGTTCGTACATGATTTATGAACATCCGTACGAAAAATACCGAATGTTATACTATATGTTTCACTTTCTTTCTGTGATCAAATTAACTAATTCAACAAAGTATACATTTTTCTTTTGAGAATAAAACTTTCCATTCAAGATTAAGGAGCATTAAAGTTGTGTACATCTGTATCATTAAACTCACTCAGCCAAGCGGGTAGACCGCTTTCCCAAAACTCCTCAAATTTCGATCTGCAAAGCATAAGAAGCTAAGATATGGGCTTGTCGGTTACTCTCTCTAGGAATCCATCTCTAATGAACTCAATTTGAAGAAATTCTCGGAGACTTGATCCACGATCTGCCGAACTACCGTCCGATCATCAACTGCTCTCCAGATTGGGCAGAAATTTGGTCTCAATTAGGACTTTGGGGTCACCTTCAATGATAATTTCTGAGGGATTAAGCTCTTCCTTGGTTAACTGGTTACTGGTCAACGTTGGATGTCGCTCCTTTGAAGATTTTATCATTTCGGTACCCCCCAAAGCAGCCACAAACCCACCACAAGCATAAGATGGTTGTATACCTATATCAGCTTCTGCTTCTAGCAACTGTTTATTGTGAAAATACTTGCTCTTGATTATCCCTGCCACCAAGCTTGTAGGATTGGTTAGGACTCTCCAGCATTGCTTCGCTAGAAGCGCTTTACTGAACTCTTGCCTCCAACCATCCTCAATTTATCCATATTTGCCCAGCCCAGCCCATTTGCCTGCCAATGCCCGCAACCGTTAGAAAGGTTCAAACCCGTCAGTTTAAGTAAAAGGGTTAACATTGCCCAGCCCATATCACCCGTACTTAAATAGGCGGGCATGGACAAGCAAGCAAATGCCCTATAAACCCAAAATGTTATTTTTATTTACATGATTCAGTTTAACCTGTTTTGAATTCTTACGTGAAAACCCAGACCAGTACATCTATATATCTTCATCTTCGGCGAATCAACAACCTTAAGGGATGATGCACATCGTTTTTCTCCAGTACGCACCATAGGAGGCAAATGACATAGTCTTGTTATCCTACGTTATAATTTTCGTAGCAACAGTTGTTTGTGGCCTCTGTGCAAAGGCTAGATCATGAGTTTTCAGTACCTCCTAAGCCATCACGAGGATTGTAAGAATCCGTGGGGTTCCACCTCAAAACCAATTGGCAATGAGGGGAGTAGCCCAGGACACTTATTAATTATTTTTCTTCTTCTAGAATGTCCGATGTGGGACTTCTCAACACGCCCCCTCACGTGTGGCATTCTTTGGCCTACACGTGGATCTTTTGTCTGCGGGTGGCGGTGAGCACGTGGGTTGTTAAACCATTCACATGTGTGGAACCAGGCTCTGATACCATGTAAGAATCCATGGGGTTCCACCTCAAAACCAATTGGCAATGAGGGGAGTAGCCCAGGAGACTTATTAATTATATTTAATCTTCTTGAACGTCCGATGTGGGACTTCTCAACAAGGATGACACGACCATCGTGAAACCTGTACTGGGCTAGATCATGAGTTTTGATCGTCGTATTACAACTCAAGGTGTCAAGGGGCAGGTTTGGCTGAGAGCTGCTTGGGAGGGGCGGGTCGGGTTAGCGGCCCGGTGCTGAGGGGAGCGGGTTGAAATCAAGTCAAGTTGAACCCCACCGGGCCCGGGCCAAAAACCAGGGGTTTAGCGGGCCGGGTTTAACCACCATCATTTTCTTGTGATGCTTTTCCATAAGTGTGTTTTCTTTCCAGCACTAGTCTTTGTTGCACCATTCCTTGATTTTTTAATTTCATATGTTCCTCTCTTGTTCGTAGAACTAGTGATGGTAAATGAGATGCTTTGTAAGAAGTTGTAATAGTTTAAAAAACTGCCTTTGAGTTATGCCTTCATATATTTGCAACTCAGATTAGTGTATTGAAATTAAAGGGCTGCTGGGCTTGGAAGAGTCTTCTTGAAGGTAAAGATCTGTTGCTCAAAATTGGTGGGTGGACTGTTCAAAATATTGACATCTGGGAGGATAGGTGGTTACCTAAAATGTCTACAATCACCAGGAACTCTGCAAGCACAGGTGTGGAGGTTCAAAAAGTTGCTATTGCCAGATCCTCAAAGGTTGAATCGATCATTATTATCACAAGTGTTTGACAGTATCACCACCAAGAGAATCTTGTCTGTCCCTCTACCTATGTCTCCTAAGCAGGACAGCTTTTCTGGCCTCTTACAGATAATGGCATTTTCACTGTTCGTAGTGGCTACAAGACCTTAGCAGCTTCCAATTTCACTGGAGAGAGCTCCACAAGCAACCACACAGTCCTCATCTGGAAGAATATTCGGAAGATCAAGGCCCCTCACAAGATAAGAGCTTTTATTTGGAAACTCATCCACAATTGTCTTGCCACTTCTCAGAAGCTCTTCAACAAGAAGATAGTCAACACCCCAGCTTGCCCCATCTGTGCAGTCAAAAGAGAAACTACCACTCACTTGTTTCTCTTTTGTAGCCGGGTTAAAAGACATTTGGCTAAACTATAATACAACAACTGTTAGCTGGAGTGAAGATATGGTTATGGAGGTGTGGGTGGTAGACCAATTGATCCAAGGAGATACTGAGAGCAACACTACTCTAGCCTATAATGTATGGCAGATCTGTAGGTCTAGAAATGGCAAAATCTTTCAAAATACCTTTCCCTCAGCAAGAAACACCATGACAAGAGCAGCTCTTGATGCTCATGAGTTTCTTGCTGATACTATTCAAAGTAATGTCCAGTCTCACAATGGTTCATCTCAGAGGGAATCTCACTGGCTTGCTCCACAAGCTGGGACTGTGAAGATTAATTGTGACATAGCAATGAATCCTGGCTCTTCTGAAGGGTTCTTTGGCATTGTATTGAGAGACCATAATGCCAAAGTTATATTAGTCCGCACCACAAAATGTAACTGCAACAATGCTCTTCAAGGTGAAGCTGTAACTGCTAGGGAAGCTGTTGTGCCAGCTCTCAATCTTGGAATTTCAGACTTCACTCTTGAAACTGACTCCCAAGACTTTGATTCAAGCCCTAAACATGAAGGAGAAACCCCCCTGGTATATTCTCAATCTGGTGGAAGATATCTGATCCCTAGTAAGTGAAAAAAGACACCATTTCAGATCTACCCCTAGGGAGGGTAATGCAGTAGCAAACTGGATTGCTCAAATTTCCAAGTTAGGGAAGCTAAACTGTAACTGGGCATATGTCCCTCATGTTGAGCTCTGCGTTCTTCTGAACCAAGATTCAAATCTTTGTAATATGTTGAGTAAATTTATAAAAGCAAACTTTTGCCAAAAAAAAAAAGAAAAATTAAATTGTCAAAAGTTATGTCGAAATTAGCGTTTACTTTTATTTGACGGATTTTGTGTTAATTATTGGAGACCAAATCTCCATTCTCTATAACTGGAGAAAGGGAGACATAGTATTAAATTTGGTGTAGAATTTGGTTGGAGACTAATATCTCATTTTTTCCTCCACAACTGGAGAAATGGAGGTTGAATGGTTGGAGGCTGCTTCATCTTTTTCCACCAAAAATGAATGGAGGAAGAAATGGAGGATATTGTTGGAGATGCTCTTATCTCCCCACATATCCCCTGCCCAAACTCAGCCTAGTTGTTTATGATGGAGATCCATGGTGATCTGCAACTAAGTTCTGCCAGCGATTCATGAAGGAGTTTTCCACGTTTGACAGTTATTCAAGATCAAATTTCCCAAGTTTCACGTGCGCCCTGATTTCCCTTTTGTTCAAGGTCATTGTCACCTTTTAGGTGCGTGGTTGGGTGGTCAGTGAATTGAAGGCAATCCTACTGAGTCGTCTGCACTCTCCAGAGGAGTGTTTGGAACACTTCGGGAAACGTGCATAAGCAAGGAAATCAGATATTAAAATTACTTTGAATTTAGACATTTTGAGAATTGATTAAATTTTATCATTTGTTTGAAACACATGGGAAGACGTGCACGCGAGGTGGTAGTGGGTTTGGTGGAAACCGGCAGCTGCGGAACCAAGAGCAACTTCAGCAAGAAACTGGGCTATTAGTTCCTTAATTGCCCAGTTTTGTATGGATTTGTTAATGGTTTAAGTGGACCACCCAGCTCTCCCTTTTGTTATGGAGGCTATCTGTTTAGGAAACCCTGGTTGGCAGGTTGGGTGGGATGTAATCGAAAACCATGGGGGAATACGGAGGAGTCTGCAAGTCATTTAGGGGTGTTTCAGTTGCAGAAGAGGATGGATAGATGAGGCAGGAGACGAGTAAACAGGATGGTTTGTAGGGACATACATCATTCCTGACAATCGTTTACTGATATTAAGTATTGATAGTATCTGAACTAGGAACATAATAAATAGAAAGCCAGCTTAAAGGGTCTATCAGGCTACATCAAAGAATTCACGCTGTTCAACAAAGTGATTTTAAGTTGGGTGATTGGGGTACTTGGCCCTAAATGATTCCTTTAATTCTCGTATCTGCTCGATGTGCCTAAAGCAATAAGCTGTCTAGAAATTAACTATACTAGGAAGTACCAGTATTCATTTCAGCAGGTACATGTATAGGCTACAAGCCTACAAAGGGAAAAACAAAAGCAAGTTATTGTCACTGGCCAGTGGAAAGCATCCATTTCCACCGACAAACAGTAAAAATGTGCGTCATCTGGCAGGATTTAATCTATAACTCTTAAGGAAACAAGTTAAATGAATCCATTTTAAAAAAAGTAAATGTAATAGGAAGAGAATTTTCTAACAGAAGACAACACAATAATAATTCAGGCAAAGAACCTTGCTTCATTTTGAATACCAGAATAATGTTTACCATAATTTATAATTTCAATTCTAAACTTGTTGACATTCATGCATGCAAAGGCCGAGCATAAGAAACTGATAAACTTGCTTACAGGAGACCATTCAGTTAGACAACAGCCGGGGTTTAAGAAACAGATTTGATACCCAAAAAGTTCTTGAGCACCTCATTGGAAGTCTCGTCTAAATCCATCACTATCCAGCATATTGTGCCTGGACAAACTGCAATTCCTCTCTTGTACATCATCTCAAGAACTTTAACCGCCTTCGCCATCTCACTATTCTTCAAGCATGCCTCAGCAACTATAGAATACGAATAAAAATTTGGCAAGCACCCATTTTCTTCCATTTGATGTAACATCTGACTTGCTTCATCAAATAGGCTTTTCTTACAAAGTCCATTCATCATGATATTGTATGTTCGAACGTCAGGTTTTGGTCCATTGGCAGAGAGGTTCGAGAAGAGTTCTCGAACCTCTTGAACTCTTATAGCCTAATAGAAAACATCCAAGGAAGGGTTGACAATTCCAGTTGATCCTGTGATGTCCAAGATGGAGCAACTTGTTGAAGCTGCTGGTTTCCTGTGTGTGTGTATATATATATATTAATGAAAAAATAATATACGGTACCATTTGGGGGGGGGGGGGGGCACGGACCGGGTTGGAGCCAAGTCGAACTGCACTGGGTTGGGGGCAGGGATGTAGATTAGGGGGCTAGGCTGTTCGGGGAATGGAAGACCGATCTGGTGCTGGGCCTAGCTCTTTTAGCAGTGCAAGCCAGGCCGGTTTCAAGCCCCCCCCCCCCCCATGACAGCTTAAGTGGTTGACCGAGTTGTGCACCTTGGTGTCGCTGCTGGCTTCCTGTAAGTGGTTACGGAGGTGGTGGTTCTCCTGGCGGTGATGCAAAATGATAAGGCTGAGCAGGGTACTGCTGATAAGGAGGCGGCAGTATATACCAGTCTGGCGGATAAAATGGCTCTTGCAGTCTTGCTGGTACTGACCTTGATGTGGGACCTAAAGGATGCCTGGATAAAGATAATGCTAGACCTTCCCCCCCCCCCCCCCCCCCCCCTCTTCTTTGAGGATCCATGAAAGCATAGTACACTATTTCCTGTTGCTGGTGCTGTGGTTGGGATATTGAAATATTGCACCAGAGTTGTATGGTCAGAAATGCCCCGCGGCTGTACTGTAATTGCCTGCTGCCTTGCTTCTTCTGAGAGACTCCAGTCTGGGACAAGCTTAAGGCAATACCTGAATCCCAGCAGCAAGCAGAATTGGTGTTTTCTTATCTCACCATTTCAGTCACATAGGGTACAAACTTCGGAATTCGACAAGTTTATTCATGTTCCGCAAGGGAGTGTAGTCAAGCATAGGTACTGTCTAGGAATTAACTATACTATGAAGTATTCATTTCAGGTACATGTATAGGCTACAAAGGGAAAAACAAAAGCAAGTTACTGTCACTGGAAAGCATCCATTTCCACCGATAAACAGTAGGAATGTGCCTCCTCTTGTAGGATTTATATGCTTCAAAATAGGAATGATCTATAACTCTTAAGGCAACAACATAATGAATCCATTTAAAATAAAAGAAAATGTAATATTAAGAGAATTTGCTAACAAAAGTATAACAAAATTCAGCCAAAGAACCTTACTTCATTTTGTGTACTAGAATAAATGATTATCCTAATTTATAGTTTCATTTTCCAAACTTGTTGAAATAACATGCATGCAAACATAAGAAACTGATCAACTTACATAAAGGAGATCATTCAGTTAGACGTAAGCTTTATTGATTCATTTCCTAGTCATAAAAAATCAGTCGATTTTAATGTGGCAAGTCACTGCAATGACTCAAGAAACAGATGTGATACCCAAAAAGTTCTTGAGCACCTCGTTGGAAGTCTTATCTAATCCATCAGCATCCAGCATCTCAATCAAAATTTTAAATGCGCTCGGACAAACGGCGATTCCTCTCCTGCACATTATCTCAAGAACTTTAACCGCCTTGATGATTTCGCTACTTTTCAAGTACGCATCAGCAACTATGGAGTACGAATAAAAATTTGGCAAGCACCCATCTGCTTCCATTCTACTTAGCCAATCATTTGCTTCATCAAGTAGGTTTTCTTTGCAAAGCCCGTGGAGCATAGTATTGTATGTTCGAACGTCAGGTTTCAGTCCTTTGACAGAGAGGTTCGAGAAGAGCTCTCGAGCAGCGACAAGTCTTCCATGTTTGCACAGACCGTCCAGAATCACATTATACATCACAATATTAGGCTCCAATTCTTCGTTTTCAAGTTGTTTCAAAAGTGCCAAGGCTTCATCAAGTTGCTGGTTTTTGCAAAAGCTGTCTAACACAGGAGAGTACGTGAATGCATCGGGAGACAGTCCTTGATCTTTCATGTTGCCGAGAAGATGGAGAGCTTCTTCAATTCTTCCCGCTTGACACCAGCCCCAGATAAGAGTATTGTAGGTGACTCTATCAGGGTAGACTTGCTTATGAGTCATTTCCTGAAATACGTTCATAGCTTCACCAATCTGTTTGTGCTTGCAGTACCCATTGATCAAAATACTGTAACTGACGATATTAGGAGTGTAACCCTTGGCGACAATAGTATTAAGTAACTTTCTGTTAGAATCCATGAGATTCCACCTCAAAACCAATTGGCAATGAGGGGAGTAGCTCATGACACATATTAACTATATTTCTTCTTCTTGAATGCCCGATGCGGGACTTCTCAACACGCCCCCTCACGTGTGGCATTTTTTGGCCTACACGTGGATCTTTTTGTCTGCGGGTGACGGTGAACACGTGGGTTGTTAGACCATTCACGTGTGTGTGAGCCGAGGCTCTGATACCATGTTAGAATCCATGAGATTCCACCTCAAAACCAATTGGCAATGAGGGGAGTAGCTCATGACACATATTAACTATATTTCTTCTTCTTGAATGCCCGATGTGGGACTTCTCAACACTTTCTTGCCTTGCCAACCTGTCCTAGCAAACAGTATCCATCCATGAGAGAGTTGTATGTGATGATATCTGGTCAGTTGCCCGTTTTAAGCATGAAAGCAACCACTTGCCAAGACTCCTTAACCATCCCTTTTTTGCATAGGGCGTCGATCATAATGTTGAACGTCCTGGTGTTGGGCGAGATATTCATGGCAACCATTTCAGATAGGAGTCACGTACCTTGGCTCCACTGTCCAAAGTTGCAAACTCCCAGAATGAGGGATGTGTATGCAACAACATTGGGGGAAATACCCTTGGAAATCATTTCAGAAAAGATGTTGAAAGCTTGGTCAAAGTGCTGGTCTATGCAGAGGCTATCAATGATAGTACTGTAAGTCACAATGTTAGGCTCGTAACCTGCAGTTGTTTCCAGCCTTCTGAGGAGATGAATGGCTTGAGTTGTTCTGCCAGCCTTGCACAATCCATTGATAACAGCACTGCAAGTTATTAAATTGAGATGATAGCCTTTGAGGACCAATTCGTCAAAGAGCTGGATAGCATTGTCTACCCGACCACTGCGACAAAGGCCATCGATCAGACTGGTAAATGTTACCACGTTGGGTTCGTAACCTAGTTTGAGAATCCTAGCCAACAGAGAGCAACCAAAGGCAACTCGATTTAAACGGCAGTAACAATTGATGGCTATGCTGAGTGTGTACATACTAGGTCTAATCTTGTGGTAGTGTTGTTCGGCTCCTAAAACATCTAATTTGGAAAACAGAGAAAGGGCGGTGGAATAGTGGTTAGTTCGAACGAGAGAAGTGAGGAGTTGACTGAATTGGATGATTGGAGGAAGGGGTCGCATTTAAAGCATCGATTCAAACCGATTCATGGCATCTTTTCGGAATTGAGGAGATGATGATTTTTTTTTGCAAACAAGGAGATGATGATTGATTTTGAGGAGGGCAGTTAACAAACGGTTGAGAATGAATGGAATTATTAGTAGTAGAATTTGTGGCAAAAGAAGAAGAGCAAACAGGATAAGGAAGAAATGGAGGAGGGATGTTACCGAGTACTGAAGCTGCAACTCTACGCCATAATCTCATCGTCGGCGTCGGGATATACTTTAGAGCGAGCGCAGTGGCGGCTACGGTAGAAGGAGGGAACTGGATCTGGTGGATTTAGGTGAATTGTTATAATTATGTTCGCTGAATTGTTATAATTATGTTCGCTTAATTACCTATTGCACACTCTTATTATATATTAAAATTAAATTACAACCCACACTTCTAGAACAGACTTGTTATAAGAAATTATATTGATTAAAATTGGAAAAATGTTCCTTCTAAGTACCATTTACAAAGGGAGGTTATATTTATCAATACAGAGATTATATATATACATTTACATTAGCAATACAAATATAAAAGAAGTCCCAAAAAGATAATGTTGAAGAACACGAGAACATGAGGAGAAGAAGAAGAAAACGCATGATCTCATGTTTCTGCCTCTCTCACTCTCTCCAGTTTCTCTCCTGGGTATGCTTTCTCTAAGTAACAAACTACCCTCTCATATCTTGTGAATTTAGGGTTAATTTGATGTGGGTTGATGTTGGTCTCTTGGAGATTTAACAGATGGCTTGTTGGTTTATCATGAACAAGAAGCCAAACAGGTTGCATGCCGACTTCTACTTAATCTATGATCTCCGTTCCAAAGCCACACAAAACTCCGCTCTCCAACACTCCATTAGAGTTCCTTCCTCAGATAGCCCTTGCACAACGACATTATGGAAAAAAATGTTTTGTATCACTGTTAGCTAAATTTGTTGATCAAATGACCTCCTAAAGTCAACTGCTTTTCTTAGCGAAATAGACTAACTACTTGTTAGATAATTTTGGGCCTGGAGAGAAACTTCAATCATACAGAAAGAGGAAGAAGATGAAGTGATATATTGAAGACTTGGGAAAGTCATTACCTCCTCCGTTTCTTCTCTTGCTTATTTAAAATTGGCACAAAAGTAAGGAACCTCTACTAATGAACCTTTCGCCCCCCATATAAAAGTAAGGAATCTCTACTAATTTTGTGTCACGGGAGTGTTAACAAATACTAAAACGCGAAGACACAGTAGTACTAGAGTAATTATTTAGCAGACTTTAGGCAACCCGCCCTCTCCCCCAAGTGCCAAGGTATGGAAACAAGGCAGACACACATGCAAGATATTTCCAGATCACATACAGGGGCATTCCCCCCAGCTATACAAACTAAGTTTGTAACAAAACAACCAACTATAACAACACCACATCACAGATCCTTGCTCATCCCCCAGCTTCTTCGGAGCTATATAAAATTAGGGTCATGCAGCATATGATGATCAGCCACCCTAGCTCTAATAGCCATATCAATTTTCCTAGCGACACTGATCACACCTTGCTTGCTCTTCTTGAAGATTCTAAGATTTCTCTCCAACCATGTATGGGGTAGATAACAGCAGAGAAACATAACTTCCACATGTGGTTCTTCATGTTGTTGGGAGTTCCCAATTTGTGCAAAGAAATGGAATCCATTGATCCCCCAATCATTGAGGTCAATTTTCCTAGCGACCTGTGAATGTGCATTCAGCAAAAAAGATGTGAGAGTGAGAATACAAAGATTTGAAGCCATAGCTGCATTATTGATATAATATATATTGATCACTACTATTACTCTCCTTTTACTAGGGTAGACAAGAGTTACAAGAGGTTTGTATAGTAACAAAATATAAGTGAAACATTTATTTGGCTTTTGGAATTTGTTGTTGTAGATAAAGAGAGCAAAGAAATTGAAAATAACTCTGAGTTAACAAGTCTGTTATTCACCAATCCAATCCAAAATCTACATAAGAGCAGGAGAGAAATGAAAACAAAACAAATGTTCATGTTTTATAATAGGTACACACAACAGAAGCAAATTTGAAGAGTAGGAGAGAGCAACGATGTTGATGATGATGATAACTCTGGCGTATAGAATTTGATACCAAATGAATGAGGTAACAAATGCTATTATTAATGGAAAAGAAAAAGCTAAACATAAAAACGCAAGCACAAACACGGTACAAGTAAAAGCATCAAACTTAAAATTATCTCCCCCAATTTTATTTTATAGTGTCCTGCTCCGGCTCCAACAAGCCCGATGGCTCCCTCCCCCGCTAGGGGATTCCCGCTCCCCCGATCCCGATCCCGCCCCCGCCATTGCGTAAACCCAGTTTGAGGAGGAGACTGTCTAGGACTTTCACGACATCGGCCTGGTTAAGGGCCACTTTGCTGACAATGTCGAACAGTTCCGCGTAATCGGCCTTGCTAAGGGTCCTTTTGCGGACAATGCCGAGCAGTTCCGGGAGATCGCCCTCGCCAAGGTGCCCTATGCCGAAACCGGCGAGCACTTTCGTGATATCTTCCTCGCTAAGTTCCCCTCCATTCTGCGTATCGTCGATATTGTCCACCGCATCCCAGACAATGCCGGCCGTGCTATCCGGTTCGTTTTGGCTCTGGGACAGAATAGCAAGGGTTGAGAAAGTCAAAGCCAGAAGACATAGTGCTGCTAACAACTTATTGACAGAAGAAGCCATGCCCTTGCTTGATTACCTGAAGATGGAATTAGCAACTTCAAGCAAGCAACTTGAAAATAAGCAGCTAGCTACTAGTTGTTTGTTGTTAAATGGTGTAGTCAGTGTAGGCATGGATGGCTGCTATTTATAGAGTTAGTTGGGGGAGTATCCATGATGCCTAGCATCTCCAATGAAAAAATCATAAATTATTTAAATTCTTTATACTACCTAGTTTTATGGTTGTAGTAATGTTTTCAAGGGTTTACCTAACACGATAGTAATTCTAGGCACTATCAAATCTCCATACACATAACACTAGGGTTTTTGACCCAACACACGTAAATTTTCTTCTTGGATTGATTGATAATAACATAATGAAACTACTTCTGTTTAAAAAGAAATATTAACCCCAGACACTTCGACTTAACGGGCTCGGCCCGGTCTACCAACTAATGAATTAAACAACTAATTAAACTAATTAAATAAATAAACTAACTACTAACAATAATTAAATTAATCTTCCTGTTCTTCTTTCGTTAGTTTTGAACTCTCTAGCGAGCTTCCTTCTCAGGTCTGTAGTTTTATCACGCAGGATAGTCTCTGTCAATTTTATCTGGCTGCACAAAATGATTGTCCTCACTTTTTTGTTTTTTTATGGAAAAAATTATTGTCCTCAAAATGCTATTATTCTCAGTCAATTTTGACCGGTCTCCCGTAAATGACATGTTAATTTGACCAAGTTCTATTTTTCTACATACATTCCTCCATTCCACAATAATCTTTTTTCATGCACAAGCCAATTAATCAATCATACTCAGACTTCGTTTCCACTTAAATGTGCAACAAACATATAAAAATGGCCACCTTCTTGCACATCTCTAGCTGTATGGTATATGATAGACATATATTATAATTGCTCTTTTGATCTCAAATCCCTTATTTTTATTACTTGGAGGAGTTGGCATATTCATCAAATCCCTTATCTTCAGCATCACATGACAAGCGGTGACATAAATTGATTAAACATAATTTAATTAAGCTTATCCGATTTGATTGCATTATTATTATTATTGGTTTGGAGCACGTGCTTTGCACGTGGGTCTTAATATTTAAGACGCGAGGCGATGTTATCATGATCATGAATTAGAGCGTTATTCCTGCTACATGACTGTGGCTGTCCTTGATGATAACACTCGATGTATGAATTTTACATAAATTATGACTCCAATGACGGTTGTACATCACTCAATGTGAGGGGATGTTTTACGTTTTTGGATTGAGATTAATGGATGTTCTATATCTTGGAATATGATTAATAGAAGGCAATGAGTTTACTCACTCCTTGGCGTGGAGAGAACATAAAGTAAAAATAAGTGGACTCCCTATTTACTTTTGGAGAGAGCATATAGTAAACGTACATTGACTCAGAAAGAGAGCATGGTAAGATTTGTTATTTATAGTTGTGTGCTAGGAATAATGGATGACTGAATGGCATGAAACAATAGGGGCCCAAATTTACAAAAAATACATCAATGTCAAACTGGGAAGTGAATTCAATCATCAAATTCGAACCCGACGAAGGTATTTACGATAAAGTGCACATCCTCAATGATACAATCACATCACATAGTTAATGCCCTTCGAGTACGTTAATTTTGCGACGAAACTTCAGTCCCAGTTTCACATTGAAATATTTTTTTGTAAATGGGGGATGCAATTAGCTAGTTCTAGAATTGGGGGTTGCAATGTGATAGTTTCGATAAACTGGGAGTATGCATTAAGTAATTAAGCCTTACTTGATAGGCACAGGGGTATTTTGTCAACCTCAAAGTATTATGGAAAATCAAGGTTAGGAAAAGTCCAGGATTAAGAATACTTCAAACTAGCTACTAGTTGTTTGTTGTTAAATGGTGTAGTCAGTGTAGACATGGATGGCTGCTATTTATCTCCAATGATAGAATCATAAATTATTTAACTTCTTTATACTACCTAGTTTTATGGTTGTAGTAATGTTCTCAAGGGTTTACCTAACACAATAGTAATTCTAGTCACTATCGAGTCTCCATACACATTACACTAGGATTTTTAATCAAACAGACGAAAATTTTCTTTTTGGATTGATTGATAATAACATAATGAAACTACATCTGTTTAAAAAGAAATATTAACTTAGACACTTCGACTTAACGGGCTCGGCCCGGTCTACCAACTAATGAATTAAACAACTAATTAAACTAATTAAATAAATAAACTAACTACTAACAATTATTAAATTAATCTTCCTGTTCTTCTTTCGTTAGTTTTAAACTCTCTAACGAGCTTCCTTCTCAGGTCTGTAGTTTTATCAGGCATGATAGTCTCAGTCAATTTTATCCCGCTGCACAAAATGATTGCCCTCACTTTTTTGTTTTTTTATGGAAAAAATTATTGTCCTAAAAATGCTATTATTCTCAGTCAATTGTGACCGGTCTCCGGTAAATGACATGTTAATTTGACCAAGTTCTATTTTTCTACATCATTCCACAATAATCTTTGTTCATGCACAAGCAAATTAAACAATTATACTCGGACTTCGTTTCCACTTAAATGTGCAACAAACATATAAAAATCCACCTTCTTGCACATCTCTAAGCTCTATGGTATATGATAGACATATATTATAATTGCTCTTTTGATCTCAAATCCCTTATTTTTATTACTTCGAGGAGTTGGCATATTCATCAAATCCCTTGTCTAGAGCATCACATGACAAGCGGTGACATAAATTGATTAAACATAATTTAATTAAGCTTATCCGATTTGATTGCATTATACGTCTAAGAAAAAGATTTGATTGCATTATTATTATTACTGATAAGGAGCACGTGCTTTGCACGTGAGTCTTAATTTTTAAGACGCAAGACGATCTTAACATGATCATGAATTAGAGCGTTATTCCTGCTACATGACTGTGGCTGTCCTTGATGATAACACTCGATGTATGAATTTTACATAAATCATGACTCCAATGACGGTTGTACATCACTAAATGTGAGGGGATGTTTTACGTTTTTGGATTGAGATTAATGGATGTTCTCTATCTTGGAATATGATTAATAGAAGGAAATGAGTTTATTCACTCCTTGGCGTGGAGAGAACTTAAAGTAAAAATAGGTGTACTCCCTACTCACGTTTGAAGAGAGCATATTGTGAACGTTCATTGACTTAGAAAGAGAGCATGGTAAGATTTGTTATTTATAGTTGTGTGCTAGGAATAATAGATGACTGAATGACATGAAAATAGGGGATTCAATCAACTTGAGTTTAGAAGATATTTGCACAATAATAAGTTCAGTAAGATATTAAATTTACATATTCTGCAACCAATTAGATTAATAGAAAGTGCAACGTACTCCAAATTCTGATGTCATTCCTTTGATTAGTTAGGTACCTCCACTTTTAAACACCGTTCTATTTTTTTTCCGGGTCTCCTCAAGCTTCTTCATGCTACTCCAAACTTGACTATTTGTCAACAGTTTCTTGTTTCAAATGTGTACAAAGTTATTATTTGTCAACAGTTTCTTGTATCAAATGTACAAGATTGAAATTCCAAAAATAAAACATATTTTAAAATTTTGCGATATCAGTGGTTTAGTGCTTAATGTTTGCTTTTTGTCTAATCAAGTAAAACTTTCTCATAGCATTCTGAGAGTAGTCAATTTTGACTTTAAGGTTAATATTTGCTTTAATGTCTGACATAATCCATTGATATGGGTTCTTTCTTTTTAATGTCTGACACTATCCATGACACTATCTATTAATATTAGTTCTTGATATTATGTTTTTTTGTGTTCTAAAGTTTCTAATTTGTTATTAGGGAAGCCCTTACAATATTCGTTCATAGCATGGCCACTGGCTTTCGTATCCTTGTACCCTTGTTTCAATTGAAAACTGTCAAGAAAATATCATGAAGTTCTATTTTCTTTTCAGAATCCGACATCTGGCCATTGGTGGCATGTTCAGTATGGTCAGATTGAGGTTCAAATCAACTGAAGAGAAGTACGCTATACCAAACTGAGTAAAAATTGACTTAGTGATAAGAGGTGCTAGCTGCAATGTTAATGCATCGTGACTAAATGGTGTTGTGGTACTGCACGCAGGCCATTACTTGATGGCTTAATTACTTGATGCATATCCCAAATTTGTCGAAACTATCACATTGCAACCCCCAGTTGAATTAGCTGATTGCATCCCTCATTTGCAAAAAATACATTAATGTCAAACTGGGAACAAAATTCAATCATCAAATTCGAAACCGACGAAGGTATTTACGATAAAGTGCACATCCTCTATGATACAACCGCATCACATTGTTTGAGATAATGCCCTTCGAGTACGTTAATTTTGCGACGAAATTTCACTCCCAGTTTCACATTGACGTATTTTTTGCAAATGGGGGATGCAATTAGTTAGTTCTAGAATTGGGGGTTGCAATGTGATAGTTTCGGTAAACTGGGAGTATGCATTAAGTAATTAAGCCTTACTTGATAGGCACAGGGGTTTTTGTCAACCTCAAAGTATTATGGAAAAATCAAGGTTAGGAAAAGTCCAGGATTAGGAATACTTCAAATTCATATAGTTCCATTTGGCTTGATTATGAATCATAGAGCTATAACTTGTGAGACAAAGTATGCAAATAAAATGTCAGGGCTATTACTTTGAAAAGATATCTTTGCGGCAATGACGGGGTCAATTGCTTGTGGAAAAAATGTGAATTCTTGATTCGTGCATTGACACTACATAGAATCTAGTACAAAAGTAAGATGAAGAGAATGCAAACGCGGAAGCACGTACCTCCTTAACGATAATAACTGGCCGGCTCATGGTACGAGGAAATGATAAGTGAGGGCTAGCCCGAAAAGGATAAAGTCTAGGATTTTGTTTGGCATGTATTCCTAAACAAGCAACGAACTTGTTACCCTCCAAACAACAACCCCATAGCGTGAACAGTTTTTTATGTTCCAGCTTTGCAATCGACCTGAGTTCATTTTTGAACTCCTCTAGTCCTAGACCAGAATTCTTCGATAGTCTCTTGACCACGTTTTTCTTTTATCCGATAATTTACCCTGCAAAAAGTTCAAAACTTCCCCGATTATTTGAGGCATTGGCAGTATATTTGTTTATGGCGACAAAATAAAACAGATATCACACAAGTGCATAAAATTTCGAAACAAATACATATGGACATAAAATGTGCCAGAAAGTCAGTTTTCATAGGCTGTTTTTCCTAGTCAAGAGCTTCTTCATTTATTGGCTACAATATGCAAACACCAGGTATGTTTTTCCTCGAAAGAAGTCCGAAGAGTGAGAACTGGGTGCAAAACCATAAACTCAAGCTACATAAATTTAGAAACTGAAACGTTAGATCTCTAAAATGACATAAGCACATCCGAGCCATTAATATCACGCACAAACTAGATCAGATAATAATTAATTTTTTAACTTTTAACAAATGTCAACTTCAGCAAAATCCTTTCCTCGTTGGCATAGAATGACCAACCGCCTACCACTATAAGTAAGATGTAAAAGCATTCAACGACCCTGAGAATCACCTTGAAAATCATGGTATGCAATGAAAGTTTTTTATTCTAACAATATTCAGTTTAATCATGGTCAGTAAAGCAACATTGCAGTATCTGAATTGGAAAAAAAATAAATGGATTGATTTTGATAATTGTAGGCTAATTTCTCTACAGAATTACAGATATTACACCAAACTTCAACGATTTACACAAATTCTCCTACATTTCAATTTATTCCCTTCTCTCAGGAAGATTAAAAAAAAAATCATAAATTAATAAACACAATCGAGAGGCCGAAATTTGAAGCCCAGTAAATCACTATGAGAGAGGGAGAGAGCATATTAGTGCTGGGGATTACCATGAGAATCAGTAATTTTAGAAATTTTAATCCTAAATGTGAGCAGGAAAAATTGGAAAAAGAGAATCGGATTTACAGTCAATTTTAATTGTAGAAAATATTGTTGAGATATTTGAGGAGGAAAAATTAAACAAAGGGTAAGACATAGAGATGTATACTAATGCTCGGAAAGTGGGAACTAGATATTAGGGATATAAATCATTACTAATTTATCTATATATTAACTAAAAAAACACTAATCACCTTGTTTGTCTAAAAAATTGGTGCCCCTCATAAATGTGACGCCCTGAGCAAGCCAATTAATAGTTTAGTCTTAAAGCCGGCCCTGCCAGAATAAGTTACTCATCCAGATAAAAGACCATATAGAGTAACAGTAGCAGTTAAATACTAGCATTCAAGAATTAAAGCAGCTCTAACGAAAAAAAGCAAACAACAAAACGGCTAACCTATCACAACCTCTGAATCTGCATGCATCAATGGCGCCATGATCAGAGCCAAAATAATATGAAAATGCAGTCTACCTAAACTTGAGAGGATTCTTCTCAAGCAAAAACGTGGACTTCCTCTAATGAATATTATCAAGTAATATCTTAGCTTTATCTAACGAAGAGTTTTACACTAAGAACGGAGAGTTTCATGCTTTTACTTATTTAAGCTTCCACCAGTATCTCTATACTTAGATATTACAAAGAGGGCGCATTATCTATTACACCATAAAAAACGCATTACACTTGAAATTAATCACTACAATAACTCTATAAGAATGAGCAACCAATCTCCGAATCCTAGATATGAAACGTTGTGTATAGTCACGCATCATGCAAATGTGGGCGGTTCAGTTACAATGTGATCTTCGTTGAATAGCATGACAATGCCTTGAACGAAAGCAGTACATGAATGCATAATTGGTTTTAAAATATCACGGAAAGAGCATACTGCATGTTCCAGTGCGACTTTGTGATCAGAATGAGAAGCTTCTTAGCACAGCAAATGAGAGAGAGAGAGAGATAATGAGGAAGTTCGACACCTGACGTTCTTGAATAGTTTTTATTTTTATATTTTTCATGCAAATATATGTAGGCTTGTTATTTTAATGAGAATGAATGGCATTATATTTACATATATCTGGATTATTAAATTAAAATTTACTATTTTTAATTTTTTTTTTGATTTGTAAGCAAAGGTTGCAATTTTAAAAATAATTGGGGGATGAAAATGAAAGGTACAATAGTCTTTTTATATTCGCGGAGGCTACAGTACGTCCTGGCCCCACGCGGAAGAAACCGGCTCAGCCGGTTATTGCCGGTAATTACGGTTTTACCCGCAAAAAGACAAAAAAATGGACCCCAAGGCGCCGCCATCAGAATTTTGGATAGAAATGTAAAGAAATGGATAAAACTGTAAAGATAGAGATAAAACTACAGATAGAAATAATTAAAAATGGACAGAAATGATTAGAATCAGATAAAACTTAAACAAACCAGATAGAAACGCAAACAACGCTCTACAACTAAGCTATTACAGCAGATTTGCAAGCACTGGAGGTTTAAAGGGAAGATACATGACTTGTGAAACATAAAAGTGGACAGAAGCACACCTTGCAACTGTTGTTTCACTTAAAAAAAATAACAATTATTGCGAAAAGTAACGCAAATGCAACAACGATGATGCATGTGTGCGATATCCTTTGTCTCCTTAGCATTTCTTGATTTTCAGACCTCATTCGTCTTGTTGTTTCAATAATTCTGGACCATCGTTGCATTTTCTCCTCGCAAAAGCATGGCGGTTCTTCGTCCGCCCATACAAAGTAACTACATTGAGACCCCTGAGGCAGTGGGCACCGGTAGAAATCTCGACCTGAGTTCTTTGTGTTAGGACCAGCTCTTCTCATCACTCGTATCCTTCCACAGCTACAATACCTTGGTCCATACTCGGGGTTACGACGGTATTGGTTAGAGGAGGGGCTAAATGAGGTATGTGACATGGTGGTGATGAGAATTTGGGGATATTTGGAGGAGGAGAAGATGGTGGAGAGCAGGAGTTAAATTGCAGGTGTGCTTGTGCAAGAGTGGTTGGGTGCATAAGTAGGAGAAGGGAAGGGTGGTATGTTGTTGGACATAAATATGGAGTAAAGGGTTCATAAATACAGGTTTGACTACACTGATACCAAAGTATATGCTGATTAACAAAGTAAAGGAATCAGTGAATGTGGTCACGAGTGGGAAACAGATTTGACCAAAATGTAGATAGAAATCCAAAACATACATATACTATTTATGAACAGGTAGAATGTAATGTAGTTCACATGAACAAAAATAGTTAAGTTCATGGTTTTGAAACCACAACCACACAACTATTACAGCCACAGAAAGAGTCACCACCCTCATTGTCAAACAAACATACATAAACAGGTAAAAATCCAAAACACACAGGCTTTATTTATGTCAAACAAACAAACATAAACAAAAAATGCAGATAACAATCCAAATCAACATACTAGATTTATAAACAGGTAGCATGCAATGTAGTTGACATGAACAAAAATAGAGTTTTTGGAACCTCAACCACACAACTATTACATCCCCAGAAAGATTCACCACCCTCATTGTCAACATTCTCAAACAAACAGACATAAGTTAAATTGTTTTCAAAACAACACCAAATCACATATTTCTCCTAGTCATGGACTACTCAAAAGTAACGATTCCTAAAGGCTGAATAGACCGTAGGTATGTCCATGTACTTTCTGGCAAATAAGTCCTCATTGTTTTCGTCATACTTGAATCTGTCCACATTGCATCAAGAAGGTCCCGTCGGAGGTCGTTGAACTCGGAACGGCAAATTTCATTGGCGAGCCAGATTCTTATGTATTTTTCATTGATCTTTATCCTCCGAACAGGGTCTGGGATCAGCTCCCTCAGATTTGCCATGTTGAAGCACACGTAAGCTCCACAGTCATGGCTGGAAAAAGGAAAGTAAGTAGCATTACAGAACAATTTGATAAAAATGTAAACAATATAGATTGAACTATTAGTATGAAGACATTACTTGTTATGTTGCCTTGGAATGTCAGGCTTTGTCCAAACAATCTCCCACTTTCTGATGTCATGAACAGCTCTATATTCTGGCAGGGATATGCTGAAATTTGTGTGCATTTGTCCAAGCTTCTCACGAATGGCATCCGGTAGGTAAATGTACCTCGACATCGGATCAAGGATGTACACTTTTTGCTCAATAAAGTGCAATACCATGAGAAAGTAATGCGTTTCGTGGATGTTGAGGGGAATAGAAACCTGTACATAAGCCAAAGAACAAACCAAGTCAAAAATGCCCTTCTTATTGACACTTGGAGGACTAGGACGTAACGCTTACCATAGACATCGAGTTCATGTCCCCCATGTACATCGGATTTATCCCACCATTTGCATTCTTCTGACCCAATGGCTGTGCATGAAAATGACCGCATTAAAGAAATGTAGTATTGATCAATCAACGACGAAATTAAGTGCAATGATTCCAGTGTTTTAATTACTTACAGCATACATGCATGGAAAGAACCATAACTTCTTTTCCTCATCAGTCCTAAATTTCTCTCGGAGGTGGAGGATGTGGGACATGCAGTCGTTCATCTGCAGATTGAATGGATACAATTTTGGATAAAATTTTAAAACAATCAAACAGTTCTGTTAACGTTCTAATTTTACAACATAACATTCATTTTGAAAATAGAACATGAAGTAAAGATTATTTATTCATTTACCGTATCTCCTAAGAAGGTAGGAGCCTCCAGCTGCCATGAATAATCCCATGCTATACTAGCCACTCCATTTGTAATACCCCGTTTAATAAGTAGGGGTAAAAGGGTCATTATAATAGCATAATGATAATTTTATTGACAAAATAATTTTTAAATATATTTTAGAGTTTTATTTGCAAGAAAAATTTAAAATAGTTATTAGATTTACAATCGTGAATAAATACGATAACGTTTAGTAAATTTAGTTAAAGTTTTAACGCGTACCCGACCACCGCGAGACTAGGTGTGGTTGCCACACCGAATCACCAAAAGCTCTAGTACTTCAACCACACCCTATATCTCCTCCCTCTCTCACATCTTCACCAACACTTTTCTTCACGGCAAAACAACTTCAACACCGCCCCAACCCTTCATCACCGCCTCCACCCTTGCCACCTCACTATCCTTTGTGCTTGGCCACCAAGTAACCAGCTCTATATAAGAGCTTCACCAGCAGCCCCAACCTCCACACAACACCAGCAGCTACCACCACCACCTCCATCACCGTCAACATCATCATCACCACCATTGTTGTTTTGTTCGGCAGAAACCCACCACCACCACTCAGCTCTCTCTCTCTCTCCCTCTCCACCTACCTGCCACCAGAAAACAGCAGCAGCAGCAGAGGAAGAGAGGCAGCAGCCACCCTCCACCACTGCCGCCATTGTTTCCGGCAGCAAGAACCACCAAGCCCACCACTACTCCACCTCCACCCTCTGTTTCTCTCACTCTCACTCCCTCTCTGTTCGAAGACCACCCCAGCTGTCACTAGCAGAGAGAAGCAGAGCCATCATCCCCGTCGTTTTTGCCGTCGGGACAGCCACCTGTGAAGACCCACTTCACTGCCACTTTCTCCCTCCTCTTCGTCCCTCTCTCTCTCAGCCTCTCTTACTCGGTTGAGAACCCAGGAGGGGTCGGAGAAACCAGGTAGTAGCAGCAGCAGTAGCAAAAGCCATCACTGCCGCCGCCGCCACCATTGATTCCGGCGACCCACTTGGCCGAAGCTCCGCCAAAGCACACCCAGCGACCACCAGTGCTACCACTAGACTCCTAAGGCCCCGACTGAGTCAGTATAAGGCTCAGAACCGGCCAAGAAGCCATTAATTCCGGCGAGTGAGCTTCAAAGTCCGACGACTCCGATTCGAGACTTCGACCCGACGCGTATCTCAACGGTTTCCGGCCATTTTTGGCCTAGGTATGTGCTACACCCTCTCTTTAGTCATTCTGCATAATCAAAACCAGAAGTTGATAGCTAGATTTAAGATTTGAAGAGCTAAAATGAGTTGTTCTTGAAAAAGGGGTCAAAGCGTAATTTACAGAAATGTTTTAACATGTTAGAGGGGGGCTGTTTGATATTTTCAGAAACTATAGGGTGACTAGTGTCATTTAATATAACTGTTTTAATATAATTTAGTGTATTTGTTGATTTTTATTACAAATTAAAGTTTATATAATCAAATTACACTTTTAGTTAAAAATATTAATAATAATAATACTAATAATAATAATAATAATTGTGGGTTTAAAGATAATATCTAAAAATAGTAGCTTTTGTCTCGGAAAATTTATTCGGTTAAAGAAATAGTAAACAAGTTGTTTGAAACTAAAATAGAAACGTTTTTGTAAAAGTTTTATTAAATATTGTTTAATCACAAAGTCTATAACATTAGTTATTAAACTTGTAAAATTGGACTTTTCTAAATATTATAGTGTCGTGTATAGTTTTTCTTAAAAATACAATAGTCGAGAATCACTTTGCCATTATAATTCAACTTAATTCTTAAGTATAATTTCTTTAGCTCATAATTTTATTAATCTAATTAATCACTTTTAATTAATAATAATAATAATAATAATAGTTGTTTAAAAATAGATGAGTTGTTTTATTTCTAGGAAATTATAAGTGGGTAATAAAGCGATAGAAATATAAATAGTGGGGTTTAAGTTGAAATAAACACTCTTTTAGGATTTATAGCATTTTACTTGAATATTTGTTGACGTAGAAGACACGATTTGTAGGTGACATCTTTGTAGACCCGAGCCACTGCTAGGACGTGCTTTTGCTACGGAAAATAAGGTAAGTGAACATGCCAAGTCTTGCGAGCCTAGTTCCTTTCGTGTCTCGTTTTAGCTTTTATATACGTCTCAAAATATTTGTTGTTTATTTTCATGTTAAATTGTGATGTTCTTATATTTTCAGAAGTTGATTTGTTGACTACTGTCACTCGAATAATATTAATGCATAATTAATTAAAGTGGAAAGAGTTGTGCGGGGATCGTTGTGATTTCATTTATCTAGATTGGTCGTGTTGGCTTCGTCCTCTCGACCCGCTTATTTTAACCCGGTCGCAACCTGCCGGGTCGCTCCATGTACTCACCTCTCTGGCCGCGAGGAGTCTTAGGGGGGTGCCGGCACTTAAGGTCATGGCTGCTAGTGATAGTATAGTAGATCTTCCCCGTATCAACACAGATTAGTAATACAGTTCTCCTGAGTTTTGGATATTATAAAAGAAAGAAGTTTAGTAAAGAAGAGAAGTTTCAGTTGAGCTTTTGTTTCAGAGAAGTTATTCATTTCCTGTTCCGAGTTATTGCAAAAGAAAAGTTATTCATTCTTCATCTGTTTTACATGCTTGGGTGTCGCTTACTCAGTCTTTTGTACTGACTTTGAAACTGCGGTTCCTGTTTCCTTCCCACCGCAGGCTTAGGAGCTGAGGACTATGGCATAGCAGGGTACGGGACTCACATAGACGGTTTTCAGCACGAGTAGTGATGTAGTTGGCTAGCTCACCTTATGTAGTAGTTTGGAAAGACTTATGTAATATCTAATGACTTTTGGATGTTTAATGTTATGTAATAAATAAGTGGGATGTTATGCTTTTGATTTCCGCCGTTACTTTTAGCATCGCCCTCCCGGTCTTGTCCGAGCCGGATAAGGGGGTTGTTGCAGGTGGTATCAGAGCTGGCAATCCATAAAAAGGGAATTAAAAACCTGTAGGGCAACTTAAAATGGACATAGGGCAAGATAATTAAAAATTGAAAAGCCGTGCGGGTTATGGGTAGCTTAGGAGATTGATATTGAGTATTCTCGCCCACCCACATCCTGTTTTGCAAGTTCCATGAGTTATTTTTACTATCTCTGATCAATATAGTGAAGAGGAGGAAAGCAGAATTTGAATTATATTGGATGAGTTACAGACATGAGCATTATGTGCCTTATTATATAATTGCTATGTTATGCATGTTATTTTATGTTTATGTTGGATTTGTTTACTGTGAATTAATGGCTTGATTACTGAGGTTTCAGCGACCTTAACCAAGGGTACCGTAGAGCGTGACTAATAGACCACTCCGTTATCACTATATAGGAAAGTTTGAACAGGACAAATGGCTGATAACATCTCCATGGAGCAATTTTTCACCCAAATGACCCAGATGATGAACAACGGGGGACAGACAGGGACTAATTGGGCCAAGAAAGTAGCTGAGATGAAACCGATGGAGTTCACTGGGAGAGAAGATCCTGTCGAGTTAGAAGACTGGATCGTGGAAATTAATAAAATTCTGGAGACGATAGAATGCCCTGATGATAAGAAAGTCAATTGCGCAGTCTTTTACTTAAAGAGTGAAGCAAACCTCTGGTGGAGGAATGCACGTGAAACACTCCTGGCTGATCCCAAGTTCAACTGGGAAGCACTTCAAACTGCGCTCAGAGCTCGTTTTTACCCTCATCATGTGAAGAGGAGAAAGGAACAGGAATTCCAGAACCTGCAGCAGGGGAATGACTCAGTGACAAAATATTTTCGGAAGTTCACAGAATTGACACGATTCGTGGGGAACATGGTGCCTGACGAGAATTCCAAAGTTTCCCGATTCATCGGTGGATTACACGAGAGGCTGCAAGAATCTCTCCTGAGCAGGACTTACTCCACACTTCATGAAGCTTACGACAGAGCTGCAAACATCTGGCGGGTTCGTGTCACCCAGGAAGAGAAACGCAAGAAGCGTAAGTTGGAAGAGGCCGGAGGAAGCAACAACTTTTCCCGGGGAATTCAGAAATTCAGGCCTAACAATGGAGGAGGTAACCAAGGGCAGAATCGTGGCAACCAGCAAAACACTGGGACTCAGAAAGTTCGGCGATATTTTTGCAAATGGTGCCCACGGAACCACCCAGGGGAAGATTGTGCAGGGAATGTTGTCACTTGTAACAACTGTGGTAAGAGGGGGCATCGGTCCTATGAATGCCGTTCGCAACCAGCTGGGAACCAACAAATAATCCAAGGCGGTAATTTTGGGAGGCCACAGCTGAACAACTATCAGGGAAACCGCCAGCAGAATGGGAATAACTTTGCCCGCAACCAGCAGTTTGGAAACCAGCAAAATGGGAATCGCAATCAGAACAATGGGGGCAACGGATATGGCAGGCAACAGAACTACAACCCAGGCAATGCAGGCCAGAACGGAGGTCAACCCAGGATCGGAAATGGTAATGATGGATATGGAAACAACAACAATGGAGCAGGAGCTGGAGGAGCGGGAACTCAGAATGTAAACGTGGGAAGAATTGCTGTGATGACCAAGACTGAAGCAGAGGCTGCACACGGAGTTGTTACGGGTACATTTTCTGTTTATGAGCACCCTGCTTTCGTACTGTTTGATTCTGGCGCATCATTTTCTTTTGTTTCGTCTGCATTTGTTGATAAGCTAGGTTTACATAATTCATCTAGTATATCCATCCCAGTTGCAACCCCTGATGGCCAAGTAACGCTTTGTGACACTGTATATGAAGGGGTAGAACTAAAAATCCTAAACAGTGTCTTACCTGCCAACTTAATAAGATTTAATCTAGGAGGCATAGATGTGATCCTAGGAATGGATTGGTTGAGAAAGTATTGGGCAGTTATCAATTGCTATGACCAGAAGGTTCGATTAAGGGGACCCAAGGGAGAAAAGATCACCTACCGGGGTATTCCTACTGAGCCTCGTATTAGACTAGTGTCAGCTCTGGCAATAATCAACCAAATGAAGAAGGGGAACTCTGCCTATGTGTGTTATGTCCAAGATGTAACCAAGAAGGAGAATGTGCTGGATGAGATACCAGTCGTGAGGGAATTTCCTGATGTATTCCCCGACGAGATTCCCGGAATGCCACCTCATCGAGAAGTGGAGTTTACCTTAGACCTGGTACCTGGAGCTGCACCCATTTCCAAGGCGCCGTATTGGATGGCACCTGTGGAATTGAAGGAGCTGAAGGAACAGATACAAGAACTTCTACAGAAGGGGTACATACGACCTAGCGTGTCACCCTGGGGAGCACCAGTGTTGTTCGTCAGGAAGAAGGACGGAAGCTTGCGATTATGCATTGACTACCGGGAGCTGAACAGTGCCACTATCAAGAATAAGTATCCGCTACCCCGGATTGACGATTTATTCGACCAGCTGCAAGGAGCCAGTGTTTTCTCCAAGATCGATCTGAGGTCTGGTTATCATCAACTCCGCGTAGCCGAGAAAGATATTCCAAAGACGGCCTTTAGCACCAGATACGGGCACTACGAGTTCACAGTTATGCCGTTCGGTTTGACTAATGCACCCGCGGTTTTCATGGACTTAATGAATCGCGTAATGAAGCCATTTTTGGACCAATTCGTGGTTGTTTTCATCGATGACATCCTGGTGTACTCGAAGAACGAAGGGGGATCACGAAGAACATATCCGGACAGTACTGCAGACCTTGAGGCAAGAGCAGCTGTACGCCAAGCTTTCGAAGTGTGACTTCTGGTTGGATCGTGTGCCGTTTCTAGGCCACATCATCTCCAAGGAAGGAATATCAGTTGACCCTTCAAAGATCTCAGCAGTTAGAGATTGGCCTACGCCGAAGAACGTGTCCGAAATTCGAAGCTTCCTTGGTTTAGCTGGCTACTACAGGCGTTTCGTGAAGGATTTTTCGAAGATTGCCAGACCGTTGACGACATTGACAAAGAAGGCGGTAAAATATCACTGGGATGACAGTTGTGAAGAGGCGTTCCAGACTTTGAAAGAGAAGCTAACTACAGCACCAGTACTAGCTTTGCCAAATGAATCTGGAGAATTCGAAGTATATAGCGATGCGTCGAAGAAAGGGCTTGGTTGTGTATTGATGCAAGACCGAAGGGTGATTGCTTACGCGTCTAGACAGCTGAAACCATACGAGGAGAATTATGCCACACATGACCTGGAGCTAGCCGCGGTAGTGTTCGCGTTGAAGATATGGAGGCATCATCTCTACGGGGCAGTTTGCAAGCTCTACACAGATCATCGTAGCCTGAAGTATATCTTCACACAGAAGGAACTGAACAACAGGCAACGAAGATGGTTGGAAATTATCAAAGACTACGATCTACGCATCCAGTACCACGAAGGGAAAGCTAATGTAGTCGCTGACGCACTAACCCGCAAGTCGAGCCATGGAGTGAACGCTATGGTAATCCTGTCGAACTGGTTATGTCACGAGTTCCAGAAGCTTAACATCGAAGTGGTAGAGCAAGGAACAGTACAGAAGCTGCTCGGAAGCCTGACAGCGGTACCAGATTTCTTCGAAGAAATACGAAACAACCAAGCAGGGGATGTGAAGCTTGAAAGGATCAAGAAGAAGATTGCAGCAGAAAAGGCCAAGGAATTCCAGATTCACGAAGATGGGAGCATCCGCTACAAGGGAAGATGGTGTGTGCCACAGAAATGTTCGGAGGTTAAGAAGAAGCTGATGCAGGAGGCACACAACACTCCATATTCCATCCACCCTGGAGGCGATAAGCTTTACAAGGATCTGAAGAAGACGTTCTGGTGACCCAATATGAAGAAGGAGGTAGCCGAGTTCGTGGCCAGATGCCTAACATGCCAGAAAGTGAAATTCGAGCACAAGAGAATGGGAGGTCTACTCCAACCGTTAGATGTTCCAGTCTGGAAGTGGGACTCCATATCAATGGATTTCATCACAGCCTTGCCTACGTCGAAGAATGGACTCAACCAGATATGGGTAGTCGTAGACCGATTAACAAAGACGGCGAGATTTATTCCAATGAAAGACACGTGGAACATGGAACAAAGGGCAGATGCATACGTCCGAAACATCGTGAGGTATCATGGGGTTCCGAGTTCGATAATCTCGGACAGAGACCCTAACTTCCTTTCTCACTTTTGGAAGGCGCTTCAAGACGCACTGGGAACTCAGCTGAAGTTCAGTACTGCTTTCCACCCAGCCACAGATGGACAGACGGAAAGAACTATTCAGACGCTGGAGGATATGTTAAGAGCCTGTGTCATGGATTTCCAAGGTTCATGGGTCGATAAACTGCCGTTAATAGAATTCTCCTACAACAACAGCTATCACGCCAGCATCGGGATGGCACCGTACGAAGCCCTGTATGGAAGGAAGTGTCGATCACCACTGTGTTGGAGTGACATCAGCGAGACGGTTATCATTGGCCCACAAATGATTGAAGACATGACAAATCAAGTACGACTTATCCATCAAAGAATGAAAGCAGCTCAAGACAGACAGAAGTCATACGCGGATCAAAAGAGAAGGCCCCTGGAGTTCCAAGTAGGAGAAAAGGCGTTTCTGCGAGTCTCACCTACTAAGGGAGTGACCAGGTTCAACCTGAAAGGAAAGTTAAGTCCTAAATTTATTGGTCCATACGATGTTATTGAGAAAAGAGGGGAAGTTGCTTACCGACTGGACCTACCATCAAATTTGGGGAAAGTACACAATGTTTTTCACGTATCCCAGCTAAAGAAGTACGTACCAGATCCGTCACATGTGTTGGATCCGGAACCAGTGGATTTCGACCCGTCACTCACATACGAGGAACAACCTGTCAAGATACTGGATACAAAGACAAGGGATACGAGAACCAAGAGCGTCAAACTAGTCAAAGTTCTTTGGACCAACCACCAAACAGAAGAAGCAACTTGGGAGGCCGAAGAAGAAATGAGAAAGAAGTACCCGCACTTGTTTAATGAGGTACGTGGAGTTCCGGGGACGTCACTCTCTAAGGGGGAGAGGACGCAACCCTCTGTTTAATACCATTACGTCTTAGTTTGATATTTTCACGTCTTAAGTACCTTTTAGATAAGTTTGAATACCTTTGAGATACGTTTGACCTTGAGACTTAGAACCTGAATGAGACTAAGACCACGTAATTGGATAGATGTGACCACGACCTTATTTGGTGTTACGTGTTGCATTTCGTATGTTTTAATTGGCTACTTCCTACTTGCTATTATTTGTTACGAGAAATTACTTGTCAGCCGTGCGATAGTAATTCTGTTAGATAGTTGTTTGTTGGATTGATTGAGTATCATGAGTAGTTGCCTGATTTTAGCTTCGAGGACGAAGCTTTGTTTAAGGGGGGAAGGATGTAATACCCCGTTTAATTAGTAGGGGTAAAAAGGTCATTATAATAGCATAATAATAATTTTATTGACAAAATAATGTTTAAATATATTTTAGAGTTTTATTTGCAAGAAAATTTTAAAATAGTTATTAGATTTACAATCGTGAATAAATACGATAACGTTTAGTAAATTTAGTTAAAGTTTTAATTTTAGACGCGTACCCGACCACCGCGAGACTAGGTGTGGTTGCCACACCGAATCACCAAAAGCTCTAGTACTTCAACCACACCCTATATCTCCTCCCTCTCTCACATCTTCACCAACACTTTTCTTCACGGCAAAACAACTTCAACACCGCCCCAACCCTTCATCACCGCCTCCACCCTTGCCACCTCACTATCCTTTGTGCTTGGCCACCAAGTAACCAGCTCTATATAAGAGCTTCACCAGCAGCCCCAACTTCCACACAACACCAGCAGCTACCACCACCACCTCCATCACCGTCAACATCATCATCAACACCATTGTTGTTTTGTTCGACAGAAACCCACCACCACCACTCAGCTATCTCTCTCTCTCTCCCTCTCCACCTACCTGCCACCAGAAAACAGCAGCAGCAGCAGAGGAAGAGAGGCAGCAGCCACCCTCCACCACTGCCGCCATTGTTTCCGGCAGCAAGAACCACCAAGCCCACCACTACTCCACCTCCACCCTCTGTTTCTCTCACTCTCACTCCCTCTCTGTTCGAAGACCACCCCAGCTGTCACTAGCAGAGAGAAGCAGAGCCATCATCCCCGTCGTTTTTGCCGTCGGGACAGCCACCTGTGAAGACCCACTTCACTGCCACTTTCTCCCTCCTCTTCGTCCCTCTCTCTCTCAGCCTCTCTTACTCGGTTGAGAACCCAGGAGGGGTCGGAGAAACCAGGTAGTAGCAGCAGCAGTAGCAAAAGCCATCACTGCCGCCGCCGCCACCATTGATTCCGGCGACCCATTGGCCGAAGCTCCGCCAAAGCACACCCAGCGACCACCAGTGCTACCACTAGACTCCTAAGGCCCCGACTGAGTCACCATAAGGCTCAGAACCGGCCAAGAAGCCATTAATTCCGGCGAGTGAGCTTCAAAGTCCGACGACTCCGATTCGAGACTTCGACCCGACGCGTATCTCAACGGTTTCCGGCAATTTTTGGCCTAGGTATGTGCTACACCCTCTCTTTAGTCATTCTGCATAATCAAAACCAGAAGTTGATAGCTAGATTTAAGATTTGAAGAGCTAAAATGAGTTGTTCTTGAAAAAGGGGTCAAAGCGTAATTTACAGAAATGTTTTAACATGTTAGAGGGGGGCTGTTTGATATTTTCAGAAACTATAGGGTGACTAGTGTCATTTAATATAACTGTTTTAATATAATTTAGTGTATTTGTTGATTTTTATTACAAATTAAAGTTTATATAATCAAATTACACTTTTAGTTAAAAATATTAATAATAATAATACTAATAATAATAATAATAATTGTGGGTTTAAAGATAATATCTAAAAATAGTAGCTTTTGTCTCGGAAAATTTATTCGGTTAAAGAAATAGTAAACAAGTTGTTTGAAACTAAAATAGAAACGTTTTTGTAAAAGTTTTATTAAATATTGTTTAATCACAAAGTCTATAACATTAGTTATTAAACTTGTAAAATTGGACTTTTCTAAATATTATAGTGTCGTGTATAGTTTTTCTTAAAAATACAATAGTCGAGAATCACTTTGTCATTATAATTCAACTTAATTCTTAAGTATAATTTCTTTAGCTCATAATTTTATTAATCTAATTAATCACTTTTAATTAATAATAATAATAATAATAGTTGTTTAAAAATAGATGAGTTGTTTTATTTCTAGGAAATTATAAGTGGGTAATAAAGCGATAGAAATATAAATAGTGGGGTTTAAGTTGAAATAAACACTCTTTTAGGATTTATAGCATTTTACTTGAATATTTGTTGACGTAGAAGACACGATTTGTAGGTGACATCTTTGTAGGCCCGAGCCACTGCTAGGACGTGCTTTTGCTACGGAAAATAAGGTAAGTGAACATGCCAAGTCTTGCGAGCCTAGTTCATTTCGTGTCTCGTTTTAGCTTTTATATACGTCTCAAAATATTTGTTGTTTATTTTCATGTTAAATTGTGATGTTCTTATATTTTCAGAAGTTGATTTGTTGACTACTGTCACTCGAATAATATTAATGCATAATTAATTAAAGTGGAAAGAGTTGTGCGGGATCGTTGTGATTTCATTTATCTAGATTGGTCGTGTTGGCTTCATCCTCTCGACCCGCTTATTTTAACCCGGTCGCAACCTGCCGGGTCACTCCATGTACTCACCTCTCTGGCCGCGAGGAGTCTTAGGGGGGTGCCGGCACTTAAGGTCATGGCTGCTAGTGATAGTATAGTAGATCTTCCCCGTATCAACACAGATTAATAATACAGTTCTCCTGAGTTTTGGATATTATAAAAGAAATAAGTTTAGTAAAGAAGAGAAGTTTCAGTTGAGCTTTTGTTTCAGAGAAGTTATTCATTTCCTGTTCCGAGTTATTGCAAAAGAAAAGTTATTCATTCTTCATCTTTTTTACATGCTTGGGTGTCGCTTACTCAGTCTTTTGTACTGACTTTGAAACTGCGGTTCCTGTTTCCTTCCCACCGCAGGCTTAGGAGCTGAGGACTATGGCATAGCAGTACGGGACTCACATAGACGGTTTTCAGCACGAGTAGTGATGTAGTTGGCTAGCTCACCTTATGTAGTAGTTTGGAAAGACTTATGTAATATCTAATGACTTTTGGATGTTTAATGTTATGTAATAAATAAGTGGGATGTTATGCTTTTGATTTCCGCCGTTACTTTTAGCATCGCCCTCCCGGTCTTGTCCGAGCCGGATAAGGGGGTTGTTGCACCATTTATATCAACAATGAGGTTACTGTAGAGAAAGGGTACGTTCCATTTAATCAACAATGAGCCATTCCATTTATAAATAAACTATGAGATTGATCAATCACAAACATTTTAATGTAGGGAAAGGGTACTCACTACTGAAATGGGGTCCGTAGTTCCGGCTTCTCTTTCATGCCCTCAACAGCCTGACGGCTGATGTAGAAATGCAACCAGCAGTCTTCTACTTCCGGCATGATTGGCAGCACAACATCAAACGTGCCCTGCATCCGTACTCTCTCCGAGGTTCTCTTTGGGCCCTTTACTGTTTCCCTCTCCCCTCCTCTTCCTCTTCATCTCCCTCTCCCTCCCCCTCTCCCTCCTCTGTTCGATGGTCTGACAGTATTCTTTCCGATGGGAGGAGCTGGCACCTTAAGTGATCCATGAGCAGGCCTGATGGGTGGGAAAACCCTTGGTGATGCATGACCAGGCATGGTGGGAGTTGAAGATACTTGTATTGGAGACTTGGGTGGAAGAATGTTGGATGCTGCCAGCAATAAGAAACATATGGATAGAAATCAAAACATGACAGTATGACACATTAGATGGATAGACATATAACTTATCAAATTTTTGCAAACCATTGAACTGTTCTCTTCTGAAACTTCTACAGGTTTGAATGGAATTGTAGCAGTGTTATCTACAGTACTGTGCTGTTGTTGCCCTTTTGGGTCAATTTCGGCGTTGCCCTCGGATTCTTTTTGTCTGCCCTCTCTTGAATTTCCATCATTTTGTTGTTCCTCCTCTTCATGTTCTTCTTCCTCCTCTGCATTTGCTTACCCAACCTCTTCTCTAGTACCCTCTGCACGGCCTGTTCGACAACGCTTCCTATTTGTTCATTGACCATTAACATGACCTCATCCCACTGCTCTTTTTTGCTGAAATCAGGTTTGAAATCATCTTTGCTGTGTGGTAGTGGAAGCAACTCCAGCTGCATTGTTCAAAAAACAGGGATATCAGATATGTATTTTCTGATAGAAATGTAAACCACATGGAGTAGATTGATATAGTAACAGGTCTTACTGTATTCATGTACTTTTGTACAAATTTCCATCTGGAATTCAGGTTGTCAGTGTCCCATAGCTTCAGTCTAGGCCTTGTCTCTGCATCTTCACATCCTTTAGGGTGTTTGTGGTGCTTTGGAACGAACTTCTCCAAGTACACCATCTGCACATGCAAAACAGATTTGTTATACATTTGGATAGATATTAGAAACAGACAGATAGACAAGTAAAATGGACAGTTACCATTGGTATCAACAAGCAACCAGCCCCTCGGATTGCCTCCTTCAATTTCACCGGAGTGTGCTGAGCTTTAAGGAACTGGAGCCAAGTACCTGCCCAGTTAACATTTTCCAGCCTCTCCAGATCCATGACATACTGAACCAGTGTGTTTCTGACTCCGAGTCTTGTGTTCGACATCCCAAAACATGCCAAAATGAACACCACTGCCCTCCTCTTCCACTCATCACTTAGTATCTTATTCACTTCTTTCAGGAACCAGGGAAAGTAATCAGTGACATTTGTGCATGCCTTAGTCAGGTCTAGCTCACGGGCCAATTTCTTCGAAATCACATCGGATTCCTCTTTTTCAAGAATTTCCCCTGTGGTACTCACCCCAAGCAACCAGCCAACTGTCTCATCCGTGATTCTGTACTCCCGACCATGGGCAGAGATAGATTGTGTGGAAGGGTCGTAGGCATCGTATATGAAAGAATTGAAAGGTTCAGGTGTATACAAAATGTCCAAATGCCTTAGCCCCCCCAGTCCTATCTTCTCAATCCATTCCTTCTGCTCATCAGTCATTCCATGGTAGAGATCGCGAATCTTTGGAAGGGACATATAACTCTGCCACCTCTCTTTTTTCCCACCCTTCTTTTTATGTCCTTCTTTTGCCACAACTTCCCTCTCCTTCAACCTTTCTACCACTCTTGCCTTTTTTGAAAATCTCTTTGGCTTTGCCTGTAGGACACCTTGCTCCTCTAAAATTTCTCTTCTCCTCCTCTCTTGACCTGCTTCTTTAACGTATATGTCCCTTTGGTCCTCAGTCATGGAAAACCAGTCTTCCCTTATCTTGTCTGTAATGTCTTTTGTAATTGAATCAATACCCTCAACATTCTTGTAGTAGTCAATCCTCTCCATCCTTCAAGACAGTTTAAAACAAGTTCAGAGATAGAAAGATATGTTTGTAATTCAGATAGAAATCTAATACATTCAAATCACACTGTCAAACAACAACTTAAAGCCTTCAAGACAGTTTAAAACAAGTTCAGAGATAGAAAGATACATTTGTAATTCAGATAGAAATCTAATACATTTAAATCACACTGTCAAACAACAACTTAAAGCCTTCAAGACAGTTTAAAACAAGTTCAGAGATAGAAAGATATGTTTGTAATTCAGATAGAAATCTAATACATTCAAATTACACTGTCAAACAACAACTTAAAGCCTTCAAGACAGTTTAAAACAAGTTCAGAGATAGAAAGATATGTTTGTAATTCAGATAGAAATCTAATACATTCAAATCACACTGTCAAACAACAACTTAAAGCCTTCAAGACAGTTTAAAACAAGTTCAGAGATAGAAAGATATGTTTGTAATTCAGATAGAAATCTAATACATTCAAATCACACTGTCAAACAACAACTTAAAGCCTTCAAGACAGTTTAAAACAAGTTCAGAGATAGAAAGATATGTTTGTAATTCAGATAGAAATCTAATACATTCAAATCACACTGTCAAACAACAACTTAAAGCCTTCAAGACAGTTTAAAACAAGTTCAGAGATAGAAAGATATGTTTGTAATTCAGATAGAAATCTAATACATTCAAATCACACTGTCAAACAACAACTTAAAGCCTTCAAGACAGTTTAAAACAAGTTCAGAGATATAAAGATATGTTTGTAATTCAGATAGAAATCTAATACATTCAAATCACACTGTCAAACAACAACTTAAAGCCTTCAAGACAGTTTAAAACAAGTTCAGAGATAGAAAGATATGTTTGTAATTCAGATAGAAATCTAATACATTCAAATCACACTGTCAAACAACAACTTAAAGCCTTCAAGACAGTTTAAAACAAGTTCAGAGATAGAAAGATATGTTTGTAATTCAGATAGAAATCTAATACATTCAAATCACACTGTCAAACAACAACTTAAAGCCTTCAAGACAGTTTAAAACAAGTTCAGAGATAGAAAGATATGTTTGTAATTCAGATAGAAATCTAATACATTCAAATCACACTGTCAAACAACAACTTAAAGCCTTCAAGACAGTTTAAAACAAGTTCAGAGATAGAAAGATATGTTTGTAATTCAGATAGAAATCTAATACATTCAAATCACACTGTCAAACAACAACTTAAAGCCTTCAAGACAGTTTAAAACAAGTTCAGAGATAGAAAGATATGTTTGTAATTCAGATAGAAATCTAATACATTCAAATCACACTGTCAAACAACAACTTAAAGCCTTCAAGACAGTTTAAAACAAGTTCAGAGATATAAAGATATGTTTGTAATTCAGATAGAAATCTAATACATTCAAATCACACTGTCAAACAACAACTTAAAGCCTTCAAGACAGTTTAAAACAAGTTCAGAGATAGAAAGATATGTTTGTAATTCAGATAGAAATCTAATACATTCAAATCACACTGTCAAACAACAACTTAAAGCCTTCAAGACAGTTTAAAACAAGTTCAGAGATAGAAAGATATGTTTGTAATTCAGATAGAAATGTAATACATTCAAATCACACTGTCAAACAACAACTTAAAGCCTTCAAGACAGTTTAAAACAAGTTCAGAGATAGAAAGATATGTTTGTAATTCAGATAGAAATCTAATACATTCAAATCACACTGTCAAACAACAACTTAAAGCCTTCAAGACAGTTTAAAACAAGTTCAGAGATAGAAAGATATGTTTGTAATTCAGATAGAAATCTAATACATTCAAATCACACTGTCAAACAACAACTTAAAGCCTTCAAGACAGTTTAAAACAAGTTCAGAGATAGAAAGATATGTTTGTAATTCAGATAGAAATCTAATACATTCAAATCACACTGTCAAACAACAACTTAAAGCCTTCAAGACAGTTTAAAACAAGTTCAGAGATAGAAAGATATGTTTGTAATTCAGATAGAAATCTAATACATTCAAATCACACTGTCAAACAACAACTTAAAGCCTTCAAGACAGTTTAAAACAAGTTCAGAGATAGAAAGATATGTTTGTAATTCAGATAGAAATCTAATACATTCAAATCACACTGTCAAACAACAACTTAAAGCCTTCAAGACAGTTTAAAACAAGTTCAGAGATAGAAAGATATGTTTGTAATTCAGATAGAAATCTAATACATTCAAATCACACTGTCAAACAACAACTTAAAGCCTTCAAGACAGTTTAAAACAAGTTCAGAGATAGAAAGATATGTTTGTAATTCAGATGGAAATCTAATACATTCAAATCACACTGTCAAACAACAACTTAAAGCACAATACTTAAAACAATCTAGGTTGTGGATAGAAGTGGAACTCACCGAAACCGGATGAATGCTCTAGTAGCGCCAGTAGATGATTCTTGCTTTGGTGCTGTTTCTCTTTGTGGCGCAGTTTCCTTTTGTGGTGCTGTTTCTTGTGGTGGTGCTACTGCCTCATTGTACTCAGCATCCTCATGTTCCTTTTTTTTTGAAGTGGATCTTGGTTCCACCCTGTAGTCATCACCACTTTCTGTCCCAGTGGATGCTGCATCCTCTTGCATCTTTCTTTGAGCCTCTTCCACCCATTCTTGCTTTGCATACTCATCCATTACATTCCATTCCCAAATCATTGAATTTCTTTGACTCTTGTTCGGCTGTCCATCCTTCCTCAGTTTATAATTGTGTTTCCTACTTTGGCTGCACAAACAACTTCCTAGTAAAACTCATAGAACACAGTTTAAAACAGACGATGAATTGTTTGAATGATACAAATGATGGATAGAAATGTAAAATATGTAGTATGCTCTGAGAAGACTATAGAGCTACAGTGTGCACAATTGGACCAACCAAACAGGATACAAATGTTGGATATAAATGTAAACTTTTTAGTATGCTCTGAGAATATTATAGATCTACAGTATGCACAATTGGACCAACCAAACAGGATACATATGGTCGACATATACGGACAACAAATCAAGTCAAGAATCTTCGTATGTGCCCGACAAGGCCATCGATTAAAGAAGTGCTATTTAAGGCCTGAGAGGAAGAGAGAGCATAAGGATGACACTAGATGTGACTGTCCAGCACGAATTCGTATTGCTCGATCTACCGCGAACGAACAGTTTCGTGTTAAGCAAGTCACTTCTGAGCACTCGCATCCCCTAGCGGACCCCAAAGTAACACACAAGCTTAGGTGTCATAGGAAGGTCAGTCAACATGATTTGGAACACGTTATTTCACTAAGGGAAGTGGGTATAAGAACTTGTGAAGCATTCCAATTAATGGTCTCACAAGCCGGTGGTTACGCCAAAGTTGGTTACACTGTCAAAGACCTGTACAACAAGTTACAGTCATTGAGAAAGGCTTACTCTAACTCTGGAGATGGGCAGCTGGCCTTGCAATACATTGACACCCTTGAGCATACCCACGGGGGTGTATTCAAAAGGTATTGTTTGAAATACTGTCATTTTGTTTGTTGTCATTATCTATTTGCCTTAGATTTCTATCTGATATATCAAATTACTATACTGTTTCATGTTGGTTTACAATAACTGTCTACGTGCTTATAGATTCTATCCAGATTCCTTAAACAAATATCTTTGCTTTTCAGTTTCCAGTTGGGTGAAAATCAACAGTTACAAAGCATTTTCTGGCGTGACGAGAGATGCAAACGAGATTATGTAAGGTTTGGAGATGTTTTGGTGCTTGACTCCACCTACAAAACCAACATGTACCTAAAGCCTCTTGTCATACTCTCCGGTGTTAACAATCACTTTCAGACGTGCGTTTTCGCAGTTGCAGTTCTACAAGATGAGACCACGGAATCGTACAAATGGGTATTAAATTGCTTCCTAGAAGCAATGGATAACAAGGTACCCATATCGGTCATAACTGATGGAGACTTGGCAATGAAAGCCGCTATTGCGGAAGTTCTTCCACTAGCGAAGCATCGTTTGTGTGCATGGCATCTATGTCGCAATGCCGAAGGAACCCTAAAGTTGGGGTCAGAATTTATGAAGGACTTTCGAAAATGCTTGAGCAAGAGATCCGATGTTAACCAATGGAACGATGATTGGCAATACATGGTAGACAAGTGGGGTATTGCGAACAAGCGGTGGGTAACGGGTGCCTACATGACGCGCAACTTATGGGCAGAGACTTTTCTCAAGGAATTTTTTTTCGCCGGTCAGACAACTACACAAAGGTGTGAGAGTATCAACAAATTTTTCAAACAATATTTGAACTGCAAGAACAATCTCTTGATCTTATTAAGGGAATCATGCGGGGTATCGAGAAGCTTCGTGAGAACGAGCGAGGCCAACATTGTACTTCTGACCAATCACTTCCTGTCCTAACAAGCCAATTTAAGCTACTTGAAGAGCATGCAACCATGTTCTACACTAGGGCTGTGTTTGCGAAGTTCAGGGAGCAAGCCAGGAAGGCAAGTCAATACAAAGCTATTGGTGTTGAAGAAATACCTGAATATGACATGGATGCAATCTATGTCACAAGGGAGAAGGAAAGGGCATCTCTAGTAAGTTCACATGATACACTATCTCTTATGACTGCTTTAAACTGTTATCTGTTATATTTAGGTATAAATCTAGTTTGTCAATTGAAATATCTGATGTCCTTATTTTACAGCACAGTTCTTTCCAGTACTTTCATTCTTATCTATATGTTCATAACTTCTATCTAACCTGTCAAATAAAATATCTGAAAGCTTTGATCTTTTTCCTGGCAGCACACCGTTTTCTGTCAACGTGATAATAACATGCTTTACTGTTCCTGCAAGAGGTTTGAGTCATCACATATGGTTTGTGGCCACATTATTTTTGTGCTCTTTCATAAAGGAGTACAATTCATTCCGAAAAACTTGTTATCGAAACGATGGCAGAAGACGGATAGTGACTTCTACAAGAATGATCCAGCCATGCAGGAGCCAAAAATAAGACGGTGTGACGATCCAAAAACCCAGGCATTTCGTCGGGGTTGCATGAATGGACGAATGGAGATGATTAGTGACATGGGTGGAACATCACAAAAGGCTTACGACTATTGGCAAAAACATGTTGACTTGATGATACGGGGTCTCAAGGACATTATTTTGAAGCAAGAAAATGGTGAAGAGCCCGTGGTTAATGTCAACTCACAAGAGTACGCCCACGTAATGCCTCCATCCAAAGGTGATACAAAACCAAAAGGGAGCTCCAAAAATGTTCGAAAGAAGTGCGGGAGATGCCAAGAATACGGACACAGTCGAACTACATGCCCGAATCCTCCAGTTGGTGTTTCCGGTCAAGATGTCGACCAAAACTCTTCAAGACGTGTTGGGAATGACTGGACTGATTTATTCTAGGGATTACATTAACTGTGTGAATGTTTTAGTTAAGTACCTTGACATTTTTATCCGTTATTTGACCTTTTTTGTCTGATCATTTACTGTGTTATCCGGTTCTTTGCGTTTTTATCCACTGATGTGAATTCTGGATAATGCTGCATCAGTTTCTTTGCAGTTTCATCCAAATCTGTGCGTTTTTATCCACTGGGGGTGGTGACCTGCTAGAACCGGTCACCACCCCATGATTTTCCGTGTTTTTTGTCCGGTAGTGGGGGGGCACCGCAAAAAAAATTGCAGGCTGGCCCCTGGGACGCATACTAGACAGACCCTTTTATATTATTACGTCTAATATGGATAGAAAGTTAACGCGATGGTACCTGATTGAATGATTTTTAAAAGTTTGGGACCGTGATTGCATGATTTTGAAGTTTAGATACTCGCCAGAGAAAACAAATTTTGAGTACCTTTTCTTTAACAAGTTAATGCATGTGCGTTACACATGAAATTTTACGTTAGAGTTGATGATTTGAAATTGGGTAAAAGACAATTTCCACCCCTCGAGTATAGGGTTAAATACAGATACCCTCCTGTCAGAGACAATGTGCCCCCCTGTCAGTGGATGGAGGGTGGACAGATACCACCCTCTGGTTAGTGTCAGGCACTAATTGAACACAACCCAAACACACCCTAACTTAAGACAAAAACACCCAATACTGGGTTGTGCCTCATTTATGGTGAATAAACACGCCACCAGATCCTCCCGAACCCTAACCGTACTCAATCCTCATCTCTCTACCTCCATCCATCCTCATCACTCCTCCACCTACACAGATTCTTCTTTCCCACCACCTAAATTCAGAACAAGACACTCCACCTCCACCGATTCTTCTTTCCCACCACCTAAATTTAGAACAATATCGAAATCGAGCAACGGCAGTGGAGGCGGACCATGTAGGCGGCGGCCATAGAGAAGGGGTTCAATGGCTTCAACAACGGTGGCTTCAGCCGAACGAATCTGTTTCTTTTTAAAAAAATTACAGAAGGTTGCGGTGGTGCTGTGGTGGCGGTGTAATAAAACGATTCAGTTCTTAATCTTCTTCTTTGATCTGTTAGATCTTTTTTATGTGGATCTTGTTTACTTCTTCTTATTTTTTACTGTGACCCGTTCTTTTCTTCTTTGGATATGTTATTTGACTGATTTACGTATGTAAAAAAGCACTGTTGTTGCTTATACTGGTGGTGTTCTTGTTGAAGGAGATGGAGATGTTGAAGAAAATATTGATGGTGCTTTTAAGGAGAGAGGGGGATGAGAGAATAAATCAGAAAGGACTAGGGGTAGTTCAGTCTTTTAGCTCAAATGTATTTATATATTATATAGTTTTAACATATAAAGTGAGGGTATATATGTCATTTTGAAACTTCCGTTAGGGATTAGGGACCGTTAGTTGCTAACTCTGACAGGGGGTATCGGTATTAATCCAAACAGCAGCGGGTATCCCTATCGAGGGGTGGAAATTGTCTTTTACCCTTTGAAATTTTTTCTGTAGCCTGCAGAAAAAATAAATAAATCTGCGAAAGGCAAGTCCCACAACAGAAGCGAGAAGGAGCAGCAATGGTTGTCTACTTTGCTAGGTAAAGGGTTCCATTTTCTGATTCAGGATACTTTCTGCTGTTCTAATAAAATAGTCACTGTAACAAGGTTGTAGGGAACATGTTCACAATATGTTGATCAATAAGATTCTGCCCAGTTTTCTCATACAAATATGTTGTCTTTTTCTTCTTTCTTTAGGTTTATTAATCACAGGTTTCTGAGGTCATTCTCAGAGTAATTAACGATTCAATTACTCGAATCGGAAATAGGGAACTCACACGCACACATAAACACAAATCTGAAATCATTTGTTTTCCATGATTTTTTCAGAAAGTTAGTTAGAAAATTCTGGGTTATTCAAATTGGCACGCCCAGTGGGACTCTATTTCTCCCCACATCTTTTAAGCCTAAAATAAAATCAAGTTCAGAGAAAGAAAAAAAATTGACAGGAGCAAGAAGTTGAAGTCAAATATTTCTGTTTCTTGCCGTTTTCTCAATGCTGAATTTACTGTAGCAAGTTCGAAAAAATGCAGAAACTGCTCCAGTGAAGGCGGCGTTCCCAGTGTTGGGTTCTTGGAAAGAGAAGCTCTTGTCTCCTGTGTCGGTGGCCTCGCGGGAGCCGACCTCGTTTGAGGTATGTTCTCCAAAACGTGGTCATGGCGCTGGGGTTGAGAGCCAAATCTCTCAAGAAACTCCAGGAGGAAAAAAAAAAGAAGAAGAAAAGAGAGCAGAGAGCACACTAAATTTCTGTAGCAAAATCCTACAAAACAAGATAGCAGATCCCTCAAACAAATCTGAGGGTATAAGAAGCTTGGAAGAGCAGAATCAAGCAGCAAGCCAAACAACAAGAAGCGTCAAGCACAGCTTCAATGGCAGCCATATTCTGTGCTAGGTTCGAAATAAAAGAAGTTGCTCCAGTAAACGCCGCGTTTTCGGCCTCAGGCTTTCGGTAAGAGAAGCTCCTCTCCTCCATGTCGGTGGCCTCGAGGGGGCCGACCTCCTTTGAGGTTCGTGCTCCAAAAAGGGGGTCATGGCGCTGGGGTCGCGAGCCAACTCTCTCGAGAAGTTTGAGCCTCCGAAGCCCTGGAAGCTTTCTCAACAGAAAATATCGAGATTATCCAGGGAATAAGTTACTGTCCAAAGTCTTGTAAGAATATGGCTGATGAGGTTTGGGCTAAAGGCTTTGAGACAGCTTCGGTCAAACCCATGGCTGATGAGGTTCGGGCTAGACGCCTTGAAACCATTTCGGTCACACAACCGGCTGATGAGGTTCGGGCTATACGCCTTGAAGTCGCTTCGGTCACACCACCGGCTGATGAGGTTCGGGATAGACATCTTGAAACCGCTTCAGTCCCATTAGCGGCTGATTAGGTTCGGGTTAAACTCCCTAATTGCTTCGGTCAAAATCCAAGCTGATGTGGTACGAGCTAAATGCTCTAAAACTGCTTTGGTCACACAACGGCCGGGCTAAACACCTTGAAACCGCTTCGGTCACAAAACTGGCTGATGAGGTTCGGGCTAAACGCTTTGAACCGCTTCGGTCACACAACCACCCGATGAGATTCGGGTGAAACACCCTGAAACCGCTTCGGTCAAAATCCAAGCTAATGTGGTTCAGGCTAAACGCCCTAAAATCACATCGATTTAAATTCAGACTAACACGGTTCGGGCCGAACGCCTTGAAACCGTTTCGGTCACACCACCGGCTGATGCGGTTCGGGTTAAACACCCTCAAACCGCTTCGGTCACACAACCGGCTGATGTGATTCGGGTTAAACACCCTGAAACCACTTCGGTCAAAATTTCGGTTGACGCGGTACAAGTCAAACGCCCCTGAACCGTTTAGGTCAAACCCTCGACTGATGGGATGTGGGTCCAACGCCCCTAAATCCCTTCGATGAAGCAAAAGACCCAAATGGCTATGGTTCAAAACCCGACAACCCCTTTGACCAACCCGGTTTCGAAGCTCATTGGGACAAATACATGGTGGCTAGGGATAGCAAATTAATCCCTCGTCGCAGCCACGAAACGGTTACAGCAATGCCAGTAGGGGTCCGCTTCAAACAAGGGAAACCGAAGGGCAAACAAAATGCAAAATCGACGTTGCAAAATAACGTTGCATCAAATGTTTTGGAGGCAATTGAGAAGGCCTTAGGAGAAAACGGTAACTCTGGAAAGAGGAGTGAATCTCCTATTTTCTCACTACAAAGTAAAGGGAAAGAAAAAATGGTTGAAAAACAACCGACCTCTTCGGCACCAACAGGAAAGAAAGTAATGGTGGGTGATACTCGTAGAACAAGGTCAGGACCCGTCACTCGGTCATGACCGGGGGCCTTGAAGTTCGAAGTTTTATAAATCTGTTATTTGAGGGGGGCGATCAAAGTTCCGCCACATAGAGAGACGGTGCGGTATCGGTCATGATGACTGACGTCGATGATGATGAAGAATCGACGCAAAACCAACTCGTTATGCTCGAAGAACAGTTGGAGCGGAAAAATAAAGAAATGGTTTCCATGGCTGAGGAGATGAAGACCTTGCAAGCGCAACTAGCAAGCCTCGGAAGTGGAACAAGCTCTGGACCTCCTAGGCCAGTCATCCCACCTACAACACAAGGGGTATCGCAAGGGATGCAAGCAACTCCATGATTTGAGACCCCCAACGCATCTTAGCAGGACATCCAAGGCATAGGAATCAATGGTTCTAGCCCAATGCTAATGACGTTGATCGATGACAGGGTCACAAAGAGAGTCCAAAAGGTTAGAGAAAAAGATGAAGAGGGGTTACAAGTGATTACGAAACCCTATCCAACATGGGTAGATAAGGTTTCTTTTCATCCCGGTTATGTTCAGGCAGAGCTCAAAATGTTCAACAGAAACGGTGAACCGAGACAACATTTGGCCCACTTTCTTTCAAGATGCAGACCCATAGCACAAAATGAAGCTCTGTGCTTGCAATTGTTTGTGCAGTCATTGGATGACGCTGGATTTACATGGTACTTACAGTTGTCGGAGGGTTCCATCCCGGACTAGAGCACCATGACCAAGGAATTCCTCAAGCAATTCTGCTATACCCAAAGAAGAGTAGGGGTACCAGAAATAATTAAAACCAAGCAAAGGGACAATGAACCAGTTATGGATTTCATTGCAAGGTGGAGAGCCCTCACCTTTGCCTATCCCCAGAAGTTCACGCAAAAATAACTCGTAAGGATGTGCCTTAACAACATTAGGCACGAGTTGTCCATCTCCTTGATGGCACAGTGCTTTAACGGTTTCAATGACCTATGCACCAAGGACCTAAGGGAAATTTTTGAATGCTTGAGGCGTCACAACCTCAGGATAAACCCCTTAAAATGCGCCTTTGGGGTCTCATCGGGAAGATTCCTCGGATTTGTAGTCTGGAGTAGAGGTATCGAAGTTGACCCCTCTAAAACAAAGGAAATCATTGATATGCCCCCACCAAGAAATCTCAAGGAGTTAAAAAGACTGCAAGGGAGGCTAGCCTACATAAGGAGATTCATATCGAATCTCGCTGGACGATGTATGCCATTTTCCAGACTTATGAAGAAAGGGGTGCCTTATGAATGGGATGAGGCTTGCCAAAATCCTTTTGATAGCATCAAAAGGTACTTAGTGAATCCACCAGTTCTCATGAGCCCAATAAAGGGAAAGCCTTTGATTTTATACATCACGACTCTCGACAATTCCCTCGGTGCTCTATTGGCTCAACAAAATGAACAAGGAAAAGAAAATGCCTTGTACTACTTAAGTCGGACTTTGGTGGGGGCAGAAATTAACTATTCTCCCATTGAAAAGATTTGCTTGGCCTTGGTGTTCGCACTGCAAAAGCTTAAACACTACGTGTCTGAACACGAAGTTAAGCTGATATCTAAAGTCGATCCGCTAAAGTACATACTCTCGCGTCCCGTCCTTAATGGGAGGATCGCAAAATCGGCTGTACTTCTTCAGCAATTCGACATCGAGTATGTCCCTCAAAAGGCGATAAAAGGACAAGCCTTGGCTGATTTCTTGGCTGCACACCCTATTCCAGATGACTCACCCTTAGCAACAGACTTTCCATACGAAGATGTGATGGCGGTAAATGTGCAAAAAGGATGGGAAATGTACTTTGATGGAGCTTCAAGAAGCCCTGATGGGATGAAGCAAGAAAACGTTAAAAACAATAAGTCAGGGATTGGTGTTGTTTTCATCACACCTGAAAACGCTGTCATCCCACATTATTTGGTGCTTAGCGAAGGGTGCTCCAACAACGAGGCCGAGTATGAAGCCATTATTGCCGGATGAGAGCTTGCCCTCCAGATCCCCATTGAGGAGTTAACAATATATGGAGACTCTGAATTGGTGATTAAACAGTTACGAGGAGAGTACATCGTGAAAAAGGCGAGCCTCGTACCATACTATGAGCGGGCGGACCAATTGCTCTCATAGTTCAAGAAAATACATATATTCCATGTGAGGAGGGGGGTAAATGCGCAAGCCGACGCGCTAGCCAGCCTCGCGGCGTCCGTGACTCTTCTCGACAACAAAACACTTAAGGTCGTTGTAGGGGAAAGGAGAGTTTTGACACCCCTTAAAGAAGCCCCGAATACAGTCCAAGTCTTGACACTCTCCACAAATGAAGACGGTGAGGATTGGCGGGACGTGTTCATCAACTATCTTCAAAATGGGAGACTTCCAGAAGATAAAGCGAAGAAAGCGGAAATAAGGCGTCGTTCGACTAAGTTTGTCATGTTGAAAGACATCCTTTATAAAAGGTCGCTCGATGGCATATATCTACGTTGCATTGCCGGAAATGCAACAAAAGAATTCATGGCTGAAGTCCATACAGGGATATGTGGTGCTCACCAAGGCGGTCCAAAGTTGCACATGCAACTCAAAAGGCTGGGGTATTATTGGCCCACTATGATCGCAAATTGCATTGACTATGCAAAAAGATGTCAAGTATGTCAATACCATGGTGACTTCATTCACCAACCCCCCGAGCCCTTGCATGTCACGACTGCCTCGTGGCCTTTTGCGTCGTGGGGTATGGATATCATCGGACCATTCGTTCTTCCCTCGTCAAAGGGGTATCGATACATCCTTACTGCCACTGACTACTTCTCTAAGTGGGTAGAGGCCGTCGCTCTAAAAGACTTCAAGAGCTCGACGGTTGCCGAATTTGTCCGAACTCATATCATCTACAGGTTCGGAGTTCCTGACAGAGTCATTGCAGACAATGGGCAACCATTTCGAAGCAATGCTAAGTACAACATCAAATCAAACCACTCTACCAGGTATCATGCTCCCGCCAACAGTCTAGTCGAGGCTTTCAACAAGACTCTCAGCAAGATTCTCAAGAAAATGGTAGACAAGAACAAGAAAACATGGTCGGAGAAGCTACAAGAAGCCCTATGGGCCTATCGGACTTCTTACAGGACAGAGACTCAAGCTATGCCATATTCACTTGTCTTTGGAGGTGAGGCAGTTCTACCACTGGAAGTCTAAATGCCTTCCTTGCGAGTGGCGGTGCAAGAGTCTCTTACTAAGGAAGAGCACGCCAAGCTAAGGTTGGCTGAGCTAGAAGCCTTGGATGAAAGGAGAATACATGCCCAACAAAATTTGGAGATGTATCAACAAAGGATGGCGAACGCATTCAACAAGAGAGTACGCCTCCGCTCTTTCAAGAAAGCGGACTTAGTTCTAATGGTTCGAACTCCAATCATAGTGACCAGACGGACAAAAGGGAAGTTGGAACCTAAATGGGAAGGACCTTATGTGATCGAGAAAGTATACTCGAATGGAGCATACTTGTTGATCACAGTAGATGGGGAAAGGATTATACCACCTACTAATCCAAGGTTCCTGAAGCGGTACTATCCCTGATGAAGGGTCTACTAGGCAAAAAAAATCCGATGGGACGCCTAAACAAATTCAGACCCTTGTCCACTAGGTTGAAAACCCGAAAGGGCGGCCTAGCATGAAATGGACAAAATGACCTGCAAGGTTGAAAACCTGAAAAGGCGGCCAAGCAAATTCTAAGGTCACAAAAAAAAAACAAAAAAAAAATCAAAAAAAAAATTGAACTACGTCTGACTTGATACCAACAGGGTACGTAGGCAGCTCGACTTCTACATTCGAGTTCAGTCCACCTCAAAAAGAAACTTCATGTTCCCCCATTGAACTACGTCTGACTTGATCCCGACAGGGTACGTAGGCAGCTCGACTTCTACATTCGAGTTCAGTCCACCTCAAAAAGAAACTATTTTCCCCAGTGAACTACGTTCGACTTGATCCCGACAGGGTACGTAGGCAGCTCGACTTCTACAATCGAGTTCAGTCCAAATCTCAAAAAGAAACCCTATTTTCCCCCAATGAACTACGTCTGACTTAATCCCGACAGGGTACGTAGGCAGCTCGACTTCTATATTCGAGTTCATTCCACATCTGAAAGCAGAAATCCCATGTTCCCCAATGAACTACATTCATCTTGATCACGGAATGGGTTATATGCAGCTTGAAATCAACTTTCAAGTTCAGCCCACCTTCCTCAAATCTCCCATGCGAACATGTGTTTAGCCAAATATGCTTTCACATAATGAAAAGGGTTCTTACACCTCGAACGAATTGCAGAGGAATCCTCAAACTCTCTGAAATGATACGCCACAGTCTATCCAAAGGAGTTAACCCAAAGTCCAAAAAGACACAGCCCAAGTGGTTCAACGAAGTCGTTAATCGAAACTCCTAAAAGACACGTCCCAAGCAAGTAGCTCGACGTCAAAAGCATCTCAGTCTCAAAAGGAGAAAGGCCAACAAGCAAGGTCCAAACACAAAAAATAAATAAAGAAAAAAAGCCCAAAAGAAGAAAAGGGCCAAAATACAAAGAGAACGAGTATTATATGACCCTAAAGACGTCCACAAGGCCGAAGCATAAGCCAGGGCTACAAACATGATGGTGCCAAGTTTTCGTGATTTGCGCAACAGCTTCTTCCTGCACAAATCACGAGGGGTATTTGTTGGCACTGAAATTTCTCCAATAATAATGAATAAAATTCGTCATTTATTCAGCCCTAAATAAAAAAGGGCCATAAAGTCAAAGAAAAGAAGGGGATGTGATCAGATTTTGGTGATAAGTCTACCAAAAATCTGATAAGGTCAAAACAGTATCTTTATCTTGAATAAATATACATATAAATAGGACTGCAACTCGGGCGGGCTGGGCGGGTTGACGCCCTTGTCCAAGCCCGAGCCCGAGTTCAGTTGGGGTTTCTCAAGCCCAGCCCGGCCCGAGTAAGGAGCATTGCCAACCCGTCCAAGCCCAAATTCGAACAATCCAATTCGGGTTCGAGTTGAATTCGGGCTAGCCCATTCAACTAATAAATTAAGATAATTATCACATTCAACACAATCAAAATTGTCCCCTTAAAGTTAAGTTAATAACTTACATATAAAAGACAATTCATTTTTGGTTATTTAAGGCTAAAAAGTGATGACTATATATTGTTAGAGAAAATTAAAAAATTATCCATTTATACAAGAGAATACTAGATATTTTGTTTAAACAGCCTATTAATTGTGAACATAAATACAATTAAAAATATCACTAATAATTAATAAAAAATAATAGATTCTTGATAAATATGTTATATAATACTCTCCAAATATAACATTTATAGGTAATGAATATATAAATCGGACAATTCGGGCTAGCCCATCGTTTAATATTCGTACCCAAGCCCGACCCTAATTGTAATTCGGGTTGAGAATTTCTGCCCGAGCCCGTCCAAGTTACTCAAAACATGTGCCCAAGCCCGACTTTAGTCCGGGCTGGGTTCGGGTTGGTCGGGTTCAGCCCGTCCAAGTTGCACCCCTACATATAAATGAGTAATCCTGGAGATAACTTGGAGGGATTAAAGAGATAAAATATCTCCCTTATCTCCTAAAACTGGAGATAAGATAAACTGTAGAGATTAGGATAAGTTAGAAATCTGGAAAGTTATCCAAAATCTCTGCAAGCCAGACCTCTATATATAAGAGGTTTCATAAAAGCTGGAAGGGGGACTTTCTCTGGGAGAAAAAATACAGCAGAGAAGAGCTAGAGAAAAATACAGTGGAAAGAGAGAAAAAGCGAAGTGTGATATACTCTACAAAATCCTGCAGAGAATACCAATATACAGCAAAAAGAAGGCTGCAACGAGCTGCTGCTGTAGCCTGCAGAAAAAATAAATAAATCTGCGAAAGGCAAGTCCCACAACAGAAGCGAGAAGGAGCAGCAATGGCTGTCTACTTTGCTAGTAAAGGGTTCCATTTTCTGATTCAGGATACTTTCTGTTGTTCTAATAAAATAGTCACTGTAACAAGGTTGTAGGGAACATGTTCACAATATGTTGATCAATAAGATTCTGCCCAGTTTTCTCATACAAATATGTTGTCTTTTTCTTCTTTCTTTAGGTTTATTAATCAGGGGTTTCTGAGGTCATTCTCAGAGTAATTAACGATTCAATTACTCGAATCGGAAATAGGGAACTCACACGCACATAAACACAAATCTGAAATCATTTGTTTTCCATATTTTTTCCAAAAGTTAGTTAGAAAATTCTGGGTTAAACATCCTTTCTTTACGTCAAAGACTGAATTTGAATTGCTTTTAGCTGACATTCTAGTAGGAACATATTCAGAAGGAAGGCATACTTCTTTCTCGAAATCTCCGAGAAAGGGATTGCTAACTTCCAATCGTAAAATTTTCCAACCATCTTTTGCTACCAAAACCAAGAAAACTCTCAATGAAACAAAATTTTCTACTTGAAAAAATGTCTCAAAGTAGTCTAAATATTTAGTTTGTGTGTAGCATTTGAGCACAAAACTGATTTTGTATCCCTGAGTGCTTCCATTGGAAGTATACTTAATCTTGAATACCCACTTATGCCCCATTGACTCATTGTCAGAGTGTAATCCAGCAACTTCCCAAGTATAATTTTCTTCTATAGCTTGCAAGTTCAACCTGGGAGAATTACAAATCATCAACTTTGTGACACTATAGCCAAAGTGTGCATGTACCAGGTTATGAAGCGAAGGAATTATAGCTTCTACATCTGGCTCTGACTTCATCAGATACGTCCATGTATCACTAATAGCATCTTCCTGCAACTTAAAAGATAAGGAAATCCCTTTCCTTGTTAAGCGACATGCTAGCCTCTTTGGCCAAAACTCAGCACTAAGACATTCAATAGATGAGAACAAATACACAGTTGGGCGCTTATAATCAGTGGCTCCGCTGATGAGAATCCAGAAATTCTGCCAGATACTCTCAAGTGAAACAAATGACTGAGAGGAACATGAGTAAAACACCCCTCCATAAAAATGCCCCTGATCCAGAACTGCTGAAGCACACTGACTGTGATGTAGATGAGTGTCCTTTGAGACAACCGACTTTAACAAAGTATAGGGTGATACAAAACCTGAATCATTAGTACTGATCATGATAGCACTCTGTTCTGAGGATGGTACCTGATGCTTTGTCCTATTCAAGATTACTCTATGTCCCATAAATGTGTTAAACTTAAAATTGAAGAATGAACCATATAACCTGTAGCGAATAGCCTTCATGTGTCCCTTATAATGATGAAAAACAAACTTTCTTCCAGGTCGTGCATAGCCAAAAGAACTACTTCCTAAGCCCAAGCTAGGCAAATCACATTTTCCTTTAGGTTAATAAGTATTGTGAGATACAGCTGCATGATTTTCAAACATGGCCATGCTTGCAAGCACTAAACATCCTCCTTGTAACTCTATCTGCATCTCATGTCCCTGTCTCCACCTTCGTCCAATACCACATGCACAATTATTGAAAACCAAAGCAGCAAAAGGCTTATAACTACTCAACACATCCTTAAGCGTCAGTTTTATAAAATAGGCTGTAACAGCTCCACCTCCATGTTTTGTCACACTAATTGACTTTAGAAACTGAGAAATATTCGGTAAATTCTCTTGGGGAAATCTTTCATCTAACCAAAACTCAGGAGCGGTTGATATACTCACAGTACTGCAGACGTCATCTTCAGACACTGAGTTACACAACCCGGATTCCACCATACTATCAGAACTCGTAAATATATCATACAAGTCTGAACTAACGACACATATTGAACTACGTCCTTCAAGAAAAATTAACTTGTTCTTTGCCTCAAACCCAACGGTCATAGATATATTCCACGAAAATTGATTGATTCCAGTAAGAAGTTGAGAAACAAAAGTATTACCAAGGTTATCAAAATCATTGAGGTAATACGATAATGAAGTACCAGGAATCATCCCCAAACTTCCAAAAACTTGATAAACCATCGAGTTCACCAATGATATCACAAACACAAAATAGTGGACAAATGCTTTTAAGGAATTTAAACCATTACCAGAAACAGACGAATCCTTGAGAGCCATCGCTGAATCGGCATAAACTCCATATGCATTGAATTCATCCAACAAAATCACAAATACAGAACAATTGACCAACAGTCTCAAAAAGCTCAAAGCAGTGCTAGAAGCATCCAAACCAACAAGCTCCATTGAAACGGCTCGAATCATCAACACGAAACATAGAACAATCTCCAAATTGATAGAAACTTCAGAAACAACAGAATCTTCCACCAAGATCACAACCGCAAGGCATCTAACAAACACATGATTACCTGAATTGATGAGGTAATTTGTTGAGGAAGCATCAAATGCAACCACAAAGCCTTCAAAAACCATAGAATCCTCAACCAAAATCAGAGACACAAAATACTGAACAGCCACCATCAGCAAGTTCAAATCAGTGCGAAGACATACTAAATCCCCAAGCACAATCTCAACTACTTGATTCAAGCAACCGCTACAAAGGATGGGATCACCACACCCACCACAAAACACTTCTATACAGAAGTAGAATATCAACATATGAGAAAAAGGAATCATCAATAAACATGGTTGAAATGAGGCGGATTGAGAGATAGCATAGCTCTCCAACGCCATCAAACAAAGAAGAAAGACCAAATCAGACGCGAATTGAGAGATAGCAGAGCTCTCCACCGCCTTCAAATGAAGTACCCAAGCAAGGGACATGCCTACAGATGCTCCGGAACGAGAACCCCCAATCGGTGGCGTCTCCATCAACAGAAAAACGAAGAAACAAGTGAAGAGTTTCACACCACTTGTTTTGAAGAGAATCAACCGGAGAAACGAAGAAACACGAAGAAATCAGATAGCAGAAGATCAGCAGAAGAAGATCAGCTAAACAAGAAATCAGAAGAGGATAAGAAGAAACAATGAATCTCTTAGAAACAGATCGGAGAATACTATCGCCGGAACAGATGAACACCGATCCAGAAGAAAACAGGCTCAGATTGATCGGAATCACCTCCAGATTTCAGAACCAGGCTCTGATACCATATTGGAATTCGGCAACCAGATCTGATCAAAACAGTTAAGAAAAAGATCGAGAAGAAAAGATCGAGAGAAGGGAGAGAACGGGATAGGAACTACATTGTTTCTTTCTTAATTAATAAAATGAATTACATAGGTCCTTTATATAGGCTATTCTAAACTGAAGCTAATACGAGTAATCAATTACGTAAAGAAAAACAATACAACATCGTTCCCTTCTGCTAGTAAAAGTATGTAATCTCTAATACATAAGTTTCAAAACTGTCGAGATAGCTCAACGTACAACAACAGCGAATTCGGACACTCGATTCTAGGTTACAAATTCTGTCTTCCGTTGTGATATTATGCATCTACTTTCCCTTTCCAGGACATTTCACCCATGTTACCTGGAGGACGGATCAATCAACTTTGTGGGATGAGAATGGGATTTCTTACAGAAATACCCTTCTTCAGAGTGCTAGATGTGAAATCTCATGCATTTCTTCATTTATGGACATCATAAGAACTCTTCTATTTACTCTTTCAACTCAAAACTCCGGTATTTCCTATACTTTAAAAGACAAAACTAAAAACTGATGAACTGTAGAATAATTATCCAATCTGGGCACTAGCGTACCATGTACAGAACATGGTAAAGCAATTCGCTATGGCACATCTGACCGATGTCGTTCCATGCTCTCCTCAACTGGGCAGGGTACAATCAACAGTGTTATGTCATCATCTGATTTCTTTTGATTTCCAGACTACAAAAATTAATTCTCTACCTTGTTTAATGTTAGACACGCGAACCCATATTTCCCCTAACTGGTTTGGTGGAAGAGACTTCTGGAACAAGCATACCAGCTGAACGAGAATGTGGAGGAGCAAAATGCTGATTCTCAACAGATCCAATCCCAGCAGGACTCAATCTTAGAAGGATACGAGTAATGAACACTCAATATAACCAAAATTACAGCTGCAATAAACACTCGAGCAACTTCTGTAAGGCCTCTTGATAGACGAAGCATAAAGAAAATCAACCAAAATCATAGTGATTTACTGGCTTCAAATATCTTGTTTGTATACATAATACTGCGATATAACCTTGTTATTCACATCCAGAAACAGATCGATTAAGAAACTAAAGCTAAACAGCTAGCCAAAGAAGATACATGTACCCAGAATAAGTTACTTGTGCAGATAAAATACAAGAGAGTAACGGTACCAGTTAAGTAGCATTCAAGAATTAAAGCAGCTCTAAGTATCTAACAAAACGGAAGTTCAAGACAATGAGTAAGATAAACCTTAAGCATACATTGCATTGAAGTAGCATTATGTTCTCCCAGCAGACAGATGATCTATTCCGCAAAACCCAAATTATATGCTCTAATGCAGCATACGTAACTCTCATATGCTTTCCGACAGAGCGGCCTTATAACTACATATACCTTCTATTTTCTAGCCAGAAGCTACTAACTTCAGGACCTGCACGCATCAGGCAACATGATGAGACGCAAAAAATAAATAAATAAATAAATAAATAAAAAATAAAAAAATAATAAAAAAATGAGAATGTGGTCTACCTAAATTTGAGAGGATTCATCTCAAGCAAAAACTGGACTTCCTCTGGTGATCATTATCGAGTAATATATCGAAATTCGTTATACCCTATAACGAAAATGCAGCTGTTAGGTGCGACCAGGGTTTTAAAAAAGGCAAACGCGGTGCGGAGCGGCCGTGTTGTAACGGAATCGGCAGAGAGCGCGACCGTTTTACCTGTTACGCGTCGTGTGAATTTTATTCATACAGAAAACGGCCGTTTCACGTCAGTAACGTGAAAAATGCCCGTTTCGCACCGAAAAAACGTGGAAATCGGCAGTTTTATGTCGGGGAAATGGGGAAAAAACGGGAAAAACAGAGAAAACGTCCGTGAACGTTTACTAAAATTCACACATTCTGAAGGACGTACTTGATCTAACATACTCAGATCTACAACATGAACTAAAGCGGAATATTCATGTGTTTACCTTGTCTTCCTTAGCTCCTAAGCGCGACGGATGATCGTAGGTTGCTTGCTTTCACGTGCTCTTCTTGCTCCCACAATCTGGCTCGAATCACTAGGACGAGAGCTCTGATCCACACCAAGTTCCACGCAATGGAGGCTAGTTGAAGAGAGAGTCTAGGGTTTACTGTATTATGATCAGCACATGATCTCTACAGTAATGTGTATTATTATGTCTAGCACACATAATAATCTAGGAGGCTGTCTCCTTATATAGACAGACTTATACCTAATTGCAACGTACCCCCTAGGGTTGATGTCCTTGCTACTAACCCCATAAGGTTTGAGCTTGTCTCACCTAAACCCATAAGTTTAGGATAATTGCATTGTGCACCCCACATGGGCGCACATAATGCTAACATCTCCCACTCGCACAGTGGGGTTGCACAAATACAGTAGTTCTAGTCTCCCTCAATCTCCAACTACTATCATCTGCCAAAGTGTTATGTGGCCTTGGTGTGTGACTGTGAGAGAACCTGCATTTCGGGAGATCCATACTCTAAACTCATACGAGACGAGCTAGCAGCAGGCGTTTCTCAACCCTTTAAGAAATAATGCAATACATATATATATCTCTCTCGTATCCCCCAGATTCTGTCTATTGCCATCTCATAGACCATGAGCACCTACCTTGTCCCGAAGGTCGTGCGTCAATGAGTCTATATCTCCTTTATTATATTCATATCCTGCATGATCCCATAAGATCTTGTAGGTGGGCCCAATGAACATGATAAAGAGCGATGCAATTAGAATCTTCCTTTCTATCCATTGTCGCTTTGATTCGGAGTCAGCTGCTTTCCTAGCAATGTCCTGGTAGGCCGAATCATTCATAGCCGTGAGGTGTCACGCTAAAGTAGCACCACCGAACCGTCTCTCCCCGACATGGATGAAAGTACTAAGGGTATACAGTGTCAATCATCTTTATATGATCGACGAGGCTCACACGGCGAGGAAACTCAGGGACTAGTTCTACTCGCCACCTCATGTCACTCATAAGCACGCGTTATCTCATAAGATGTGCGCCATAGTGTTTGGACTCTATCAGAGCACATGTCCTATCCCATAGGGACCACTATACAGATGTAAGTCCAACAGCCCATATGACTATTAACCCGAGTACTGAGTGTTGCACATATGCAATCGAAATCAGTTCTCTCATCTGGCTTTCTCTACGCAGACTATACATGGTTCGGGGTAGTAACCATGCTCGAATGGCCATAATCCAATCTCACCTTGGAACTTATTCCAATGCGACAAATAAATCCGTCTGACAGGGTCTTGCACTATTGATTGATGTCCAGCTCTTGTCATAGGCCATGCGCCTCATATGACAGGAGTCATCATATCATAGGCTTCTAGCGCTTGTCGGGATTCTGTCTCATCTCCTACTCACCTAGACAATCCAGGGTGTTGTAAAGGCGGTTGCTCGTGTGAGAGAGTCAACCTAGTGTCCGCGCGACATGTTCTATGCTAGTACAGGATATGTAAACAACATGTAGCATAACAAATCCAATTAAAATCCAATTATCAATGTCTCATATGCTCATCAATCATATCGCTAGTGATCGACTACCGAGTCCCAATTTTCTAAAACAATCCACAAAGACGACTCTTATGTGGTTTAGGAATGGGAGGTCCCTACATTATTGGCCCGTAGTTGATCTACTCCAAGATTACTCTTTAGGTAGTTATTTCACCTTTTGTGAAAACAGTACCCTTTTCTATATGTTTGGCCTTGTCAAAAGTACTGTAGCCGTATGCTAGCACTACAGGTTGGTTGACAGCTCATAAGCTTATCAGAAACCTTTTTATCCAAACATATTTCTGTCCGGTGACAGAACAGGCAATCGTGCTTCGCTTCCATGATGGAGCGGTCTAATACGATTGTGCAACACTTATGCTGCAACTCCATGCGATATCATCTAGCATGGGTTATAGCCTGAGTCGGATCAATGTGTATCTAGGTCCCCACCCTAGTCAGCATACATAGCTGGCTAGTCGAAGCATCATCTCCGATAGTTATAACACGTGATCCTTCGCACCGAGTATCCTTTTGGTTGCAATCTAGTGTCTTAAGTTAGATTTCCTGAAACCCACTCTTCCGATTGCATGAGGTTTGTGGGGTCTCAGTATATACCATAGTATATAGCAGACTCACACTGCATCGGGCACTTTGGTCATTTGGTCAATCCTAGTATGGTGTCTTCTAGGACACATATTCAGGCTCGTAAAATCCTGCGGCGAGTTATAGGAGTATCACATGGCATTGGGTCCATTACATGGAATCGTTCAGAGTATCTTCTTGTTGTCCGCCTTATGCGTCAATATAAGAAGTCCTTCTGAACGAACGAGAGTGCATCTCGCCCTACCAATATCCTTCGTCACAAATCGAAGGGATAACCACCCTATAGTGGATGTGAAATAGTCCTTAGACTCTCCTGGCCGATAGTGTGTCATCGATAATACATGATCATATACTCTCTATTACTGAGAGTGGTATACAGCGGTTTTTCATCCATTGATAAAATACTGCTGACTTAGAGGACTAATTAAGATTATACATGGACTTAATTAGCTTGCACCTATTTGTGCATTTGACCATACATCTCGCAACCCTGTGGCCGAGTCATACAGGTCACCTCTCTGATTTCTCTATTGAGAAATTCAGTCGTCACGTTTATCGAGAATGGAGCCTTATTTCCATAATCACAACTATTACCGATATCTCTGCAAGTCGTATGCCTTACTATGCTTCCGTCTGTGTCACTCTGAATGACCTTGGGAATCCATCTATTTCCAATAGTCTATCATCCAGTCGGAAAAGTCAACCTAGCCTTAAACTTGGTTGGTCTTTTACAGACTCTAACTTTTCCTGTAAAGGCTACTTTTCATTCTTCATAATTAGGGAACGATAAGGCATAGTATTCTATCCTATCGTTTATGCAAGGTGATCCTTAAGATCATCCCTTCGATCTTCAAGCAGTCGATGGGGTATGCTCCTATGAACAATTCCTTTGCATAGGAGGATCATAATTTTCTCTCACCCCTATGGATGGGCACCTCGCTTAGAAAGTCACTCCCACTGTCCGAAGGATCCTTGAGGGACTAACTCCTCATGACGGACTAAGGAACAGGGTATTTTCTAGCGGTTCCTCCATGCTCGCCGAGATTATCATCTCTACGAACATTCCCTTAATCATGGACATCTCCTTATGAGAAAACATATATCCTGTGAATCCATTTGCGTTACACTACTAATCGGCTGTTGCGTTTCGAATACGCAACCCCCTAGAGTACTCCGAATAGTATGGGAAGACATGTTACTCCATGAAGATACATTTCTTCCATCTAGGGTCTTAATTCCTTCTTGTCAGGTGATGAAATATCCTGGGACAATATCCTAGGTTCATCAACATCTTGCGTGGTGACCATCATGTCTCCCCTTCGATGTCGAATCGTCGACGGGGTACGCTCCAAAGAGCGCTTCTACGCAAAGAGGGTTCTTCTTCAGCATTATCGTCATATACAATAGGCTGCTCACTAGGTAAGGCACTCCCACTGTTCTCAAGATACATAGGAACAAATTCCTCTTGAGTAGTGGTGAATTGAGTGTCATCTAGTGGTTCCTCTTACTCGTAGAGAATACCATCTCCACGAGCTTCTCCCTGACTAGGAAAATTAGTTAGCTCATAAGCTGCCGATCCCTATGGCCTAAGGTGACCTCATATAGGTTGCCTTTTGGTCCACATCTCGTAGGGCGTAGTGGCCACAGACTTGGTGGGTTCTTGGTTGAGTAAATCGACAGACGTTTAACAAAGCGTCTCCTCAAGATAGGGAACTTATACTTTGCACGTAATATCATACATCGAACCATCTCAGGCTGTATCCTATTCCTCCTATCCGCCACAGCAATCTGCTGCGGGGCATGGGAATAGCCAACTGCCTAACTACTCTCCATCACATAGCTCTTGCTAAGATAGATACTTGCAACCTCATTCTGGCTAAGGACATATCCTTTTATCCAGACGGTTTTCTACCTTTTGTAGATACCTGTCTGAAGCACCCTAGTGCCTCAGACTTATGTGGCCCAAGCACACATAGTTGAGATGCGTACAATAATCTACGAATGTGATGGAACAGTAAGCACCATGTCTTAGCTTTAACTTTTAATGGATCACAATAACAGAATGAATGATATGTAAAGACTCAATAATCCTTACTTCTTTACTGGATGGTTTGCCTTTCGCCTTTCGTGTAAGGCAAGAATCACACACAGGTAAGGGTACCTTGGTCATATTCCAAGCAGGCCTACCTTAGCTAGCCTGAACATCCTTTCCTGACATAGTGTGTCTTAATCTAGCACGCCACATATCAGAATCATAAGGCACAACCCTAGTTGATATCCAAGGATCCTGAGGCGTTTATTCATGCTAGAAATCAAGAGTGCATAACCATTCATAACATGACCAATTCCAAAGTAAAACTGTAACCAAAACAAATTTTGGTGGCTACTCCATCAAAGATAATCTCATGGATCCTTAGACGAGAAGTTAGTACCAGGTCTGGCCTTCTAGTCTTAGGGAAACATCCTTTTCCTCCTTTGCATTTGCCTGTCTTGGGCTATTAGTCATGTACCAATATTTTGCCCTCATTCCCTTATCCTTGCCCCACCTGTTCCTCACGATCCTAATACCGGAGTAGGGACTAAATCTGCTGATCATACTTTATTCATAGCCTTTAGCAATCATATATTGCTTAGACTTTAAAAGTATGCTGAACTAGTATACTTAGCAATCATATATTGCTTAGATCCTAGGACGGAGTGATGTTTGGTCTCATCCAAACATCCTGACACTCTCAAAAGTGTGTCATATAACGTTTCCATGGCACTTTCATGAAACGTGGCAGAGATAGCAACAAATTGCTAATCGGATAACTTAAACACGATAGTTTAAGGTAGGATTTATGAGTCATTACTCATAATTTTTTATGAGGCAAATGGCTAAGGTGGATCAAAGATTCTTCTTTGGCCCATTCCTACAATCTTTGAATCTCAAAGTGGTCTTGAACTTGCTGATGAGGTCATTTCCCCACCTTGGCATAGCACGCTCTATGACATTTATCTTGACTGCCTCCCACTTATTGGTTAGCCTAAAGATAATGTTCATGTGCTGCTGTGACAACTATTCATCACAGGTTCGACCATACTTGTAGGTGTTTTGACAAACTATGTCCAACGATTTGGTTACATAGTACGATGACTTGTCATATCGTTTATTGTCATTATTTTAGCCTTTACAGTTTCGATTTAGACACGATTGATCTCGAGACATTGCATAGGAAATTAATACTAGCATTTACTTAGCTCCGAAATAACATGATACATGATTAAAATTTCATAGTTCATCATAAGGACTCCACCAAAACCTAGCAGCAATTCTAGGAATCAAATATCATCACTTATGATTCCCCATTAGTTTCAATCATGCATAACCATGTGAGCTCTTTTGTTTTAGTTCCTTAGCATGCGAGGTTATACAGATATATCCAATCACACGCAGTTATAACGTAAAACAAGCATAAGCATAAATAAATATGCAATGGATGTGGCCCCTAAGGTGCACTCCCACTATTGAGAGTACGTCTTGAGCAAGTCCTGAACTTCTTGCCTCATGGATCTCGCCTCATCTCGAGTGCTCCTTGAAGCTTCCCTGTTCGTCTCTTTGCTCCATGCACCTTGCGCCATAGCTTTTGGTTTGGCCACCTCTCTTGAAGCTTCTATTCTTCAATCTTCACTAAATATCTTATTTCTAAGAAGTAACCTCTAATAGGCGATTTAGATGAGAAGAGAAGACAATAGAGTATGTAGAGAGGCACGACACGCAGGCCGTATTTTAATTGATTACATATTCAAAACCAAAACCAAATATAAAACCATCTAAGCCACATCCATGCATCAAACACATCCATTCAACCCACAACAGCATGTATAATAATAAAATAAACATACTGGAATTTTCTGGAAATTTCCAGAATTAAAGAATAATTACTGGAAATTAATAAGCAATAAATCAATCAACTAATAAGATCGAAAATCGCTCCCAACTACCTAGGATCTCACCTCCTATCTCATAAGGTAGGGAAAAAAGTCCTAACTCTCCAGAAAAAATTTGGGCTCAAAACAGTGTGTTTAAGGACGTCTAATTGCCTCGGGAAGTGTGCTAAACACTGATTAATTAATCTGGAAAATAATAAAATTTTCTGTTTTTCCAAAAATTATGAAAAAATCCCAGAAAATAGGAAATTTTATTCTGAGCATGTAGAAAAAAATTTGGTGAAAAATAGTGGCCGGAGGAGGGCTCACGCGCCCACACGCGCCGCCGCGCGTGGGCGAGTCCGCCTCCGTCACGCGCCGACGCGGCCCGAGTGCCATGTCAGCGTGCCACGTGGCATGCCACGTCAGCCATGTGCTGACGTCAGCAGCCACGACAGCCCTCCACGTCACCTGCCACGTCAGCAGCCCACGTGGCTGCCACGTCACCTGCCACGTCATCATGCCACGTCAGCCCTAGCTGACGTCAGCAAGTCCGCCGCCGCCCTTTGGCGCGTGGCCGCGCGTGGAGGCGGCGTCGGTGGCGCGTGAGGCCCACGCGCCGCCTTCCCGGCCTCCGTTTCCGGCGATCTTTACATCGTTGGAATCGTCGTTTCACGTAGATCAAGATTATGTGTTCAAAACCCAATTTTAACATGTTTTGAAAAAATCTTTTTACTGCTCAGATTAATCAGTCCAGATTTATACTGTTTCGAATCTTAGAAAATTCATAACTAATTCTCTGTTCGTCCAAAAATTACAAAATTTATATTTCTGGAATCCTTGTGAAAAACCCTATCTAACCATGTAGGTTTCACTAACAGATTATGAAATTTCAAAAACTCGAATTTTTTATCTGATTCGGGAACGCATATCTAGGCACGAAAAACAAGCCTAAGGCTCTGATACCAATGAAGGACGTACTTGATCTAACATACTCAGATCTACAACATGAACTAAAGCGGAATATTCATGTGTTTACCTTGTCTTCCTTAGCTCCTAAGCGCGACGGATGATCGTAGGTTGCTTGCTTTCACGTGCTCTTCTTGCTCCCACAATCTGGCTCGAATCACTAGGACGAGAGCTCTGATCCACACCAAGTTCCACGCAATGGAGGCTAGTTGAAGAGAGAGTCTAGGGTTTACTGTATTATGATCAGCACATGATCTCTACAGTAATGTGTATTATTATGTCTAGCACACATAATAATCTAGGAGGCTGTCTCCTTATATAGACAGACTTATACCTAATTGCAACGTACCCCCTAGGGTTGATGTCCTTGCTACTAACCCCATAAGGTTTGAGCTTGTCTCACCTAAACCCATAAGTTTAGGATAATTGCATTGTGCACCCCACATGGGCGCACATAATGCTAACACATTCGATCCCCATTTTCCGTTAAGGTCCCTCCGATATAGTCTGATCCCGTTACACGCGACCGCGACCGATGCCTCAGCCGCTTCCGTTTTTTAAAACCTTGAGTGCTACAGGCTTGTACATATAAAGTCAAGACCCATCTAATATATTCACCAAGCTCTTGTTTGGACCTATCTATTGAAGGATGTCTCTAATATCTATTATTTCTATCACCAAACCAATATGAATCTTAGAAGGGTAGCTGTCAGCCTATTAGTGATCCTTGTTCAACAGTCATCCTAATTCTAGCCTCTTCGTACCCAAGTCCTATGGACCTTTAAAATGTATTTCTTTCCAATAATAGAAAAATCTATGAGTCATGAAAGTGCGGTGGAATAGTGCTTTGTTCGAACAAGTGGGGTGAGGAGTTGATTGAATAGTAGCCAAGGGTCACATTCGAAGCATCGGCTAGAACTGATCAATGGCGTCATCGTCAAGTCCTCCCCTGTTAAGGTGAGTAAATGATGATTGATTTTGAGGGCAGCTAAGAAGGAATTGAGAATGCTGAAGAACCTTCATTTCATGTAAAATGCCATAATGCGGAAATGTTTATGCTAATTTATGTCTTGTTTTACTTGAAACACATTGTAATGTACACGTATATCACATAGGCAAACAAGCGTAAAACCGAATAACCTGATATAAAAATAAACAAGAGAATTCGCGTCACAATCTTTACACACCTTTTATTGACAGTGACTTCAAGAACTTTAAGCACCTTTTCTCGGGTAAACAGTGATACCCAAAAATTGCTTAAGCACCTCCTTGGAAGTCTCGTCTAACCCATCATCATCCAACAGTTGAAATATATACCTTATTGTGCCTGTGCAAACCGCAATCCCTCTCTTAAGCATCCTCTCAAGAGTCCTAACTGCCTTCAACATCTCTCTATTATTTAAATATGCATCAGCAACAATGGAATACGAATAAAAATCTGGCAAGCACCCATTTTCTTCCATTTGATGTAACATCTGATTTGCTTCATCAAATAGGCTTTTCTTACAAAGTCCATTCATCATGATAGTGTATGTTCGAACGTTAGGTTTTGGACCTTTGGCAGAGAGTTTCGAGAAGAGCTCTCGAGCAGCGGTGTGTCTTCCATGTTTGCACAAACCATCCAGAATCACATTATACATCACAATATTAGGCTTGAATTCTTCGTTTTCAAGCTGTTTCAAAAGTGTCAAGGCTTCATCAAGCTGCTGGTTTTTGCATAAGCCATCCAACAGAGTAGAGTATGTGAACTGATCGGGAAACAGGCCTAGACGTTTCATGCTGTCAAGAAGAAGAAGAGCATCTGTTGTTCTTCCAACTTGACACAAGCCACCAATGAGAGTAGTGTAGGTAATTGTATCAGGAAGAACTTGCTTGCGAGTCATTTCCTGAAACACGTTCATAGCTTCATCAATCTGTTTGTGCTTGCAGTACCCATTGATCAAAGTACTGTAACTGACGACATTAGGAGTGTAACCCTTGGCTTCAATAGCATTAAGTAACTTTCTTGCTTTGCCAACCTGTCCTAGCAAACAGTATCCATCCATGAGAGAGCTGTATGTGATGATATCAGGCTAGCAGCCCATTTTAAGCATGAAAGCAACGACTTGCCAAGATTCCTTATCCCTCCCTTTCTTGCAAAGGGCATCGATCATAATGTTGAACGTCTGCCTGTCGGGCCAGATATTCATGTGAAACATTTCATATAGCAATCTGGTACCTTGGCTCCACTGTCCAAAGTTGCAAACTCCCAGAATGAGGGATGTGTAAGTAACAACATTTGGAGGAATATCCCTGGCAATCATTTCATAAAAGATGTCGAATGCTTTGTCCAAGTGCTGGTCTATGCAGAGGCTATCAATGACAGTACTGTAAGTCACTGTGTCGGGCTCATAACCTGGAGTTATTTCCAACCTTCTGAGGAGGCGGATTGCTTCAGATGTTCTACCGGCCTTGCACAATCCATTGATGATAGAATTGCAAGTTATTAGACTGAGGTGATAGCCTTTGAGGACTAATTCGTCAAAGAGCTGAATGGCAGCATATACCCGACCACCGCGACAAAGGCCATCGATGAGACTAGTAAATGTTACGACACTTGGTTCATAACCTAGTTTGAGAATCCTACCCAACAGAGAGCAACCAAAGGAAACTCGATTCAGACGGCAGTAACAATTGATGGCTATGTTGAGTGTGTAAATATCAGGCCTAATGTTGTGGTAGTGTTGTTCTGCTCCTAGAAGATCCAACTTGGAAAACAAAGAAAGGGCGGTGGAATGGTGCTTAGTTCGAACAAGAGAAGTGAGGAGCTGATTGAATTGGACGATGGAAGGGGTCGCATCTGAAGCATCCATTTAGTTGGAGATGATGATTGTAATGGCATCGTTTAGGAGTTGAGGAGATGATGATTGTGATGATTTAGTTGGAGGAGGGCAGTTAATAAGGGACTGAGAATGAATCGAATTAATAGTAGCAGTTGGGGTAAAAGAAGAGCAAATACGAAAAAAGAAACGGAGGGCGGACATTACCGTGTACTGAAGCAGCAACTCTACGCAATAATTTAAATTATGTTATTATTCTTTTATCTAAAAACCTACTCCCATAATAATTTAAATATGTACTTACTTCGATCTCTCCTTCTCCTTCCTATTCCAAATTTGCACTTAGGAATAAGTGGAGGGAGGTAAATTACTTTGTTGTCCTCAGTTCTCACGTGTGTCAATTATTACAAAAGTTAAATACATTTTTAAAGAAGTTGACTCACTTGTGGGGCATTTTAAGGGACAAATTTGTCATTTGACTATGAAAATATTATTTTTAAGGAGTAAGAAAGAGATGATGGCAATTAAAAAGTGAACAGAGAGTTTCGCAAGGAAAACCTAGCTCCGACTTTATCGGAGGGCGGCCAGGGCGATTTGTTTTTGCGTAGGGTTTGAAGGCTTCCTCGAGAGAGTACGATCAACCAAGGCTTAATCACCGCTGCTGCAATCACCATGACAGGGCTGTGAGCAGCTTGGGACTTTGGTAAGTTGACGATTGAAGAAGAAGAAGTTGAAGTCTTTGAAAAAGATTACAGTTTGGCAGCGATAAGAGGAAGGGGAACATGTTTGATCGGGAAGTTTCTCCTCCCCATCAGGTTTAATGTCTGGGCCATGAAACTTCTTTTTAAGAAGATATGGCTGGGAGGGGAAGAGCTGAGCATTCATGAGGTAGGTTCGAATCTGTTTGTTTTTCAATTCCAAAGTAAGGAAGCATTGGATACGGTTTTTTCTGGGGGGCCATGGATTTTTGACGAAAACCTGCTTGTTCTGAAACAATGGGACATTGTGGCAAACACTGATAATGTCTCTTTCGATACAATTGATGTTTGGGTTCAAGTAAGGAACATCCCGATCTATCACCAAACAGACGCTGATTTACGAAGAATTCTTAGGAATTTGGGTTCGATCATTGTCACTGATCCAAAAATCTCCTCAGGGCCAGGAGGAGATTATATGAGGGCAAGGGTTAGGATCGAGATTGGAAAACCACTCAGAAGAGGACGCTATATTGAAGTACTAGAAGAGAAAAGGTGGCTGGATTATAAGTATGAGCGGATACCATGTATTTGCAGATGGTGTGGTATGATCAACCACTACGATGAAGATTGTATCATGCGAACGGATGTCCAAAAAGAACAGAACCAACCTGGTTATGGAGATTGGCTTCTATTCCGTCCCCCTCCCAAAAAACGTTTAATGGATGTGTTTAATGAAACTGGTGGCGAGCAGAACCCAAGAGAGGAGGATATGGAGACCACAAAAGTCTCTGATCATGAAGTTGAGATGGATGCTAAGGAAACTGGGTCAGTCAGCGTTTCGAGCATGGAGGAGGAAGAAGGGTTTCTGGGTGATGAGTCTGTTGGGGGAAGTTTAGAAAGAGACAAGGTAGTGAATGTTTTTGAAAATCCACTGGCTACCACCAAAGCAGCACGACTATCGTCGGAGGAAAAGTCCAAAGGAATCAATGTGGATCTCGGAAAAAACCCTTCTGGTGGGAAAAGGAAAAGTGCAGAAGTTAATCTGAGTCCTAGCCCGATTGAGAAGTCAAAGAACAGGCTGCACACAACGACAAAAGGAGGGGGAAACACTGCTGTTGGCAGAGGTGAAGGGCAAAACAGTGCACGAGGTCGTGGAGCTGGACGTGGATTTGGTCGTGGTAGTGCAAGAGGGGGAAGAACAAGTTCTAATGCTGATAGATCAGGTGATAAGAGTAGCAACACAAATGTGAAGGCAAATCACACTGCCCATACGAACCCTACTCCCTCAAAACAGTCGGATGAAGGCGGTGAGAAAGGTGTGAAAGTTAATATCCCGGTTTCTGTGACACGGATTCCAACACAGGTTGGTGTTACCTCTAACAACACAACTCCTATTTTGGCTGAGGCTGCAAGGCAGTCCAGCCAGTTACAATGAGTTTGCTAAGCTGGAACGTGCGGGGGCTTGGGAACCCCCGTAGCGTTGTTTCTCTTTGCGATCTTGTAAGGAGACAGAAGCCCAATATTGTCTTCCTGATGGAGACAAAACAGTATGCAACGGAGATGGTTCGTATTCGTGACAGGTTGGGATTTCGTAATGGGATCTTTTGTGATTGTGAAGATAGAAGAGGTGGTTTAGCTTTGATGTGGGATGATGAAGTCAGCTTTTCTCTCGCAAAAAAGTCACGGTATTATATACACGGTTTTTTCTCGATTATTAGTGAATCAAAACACGGTTACCTAACCGGGTTCTATGGGGATCCAGACAGAAATCAAAGACACAATTCGTGGACTTTGCTAGAACGTCTTCGCCCTCATAATAATCCCTGGTGTGTGGTGGGGGATTTTAACGCATTCACTTCTATCTCAGAAAAGGAAGGAGGAAGAGCAGTCTCCTTTAGTCAGATAGAAGGTTTTAATGGTGTTATAAATCGTCTGCAGCTTAGGGATCTTGGTTTCTCTGGTGTCCGATTCACTTGGTCTAATAATCAAGGTGATGACATGACTATAAGAGAACGTCTAGACAGATGTTTGGTTACTGATAATTGGACTGATATTTTTGGAATGGGCCGAGTAGATCACCTTGTTGCGGAGGTATCTGATCATGTCCCTTTACAATTTGTTTGGCCTTCTGGGATTTTGCGAAACTTCAGAAGAAATAGACGGTTTCAGTTTGAGACAATGTGGTTACAAGACCACCGTTGTGTTCAATTTGTAGAGGATATTTGGCGGGGTTCTAACGGGTCGGTTAGAAATAAATTGAACGGGATGGCAACAGCACTCACGGGTTGGAGCAAGGAGATTTTCGGAAGTGTCAAAGTGAGATTAAAGAACCAACGGCAGAGACTAGCTCAGTTGGCCGAAGGCTCACAAATGGCTGCTGTTATAGCGGAGGCAAGGGCAATTCGTCATTCGATTCTTAGTACTTTGCTTATTGAGGAAGAGATGTGGAGACAACGAAGTAGGGAGGTGTGGATGAGAAAGGGGGATAGAAATACAGCTTTTTTCCATAGAAAGGCATCTATACGACGTAGCAGGAATCAAATTGATGGTTTAGAAGACGAAGAGGGCAGCTGGAAAACAGAGAAGACGCAAATTACAGCTGTGCACAAGAGATTCCGGCAGGGAGACCTCCGTGTACACCGTGCGTAGTGGATCAGGGATCGCACAGGAAGAGTAGGGGTGTGTGTAGGGAGAGAGTAAGTCAGTAGCAATGTCTGAGAGAGAGACAGAGGTTTGGCAGAGCTTCCGCGTATGGCAGTGTGTTCTCCTTTGTATGGAAAGGTTAACGATCTATATATACTGGAGAACATGACCGTTGTAGTGTGGTTAATGCGCCCATTAATGGCGGCTTAATTAGCTTAACCATAACGGCACGTTCGTCCGAGTATATAGGAACCGTTACAGCACGTGGTGCGCGAATACCGGAACCGTTACGAGGTTGACCGGGTTTGACCGGATTGACCGGGTTTATGGAGCTCGTGCCATAAATCTCTCAAAACAGTTACTAAAGGTCGCGCGCGGGCTTGGCTCGCACGCGACAGGGCTTACTCTAGCCTCCAAACCACTAAGTCCCTACAGGTCCCGTGCAGTGGTATGCGAGGGCTCTGTCTCGCAGCCCCCACATGGATCAGCTCGGCTGGTGATCCTGTGTGTGTGGAGCACAATATGGTGTGCTGGATGGTTGCCACGTGGCTAAGATCTGTCATGTCAGAAAGCAGTATCTACATTAGCCCCCTTTCTGCGCGTGAAGGCTCATAGCTGTATAGGCTTCCATGCGCGGAAACCAACATGCGCGTCGCCGCCACGCACCAATTCAAATACGGGTAAGTTCAGCCCCCGTGCGTGTCATTATGACCTAAAACCCCTAGAGTCGTGCCGTCTGACCTTTAGGGTTTTAGGCGTGACGTCAGGCCGTCCTGTGATTGCGCGATACGACGGTGACGGTTGCGATTCGACTACTGAAGGGACGCGACCCTTCATTCTTTTGGATAAATACCTTGTATCCCATTATTGCAAAGCATCACTTCTTTCTCTTAAAGTGAATGGTACCCGGAGATCTTCGAGAGCAGATCCAGATAATCAATCACCAGTTCAGAACTGCAAATCATATTCTTCAATTGTGCATATCCAAGCAAGCTTCAAGGAAACAAGGTTGGCCTCGTTTACTTTTGATTTAAAATACCAGCGTTTGCCTTGAACTGCGCTGAATCTGTAAATCCATGAAATTTGTGAAGAGGCTTTGATCTTTGAACCCGCTTCGTTTTAATCTTTCAACAATATTGGATCTTGCGACTCCCCGATTTCTGAAATCGGTACTGGAACTGTTTTGCTTTCTTTTGCATAGATCTCGAATTCCAAAATTCAAACTCAAGTGTGGTATTTCTCCCCCCTTTTTCTTGCCCTTTCGCAGGAATGGCCAAGACAAGAGTAACCAGACCCGTCAAGGAAGATGAAGAGATGCCGGAGCTTCCGCAGGCTCTGTGGCGAAAAGCCCCCTATCTGGGTGGGAAAGATTTTTATCATGCGAGGGTGAAGGCGAAGAGGATGCCTGATCCTGTTCCAGTTGAGCGATTGTTGACACTGACTCGCCCAGTTAACTCAGCCTTGCTCGAGTTGGTTGGCTCCGAGGATGTGATCCGATTGGGGATCGAGAATGGGCACTTCCCATACACTGCGATTTCTACTCAGGCGTTCGTCCAGAAATTGGACTATATGGATGAGTGGATTGACCACGTGTTGGATCATCACGCCGAGACTCTCAATGAAGCCGGCGTATATTTTGCTATCCGTGCTATGAAGGGTGCTGCCGTGAAGTTGGATCAGTCCATGCTTCTAGACCTTCTGTCCCGTTACTCGCCTGCGACTCACACGTTTCATTTTGCTGAGTTCGAGGCTGCCCCCACTCTCGAGGACGTGCAAATGCTGTACGAGCTTTCCCCCATGGGCGAGGTGGACCCCTTGAGTCACTTGAGGACATCTGCGGAAATGGCCTTGTACGCGCAGATGGAGGAGTGCTTAGCAGAGGTAAAGAAAATCTCCACTCGGTGGACCACTACAAAGCCTCTTCCGAACTGGCAGCTGGTTGATACGTCTGCGAAGAATACTTGGAACAAGTGGTTGCAGTACTTCTTCCGAGACTATGCGAACAGCAGCATTACTAAGAAGCTTCAGAGCGAGAACCCGGAGGCCGAGAATTACGTAGAGGGCAAGGGTTATCATTTGACCCTTTGTGCCTTTCTCTGTGCTTGGCTGTCGAGGTATCTGATTGATGGTCACCCTCATGACGGGGTCTTCTACCATGTGTTGCCACTTGCCGTGAGGCTCGCTCTTGGCCAGAGAGTCGCACTCGGACCCTTGGTCTTGGGCACGCTATATTATAGGCTGGATCAGCTGGTTCTGGCGATGAGGGAATCGCGTGGCCGCCTCGATGTTCTGACCTTTGTCAATATCAGCTTTTTGACAATGTGGGTTTTCGAGCGCTGGCCGTCTTATGCTCCAACTCCCCTCCCACTTGATAAGTGGTGTCCCCCAGGCGAGACAGAAGCGCGCAACAGCGGAAGGGCTGCGAGATGGTTTGGAGCAAGCAACACCAAGTGCACTTGGAGTTTGATATGCGACAAACGAAAGGAGTTTACTGCCAGGCCCTATGCCACACGTGTCGAGAATGTGCGGTGGTTTCCAAAGCTATACCCTTCCAAAGGTATGGTCTTGTCAGAAGACCTTCTCTTTGAAAAGGGGCCGCATTTCCACGAACGCTATCGTGAGTTCTTTTGTTGGTGTCTGCGAGGTTCCCTTCCTGCCCTTGCAGAGCATATTCGTGAGCTCGCGCCAAGGTATGAAAGGCTTACAGTGGATGTTGACCCCACTCGGGTCTCTCCTCAGTTTGGTTTCGATGCGGTGGCCCCATCGATCTGGCCCCAATCTATTATCAGAGGGTGCTACAAGCGTTTGCTGACAAAAGAGTGCAAGACGGTCCTCATGAGCAATCTTCCCTTTGAGCAGCCTGCGGGAACTCGCAAGGGTGGTTGTTCCCAGAACTGGCTCGCATACTGGGTTGCCCAGCAAACGAGGATGGAGACGGAGGCGGCAGCGCAGCCAGGAAGGGCCCCCTTGATCAAGAGAAACTCTTTTCCGTTTCGCCCCAATTGCAGTTTGAGCGAGTCTGAGTATGGTTGCTACTCGCTGTGGGACCGCGAGAACCATTTGTGCCCCGATTTCATTCTGAAGGAGCAAGTTGACGCAATCAAGAAGGGTGACACGCAGGTCATCAAATATAGCAAGGCGTTTGCTGAGGTAAGCAATTTCCTTGTGTGCTTTAAGCTTTTTGATTTTTTCTTGCGCTGATGCTTTTCGTTCTGTATTGTTCAGTGTCATGTGCGGAGGTTCGCAGCTGGTGATCGCTCCAAATCGCTGGTGGACACCATTGTTGCCACCAGAAGGAAGGGGGAGTCGTACCGGCTAGCATGGAGGATGGATGCCGAGGTTGAAACAAAGGTTCGCGCAGTTATGAATACTTTTGCTGACTCGCTGATAGACAACCCTCCGGCTCCGTCTCCTCCTAGAGATGACCCGTCCCCTCCAGCGACTGTGGCGCCGAGAGTGAAAAGACCTAGGCAAAAGGGAATTACGATTTCTTCCCCTAGGAGTGCTCCAGCTTCTCCCCCAGTGAGGTCCCTTTCCATCAAGGACAAAGGCAAGGGTCGTATGCCCAGCAAAGTGCGGAAAGATCTCGCAGTTGAGACTTTCATTCCATTCAACCAAGAGGAAGAGGAAGAGAGACAGGAGCCCCAGGCCAGTGATGAAGAAGAAGAAGGAACAGTCGTTGTGATCGAGGAAGAGTCAGGAGGTACTTCCGACGCATCTCCTTGTCCTTTATCATGACTTCTATGCAGTTCTTTTCTTTGAACCAATTATGTATTCGCAGATGATGATGATGAAGCCGTTGATGGCCTTGTGGCCAAGAGGCAAAAGAGAGATGCCCCTTCTGGCATTTCAGATGATCCTATAAGCGAGGATGTTCTTGCTGAGTCCCGGAGGACAGCCGCGGAGGCTGCTGAAAGGAGAAGGCAGCGAGAGGAAGAGGAGCTCGAGCGTGTGAAACAGCGGAGCCTCGAGGAGCAGCATGTTGACGACTTAGTGCGTCCAGTTGGCGAGGAAGACGAGCTTCCCGAAGAAGTGGCTCCTCATGTGGAGGAGGAAGATGAGGTTCCCGGAGAGGATGCAGCAGAGCTAGAGCAAGTCCAAGCGGACTTCGCAGAGATCGCAGGTGGCGATAAAGGTGAGATCTTCAATCTCGCAGTTACTTATAGAGATGTAATCGTGGGTGCGTTAAAGCACGGTGTGTCAAAGCCTGACATTCGCCGTTGGTTGGTAAGCAAATGCGGAGAACCCTCAGGTAATTATTTTGAGTGATATGCATATACTAGGCTGTAGCCACTTGAGGCGAAATCATGACTGGTTTACTCGCATCCCAGGTCACGCTTCTCTTAAAGATTTGCTTAGTGAGGACACACTGATAGGGCACGGTTCCACGTCCCTAGTGTATGATGAGGATACCTCAATCCCACCTTCGCGTGGAGGTGCTTATTCTTAGCTTTAGTAAAGATAGCGAAATAACTTATAACACAAGTTACCTCATATTATCGCATTTGGCATCGCAGGTCTTGCTGAGGAACCTGAGCTGGAGCAGAGAAGTCAACCTCCTGCATCCCATGTTCCAATTCCGAGCTCCCATACCGAGAAGCCCGTCGCAGCTGCTGGACACATAAGCGAGCCTCCCGAAGATGTCATCGAACTTTCCGATGATGTCGAAGCTGATGTTGTGCCAATGGACGAAGGTGTCCGCACCGGTGGCGAGGAAGAAAGGACAAGTGATGCTAATGTTTTCGCATTTAGGAGTGTCCTCCGCCCAGCGACTTCGGCTGTCCCTTCGCCTCCGGCGATGACTGAGCCAGAAGAACCTATTCCTGCGTGGAGCATTTGGGGCTCGCAGGTTGGGAATGTAGTCGTAGCTGGTGCGGCCTACACTCTTCCTCCTGACTATGAGAGGTTGGAGCTCGCAGCTGATAGGAGAGCCATGGAGCGAGGGCAGTCTTCGAACAACCCGGTGGCCCGCATCCCCTCTCTTCATGAAATTCTGGAAGGCACTGGTAAGTAAAGATTTACCGTTCGCACGCCGCATTATTTGCTTGCGAGTTTTGACATTATAACTTATTTTTGATGTCTCAGGTTTGAAGCAAACCGATGTAGACTGGGTGGTTCGAATGCGTCTCAGATACCCCCGATCGTTTGTGAGGTCTCTGGAGATCGGACCTTTTGACAGGAGGCTATTCCTTACTGAAGCCATTTGGATACTGGAGCAGCTGTGTGCGGCTACACCTGCGACCATTTCGGCCCAGAGTGCTGAATTGCTGTGTGGCATGTGCCAAAATCTCCTGTTCAAAGTCCAAGGCAGACTTGGTTTCAAGTTCCTCAAGGACAGAGTTACACTGATTCGCGCAGCTGTAACTTTGAATCTCGGTCACCAGAATCTCGCAGCTGAGATGCAGAAGGTGGAGCAGCAAAAGCAAAAGGTTGATGAAGCTTTGAAGCTGTATCACGAAATGAATGCCAAGTGCGAGCTACTGAAGCAAGAAGTGAAACAAGTGGAGAAGCTGATCGAGCAGTTCGAGCCCCAAGACTCCTTAATCAAGAATTTGTTTTGACTTTTCGAATTTTGAAAAGAAAACAGGAAAATGGCTGAGACATTAATGTGATGTTTTGAAACATTAATGTAATGTTGCTAGGGTTTCTCCCCCCTTTTTTTAACAACAAACAATGAGTTTGCCCGTTTTGCCCTTTTCGGGATTTGATTGGACATTTCTGTGCATATCCAATTATGACATCAGCAATTGATTCTCTGCTTGATTTTCGCGCTAATTTCTCGGCAGATAAGCACGCTTCCGTTGGGAAGTCCATCCGAATCATGACTATCCGTCATTTATTAGGATGCGCAACTGAATCGTCGTAGCCTTTAGTAGGGTAATTGATTGTTACCGCTTTTCAAGGCGTAAGTGATTGAACTTACCCTCTTTTTGAATTTTGCTGACTCATCTTAGGCAACCGAAGAGCCTCTACAGGGTCTATATAAACCCTGTCTTTGCCATTTGGGTTCTTCATCCCAAACATGTGCTTTGCCGTGAGTCCTTACGACTGCTGGCTTCAACGCTTGTTTTTCGTTGATTCATGGCAACTTCAAGTTTTGAATCCTGAGTTTGCGCTTTGTGCTATAGAAATAGTTTCCAAGATCCACTTTATGAGGCTTATTGCTCTTTATAACCATCATAAAGAGGATGCAGATAATATCTCATGTGTGTTCGAAGAAATTTCTTCGTGTATTATGTGTGCAGGTCATGTTTCCGGCCGCCTCGTGGCGAGGTGCAGCGCCGAAGTGACCGTGCTACCGTCTCGTAATGAACGGCGGAGTTCTCCTCCAGCATCCCTGGAGGAGGGTTTCTTGCCTCTTCGTTCTTGAACTCAGGGTTGCGAACCGCTGTGTTCATCCCCGTCTACAAGGAGCCCTTGCCCTTTGGAGCTTCTGCTTGCAGTTTGATCGCTGGAACCGGTGGTTCCTTGGGCAAATGTTATGGGGAGCATATCTGACAACGGTCTTGTCGGATAGCGGGATGTCGAGCGTACGGCTTCATGTGGCTCTTTTTAGAGCAAGATCCCCCTCGCTACAGATGTTCACCCGCAGATCTGGGCATTGCGTAGCCGGCGTTTGAAGCCGGGGGAGTTCATTCTTTGCAGTCCGGGTTTCCGTACCGTGTCTCTGCTGGCTTATCAGCCATTTTTCGAATGTATTGCAAGCCATGTTGGCTGCGTAGTTAGATTCGAGCTTTTTGCTTGTAAGCTGCTATCTAGATAGATAAATTGTAAGTCATTTGACTCATAATGACATATAGCTTTGTATTATCTGCTCTTTGCAACAAAATACAATTTCGCATGCGTTTCGGCTTGTTTTGCCTTGCATAATGCCATGTAATGATTTCACATATGCGATGTCAGTTCGCAGATGTTTCGCTAGATCATTCGAGATCGTAATTTCGCAGCTGTGCCATCTTGACGGATGGGCTTGCAGTTGGTCGTTGTAAATCGTATGAGATCACGTTCACAACTTTTCTATCGTAATAGATAGTTTTTAACAGATCAATTAAGATCATTGAGTGGTGCGAATTGCTATCATAGAAGATAGGCTTTATTAGAGAATTGCTTGAGATCGTTTCTCGCATAAATTGCTATCGCAGCAGATAGACCTTTAGAAGATCCAATAAGATGATTCTGCACTTACGTTGCCACCGTAACAGACGGGCTTGGGTGATCAACTAAAATCACTTTGCGTATAAGTTGCTATCGTAACAGATAGGCTTGGGAAGATCATATGAGATTGTTATCGTGAGAGATAGGCTTTAGATGATCGATTGAGATCGTTTTTGTATTTCGCTGCTATCATAAGAGATAGGCTTTGGATGATCACTTAAGATCGCATTTGCATTAGCTGCCATCGTAAGAGATAGGCTTTGGATGATCACTTAAGATCGCATTTGCATTGGCGGCCATCGTAAGAGATAGGCTTTAGATGATCAATTGAGATCGTATTCATGTTGACTGCTATCGTGAGAGATAGGCTTCGATGATCACTTAAGATCGCATTTGCGCTTGGCTGCTATCGTAAGAGATAGGCTTTAGATGATCACTTAAGATCGCGTTCGTATTGGCTGCTATCGTAAGAGATAGGCTTTAGATGATCAATTAAGATCGTATTCATGTTGACTGCTATCGTGAGAGATAGGCTTCGATGATCACTTAAGATCGCATTTGCGCTTGGCTGCTATCGTAAGAGATAGACTTTAGATGATCACTTAAGATCGCGTTTGTATTTGCTGTTGCAGCGAATAAATCATTGTTAACAGTAATAACAAATTAAATAGAGCAATATAAACGTCTAGAAATATGAACTTCTCATTTGGGAGAATTCTTTTATTACAACGCTCTCATATGGGAGAGATAGGATTACAATCCTCTCATATGGGAGAGGAGATTGCGTCAATCATAGCCACATGAGACATTAAGCAACGTTATCATAAAACGTATGAAATAAGAGAAGTCAGGGATAGTACTTCTTGATCCAGCGCATGTTGACTGAGCTTGGAGTTGAGGTTGTGCCGTGCAACCTTCGTATGCTGCAGTAGCCACTATCGAAGACTTCTGTGACTTCGAAGGGTCCTTCCCAATTAGCTGCGAATTTTGGGTGAGTTGCTTCTCGCATGCAGTGGTCAGATGCGCGCAAGACCAGGTCGCCAACTGCGAAATCCCGTCGCTGGACTGTCTTGTTGTAGGCGCGAGCGATTCTTTCTTGGTACCGCTTGTTAGTCCTTTTGGCTTGTTCTCGCTTTTCTTCCAGCAAGACTAAGTCATGATCGCGTTGATTTTCATAAAGTGCATGGAAGGCCAGCCTTGCCGAATTGACTCTGACCTCCGCAGGTACTACAGCTTCGGCCCCATAGCATAGTAGAAATGGCGAGGCCCCTGTAGGTGTCCTTGGAGAAGTTCTGTAGGCCCACAGAGCTATGTTAAGGGAATCAGCCCACTTCTTGTGGTCATCTGCGACCATCTTGCTCAGAATTCTCAACAGCGTTTTGTTAGTCGCTTCGGCTTGTCCGTTTCCCTTTGGATAATAGGGGGTGGAGCATATCTGCCTGATATTGTACTCCGCGAGTTTCGTAGCTACCTGGCGATTAACAAAAGGAGTACCGTTATCTGAAAGAATGGTATTTGGGATTCCGAACCTGCATACGATGTTTTCCTGGATGAAGTTGACCACAGCCAGCGCGTTTGCCGTCTTCAGTGGTATTGCTTCCACCCATTTGGTGAACAGCTCGGTTGCGGTGAGAATGAAATGGTTCCCATGTGACGTTGGTCGGATGGGGCCGATGAAGTCCAAAGCCCATGTGTGAAATGGCCATGGCGTCCCTAATGCATGTAGATCCACGGCGGGAGCGTGCACTAGGTTTCCTTTGAATTGGCATTCTTGGCAGCGTCGCACCTTGGTGCGGCAATCGACTTCCATCGTGGGCCAGAAGTATCCGATTGAGAGGAGCTGTCTGCATAATTTCGCACCTCCCTGGTGTTCCACCTGATGAGAAAGGTCCATGACTTCTTGTGCTTCCCTGCCGTCTAGGCATCGCAGCAAGTTACCCTCGTGACCTTTTCGCCAAAGCAGGTTTTCCTGAACCACGTATCGAGAAGCTTTCCTCTTCAATTTGTCGGCTTCTTTTCTCGATTCGGGTACGGTGCCCTGGGTGAGGAATTCGAACAATGGCTTCCTCCAGTCTGTGTCATCATCGGTTAGAGCGACGAGTAGAGAATCTTTGATTAGTGCGCAACTTTCGCACTTCCCTTGTATCAGGGCTGCAGCTGTCGACATGCCTGGCCAGTGAACGCCATATCTCTGAGCTTTCCTGTAGATTGACACCTCGCTTTCTCCGCAAGCGTGTTGGTGAATCTTTTCTAACAGCTGTTGTCCCTCTTGCTCGGAGACACATCGCATGAGTATTCCTCCAGGACCCTTGTAGTAAAGGGTGTTGTCGTGGATGCAGTATCCTTTCGTGAGCGCCCAGCTTTCGCTGCTGGTGCCTTTCGCAATAGCTTGCAGGATTGCTTTTCGCCAGTCTGCGTCATCCATGTGTTCGTCATCGCACGCATCTTCTGTTAATGCCGACGATGTTCGCACTTCGATGGAAATCCTTGCGGGGCATTTGTCTATGCTGACCTTAGATCCCAGAGTTGCTAAGGCGTCTGCATGCCTGTTGTCCGCTCGGGGCTTGTGCTCGTATTTCACGTCGCAGAATTGCTGCATCAGCTTTTGCACTAGGGTGCGGTATGACAGGAGGTTGATCTCCTTTAAACCATATTCGCCCGAGGCTTGTTTAACAATCAGTTTGGAATCTCCCATGACCGTTAAGTTGCTCACTTCCAAAGCTTTCGCCGCACGGAGCCCCGCGATAAGAGCTTCGTATTCCGCCTCGTTGTTCGTGACTGCGAAGTTGAGTTTTGCGGACATCTGTATGACTTCCCCGTCTGGCTTTGTCAAGACTATCCCAATGCCTCCGCCTTTTCTGGTTGACGAACCATCGAAGTGGAGGGTCCAATAGGGCACGTCGATCGCATAGATTTCAGGGCCTTCGAGCTCTTCCTCGATCACAGGTTCATGACTGTTGTCGGGAAACTGTGCCAACAGATCTGCTACCGCTTGCGACTTGATCGCTCTTGGTTTTACGCATGTGATATCGTATTGAGAGATGGTCATGTACCATTTCGCCAATCTCCCGCCCGGAGTGGTGTGAGTTAGCAAGTATCTTATGGGGTCGCTTTTGGTGACCACCACTACTTTGTGCGATGCAAAATAGTGTCTCAACTTCTCTATCACAAAGAATAAAGCAAGGCAATGACGTTCGATGTCTGTGTACCTTGATTCAGCAGGCTGCACAATGCGAGAGATGTAATAGATAGGCCTCTCTTGGCCTTCATACACCTGAGCCAAGAGTGCCCCTATAGATTTCCTTGTTAATGTAAGATATAGCAAAGGCGGTGATCCCAGTTGAGGTGCGATCATTATCTTTGGGGATGTGAGTAGCTCCTTTAGCTTTTCGAATGCGGCTTCGTGGTCGGGAGCCCAGTTGTACGCGACGTCCTTCTTGAGAAGAGTGCTGAAACAGCATGTGATTTCGGCGATTGCTGGGATGAATCTCCGCAGATATGACAATTTTCCCAAGAATGTTTTCAAGGTACTTTGGTTGTGAGGTGGCGTCATGCTGATGATGGCTGACACTTTCGCAGGGTCAGGCTCGATCCTTTGGCGATGGACTACGCATCCCAAAAACTTCCCCGAGGTCACGCCGAATGCGCATTTCATGGGGTTCATTTTCAGTTGAAAGCTCCTGCATCTGTTGAACACCTTTCGTAGGTCTGCAAGGTGATCTGCTTCATGCTTGGATTTGACTACCAGGTCATCCACATAGAATTCCACCTCTTTGTGCATCATGTCGTGGAATAGAGCCATCATGGCCCGCTGATAGGTTGCGCCTGCGTTCTTAAGACCAAACGGCATTACCGTGTAGTTGAATACCCCCACGGGAGTGATGAATGCAGTTTTCCGTGCATCTTCGGGATCCATCTTGATTTGATTGTACCCGCTGAAACCGTCCATGAAGCTGAACATGCGATGGCCTGCCGTTGAATCGATGAGCAAATCGATGTTAGGCAGTGGGAAATCGTCCTTAGGGCAGAAGCGATTGAGATCTCGGAAGTCCACGCAGATGCGGAGCTGTCCGTTCTTCTTTACCACCGGCACGATGTTGGCCAACCATGTGGGATGGTGGTTTGGCTCTATGAACTTGGCGTCTAGGAGTTTGACAATCTCCTGCTTGATCTTCACGTTGAGCTCTGGCCTGAAGCTTCTGGTGCTTTGCTTGACCGATTTAGACCCTGGGATGATGTCTAAACGGTGCATGGTGATGCTCGTGTCCAGACCCGGCATCTCATCATATTCCCATGCGAACACGTCCTTGTATTCAGTTAGGAGCTGCAGCAGTCCTTGTTCCTCTTCGCTTGTGAGGTCCGCACTCAGGAAGACTGGCCTTTTCTTTTCCTCGTTCGGGCTGAGGAACACTTCCTTTAGCTCTTGCTTTTGTGGTCTTGGCCTGTCTTCCATGCATTCGGGCGCTTCTTTGAGTTTCTCGTTTGGAGTGCCCTGTGTTGGCTCTTCTGTCAGCGCAACTTGCTTGATTTGATTGATTTGCCCAGGGACATCCCCTTGCCCGTGTGAGGACGTCCCCGCGCACCTTCATATGCGATAGCATTTCTTCCCGTTGGCGTAGAAGCTCTCTATCTCCTTACCCTCGGGGTCACGCTTTGCAATCCTCTTCAGAGTGTACACATTCTTCCGATGATATGCGACACGCGGCGCCTCTTCGTGTGTAGGCGGCTTTTCCTTGGCATCTTCCCTTGTCACCATCACGCCCGCAGGTGACTGGTCCTTGATGTCCTCCCAGAGAGGCAAAGGAGTAGGGTTGAATGGTCCGGGTGTTTGCTCGTCCGCCATCTCGGTGAACCACACCGCCTCGCTGAGATGTGTTTCGTCCAAGTTGAACGGGTTAGTTGAGGCCGGTATCTCGACAATCCTGTCATTCCAGATAGCTTTCATCACCTGGTGAGCCGTCGAAGGGACTGCGTCGAAGCGATGAATCCAGGCTCGACCTATGATCATGTGATATGTGGTGTTCGCGTCTATGACATAGAACTTCGCCGAGCACTTGATCTTACCAATCTGAACGCCTAGGCGGATCCATCCGATCGTCATTCTAGAATCACTTCCGAATCCCACCAGTGGAGATGGACGCTTGATTACCCTGTGCTCGGGGATCCCTGCTAGCTTCAGTGTGTGGAGTGGAACAACGTTGACCGCTGCCCCTCCATCGACGAATGCTCGCTTGAATTCGACGCCGTTGATGATGGCAGTCACGTACAGGGGCCTCTGGTGGCTCGCATCTGTCTTCTTGTCGCTGACAGAAAAGGTCATAATCTTTTCTGTGGAACGGGACGCCCTGATGACTTTCCCGTTGGAGACCACGAGGTCCTCCTCGTAGTCCTCTGCTATCCTCAAGATTGCTCTTGTCATATCCGTTCGGCATTTTTCGGAGAAGTTCATCTCGTTGAAGAATTTGTTGAAGCCGTGCGACCCTTTCATGCGGTCGGCGCGCTCATCCTCCGTGTCCATGCTGTAGTCTTCATCTTCATGGACTTCAGCAATGATGGGTAGACCATCCTCTGCGACTTCTTCCAAGTCCACTATCGAGATCATGGCGACCTCTTTGCCCTTTGAGCCCGAATCTGTATGGGCAGGCAGCGGGTTGTTACGCACATCCTTCCGGTGGTCGCTGACGATGAGTTCGCCGTTCTTCATCTTCTGATCGAACGCGAATCTGAGCTTCTTGCACTCGGCCGTGGGGTGCATGACCTTGCCGTGGTATTCGCACCACTTAGGGTCCCTCGTCATCTCCTTGGAGGGTGCTTTCTCGAGCGGTGGCAGGACGTCGTCCTTACGCCACTGTCTGCAGAGATCGCTTGCTTCCTCCACCGAGCATGGCAGAGGCGGTGCATCGAAGTTTGCAACCTTTGCTTGCTTCTGGGGCGAAACTGTATTGACCTCAGCTTCGCGTCCCCGCTTGTAGCCAAATCTGCCGATCTTGTAGGTGGTGCCGCTCGCAGGTCGTTCTGGAGCGCTCTTCTTTCTCTGTCTCTCGACAATGGGCTCGATGTTCATCGTGCATTCGATGAGCTTTGAAAACGTAGGTGTTTGCAAATTGATTAGCATGCTTTTGTACTCATCTCGCATGCACTGTAGGCATATCTCTACGAGCCGGCTTTCGAGCATTGGGTCCTTGCACTCCAAGGATTTCGCTCTGAATTTCTTGATGAAAGTGATTCCATCTTCCTCGCGTTTCTGATACATCCGCGAGAGATGGATCATCGTCACCTTTTCTTCCATCTGGAAGAACTTGGTATAGAACTTTTGGATCATGTCGTCCCAAGTCTTCACAGATCCGGCTTCCAATGTTCGGTACCATTTGTAGGCTACATTCCCAAGAGATTTTGGGAATTCTCGCATCAGCAGCTTGGGATCGGCTCCGTATGGACCCATGACATCAATGAAACGCATGACATGCTCATGAGCGTTTCCATTGACGTCCTCGAACTTATCCCATTTGGGAGCCTTGTACCCCGCCGGGTTAGGCATGAGATAGATCTCTCGTGGAATGGGTGGATCGTTGTCTAGCTTCGGGATGATGGTATCCGCGAACGACTGATGAGCCAGGATGGAGTCCACGCGCTTCTGCAAAGACGTCATGCATTCTGGAATGCTCCCCTCGGTAGCTGGCGGAGGGGTTGCCGTAGGCGGTGGCGACACATATGCCGCCGGAGGATTGGGAGTGTATTGACTACCCGCGTTTCCCTAGATCGTCGCTGGTGGAGGCAGAGTGTACTGCAGAGCTGGGTTGGACGCCAAAGCCGGAGGCTGAGAGGCGTGAGCAGCAGGGGGTAGCATTTGTGCCGTTGACCCTTGGACCGAAGGCAGCTGCGTGGCTGACGGTGGAGTTTGCAGATGAGGGTTGGGAGGCGTGGCTGACACTCCCAATCCTGGAGCGGTAGGGGTTCCTCCTCCCTGAGGGATAGCGGTGGTTGGTGGAGGATTCGGCGCAAGGGTGCCCAGAACGGCCAAGATCCGTTCTAACTGCGCAGACTGAGACTTGAGAGCTTTTGCCTGACTTTGAACAGTGGCGTCCAAAGACTCTAAAGTTGGTGCCTCGCCGGGAGTCGTCGGAGTACGGCGGACCTCGTCTCCCGAGGGAGTTTCGGTGGAAGGCGATCGGTTGCTGACATCGTCCTCCTGAGACATGGTTGCTTTTGCTGGTAAGATTCACGTCGGGTTCACCAAAATGTGCACAAGAGATTCCGGCAGGGAGACCTCCGTGTACACCGTGCGTAGTGGATCAGGGATCGCACAGGAAGAGTAGGGGTGTGTGTAGGGAGAGAGTAAGTCAGTAGCAATGTCTGAGAGAGAGACAGAGGTTTGGCAGAGCTTCCGCGTATGGCAGTGTGTTCTCCTTTGTATGGAAAGGTTAACGATCTATATATACTGGAGAACATGACCGTTGTAGTGTGGTTAATGCGCCCATTAATGGCGGCTTAATTAGCTTAACCATAACGGCACGTTCGTCCGAGTATATAGGAACCGTTACAGCACGTGGTGCGCGAATACCGGAACCGTTACGAGGTTGACCGGGTTTGACCGGATTGACCGGGTTTATGGAGCTCGTGCCATAAATCTCTCAAAACAGTTACTAAAGGTCGCGCGCGGGCTTGGCTCGCACGCGACAGGGCTTACTCTAGCCTCCAAACCACTAAGTCCCTACAGGTCCCGTGCAGTGGTATGCGAGGGCTCTGTCTCGCAGCCCCCACATGGATCAGCTCGGCTGGTGATCCTGTGTGTGTGGAGCACAATATGGTGTGCTGGATGGTTGCCACGTGGCTAAGATCTGTCATGTCAGAAAGCAGTATCTACAACAGCCATACTGGAAGACTATTTTAAAAGAATTTATACTTCATCTGACCCTCAAGGGGTGGATATGGAACCCATGATGCCAGGTATAGAGGGGCTCGTCACTTTAGAACAGCGGACTGTCCTAGATGAGATTTATACGCCTGACGAAGTCAGGGAAGCCTTGCGACAGTTAGCTCCGGCTAAAGCCCCGGGGTCGGACGGCTTCCCAGCCGGATTCTTCCAGCGATTTTGGACAATTGTAGGAGCTGAGGTGGAGAAGGTTTGTCTGAATATCCTAAATGGAGATGGCAATGTGGCGGATTTCAACCACACTCTTATTGCACTTATACCAAAGGTGAAACAGGTCAGAAAACCTACTGAGTTACGCCCTATCAGTCTATGTTCTACAATTTATAAGATTGTTACTAAAGCTATGGCAAATCGGTTGAAATTGATGTTAGACACGATTATTTCTGAAAATCAGTCAGCTTTTGTTCCCGGAAGATTGATTTCAGATAATATTCTTATTTCTTTTGAGCTACTACATTCTATGAAGAATAGGAAGAAAGGAAAAAAGGGTTTTTTTCCACTTAAAGCAGATATGAGTAAAGCTTATGACCGGGTCGAATGGGACTTTTTGAGAGCTACTATGGAACGCATGGGGTTCGGTCACCGTTGGATCACACTTGTGATGAATTGCATCTCCTCTGTTCGATATAGTATCATTGTTAATGGCGAATCTCAAGGACTTATTACCCCGGAACGGGGGCTGCGCCAAGGGTGTCCTTTATCTCCGTATTTGTTTCTACTTGTGAGTGAAACTTTATCTCGTAGACTAACAGCTGCAGTGCAGGAAGGAACTCTTTCAGGAATGAGCGCATCAAGAAGTGGCCCCAAAATCTCACATCTTTTCTTTGCAGACGGCAGCATATTGTTTGCAAAAGCTACGATTGAAGAAATTGGTGCACTGAAAAGAATTTTAGAAGATTATGAAGCTGCATCGGGTCAGGCTCTCAATCTGCAGAAATCATCAATTATTTTCTCAGATAATGTGGACACGGAGACTCGAATTACACTTAGCGAGCTATGTGGGGTACCGCTTGAAACACATCATGAAAGCTATCTGGGATTGCCAACGCAGATAGGGAGGAGTAAAACAGTAACATTCAGCCCACTTGTAGAGAAAGTAGCTAAGAAGATGAAGGGATGGAAGGGTGCATCATTATCAACAGTGGGTAAAGAGGTTCTGATCAAATCTGTTATCCAAGCAATTCCTATATATACAATGAGCTGTTTTCTTTTGCCTACAAAAATTTGTCAGGATCTTGAACGAGTGGTTAGGCAATTTTGGTGGGGAGGAGATGAACAAAGAAGGAAAATTCACTGGGTTGCTTGGTCAAAATTGAAGGGCAGTAGAGATTGCGGTGGGTTAGACTTTCAGGATTTTCAAGATTTTAACATAGCTATGCTAGCTAAACAATCATGGCGTTTCTTACAATATCCAAACTCGTTGGTCAGCCGGGTTTTCAAGGAAAAGTATTTTCGCAATTCTTCTATTTTGCAACTTGAGGTAAAGAAATCAACCCAGATTTCATATGCTTTCCGAAGTATCCTTGCAGGACGAGAATTGATCACGAAAGGGGTGGTGTGGAAGATAAAGGATGGTACAAGAGTTAGAGTTTTTGGAGATAGATGGCTCAAGCGCCCAACTACCTACAAGCTGATCACAACAACTCCCTCTGGAATGGAGAACATGACAGTAAATGAATTAATCTCTCCAGAAACTGGTGGATGGGACGTTGATAAAGTTAGGCAAACTGTTTGGCCCATAGATGTGGATGAGATTCTTAAAGTTTCAATTGGTAGTACTGAACCAACTGATACTTTTTATTGGAATTTTTCTGAAGATGGAATCTACTCGGTTAGTTCTGGATATACTTTTCAAATGAGTATCACAGCTCCCCAAACGTCGACTTCCAATGGTGTTTCTGAAATATCTTGGCTGCCCAAGCTTTGGAAATTGAAAATTCTCAAGAAAATGATGATGCCAAGTTGGCGAATTCACCATTCATCTCTTCCTGTGGCTGCTAAATTGGCAAACAAAGGGGTCAATGTCTCTGTGTTTTGCAAAGTTTGTGAACAGGAGGTTGAAACCCAGGAACACTTATTCCTGAGATGTTCTTTCTCAAAACAGGTTTGGAACTTGCTGCTAGGAGAGGATTTTGTAGCTGATCGCTATAGTAATAGTAAGGAACTACTTTCACATTTTTTCAGCAGAGAAGATAATAAGAGGTGTGAGCATTTAGTATGTGGAATATGGGCGATTTGGACGAATAGAAACGATATGATTTTCAATGGCAAAGGTAGAGACCCAGTTAAACTTGTAAATGAGAGCTTAGACCTGGTGAAATGGTTCAAGGAGATGAAGATAGCAGGCTTATTTGAAGGAGAGAGACAAAACAAAGTGAAAAGCAATACAAAGTGGGTTCTTCCACCTTCGGGTTACATCAAGATCAATGTGGACTCAGCTTGGAGGATGTTCTTTCCGGCGACTGGAATTGGCGTTGTAATGCGAAGTGAGGATGGACTGTTTCTAGCTGCAAGGCAGAGGAGAATGAGCCGCCAACGCACCCCTTTGATGGCGGAACTGAATGCTGCGCTGGAAGGACTGATTTTTGCTTCGGAGTTGGGTTACAGATTGGTGCAATTAGAATCAGACTCCCTGTTAGCAGTACTGCTACTTAGGGAGGGGAAGGTGGGCAAAATCAAAGGGATTGAAGCTATATCGGATCTCAAGGAGCTGCTTATGGAGTGCAGAACCAGAATTGAAAGTTTTGCCTCAGTCACCTTTTCTCATGTTCATCGAGAAGGAAATGAATTTGCTCACTTAGTAGCTGCAAAGGCTATAGTAGAGGATGATATTAGTTATTTCTTGCAAACGCCATCCTGGGCTATTTATGTATTTGACTCTGATCTTTTGGGTGTGACTACCCAGTAATGGAATATTTGTTTTCCTCAAAAAAGAAAGAGATGATGGAATAGATTTTTAGAAAAGTAGGAAGGAGATGGTAGAAGGAAGTAGTATTTTTTTTAAAGGGGAATCTACATAGTTGTAGAGCGGCATGTTTAAAAAGCTTAGTTTGAATATTTTCTATTATTTTTGTTTCGCCAAAATCTTTCTGGTGTACTACTCATCAGTTCACTAGTTTAACTAATGATATTGTACGAAAATGTGTTATTTTTGTATCATCAAAATGGCCTCCATAAAAGCAACTGAGAACATTATGGCGAAACAGACAAACAACTAGTTAGTTAATCCTGGGCGTGAATGGGAACTTCAGTCAAACAAAAAGAGGGAGATGAAGAATTAGGAAAGGCATTACACTAAAACTAATCCAAACCGCAACCAGATCATCACTAATCACTAACAATCTGCTGACTCAGCATTTAACAATATATGACTGACTAATTACATACCCGACCCTTAATTTCAAATGAGCTGCAGTTTGGATTTAAGCAACAAAAAAGGAGAACGAGACAAAGATTTTGCAAAATATGAACAATCTGGTCTTGAGAAAAGCAAAATGCTGCACTTGAAGTTGAGATTTGACCATAATTTCTCTAATATAATGGTAGTAAATCTCAATGTGTTTGGTCCTCGCATGAAACACATGAGGCCTAGCCAAAGACATAGCAGATTGATTATCACATAGCAATAAAGGAGGTAAAAAGGGATGAGTGCACCTAGCAGATTTTCCTTGGGAAAATTCTACACAAGCACTGCTTTGCTCTTTGGCAAACTTCCTCCCTTCCCTTGCCTCGGCTTGCCCTATTTGTGGATCGTGTTTAGAGACCACTGACCACATTTTCCTCACCTGTCCCGTTTCTTCTGCCGCTTGGTCATCTTTTGACAATGTACGGTATCTCCGCCAGTAGTGAAATAATTTAATGGCTTTCAAACATCATCTCTTCCGGCCACAACTCAGGCAGTTCTCAAATGCTTCGATATCTACTGACACTTTGGGCTATTTGGAAAACGCGTAAGGCAGTTCTCTCGAAACACCAAGTCTGGAATGAAGGCATCGTAAATGAATTTAGAAATCAATCCCTCTACGAGCTTCAGACTTACATCTCCAGCCGAATGCACAACTGGAATTAACCTCCGCGCACCACAAGCCGTAACCTTCTAGGTCTAAATGCTCATTTACCACAAAAGCCCGAGGCTCATTCGCTGACCGCATCTTCTATTATCCCTACTACATCTCCTGTGGAAGCAATTATTCAGGTTGAAAGTGCGTGGATGCAGGCCTCCTCTCAAGGAGGTGTTGGATTGTACATCTCGGCTGCTTATTATCAAATCTCAGGTGGCTCTATACTTGATTACTCGCGCAAACTATCAGCTTCAAACCCTATGTGTGGATGGAACGCCTTGCTTTTTATTATGGAATCTCTTGTGCTATAGCTTTAAATTTGCATAAAGTCATTTTGAATACAGGTAGCCTGACAGCCTATCGTATGCTGCAGGGGGGTGAAGGATGTTCTTACCAAGATGGACCAGTGTTAGCCTATATTCGACTAGATATCAGTTTTCTCCAGGAATGGGTCGTGCAAAAAGTTATGCGCGCCTCAGTTAAGGATGCACACAAGCTAGCACTCTCCGCAGCTTCTACTTAGCTCTGCCTCTGTGCCCTCTTTTGTTCTTAGCAGGACATAGCTTGCTTAGTCAACGTGTTTCTTTTGTTTTACATCGTTGCTGAACCCATCCTCCGGCTGTATTTTGTATCATGTCGACCCTGGTGCTCTTGTTTTGTCTTCTTTTTATAATATATCATACCTTTCAACAAAACAAAAAGATTCAACAGATCTTATTTCCTCATTAGCCATCACTATATCTTTGGTAAGATCTAGACATAGCAGATTGATTATCACAGAGCAATAAAGGAGGTAAAGAGGAATGAATACCCAATTATTGTCCAGAAACACACGATACTAGCCAATGTTTTGTACTCAGCCTATGTGGAGGACCTGTGCACAATAGGTTGTTTCTTGGGGCACCAATTATTGTCTAAAAACACACAATAACCAGAAGTGGATCTCATATCTTTGCAGCAAGTCCAGTCAGCAACACTGTAGGCATTGAGCTTCAAAACCATTCCTAGATCACCTGTGTAAAAGACTAAAAGTGCTTCCCACTTCTGGATATGTAATCCATCTTACTTCACCAACAACACTAGCCAATGCTTTGTACTCAGCCTATGTGGAGGACCTGGGCACAATAGGCTGTTTCTTGGGGCACCAAATTATATTGTCCAGAAACACACAATAACCAGAAGTGGATCTCATATCTTTGCAGCAAGTCCAGTCAGCATCACTGCAGGCATTGAACTTCATAGTAGAAGAGACTTTTGAAAGAGTAAACCTTCACCAAGTGTACCTTTTATATACCTCAGAACTCTCTTCAAAACCACAAAGTGTGCTGCAGTTGGTGAGGGCATATACTGACACAAGTAACTGACTTGCATAAGTCAGGCCTGGTAATGGTTAAGTACGGCAGAGCACCCACAGTACATCTAAAAAAATTCTCATCACTTGATGTCACAGAAGAAACAGAAGCATCACCAGTAACCACATCACGAGTAACAACAGGTTTACTGTCAAGCATTCCTGTCTTAGCTAACAAATCCCTTGCATACTTCAATACCTGAAACATATTTCAATACCTGAAAAATGTAATACCTGAAACAGTAGCACTTGCGTCCTCTTGCAGGATTTAATCTATTACTCTAAGGCAACAAGATAATGAATCCATTTAAAATAAAAGGTAAATTTAATAGTAAGAGATTTTTCTAACAGAAGTACAACACAATAATTCAGCCAAAAGACCTCACTTCATTTTGAATACCAGAATACACAAATGTTTACCATAATTTATAGTTTCATTTTCAAACTTGTTAAAATTCATGCATGCAAAGACCAAGCATAAGAAACTTATAAATTTGCTCACAGGAGACCATTCAGTTACACGTGAGCTTTACTGACCTTGTATTTCCTTGTCATAAAACAGTTGGGTTTAATGTAGCAAGCTACTGCAATGACTCAAGAAACAGATGTGATACCCAAAAAGTTCTTGAGCACCTCGTTGGAAGTCTTGTCTAATCCATCACTATCCAGTATATTGAAAAGAATCCTGATTGTGCTGGTACCAACCGCAATTCCTCTCTTTCTCATCATCTCGAGAACTTTGACTGCCTTCACCATCTCGTTATTCTTTAAGTATGCCTCGGCAACTATATATGGAATATGAATAAAAATTTGGCACGCACCCGCTTTCTTCAATTATGCTTAGCCAATCATTTGCTTCATCAAATAGGTTTTCTTTACAAAGCCCTCGGAGCATAGCATTGTATGTTCGAATGTCGGGTTTCAGTCCTTTGCGAGAGAGGTTCGAGAAGAGCTCCCGAGCAGCAACATGTCTTTCATGTTTGCACAGACCATCCAGAATCACATTATACATCACAATATTAGGCTCGAATTCTTCGTTTTCAAGCTGTTCCAAAAGGGACAAGGCTTCATCAAGTTGCTGGCTTCTGCACAAGCCATCCAACAGAGCAGAGTATGTGAACTTATCAGGAATCAGGCCTAGACGTTTCATGCTGTCAAGAAGAAGAAGAGCATCTGTTGTTCTTCCCGCTTTACAGAAGCCACTAATGAGAGTATCATAGGTAACTGTATTAGGAAGAACTTGGTTACGAATCATTTCCTCAAAGACAGCCGTAGCTTCATCAATCTGATTGTGCTTGCAGTACCCGTTGATCAAAGTACTGTAACTGACGATGTCAGGAATATAACCCTTGGCGACAATAGTATTAAGTAACTTTCTTGCCTTGCCAACCTGTCCTTGCAAACAGTATCCATCCATTAGAGAGCTGTATGTGATGATATCAGGACGGCAGCCCACTTTAAGCATGAAAGCAACGACTTGCCAAGATTCCTTAACCCTCCCTTTTTTGCAAAGGGCGTCGATCATAATGGTGAATGTCTGGGTGTTGGGCGAGATATTCATGGCCGCCATTTCATATAGCAATCTGGTACCTTGGCTCCACTGTCCGAAATTGCATACTCCCAGAATGCGGGATGTGTAAGTAACTATGTCCGGGGAAATACCCTTAGCAATCACTTCTGAAAAGATGTTGAATGCTTCTTCCAAGTGCTGGTCTATGCAGAGGCTATCAATGACGGTATTATAAACAACTATGTTAGGCTCGTAACCTGGACTTCTTTCCAGATATCTGAGGAGGCGAATAGCTTCGGTTGTTCTGCCAGCCTTGCACAATCCATTGATGATAGCACTGCAAGTTATTAAATTGAGATGATAGCCTTTGAGGACTAATTCGTCAAAGAACTGAATGGCAGCATCTACCCGACCACCGCGACAAAGGCCATCGATGAGACTAGTAAATGTTACCACGCTTGGTTCATAGCCTTGTTTGAGAATCCTACCCAACAGAGAACAACCAAAGGCAACTCGATTCAAACGACAGTAACAATTGATGGCGATGCTGAGTGTGTACAAACTAGGCCTAATCTTCTTGTGGTAGTTTTCTTCTGCTCCTAAAAAATCCAACTTGGAAAACAAAGAGAGGGCGGTGGAATAGTGTTTAGTTCGAACAAGAGAAGTGAGGAGCTGATTGAATTGGATGATGGAGGGAAGGGGTCGCGTTTGAAGCATCCATTCAAACCGACTAATGGCATCGTTTAGGAGGTTAGTAGATGATTGATTTAGAGAATGAATGGAATTACTAGTAGTAGAATTTGTGGTAAAAGAAGAAGAGCAAATAAGAGGAAGGAATGGAGGGCGGAAGTTACCGTGTACTGAAGCTGCAACTCTACGCCATAACCTCATTGTCGGCTGCGGCGTCGGCATCTTTAACAAGGAAGGAAGATAACTTCCCAATCGCGGCTGCGCTAGAAGGGGAACTGGATCTGGTGGATCTAGGTGAAATTCGATCTACTTTCACCCTCTGTAGCAAGCGAAGTGGAGGCTTCATCAAGTAATTGTCTGCTGAAAAACTTGCGCTCATACAAAAATGTAATCTACATGGTGGTAGGTTGACATATTGTTTTTTGAGAAATGGTTTTTGTTTGAACCCGAGATCTCAGGGACTTCCACCGCTCTATCATTTGAGCTGTCACCCTAACTGCATAGGGTGACATATTTAAAAAACTCTACTTTGAATAATTTTTATTGTCTCTGCTCAGTAGTTTACTTTGACCGACTAATTTAGTTAATGATATCATATAAAAATGCGTTAAAAAAATTAACAATTTTTTATATCAAAACATTAACTAAATTTGTCGATCAAACTTTTCCTCGAAAAAAAAATTTGTCGATCAAAGTGACATCCGTAAAGTCAAGTGAGAACTTTACGGCGAAACAGACCACCTACTAGTTTCATAATCTTGGGTGTGAAGAGAAACTTCAATCAAACAGAAAGAAGAAAGAAGAAGTTCTGTATTGAAGAATTTAGAAAGTCATTACGTTACAACTAACCCGAACGAGGTGCATAACTGCATATACCTACAAGATCATCACTAATAGCATCTCCAATGGTTATGTAAAAGAATTAGTTTACTTATAATTTATATAACTAGAAGAAATAATGAGCTCCAATGGACTAGCTAAATGACTCAATATTTTACATATTATGTATCCCACTCAATATAAGTAGCTAGCTAGAATGCAGGTAGTTAAATTTTTTGTGTCTATCTCTCTCATACTTTAATTTAATTTTACAATTCAATACTCACAAACTTATGCAAAATACATAACACCATTGGAGCAGACAATAAAAAATCATGTTAGAGGATCTCCAATAGGTTATTTATATGGCGGTTATCTTCAAAATATAAATAAGATGGAAAAAATATTGTCTCCAATAGGCTCTCTACCACGCTCTTTATTTTAGCGGATAGTTATCCCGCTCACTACTTTTAACAAGCCGGATAAATAACTTCATATTTTGTTTACCCATGTTCTTAGCGGTTATGTCCTGAATTCCTTAAAATTCTCATACAAGAAATATTGAGAATGTGCCACGTGTTATTTAGCTAATCATTTAACTAACATTATTGGAACACTAACTAAATTTTTACAATATCTAAAATAGAAATGTTAAATTTTAATCAAATTATAAATAACTTTTAACTAGTACTAACTTGAGTTCATACTAGTTAATTTTTTTTGGTAATCAAACGAGGGCCAAGCCCTTACAGAATTAACCTAACAAATCCAACACCCTTCTTATCATTCTCTAACAAGAGATGACAATACAGAGGGCCTGAGCTAACAACAATCTATCACCAGAGCTACTAGAGCAACATTTTGCAAGTTTGTCAGCCACCATATTGGCCTCCCTCCAGATGTGATGAATTGAGCTATCAAGAGCAGCCATAAGAGTTCTAATTCCCAGGACTAAATTCCAGAAAGGGTGAGCTGCATCTTCTCTTTGAATTAAGTTGCAAGCCTCCTTACTATCAGACTCCAGTCTAGCGTTCCTCAAACCATGCAGCTGACACAACTGCAGACCTTCTAACAAAGCCCAGAGCTCACCATGAAGAATGCCACCATGACCAATCCATTTCAGAGCACCCCACATCCAGGTACCTACCTTCATGATTACGACAAACCACCCCAACAGATAAACCAGTGCTCCCACTCAAACCAGCACAATCAACATTAACTGTAAAACAACCAGGAGGAGGTTTATCCCAGCAAATCCATTTTGGGGACTTAACAAGTTTAGAAACATCAAGAGACACAATCTTCTGCATCTGTGTAGCCATTTTCCAAATGAGCCAATGAGCCTCATTAGGCATTTCAAAAGCATCTTCATGTATTTTCTTGTTATGCCATAACCAAATACTGGAAATTGCAGTAACAAAAAGCAGAGACCAATCAATACCAGAACCACCATACCAGTTCCTTCCACTGATATTGTTCCCTACCCAATCTTGAACATTAGTTGCAAAAAGTTCCTCCCAAAGAGAAGGTAAAACAAGCTTCTTCCAAATAGCTTTAACCCAAAGACAATCCCTCACAGCATGTAAAGAGGATTCACAAGAATGAGAGCAGAAAGGGCAAGAAGCAAAAGGAATAATACCTCTAGTAAATTTCAATTTATTTGTGCAGAGCTTATCTTTATAAAGCAACCAAATCAGTGTCCTTCCTCTCTTAGTGCCTTTAAGAGACCACACCTTCTTCCAGACTCTGTTGCTCTCCACAGAAGCACCATTTTCACTAAGAGGCTCATAAGCAGAAGCTACTGTATACTGCCCAGAACCTGATAGTTGCCACACCATCATATCATTCTGGGTTGAATCACTCTCAAAAGTAATACCAGCAAGCAACTCAAGAATGCCATTTGGGAGAATGACTTCTAACAATTCCAACCTCCACCCCTGATCCTCCTTCCAATAATATTCAACAGGCCACATAAGCTCCTCATCATTAATGTCCACCATGGCAAAATCAGCAAGTTTGAACTTCCCTACCCAAGAGTCCAACCAGAAAAGGGTATTTTTACCATTTCTGACATTCATTACCATACCCTTACTAGTAGCCTTTATAGCATTAAAAAGGTGTATCCACACCCTGGAGTGATGACTCTTCAGGGGTTGATAACCATACTTATGCCTAAACACACTAGCACAGAGGGAATTTGGGTCTTTCTTCACTTTCCACCCAGCTTTCCCCAACATAGCAATGTTGAAATCAGCCAAATTCTTAAACCCTAGTCCACCTTTATCCTTGGGGAGAGTAACAGTCTCCCAACTCACCGGAGACATTTTAGCTTTAGCCTCAGAGCCCCCCCCCCCAGAGAAACCTTCTACAAGATTTATCAATTTAATTCACCACAGACTTCGGGAGTATAGTGGTTTTCATAGCATAACTAGGTAGAGCTTGAAGCACAGAATGAACCAGCACAGCTCTGCCTGCAAGAGAAAGTTGAGCAGCTTTCCACCCAGCCAATCTTTTCCTAACTTTGTCAATGAGGAACTGAAATTTACTAGCATTGAAACTCTTGTGAACCAGGGGCATACCCAAATGCATACCCAAGTCCTCAGTGATACCAATACCTAGCAGATTACTCAGCTCCCTAGCTTTCCTCTTAGGCACACAAGGCGCAAAAAAGATCTTAGACTTATCCAAATTTATCATCTGCCCAGTGAGATCACAAAAGTCATCAAGCACTTGCTGCATAACCCTCATCTGTCTCTCAGTGGCTTCACCAAATAATATCAGATCATCTGCAAAGAAGAGGTGAGTTATTACTACCCCTCCCCTTGCACACTTCACCCCCTTCCAATCACCTCTTTCAACAGCTTGTTCAATTCCTTGTGCTAGCAATTCCATAGTAAGCAAAAACAAATAAGGAGAGACAGGATCACCTTGTCTCACTCCTCTTTGAGGCTTAAAGGCAGGTTGTTTTACACCATTCCATAACACACTAAAAGTGATGGAGCAAACAGAGTCCACTATTAGGGAGCACCAATTATCTGGGATCTTCATTTGCGTCAAAATGGACCTTAGAACACTCCACTTGACCTTGTCATAAGCTTTGGCAAGGTCAATTTTAATTGCCAAGCTCCCTTTCCTGCTCTTCATGTGATGCATTGTGTGTATGAGCTCCTGAGCAATCAATATATTGTCACTTGCCATTCTTTTAGCAAGAAAACTAAACTGGTGAGGATGAATAACTCTCTGCATAATAGGTCTAAGCCTCTGAGTTACCAACTTAGTCACAATCTTTAAGCTCACATTGCATAAGCTGATGGGTCTTATCTGACCAAAGTTCTCAGGACACTCAGTTTTAGGAATGAGAACAAGAAGAGTATCATTAATCCCTTCAGGGAGTCTTCCTTCTCGGAGAGCTGAAATAACCATATTAATAACTGATATCCCCACAGTAGACCAGCATTGTTGATAAAAAATAGGGAATGACCCCATCAGAACCAGGGCTTTTAAAGCTCCCCATAGATTGAACCACCTTAAGGACTTCAGCTGGAGTAACATCTGCTTTGAGAGACCCAATCTCTTGACTTGAGAGAATCCCACCTTGCCAAACAAAATCAAGGGCAGATTGTTGAGGATCAGAATAGAGGTCTTTGAATTACAAAGCCATTTCTTGTTTCAGTCTGACCTCATCATCACACCAACTATTGCCATCTAACTTGAGCATACAAATCTTACTCTTCCTCCTTCTTACAATAGTTGTTAAGTGAAAGAATTTAGAATTCCTATCACCTAACAATGTCTTGTCCACTCTAGCTTTTTGAAACCAAAACAATTCCTCCTGAGCAAGCACCACATTGTACTGATCTTGAAGGTCCTTTTCTAGTTCCAGTAAGAATTTGTTCTCTTTGGAAGCAAGGGCTCCCTGAACACCATTAAGCCTGGCCAACAACACCCTTTTCCTAGTAAAAATATTGCCAAAAACATTCACATTCCAGCTTTTAAGACTAGTAGTGAGTTGCTGCACAGAATTAGCAAACCGAACTAGGATCCCAATTGTCAGCCACCACCTCATGAAACTGCTCATCAGTGAACCAAGCAAGCTCCATCCTAAAATGTTTTAGGGTAGGAGCAGGGGTTAGAAGACCATGAGTAACCACCAATATTGGATGGTGGTCAGAATTCACCATAGTAAGATGCTTCACAATTGCTTATGGAAATAACAATCTCCATTCCTCATTACAACAAGCCCTGTCAATACGTTGGCTAATCCTCTTTCCCAAGCACTGAGAGTTAGTCCAAGTAAATTTTGGTCCAGAAAACCCAAGATCAACAAGACTACACTCATTCAAAGAATCAATGAAAGCAGCACAGTTCTTAGAACTGGCTACCCTCCCACCTCTCTTCTCATTAGCTGAGCTAACTTGGTTAAAATCGCCAGCTAGAAGCCAAGGGAGAGAGTGAGAGCGAGCAAGAGCCACTAAATAACCCCATAACTCATCTCTATTAAGAGGATGGGGGCTGGCATAGATAGCAGAAAAAAGCCACTCCTTCTGATTAACTCTACGAATTAACCCAGAAATTACCTGATTAGTGATTGAGAGAACCTCAATCTCCACAGTATTGTTGTTCCAAAACAACCAGATACCTCCAGCAAAACCATTTGCCTGTTGGAATAGATGCCCTAGAGGCAATCGTAGATTTAGTATGAACAATGTTTTGGCTAGAATATTCATTTATTATTTATGGCGATATTTAATATAATGAAGTCCTTAGATAAATTGTGTTATTTATCTTAAATGTCCCTAGTCCATTATATTGATTAACAGGACAATCAAATATAGACTAGTATGTGGGTAGATTGATATGGAGATATCAAGTCTAACACATGGGTATGCATTAGGAGTAATGGCATACTGGATTGACCCACAACGAAAAGGATACATTAAATTATGTGAAGTCACAATCGCTTTTCGTAGTGCTAATATTATTGCAATCCTTAGACTTGAAGTCACTAGATACTCTAGTTGTGAAATATTGCGCTTTGATGTTATCAAACGTTACACCGTAACTGGGTAATTATAAAGGTGGCTATCGGGCGTGATAGGAAGCAAGCTTAGAGATCGTAGTGATGTAGATAGGATTTGTCCCTCCTACATAATAGGGGTAAATATCCACGGCCACTCGAGGGATGAGGCTTATTGAATGTCTGGCCAGACTCAGATAAATTAATATGGAGATATTAATGTTATCTGCAAGCATAAGCGTATTCCCAGGATCGAGGAACTATGGATTGGATATACGAGTGTGACTATTTATGTCTCGTGTCCAATCCGGATATGGAGACAAAGGGATAATGCAATATGACATATTGGGCACAAAGGTTTGTCGGGATCACTGACTATTTCTATTGGTTGGGTTGCATGGATGTGTTGCTAGACACCGCTCCATGTTAGTAATAGTTACTACCAACTATATAGAAACCTATGGGGTCACACGTCAAATAGAGTAGAGCTAGATTTGGGATTAATTAATATGGATTAATTAATAGAAGGATCATTGTGCAACACCTTGCAAACTTAGTAGGACTAATTTGCAAGGAAGGGAATAGTTCTAGTTCATCTAGAATTAGGAAACTCTTTTATGGAAACAACAAGGAGTTGTTGGAGTATATAAAGGAGGCTCTAGCTTCCTTCCCACTACAAGAGTTATTAATCATACACAAAGAGTGGGAGAGAGCAAAAGAGAGAGCAAGACAAGAGCTAGGGCCGAAACCCTAGCCCCGTCCGCCCCCCCTACCCGACGGCAAGAAGGGAGGCCGCCCCTCCTTCGTTGCCTTGTTGCTTGGTTGCTTTGATCCTCATCCCTCTTCCTCCAAGGTTCAAGCTAGCACTTGATTGAAGGAAGAATCTAGATCTCACCTCTAGACGTGGATCAACCGTAGAGACGAGGACATCATTCTTCGTGTGATCTCACAAATCAAAAGGTACACATCTTCTATGTCCTTAATCATGTTATGATGTCTCTTCCTGTGATCCTTGGTGGGCTTTGAGTAGGATTAATTTTTGTTATTCCGCTGCGTTACCTACGTCAAATCCCAACAGTGGTATCAGAGCCACAGGTCGTAGAGCATAACATGATATTATGTGTTTACGATTTCAGTTCATACACCGTATTATTGTTTATTACGCGAAAACTGAAAAATTGGCATAGTAGATGCAATATTGAATTTGATTCAATCAAACAAGACCCAATTTAACATTGGATGTTAGAATTGGTGAGTTTAATCACATATGATGTGAATAATTGGGTTCTTGAAAAATTAGGGTTCATGGGCACATGATTGAAAAGGGGTTTTCAATTATGGAAACAAAATTATGGAATTAAATCCATATGGAAACAACCTTGCTTGGGCAACAAGGAAGGAGGAAGGGGACTAGGGCCGAAACCCTAGCCGCCCGCCCCTCCCTTGGGCGCCAAGCAAGGCCGCGGCCCCCCCTTGGGCGTGCGGCGGTCCTAGGGTTCGGGCCATTGGCTTGAACCCTTTGGACCGTTGTGAAACCCTAGTTGCCCAATTTTATTAAAATTAAACAAGCGCGTTAAAAATTGGTTTTAACTGTATTATGTGCTTTATTGCATGGTGGATGGATATGGCCTAGGATTGTGGATGTTTATTGTTTTGTGGTTTGGTTTACGGCCTGCGAGCTGATCAAATTAATGTAATAATTAATTAAGTTTTACGGCCTGCGAGTCGTTCTTTTTCTCCTCGACATGTGAGGCTTTTATTATTTATTTATTCTAGATGTTAGGCTAGAATTAGAAATATTTAGATGATAGCCAAGAGCATGGAGAAGAAGACCGGAGAACCAAAGGAGCCAAAAGACATCCCTAGGCGCGCAGCTATGGTGGAGCACATGGAGATGAGCTCGGCACTTTAGGGCAATTAGATATTATCATTGGCTTGATAATATCATTAGTCTAGAGGCCATATCCATGCCACGTTTTTTTATTTTGTGGATGTTTATTATTCATGCCTTGTTATTTACTTTGTGTGTATGGCGCTACAAGCAAAACGATAACAAGATAATAATAAACAAGGTTGGTCTTTTATTGTGGATAGCCCAATCCAAATAAGTAGACCATGTTGATAAAGATCAACCAAACAAATTAAAAGAAATCCCTCAATTAAATATTGCGTTTTGCCTTCTCTTGCCAAAACACCCTTCATGATCGTGGACTATTAAAATTCGGGCTTGCCAAAGCAAGGCGATTTTAATTTTTCATGATGTGTTGCGGACGACGCAAGCTAGTAATGCGTGTATGTTGAAAACAAGAGGTTGGACGCAACTAGGCAAGAATCAATTGGATTGATGAGCTTAGAGGCATGACAATTAGGAGTTATCCAATTGGATAAAGAATAAAAGGAAATTATTCACCTAATTGGACCAAGAGTTGCATGGGATGCAATTGGAATGGTTCCTACCTAAATAACCAATTCTTGGGTGACTTGCCAAAGCAAGCTCAAGAAGAAGTGAAATAAGGATCTTGGACCCACTAGAAAGTATAAAAGATATTTTCCGCTTTAATGGTGAGGGCTATTAAACCGAGAAAAATAGTGGGAGCTATATTTGATGATCTAGCCATTGTTAAATATAGTCAAATTGTTCAAAATACTAAAATTGCATATTTCTCGTTTTTGTAGAATTCCAAATGGCAAACAACAACGCATCGAGTTCATCCCTACGATCTGTCCTTGAGAAGGATAAATTGTCTGGAACGAATTTCCTTGACTGGTACAGAAACTTGAGGATTGTCCTCAAGCAAGAAAAGAAGCTGTACGTCTTGGACACTCCAATTCCAGACCCACCACAAGATGAGTCTCTATTAGCGGAAGTAAGGGCACGTCAGAAACATATTGATGATTCTAATGACGTGACTTGCCTCATGCTTTGTACCATGACTGGTGAGCTTCAGAAGCAACACGAGAACATGGAAGCCTATGATATGATCATACACTTGAAACAATTGTTTCAGGAACAGGCAAGGCATGAGCGCTATGAAGTGTCTAAAGCATTGTTCAAAAGTAGTCTTGCAGAGGGGAATCCAGTAGGCCCTCATATACTCCGAATGATCGGGTACATAGAGAACCTTGAGAGACTGGGGTTCCCACTCGGCCAGGACTTGGCGACTGATCTCGTCTTGCAATCGTTGCCTGACAGTTATAATCAGTTCATCATGAACTATAATATGAACGAGATCAACAAGTCTTTGCCAGACTTATTGAACATGCTAAAGACAGCTGAGCAAAGCATCAATAAAGGCAAGGGCAAGGCCATAATGATGGTACACAAGAAGAAGGGCAAGTCAGTTGCATCTACTTCAAAGGGAAAACGCAAGAAAGTTGCAAAACCCAAGGATGCCCTAAAGCCTAGTGGAGGCGTGGCTAAAGGTGAGTGTCACTACTGCAGCCAGCCGGGTCACTGGAGGAGGAATTGCCCTAAATATCTGGAGGATAAGAAGCTTGGAATAGTGATTCCACCACCACCAGGTATTTATGTTATAGACATCAATCTCTCTATTTCATCATCCTGGGTATTGGATACCGGATGTGGTTCTCACATTTGTCGTAATGTGCAGGATTTGAAAAGAAGTAGAAGATTGCGAAAAGGGGAGATAGACTTGCGCGTCGGGAATGGAGCAAGGGTTGCTGCATTAGCTGTAGGCGTTTATGAGCTATCTTTGCCTTCTGGACTTATTTTAGAATTAGACAATTGCTTTTATGTGCCTGCTATGAGCAGAAACATTATTTCCGTTTCTTGTTTGGACGAGAAAGGTTTTTCTATTTCAATAAAGGACAAGTGTTGCTCCATTTATTTTGATAGTATGCACTATTGTAGTGCGCATTTGTCTAATGGATTGTATATCCTTGATCTTAATAATCCAATCTATAACATAAATACTAAAAGGATTAAAACTAATGATTTAAATCCTACATATCTATGGCACTGTCGTTTAGGCCATATAAATGAGAAACGCATATCTAGACTCCATAAGGATGGACTACTAGACTCATTTGATTTGGAATCATATGAGACATGTGAGTCTTGTTTATTGGGAAAGATGACAAAGTCCCCTTTCAATAAGAAAGGTGAACGGACTAGTGAGTTATTGGCACTCATACATACTGATGTATGCGGGCCATTCCCCACGCCTGCCAGAGGTGGTTATACCTACTTCATCACTTTTACTGATGATTTCAGTAGACATGGATTTGTATACCTTATGAAGGCCAAATCCGAATCCTTTGAATTGTTCAAGGAATTCAAGAGTGAAGTAGAGAAGCAACTTGGCAAAAGTATTAAAGCTCTACGATCGGATCGTGGAGGAGAATACTTAAGCCAAGAGTTTGATGAGTATCTTAGAGAGTGTGGGATAGTATCCCAGCTCACTCCACCCGGAACACCACAATGGAATGGTGTATCTGAGAGGAGGAATCGCACTTTATTAGATATGGTGCGATCTATGATGTCTCAAACAGACCTTCCGATATCCTTTTGGGGACATGCTCTAATGACGGCAGCTTTTACCATTAACCGTGTTCCATCCAAATCAGTCATGAAGACGCCATATGAGATATGGACTGGGAGGCGTCCCATAATGTCGTTTATGAAGATTTGGGGCTGCGACGTTTATGTAAAGCGTTTACAAACAGACAAACTCGGGCCTAAAGCGGATAAGTGTAAATTTGTGGGATATCCTAAGGAGACTAAAGGATATTATTTCTATAACCCTACCGAAAACAAAGTGTTTGTTGCTCGGACCGGCGTGTTTCTAGAAAGAGAACTAGTCTCTAAAGAAGCTAGTGGGAGGGTTGTAGAACTTGAAGAAATTCATGAACCACAAACCACTGAACCAATAATGGAACATGAACAGGAACCACAAGAAGTTGTGGAAGAGCCTGTTCAGGTAACACAGGAACTCCGTAGATCAGGAAGAGTGCGTCATGAGCCAGAGAGGTATGGACTTCTCGTGACTGAGCCCGATGACGTACCACTCATGGATGATGAGCCTGCAAACTATGGAGAAGCCATGAGTGGCCCAGACTCTAAGAAGTGGCTAGAAGCCATGAGATCCGAAATGGATTCCATGTACACCAACAAAGTATGGACTTTGGTGGAACCACCTGAAGGGGTTCGACCCATAGGGTGCAAGTGGGTCTTCAAGAAGAAGACCGACATGGATGGCAAGGTAGTTGCCTATAAGGGGCGATTGGTGGCCAAAGGTTATAGACAGATTCATGGTATTGACTATGATGAGACCTTTTCACCAGTCGCCATGACTAAATCCATTCGAATCTTACTTGCTATTGCAGCATACTACGACTATGAGATTTGGCAAATGGATGTCAAAACAGCGTTCCTTTATGGGAACCTCCTTGAGGATGTGTACATGACACAACCAGAGGGTTTTGAGGATCCGGAGAATGCCAATAAAGTCTGTAAGCTGCAAAGATCCATTTATGGATTAAAGCAAGCTTCTAGGAGCTGGAATCGACGTTTTGATGACGCGGTCAAAGAGTTTGGCTTCATCAAGAACGAAGATGAGCCTTGTGTTTACAAGAAGGTTAGTGGGAGCTCTATAGTATTTCTGGTCTTGTATGTGGATGACATACTAATCATTGGCAATGATATTCCTACTCTGCAATCTGTTAAAGATTGGCTAGGAAAGTGCTTTGCAATGAAAGACTTAGGAGATGCAGCCTATATACTTGGTATAAAGATCTATAGAGATAGATCTAAAAGGTTGCTTGGCCTAAGTCAGAGTACATATGTTGACAAGGTGTTGAAAAGGTTCAACATGCAAGATTCCAAGAAGGGATTCTTGCCCATGTCACATGGAGTCACTCTGTCCAAGAATGACTGTCCCTCCAACGAGATGGAGAAGGACCGCATGAGCAGGATACCCTATGCTTCGGCCATAGGATCCATCATGTACGCCATGCTATGTACTAGACCAGACGTATCATACGCGTTGAGTATGGTGAGCAGATATCAGTCCAATCCGGGTGAGAGTCACTGGATTGCTGTCAAGAACATCCTAAAGTACTTAAGAAGAACAAAGGATGTGTTCTTGATATTTGGAGGAATGGAAGAGCTAAGTGTAAAGGGTTACACTGACGCAAGCTTCCAAACCGACAAAGATGATTACAGATCGCAGTCTGGATACGTGTTTTGCTTGAATGGAGGAGCTGTGAGCTGGAAGAGTTCCAAGCAAGGCACAGTTGCTGATTCTACAACAGAAGCTGAGTACATTGCTGCTGCGGAAGCGGCAAAAGAGGCAGTATGGATAAAGAAGTTTATCACTGAGCTCGGTGTGGTCCCTAGCATAGTGGATCCCGTAGAGTTGTACTGTGACAACTCTGGGGCAATCGCACAGGCAAAGGAACCAAGATCGCACCAAAAGTCAAAGCATGTACTTAGGAGATTCCATCTTATTCGTGATATGATCGATCGAGGAGATGTGAAGATATGCAAGATTCCGACAGATGACAACGTGTCAGATCCGCTTACGAAACCTCTTGCGCAGCGAAAGCATGAAGGGCACGCCAGATCTATAGGCATACGAGATGCGCCAGATTGGCTCTAGTGCAAGTGGGAGACTGTTGGAATAGATGCCCTAGAGGCAATCGTAGATTTAGTATGAACAATGTTTTGGCTAGAATATTCATTTATTATTTATGGCGATATTTAATATAATGAAGTCCTTAGATAAATTGTGTTATTTATCTTAAATGTCCCTAGTCCATTATATTGATTAACAGGACAATCAAATATAGACTAGTATGTGGGTAGATTGATATGGAGATATCAAGTCTAACACATGGGTATGCATTAGGAGTAATGGCATACTGGATTGACCCACAACGAAAAGGATACATTAAATTATGTGAAGTCACAATCGCTTTTCGTAGTGCTAATATTATTGCAATCCTTAGACTTGAAGTCACTAGATACTCTAGTTGTGAAATATTGCGCTTTGATGTTATCAAACGTTACACCGTAACTGGGTAATTATAAAGGTGGCTATCGGGCGTGATAGGAAGCAAGCTTAGAGATCGTAGTGATGTAGATAGGATTTGTCCCTCCTACATAATAGGGGTAAATATCCACGGCCACTCGAGGGATGAGGCTTATTGAATGTCTGGCCAGACTCAGATAAATTAATATGGAGATATTAATGTTATCTGCAAGCATAAGCGTATTCCCAGGATCGAGGAACTATGGATTGGATATACGAGTGTGACTATTTATGTCTCGTGTCCAATCCGGATATGGAGACAAAGGGATAATGCAATATGACATATTGGGCACAAAGGTTTGTCGGGATCACTGACTATTTCTATTGGTTGGGTTGCATGGATGTGTTGCTAGACACCGCTCCATGTTAGTAATAGTTACTACCAACTATATAGAAACCTATGGGGTCACACGTCAAATAGAGTAGAGCTAGATTTGGGATTAATTAATATGGATTAATTAATAGAAGGATCATTGTGCAACACCTTGCAAACTTAGTAGGACTAATTTGCAAGGAAGGGAATAGTTCTAGTTCATCTAGAATTAGGAAACTCTTTTATGGAAACAACAAGGAGTTGTTGGAGTATATAAAGGAGGCTCTAGCTTCCTTCCCACTACAAGAGTTATTAATCATAACACACAAAGAGTGGGAGAGAGCAAAAGAGAGAGCAAGACAAGAGCTAGGGCCGAAACCCTAGCCCCGTCCGCCCCCCCTACCCGACGGCAAGAAGGGAGGCCGCCCCTCCTTCGTTGCCTTGTTGCTTGGTTGCTTTGATCCTCATCCCTCTTCCTCCAAGGTTCAAGCTAGCACTTGATTGAAGGAAGAATCTAGATCTCACCTCTAGACGTGGATCAACCGTAGAGACGAGGACATCATTCTTCGTGTGATCTCACAAATCAAAAGGTACACATCTTCTATGTCCTTAATCATGTTATGATGTCTCTTCCTGTGATCCTTGGTGGGCTTTGAGTAGGATTAATTTTTGTTATTCCGCTGCGTTACCTACGTCAAATCCCAACATTGCCTCCACCTTCTCCACATTTGTGAATCCATATCTTCTGCAGATAGTTGAAGCATGAGAACTATCTACCCTTGGTTCAACAATAACCAGAACATCGGGGTTATGAACCCTACATAGCTCCAATAAGGAGCGCATTGTCTCGTCATTGCCTATCCCTCTGCAATTCCAAGACAACAACCGCATTGGATTAGTTTGAAGAGGGTGGCCAGCCAACTGGCTGGGAGTGAAACACTCTTCAAATCTCGCGTGAGCATCCTCTGTCGCAACGGGAGGGACAATCTTAGCTCCGTTAGCCATACTGGTTCGATTGGCGGATTGAACCACCGTTGAATCGAGAACTCCACCATGTCGACCCACCTGGCCGCCTAAATGAGTGCCGGTGGAACCCAATCCTGCCCCACTACCAAATTGATTTCGTCGTGAGAAAGTTCTTTGTGTAGAAGACCGTCCATCGCCTTCACCACGATTATCCTTCCGAGCCGACGACCCAACCTGAAAGTCTCGATTCAAAAGCGTGTTGCTATTGAGAACCCCCAAAGGTTTACGGAAATTAGGGTTCTCACTATACTCAGCGTTGAACTTGTTCTTCCCCTTTTTAGACTGATATATGGCTCTATTATTGCCAATTGTACCCAATCGCACGGCTGAAACTCCTTCCTTCATAACCGATTGTGACGACCGTTGACCTCTATGCTCTTCCGTTGGATCAACTGCGAGTGCGTTGAACCTAGATCCAACGGCCCCTATTCCATCGGATCTCGGCCGCTCCATACCCGGCTTCATGGGCGGATCTGGGTCAACATCCGAAGGGGTATCCAACAAATTTGGATCAGCCCGATTACCCGGCTTCTTCATCTTCTTCGCCTTATTCAAATTCCGACGAGCTCTAGCAATCATCCATGGACCAAACTCCGGTCGATCGCCGGCCTTCTCAGGCTCCGGCGATGAGCCTCCGTGATTAACTAATTCCTGCATTGAATCCTCCTTGAGCTTCGGTTCACTTCCACCGTCTATAGCACAGGTCTCTCTCCGATGCCCAAACTTACCACAACTGAAACAAATCTTATCCAAACCTTCATATTCAACAAGGATCTCCTTCCCATTCACAACAATTGCAGGTAGCAGAGACTGAGAGAGATCCATCTCCACACAGATCCTCGCATACTTCCCTCTCACCGCTGCAATTGTTGCGAGATCGACTCGAAGAGGCCTCCCAAAAGCTCGCCCTAGTTCCATAAGGAGGTCTTCGTCAAAATATTCCAGCGACGCACCCCGGAGCCTCACCCATACCGGTGTCGTAACCACCTCCACAGAAAACGGATCAAAATGAGGTGACCACTTCCTCAGCGACGCACCCCGGAGCACCATCCATGGACCTCCAAGGAGGACTCGCTCGTAGTCCTCCTTACAGTAAAATCTTACACAGAAGTAACCATTTGCCATATATATCAATTCAAACCCCCAGAACAATCGCCACTTAGCTGTTAAACGATCGTGCATGAACGAATACTCCGGTAGCTTCCCCAGGATTCGAATAATTAGTGCGCGGCTCCAAGGCCGGTGAAGCTTTTGCAGAGTCGATCCTTCGATTTTGAAGCTCACTCTACCGTCGGGCATCTTTTCACAGGAATTCCCGACGAAGGTAGATCTGGATCAGACACCAAACCTAACTCCTCCATGTAAATCCCCACTGGAGTCTTTCGAATAGTCTCCGCAAACGAACGAGTACCTCCCGATCCATCTATGGTGGAATCGTCGCCTCCGGTTACGAACCGGCGCTTGAAATTCGATTGAGAGCAACGAATGGTGTTCTCTAGATCCACTCCGATCATCGGCGATGGTGGCGGAGGAGGCTCCGCCGTGATTTGCGGAAAAGTGTGTTCACCGTTCATAACGGCCTAGAGAGAGGTGGGAGCGATTTTCTAGAGAGAGAAAAAGTTATTTAGAGAAAGAATCATACTAGTTAAAATTTAGCTAAACAATAATTTTATTGTTGGAGATGCTCTAACCACTAACAATCTGCTAACTCACCACTTAACAAAATAGGACTGATTAATTACATTCCTGACCCCTAACTTCTGTACAATAACATTTTAGCACCTGCACTATGTACTAGTCCTTAAGAGCCCCCTCAAACTCAGCTCAAATGAGATGCAGTTTGGATTGAAGCACCAAAAAAGGAGAATGAGACAAAGATTTTGTAGAAATATCAGCAATCTGGTCTTGAGAAGCAGCATACTACACTTGAACATGAGATTTGACCACTATTTCTCTAATATAATGGTAGCTTACTCAATATGTTTCGTTCTGGCATGAAACACGAGAGTCATAGCCAAACACATAGCAGATTGATTATCACAGAGCAATAAAAGAGGTAAAGAGGACTGAATACCCAATTCTGCCAGCAAGAATGTAAACCATCTGACTTCAGCAGCAAGACCGGCAAAGGCTTTGTACTCCGCCTCTGTGGTGGACCTAGCCATAGTAGGTTGTTTCTTGAGCACCAAGAAATGACATTATTGCCCAAAAACACACAATAACCAAAAGTGGATCTCCTATCTTCTTTGCAGCACCAAGATATACATTATCCACTTGGACCACTCAAAAAATTTGAAGACGCTAAGGAACAGTAGTTGAGAGTATGAACTGCGAATGTGACAACTTTTCGCCTTCAACATGTCCATGCATATGTAGTATGACCAGCCATAGCCATATACGATAACCTAAAATAGAGCAAGAAATGTTAAGTACGCTAATAAAAAATAGATGATCCAGTAAAGTACAAGGGAAACAGTCGTCTCGTTTGGACTGTTACTAAGGTAGCCAGGTATCGCCTGTAGCAATATCGAGTGAGATTAAGAACCATTTACCTAACATTGTGATGCTAAGGCATCACTAACGGTGGAGACCACATCACAAAGTACCTAAACAATCCAAAAATAATATTGTTTGTACCTCAAGAAACGTTAACTCTCAAAATGTACGATTAAGTGTACATAAAATAATCCATGTTATTTTAGCACCCAGTCAACGTCTGTCTTACCAATGAGACACAATCATGTTACTATTATGCTAAGCTCTATATACCTACTGTATTATGACTTACAATACACTGCAACAAACAAATAAAATGTGATCCCAACAAAGAACCAAACAAATGAGAGGCATATATGAGAAAATACAAGTATAGCCACAATGATGTAGCAGTTGCAAATTTTCTTAGCTATAATTATACTTATAAATCATTGTACACTAAACAATATAGTCAGCTTGCAACTGGTACAAGATAATTTTCATAAGTCGGGATAAAACCAAAGGCTAAGGAGAGGGAAAATAAAAGATTTCTGCAAATCTTTTCAAGAATCGACTCATTCCCAGGAGCAAGTTCCATAAGAGCCAGTCCCAAATTCCCAATTCACAACGGAAGCAACAAATCGAATACTGAAACATGAAGATACGGACTTAACGCTGTAGAAGACTCAATCTAGAACTTAGAATACCCATAATGTACAGTCAGTTAATGATAGGTCACATGTTATATTTTCAAATGGAACTAGAAATTCACAAGTATATAGGATATACATTTGACATCTTATTATACCTTCTTATATGTTATATATGCAGAAATATCGTAGTGTTTTGAAGAAACAACCCATCTCAATGAGATATAGAACATGGTAGTTGGAAAAAGCGTACTAAATCCCTCTATGTATAACCTGTATCATAGATTTTCAAGATAATTCAAAACGGTGTGCCAGAGGACCAGCTGCCTCCTTAAGGGAATAACGGGTCGGAGCACTAACTCTTGTTGTCCTAATTTTATTTTATTTTTTGATATGTAATCGAGCTGTTATAAAAGCAAATAAGTAGAGTTTACAAGGGAACTGACATATCATGCCATCATAACACAGCAGAAAATACAGTTGGCATGTCCTACCAAACAGAACATAACTCTCTCAAACAACAAATAGGTGGATCCCATTCTCTGGATAGCTATTTCGATTGGTTATCCTAAACAGAATCAAGAGGAATAACATAACCTCTATGTGGGGGACCTCAAAAGTCGAGTTTCCCTTTAAATTGCAAAATCGATGCCTGCATTTCAATTTCTCACATCTCTACCCCCTCGAGCACGGGCAAGTCCCTAGTAATAGAATAAATGAACTAGAGGAAATTTAGGAGCAAAGTAATACTCCTTGCAAGTTAACATATTAAGACATCTCTTTCCGATATTGACAACCATCTAATCTTTTTGTTCACACTCACTCTTCCGTGTCCGCCAACATCTTACAAGTATATTAGAGATAACAAATCCACAATTATCATTTTCGAGAGATTTATGGTGAAACATGAGTAACGAAGAAGATTAAGATCAACCAAGATCATTTCAGGTGATCAAACTCTCTATTTTGGGTATAGTTTTGTAGATTATTACATACAGTTTTATACAATGAGTGTTTGGATATTAATTAAGAGTATTGATATATGAATAAACAAAATTTAAAATGAGTGACCGTGATGACGAGAGAGAAGGATATACTACATCACCATCACTTATTTGAAAGCAAATTATTCATATACGAATAATGACTGGTTAACAAACCAAACCGATTAGTCCAGTATGCTTACAGAGACTTCAGAGTTCAGACCAATACATACCACCAACTATTAACAGGGTGCCCGTAATCCAAAAGTTATAATACATCCATAATAGCAGTATAGCAATTAGTCATACAATAAAAAGTTTAGGTTGTCTCCCAGGTATATAACTGAGCCGCAACAGCTCACTATCATCACAAATGCAAAAAATAAGATTTCAGTTGCTTAGTTCACAATATTGTCCCAGAGTAACATATGAAATTGACCAAGTTTGAACCTTTTGTATACGATCAACAAGGTCATGGACAAGCAGGCTATTCGAACATAACAAGGCCAAGAATAATAACCAAGTTTTTTATGTCATAAAGTAGCGGATCAAGATCTCAACCTTTTTAGGGGACCTGTAATTACTAGAAGAAAGCCATCTTATGGTTGTATGTGTATTAAGAGAGACAGTGCTGCCAGTGCATCCCCTTAACTTCTTATCGGGGTATCGATTTCGTGTTTTCATCTCATCCAACTGTGTCAATATACTCTTTTCTAATATATTTTCCAGATTTCCTCCCGAGATCAGTACCCTTTTGTCATTTTGAGGTCATTGCAGTTTGGGATTCTCATAGAAAATCACAGGCCCCTACTTCAAACATCTCCTCAGTAAATAATCCGTATATACATAGTCTTTCCAAATTCATGAAAAGGAATATTGATGAATCAATATCCACTAGACAACTACTCGTTCTCACAATTTTCTTAAATCCCACTACTGAGATTGGCTAAATACGGATGCAGATATCCAAGTACATTTTCGACATTGGAAAATGCTCAATCAGTTTTCAATATATAATTATTATGAGGATATAACTTCTTCAAGCCTAGCATATCATAAACAGACAAACCGTACCTGGATCAGAAGATATAAGTGCTCCTCCGTCACAATAGGGGCCTGCTTGAACAGTGCCTGATGGTGAAACATTATGCTCTACTGCCTCGAGCACAAACAACAGAATCTGGTGTAAGGTCATATTCTGTTCCTTCGGCAGAATTGATTGGCTGATAAAACAAATCATCCACTCTCGAGGGCAATGTGGGCCCTGTTTGGTGTGTGACTTATAGGTCATTCTGGATTATAAGTTGAAGACAACTTATAAGCAGTGTTTGGTGTGTGGCTTATAAGCCGAACTTTTGATTTGGACCTTATAAAGTTCATAATATAAAAGTGAACTTAAGAAAAAGTTGGATTATTAAGCTTTTTTAGAACTTTTGGACTTGACAACTTTTACACCAAACACCCAAATCTTTTTTCTTCATCTCTGTTGTCGTAGGCTTTTTTGACATAAACTTATAAGTCAGCTTAAGTTGCAAATAAGTCATACCAAACTCACCCCTAGTTTACAAATCTTGTCTTCCGGTGTGAAATTATGCATCTACTTTCCCTTTCCAGGACATTGGACCATGTTACCTGGAGGACGGATCAATCCACTTTGTGGGATGAGAATGGGATTTCTTACGGAAAAAACCCTTCAGAGTGCTAGATGTGAAATCTCATGTATTTCTTCATTTATGGATGTCATAAGAACTCTTCTGTTTACTCTTTCAACTCAAAACTCCGGTATTTCCTATACTTTAGAAGAAGAAAAACTAAAAACTGGCGACTTGTAGAATAATTAACCTAAAATAGAGAAAAATTATCCAATCTGGGCACTAGTGTACCATGTTCAGAACATGGTAAAGCAACTCGCTAGGGCCTGAGAGAATTGTGCTAGTACAGCACTAGGCATGGTAATCATCTGACCGTTATCATTCCATGCTCTACTCAACTGGGCAGGGTACAATCAGCACTGTTATGTCATCATCTGATTTCTTTTGATTTCCAGACTACAGAAATTAATTAATTCTCTACATTGTTAAATTTTAGGTCCGCGAACCCATATTTCCCCTAACTGGTTTGGTGGAAGAGACTTCTGGAACAAGCAAACCAACTGAACGAGAATGTAGAGTGAGCCAAATGTTAATTCTCAACAGAACCAATTCCACCGGACTCCGCTTTGTATTTGTAATACTGCGATACAATCTTGTTCTTCACATCTAGACACATATCGATTAAGAAACTAAAGCTAAACACCTCGCCAAAGAAGGATTACTCGGCGAGATTGTCTATATACCACCTGAATGTCTTAGTGGTGGCGGGGTAGGATATAAGCACTGTCATGTGGCTCAAGTATCAAACCTATAATGATTATTGATTGTTATTCACCTCTAGACACAGATCGATTAAGAAACGAAAGCTGAACACCTAACCAAAGAAGATACATGTATCCAGAATAAGTTACTTGTGCAGATAAAATACAAGAGAGTAACGGTACCAGTTAAGTAGCATTCAAGAATTAAAGAAGCTTTAACAAACGGAAGTTCAAGAAAAGGAGTAAGACAAACCTTAAGCATTATGTTCTTTCCGACATAGCAGCCTTGTAACTACATATACCTTTTATTTTCTAGCCAGCAGCTACTAACTTCAGGACCGGCACGCATCAGGCAACATGGTGAGATGCAAAAAAAGATGGGAATGTGGTCTGCTTAAATTTGAGAGGATTCATCTCAAGCAAAAGCTGTACTTCCTCTCGTGATCATTATCGAGTAATATCTCGAAATTCATTATACCCTCCAACGAAAATGCAGCGGTTAGGTGCTACAGGCTCGTGCATATAAAGTCAAGTTCTCTTTCAAGACCCATCTAAAATATTCACCAAGCTCTTGTTTGGGCCTATCTATTCAAGGATGTCTCTAATATCTATTATTTCTATCACCAAAAAATATCAATCTTAGAAGGGTTGCTGCCAGCCTATTAGTGATCCTGGCAGTTCAGCAGTCATCCCAGTTCTAGCCTCTTCGTACCTAAGTCCAATGGAACTCTAAAATATTTTTCTTTCCAATAATAGAAAAATCTATGAGTAATAAAAGGGCGGTGGAATAGTGCTTTGTTCGCACAAGTGAGTTGAGGAGTTGATTGAATAGTAGCCAAGGGTCACAATCGAAGTATCGTCTAGAACTGATTAATGGCATCATCGTCAACTCCTCCCCTGTTAAGGTGAGTAAATGATGGGTGATTTTGAGGGCAGCTAAGAAGGGATTGAGAATGCCGAAGAACCTTCATTTCATGTAGAATGCGGAAATGTGTATGCTAATTTATGTCTTGTTTTACTTGAAACACATTGTAATGTACACGTGTATCACATAGGCAGAAAAGCGTAAAACCGAATAACCTGATATAAAAATAATCAAGAGAATTCGCGTCACAATTTTTTCCCAGCTTTTATTTACAGTCGTCACACAACCAGGTGATCTAGCATTGCAAGTGACTTCAAGAACTTTGAGCACCTTTTCTTGGGTAAACAGTGATACCCAAAAATTGCTTAAGCACCTCCTTGGAAGTCTCGTCTAACCCATCATCATCCAAAAGTTGAAACATATACCTTATTGTGCCGGTGCAAACCGCAATCCCTCTCTTACGCATCCTCTCAAGAGTCGTAACTGCCTTCAACATCTCTCTATTCTTCAGATATGCATCAGCAACAATGGAATACGAAAAGAAATTTGGCAAGCACCCATTTTCTTCCATTTGATGTAACATCTGATTTGCTTCATCAAATAGGCTTTTCTTACAAAGTCCATTCATCATGATAGTGTATGTTTGAACGTTAGGTTTTGGTCCTTTGGCAGAGAGTTTCGAGAAGAGCTCTCGAGCAGCGGTGTGTCTTCCATGTTTGCACAAACCATCCAGAATCGCATTATACATCACAATATTAGGCTCGAATTCTTCGTTTTCAAGCTGTTTCAAAAGTGTCAACGCTTCATCAAGCTGCTGGTTTTTGCACAAGCCATCCAACAGAGTAGTGTATGTGAACTGATCAGGAAACAGGCCTAGACGTTTCATGCTGTCAAGAAGAAGAAGAGCATCTGTTGTTCTTCCAACTTGACACAAGCCACCAATGAGAGTAGTGTAGGTAATTGTATCAGGAAGAACTTGCTTGCGAGTCATTTCCTGAAACACGTTCATAGCTTCACCAATCTGTTTGTGCTTGCAGTATCCATTGATCAAAGTACTGTAACTGACAACAATAAGAGTGTAACCCTTGGCTTCAATAGTATTAAGTAACTTTCTTGCCTTGCCAACCTGTCCTAGCAAACAATATCCATCCATTAGAGAGTTGTATGTGATGATATCTGGACGGCAGCCCACTTTAAGCATGAAAGCAACCACTTGCCAAGATTCCTTGACCCTCCCTTTTTTGCAAAGGGCGTCGATCATAATGTTGAACGTCTGGACATTGGGCGAGATATTCATGGCCAACATTTCATATAGCAATCTGGTACCTTGGCTCCACTGTCCGAAGTTGCAAACTCCCAGAATGAGGGACGTGTAAGTAACAACATTGGGGGAAATACCCTTGGAAATCATTTCAGAAAAGACGTTGAAAGCTTGGTCAAAGTGCTGGTCTATGCAGAGGCTATCAATGACAGTACTGTAAACAACTATGTTAGGCTCATAACCTGGAGTACTTTCCAACCTTCTGAGGAGGCGAATAGCTTGGGTTGTTCTGCCAGCCTTGCACAATCCATTGATGATGGCACTGCAAGTTATTAAATTGAGGTGATAGCCTTTGAGGAGTAATTCGTCAAAGAGCTGAATGGCATTGTCTACCCGACCACCGCGACAAAGGCCATCGATCAAACTAGTAAATGTTACGACATCTGGTTCATAACCTTGTTTGAGAATCCTACCCAGTAGAGAACAACCAAAGGCAACTCGATTTAGACGGCAGTAACAATTGATGGCGATGCTGAGTGTGTATAAATCAGGCCTAAGCTTGTGGTAGTGTTGTTCAGCTCCTAAAACATCCAAGTTGGAAAACAAATAAAGGGCGGTTGAATAGTGCTTAGTACGAACAAGAGAAGTGAGGAGTTGATTGAATTGGATGATTGGAGGAAGGGGTCGCATTTGAAGCATGGATTCAAACTGATTAATGGCATCATTAAGGTGAGTAGATGATGATTGATTTTGATGAGGGCAGTTATACAGGGATTGGGAATGAATCGAATGACTATGAATATTATTATTTGTGGTAAAAGAAGAATAGCAGAAAACAGGAACAAGGAAAGGAGGGTGGATTTTACCATTTCCTGAAGCAGCAACTATACGCGATAATCTCATCATCATCGCCGTCGCCGTCGCGTTCTTTCCAGGAATCAGAGCGGCGGCTGCTATAGAGAGATAACTCTGGATGGATGGATCAAGAAAGAGAATATTGTGGTAGCTTTCTTCGGATTAGACCTGAACAGGTCAAACTCAGCCCCAACTAAAATTACACCGAATACCAGTTCTCATCATGACTTTTATCATTATTCATCCGATAATTTGGATTACAAAACAATGCAATTTTTTGTTAAACTTTTTATGGTGTTGTAGAATAAAAAAAATTCCATAATACGGTGAAAAATATATTAAAAAATCGTATCGTTTTGCTATTCCAATCATTAGGTCAAAATAATAGTGAGACTATACATTACCTAGTTACCAAAATTTGAGGGTAGTAAATGTAAAATACCCATTACTTATTGCATACTAGGGCTGTTCGCGGGACGGTTTGGGCAAGTGAAACCCGTATTTTTGCCCCTATCCAAAGAGCTCGGGTTGGACAAATCATTATCCAAACCTGATCAAGTAATCGCCAAACCCAAACCTGACCGGACATTATGACTCGGCTCGGTTCGGCTCGATTTAGGCGGGTTTTATAATAACTACAATATGCATACAAGCAGTACACTACAATGATAGATTGACATCCTTAAGAATGGGTACACATACACAATAACAATGTGATACAACAGGTAAGTAATGTATTTGAACAAAAGAATGTCTATTTGTGTTTAAAAAGATATATTTGAGGACATTCCATTCATGTTTTCAGTAGGCAGCAGCTTTCTTACTCGGAAGACATCATGTTGACATTTAAACCCAACATAAAACCCAGCAATGAAGGATGATTATCAAAGACAATAGTAAAAGAAACTCAACTCAAATCATCCCACATTACTAACATCAATTCATCAATGTCCTTTACTCTCAGCTGTTAGAGAAAGAAATTCAGAAACAGGTTATGAGGAAACAACAGAGAACCCAATCATTATGTACAGAAATATTAGAATAATGGAAATATCTAGGAAAAACGTTGAAACTTATAACCATTCGGGGCAGGGCGGGTTTAGGCGGGTTTAAGAGAATGCCACCCATGCCCCACCCGAATTACGGCATGTATGGATATTCCAAACCCATAGTCACCCACTTAGACCTTATTTAACTATATCACAGGTCGATTGGACTCGGCCCGGGCGGGTAGGGCGGGTTAAACGGGTTTTTGAACAGCTCTATTGCATACCTTTAATGTATCAAATTTTTCACATTGCAACCCACATTTTTAGAATATGCTTATTGCATCCCCATTTACAATAGATCATATTTATTAAAATTGGAAAAATATTCCTTCGAAACACCATCCACAAATGGAGGGTTGTAGATAGTGCATTTTAGATACATCAACTGTCATCCACGTGGCAACCATCGGTAAGACTTATCAGTACTCCAAAGGTATTGTACACTTCCTTTATTCCATTTCCCTCTCTTATATGGGACTGTGAGACAGGGTCATTCGCATATGAATTATATGGGAGTCAAGGGGTCTAAGTTGCTTGGAGGTTAGAGTAAGGCTCGTCGTGCGCGAGCTGCAGTTACACTCACGTGCGACCCTTGTCAATTATTTGAGAGGCATGCAAAATACACGCCTATATATACGGTCGATTGTACTCGTTTGCGAGGCAGTTATATAACCGTCCCGTGCGGTCATGTAACTCCTCATAACGGTTGTCCAAAGACTAGTATATATAGGAGGTTGTCCTCTGAAAGAGATTCTGACAGTTTTGGATCATTCACCCTCTTGCTTACTGTCTCACTCTCAGATATCTGACTTGGCTTATTCTTACCTTTGCCCACTTAATCTCTTACTCTTGATTATTGTGCTTCGTTGGTTGTTCTTGTCTATTGCAGGTACACACTCAAATCCTTCTCCAACTTTCCCCGCATACAAGGGTATATTTGTCAACACATAAATTATACATAATACATTAACAATACAAATATAAAAAGGGTAAAAGACACTGACCACCCCTGGGTTTAGGGAAAAACCCACAGACCACCCCTGAGTTTTGGATAAAGACACTCCGTACCTTTTTTTGGATGGAAGCTAACAGTTGACTAACGCTGCGGGGAAAAAGACCACTTTACCCCTAAAATGTGATAAAATACCACATATATAAAACCCTATCTCTCATTCTCCCCATTCTAACCCTAATCTCTATCTCTCTCTTCCCCCTCATTTTCTCTTCCCTCTCCACCTTTGAAACACGGCCGCACTCTTCTTCCCTCTCACCTGTGAAACACGGCCGCAAGCTACATCATCACACGGTGAAGATCAAAGGCAACGACATGCTATGCTTCGCCAAAAGAGAGTCCACCACCACCACCGGATTCGTAACCTTAACGGCGGTAGTAGCGGCTGCGATTGTTCTGTGTTGTGGCAGAACGCGATTGAGGTACCGGAGGAACGAGCCCAGCTCCGACGAAGACGAACCCAGGTCCGGCGACTCCGTTCCGCCGTTTCCGCCAGCCGATTCGACGAGGGCTTCCCACCGAACTCCATCCCTCGCAGGTCTCTCTCTGTCTCCCTCTTTCTCTCTCTGTCTCTGTCTCTCCCTCTCACAGATCTCTCTCTGTCTCCCTCTCTCTCATAAATTTGATTGCTGGGTCGTGAAGTCCAAATTGAATCCAGATTTGCTTCTTCGGCAGAGACAAATTCGGGTCTGGATCTTCCGGGTACTGTCTCGACATCTTCATCCTCAGCCTCGATTCCCTCAATTGGGCTAGTATCAGAGATCTGGGTTCGAGGAATGTTAAGAAAATATCAGTTTTTGCCATTATTGATGATGGATTCAGAGCTTGTTCTGGTTCGTCGCTCTGTCTCTGAGAGATAGAGTTAGAGAGGGAGAGGTGTTGAGGGAGGCTGAGAGCTCTGTGCAGTGGAGGTACGTTTCTCTTGGTAGTGGTAGCGGTGACGGTGGTTCTGCTGGTGGCGGTGACGGAGGTGCTACTGGTGGCGGTGGTGCCGTGTTCATATTCCTTTTCTTCCTCTCCATCTTCTTCTTCTATGCTTCTATGTTCTTCTTTTTTTTTTTTTTTTTTTTTTTTTTTTTTTTTTTTTTTGAGATCTGAATTTTGATGTGGTGGATGAGAATATGTGAAATTGGCTTGTATATATTGTTGCTGTTCATGGTTTGATTTTGACTTCATCTTTATCCAATTCTTTTACATTTGAATTGGGTGTTTGATTCCTTAGAAATCTCTCGGATGTACACTGAGAAATCTCTCTGAATTGGGTTCTTGTGGTCTTGTGGATGAATGAGAATGTGAGAGAGAGGGACATGACTTGGGTTTACAGAAAAGGGGTGAATCAGTTTGGGGGGGGGGGGGACATGAGTTGGGTTTTTGTTGTTAATGTTTATGGTGTTCTTGACATCAACACAAAAAACATGACACCATAAGGGTTCTTAGTGTATTTGGGATTCAAATGGAAGATGTTGATGTGTTTTGGTGGTGGTGTTCTTGGTGATAAACATGGGAAAAAGACAAAAACAATTACACAGGGGCAATATGGTCCAAAAAATTCAATCAACCACTTTTTTAACGGAACATAACAGAAGGGTGCTTAGTGTCCACGGAATATTCCGTTAAATGGGTGCGGAGTGTCTTTATCCAAAATCCAAGGATGGTTTGTGGGTTTTTCCCTAAACCCAGGGGTGATCAGTGTCTTTTACCCATATAAAAAAGAAGTCCCAAAACGATAAGGTTGAAGAACATTATAAGAAGAAGAAGAAAACGCATGATCTCATGTCTCTGCCTCTCTCTCTCCAGTTTCTCCAGTTTCTCTACTGGGTATGCTTTCGCTAAGTAACAAACTACCCTCTCATCTCTCGTGAATTTAGGGTTAATTTGATGTGGGTTGATGTTGGTCTCTTGAGAGATTTAACAGATGGCTTGTTGGTCTATCATGAACAGGAAGCCAACATGTTGCATGCCGACTTCTCTATGATCGATCTCCATTCCAAAATCAGCCACACCGAACTCTGCTCTCCAACACTCCATCAGAGTTCCTTCCTCAGACAGCCCTAACACAACGACATTATGAAAAAAAAATACGTTTTTGTATTACTGTTAACTAAATTTGTCGATCAAAATGACCTCTTAAAGTCAAACGATATTTTTAGCAAAATAGGCTAACTACAAGTTAGATAATTTTGGGCCTGAAGAGAAACTTCAATCAAACATAAAGAGGAAGAAGATGAAGTGATATATTGAAGACTTTGGAAAGTCATTACTTCCGCCGTTTCTTCTCTTGCTTCTTATTTAAAATTGGCACATGAATAAAAGAATCTCTGCTAATGATCCTTTCGCCCCCGCCTAAGTTTGTAATTACTCTACTGCCCCCCATACAGTCTTTATCAGTCTCTCACAGTGATACCACCGTCGACACCAACATCAGCAGTAATTTGCCAAAGAGAAAAACCAATCTACACAAGAATATAACAGATCTCTAGTGTCTTGGAAACAATCTCAATCTCATATCTTGGACTTCAAAGAACCAAGCCATAGTGTCAAGGTCCTCAACCGGGCCGGCTTTAGCATTAAGTCGTTGGAGCATCTGCTTAGGGCACCAAACTTTTAAGGGGCACCAAATTTACTATAAAACATGGAGATATTTTAGTGATTTCAATATAAATAATATCATTAATGCTGCTATTAGTGAAAAAGTCAAAACATTTATCTTTCTCTTTTGCCGTTCCTAATTATTACTGTGTATTTAAGATCAACAGTTCGTCATTGCCGATACGTATCTAACACTCACCTAATTGATCTCCTTTAATCTCTCAAAACTTTTCATCTTCTCTAAGACTCTAGCAACAATTATGCTCAGTGACTATTGCAATCATTAATAAATATTTGACTCTTCATCAAAGTTTCTTTCCGAAGAGATAGAATACCAAAATTGAAGAATCTTCATTTCGTTTGAGAAGTGAAGAACAGAGGTTTCATTCATTTGCTCTGGTACGTACAATTTGGGTAATTTCTCTGGACAGTTCACATCTAGATTCCAATGAATTTTGATTCGATTTTTATTTTTATTTTTATTTTTATTTTTATTTTTAGGGTTATTTTTATTTTTATTATTATTATTATTATTATTATTATTATTATTATTATTTTCAAATTAAGGGTCCAAGTTCAGTTTCAAATTATTATGAATTAATTCAGTTTTCTCCAATTTTGATGGTGGATTTCTGTTTCTGCAATCTGGTTATTAACCAAATTGAAGTCTCCTCAATACACAAGAACAGTACGCTTGACCGATTTCCTTTACATATGTAATTTGGGTTTTTGTGTGTACATGGTGAGTGAATAATATCTCAGTCTGGATGAGTTATTTACTCAATTTCGATTTTAGCTCCAAGTTTAATTTCAGCAAACTTGTTGTCTTGTTGTAATATTCACTGTAGGTCAGTCTGAATCAAGGTTTTAAAAAACTGAAGCGGCTGACGTATCGGTCGCGGTCGCATGTAACGGGATCGGACTATATCGGAGGGACTGTAACGGAAAACGGGGATCGAATGTGTGAATTTTAGAAAACATTCACGGACGTTTTCTCCGTTTTCCTGTTTTTCCAATATGAAACCGCCGTTTTTTCCTTTTTCCGACGCGAAACGGCCTTTTTTCCTGTTATTGACGTGAAACGGCCGTTTTTTGTGTGAATAAAATTCACACGACGCGTAACGGGAAAAACGGTCGCGCTCTCTGCCGTTTCCGTTACAACACGGCCGCTCCGCGCCGCTTTTGCCGTTTTTTGAAACCCTGGTCTGAATAGATGACATCTATTGATTTTGTGCATATAGCATATGATAGTTCCTATTATCTAGGCTTGTCTAAGCTTTTGTCCAATATCTACAACAAACAGAGAAAAAAAATGAGTAGAAGACAATGAAAAAGAAAATATAAACAAGAACAATTAGTTGACTTCAGATGTTCTCTAGATAAAGTTTTCACCAAAATGAATTGGAAAACCGAAGTACATTACATGCGAGGTAATGAAAAATATACAGAAGCAAGACCGTTAATTATAAGTTTTTCATTATAGGGCATCAAGCTTGCCATTCGCTTGGGGCACCCAAAAACTTAGAGCCGGCCCTGGTCCTCAACAGAAGGAGAATTCTGAGCATTGGCACATACACCTCAAGATGTTACTCACTGAACTGAAGGTACCTCATGCTTCTACTCCAAATATGTACTGTGACAATGTGTCTGCACTCGGTCTCTCCTCAAATCCAGTTATGCACAGCAGAACCAAAAACATTTATGGTTGCTTGCTGCAGGTGATCTTGTTTGATTCTCATGTGGCATCTCAAGTTCAGTTAACTGATTTGCTCACAAAACCATTAGTTGCTAAGAGGTTTAAGCGTCTCGGTTATGCTATTGGTCTTCACGATTCAGTTCAACAAGCTTTAAGTACTTGTGGAGTTAGGGAATCATCAGGTGTTGGTTGCTGTAAACCCCTCCTTTGCCTCTTCAATATTGCACCCCTCACCCTACCAAATTGCATTTGCTGCGAGTAATTCTGGCTTGTAGTTTCTGACCAAGCTTGCTCACAGTACTAGGACTTTAAATACCCAGTGACTGTTTTTTAAACCTGAATAACTTTTTGCTCAATTCTTTTTGTGTCACGGGAGTGTTAACAAATACTAAAACGCGAAGACACAGTAGTACTAGAGTATTTATTTAGCAGACTTTAGGCAACCCGCTCTCTCCCCCAAGTGCCAAGCTATGGAAACAAGGCAGACACACATACAAGAGATTTCCAGATCACATACAGGGGCATTCCCTTCAACTATACTAACTAAGTTTGTAATAAAACAACCAGCTATAACAACACCACATCACAGATCCCTGCTCATCCCCCAATTTTATTTTATAGTGTCCTGCTCCGGCTCCAACAAGCCCGATGGCTCCCTCCCCCGCTAGGGGATTCCCGCTCCCCCGCTCCCGCCCCCACCATTGCCGAGCAGTTTCCCTAAACCCAGTTTGAGGAGGAGACTGTCGAGCACTTTCGCGACATCGGCCTGGTCAAGGGCCACTTTGCTGACAATGTCGAACAGTTTCGCGTAATCGGCCTCGTTAAGGATCCTTTTGCGGACAATGCCGAGCAGTTTCGGGAGATCGCCCTCGCCAAGGTGACCTATGCCGAAACCAGCGAGCACTTTTATGAGATCTTCCTCGCTAAGTTCCGCTCCAATCTGCGAATCGTCGATATTGTCCACCGCATCCCTGACAATGCCGGCCGTGCTATCCGGTTCGTTTTGGCTCTGGGACAGAATAGCAAGGGTTGAGAAAGTCAAAGCCAGAAGACATAGTGCTGCTAACAACTTATTGACAGAAGAAGCCATGCCCTTGCTTGATTACTTGAAGATGGAATTAGCAACTTCAAGCAAGCAACTTGAAAATAAGCAGCTAGCTACTAGTTGTTTGTTGTTAAATGGTGTAGTCAGTGTAGACATGGATGGTTGCTATTTATAGAGTTAGTTGGGGGAATATCCATGATGCCTAGTATCTCCAATGATAGAATCATAAATTATTTAACTTCTTTATACTACTTAGTTTTATGGTTGTAGTAATGTTCTCAAGGATTTACCTAACACGATAGTAATTCTAGTCACTATCAAGTCTCCATACACATAACACTAGGGTTTTAATCAAACACACGTAAATTTTCTTCTTGGATTGATTGATAATAACATAATGAAACTACATCTGTTTAAAAAGAAATATTAACCCTAGACACTTCGACTTAACGGGCTCGGCCCGGTCTACCAACTAATGAAATAAACGACTAATTAAAATAATTAAATAAATAAACTAACTATTAACAATAATTAAATTAATCTTCCTGTTCTTCTTTCGTTAGTTTTGAACTCTCTAGCGAGCTTCCTTCTCAGGTCTGTAGTTTTATCACGCAGGATAGTCTCTGTCAATTTTATCTGGCTGCACAAAATGATTGTCCTCACTTTTTTGTTTTTTATGGAAAAAATTATTGTCCTCCAAATGCTATTATTCTCAGTCAATTTTGACCGGTCTCCCGTAAATGACATGTTAATTTGACCAAGTTCTATTTTTCTACATATATTCCTCCATTCCACAATAATCTTTTTTCATGCACAAGCCAATTAATCAATTATACTCAGACTTCGTTTCCACTTAAATGTGCAACAAACATATAAAAATGGCCACCTTCTTGAGAAACCGCTACGAAAAGAACCGCCCAAAATGACCCGAAACCGAACCGAAGACCCATAGAACCGGACCGAACCGGACCCGGGGGGTCTCCGGTTACGGTTCGGTTTAATGAAATTTCGGAACCGGAACCGGTGGAACCGGAACCGACCCGAGAACCGACGAGAAACGGTCGGATTTTGAAAGATATAGCCGTTGCTTTTTTGACCGTTGGTCCGCCTGAACGGTCAGTGACCGTTTGGGCTTTTTGTTTTTTTTTTGTTTTTTTTTTCACCTTCCATCCCCTTCCTTTAACACCTATAAATACCCAACCCATACTATAATTTTTTCACACTTCCTCATCAAACTCTCTCAACATTTCTCACAATTCTTCACTCAAAAATTATCCTACACTCTCCAAAATTCATTCTCCAATCTCCATATTCCTCAATCCTCAATTCCAATTTCCACATACACTCTCAAAAATCAAAATCACTCAAAAATCGTCATACACTCTCGTCTTCAATATTCGACAAGAAAGAGCAACGCATCTTCCATATTCGGCAACGCATCTTCAATCTTCGACGTTTCGCTTCACCTCCAAGAATTATTCTTGGAATTTGTAAGTTTTTTTTTGTTGTTTGCTATTTGATTGTGTTATTATTTGTGCTTTATTTGTAAAACTTTATTTTTTTCATCAAATTTCTATAAGAAAAAAATGGCTTCTTCTTCTCGTGTAAATGTTGATGACCAAAACAACCAATACGTACCCATAATCGACGAAATTGATATTGATGATCAAATGGACATTTTATTTGGCGATGGTGCCGTTAATGCTTTTGACGGTATAGAGGAAAATGATCCGAATTTTGGTAGTAATAAAAGAACACGTAAGGTGGAAAAAACTAAAAAAAGCCCCGTTTGGAAACATATGGATAAATTACCCGATGGCTTAGACGCCAACGGTAGACAAAAATTTAGGGCTAAATGCAAACATTGTCAAAAATGTTTTGTATTGGATATAACCGGTGGATTAGGATCACTTAGAAAATATTTACAAAATGTACACGGACTTTTGAAAGATACACCCGCCGTAGGCGACGCGATGCTCCAAACCCAACTAGGATTCGACGCACAAGGCAACGTCGTTACTTTTGTCTACGATGAAAATAGAGCAATAAAAGCATTATCTCATTATATCACCGCCACCGAAAAACCTCTAAATATGACCGACGACAACGAGTGTGACACATTAGTACAAACCGCTTTTTGCCCGGGTTATAAGCATATTAGTAGACACACTATTAGAAAAAATATAATGGAAACATATAGTGAGAGGAAAGCGAAAATTATGCAAACATTTTTAAATTCTAATTTCATAGTTGGTTGCACTTCGGATATGTGGTCGGGTAGAAATAACAAATGATATATTTGCGTCACCGCACACTACATTGACACTAATTGGACTTTACAAAAACGTGTTATTGCATTTCAAGAAGTTGCATATCCTCACAACGGTGTAAACATAGGAGAAGCCATAATCGATATTGTTGAAGAGTGGGGTATTGATCAACGAATTACATCAATTACTTTTGACAATGCATCGGCATGTGATAGTGCGATAGATCATATTCGAACTTTGATACAAACACTATTTCGCGAAGAAATTGAACATGTTCGTTGTGTATGTCACATTATCAATTTAATTGTACAAGATGGTTTGAAAAAACTAGATGAGTATATTTCTCCTATTCGTGATGCTATTCTCTTTATTGCGTCTTCAAACAAAAGACAAAAACTTTTTGGGGATTATTGTGCTAAAATAGGCAAGAAAAAAAGAAGGTTTGGGGGAGATTGTAGGACTAGATGGAACTCCACTTATTTGATGTTGAAAAGTGTTGAAGGTTATGAGACCACAATAACACGTTTTTTGAATGAAAATGGCAATCCCGGATCCGTTTCACAAAATGATTGTAACGCCGCAAGTGTCTTAAGAGAGTTTCTTGAATAATTTTATGACGCAACTAATATTCTTTCGGGTGTTTATTATCCTACTACTAACAACGTTATTCCACAACTAATGTTTTTAACGGCGGCTTTTAAAGAGTATAGGGAGAATGAAATTTTATACGAGGCAATTAACGACATGGAAGACAAATTTCTCAAATATTTTGAAACGATCCCTATGATTTTTTGTTTGTCAAGTATTTTGGACCCAAGACAAAAGGATGCTTCCCTAGGTTTTATGCTAAACCAAATTTCGGAAAACATGACTACCCAATATAGAGGTGTAGTGATATCACCAACTATTGAACAAGTTAAACAAGAACTTAATGTTATGTACGATAAATATCTTGCTAAATTTGGTGTTAGTGGTGGTCCTCAAAAATCATCGAGTGATCCGAAGGGTAAGGGCAAGGGTAAGAGTAAGTACGCTATTGGTTCTTTATTTAAGACTACACAAGCCACACCCACCAGGACTAGTTGCGTCTCGGTATTAACGTTGTTTCTCAACCAACATTATTTCATAAATGTATCGGAGAAAGACATAGAAAATTTTGATATACTTGATTGGTGGAAAAATTATGAAAGAACTTATCCAATTGTTTCTAAAATGGCACGTGATTTACTGACCCCTCCCGCTTCTACAGTTCCTTCCGAATCTACCTTTAGTGCAGGTAAACGAGTTTTGTCGGAGAAAAGATCGTGCCTAACCTCGGAGATATTGGAGGTACTCATATGCTCGAAGGATTGGAGCGACGCCAACAAACGCACACAAGACCTACACCCTTTGGACGTTTTGGTCACCGAACTTTACCAAGATTTGGGAATAGACCCGGACACTCCCCTAGATGTAGACCAATTTCCAAAGACAAGGGGTTGAAAAATGAAGACTATTATTGGGTATTTTTGTTAATTTCAATAAGTTTGTATGTAAGTTAGAAAAAATGCAAATAATTGTTAGTTAAGTAGGTGCCAACCTAGTTGGGATGTACTTAAACTATAGTGATGCAATTTTTTCTAACATTTGATGTTTTAACTTTTAATCAATAATAAAATTTTACTTGGTTTTTTTCAATATTTGTCAAGTTTTGATTTTTTTTTTCAATATTTGTCAATTTTTGTCAAGCTTAAGTACATTACATTTGTACATTCAAAGAAATCTATTATTAATTAATAACATTAATGGAACCCTAAGTACCTAACCCTAATCCTAATTTTATTAATGAACCCTAACCCTAATTGTATTAATTAATACTTATTAATTAATACTACAACAATTAAAATATCAACAAAAAAAAATTATCCGACCGGTTCCGGAACCTAACCGAACCGAAACCGAACCGGTGAAGGATCCGGTTCCGGTTAACGGTTCCGGTTCGGTTCTAGCGGAACAAATATACCGGTTCCGGTTCAACCGAACTGAACACGGAATTGGAACCGCTGAACCGAACCGAAACCGACCGGTTCCGGCTTCAGTCGGCTCGGTTGAACCGAAATCGCACCCCTATTCTTGCACATCTCTAGCTTTATGGTATATGATAGACATATATTATAATTGCTCTTTTGATCTCAAATTCCTTATTTTTATTACTTGGAGGAGTTGGCATATTCATCAAATCCCTTATCTAGAGCATCACATGACAAGTGGTGACATAAATTGATTAAACATAATTTAATTAAGCTTATCCGATTTGATTGCATTATTATTATTACTGGTAAGGAGCACGTGCTTTGCACGTGGGTCTTAATTTTTAAGACGCGAGACAATCTTATCATGATCATGAATTAGAGCGTTATTCCTGCTACATGACTGTGGCTGTCCTTGATGATAACAATCGATGTATGAATTTTACATAAATTATGACTCCAATGACGGTTGTACATCACTCAATGTGAGGGGATGTTTTACGTTTTTGGATTGAGATTAATGGATATTCTATATCTTGGAATATGAAGAAGGCAATGAGTTTATTCACACCTTGGCATGGAGAGAACATAAAGTAAAAATAAGTGTACTCCCTATTTACGTTTGGAGAGAGCATATAGTGAACGTACATTGACTCAGAAAGAGAGCATGGTAAGATTTGTTATTTATAGTTGTGTGCTAGGGAATAATGGATGACTGAATAGCATGAAACAATAGGGAATTCAATCAACTTGAGTTTAGAAGATATTTGCACAATAATAAGTTCATTAAGATATTAAATTTACATATGCTGCAACCAATTAGATTAATAGAAAGACCAACATACTCCAAATTCTGATGCCATTCCTTTGATTAGCTAGGTACCTCCACTTTTAAACACCGTTCTAATTTTTTTCCGGGTCTCCTCAAGCTTCTTCATGCTACTCCAAACTTGACTATTTGTCAACAGTTTCTTGTTTCAAATGTATACAAGGTTATTATTTGTCAACAGTTTCTTGTATCAAATGTACAAGATTGAAATTCAAAAAATAAAACATATTTTAAAATTTTGCGATATCGGCGGTTTAGTGTTTAATTTTTGCTTTCTGTCTAATCAGGTAAAACTTTCTCATAGCATTCTGAGAGTAGTCAATTTTGACTTTAAGGTTGATATTTGCTTTAATGTCTGACATAATCCATTGATATGGGTTCTTTCTTTTTAATGTCTGACACTATCCATTAATATTAGTTCTTGATATTTTGTTCTTTTGTGTCCCAAAGTTTCTAATTTGTTATTAAGGAAGCCCTTACAATATTCGTTCATAGCATGGCCACTGGCTTTCGAATCCTTGTACCCCAGTTTCAACTGAAAACTGCCAAAAAAATATCATGAAGTTCTATTTTCTTTCCAGAATCCAACATCTGGCTATTGATCGCATGTTCAGTATGGTCAGGTTGAGGTTCAAATCAACTGAAGAGAAGTACGCTATACCAAACAGAGTAAAAATTGACTTAGTGATAAGAGGTGCTAGCTGCAATGTTAATGCATCATGACTGAATGGCGTAGTGGTACTGCACGCTGTCCATTACTTGATGGCTTAATTACTTGATGCATACCCCCACTTTGTCGAAACTATCCCATTGCAACCCCCAGTTCTAGAATTAGCTGATTGCATTCTCCATTTGCAAAAAATACGTCAATGTCAAACTGGGAACAAAATTCAATCATCAAATTCGAACCCGATGAAGGTATTTACGATAAAGTGCACATCCTCTATGATACAATCGCATCACATTGTTTGAGATAGTGCCCTTCGAGTACGTTAATTTTGCGACGAAACTTCAGTCCCAGTTTCACATTGAAGTATTTTTTGCAAATGGGGGATGCAATTAGCTAGTTCTAGAATTAGGGGTTGCAATGTGATAGTTTTGGTAAACTGGGGGTATGCATTAAGTAATTAAGCCATCAAGTAATGGCCTGCGTGCAGTACCACTACACCATTCAGTCATGATGCATTAACATTGCAGCTAGCACCTCTTATCACTAAGTCAATTTTGTCAACCTCAAAGTATTATGGAAAAATCAAGGTTAGGGAAAGTCCAGGATTAGGAATACTTCAAACTCTTATAACAGTAGAGATTAAAATTCTTGTCGGTGTTAAATTGTGCAATGACTTTAAATATTCAGATTCATGACATTTCTGTTTAATTGCTGCAGTGCTTTTCCTAAAAAAATGAGAAGAAGGGAATGAGATTTTCAGTTTATGGTTTCAAAAAAATCTAGAAGAATGATTCTTGCAGTTGTTGTTGGGCATGTTGGCTTCATGCATTCGGTTTAGCATGAAAATCGATTAGGTTTTTAGGATATATAGACCTTAGAACAATATATAAAAATAAAAAACAAAGAAGCAAAATGGAGGGAAACATAAATCGGGATTGAAAATATCAATGAAGGAACTTGACAAATGAAACATGTGGGAGAAGGACATAAAATTCCATTGGGCTTGATTATGAATCATAGAGCTATAACTTGTGAGACAAAGTATGCAAATAAAATGTCAGGGCTATTACTTTGAAAAGATATCTTTGCTGCAATGACCGGGTCAATTGCTTGTTGAGAAAATGTGAATTCTTGATTCGTGCATTGACACTACATAGAATCTAGTACAAAAGTAAGATGAAGATAATGCAAACGCGGAAGCACGGACCTCCTTAACGATTATAACTGGTCGGCTCATGGTACGAGGAAATGATAGGTGAGGGCTAGCCCGAAAAGGACAAAGTCTAGGATTTTGTTTAGCATGTATTCCTAAACAAGCAACGACTTGTTGCCCTCCAAACAACAACCCCACAGCCTGAACATGTTTTTATGTTCCAGCTTTGCAATCGAGCTGACTTCATTTTTGAACTCCTCTAGTCCTTGACCAGAACTCTTCGATAGTCTCTTGACCACAGTTTTCTATTATCCGATAATTTACCCTGCAAAAAGTTCAAAACTTCCCCGATCATTTGAGGCATTGGCAGGTAGCATATTTGTTTATGGCGACAAAATAAAACAAATATCACACAAGTGCGTAAAATTTCGAAACAAATACATATGGACATAAAATGTGCCAGAAAGTCAGTTTTCATAGGCTGTTTTTTCTAGTCAAGTGCTTCTTCATTTATTGGCTACAATATGCGAACACGAGGTATGTTTTTCCCCGAAAGAAGTCCGAAGAGTGGAAACTGGGTGCAAAACCATAAACTCAAGCTACATAAATTTAGAAAATGAAACGTTAGATCTCTAAAATGACATAAACACATCCGAGCCATTAATATCACGCACAAACTAAATCAGATAATAATTTTTTTTTAACTTTTAACGAATGTCAACTTCAGCAAAATCCTTTCCTCGTTGGCACAGAATGACCAACCGCCTGCCACTATAAGTAAGATGTAAAAGCATTCAACAACCCTGAGAATCACCTTGAAACTCATGGTATGCAATGGAACTTTTTATTCTAACCATATTCAGTTTAATCATGTTCAGTAAAGCAACATTGCAGTATCTGAATTGGAAAAAAATAAACGGATTGATTTTGATAATTGTAGGCTAATTTATCTACAGAATTACAAATATTACACCAAACTTCAAAGATTTACACAAATTCTCCTACATTTCAATTTATTCCCTTCTCTCAGGAAGATAAAAAAAAAAAGTTCATAAATTAATAAACACAATCGAGAGGCCGAAATTTGAAGCCCAGTACTATGAGAGAGGGAGAGAGCATATTAGTCAAAGTTTTAAAAACCGCACCGGCCATCGAACCGGTGAGGCTCCGGTTCATGGTCGGACCGGTCGGACCGGTGGTCGGACCGGTTCAATAGCATGTTTATTTAATAATATATATATTTTTATTTTTTTACAAAAAATAGTAAACTTAATGTAAAATAGTCAAAAAAAAGTTATTTATATGTAATAAATGCGACAAATCTTACTTTCAATTGACTAGCGTTGTTTTGAATTTTCTTGTTGCATACATTGAAGGGAATTTACATATTTTTGAAATGGAATTTACATATTTGATACAATATATGTAATAAATATATATATTTGATTTTTCATATAATGAATTGTAATATGGTGCATTGATAAATGTTTCCATAAAATCTAACCCTATTTTAAGAGAAAATAAACATTCAAAATGGAAACAATAATTTGATTGCCTAAACGAATAAAAAAAAAAGTCAATTGATTTTTTCGTTTGGTAAGAAGTAAATAGATTTATCTCTCAAAATAAGTAACTAACGCGAAATTGGCATTGTGGTTAAGATTTCCAGTGGAGATGCAGCTGGTAAGGGGTTCGAACCTCACTAGCATCATTTCTAACATTTTAATTAACGAACCGGCCGGTCATAAACCGGCCGGTTCGCTCGGTTTACCGGTTGAACCGCCGGTTCTGGTGACGTGGCCCGGTTTGCTTGCATGACCGATCCAATAGCCGAACCGGACCGGTCAGGCACCGGTTCGCCGGTCCGACCGGTCGAACCGGCCGGTCCGGTTAGTGCTGGGGATTACCATGAGAATGAGTAATTTTAGAAAATTTAATCCTAAATGTGAGTAGGAAAAAATGGAAAAAGAGAGTCGGATTTACAGTCAATTTTAATTGTAGAAAATATTGTTGAGATATTTGAGGAGGAAAAATTAAAGAAAGGGTAAGACATAGAGATGTATATTAATGCTCGGAAAGTGGGAACTAGATATTAGGGATGTAAATCGTTACTAATTTATCTATTAACTACAAAAAACACTAATCAGCCTTGTTTGTCTAAAAAATTGATGCCCCTCATAAATGTGACGCCCTGAGCAAGCCAATTAATGGTTTAGCCTTAAAGCTGGCCCTGCCAGAATAAGTTACTCATCCAGATAAAAGACCATATAGAGTAACAGAAGCAGTTAAATACTAGCATTCAAGAATTAAAGCAGCTCTAAAAAAAAAGAAAAAAAAAAAAAAAAAGCAAACAACAAAACGGTTAACGGATCACAACCTCTGAATCTGCATGCATCAATGGCGCCATGATCAGAGCCAAAATAATATGAAAATGCGGTCTACCTAAACTTGAGAGGATTCTTCTCAAGCAAAAACGTGGACTGCCTCTAATGAATATTGTCAAGTAATATCTTAGCTTTATCTAACGAAGAGTTTTACACTAAGAACAGAGAGTTTCATGCTTTTACTTTTTGATATTTAAGCTTCCACCAGTATCTCTATACTTAGATATTACAAAGAGGGCGCAATATCTATTGGCTTAATTACTTAAAGCATACCCCCAGTATAGCGAAACTATCACATTGCATTACCCACTTTCAAAACTTGCTGAAAATGTTCCCCACTTGCAATTAATCAGTCATTTTGAAACTGGGAAAAAATTTCCGGCCATCACTTAACGGAATAGATCGTTAGTTGACTTTGATGTCCTTTTGTGATGAGGGCATAATTGTCAATTGGTTTCTACTGAAGAAGACTTAGATCCTCATAACAATCACCACCACCATCACCGCCACATGAACCCAAAATCCGTCCATCTCACCACCATCTCCGCGACTCCGCCACATGGACCCAGAATCCTGCCACCCCACAACCCTCGTCTCAGTGCTCAACCTTCCACAGAAACCTGCATCGAAATTCATCTCTGCCTAAGTCACCACCATCTCTGCCACCTGAATCCAAATTCAGGGAAACATCTACTCCTTTTTCACATCTAAACCTCCCATCACAGCCAAACCCATCCATCATCATAGAATCCAGACTCACCATTACCTCGTTAAGCTCTGATCAAATCTCGCTCAAGCAAAATCCACCCCCTACTGCCCGAATCCCATCTAAAGAACACCACCATGGATTCGACAAAAACCAGAAAACACCCAGTTTCTTCTTCAATTCGAAGCTCCTGAGCAATACGACGGCTACAAAACCCTAATTCCAAAAACATCGGCCCAACCCCCAACTGAACACAACCCAGGACAGAGAGAACCGATCATCCCAATTAGCCCTACCTGCAACCGATCATCCCAATTTTCAGCAAGTTTTAAAAGTGGGTAAGGCAATGGGATAATTTCGCTATACTGGGAGTAAGCATTAAGTAATTAAGCCTTATCTATTTCACCATAAAAAACGCATTACATTTGAAATTAATCACTACAATAACTCTATAAGAATGAGCAACCAATCTCCGAATCCTAGATATTAAACGTTGTGTATAGTCACGCATCATGCAAATGTGGGCGGTTCAGTTACAATGTGATCTTCGTTGAATAACATGACAATGCCTTGAACGAGAGCAGTACATGAATGCATAATTGGTTTTAAAATATCACGGAAAGAGCATACTGCATGTTCCAGTGCGACTTTGTGATCAGAATGAGAAGCTTCTTAGCACAGCGAATTCGAGAGAGAGAGAGATAATGAGGAAGTTCGACATCTGACGTTCTTGAATAGTTTTTATTTTTATATTTTTCATGCAAATATATGTAGGCTTGTTATTTTTATGAGAATGAATGGCATTATATTTACATATATCTGGATTATTAAATTGAAATTTACTATTTTTAGTTCTTTTTAGTTTGCAAGCAGAAGTTGCAATTTTAAAAATAATTGGGGGATGAAAATGAAGGGTATAATAGTCTTTTTATATGATTTCACCTAATATGGATAAAAAGTTAACGCAATGGTACCTAATTTAACGCTTTTTGAAAGTTTGGGACCGTGACTGCATGATTTTAAAGTTTAGATACTTAGACAGAGAAAACAAATTTTGAGTACCTTTTCTTTAACAAGTTAATGCATGTGCATTACACATTAAATTTTACGTTAGAGTTGATGATTTGAAATTGGGTAAAAGACAATTTTCACCCCTCGAGTATAGGGTTAAATACAGATTCTCCTGTCAGAGACAATATACCTCCTTGTCAGTGGATGGAGGGTGGACAGATATCACCCTTCTGTTAATGTCAGGCACTAATTGAACACAACCCAAACGCAAACACACCCTAACTTAAGACAAAAACACCCAATACTGGGTTGTGCCTCATTTCTGGCGAATAAACACGCCACCAGATCCTCCCCAACCCTAACCGTACTCAATCCTCATCTCTCTACCTCCCTCCATCCTCACCACTCCTCCACCTACATAGATTCTTCTTTCCCACCACCTAAATTCAGAACAAGACACTCCACCTCCACCGATTCTTCTTCCCCACCACCTAAATTTACAACAATATCGAAATCGAGCAATGGCAGTGGAGGCGGACCATGTAGGCGGCGGCCATAGAGAAGGGGTTCAATGGCTTCAACAACGGTGGCTTCAGCCGAACGAATCTGTTTCTTTTAAAAATAATTACAGAAGGTTGCGGTGGTGCTGTGGTGGCGGTGTAGTAAAACTATTCAGTTCTTAATCTTCTTCTTTGATCTGTTAGATCTTTTTTATGTGGATCTTGTTTACTTCTTCTTATTTTTTACTGTGACCCGTTCTTTTCTTCTTTGGATATGTTATTTGACTGATTTACATATGTAAAAAAGCACTGTTGTTGCTTATACTGGTGGTGTTCTTATTGAAAGAGATGGAGATGTTGATGATGATATTGATGGTGCGTTTAAGGAGAGAGGGGGATGAGAGAATAAATCAGAAAGGACTAGGGGTAGTTCAGTCTTTTAGCTCAAATGTATTTATATATTGTATAGTTTTAACATATAAGGTGAGGGCATATATGTCATTTTGAAGCTTCCGTTAGGGATTAGGGACCGTTAGTTGCTAACTCTGACAGGGGGTATCGGTATTAATCCAAACAGCAGCGGGTATCCGTATCGAGGGGTGGAAATTGTCTTTTACCCTTTGAAATTTAAGAATTGCAACAAATTCAGTCCGATCCGTTAAGATATCTTGCCGCTAGTACAGCAGATATGATTAGTTGAATACCTACTTTTACCATGCGCAAGACCTGGGCGGATCTGTTTAACCAGCTACATCAATTACATGCGAAATCTCCACATAAACTCATCACTGCATTGTTGTTCGTACATGGTTTATGAACATCTGTACGAAAAATACCGAATGTTATACTATATGTTTCACTTTCTTTCTGTGATCAAATTAACTAATTCAACAAAGTATACATTTTTCTTTTGAGAATAAAACTTTCCATTCAAGATTAAGGAGCATTAAAGTTGTGTACATCTGTATAATTAAACTCACTCAGCCAAGCAGGTAGACCACTTTCCCTAAACTACTCAATTTCGATCTGCAAAGCATAAGAAGCTAAGATATGGGCTTGTCGGTTACTCTCTCTAGGAATCCATCTCTAATGAACTCAATCTGAAGAAATTCTCGGAGACTTGATCCACGATCTGCCGAACTACCGTCCGATCATCAACTGCTTCTCCAGATTGGGCAGAAATTTGGTCTCAATTAGGACTTTGGGGTCACCTTCAATGATAATTTCTGAGGGATTAAGCTCTTCCTTGGTTAACTGGTCAATGTTGGATGTCGCTCCTTTGAAGATTTTGTCATTTCGGTACCCCCAAAGCAGCCACAAACCCACCACAAGCATAAGATGGTTGTATACCTATATCAGCTTCTGCTTCTAGCAACTGTTTATTGTGAAAAATACTTGCTCTTGATTATCCCTGCCACCAAGCTTGTAGGATTGGTTAGGACTCTCCAGCATTGCTTCGCTAGAAGCGCTTTACTGAACTGGGCTAGATCATGAGTTTTGATCGTCGTATTACAACTCAAGGTGTCAAGGGGCAGGTTTGGCTGGGAGCTGCTTGGGAGGGGCGGGTCGGGTTAGCGGCCCGGTGCTGAGGGGGGCGGGTTGAAATCAAGGCAAGTTGAACCCCACCGGGCCCGGGCCAAAAACCAGGGGTTTAGCGGGCCGGGTTTAACCACCATCATTTTCTTGTGATGCTTTTCCATAAGTGTGTTTTCTTTCCAGCACTATTCTTTGTTGCACCATTCCTTGATTTTTTAATTTCATATGTTCCTCTCTTGTTCGTAGAACTAGTGATGGTAAATGAGATGCTTTGTAAGAAGTTGTAATAGTTTAAAAAACTGCCTTTGAGTTATGCCTTCATATATTTGCGACTCAGATTAGCGTATTGAAATTAAAGGGCTGCTGGGCTTGGAAGAGTCTTCTTGAAGGTAAAGATCTGTTGCTCAAAATTGGTGGGTGGACTGTTCAAAATATTGACATCTGGGAGGATAGGTGGTTACCTAAAATGTCTACAATCACCAGGAACTCTGCAAGCACAGGTGTGGAGGTTCAAAAAGTTGCTATTGCCAGATCCTCAAAGGTGGAATCGATCATTATTATCACAAGTGTTTGACAGTATCACCACCAAGAGAATCTTGTCTGTCCCTCTACCTATGTCTCCAAAGCAGGACAACTTTTTCTGGCCTCTTACAGATAATGGCATTTTCACTGTTCGTAGTGGCTACAAGACCTTAGCAGCTTCTAATTTCACCGGAGAGAGCTCCACAAGCAACCACAATGTGAACTTATAATATTAAACTTTAAACTTAGTCTTATACAAAAGGTTATTAATATTACACAACTACTAAACAATACTAGATACTACTCGTGACCTTATCAGTCTACGTGAGTCGCGCCCCTTCTATTACTTAATTCCCAAGCTCCTAAACCTACGGTGGGAAGGAAAACAAGAAGCGCAGTTTCGAAAATCAGCAAAAATACTGAGCGAGATACACCTTAGCATGTAAAAACAGGAAGTACGAGATATGTTGCTGAATCACGAGTTATATAAAATAACAGTAACAGAGTATAAGTAAAACAATATAAGAGTTTGCAGCGGCGATAACCAATTATGAATGTCGCAAGAGTAAAACCACTTATTTAAATTTCAACCCGTCTTACTTTTCCAACATTGGGGCAAATAATTTCAATGTGTCGCGCTGTAACCCGGGTAGACCAGAACAAAGTAAAAGATGGTACTGGTGTATAGGGGGTGTAAGAACCCAAACCTCTCTACCAAGCGTTGTGGATCGCATTCCGCATCCCGCTAGCCATCATGACCACATAAGACATTCTAAACCTTAAGTGTTGCAACACCCTCCTAAGAGCGTCAATCAAAGGAGTGGTATCTAGAAGCAGTACTCCAGCCTACGGCGAAAGGAGTCAGGGGCACACGGAGTCCCGCATTTTAGGGTTTAAAACCCAAGGGATCGAAACCCGTGATAAGTAACATAACTGGTTCCGGTACAGGCGAATACTTCCACTTCACTATATTAGCGATTTATTATTTATCGTGTGACAGTTTCAAAACAACCATTCCGAAACGTAAACAAACTCAAGTAAAACATGCGAATCACAAACACATTTTGAGACAAGTTATAAAATTAAATTTCGACACGAAAGAAGCTAGGGACACGAGGCTAAGCATGTAATCTCACAAGTACAGTTTGAGACAAGACTTAAAATCATGTTTTGACACGAAAGAAGCAAGGCACACGAGGCGAAGCATGTAATCTCACCTTAAGTCCAGATAGCAATTCACAATCTTCACGGATAGTTGAAGTAGCCTATGTCTACGAATCCGTCGCCTATAATTTACAAGTATCTAGTCACAAATATGCTAATTCCAAGTAAACTAATGCATGGATGTTTGTCTAGGTCGGGTACTAAGTCCATCCCAAATTATCCTAATAAACCGGTTTCAAGTGGCGTATTCATGTGTCGGATACAAGCTCTACATTAATATCATTCTAAGTGTCACTAATGCACATATAATGACGCTCACATATCAAAATAATTCCAACAAAGCATTTAGAAATTCAAAATGGCAAGTTTTCTAAAACATGTGAAGCTACAATTCTGGACAGAATTATAGCTCTGACTCTAGAGCCACAATTATTATATCAAAACATCTCTTAAAATCGTGAAATTAATTTATGATGAACCAACATGTGTATACTTTCAGAAACATCAAGAAAATCATGTATATATATATATATATTATAAAACTCAAGTTACAAAATAAACAAACAATGTTGTGCAGAGACAAGTTTGGCAAGAAGTTTCAACTTTGAAGAACAATTACTACTACTTGGAGAATAGGAACATTGCCCATATTCTCCATAATAAGTCCCCTATGTGTATAGTTTCATCACAAGAAAGATTGGATGCTATAAGTTACTGTAAATGAGGGTTTTAATAAAAATGGAAAGATTGGTCCAGAAATAGATTTTCGGAAAGCATGCAACTTAAAATGAGCATATCTCCCTAACCAAAATAGCTATGGAGTTGATATTTTTCTAAAAATGACCCTCTCTGAGTCTAGTTTTATAAAAGGTAAGATTTGAAAATTTTACAGAGACAAACGTTTAAGTTATACTACGTTTTTGACAAACTTGTCAGATTGTAACAACATGCAATTTTGCCAAGAACACTCAAAACATGATCAAAATCAATCCTATGATAAATGCAACTTGAGAAACATGTTTTTATACTCAAATACAACCAATTAGACATACAAAAAGATATCAAACAAGAAATTTGGGGAATCATGTGAAGAAGTTGGAAGAATACAAGTTTAAAGTCTCCAATTCATGTTCTAGACACACATGCATCACAATCCAAGAAATCACCAACAAGATGTAAACCAAACATGCACAAGGTATAAAATAGATATAGAGTAAATACTACTTACAATACCATCCCCAATAAGGATTAGAAGGGTTTGGAGGCCTTGGAGAGGTTGGGCCTTGAAGAGCTTAAGAGGCTTCCATGGAGGATATGAAGAAAAAGAGGAAGATGAATGAAGGAGGTGAAAAAGATGATGATGGAGCTGAATTGATTGGGTTGTTTCGGCCCCAAATAGAGAGATAGATGTATTGGAGAGTGATGGAGGGAATCAAGTGAGGTAGGGTGTGATGGTATGCATCATATAGTCATATCATGACTTGTATGAGTAATAATTTAATGGAATTGACTTTGGTAGTGGTGGAGAGGGGCTTTTGAGCAATTACAACTCTCCTAAGTAATCAAAACTTGAGGGTTGATACATAAATACTAAAAATTAAGGGTAACTACAAGATTGCTAATGCAAGAGGAAAAAAATATAAAATTCCCAATTACTATCTAGCACCTAAAAGATAAATTTTACACTATAATACAATTACAAAATAACTCCAAATAGACTATTTTGTCTTTAAATGTCAAAATGCACTTTTATAAAATTAAAGAAAACACGTCAATAGTAAATTTAAAATAGTAATATTATCATTTTTTTAAAACTCAAGTGTTTGTTTTATCGAGATTACAAAATAACCCTTAGCGAAAATACGGGGTATTACACTCTTCCCCCCTTAGAAAAAGCTTCGTCCTCGAAGGTTGGACGGTTCACTAAAGTCTCAATGAGTTTCCTATATAGTCTTTATCGTTACGCACGTACTAATATAATGAATATTTCACAACGAATAAGCATACAATGTCAACAACCACATAGGATGTCTCGTCGAGACACATAAAAACAAGATTCACATTTAGAAAGGACAACCATACGTCTGAAATAGTACTAGGACCCCGATACGAAACATGATTAAATCAAATAACACAAAGAAATCCATCGTGCAAGAGGAAATAAACGACAACTCCCGAAATACCCGGCTTTCTGTATTTTATCTTGCCCTATGTTCATTTTAAGTTACCCTTCATGTTTTAATCCCATAGTGGAAAGAACTGCTCTGATACCACCAGAAACAACCCCCTTTATCCGGCTCGGGACGAGACCGGGAGGGCGATGCTTAATTGAAGTGGTGGAACTCAAAAGCAATACAAACCACAATGTAAACTTATAATATTAAACTTTAAACTTAGAGTCTTATACAAAAGGTTATTAATATTACACAACTACTAAACAATACTAGATACTACTCGTGACCTTATCAGTCTACGTGAGTCGCGCCCCTTCTATTACTTAATTCCCCAGCTCCTAAACCTGCGGTGGGAAGGAAAACAAGAAGCGCAGTTTCGAAAATCAGCAAAAGTACTGAGCGAGATACACCTTAGCATGTAAAAACAGGAAGTACGAGATATGTTGCTGAATCACGAGTTATATAAAATAACAGTAACAGAGTATAAGTAAAACAATATAAGAGTTTGCAGCGGCGATAACCAATTATGGATTTCGCAAGAGTAAAACCACTTATTTAAATTTCAACCCGTCTTACTTTTCCAACATTGGGGCAAATAATTTCAATGTGTCGCGCTGTAACCCGGGTAGACCAGAACAAAATAAAAGATGGTGCTGGTGTATAGGGGGTGTAAGAACCTAAACCTCTCTACCAAGCGTTGTGGATCGCATTCCGCATCCCGCTAGCCATCATGACCACATCAGACATTCTAGACCTTAAGTGTTGCAACACCCTCCTAAGAGCGTCAATCAAAGGAGTGGTATCTAGAAGCAGTACTCCAGCCTACGGCGAAAGGAGTCGGGGGCACACGGAGTCCCGCATTTTAGGGTTTAAAACCCAAGGAATCGAAACCCGTGATAAGTAACATAACTGGTTCCGGTACAGGCGAATACTTCCACTTCACTATATTAGCGATTTATTATTTATCGTGTGACAGTTTCAAAACAACCATTCCGAAACGTAAACAAACTCAAGTAAAACATGCGAATCACAAACACATTTTGAGACAAGTTATAAAATTAAATTTCGACACGAAAGAAGCTAGGGACACGAGGCAAAGCATGTAATCTCACAAGTACAGTTTGAGACAAGACTTAAAATCATGTTTTGACACGAAGGAAGCAAGGCACACGAGGCGAAGCATGTAATCTCACATTAAGTCGAGATAGCAATTCACAATCTTCACGGATAGTTGAAGTAGCCTATGTCTACGAATCCGTCACCTACAATTTACAAGTATCTAGTCACAATGATGCTAATTCCAAGTAAACTAATGCATGGATGTTTGTCTAGGTCGGGTACTAAGTCCATCCCAAATTATCCTAATAAACCGGTTTCAAGTGGCGTATTCATGTGTCGGATACAAGCTCTACATTAATATCATTCTAAGTGTCACTAATGCACATATAATGACGCTCACATATCAAAATAATTCCAACAAAGCATTTAGAAATTCAAAATTGTAAGTTTTCTAAAACATGTGAAGCTACAATTCTGGACAAAATTATAGCTCTGACTCTAGAGCCACATTTATTATATCAAAACATCTCTTAAAATCGTGAAATTAATTTATGATGAACCAACATGTGTATACTTTCAGAAACATCAAGAAAATCATGTATATATATTATAAAACTCAAGTTACAAAATAAACAAACAATGTTGTGCAGAGACAAGTTTGGCAAGAAGTTTCAACTTTGAAGAACAATTACTACTACTTGGAGAATAGGAACATTGCCCATATTCTCCATAATAAGTCCCCTATGTGTATAGTTTCATCACAAGAAAGATTGGATGCTATAAGTTACTGTAAATAAGGATTTTAATAAAAATAGAAAGATTGGTCCAAAATAGATTTTCAGAAAACATGCAAATTAAAATGAGCATATCTCCCTAACCAAAATAGCTATGGAGTTGATATTTTTCTAAAAATGACCCTCTCTGAGTCTAGTTTTATAAAAGGTAAGATTTGAAAATTTTACAGAGACAAAAGTTTAAGTTATACTACGTTTTTGACAAACTGGTAAGATTGTAACAACATGCAATTTTGCCAAGAACACTCAAAACATGATCAAAATCAATCCTATGATACATGCAACTTGAGAAACATGTTTTTATACTCAAATACAACCAATTAGACATACAAAAAGATATCAAACAAGAAATTTGGGGAATCATGTGAAGAAGTTGGAAGAATACAAGTTTAAAGTCTCCAATTCATGTTCTAGACACACATGCATCACAATCCAAGAAATCACCAACAAGATGTAAACCAAACATGCACAAGGTATAAAATAGATATAGAGTAAATACTACTTACAATACCAGCCCCAAGAAGGATTAGAAGGGTTTGGAGGCCTTGGAGAGGTTGGGCCTTGGAGAGCTTAAGAGGCTTCCATGGAGGATATGAAGAAAAAGAGGAAGATGAATGAAGGAGGTGAAAAAGATGATGATGGAGCTGAATTGATTGGGTTGTTTCAGCCCCAAATAGAGAGATAGATGTATTGGAGAGTGATGGAGGGAATCAAGTGAGGTAGGGTGTGATGGTATGCATCATATAGTCATATCATGACTTGTATGAGTAATAATTTAATGGAATTGACTTTGGTAGTGGTGGAGAGGGGCTTTTGAGCAATTACAACTCTCCCAACAAACTAGTTGTGGTGGAAGTTCAAGTAATCAAAACTTGAGGGTTGATACATAAATACTAAAAATTAAGGGTAACTACAAGATTGCTAATGCAAGAGGAAAAAAATATAAAATTTCCAATTACTATCTAGCACCTAAAAGATAAATTTTACACTAAAATACAATTACATAATAACTCCAAATAGACTATTTTGTCCTTAAATGTCAAAATGCACTTTTATAAAATTAAAGAAAACACGTCAATAGTAAATTTAAAATAGTACTATTATCATTTTTTTAAAACTCAAGTGTTTGTTTTATGAAATTAAAAAATAACCCTTAGCGAAAATACGGGGTATTACATCCTAGGCCAGTCATCCCACCTACAACACAAGGGGTATCGCAAGGGATGCAAGCAACTCCACGATTTGAGACCCCCAACGCATCTTAGCAGGACATCCAAGGCATAGGAATCAATGGTTCTAGCTCAATGCTAATGACGTTGATCGATGACAGGGTCACAAAGAGAGTCCAAAAGGTTAGAGAAAAAGATGAAGAGGGGTTACAAGTGATTACGAAACCCTATCCAACATGGGTAGATAAGGTTTCTTTTCATCCCGGTTATGTTCAGCCAGAGCTCAAAATGTTCAACTGAAACGGTGAACCGAGACAACATTTGGCCCACTTTCTTTCAAGATGCAGACCTATAGCACAAAATGAAGCTCTGTGCTTGCAATTGTTTGTGCAGTCATTGGATGACGCTGGATTTACATGGTACTTACAGTTGTCGGAGGGTTCCATCCCGGACTAGAGCACCATGACCAAGGAATTCCTCAAGCAGTTCTGCAATACCCAAAGAAGAGTAGGGGTACCAGAACTAATTAAAACCAAGCAAAGGGACAATGAACCAGTTATGGATTTCATTGCAAGGTGGAGAGCCCTCACCTTTGCCTATCCCCAGAAGTTCACGCAAAAATAACTCGTAAGGATGTGCCTTAACAACATTAGGCACGATTTGTCCATCTCCTTGATGGCACAGTGCTTTGACGGTTTCACTGACCTATGCACCAAGGACCTAAGGGAAACTTTTGAATGCTTGAGGCGTCACAACCTCAGGATAAACCCCTTAAAATGCGCCTTTGGGGTCTCATCGGGAAGATTCCTCGGATTTGTAGTCTGGAGTAGAGGTATCGAAGTTGACCCCTCTGAAACAAAGGAAATCATTGATATGCCCCCACCAAGAAATCTCAAGGAGTTAAAAAGACTGCAAGGGAGGCTAGCCTACATAAGGAGATTCATATCGAATCTCGCTGGACGATGTATGCCATTTTCCAGACTTATGAAGAAAGGGGTGCCTTATGAATGGGATGAGGCTTGCCAAAATCCTTTTGATAGCATCAAAAGGTACTTAGTGAATCCACTTGTTCTCATGAGCCCAATAAAGGGAAAGCCTTTGATTTTATACATCACGACTCTCGACAATTCCCTCGGTGCTCTATTGGCTCAACAAAATGAACAAGGAAAAGAAAATGCCTTGTACTACTTAAGTCGGACTTTGGTGGGGGCAGAAATTAACTATTCTCCCATCGAAAAGATTTGCTTGGCCTTGGTGTTCGCACTGCAAAAGCTTAAACACTACGTGTCTGAACACGAAGTTAAGCTGATATCTAAAGTCGATCCGCTAAAGTACATACTCTCGCGTCCCGTCCTTAATGGGAGGATCGCAAAATCGGCTGTACTTCTTCAGCAATTCGACATCGAGTATGTCCCTCAAAAGGCGATAAAAGGACAAGCCTTGGCAGATTTCTTGGCTGCACACCCTATCCCAGATGACTCACCCTTAGCAACAGACTTGCCATACGAAGATGTGATGGCGATAAATGTGCAAAAAGGATGGGAAATGTACTTTGATGGAGCTTCAAGAAGCCCTGATGGGATGAAATAAGAAAACGTCAAAAACAATAAGTCAGGGATTGGTGTTGTTTTCATCACACCTGAAAACGCTGTCATCCCACATTCTTTGGTGCTTAGCGAAGGGTGCTCCAACAACGAGGCCGAGTATGAAGCCATTATTGTCGGATTAGAGCTCGCCCTCCAGATCCCCATTGAGGAGTTAACAATATATGGAGACTCTGAATTGGTGATTAAATAGTTACGAGGAGAGTACATCGTGAAAAAGGCGAGCCTCGTACCATACTATGAGCGGGCGGACCAATTGCTCTCATAGTTCAAGAAAATACATATATTCCATGTGAGGAGGGGGGTAAATGCGCAAGCCGACGCGCTAGCCAGCCTCGCGGCGTCCCTGACTCTTCCCGACAACAAAACACTTAAGGTCGTTGTAGGGGAAAGGAGAGTTTTGACACCCTTTAAAGAAGCCCCGAATACATTCCAGGTCTTGACACTCTCCACAAATGAAGACGGTGAGGATTGGCGGGACGTGTTCATCAACTATCTTCAAAATGGGAGACTTCCAGAAGATAAAGCGAAGAAAGCGGAAATAAGGCGTCGTTCGACTAAGTTTGTCATGTTGAAAGAAATCCTTTATAAAAGGTCGCTCGATGGCATATATCTACGTTGCATTGCCGGAAATGCAACAAAAGAATCCATGGCTGATGTCCATGCAGGGATATGTGGTGCTCACCAAGGCGGTCCAAAGTTGCACATGCAACTCAGAAGGCTGGGGTATTATTGGCCCACTATGATCGCAAATTGCATTGACTATGCAAAAATATGTCAAGTATGTCAATACCATGGTGACTTCATTCACCAACCCCCCGAGCCCTTGCATGTCACGACTGCCTCGTGGCCTTTTGCGTCGTGGGGTATGGATATCATCGGACCATTCGTTCCTCCCTCGTCAAAGGGGTATCGATACATCCTTACTGCCACTGACTACTTCTCTAAGTGGGCAGAGGCCGTCGCTCTAAAATACTTCAAGACCTCGACAGCTGCCGAATTTGTCCGAACTCATATCATCTACAGGTTCGGAGTTCCTGACAGAGTCATTGCAGACAATGGGCAACCATTTCGAAGCAATGCTAAGTACAACATCAAATCAAACCACTCTACCAGGTATCATGCTCCCGCCAACGGTCTAGTCGAGGCTTTCAACAAGACTCTCAGCAAGATTCTCAAGAAAATGGTAGACAAGAACAAGAAAACATGGCCGGAGAAGCTACAAGAAGCCCTATGGGCCTATCGGACTTCTTACAGGTTAGAGACTCAAGCTATGCCATATTCACTTGTCTTTGGACGTGAGGCAGTTCTACCACTGGAAGTCTAAATGCCTTCCTTGCGAGTGGCGGTGCAAGAGTCTCTTACTGAGGAAGAGCACGCCAAGCTAAGGTTGGCTGAGCTAGAAGCCTTGGATGAAAGGAGAATACATGCCCAACAAAATTTGGAGATGTATCAACAAAGGATGGCGAACGCATTCAACAAGAGAGTACGCCTCCGCTCTTTCAAGAAAGCGGACTTAGTTCTAATGGTCCGAACTCCAATCATAGTGACCAGACGGACAAAAGGGAAGTTGGAACCTAAATGGGAAGGACCTTATGTGATCGAGAAAGTATACTCGAATGGAGCATACTTGTTGATCACAGTAGATGGGGAAAGGATTATACCACCTACTAATGCAAGGTTCCTGAAGCGGTACTATCCCTGATGAAGGGTCTACTAGGCAAAAAAAATCCCATGGGACGCCTAAACAAATTCAGACCCTTGTCCACTAGGTTGAAAACCCGAAAGGGTGGCCTAGCATGAAATGGACAAAATGACCTGCAAGGTTGAAAACCTGAAAAGGCGGCCAAACAAATTCTAAGGTCACAAAAAAAATAAAAAAAAAATAAAAAAAAAAAAAAAATTGAACTACGTCTGACTTGATCCCAACAGGGTACCTAGGCAGCTCGACTTCTACATTCGAGTTCAGTCCACCTCAAAAAGAAACTTCATGTTCCCCCATTGAACTACGTCTGACTTAATCCCGACAGGGTACGTAGGCAGCTCGACTTCTACATTCGAGTTCAGTCCACCTCAAAAAGAAACTATTTTTCCCAGTGAACTACGTTCGACTTGATCCCGACAGGGTACGTAGGCAGCTCGACTTCTACAATCGAGTTCAGTCCAAATCTCAAAAACAAAACCCTATTTTCCCCCAATGAACTACGTCTGACTTAATCCCGACAGGGTACGTAGGCAGCTCGACTTCTATATTCGAGTTCATTCCACATCTGAAAGCAGAAATCCCATGTTCCCCAATGAACTACATTCATCTTGATCACGGAATGGGTTATATGCAGCTTGAAATCAACTTTCAATTTCAGCCCACCTTCCTCAAATCTCCCATGCGAACATGTGTTTAGCCAAATATGCTTTCACATAATGAAAAGGGTTCTTACACCTCGAACGAATTGCAGAGGAATCCTCAAACTCTCTGAAATGATACGCCACAGTCTATCCAAAGGAGTTAACCCAAAGTCCAAAAAGACACAGCCCGAAGTGGTTCAACGAAGTCGTTAATCGAAACTCCTAAAAGACACGTCCCAAGCAAGTAGCTCGACGTCAAAAGCATCTCAGCCTCAAAAGGAGAAAGGCCAACAAGCAAGGTCCAAACACAAAAAATAAATAAAGAAAAAAAGCCCAAAAGAAGAAAAGGGCCAAAATACAAAGAGAACGAGTATTATATGACCCTAAAGACGTCCACAAGGCCGAAGCATAAGCCAGGGCTACAAACATGATGGTGCCAAGTTTTCGTGATTTGCGCAACAGCTTCTTCCTGCACAAATCACGAGGGGTATTTGTTGGCACTGAAATTTCTCCAATAATAATGAATAAAATTCGTCATTTATTCAGCCCTAAATAAAAAAGGGCCATAGAGTCAAAGAAAAGAAGGGGATGTGATCAGATTTTGGTGATAAGTCTACCAAAAATCTGATAAGGTCAAAACAGTATCTTTATCTTGAACAAAGATACATATAAATGAGTAATCCTGGAGATAACTTGGAGGGATTAGAGAGATAAAATCTCTCCCTTATCTCCTAAAACTGGAGATAAGATAAACTGTAGAGATTAGGATAAGTTAGAAATCTGGAAAGTTATCCAAAATCTCTGCAAGCCAGACCTCTATATATAAGAGGTTTCAGAAAAGCTGGAAGGGGGACTTTCTCTGGGAGAAAAAATATAGCAGAGAAGAGCTAGAGAAAAATACAGTGGAAAGAGAGAAAAAGCGAAGTGTGATATACTCTACAAAATCCTGCAGAGAATACCAATATACAGCAAAAAGAAGGCTGCAACGAGCTGCTGCTGTAGCCTGCAGAAAAAATAAATAAATCTGCGAAAGGCAAGTCCCACAACAGAATCGAGAAGGAGCAGCAATGGCTGTCTACTTTGCTAGGTAAAGGGTTCCATTTTCTGATTCAGGATACATTCTGCTGTTCTAATAAAATAGTCACTGTAACAAGGTTGTAGGGAACATGTTCACAATATGTTGATCAATAAGATTCTGCCCAGTTTTCTCATACAAATATGTTGTCTTTTTCTTCTTTCTTTAGGTTTATTAATCAGGGGTTTCGGAGGTCATTCTCAGAGGAATTAACGATTCAATTACTCGAATCGGAAATAGGGAACTCACACGCACACATAAACACAAATCTGAAATCATTTGTTTTCCATGATTTTTTCAGAAAGTTAGTTAGAAAATTCTGGGTTAAACATCCTTTCTTTAAGTCAAAGACTGAATTTGAATTGCTTTTAGCTGACATTCTAGTAGGAACATATTCAGAAGGAAGGCATACTTCTTTCTCGAAATCTCCGAGAAAGGGATTGCTAACTTCCAATCGTAAAATTTTCCAACCATCTTTTGCTACCAAATCCAAGAAAACTCTCAATGAAACAAAATTTTCTACTTGAAAAAATGTCTCAAAGTAGTCTAAATATTTAGTTTGTGTGTAGCATTTGAGCACAAACCTGATTTTGTATCCCTGAGTGCTTCCATTGGAAGTATACTTAATCTTGAATACCCACTTATGCCCCATTGACTCATTATCAGAGTGTAATCCAGCAACTTCCCAAGTATAATTTTCTTCTATAGCTTGCAAGTTCAACCTGGGAGAATTACAAATCATCAACTTTGTGACACTATAGCCAAAGTGTGCATGTACCAGGTTACGAAGCGAAGGAATTTTAGCTTCTACATCTGGCTCTGACTTCATCAGATACGTCCATGTATCACTAATAGCATCTTCCTGCAACTTAAAAGATAAGGAAATCCCTTTCCTTGTTAAGCGACATGCTAGCCTCTTTGGCCAAAACTCAGCACTAAGACATTTAATAGATGAGAACAAATACACAGTTGGGCGCTTATAATCAGTGGCTCCACTGATGAGAATCCAGAAATTCTGCCAGATACTCTCAAGTGAAACAAATGACTGAGAGGAACATGAGTAAAACACCCCTCCATAAAAATGCCCCTGATCCAGAACTGCTGAAGCACACTGACTGTGATGTAGATGAGTGTCCTTTGAGACAACCGATTTTAACGAAGTATAGGGTGATACAAAACCTGAATCATTATTACTGATCATGATAGCACTCTGTTCTGAGGATGGTACCTGATGCTTTGTCCTATTCAAGATTACTCTATGTCCCATAAATGTGTTAAACTTAAAATTGAAGAATGAACCATATAACCTGTAGCGCATAGCCTTCATGTGTCCCTTATAATGATGAAAAACAAACTTTCTTCCAGGTCGTGCATAGCCAAAAGAACTACTTCCTAAGCCCAAGCTAGGCAAATCACATTTTCCTTTAGGTAAATAAGTATTGTGAGATACAGCTGCATGATTTTCAAACATGGCCATGCTTGCAAGCACTAAACATCCTCCTTGTAACTCTGTCTGCGTCTCATGTCCCTGTCTCCACCTTCGTCCAATACCACATGCACAATTATTGAAAACCAAAGCAGCAAAAGGCTTATAACTACTCAACACATCCATAAGCGTCAATTTTATAAAATAGGCTGTAACAGCTCCACCTCCATGTTTTGTCACACTAATTGACTTTAAAAACTGAGAAATATTCGGTAAATTCTCTTGGGGAAATCTTTCATCTAACCAAAACTCAGGAGCGGTTGATATACTCACAGTACTGCAGACGTCATCTTCAGACACTGAGTTACACAACCCGGATTCCACCATACTATCAGAACTCGTAAATATATCATACAAGTCTGAACTAACGACACATACTGAACTACGTCCTTCAAGAAAAATTAACTTGTTCTTTGCCTCAAACCCAACGGTCATAGATATATTCCACGAAAATTGATTGATTCCAGTAAGAAGTTGAGAAACAAAAGTATTACCAAGGTTATCAAAATCATTGAGGAAATACGATAATGAAGTACCAGGAATCATCCCCAAACTTCCAAAAACTTGATAAACCATCGAGTTCACCAATGATATCACAAACACAAAATAGTGGACAAATGCTTTTAAGGAATTTAAACCATTACCGGAAACAGACGAATCCTTGAGAGCCATTGCTGAATCGGCATAAACTCCATATGCATTGAATTCATCCAACAGAATCACAAATACAGAACAATTGACCAACAGTCTCAAAAAGCTCAAAGCAGTGCTAGAAGCATCCAAACCAACAAGCTCCATTGAAACGGCTCGAATCATCAACACGAAACATAGAACAATCTCCAAATTGATAGAAACTTCAGAAACAACAGAATCTTCCACCAAGATCACAACCGCAAGGCATCTAACAAACACATGATTACCTGAATTGATGAGGTAATTTGTTGAGGAAGCATCAAATGCAACCACAAAGCCTTCAAAAACCATAGAATCCTCAACCAAAATCAGAGACACAAAATACTGAACAGCCACCATCAGCAAGTTCAAATCAGTGCGAAGACATACTAAATCCCCAAGCACAATCTCAACTACTTGATTCAAGCAACCGCTACAAAGGATGGGATCACCACACCCACCACAAAACACTTCTATACAGAAGTAGAATATCAACATATGAGAAAAAGGAATCATCAATAAACATGGTTGAAATGAGGCGGATTGAGAGATAGCATAGCTCTCCAACGCCATCAAACAAAGAAGAAAGACCAAATCAGACGCGAATTGAGAGATAGCAGAGCTCTCCACCGCCTTCAAATGAAGTACCCAAGCAAGGGACATGCCTACAGATGCTCCGGAACGAGAACCCCCAATCGGTGGCGTCTCCATCAACAGAAAAACGAAGAAACAAGTGAAGAGTTTCACACCACTTGTTTTGAAGAGAATCAACCGGAGAAACGAAGAAACACGAAGAAATCAGATAGCAGAAGATCAGCAGAAGAAGATCAGCTAAACAAGAAATCAGAAGAGGATAAGAAGAAACAATGAATCTCTTAGAAACAGATCGGAGAATACTATCGCCGGAACAGATGAACACCGATCCAGAAGAAAACAGGCTCAGATTGATCGGAATCACCTCCAGATTTCAGAACCAGGCTCTGATACCATATTGGAATTCGGCAACCAGATCTGATCAAAACAGTTAAGAAAAAGATCGAGAAGAAAAGATCGAGAGAAGGGAGAGAACGGGATAGGAACTACATTGTTTCTTTCTTAATTAATAAAATGAATTACATAGGTCCTTTATATAGGCTATTCTAAACTGAAGCTAATACGAGTAATCAATTACGTAAAGAAAAACAATACAACATCGTTCCCTTCTGCTAGTAAAAGTATGTAATCTCTAATACATAAGTTTCAAAACTGTCGAGATAGCTCAACGTACAACAACAGCGAATTCGGACACTCGATTCTAGGTTACAAATTCTGTCTTCCGTTGTGATATTATGCATCTACTTTCCCTTTCCAGGACATTTCACCCATGTTACCTGGAGGACGGATCAATCAACTTTGTGGGATGAGAATGGGATTTCTTACAGAAATACCCTTCTTCAGAGTGCTAGATGTGAAATCTCATGCATTTCTTCATTTATGGACATCATAAGAACTCTTCTATTTACTCTTTCAACTCAAAACTCCGGTATTTCCTATACTTTAAAAGACAAAACTAAAAACTGATGAACTGTAGAATAATTATCCAATCTGGGCACTAGCGTACCATGTACAGAACATGGTAAAGCAATTCGCTATGGCACATCTGACCGATGTCGTTCCATGCTCTCCTCAACTGGGCAGGGTACAATCAACAGTGTTATGTCATCATCTGATTTCTTTTGATTTCCAGACTACAAAAATTAATTCTCTACCTTGTTTAATGTTAGACACGCGAACCCATATTTCCCCTAACTGGTTTGGTGGAAGAGACTTCTGGAACAAGCATACCAGCTGAACGAGAATGTGGAGGAGCAAAATGCTGATTCTCAACAGATCCAATCCCAGCAGGACTCAATCTTAGAAGGATACGAGTAATGAACACTCAATATAACCAAAATTACAGCTGCAATAAACACTCGAGCAACTTCTGTAAGGCCTCTTGATAGACGAAGCATAAAGAAAATCAACCAAAATCATAGTGATTTACTGGCTTCAAATATCTTGTTTGTATACATAATACTGCGATATAACCTTGTTATTCACATCCAGAAACAGATCGATTAAGAAACTAAAGCTAAACAGCTAGCCAAAGAAGATACATGTACCCAGAATAAGTTACTTGTGCAGATAAAATACAAGAGAGTAACGGTACCAGTTAAGTAGCATTCAAGAATTAAAGCAGCTCTAAGTATCTAACAAAACGGAAGTTCAAGACAATGAGTAAGATAAACCTTAAGCATACATTGCATTGAAGTAGCATTATGTTCTCCCAGCAGACAGATGATCTATTCCGCAAAACCCAAATTATATGCTCTAATGCAGCATACGTAACTCTCATATGCTTTCCGACAGAGCGGCCTTATAACTACATATACCTTCTATTTTCTAGCCAGAAGCTACTAACTTCAGGACCTGCACGCATCAGGCAACATGATGAGACGCAAAAAATAAATAAATAAATAAATAAATAAAAAATAAAAAAATAATAAAAAAATGAGAATGTGGTCTACCTAAATTTGAGAGGATTCATCTCAAGCAAAAACTGGACTTCCTCTGGTGATCATTATCGAGTAATATATCGAAATTCGTTATACCCTATAACGAAAATGCAGCTGTTAGGTGCGACCAGGGTTTTAAAAAAGGCAAACGCGGTGCGGAGCGGCCGTGTTGTAACGGAATCGGCAGAGAGCGCGACCGTTTTACCTGTTACGCGTCGTGTGAATTTTATTCATACAGAAAACGGCCGTTTCACGTCAGTAACGTGAAAAATGCCCGTTTCGCACCGAAAAAAACGTGGAAATCGGCAGTTTTATGTCGGGGAAATGGGGAAAAAACGGGAAAAACAGAGAAAACGTCCGTGAACGTTTACTAAAATTCACACATTCTGAAGGACGTACTTGATCTAACATACTCAGATCTACAACATGAACTAAAGCGGAATATTCATGTGTTTACCTTGTCTTCTTTAGCTCCTAAGCGCGACGGATGATCGTAGGTTGCTTGCTTTCACGTGCTCTTCTTGCTCCCACAATCTGGCTCGAATCACTAGGACGAGAGCTCTGATCCACACCAAGTTCCACGCAATGGAGGCTAGTTGAAGAGAGAGTCTAGGGTTTACTGTATTATGATCAGCACATGATCTCTACAGTAATGTGTATTATTATGTCTAGCACACATAATAATCTAGGAGGCTGTCTCCTTATATAGACAGACTTATACCTAATTGCAACGTACCCCCTAGGGTTGATGTCCTTGCTACTAACCCCATAAGGTTTGAGCTTGTCTCACCTAAACCCATAAGTTTAGGATAATTGCATTGTGCACCCCACATGGGCGCACATAATGCTAACATCTCCCACTCGCACAGTGGGGTTGCACAAATACAGTAGTTCTAGTCTCCCTCAATCTCCAACTACTATCATCTGCCAAAGTGTTATGTGGCCTTGGTGTGTGACTGTGAGAGAACCTGCATTTCGGGAGATCCATACTCTAAACTCATACGAGACGAGGTAGCAGCAGGCGTTTCTCAACCCTTTAAGAAATAATGCAATACATATATATATCTCTCTCGTATCCCCCAGATTCTGTCTATTGCCATCTCATAGACCATGAGCACCTACCTTGTCCCGAAGGTCGTGCGTCAATGAGTCTATATCTCCTTTATTATATTCATATCCTGCATGATCCCATAAGATCTTGTAGGTGGGCCCAATGAACATGATAAAGAGCGATGCAATTAGAATCTTCCTTTCTATCCATTGTCGCTTTGATTCGGAGTCAGCTGCTTTCCTAGCAATGTCCTGGTAGGCCGAATCATTCATAGCCGTGAGGTGTCACGCTAAAGTAGCACCACCGAACCGTCTCTCCCCGACATGGATGAAAGTACTAAGGGTATACAGTGTCAATCATCTTTATATGATCGACGAGGCTCACACGGCGAGGAAACTCAGGGACTAGTTCTACTCGCCACCTCATGTCACTCATAAGCACGCGTTATCTCATAAGATGTGCGCCATAGTGTTTGGACTCTATCAGAGCACATGTCCTATCCCATAGGGACCACTATACAGATGTAAGTCCAACAGCCCATATGACTATTAACCCGAGTACTGAGTGTTGCACATATGCAATCGAAATCAGTTCTCTCATCTGGCTTTCTCTACGCAGACTATACATGGTTCGGGGTAGTAACCATGCTCGAATGGCCATAATCCAATCTCACCTTGGAACTTATTCCAATGCGACAAATAAATCCGTCTGACAGGGTCTTGCACTATTGATTGATGTCCAGCTCTTGTCATAGGCCATGCGCCTCATATGACAGGAGTCATCATATCATAGGCTTCTAGCGCTTGTCGGGATTCTGTCTCATCTCCTACTCACCTAGACAATCCAGGGTGTTGTAAAGGCGGTTGCTCGTGTGAGAGAGTCAACCTAGTGTCCGCGCGACATGTTCTATGCTAGTACAGGATATGTAAACAACATGTAGCATAACAAATCCAATTAAAATCCAATTATCAATGTCTCATATGCTCATCAATCATATCGCTAGTGATCGACTACCGAGTCCCAATTTTCTAAAACAATCCACAAAGACGACTCTTATGTGGTTTAGGAATGGGAGGTCCCTACATTATTGGCCCGTAGTTGATCTACTCCAAGATTACTCTTTAGGTAGTTATTTCACCTTTTGTGAAAACAGTACCCTTTTCTATATGTTTGGCCTTGTCAAAAGTACTGTAGCCGTATGCTAGCACTACAGGTTGGTTGACAGCTCATAAGCTTATCAGAAACCTTTTTATCCAAACATATTTCTGTCCGGTGACAGAACAGGCAATCGTGCTTCGCTTCCATGATGGAGCGGTCTAATACGATTGTGCAACACTTATGCTGCAACTCCATGCGATATCATCTAGCATGGGTTATAGCCTGAGTCGGATCAATATGTATCTAGGTCCCCACCCTAGTCAGCATACATAGCTGGCTAGTCGAAGCATCATCTCCGATAGTTATAACACGTGATCCTTCGCACCGAGTATCCTTTTGGTTGCAATCTAGTGTCTTAAGTTAGATTTCCTGAAACCCACTCTTCCGATTGCATGAGGTTTGTGGGGTCTCAGTATATACCATAGTATATAGCAGACTCACACTGCATCGGGCACTTTGGTCATTTGGTCAATCCTAGTATGGTGTCTTCTAGGACACATATTCAGGCTCGTAAAATCCTGCGGCGAGTTATAGGAGTATCACATGGCATTGGGTCCATTACATGGAATCGTTCAGAGTATCTTCTTGTTGTCCGCCTTATGCGTCAATATAAGAAGTCCTTCTGAACGAACGAGAGTGCATCTCGCCCTACCAATATCCTTCGTCACAAATCGAAGGGATAACCACCCTATAGTGGATGTGAAATAGTCCTTAGACTCTCCTGGCCGATAGTGTGTCATCGATAATACATGATCATATACTCTCTATTACTGAGAGTGGTATACAGCGGTTTTTCATCCATTGATAAAATACTGCTGACTTAGAGGACTAATTAAGATTATACATGGACTTAATTAGCTTGCACCTATTTGTGCATTTGACCATACATCTCGCAACCCTGTGGCCGAGTCATACAGGTCACCTCTCTGATTTCTCTATTGAGAAATTCAGTCGTCACGTTTATCGAGAATGGAGCCTTATTTCCATAATCACAACTATTACCGATATCTCTGCAAGTCGTATGCCTTACTATGCTTCCGTCTGTGTCACTCTGAATGACCTTGGGAATCCATCTATTTCCAATAGTCTATCATCCAGTCGGAAAAGTCAACCTAGCCTTAAACTTGGTTGGTCTTTTACAGACTCTAACTTTTCCTGTAAAGGCTACTTTTCATTCTTCATAATTAGGGAACGATAAGGCATAGTATTCTATCCTATCGTTTATGCAAGGTGATCCTTAAGATCATCCCTTCGATCTTCAAGCAGTCGATGGGGTATGCTCCTATGAACAATTCCTTTGCATAGGAGGATCATAATTTTCTCTCACCCCTATGGATGGGCACCTCGCTTAGAAAGTCACTCCCACTGTCCGAAGGATCCTTGAGGGACTAACTCCTCATGACGGACTAAGGAACAGGGTATTTTCTAGCGGTTCCTCCATGCTCGCCGAGATTATCATCTCTACGAACATTCCCTTAATCATGGACATCTCCTTATGAGAAAACATATATCCTGTGAATCCATTTGCGTTACACTACTAATCGGCTGTTGCGTTTCGAATACGCAACCCCCTAGAGTACTCCGAATAGTATGGGAAGACATGTTACTCCATGAAGATACATTTCTTCCATCTAGGGTCTTAATTCCTTCTTGTCAGGTGATGAAATATCCTGGGACAATATCCTAGGTTCATCAACATCTTGCGTGGTGACCATCATGTCTCCCCTTCGATGTCGAATCGTCGACGGGGTACGCTCCAAAGAGCGCTTCTACGCAAAGAGGGTTCTTCTTCAGCATTATCGTCATATACAATAGGCTGCTCACTAGGTAAGGCACTCCCACTGTTCTCAAGATACATAGGAACAAATTCCTCTTGAGTAGTGGTGAATTGAGTGTCATCTAGTGGTTCCTCTTACTCGTAGAGAATACCATCTCCACGAGCTTCTCCCTGACTAGGAAAATTAGTTAGCTCATAAGCTGCCGATCCCTATGGCCTAAGGTGACCTCATATAGGTTGCCTTTTGGTCCACATCTCGTAGGGCGTAGTGGCCACAGACTTGGTGGGTTCTTGGTTGAGTAAATCGACAGACGTTTAACAAAGCGTCTCCTCAAGATAGGGAACTTATACTTTGCACGTAATATCATACATCGAACCATCTCAGGCTGTATCCTATTCCTCCTATCCGCCACAACAATCTGCTGCGGGGCATGGGAATAGCCAACTGCCTAACTACTCTCCATCACATAGCTCTTGCTAAGATAGATACTTGCAACCTCATTCTGGCTAAGGACATATCCTTTTATCCAGACGGTTTTCTACCTTTTGTAGATACCTGTCTGAAGCACCCTAGTGCCTCAGACTTATGTGGCCCAAGCACACATAGTTGAGATGCGTACAATAATCTACGAATGTGATGGAACAGTAAGCACCATGTCTTAGCTTTAACTTTTAATGGATCACAATAACAGAATGAATGATATGTAAAGACTCAATAATCCTTACTTCTTTACTGGATGGTTTGCCTTTCGCCTTTCGTGTAAGGCAAGAATCACACACAGGTAAGGGTACCTTGGTCATATTCCAAGCAGGCCTACCTTAGCTAGCCTGAACATCCTTTCCTGACATAGTGTGTCTTAATCTAGCACGCCACATATCAGAATCATAAGGCACAACCCTAGTTGATATCCAAGGATCCTGAGGCGTTTATTCATGCTAGAAATCAAGAGTGCATAACCATTCATAACATGACCAATTCCAAAGTAAAACTGTAACCCAAACAAATTTTGGTGGCTACTCCATCAAAGATAATCTCATGGATCCTTAGACGAGAAGTTAGTACCAGGTCTGGCCTTCTAGTCTTAGGGAAACATCCTTTTCCTCCTTTGCATTTGCCTGTCTTGGGCTATTAGTCATGTACCAATATTTTGCCCTCATTCCCTTATCCTTGCCCCACCTGTTCCTCACGATCCTAATACCGGAGTAGGGACTAAATCTGCTGATCATACTTTATTCATAGCCTTTAGCAATCATATATTGCTTAGACTTTAAAAGTATGCTGAACTAGTATACTTAGCAATCATATATTGCTTAGATCCTAGGACGGAGTGATGTTTGGTCTCATCCAAACATCCTGACACTCTCAAAAGTGTGTCATATAACGTTTCCATGGCACTTTCATGAAACGTGGCAGAGATAGCAACAAATTGCTAATCGGATAACTTAAACACGATAGTTTAAGGTAGGATTTATGAGTCATTACTCATAATTTTTTATGAGGCAAATGGCTAAGGTGGATCCAAGATTCTTCTTTGGCCCATTCCTACAATCTTTGAATCTCAAAGTGGTCTTGAACTTGCTGATGAGGTCATTTCCCCACCTTGGCATAGCACGCTCTATGACATTTATCTTGACTGCCTCCCACTTATTGGTTAGCCTAAAGATAATGTTCATGTGCTGCTGTGACAACTATTCATCACAGGTTCGACCATACTTGTAGGTGTTTTGACAAACTATGTCCAACGATTTGGTTACATAGTACGATGACTTGTCATATCGTTTATTGTCATTATTTTAGCCTTTACAGTTTCGATTTAGACACGATTGATCTCGAGACATTGCATAGGAAATTAATACTAGCATTTACTTAGCTCCGAAATAACATGATACATGATTAAAATTTCATAGTTCATCATAAGGACTCCACCAAAACCTAGCAGCAATTCTAGGAATCAAATATCATCACTTATGATTCCCCATTAGTTTCAATCATGCATAACCATGTGAGCTCTTTTGTTTTAGTTCCTTAGCATGCGAGGTTATACAGATATATCCAATCACACGCAGTTATAACGTAAAACAAGCATAAGCATAAATAAATATGCAATGGATGTGGCCCCTAAGGTGCACTCCCACTATTGAGAGTACGTCTTGAGCAAGTCCTGAACTTCTTGCCTCATGGATCTCGCCTCATCTCGAGTGCTCCTTGAAGCTTCCCTGTTCGTCTCTTTGCTCCATGCACCTTGCGCCATAGCTTTTGGTTTGGCCACCTCTCTTGAAGCTTCTATTCTTCAATCTTCACTAAATATCTTATTTCTAAGAAGTAACCTCTAATAGGCGATTTAGATGAGAAGAGAAGACAATAGAGTATGTAGAGAGGCACGACACGCAGGCCGTATTTTAATTGATTACATATTCAAAACCAAAACCAAATATAAAACCATCTAAGCCACATCCATGCATCAAACACATCCATTCAACCCACAACAGCATGTATAATAATAAAATAAACATACTGGAATTTTCTGGAAATTTCCAGAATTAAAGAATAATTACTGGAAATTAATAAGCAATAAATCAATCAACTAATAAGATCGAAAATCGCTCCCAACTACCTAGGATCTCACCTCCTATCTCATAAGGTAGGGAAAAAAGTCCTAACTCTCCAGAAAAAATTTGGGCTCAAAACAGTGTGTTTAAGGACGTCTAATTGCCTCGGGAAGTGTGCTAAACACTAATTAATTAATCTGGAAAATAATAAAATTTTCTGTTTTTCCAAAAATTATGAAAAAATCCCAGAAAATAGGAAATTTTATTCTGAGCATGTAGAAAAAAATTTGGTGAAAAATAGTGGCCGGAGGAGGGCTCACGCGCCCACACGCGCCGCCGCGCGTGGGCGAGTCCGCCTCCGTCACGCGCCGACGCGGCCCGAGTGCCACGTCAGCGTGCCACGTGGCATGCCACGTCAGCCATGTGCTGACGTCAGCAGCCACGACAGCCCTCCACGTCACCTGCCACGTCAGCAGCCCACGTGGCTGCCACGTCACCTGCCACGTCATCATGCCACGTCAGCCCTAGCTGACGTCAGCAAGTCCGCCGCCGCCCTTTGGCGCGTGGCGGCGCGTGGCCGCGCGTGGAGGCGGCGTCGGTGGCGCGTGAGGCCCACGCGCCGCCTTCCCGGCCTCCGTTTCCGGCGATCTTTACATCGTTGGAATCGTCGTTTCACGTAGATCAAGATTATGTGTTCAAAACCCAATTTTAACATGTTTTGAAAAAATCTTTTTACTGCTCAGATTAATCAGTCCAGATTTATACTGTTTCGAATCTTAGAAAATTCATAACTAATTCTCTGTTCGTCCAAAAATTACAAAATTTATATTTCTGGAATCCTTGTGAAAAACCCTATCTAACCATGTAGGTTTCACTAACAGATTATGAAATTTCAAAAACTCGAATTTTTTATCTGATTCGGGAACGCATATCTAGGCACGAAAAACAAGCCTAAGGCTCTGATACCAATGAAGGACGTACTTGATCTAACATACTCAGATCTACAACATGAACTAAAGCGGAATATTCATGTGTTTACCTTGTCTTCCTTAGCTCCTAAGCGCGACGGATGATCGTAGGTTGCTTGCTTTCACGTGCTCTTCTTGCTCCCACAATCTGGCTCGAATCACTAGGACGAGAGCTCTGATCCACACCAAGTTCCACGCAATGGAGGCTAGTTGAAGAGAGAGTCTAGGGTTTACTGTATTATGATCAGCACATGATCTCTACAGTAATGTGTATTATTATGTCTAGCACACATAATAATCTAGGAGGCTGTCTCCTTATATAGACAGACTTATACCTAATTGCAACGTACCCCCTAGGGTTGATGTCCTTGCTACTAACCCCATAAGGTTTGAGCTTGTCTCACCTAAACCCATAAGTTTAGGATAATTTCATTGTGCACCCCACATGGGCGCACATAATGCTAACACATTCGATCCCCATTTTCCGTTAAGGTCCCTCCGATATAGTCTGATCCCGTTACACGCGACCGCGACCGATGCCTCAGCCGCTTCCGTTTTTTAAAACCTTGAGTGCTACAGGCTTGTACATATAAAGTCAAGACCCATCTAATATATTCACCAAGCTCTTGTTTGGACCTATCTATTGAAGGATGTCTCTAATATCTATTATTTCTATCACCAAACCAATATGAATCTTAGAAGGGTAGCTGTCAGCCTATTAGTGATCCTTGTTCAACAGTCATCCTAATTCTAGCCTCTTCGTACCCAAGTCCTATGGACCTTTAAAATGTATTTCTTTCCAATAATAGAAAAATCTATGAGTCATGAAAGTGCGGTGGAATAGTGCTTTGTTCGAACAAGTGGGGTGAGGAGTTGATTGAATAGTAGCCAAGGGTCACATTCGAAGCATCGGCTAGAACTGATCAATGGCGTCATCGTCAAGTCCTCCCCTGTTAAGGTGAGTAAATGATGATTGATTTTGAGGGCAGCTAAGAAGGAATTGAGAATGCTGAAGAACCTTCATTTCATGTAAAATGCCATAATGCGGAAATGTTTATGCTAATTTATGTCTTGTTTTACTTGAAACACATTGTAATGTACACGTATATCACATAGGCAAACAAGCGTAAAACCGAATAACCTGATATAAAAATAAACAAGAGAATTCGCGTCACAATCTTTACACACCTTTTATTGACAGTGACTTCAAGAACTTTAAGCACCTTTTCTCGGGTAAACAGTGATACCCAAAAATTGCTTAAGCACCTCCTTGGAAGTCTCGTCTAACCCATCATCATCCAACAGTTGAAATATATACCTTATTGTGCCTGTGCAAACCGCAATCCCTCTCTTAAGCATCCTCTCAAGAGTCCTAACTGCCTTCAACATCTCTCTATTATTTAAATATGCATCAGCAACAATGGAATACGAATAAAAATCTGGCAAGCACCCATTTTCTTCCATTTGATGTAACATCTGATTTGCTTCATCAAATAGGCTTTTCTTACAAAGTCCATTCATCATGATAGTGTATGTTCGAACGTTAGGTTTTGGACCTTTGGCAGAGAGTTTCGAGAAGAGCTCTCGAGCAGCGGTGTGTCTTCCATGTTTGCACAAACCATCCAGAATCACATTATACATCACAATATTAGGCTTGAATTCTTCGTTTTCAAGCTGTTTCAAAAGTGTCAAGGCTTCATCAAGCTGCTGGTTTTTGCATAAGCCATCCAACAGAGTAGAGTATGTGAACTGATCGGGAAACAGGCCTAGACGTTTCATGCTGTCAAGAAGAAGAAGAGCATCTGTTGTTCTTCCAACTTGACACAAGCCACCAATGAGAGTAGTGTAGGTAATTGTATCAGGAAGAACTTGCTTGCGAGTCATTTCCTGAAACACGTTCATAGCTTCATCAATCTGTTTGTGCTTGCAGTACCCATTGATCAAAGTACTGTAACTGACGACATTAGGAGTGTAACCCTTGGCTTCAATAGCATTAAGTAACTTTCTTGCTTTGCCAACCTGTCCTAGCAAACAGTATCCATCCATGAGAGAGCTGTATGTGATGATATCAGGCTAGCAGCCCATTTTAAGCATGAAAGCAACGACTTGCCAAGATTCCTTATCCCTCCCTTTCTTGCAAAGGGCATCGATCATAATGTTGAACGTCTGCCTGTCGGGCCAGATATTCATGTGAAACATTTCATATAGCAATCTGGTACCTTGGCTCCACTGTCCAAAGTTGCAAACTCCCAGAATGAGGGATGTGTAAGTAACAACATTTGGAGGAATATCCCTGGCAATCATTTCATAAAAGATGTCGAATGCTTTGTCCAAGTGCTGGTCTATGCAGAGGCTATCAATGACAGTACTGTAAGTCACTGTGTCGGGCTCATAACCTGGAGTTATTTCCAACCTTCTGAGGAGGCGGATTGCTTCAGATGTTCTACCGGCCTTGCACAATCCATTGATGATAGAATTGCAAGTTATTAGACTGAGGTGATAGCCTTTGAGGACTAATTCGTCAAAGAGCTGAATGGCAGCATATACCCGACCACCGCGACAAAGGCCATCGATGAGACTAGTAAATGTTACGACACTTGGTTCATAACCTAGTTTGAGAATCCTACCCAACAGAGAGCAACCAAAGGAAACTCGATTCAGACGGCAGTAACAATTGATGGCTATGTTGAGTGTGTAAATATCAGGCCTAATGTTGTGGTAGTGTTGTTCTGCTCCTAGAAGATCCAACTTGGAAAACAAAGAAAGGGCGGTGGAATGGTGCTTAGTTCGAACAAGAGAAGTGAGGAGCTGATTGAATTGGACGATGGAAGGGGTCGCATCTGAAGCATCCATTTAGTTGGAGATGATGATTGTAATGGCATCGTTTAGGAATTGAGGAGATGATGATTGTGATGATTTAGTTGGAGGAGGGCAGTTAATAAGGGACTGAGAATGAATCGAATTAATAGTAGCAGTTGGGGTAAAAGAAGAGCAAATACGAAAAAAGAAACGGAGGGCGGACATTACCGTGTACTGAAGCAGCAACTCTACGCAATAATTTAAATTATGTTATTATTCTTTTATCTAAAAACCTACTCCCATAATAATTTAAATATGTACTTACTTCGATCTCTCCTTCTCCTTCCTATTCCAAATTTGCACTTAGGAATAAGTGGAGGGAGGTAAATTACTTTGTTGTCCTCAGTTCTCACGTGTGTCAATTATTACAAAAGTTAAATACATTTTTAAAGAAGTTGACTCACTTGTGGGGCATTTTAAGGGACAAATTTGTCATTTGACTATGAAAATATTATTTTTAAGGAGTAAGAAAGAGATGATGGCAATTAAAAAGTGAACAGAGAGTTTCGCAAGGAAAACCTAGCTCCGACTTTATCGGAGGGCGGCCAGGGCGATTTGTTTTTGCGTAGGGTTTGAAGGCTTCCTCGAGAGAGTACGATCAACCAAGGCTTAATCACCGCTGCTGCAATCACCATGACAGGGCTGTGAGCAGCTTGGGACTTTGGTAAGTTGACGATTGAAGAAGAAGAAGTTGAAGTCTTTGAAAAAGATTACAGTTTGGCAGCGATAAGAGGAAGGGGAACATGTTTGATCGGGAAGTTTCTCCTCCCCATCAGGTTTAATGTCTGGGCCATGAAACTTCTTTTTAAGAAGATATGGCTGGGAGGGGAAGAGCTGAGCATTCATGAGGTAGGTTCGAATCTGTTTGTTTTTCAATTCCAAAGTAAGGAAGCATTGGATACGGTTTTTTCTGGGGGGCCATGGATTTTTGACGAAAACCTGCTTGTTCTGAAACAATGGGACATTGTGGCAAACACTGATAATGTCTCTTTCGATACAATTGATGTTTGGGTTCAAGTAAGGAACATCCCGATCTATCACCAAACAGACGCTGATTTACGAAGAATTCTTAGGAATTTGGGTTCGATCATTGTCACTGATCCAAAAATCTCCTCAGGGCCAGGAGGAGATTATATGAGGGCAAGGGTTAGGATCGAGATTGGAAAACCACTCAGAAGAGGACGCTATATTGAAGTACTAGAAGAGAAAAGGTGGCTGGATTATAAGTATGAGCGGATACCATGTATTTGCAGATGGTGTGGTATGATCAACCACTACGATGAAGATTGTATCATGCGAACGGATGTCCAAAAAGAACAGAACCAACCTGGTTATGGAGATTGGCTTCTATTCCGTCCCCCTCCCAAAAAACGTTTAATGGATGTGTTTAATGAAACTGGTGGCGAGCAGAACCCAAGAGAGGAGGATATGGAGACCACAAAAGTCTCTGATCATGAAGTTGAGATGGATGCTAAGGAAACTGGGTCAGTCAGCGTTTCGAGCATGGAGGAGGAAGAAGGGTTTCTGGGTGATGAGTCTGTTGGGGGAAGTTTAGAAAGAGACAAGGTAGTGAATGTTTTTGAAAATCCACTGGCTACCACCAAAGCAGCACGACTATCGTCGGAGGAAAAGTCCAAAGGAATCAATGTGGATCTCGGAAAAAACCCTTCTGGTGGGAAAAGGAAAAGTGCAGAAGTTAATCTGAGTCCTAGCCCGATTGAGAAGTCAAAGAACAGGCTGCACACAACGACAAAAGGAGGGGGAAACACTGCTGTTGGCAGAGGTGAAGGGCAAAACAGTGCACGAGGTCGTGGAGCTGGACGTGGATTTGGTCGTGGTAGTGCAAGAGGGGGAAGAACAAGTTCTAATGCTGATAGATCAGGTGATAAGAGTAGCAACACAAATGTGAAGGCAAATCACACTGCCCATACGAACCCTACTCCCTCAAAACAGTCGGATGAAGGCGGTGAGAAAGGTGTGAAAGTTAATATCCCGGTTTCTGTGACACGGATTCCAACACAGGTTGGTGTTACCTCTAACAACACAACTCCTATTTTGGCTGAGGCTGCAAGGCAGTCCAGCCAGTTACAATGAGTTTGCTAAGCTGGAACGTGCGGGGGCTTGGGAACCCCCGTAGCGTTGTTTCTCTTTGCGATCTTGTAAGGAGACAGAAGCCCAATATTGTCTTCCTGATGGAGACAAAACAGTATGCAACGGAGATGGTTCGTATTCGTGACAGGTTGGGATTTCGTAATGGGATCTTTTGTGATTGTGAAGATAGAAGAGGTGGTTTAGCTTTGATGTGGGATGATGAAGTCAGCTTTTCTCTCGCAAAAAAGTCACGGTATTATATACACGTTTTTTTCTCGATTATTAGTGAATCAAAACACGGTTACCTAACCGGGTTCTATGGGGATCCAGACAGAAATCAAAGACACAATTCGTGGACTTTGCTAGAACGTCTTCGCCCTCATAATAATCCCTGGTGTGTGGTGGGGGATTTTAACGCATTCACTTCTATCTCAGAAAAGGAAGGAGGAAGAGCAGTCTCCTTTAGTCAGATAGAAGGTTTTAATGGTGTTATAAATCGTCTGCAGCTTAGGGATCTTGGTTTCTCTGGTGTCCGATTCACTTGGTCTAATAATCAAGGTGATGACATGACTATAAGAGAACGTCTAGACAGATGTTTGGTTACTGATAATTGGACTGATATTTTTGGAATGGGCCGAGTAGATCACCTTGTTGCGGAGGTATCTGATCATGTCCCTTTACAATTTGTTTGGCCTTCTGGGATTTTGCGAAACTTCAGAAGAAATAGACGGTTTCAGTTTGAGACAATGTGGTTACAAGACCACCGTTGTGTTCAATTTGTAGAGGATATTTGGCGGGGTTCTAACGGGTCGGTTAGAAATAAATTGAACGGGATGGCAACAGCACTCACGGGTTGGAGCAAGGAGATTTTCGGAAGTGTCAAAGTGAGATTAAAGAACCAACGGCAGAGACTAGCTCAGTTGGCCGAAGGCTCACAAATGGCTGCTGTTATAGCGGAGGCAAGGGCAATTCGTCATTCGATTCTTAGTACTTTGCTTATTGAGGAAGAGATGTGGAGACAACGAAGTAGGGAGGTGTGGATGAGAAAGGGGGATAGAAATACAGCTTTTTTCCATAGAAAGGCATCTATACGACGTAGCAGGAATCAAATTGATGGTTTAGAAGACGAAGAGGGCAGCTGGAAAACAGAGAAGACGCAAATTACAGCTGTGCACAAGAGATTCCGGCAGGGAGACCTCCGTGTACACCGTGCGTAGTGGATCAGGGATCGCACAGGAAGAGTAGGGGTGTGTGTAGGGAGAGAGTAAGTCAGTAGCAATGTCTGAGAGAGAGACAGAGGTTTGGCAGAGCTTCCGCGTATGGCAGTGTGTTCTCCTTTGTATGGAAAGGTTAACGATCTATATATACTGGAGAACATGACCGTTGTAGTGTGGTTAATGCGCCCATTAATGGCGGCTTAATTAGCTTAACCATAACGGCACGTTCGTCCGAGTATATAGGAACCGTTACAGCACGTGGTGCGCGAATACCGGAACCGTTACGAGGTTGACCGGGTTTGACCGGATTGACCGGGTTTATGGAGCTCGTGCCATAAATCTCTCAAAACAGTTACTAAAGGTCGCGCGCGGGCTTGGCTCGCACGCGACAGGGCTTACTCTAGCCTCCAAACCACTAAGTCCCTACAGGTCCCGTGCAGTGGTATGCGAGGGCTCTGTCTCGCAGCCCCCACATGGATCAGCTCGGCTGGTGATCCTGTGTGTGTGGAGCACAATATGGTGTGCTGGATGGTTGCCACGTGGCTAAGATCTGTCATGTCAGAAAGCAGTATCTACATTAGCCCCCTTTCTGCGCGTGAAGGCTCATAGCTGTATAGGCTTCCATGCGCGGAAACCAACATGCGCGTCGCCGCCACGCACCAATTCAAATACGGGTAAGTTCAGCCCCCGTGCGTGTCATTATGACCTAAAACCCCTAGAGTCGTGCCGTCTGACCTTTAGGGTTTTAGGCGTGACGTCAGGCCGTCCTGTGATTGCGCGATACGACGGTGACGGTTGCGATTCGACTACTGAAGGGACGCGACCCTTCATTCTTTTGGATAAATACCTTGTATCCCATTATTGCAAAGCATCACTTCTTTCTCTTAAAGTGAATGGTACCCGGAGATCTTCGAGAGCAGATCCAGATAATCAATCACCAGTTCAGAACTGCAAATCATATTCTTCAATTGTGCATATCCAAGCAAGCTTCAAGGAAACAAGGTTGGCCTCGTTTACTTTTGATTTAAAATACCAGCGTTTGCCTTGAACTGCGCTGAATCTGTAAATCCATGAAATTTGTGAAGAGGCTTTGATCTTTGAACCCGCTTCGTTTTAATCTTTCAACAATATTGGATCTTGCGACTCCCCGATTTCTGAAATCGGTACTGGAACTGTTTTGCTTTCTTTTGCATAGATCTCGAATTCCAAAATTCAAACTCAAGTGTGGTATTTCTCCCCCCTTTTTCTTGCCCTTTCGCAGGAATGGCCAAGACAAGAGTAACCAGACCCGTCAAGGAAGATGAAGAGATGCCGGAGCTTCCGCAGGCTCTGTGGCGAAAAGCCCCCTATCTGGGTGGGAAAGATTTTTATCATGCGAGGGTGAAGGCGAAGAGGATGCCTGATCCTGTTTCAGTTGAGCGATTGTTGACACTGACTCGCCCAGTTAACTCAGCCTTGCTCGAGTTGGTTGGCTCCGAGGATGTGATCCGATTGGGGATCGAGAATGGGCACTTCCCATACACTGCGATTTCTACTCAGGCGTTCGTCCAGAAATTGGACTATATGGATGAGTGGATTGACCACGTGTTGGATCATCACGCCGAGACTCTCAATGAAGCCGGCGTATATTTTGCTATCCGTGCTATGAAGGGTGCTGCCGTGAAGTTGGATCAGTCCATGCTTCTAGACCTTCTGTCCCGTTACTCGCCTGCGACTCACACGTTTCATTTTGCTGAGTTCGAGGCTGCCCCCACTCTCGAGGACGTGCAAATGCTGTACGAGCTTTCCCCCATGGGCGAGGTGGACCCCTTGAGTCACTTGAGGACATCTGCGGAAATGGCCTTGTACGCGCAGATGGAGGAGTGCTTAGCAGAGGTAAAGAAAATCTCCACTCGGTGGACCACTACAAAGCCTCTTCCGAACTGGCAGCTGGTTGATACGTCTGCGAAGAATACTTGGAACAAGTGGTTGCAGTACTTCTTCCGAGACTATGCGAACAGCAGCATTACTAAGAAGCTTCAGAGCGAGAACCCGGAGGCCGAGAATTACGTAGAGGGCAAGGGTTATCATTTGACCCTTTGTGCCTTTCTCTGTGCTTGGCTGTCGAGGTATCTGATTGATGGTCACCCTCATGACGGGGTCTTCTACCATGTGTTGCCACTTGCCGTGAGGCTCGCTCTTGGCCAGAGAGTCGCACTCGGACCCTTGGTCTTGGGCACGCTATATTATAGGCTGGATCAGCTGGTTCTGGCGATGAGGGAATCGCGTGGCCGCCTCGATGTTCTGACCTTTGTCAATATCAGCTTTTTGACAATGTGGGTTTTCGAGCGCTGGCCGTCTTATGCTCCAACTCCCCTCCCACTTGATAAGTGGTGTCCCCCAGGCGAGACAGAAGCGCGCAACAGCGGAAGGGCTGCGAGATGGTTTGGAGCAAGCAACACCAAGTGCACTTGGAGTTTGATATGCGACAAACGAAAGGAGTTTACTGCCAGGCCCTATGCCACACGTGTCGAGAATGTGCGGTGGTTTCCAAAGCTATACCCTTCCAAAGGTATGGTCTTGTCAGAAGACCTTCTCTTTGAAAAGGGGCCGCATTTCCACGAACGCTATCGTGAGTTCTTTTGTTGGTGTCTGCGAGGTTCCCTTCCTGCCCTTGCAGAGAATATTCGTGAGCTCGCGCCAAGGTATGAAAGGCTTACAGTGGATGTTGACCCCACTCGGGTCTCTCCTCAGTTTGGTTTCGATGCGGTGGCCCCATCGATCTGGCCCCAATCTATTATCAGAGGGTGCTACAAGCGTTTGCTGACAAAAGAGTGCAAGACGGTCCTCATGAGCAATCTTCCCTTTGAGCAGCCTGCGGGAACTCGCAAGGGTGGTTGTTCCCAGAACTGGCTCGCATACTGGGTTGCCCAGCAAACGAGGATGGAGACGGAGGCGGCAGCGCAGCCAGGAAGGGCCCCCTTGATCAAGAGAAACTCTTTTCCGTTTCGCCCCAATTGCAGTTTGAGCGAGTCTGAGTATGGTTGCTACTCGCTGTGGGACCGCGAGAACCATTTGTGCCCCGATTTCATTCTGAAGGAGCAAGTTGACGCAATCAAGAAGGGTGACACGCAGGTCATCAAATATAGCAAGGCGTTTGCTGAGGTAAGCAATTTCCTTGTGTGCTTTAAGCTTTTTGATTTTTTCTTGCGCTGATGCTTTTCGTTCTGTATTGTTCAGTGTCATGTGCGGAGGTTCGCAGCTGGTGATCGCTCCAAATCGCTGGTGGACACCATTGTTGCCACCAGAAGGAAGGGGGAGTCGTACCGGCTAGCATGGAGGATGGATGCCGAGGTTGAAACAAAGGTTCGCGCAGTCATGAATACTTTTGCTGACTCGCTGATAGACAACCCTCCGGCTCCGTCTCCTCCTAGAGATGACCCGTCCCCTCCAGCGACTGTGGCGCCGAGAGTGAAAAGACCTAGGCAAAAGGGAATTACGATTTCTTCCCCTAGGAGTGCTCCAGCTTCTCCCCCAGTGAGGTCCCTTTCCATCAAGGACAAAGGCAAGGGTCGTATGCCCAGCAAAGTGCGGAAAGATCTCGCAGTTGAGACTTTCATTCCATTCAACCAAGAGGAAGAGGAAGAGAGACAGGAGCCCCAGGCCAGTGATGAAGAAGAAGAAGGAACAGTCGTTGTGATCGAGGAAGAGTCAGGAGGTACTTCCGACGCATCTCCTTGTCCTTTATCATGACTTCTATGCAGTTCTTTTCTTTGAACCAATTATGTATTCGCAGATGATGATGATGAAGCCGTTGGTGGCCTTGTGGCCAAGAGGCAAAAGAGAGATGCCCCTTCTGGCATTTCAGATGATCCTATAAGCGAGGATGTTCTTGCTGAGTCCCGGAGGACAGCCGCGGAGGCTGCTGAAAGGAGAAGGCAGCGAGAGGAAGAGGAGCTCGAGCGTGTGAAACAGCGGAGCCTCGAGGAGCAGCATGTTGACGACTTAGTGCGTCCAGTTGGCGAGGAAGACGAGCTTCCCGAAGAAGTGGCTCCTCATGTGGAGGAGGAAGATGAGGTTCCCGGAGAGGATGCAGCAGAGCTAGAGCAAGTCCAAGCGGACTTCGCAGAGATCGGAGGTGGCGATAAAGGTGAGATCTTCAATCTCGCAGTTACTTATAGAGATGTAATCGTGGGTGCGTTAAAGCACGGTGTGTCAAAGCCTGACATTCGCCGTTGGTTGGTAAGCAAATGCGGAGAACCCTCAGGTAATTATTTTGAGTGATATGCATATACTAGGCTGTAGCCACTTGAGGCGAAATCATGACTGGTTTACTCGCATCCCAGGTCACGCTTCTCTTAAAGATTTGCTTAGTGAGGACACACTGATAGGGCACGGTTCCACGTCCCTAGTGTATGATGAGGATACCTCAATCCCACCTTCGCGTGGAGGTGCTTATTCTTAGCTTTAGTAAAGATAGCGAAATAACTTATAACACAAGTTACCTCATATTATCGCATTTGGCATCGCAGGTCCTGCTGAGGAACCTGAGCTGGAGCAGAGAAGTCAACCTCCTGCATCCCATGTTCCAATTCCGAGCTCCCATACCGAGAAGCCCGTCGCAGCTGCTGGACACATAAGCGAGCCTCCCGAAGATGTCATCGAACTTTCCGATGATGTCGAAGCTGATGTTGTGCCAATGGACGAAGGTGTCCGCACCGGTGGCGAGGAAGAAAGGACAAGTGATGCTAATGTTTTCGCATTTAGGAGTGTCCTCCGCCCAGCGACTTCGGCTGTCCCTTCGCCTCTGGCGATGACTGAGCCAGAAGCACCTATTCCTGTGTGGAGCATTTGGGGCTCGCAGGTTGGGAATGTAGTCGTAGCTGGTGCGGCCTACACTCTTCCTCCTGACTATGAGAGGTTGGAGCTCGCAGCTGATAGGAGAGCCATGGAGCGAGGGCAGTCTTCGAACAACCCGGTGGCCCGCATCCCCTCTCTTCATGAAATTCTGGAAGGCACTGGTAAGTAAAGATTTACCGTTCGCACGCCGCATTATTTGCTTGCGAGTTTTGACATTATAACTTATTTTTGATGTCTCAGGTTTGAAGCAAACCGATGTAGACTGGGTGGTTCGAATGCGTCTCAGATACCCCCGATCGTTTGTGAGGTCTCTGGAGATCGGACCTTTTGACAGGAGGCTATTCCTTACTGAAGCCATTTGGATACTGGAGCAGCTGTGTGCGGCTACACCTGCGACCATTTCGGCCCAGAGTGCTGAATTGCTGTGTGGCATGTGCCAAAATCTCCTGTTCAAAGTCCAAGGCAGACTTGGTTTCAAGTTCCTCAAGGACAGAGTTACACTGATTCGCGCAGCTGTAACTTTGAATCTCGGTCACCAGAATCTCGCAGCTGAGATGCAGAAGGTGGAGCAGCAAAAGCAAAAGGTTGATGAAGCTTTGAAGCTGTATCACGAAATGAATGCCAAGTGCGAGCTACTGAAGCAAGAAGTGAAACAAGTGGAGAAGCTGATCGAGCAGTTCGAGCCCCAAGACTCCTTAATCAAGAATTTGTTTTGACTTTTCGAATTTTGAAAAGAAAACAGGAAAATGGCTGAGACATTAATGTGATGTTTTGAAACATTAATGTAATGTTGCTAGGGTTTCTCCCCCCTTTTTTTAACAACAAACAATGAGTTTGCCCGTTTTGCCCTTTTCGGGATTTGATTGGACATTTCTGTGCATATCCAATTATGACATCAGCAATTGATTCTCTGCTTGATTTTCGCGCTAATTTCTCGGCAGATAAGCACGCTTCCGTTGGGAAGTCCATCCGAATCATGACTATCCGTCATTTATTAGGATGCGCAACTGAATCGTCGTAGCCTTTAGTAGGGTAATTGATTGTTACCGCTTTTCAAGGCGTAAGTGATTGAACTTACCCTCTTTTTGAATTTTGCTGACTCATCTTAGGCAACCGAAGAGCCTCTACAGGGTCTATATAAACCCTGTCTTTGCCATTTGGGTTCTTCATCCCAAACATGTGCTTTGCCGTGAGTCCTTACGACTGCTGGCTTGAACGCTTGTTTTTCGTTGATTCATGGCAACTTCAAGTTTTGAATCCTGAGTTTGCGCTTTGTGCTATAGAAATAGTTTCCAAGATCCACTTTATGAGGCTTATTGCTCTTTATAACCATCATAAAGAGGATGCAGATAATATCTCATGTGTGTTCGAAGAAATTTCTTCGTGTATTATGTGTGCAGGTCATGTTTCCGGCCGCCTCGTGGCGAGGTGCAGCGCCGAAGTGACCGTGCTACCGTCTCGTAATGAACGGCGGAGTTCTCCTCCAGCATCCCTGGAGGAGGGTTTCTTGCCTCTTCGTTCTTGAACTCAGGGTTGCGAACCGCTGTGTTCATCCCCGTCTACAAGGAGCCCTTGCCCTTTGGAGCTTCTGCTTGCAGTTTGATCGCTGGAACCGGTGGTTCCTTGGGCAAATGTTATGGGGAGCATATCTGACAACGGTCTTGTCGGATAGCGGGATGTCGAGCGTACGGCTTCATGTGGCTCTTTTTAGAGCAAGATCCCCCTCGCTACAGATGTTCACCCGCAGATCTGGGCATTGCGTAGCCGGCGTTTGAAGCCGGGGGAGTTCATTCTTTGCAGTCCGGGTTTCCGTACCGTGTCTCTGCTGGCTTATCAGCCATTTTTCGAATGTATTGCAAGCCATGTTGGCTGCGTAGTTAGATTCGAGCTTTTTGCTTGTAAGCTGCTATCTAGATAGATAAATTGTAAGTCATTTGACTCATAATGACATATAGCTTTGTATTATCTGCTCTTTGCAACAAAATACAATTTCGCATGCGTTTCGGCTTGTTTTGCCTTGCATAATGCCATGTAATGATTTCACATATGCGATGTCAGTTCGCAGATGTTTCGCTAGATCATTCGAGATCGTAATTTCGCAGCTGTGCCATCTTGACGGATGGGCTTGCAGTTGGTCGTTGTAAATCGTATGAGATCACGTTCACAACTTTTCTATCGTAATAGATAGTTTTTAACAGATCAATTAAGATCATTGAGTGGTGCGAATTGCTATCATAGAAGATAGGCTTTATTAGAGAATTGCTTGAGATCGTTTCTCGCATAAATTGCTATCGCAGCAGATAGACCTTTAGAAGATCCAATAAGATGATTCTGCACTTACGTTGCCACCGTAACAGACGGGCTTGGGTGATCAACTAAAATCACTTTGCGTATAAGTTGCTATCGTAACAGATAGGCTTGGGAAGATCATATGAGATTGTTATCGTGAGAGATAGGCTTTAGATGATCGATTGAGATCGTTTTTGTATTTCGCTGCTATCATAAGAGATAGGCTTTGGATGATCACTTAAGATCGCATTTGCATTAGCTGCCATCGTAAGAGATAGGCTTTGGATGATCACTTAAGATCGCATTTGCATTGGCGGCCATCGTAAGAGATAGGCTTTAGATGATCAATTGAGATCGTATTCATGTTGACTGCTATCGTGAGAGATAGGCTTCGATGATCACTTAAGATCGCATTTGCGCTTGGCTGCTATCGTAAGAGATAGGCTTTAGATGATCACTTAAGATCGCGTTCGTATTGGCTGCTATCGTAAGAGATAGGCTTTAGATGATCAATTAAGATCGTATTCATGTTGACTGCTATCGTGAGAGATAGGCTTCGATGATCACTTAAGATCGCATTTGCGCTTGGCTGCTATCGTAAGAGATAGACTTTAGATGATCACTTAAGATCGCGTTTGTATTTGCTGTTGCAGCGAATAAATCATTGTTAACAGTAATAACAAATTAAATAGAGCAATATAAACGTCTAGAAATATGAACTTCTCATTTGGGAGAATTCTTTTATTACAACGCTCTCATATGGGAGAGATAGGATTACAATCCTCTCATATGGGAGAGGAGATTGCGTCAATCATAGCCACATGAGACATTAAGCAACGTTATCATAAAACGTATGAAATAAGAGAAGTCAGGGATAGTACTTCTTGATCCAGCGCATGTTGACTGAGCTTGGAGTTGAGGTTGTGCCGTGCAACCTTCGTATGCTGCAGTAGCCACTATCGAAGACTTCTGTGACTTCGAAGGGTCCTTCCCAATTAGCTGCGAATTTTGGGTGAGTTGCTTCTCGCATGCAGTGGTCAGATGCGCGCAAGACCAGGTCGCCAACTGCGAAATCCCGTCGCTGGACTGTCTTGTTGTAGGCGCGAGCGATTCTTTCTTGGTACCGCTTGTTAGTCCTTTTGGCTTGTTCTCGCTTTTCTTCCAGCAAGACTAAGTCATGATCGCGTTGATTTTCATAAAGTGCATGGAAGGCCAGCCTTGCCGAATTGACTCTGACCTCCGCAGGTACTACAGCTTCGGCCCCATAGCATAGTAGAAATGGCGAGGCCCCTGTAGGTGTCCTTGGAGAAGTTCTGTAGGCCCACAGAGCTATGTTAAGGGAATCAGCCCACTTCTTGTGGTCATCTGCGACCATCTTGCTCAGAATTCTCAACAGCGTTTTGTTAGTCGCTTCGGCTTGTCCGTTTCCCTTTGGATAATAGGGGGTGGAGCATATCTGCCTGATATTGTACTCCGCGAGTTTCGTAGCTACCTGGCGATTAACAAAAGGAGTACCGTTATCTGAAAGAATGGTATTTGGGATTCCGAACCTGCATACGATGTTTTCCTGGATGAAGTTGACCACAGCCAGCGCGTTTGCCGTCTTCAGTGGTATTGCTTCCACCCATTTGGTGAACAGCTCGGTTGCGGTGAGAATGAAATGGTTCCCATGTGACGTTGGTCGGATGGGGCCGATGAAGTCCAAAGCCCATGTGTGAAATGGCCATGGCGTCCCTAATGCATGTAGATCCACGGCGGGAGCGTGCACTAGGTTTCCTTTGAATTGGCATTCTTGGCAGCGTCGCACCTTGGTGCGGCAATCGACTTCCATCGTGGGCCAGAAGTATCCGATTGAGAGGAGCTGTCTGCATAATTTCGCACCTCCCTGGTGTTCCACCTGATGAGAAAGGTCCATGACTTCTTGTGCTTCCCTGCCGTCTAGGCATCGCAGCAAGTTACCCTCGTGACCTTTTCGCCAAAGCAGGTTTTCCTGAACCACGTATCGAGAAGCTTTCCTCTTCAATTTGTCGGCTTCTTTTCTCGATTCGGGTACGGTGCCCTGGGTGAGGAATTCGAACAATGGCTTCCTCCAGTCTGTGTCATCATCGGTTAGAGCGACGAGTAGAGAATCTTTGATTAGTGCGCAACTTTCGCACTTCCCTTGTATCAGGGCTGCAGCTGTCGACATGCCTGGCCAGTGAACGCCATATCTCTGAGCTTTCCTGTAGATTGACACCTCGCTTTCTCCGCAAGCGTGTTGGTGAATCTTTTCTAACAGCTGTTGTCCCTCTTGCTCGGAGACACATCGCATGAGTATTCCTCCAGGACCCTTGTAGTAAAGGGTGTTGTCGTGGATGCAGTATCCTTTCGTGAGCGCCCAGCTTTCGCTGCTGGTGCCTTTCGCAATAGCTTGCAGGATTGCTTTTCGCCAGTCTGCGTCATCCATGTGTTCGTCATCGCACGCATCTTCTGTTAATGCCGACGATGTTCGCACTTCGATGGAAATCCTTGCGGGGCATTTGTCTATGCTGACCTTAGATCCCAGAGTTGCTAAGGCGTCTGCATGCCTGTTGTCCGCTCGGGGCTTGTGCTCGTATTTCACGTCGCAGAATTGCTGCATCAGCTTTTGCACTAGGGTGCGGTATGACAGGAGGTTGATCTCCTTTAAACCATATTCGCCCGAGGCTTGTTTAACAATCAGTTTGGAATCTCCCATGACCGTTAAGTTGCTCACTTCCAAAGCTTTCGCCGCACGGAGCCCCGCGATAAGAGCTTCGTATTCCGCCTCGTTGTTCGTGACTGCGAAGTTGAGTTTTGCGGACATCTGTATGACTTCCCCGTCTGGCTTTGTCAAGACTATCCCAATGCCTCCGCCTTTTCTGGTTGACGAACCATCGAAGTGGAGGGTCCAATAGGGCACGTCGATCGCATAGATTTCAGGGCCTTCGAGCTCTTCCTCGATCACAGGTTCATGACTGTTGTCGGGAAACTGTGCCAACAGATCTGCTACCGCTTGCGACTTGATCGCTCTTGGTTTTACGCATGTGATATCGTATTGAGAGATGGTCATGTACCATTTCGCCAATCTCCCGCCCGGAGTGGTGTGAGTTAGCAAGTATCTTATGGGGTCGCTTTTGGTGACCACCACTACTTTGTGCGATGCAAAATAGTGTCTCAACTTCTCTATCACAAAGAATAAAGCAAGGCAATGACGTTCGATGTCTGTGTACCTTGATTCAGCAGGCTGCACAATGCGAGAGATGTAATAGATAGGCCTCTCTTGGCCTTCATACACCTGAGCCAAGAGTGCCCCTATAGATTTCCTTGTTAATGTAAGATATAGCAAAGGCGGTGATCCCAGTTGAGGTGCGATCATTATCTTTGGGGATGTGAGTAGCTCCTTTAGCTTTTCGAATGCGGCTTCGTGGTCGGGAGCCCAGTTGTACGCGGCGTCCTTCTTGAGAAGAGTGCTGAAACAGCATGTGATTTCGGCGATTGCTGGGATGAATCTCCGCAGATATGACAATTTTCCCAAGAATGTTTTCAAGGTACTTTGGTTGTGAGGTGGCGTCATGCTGATGATGGCTGACACTTTCGCAGGGTCAGGCTCGATCCCTTGGCGATGGACTACGCATCCCAAAAACTTCCCCGAGGTCACGCCGAATGCGCATTTCATGGGGTTCATTTTCAGTTGAAAGCTCCTGCATCTGTTGAACACCTTTCGTAGGTCTGCAAGGTGATCTGCTTCATGCTTGGATTTGACTACCAGGTCATCCACATAGAATTCCACCTCTTTGTGCATCATGTCGTGGAATAGAGCCATCATGGCCCGCTGATAGGTTGCGCCTGCGTTCTTAAGACCAAACGGCATTACCGTGTAGTTGAATACCCCCACGGGAGTGATGAATGCAGTTTTCCGTGCATCTTCGGGATCCATCTTGATTTGATTGTACCCGCTGAAACCGTCCATGAAGCTGAACATGCGATGGCCTGCCGTTGAATCGATGAGCAAATCGATGTTAGGCAGTGGGAAATCGTCCTTAGGGCAGAAGCGATTGAGATCTCGGAAGTCCACGCAGATGCGGAGCTGTCCGTTCTTCTTTACCACCGGCACGATGTTGGCCAACCATGTGGGATGGTGGTTTGGCTCTATGAACTTGGCGTCTAGGAGTTTGACAATCTCCTGCTTGATCTTCACGTTGAGCTCTGGCCTGAAGCTTCTGGTGCTTTGCTTGACCGATTTAGACCCTGGGATGATGTCTAAACGGTGCATGGTGATGCTCGTGTCCAGACCTGGCATCTCATCATATTCCCATGCGAACACGTCCTTGTATTCAGTTAGGAGCTGCAGCAGTCCTTGTTCCTCTTCGCTTGTGAGGTCCGCACTCAGGAAGACTGGCCTTTTCTTTTCCTCGTTCGGGCTGAGGAACACTTCCTTTAGCTCTTGCTTTTGTGGTCTTGGCCTGTCTTCCATGCATTCGGGCGCTTCTTTGAGTTTCTCGTTTGGAGTGCCCTGTGTTGGCTCTTCTGTCAGCGCAACTTGCTTGATTTGATTGATTTGCCCAGGGACATCCCCTTGCCCGTGTGAGGACGTCCCCGCGCACCTTCATATGCGATAGCATTTCTTCCCGTTGGCGTAGAAGCTCTCTATCTCCTTACCCTCGGGGTCACGCTTTGCAATCCTCTTCAGAGTGTACACATTCTTCCGATGATATGCGACACGCGGCGCCTCTTCGTGTGTAGGCGGCTTTTCCTTGGCATCTTCCCTTGTCACCATCACGCCCGCAGGTGACTGGTCCTTGATGTCCTCCCAGAGAGGCAAAGGAGTAGGGTTGAATGGTCCGGGTGTTTGCTCGTCCGCCATCTCGGTGAACCACACCGCCTCGCTGAGATGTGTTTCGTCCAAGTTGAACGGGTTAGTTGAGGCCGGTATCTCGACAATCCTGTCATTCCAGATAGCTTTCATCACCTGGTGAGCCGTCGAAGGGACTGCGTCGAAGCGATGAATCCAGGCTCGACCTATGATCATGTGATATGTGGTGTTCGCGTCTATGACATAGAACTTCGCCGAGCACTTGATCTTACCAATCTGAACGCCTAGGCGGATCCATCCGATCGTCATTCTAGAATCACTTCCGAATCCCACCAGTGGAGATGGACGCTTGATTACCCTGTGCTCGGGGATCCCTGCTAGCTTCAGTGTGTGGAGTGGAACAACGTTGACCGCTGCCCCTCCATCGACGAATGCTCGCTTGAATTCGACGCCGTTGATGATGGCAGTCACGTACAGGGGCCTCTGGTGGCTCGCATCTGTCTTCTTGTCGCTGACAGAAAAGGTCATAATCTTTTCTGTGGAACGGGACGCCCTGATGACTTTCCCGTTGGAGACCACGAGGTCCTCCTCGTAGTCCTCTGCTATCCTCAAGATTGCTCTTGTCATATCCGTTCGGCATTTTTCGGAGAAGTTCATCTCGTTGAAGAATTTGTTGAAGCCGTGCGACCCTTTCATGCGGTCGGCGCGCTCATCCTCCGTGTCCATGCTGTAGTCTTCATCTTCATGGACTTCAGCAATGATGGGTAGACCATCCTCTGCGACTTCTTCCAAGTCCACTATCGAGATCATGGCGACCTCTTTGCCCTTTGAGCCCGAATCTGTATGGGCAGGCAGCGGGTTGTTACGCACATCCTTCCGGTGGTCGCTGACGATGAGTTCGCCGTTCTTCATCTTCTGATCGAACGCGAATCTGAGCTTCTTGCACTCGGCCGTGGGGTGCATGACCTTGCCGTGGTATTCGCACCACTTAGGGTCCCTCGTCATCTCCTTGGAGGGTGCTTTCTCGAGCGGTGGCAGGACGCCGTCCTTACGCCACTGTCTGCAGAGATCGCTTGCTTCCTCCACCGAGCATGGCAGAGGCGGTGCATCGAAGTTTGCAACCTTTGCTTGCTTCTGGGGCGAAACTGTATTGACCTCAGCTTCGCGTCCCCGCTTGTAGCCAAATCTGCCGATCTTGTAGGTGGTGCCGCTCGCAGGTCGTTCTGGAGCGCTCTTCTTTCTCTGTCTCTCGACAATGGGCTCGATGTTCATCGTGCATTCGATGAGCTTTGAAAACGTAGGTGTTTGCAAATTGATTAGCATGCTTTTGTACTCATCTCGCATGCACTGTAGGCATATCTCTACGAGCCGGCTTTCGAGCATTGGGTCCTTGCACTCCAAGGATTTCGCTCTGAATTTCTTGATGAAAGTGATTCCATCTTCCTCGCGTTTCTGATACATCCGCGAGAGATGGATCATCGTCACCTTTTCTTCCATCTGGAAGAACTTGGTATAGAACTTTTGGATCATGTCGTCCCAAGTCTTCACAGATCCGGCTTCCAATGTTCGGTACCATTTGTAGGCTACATTCCCAAGAGATTTTGGGAATTCTCGCATCAGCAGCTTGGGATCGGCTCCGTATGGACCCATGACATCAATGAAACGCATGACATGCTCATGAGCGTTTCCATTGACGTCCTCGAACTTATCCCATTTGGGAGCCTTGTACCCCGCCGGGTTAGGCATGAGATAGATCTCTCGTGGAATGGGTGGATCGTTGTCTAGCTTCGGGATGATGGTATCCGCGAACGACTGATGAGCCAGGATGGAGTCCACGCGCTTCTGCAAAGACGTCATGCATTCTGGAATGCTCCCCTCGGTAGCTGGCGGAGGGGTTGCCGTAGGCGGTGGCGACACATATGCCGCCGGAGGATTGGGAGTGTATTGACTACCCGCGTTTCCCTAGATCGTCGCTGGTGGAGGCAGAGTGTACTGCAGAGCTGGGTTGGACGCCAAAGCCGGAGGCTGAGAGGCGTGAGCAGCAGGGGGTATCATTTGTGCCGTTGACCCTTGGACCGAAGGCAGCTGCGTGGCTGACGGTGGAGTTTGCAGATGAGGGTTGGGAGGCGTGGCTGACACTCCCAATCCTGGAGCGGTAGGGGTTCCTCCTCCCTGAGGGATAGCGGTGGTTGGTGGAGGATTCGGCGCAAGGGTGCCCAGAACGGCCAAGATCCGTTCTAACTGCGCAGACTGAGACTTGAGAGCTTTTGCCTGACTTTGAACAGTGGCGTCCAAAGACTCTAAAGTTGGTGCCTCGCCGGGAGTCGTCGGAGTACGGCGGACCTCGTCTCCCGAGGGAGTTTCGGTGGAAGGCGATCGGTTGCTGACATCGTCCTCCTGAGACATGGTTGCTTTTGCTGGTAAGATTCACGTCGGGTTCACCAAAATGTGCACAAGAGATTCCGGCAGGGAGACCTCCGTGTACACCGTGCGTAGTGGATCAGGGATCGCACAGGAAGAGTAGGGGTGTGTGTAGGGAGAGAGTAAGTCAGTAGCAATGTCTGAGAGAGAGACAGAGGTTTGGCAGAGCTTCCGCGTATGGCAGTGTGTTCTCCTTTGTATGGAAAGGTTAACGATCTATATATACTGGAGAACATGACCGTTGTAGTGTGGTTAATGCGCCCATTAATGGCGGCTTAATTAGCTTAACCATAACGGCACGTTCGTCCGAGTATATAGGAACCGTTACAGCACGTGGTGCGCGAATACCGGAACCGTTACGAGGTTGACCGGGTTTGACCGGATTGACCGGGTTTATGGAGCTCGTGCCATAAATCTCTCAAAACAGTTACTAAAGGTCGCGCGCGGGCTTGGCTCGCACGCGACAGGGCTTACTCTAGCCTCCAAACCACTAAGTCCCTACAAGTCCCGTGCAGTGGTATGCGAGGGCTCTGTCTCGCAGCCCCCACATGGATCAGCTCGGCTGGTGATCCTGTGTGTGTGGAGCACAATATGGTGTGCTGGATGGTTGCCACGTGGCTAAGATCTGTCATGTCAGAAAGCAGTATCTACAACAGCCATACTGGAAGACTATTTTAAAAGAATTTATACTTCATCTGACCCTCAAGGGGTGGATATGGAACCCATGATGCCAGGTATAGAGGGGCTCGTCACTTTAGAACAGCGGACTGTCCTAGATGAGATTTATACGCCTGACGAAGTCAGGGAAGCCTTGCGACAGTTAGCTCCGGCTAAAGCCCCGGGGTCGGACGGCTTCCCAGCCGGATTCTTCCAGCGATTTTGGACAATTGTAGGAGCTGAGGTGGAGAAGGTTTGTCTGAATATCCTAAATGGAGATGGCAATGTGGCGGATTTCAACCACACTCTTATTGCACTTATACCAAAGGTGAAACAGGTCAGAAAACCTACTGAGTTACGCCCTATCAGTCTATGTTCTACAATTTATAAGATTGTTACTAAAGCTATGGCAAATCGGTTGAAATTGATGTTAGACACGATTATTTCTGAAAATCAGTCAGCTTTTGTTCCCGGAAGATTGATTTCAGATAATATTCTTATTTCTTTTGAGCTACTACATTCTATGAAGAATAGGAAGAAAGGAAAAAAGGGTTTTTTTCCACTTAAAGCAGATATGAGTAAAGCTTATGACCGGGTCGAATGGGACTTTTTGAGAGCTACTATGGAACGCATGGGGTTCGGTCACCGTTGGATCACACTTGTGATGAATTGCATCTCCTCTGTTCGATATAGTATCGTTGTTAATGGCGAATCTCAAGGACTTATTACCCCGGAACGGGGGCTGCGCCAAGGGTGTCCTTTATCTCCGTATTTGTTTCTACTTGTGAGTGAAACTTTATCTCGTAGACTAACAGCTGCAGTGCAGGAAGGAACTCTTTCAGGAATGAGCGCATCAAGAAGTGGCCCCAAAATCTCACATCTTTTCTTTGCAGACGGCAGCATATTGTTTGCAAAAGCTACGATTGAAGAAATTGGTGCACTGAAAAGAATTTTAGAAGATTATGAAGCTGCATCGGGTCAGGCTCTCAATCTGCAGAAATCATCAATTATTTTCTCAGATAATGTGGACACGGAGACTCGAATTACACTTAGCGAGCTATGTGGGGTACCGCTTGAAACACATCATGAAAGCTATCTGGGATTGCCAACGCAGATAGGGAGGAGTAAAACAGTAACATTCAGCCCACTTGTAGAGAAAGTAGCTAAGAAGATGAAGGGATGGAAGGGTGCATCATTATCAACAGTGGGTAAAGAGGTTCTGATCAAATCTGTTATCCAAGCAATTCCTATATATACAATGAGCTGTTTTCTTTTGCCTACAAAAATTTGTCAGGATCTTGAACGAGTGGTTAGGCAATTTTGGTGGGGAGGAGATGAACAAAGAAGGAAAATTCACTGGGTTGCTTGGTCAAAATTGAAGGGCAGTAGAGATTGCGGTGGGTTAGACTTTCAGGATTTTCAAGATTTTAACATAGCTATGCTAGCTAAACAATCATGGCGTTTCTTACAATATCCAAACTCGTTGGTCAGCCGGGTTTTCAAGGAAAAGTATTTTCGCAATTCTTCTATTTTGCAACTTGAGGTAAAGAAATCAACCCAGATTTCATATGCTTTCCGAAGTATCCTTGCAGGACGAGAATTGATCACGAAAGGGGTGGTGTGGAAGATAAAGGATGGTACAAGAGTTAGAGTTTTTGGAGATAGATGGCTCAAGCGCCCAACTACCTACAAGCTGATCACAACAACTCCCTCTGGAATGGAGAACATGACAGTAAATGAATTAATCTCTCCAGAAACTGGTGGATGGGACGTTGATAAAGTTAGGCAAACTGTTTGGCCCATAGATGTGGATGAGATTCTTAAAGTTTCAATTGGTAGTACTGAACCAACTGATACTTTTTATTGGAATTTTTCTGAAGATGGAATCTACTCGGTTAGTTCTGGATATACTTTTCAAATGAGTATCACAGCTCCCCAAACGTCGACTTCCAATGGTGTTTCTGAAATATCTTGGCTGCCCAAGCTTTGGAAATTGAAAATTCTCAAGAAAATGATGATGCCAAGTTGGCGAATTCACCATTCATCTCTTCCTGTGGCTGCTAAATTGGCAAACAAAGGGGTCAATGTCTCTGTGTTTTGCAAAGTTTGTGAACAGGAGGTTGAAACCCAGGAACACTTATTCCTGAGATGTTCTTTCTCAAAACAGGTTTGGAACTTGCTGCTAGGAGAGGATTTTGTAGCTGATCGCTATAGTAATAGTAAGGAACTACTTTCACATTTTTTCAGCAGAGAAGATAATAAGAGGTGTGAGCATTTAGTATGTGGAATATGGGCGATTTGGACGAATAGAAACGATATGATTTTCAATGGCAAAGGTAGAGACCCAGTTAAACTTGTAAATGAGAGCTTAGACCTGGTGAAATGGTTCAAGGAGATGAAGATAGCAGGCTTATTTGAAGGAGAGAGACAAAACAAAGTGAAAAGCAATACAAAGTGGGTTCTTCCACCTTCGGGTTACATCAAGATCAATGTGGACTCAGCTTGGAGGATGTTCTTTCCGGCGACTGGAATTGGCGTTGTAATGCGAAGTGAGGATGGACTGTTTCTAGCTGCAAGGCAGAGGAGAATGAGCCGCCAACGCACCCCTTTGATGGCGGAACTGAATGCTGCGCTGGAAGGACTGATTTTTGCTTCGGAGTTGGGTTACAGATTGGTGCAATTAGAATCAGACTCCCTGTTAGCAGTACTGCTACTTAGGGAGGGGAAGGTGGGCAAAATCAAAGGGATTGAAGCTATATCGGATCTCAAGGAGCTGCTTATGGAGTGCAGAACCAGAATTGAAAGTTTTGCCTCAGTCACCTTTTCTCATGTTCATCGAGAAGGAAATGAATTTGCTCACTTAGTAGCTGCAAAGGCTATAGTAGAGGATGATATTAGTTATTTCTTGCAAACGCCATCCTGGGCTATTTATGTATTTGACTCTGATCTTTTGGGTGTGACTACCCAGTAATGGAATATTTGTTTTCCTCAAAAAAGAAAGAGATGATGGAATAGATTTTTAGAAAAGTAGGAAGGAGATGGTAGAAGGAAGTAGTATTTTTTTTAAAGGGGAATCTACATAGTTGTAGAGCGGCATGTTTAAAAAGCTTAGTTTGAATATTTTCTATTATTTTTGTTTCGCCAAAATCTTTCTGGTGTACTACTCATCAGTTCACTAGTTTAACTAATGATATTGTACGAAAATGTGTTATTTTTGTATCATCAAAATGGCCTCCATAAAAGCAACTGAGAACATTATGGCGAAACAGACAAACAACTAGTTAGTTAATCCTGGGCGTGAATGGGAACTTCAGTCAAACAAAAAGAGGGAGATGAAGAATTAGGAAAGGCATTACACTAAAACTAATCCAAACCGCAACCAGATCATCACTAATCACTAACAATCTGCTGACTCAGCATTTAACAATATATGACTGACTAATTACATACCCGACCCTTAATTTCAAATGAGCTGCAGTTTGGATTTAAGCAACAAAAAAGGAGAACGAGACAAAGATTTTGCAAAATATGAACAATCTGGTCTTGAGAAAAGCAAAATGCTGCACTTGAAGTTGAGATTTGACCATAATTTCTCTAATATAATGGTAGTAAATCTCAATGTGTTTGGTCCTCGCATGAAACACATGAGGCCTAGCCAAAGACATAGCAGATTGATTATCACATAGCAATAAAGGAGGTAAAAAGGGATGAGTGCACCTAGCAGATTTTCCTTGGGAAAATTCTACACAAGCACTGCTTTGCTCTTTGGCAAACTTCCTCCCTTCCCTTGCCTCGGCTTGCCCTATTTGTGGATCGTGTTTAGAGACCACTGACCACATTTTCCTCACCTGTCCCGTTTCTTCTGCCGCTTGGTCATCTTTTGACAATGTACGGTATCTCCGCCAGTAGTGAAATAATTTAATGGCTTTCAAACATCATCTCTTCCGGCCACAACTCAGGCAGTTCTCAAATGCTTCGATATCTACTGACACTTTGGGCTATTTGGAAAACGCGTAAGGCAGTTCTCTCGAAACACCAAGTCTGGAATGAAGGCATCGTAAATGAATTTAGAAATCAATCCCTCTACGAGCTTCAGACTTACATCTCCAGCCGAATGCACAACTGGAATTAACCTCCGCGCACCACAAGCCGTAACCTTCTAGGTCTAAATGCTCATTTACCACAAAAGCCCGAGGCTCATTCGCTGACCGCATCTTCTATTATCCCTACTACATCTCCTGTGGAAGCAATTATTCAGGTTGAAAGTGCGTGGATGCAGGCCTCCTCTCAAGGAGGTGTTGGATTGTACATCTCGGCTGCTTATTATCAAATCTCAGGTGGCTCTATACTTGATTACTCGCGCAAACTATCAGCTTCAAACCCTATGTGTGGATGGAACGCCTTGCTTTTTATTATGGAATCTCTTGTGCTATAGCTTTAAATTTGCATAAAGTCATTTTGAATACAGGTAGCCTGACAGCCTATCGTATGCTGCAGGGGGGTGAAGGATGTTCTTACCAAGATGGACCAGTGTTAGCCTATATTCGACTAGATATCAGTTTTCTCCAGGAATGGGTCGTGCAAAAAGTTATGCGCGCCTCAGTTAAGGATGCACACAAGCTAGCACTCTCCGCAGCTTCTACTTAGCTCTGCCTCTGTGCCCTCTTTTGTTCTTAGCAGGACATAGCTTGCTTAGTCAACGTGTTTCTTTTGTTTTACATCGTTGCTGAACCCATCCTCCGGCTGTATTTTGTATCATGTCGACCCTGGTGCTCTTGTTTTGTCTTCTTTTTATAATATATCATACCTTTCAACAAAACAAAAAGATTCAACAGATCTTATTTCCTCATTAGCCATCACTATATCTTTGGTAAGATCTAGACATAGCAGATTGATTATCACAGAGCAATAAAGGAGGTAAAGAGGAATGAATACCCAATTATTGTCCAGAAACACACGATACTAGCCAATGTTTTGTACTCAGCCTATGTGGAGGACCTGTGCACAATAGGTTGTTTCTTGGGGCACCAATTATTGTCTAAAAACACACAATAACCAGAAGTGGATCTCATATCTTTGCAGCAAGTCCAGTCAGCAACACTGTAGGCATTGAGCTTCAAAACCATTCCTAGATCACCTGTGTAAAAGACTAAAAGTGCTTCCCACTTCTGGATATGTAATCCATCTTACTTCACCAACAACACTAGCCAATGCTTTGTACTCAGCCTATGTGGAGGACCTGGGCACAATAGGCTGTTTCTTGGGGCACCAAATTATATTGTCCAGAAACACACAATAACCAGAAGTGGATCTCATATCTTTGCAGCAAGTCCAGTCAGCATCACTGCAGGCATTGAACTTCATAGTAGAAGAGACTTTTGAAAGAGTAAACCTTCACCAAGTGTACCTTTTATATACCTCAGAACTCTCTTCAAAACCACAAAGTGTGCTGCAGTTGGTGAGGGCATATACTGACACAAGTAACTGACTTGCATAAGTCAGGCCTGGTAATGGTTAAGTACGGCAGAGCACCCACAGTACATCTAAAAAAATTCTCATCACTTGATGTCACAGAAGAAACAGAAGCATCACCAGTAACCACATCACGAGTAACAACAGGTTTACTGTCAAGCATTCCTGTCTTAGCTAACAAATCCCTTGCATACTTCAATACCTGAAACATATTTCAATACCTGAAAAATGTAATACCTGAAACAGTAGCACTTGCGTCCTCTTGCAGGATTTAATCTATTACTCTAAGGCAACAAGATAATGAATCCATTTAAAATAAAAGGTAAATTTAATAGTAAGAGATTTTTCTAACAGAAGTACAACACAATAATTCAGCCAAAAGACCTCACTTCATTTTGAATACCAGAATACACAAATGTTTACCATAATTTATAGTTTCATTTTCAAACTTGTTAAAATTCATGCATGCAAAGACCAAGCATAAGAAACTTATAAATTTGCTCACAGGAGACCATTCAGTTACACGTGAGCTTTACTGACCTTGTATTTCCTTGTCATAAAACAGTTGGGTTTAATGTAGCAAGCTACTGCAATGACTCAAGAAACAGATGTGATACCCAAAAAGTTCTTGAGCACCTCGTTGGAAGTCTTGTCTAATCCATCACTATCCAGTATATTGAAAAGAATCCTGATTGTGCTGGTACCAACCGCAATTCCTCTCTTTCTCATCATCTCGAGAACTTTGACTGCCTTCACCATCTCGTTATTCTTTAAGTATGCCTCGGCAACTATATATGGAATATGAATAAAAATTTGGCACGCACCCGCTTTCTTCAATTATGCTTAGCCAATCATTTGCTTCATCAAATAGGTTTTCTTTACAAAGCCCTCGGAGCATAGCATTGTATGTTCGAATGTCGGGTTTCAGTCCTTTGCGAGAGAGGTTCGAGAAGAGCTCCCGAGCAGCAACATGTCTTTCATGTTTGCACAGACCATCCAGAATCACATTATACATCACAATATTAGGCTCGAATTCTTCGTTTTCAAGCTGTTCCAAAAGGGACAAGGCTTCATCAAGTTGCTGGCTTCTGCACAAGCCATCCAACAGAGCAGAGTATGTGAACTTATCAGGAATCAGGCCTAGACGTTTCATGCTGTCAAGAAGAAGAAGAGCATCTGTTGTTCTTCCCGCTTTACAGAAGCCACTAATGAGAGTATCATAGGTAACTGTATTAGGAAGAACTTGGTTACGAATCATTTCCTCAAAGACAGCCGTAGCTTCATCAATCTGATTGTGCTTGCAGTACCCGTTGATCAAAGTACTGTAACTGACGATGTCAGGAATATAACCCTTGGCGACAATAGTATTAAGTAACTTTCTTGCCTTGCCAACCTGTCCTTGCAAACAGTATCCATCCATTAGAGAGCTGTATGTGATGATATCAGGACGGCAGCCCACTTTAAGCATGAAAGCAACGACTTGCCAAGATTCCTTAACCCTCCCTTTTTTGCAAAGGGCGTCGATCATAATGGTGAATGTCTGGGTGTTGGGCGAGATATTCATGGCCGCCATTTCATATAGCAATCTGGTACCTTGGCTCCACTGTCCGAAATTGCATACTCCCAGAATGCGGGATGTGTAAGTAACTATGTCCGGGGAAATACCCTTAGCAATCACTTCTGAAAAGATGTTGAATGCTTCTTCCAAGTGCTGGTCTATGCAGAGGCTATCAATGACGGTATTATAAACAACTATGTTAGGCTCGTAACCTGGACTTCTTTCCAGATATCTGAGGAGGCGAATAGCTTCGGTTGTTCTGCCAGCCTTGCACAATCCATTGATGATAGCACTGCAAGTTATTAAATTGAGATGATAGCCTTTGAGGACTAATTCGTCAAAGAACTGAATGGCAGCATCTACCCGACCACCGCGACAAAGGCCATCGATGAGACTAGTAAATGTTACCACGCTTGGTTCATAGCCTTGTTTGAGAATCCTACCCAACAGAGAACAACCAAAGGCAACTCGATTCAAACGACAGTAACAATTGATGGCGATGCTGAGTGTGTACAAACTAGGCCTAATCTTCTTGTGGTAGTTTTCTTCTGCTCCTAAAAAATCCAACTTGGAAAACAAAGAGAGGGCGGTGGAATAGTGTTTAGTTCGAACAAGAGAAGTGAGGAGCTGATTGAATTGGATGATGGAGGGAAGGGGTCGCGTTTGAAGCATCCATTCAAACCGACTAATGGCATCGTTTAGGAGGTTAGTAGATGATTGATTTAGAGAATGAATGGAATTACTAGTAGTAGAATTTGTGGTAAAAGAAGAAGAGCAAATAAGAGGAAGGAATGGAGGGCGGAAGTTACCGTGTACTGAAGCTGCAACTCTACGCCATAACCTCATTGTCGGCTGCGGCGTCGGCATCTTTAACAAGGAAGGAAGATAACTTCCCAATCGCGGCTGCGCTAGAAGGGGAACTGGATCTGGTGGATCTAGGTGAAATTCGATCTACTTTCACCCTCTGTAGCAAGCGAAGTGGAGGCTTCATCAAGTAATTGTCTGCTGAAAAACTTGCGCTCATACAAAAATGTAATCTACATGGTGGTAGGTTGACATATTGTTTTTTGAGAAATGGTTTTTGTTTGAACCCGAGATCTCAGGGACTTCCACCGCTCCATCATTTGAGCTGTCACCCTAACTGCATAGGGTGACATATTTAAAAAACTCTACTTTGAATAATTTTTATTGTCTCTGCTCAGTAGTTTACTTTGACCGACTAATTTAGTTAATGATATCATATAAAAATGCGTTAAAAAAATTAACAATTTTTTATATCAAAACATTAACTAAATTTGTCGATCAAACTTTTCCTCGAAAAAAAAATTTGTCGATCAAAGTGACATCCGTAAAGTCAAGTGAGAACTTTACGGCGAAACAGACCACCTACTAGTTTCATAATCTTGGGTGTGAAGAGAAACTTCAATCAAACAGAAAGAAGAAAGAAGAAGTTCTGTATTGAAGAATTTAGAAAGTCATTACGTTACAACTAACCCGAACGAGGTGCATAACTGCATATACCTACAAGATCATCACTAATAGCATCTCCAATGGTTATGTAAAAGAATTAGTTTACTTATAATTTATATAACTAGAAGAAATAATGAGCTCCAATGGACTAGCTAAATGACTCAATATTTTACATATTATGTATCCCACTCAATATAAGTAGCTAGCTAGAATGCAGGTAGTTAAATTTTTTGTGTCTATCTCTCTCATACTTTAATTTAATTTTACAATTCAATACTCACAAACTTATGCAAAATACATAACACCATTGGAGCAGACAATAAAAAATCATGTTAGAGGATCTCCAATAGGTTATTTATATGGCGGTTATCTTCAAAATATAAATAAGATGGAAAAAATATTGTCTCCAATAGGCTCTCTACCACGCTCTTTATTTTAGCGGATAGTTATCCCGCTCACTACTTTTAACAAGCCGGATAAATAACTTCATATTTTGTTTACCCATGTTCTTAGCGGTTATGTCCTGAATTCCTTAAAATTCTCATACAAGAAATATTGAGAATGTGCCACGTGTTATTTAGCTAATCATTTAACTAACATTATTGGAACACTAACTAAATTTTTACAATATCTAAAATAGAAATGTTAAATTTTAATCAAATTATAAATAACTTTTAACTAGTACTAACTTGAGTTCATACTAGTTAATTTTTTTTGGTAATCAAACGAGGGCCAAGCCCTTACAGAATTAACCTAACAAATCCAACACCCTTCTTATCATTCTCTAACAAGAGATGACAATACAGAGGGCCTGAGCTAACAACAATCTATCACCAGAGCTACTAGAGCAACATTTTGCAAGTTTGTCAGCCACCATATTGGCCTCCCTCCAGATGTGATGAATTGAGCTATCAAGAGCAGCCATAAGAGTTCTAATTCCCAGGACTAAATTCCAGAAAGGGTGAGCTGCATCTTCTCTTTGAATTAAGTTGCAAGCCTCCTTACTATCAGACTCCAGTCTAGCGTTCCTCAAACCATGCAGCTGACACAACTGCAGACCTTCTAACAAAGCCCAGAGCTCACCATGAAGAATGCCACCATGACCAATCCATTTCAGAGCACCCCACATCCAGGTACCTACCTTCATGATTACGACAAACCACCCCAACAGATAAACCAGTGCTCCCACTCAAACCAGCACAATCAACATTAACTGTAAAACAACCAGGAGGAGGTTTATCCCAGCAAATCCATTTTGGGGACTTAACAAGTTTAGAAACATCAAGAGACACAATCTTCTGCATCTGTGTAGCCATTTTCCAAATGAGCCAATGAGCCTCATTAGGCATTTCAAAAGCATCTTCATGTATTTTCTTGTTATGCCATAACCAAATACTGGAAATTGCAGTAACAAAAAGCAGAGACCAATCAATACCAGAACCACCATACCAGTTCCTTCCACTGATATTGTTCCCTACCCAATCTTGAACATTAGTTGCAAAAAGTTCCTCCCAAAGAGAAGGTAAAACAAGCTTCTTCCAAATAGCTTTAACCCAAAGACAATCCCTCACAGCATGTAAAGAGGATTCACAAGAATGAGAGCAGAAAGGGCAAGAAGCAAAAGGAATAATACCTCTAGTAAATTTCAATTTATTTGTGCAGAGCTTATCTTTATAAAGCAACCAAATCAGTGTCCTTCCTCTCTTAGTGCCTTTAAGAGACCACACCTTCTTCCAGACTCTGTTGCTCTCCACAGAAGCACCATTTTCACTAAGAGGCTCATAAGCAGAAGCTACTGTATACTGCCCAGAACCTGATAGTTGCCACACCATCATATCATTCTGGGTTGAATCACTCTCAAAAGTAATACCAGCAAGCAACTCAAGAATGCCATTTGGGAGAATGACTTCTAACAATTCCAACCTCCACCCCTGATCCTCCTTCCAATAATATTCAACAGGCCACATAAGCTCCTCATCATTAATGTCCACCATGGCAAAATCAGCAAGTTTGAACTTCCCTACCCAAGAGTCCAACCAGAAAAGGGTATTTTTACCATTTCTGACATTCATTACCATACCCTTACTAGTAGCCTTTATAGCATTAAAAAGGTGTATCCACACCCTGGAGTGATGACTCTTCAGGGGTTGATAACCATACTTATGCCTAAACACACTAGCACAGAGGGAATTTGGGTCTTTCTTCACTTTCCACCCAGCTTTCCCCAACATAGCAATGTTGAAATCAGCCAAATTCTTAAACCCTAGTCCACCTTTATCCTTGGGGAGAGTAACAGTCTCCCAACTCACCGGAGACATTTTAGCTTTAGCCTCAGAGCCCCCCCCCCCAGAGAAACCTTCTACAAGATTTATCAATTTAATTCACCACAGACTTCGGGAGTATAGTGGTTTTCATAGCATAACTAGGTAGAGCTTGAAGCACAGAATGAACCAGCACAGCTCTGCCTGCAAGAGAAAGTTGAGCAGCTTTCCACCCAGCCAATCTTTTCCTAACTTTGTCAATGAGGAACTGAAATTTACTAGCATTGAAACTCTTGTGAACCAGGGGCATACCCAAATGCATACCCAAGTCCTCAGTGATACCAATACCTAGCAGATTACTCAGCTCCCTAGCTTTCCTCTTAGGCACACAAGGCGCAAAAAAGATCTTAGACTTATCCAAATTTATCATCTGCCCAGTGAGATCACAAAAGTCATCAAGCACTTGCTGCATAACCCTCATCTGTCTCTCAGTGGCTTCACCAAATAATATCAGATCATCTGCAAAGAAGAGGTGAGTTATTACTACCCCTCCCCTTGCACACTTCACCCCCTTCCAATCACCTCTTTCAACAGCTTGTTCAATTCCTTGTGCTAGCAATTCCATAGTAAGCAAAAACAAATAAGGAGAGACAGGATCACCTTGTCTCACTCCTCTTTGAGGCTTAAAGGCAGGTTGTTTTACACCATTCCATAACACACTAAAAGTGATGGAGCAAACAGAGTCCACTATTAGGGAGCACCAATTATCTGGGATCTTCATTTGCGTCAAAATGGACCTTAGAACACTCCACTTGACCTTGTCATAAGCTTTGGCAAGGTCAATTTTAATTGCCAAGCTCCCTTTCCTGCTCTTCATGTGATGCATTGTGTGTATGAGCTCCTGAGCAATCAATATATTGTCACTTGCCATTCTTTTAGCAAGAAAACTAAACTGGTGAGGATGAATAACTCTCTGCATAATAGGTCTAAGCCTCTGAGTTACCAACTTAGTCACAATCTTTAAGCTCACATTGCATAAGCTGATGGGTCTTATCTGACCAAAGTTCTCAGGACACTCAGTTTTAGGAATGAGAACAAGAAGAGTATCATTAATCCCTTCAGGGAGTCTTCCTTCTCGGAGAGCTGAAATAACCATATTAATAACTGATATCCCCACAGTAGACCAGCATTGTTGATAAAAAATAGGGAATGACCCCATCAGAACCAGGGCTTTTAAAGCTCCCCATAGATTGAACCACCTTAAGGACTTCAGCTGGAGTAACATCTGCTTTGAGAGACCCAATCTCTTGACTTGAGAGAATCCCACCTTGCCAAACAAAATCAAGGGCAGATTGTTGAGGATCAGAATAGAGGTCTTTGAATTACAAAGCCATTTCTTGTTTCAGTCTGACCTCATCATCACACCAACTATTGCCATCTAACTTGAGCATACAAATCTTACTCTTCCTCCTTCTTACAATAGTTGTTAAGTGAAAGAATTTAGAATTCCTATCACCTAACAATGTCTTGTCCACTCTAGATTTTTGAAACCAAAACAATTCCTCCTGAGCAAGCACCACATTGTACTGATCTTGAAGGTCCTTTTCTAGTTCCAGTAAGAATTTGTTCTCTTTGGAAGCAAGGGCTCCCTGAACACCATTAAGCCTGGCCAACAACACCCTTTTCCTAGTAAAAATATTGCCAAAAACATTCACATTCCAGCTTTTAAGACTAGTAGTGAGTTGCTGCACAGAATTAGCAAACCGAACTAGGATCCCAATTGTCAGCCACCACCTCATGAAACTGCTCATCAGTGAACCAAGCAAGCTCCATCCTAAAATGTTTTAGGGTAGGAGCAGGGGTTAGAAGACCATGAGTAACCACCAATATTGGATGGTGGTCAGAATTCACCATAGTAAGATGCTTCACAATTGCTTATGGAAATAACAATCTCCATTCCTCATTACAACAAGCCCTGTCAATACGTTGGCTAATCCTCTTTCCCAAGCACTGAGAGTTAGTCCAAGTAAATTTTGGTCCAGAAAACCCAAGATCAACAAGACTACACTCATTCAAAGAATCAATGAAAGCAGCACAGTTCTTAGAACTGGCTACCCTCCCACCTCTCTTCTCATTAGCTGAGCTAACTTGGTTAAAATCGCCAGCTAGAAGCCAAGGGAGAGAGTGAGAGCGAGCAAGAGCCACTAAATAACCCCATAACTCATCTCTATTAAGAGGATGGGGGCTGGCATAGATAGCAGAAAAAAGCCACTCCTTCTGATTAACTCTACGAATTAACCCAGAAATTACCTGATTAGTGATTGAGAGAACCTCAATCTCCACAGTATTGTTGTTCCAAAACAACCAGATACCTCCAGCAAAACCATTTGCCTCCACCTTCTCCACATTTGTGAATCCATATCTTCTGCAGATAGTTGAAGCATGAGAACTATCTACCCTTGGTTCAACAATAACCAGAACATCGGGGTTATGAACCCTACATAGCTCCAATAAGGAGCGCATTGTCTCGTCATTGTCTATCCCTCTGCAATTCCAAGACAACAACCGCATTGGATTAGTTTGAAGAGGGTGGCCAGCCAACTGGCTGGGAGTGAAACACTCTTCAAATCTCGCGTGAGCATCCTCTGTCGCAACGGGAGGGACAATCTTAGCTCCGTTAGCCATACTGGTTCGATTGGCGGATTGAACCACCGTTGAATCGAGAACTCCACCATGTCGACCCACCTGGCCGCCTAAATGAGTGCCGGTGGAACCCAATCCTGCCCCACTACCAAATTGATTTCGTCGTGAGAAAGTTCTTTGTGTAGAAGACCGTCCATCGCCTTCACCACGATTATCCTTCCGAGCCGACGACCCAACCTGAAAGTCTCGATTCAAAAGCGTGTTGCTATTGAGAACCCCCAAAGGTTTACGGAAATTAGGGTTCTCACTATACTCAGCGTTGAACTTGTTCTTCCCCTTTTTAGACTGATATATGGCTCTATTATTGCCAGTTGTACCCAATCGCACGGCTGAAACTCCTTCCTTCATAACCGATTGTGACGACCGTTGACCTCTATGCTCTTCCGTTGGATCAACTGCGAGTGCGTTGAACCTAGATCCAACGGCCCCTATTCCATCGGATCTCGGCCGCTCCATACCCGGCTTCATGGGCGGATCTGGGTCAACATCCGAAGGGGTATCCAACAAATTTGGATCAGCCCGATTACCCGGCTTCTTCATCTTCTTCGCCTTATTCAAATTCCGACGAGCTCTAGCAATCATCCATGGACCAAACTCCGGTCGATCGCCGGCCTTCTCAGGCTCCGGCGATGAGCCTCCGTGATTAACTAATTCCTGCATTGAATCCTCCTTGAGCTTCGGTTCACTTCCACCGTCTATAGCACAGGTCTCTCTCCGATGCCCAAACTTACCACAACTGAAACAAATCTTATCCAAACCTTCATATTCAACAAGGATCTCCTTCCCATTCACAACAATTGCAGGTAGCAGAGACTGAGAGAGATCCATCTCCACACAGATCCTCGCATACTTCCCTCTCACCGCTGCAATTGTTGCGAGATCGACTCGAAGAGGCCTCCCAAAAGCTCGCCCTAGTTCCATAAGGAGGTCTTCGTCAAAATATTCCAGCGACGCACCCCGGAGCCTCACCCATACCGGTGTCGTAACCACCTCCACAGAAAACGGATCAAAATGAGGTGACCACTTCCTCAGCGACGCACCCCGGAGCACCATCCATGGACCTCCAAGGAGGACTCGCTCGTAGTCCTCCTTACAGTAAAATCTTACACAGAAGTAACCATTTGCCATATATATCAATTCAAACCCCCAGAACAATCGCCACTTAGCTGTTAAACGATCGTGCATGAACGAATACTCCGGTAGCTTCCCCAGGATTCGAATAATTAGTGCGCGGCTCCAAGGCCGGTGAAGCTTTTGCAGAGTCGATCCTTCGATTTTGAAGCTCACTCTACCGTCGGGCATCTTTTCACAGGAATTCCCGACGAAGGTAGATCTGGATCAGACACCAAACCTAACTCCTCCATGTAAATCCCCACTGGAGTCTTTCGAATAGTCTCCGCAAACGAACGAGTACCTCCCGATCCATCTATGGTGGAATCGTCGCCTCCGGTTACGAACCGGCGCTTGAAATTCGATTGAGAGCAACGAATGGTGTTCTCTAGATCCACTCCGATCATCGGCGATGGTGGCGGAGGAGGCTCCGCCGTGATTTGCGGAAAAGTGTGTTCACCGTTCATAACGGCCTAGAGAGAGGTGGGAGCGATTTTCTAGAGAGAGAAAAAGTTATTTAGAGAAAGAATCATACTAGTTAAAATTTAGCTAAACAATAATTTTATTGTTGGAGATGCTCTAACCACTAACAATCTGCTAACTCACCACTTAACAAAATAGGACTGATTAATTACATTCCTGACCCCTAACTTCTGTACAATAACATTTTAGCACCTGCACTATGTACTAGTCCTTAAGAGCCCCCTCAAACTCAGCTCAAATGAGATGCAGTTTGGATTGAAGCACCAAAAAAGGAGAATGAGACAAAGATTTTGTAGAAATATCAGCAATCTGGTCTTGAGAAGCAGCATACTACACTTGAACATGAGATTTGACCACTATTTCTCTAATATAATGGTAGCTTACTCAATATGTTTCGTTCTGGCATGAAACACGAGAGTCATAGCCAAACACATAGCAGATTGATTATCACAGAGCAATAAAAGAGGTAAAGAGGACTGAATACCCAATTCTGCCAGCAAGAATGTAAACCATCTGACTTCAGCAGCAAGACCGGCAAAGGCTTTGTACTCCGCCTCTGTGGTGGACCTAGCCATAGTAGGTTGTTTCTTGAGCACCAAGAAATGACATTATTGCCCAAAAACACACAATAACCAAAAGTGGATCTCCTATCTTCTTTGCAGCACCAAGATATACATTATCCACTTGGACCACTCAAAAAATTTGAAGACGCTAAGGAACAGTAGTTGAGAGTATGAACTGCGAATGTGACAACTTTTCGCCTTCAACATGTCCATGCATATGTAGTATGACCAGCCATAGCCATATACGATAACCTAAAATAGAGCAAGAAATGTTAAGTACGCTAATAAAAAATAGATGATCCAGTAAAGTACAAGGGAAACAGTCGTCTCGTTTGGACTGTTACTAAGGTAGCCAGGTATCGCCTGTAGCAATATCGAGTGAGATTAAGAACCATTTACCTAACATTGTGATGCTAAGGCATCACTAACGGTGGAGACCACATCACAAAGTACCTAAACAATCCAAAAATAATATTGTTTGTACCTCAAGAAACGTTAACTCTCAAAATGTACGATTAAGTGTACATAAAATAATCCATGTTATTTTAGCACCCAGTCAACGTCTGTCTTACCAATGAGACACAATCATGTTACTATTATGCTAAGCTCTATATACCTACTGTATTATGACTTACAATACACTGCAACAAACAAATAAAATGTGATCCCAACAAAGAACCAAACAAATGAGAGGCATATATGAGAAAATACAAGTATAGCCACAATGATGTAGCAGTTGCAAATTTTCTTAGCTATAATTATACTTATAAATCATTGTACACTAAACAATATAGTCAGCTTGCAACTGGTACAAGATAATTTTCATAAGTCGGGATAAAACCAAAGGCTAAGGAGAGGGAAAATAAAAGATTTCTGCAAATCTTTTCAAGAATCGACTCATTCCCAGGAGCAAGTTCCATAAGAGCCAGTCCCAAATTCCCAATTCACAACGGAAGCAACAAATCGAATACTGAAACATGAAGATACGGACTTAACGCTGTAGAAGACTCAATCTAGAACTTAGAATACCCATAATGTACAGTCAGTTAATGATAGGTCACATGTTATATTTTCAAATGGAACTAGAAATTCACAAGTATATAGGATATACATTTGACATCTTATTATACCTTCTTATATGTTATATATGCAGAAATATCGTAGTGTTTTGAAGAAACAACCCATCTCAATGAGATATAGAACATGGTAGTTGGAAAAAGCGTACTAAATCCCTCTATGTATAACCTGTATCATAGATTTTCAAGATAATTCAAAACGGTGTGCCAGAGGACCAGCTGCCTCCTTAAGGGAATAACGGGTCGGAGCACTAACTCTTGTTGTCCTAATTTTATTTTATTTTTTGATATGTAATCGAGCTGTTATAAAAGCAAATAAGTAGAGTTTACAAGGGAACTGACATATCATGCCATCATAACACAGCAGAAAATACAGTTGGCATGTCCTACCAAACAGAACATAACTCTCTCAAACAACAAATAGGTGGATCCCATTCTCTGGATAGCTATTTCGATTGGTTATCCTAAACAGAATCAAGAGGAATAACATAACCTCTATGTGGGGGACCTCAAAAGTCGAGTTTCCCTTTAAATTGCAAAATCGATGCCTGCATTTCAATTTCTCACATCTCTACCCCCTCGAGCACGGGCAAGTCCCTAGTAATAGAATAAATGAACTAGAGGAAATTTAGGAGCAAAGTAATACTCCTTGCAAGTTAACATATTAAGACATCTCTTTCCGATATTGACAACCATCTAATCTTTTTGTTCACACTCACTCTTCCGTGTCCGCCAACATCTTACAAGTATATTAGAGATAACAAATCCACAATTATCATTTTCGAGAGATTTATGGTGAAACATGAGTAACGAAGAAGATTAAGATCAACCAAGATCATTTCAGGTGATCAAACTCTCTATTTTGGGTATAGTTTTGTAGATTATTACATACAGTTTTATACAATGAGTGTTTGGATATTAATTAAGAGTATTGATATATGAATAAACAAAATTTAAAATGAGTGACCGTGATGACGAGAGAGAAGGATATACTACATCACCATCACTTATTTGAAAGCAAATTATTCATATACGAATAATGACTGGTTAACAAACCAAACCGATTAGTCCAGTATGCTTACAGAGACTTCAGAGTTCAGACCAATACATACCACCAACTATTAACAGGGTGCCCGTAATCCAAAAGTTATAATACATCCATAATAGCAGTATAGCAATTAGTCATACAATAAAAAGTTTAGGTTGTCTCCCAGGTATATAACTGAGCCGCAACAGCTCACTATCATCACAAATGCAAAAAATAAGATTTCAGTTGCTTAGTTCACAATATTGTCCCAGAGTAACATATGAAATTGACCAAGTTTGAACCTTTTGTATACGATCAACAAGGTCATGGACAAGCAGGCTATTCGAACATAACAAGGCCAAGAATAATAACCAAGTTTTTTATGTCATAAAGTAGCGGATCAAGATCTCAACCTTTTTAGGGGACCTGTAATTACTAGAAGAAAGCCATCTTACGGTTGTATGTGTATTAAGAGAGACAGTGCTGCCAGTGCATCCCCTTAACTTCTTATCGGGGTATCGATTTCGTGTTTTCATCTCATCCAACTGTGTCAATATACTCTTTTCTAATATATTTTCCAGATTTCCTCCCGAGATCAGTACCCTTTTGTCATTTTGAGGTCATTGCAGTTTGGGATTCTCATAGAAAATCACAGGCCCCTACTTCAAACATCTCCTCAGTAAATAATCCGTATATACATAGTCTTTCCAAATTCATGAAAAGGAATATTGATGAATCAATATCCACTAGACAACTACTCGTTCTCACAATTTTCTTAAATCCCACTACTGAGATTGGCTAAATACGGATGCAGATATCCAAGTACATTTTCGACATTGGAAAATGCTCAATCAGTTTTCAATATATAATTATTATGAGGATATAACTTCTTCAAGCCTAGCATATCATAAACAGACAAACCGTACCTGGATCAGAAGATATAAGTGCTCCTCCGTCACAATAGGGGCCTGCTTGAACAGTGCCTGATGGTGAAACATTATGCTCTACTGCCTCGAGCACAAACAACAGAATCTGGTGTAAGGTCATATTCTGTTCCTTCGGCAGAATTGATTGGCTGATAAAACAAATCATCCACTCTCGAGGGCAATGTGGGCCCTGTTTGGTGTGTGACTTATAGGTCATTCTGGATTATAAGTTGAAGACAACTTATAAGCAGTGTTTGGTGTGTGGCTTATAAGCCGAACTTTTGATTTGGACCTTATAAAGTTCATAATATAAAAGTGAACTTAAGAAAAAGTTGGATTATTAAGCTTTTTTAGAACTTTTGGACTTGACAACTTTTACACCAAACACCCAAATCTTTTTTCTTCATCTCTGTTGTCGTAGGCTTTTTTGACATAAACTTATAAGTCAGCTTAAGTTGCAAATAAGTCATACCAAACTCACCCCTAGTTTACAAATCTTGTCTTCCGGTGTGAAATTATGCATCTACTTTCCCTTTCCAGGACATTGGACCATGTTACCTGGAGGACGGATCAATCCACTTTGTGGGATGAGAATGGGATTTCTTACGGAAAAAACCCTTCAGAGTGCTAGATGTGAAATCTCATGTATTTCTTCATTTATGGATGTCATAAGAACTCTTCTGTTTACTCTTTCAACTCAAAACTCCGGTATTTCCTATACTTTAGAAGAAGAAAAACTAAAAACTGGCGACTTGTAGAATAATTAACCTAAAATAGAGAAAAATTATCCAATCTGGGCACTAGTGTACCATGTTCAGAACATGGTAAAGCAACTCGCTAGGGCCTGAGAGAATTGTGCTAGTACAGCACTAGGCATGGTAATCATCTGACCGTTATCATTCCATGCTCTACTCAACTGGGCAGGGTACAATCAGCACTGTTATGTCATCATCTGATTTCTTTTGATTTCCAGACTACAGAAATTAATTAATTCTCTACATTGTTAAATTTTAGGTCCGCGAACCCATATTTCCCCTAACTGGTTTGGTGGAAGAGACTTCTGGAACAAGCAAACCAACTGAACGAGAATGTAGAGTGAGCCAAATGTTAATTCTCAACAGAACCAATTCCACCGGACTCCGCTTTGTATTTGTAATACTGCGATACAATCTTGTTCTTCACATCTAGACACATATCGATTAAGAAACTAAAGCTAAACACCTCGCCAAAGAAGGATTACTCGGCGAGATTGTCTATATACCACCTGAATGTCTTAGTGGTGGCGGGGTAGGATATAAGCACTGTCATGTGGCTCAAGTATCAAACCTATAATGATTATTGATTGTTATTCACCTCTAGACACAGATCGATTAAGAAACGAAAGCTGAACACCTAACCAAAGAAGATACATGTATCCAGAATAAGTTACTTGTGCAGATAAAATACAAGAGAGTAACGGTACCAGTTAAGTAGCATTCAAGAATTAAAGAAGCTTTAACAAACGGAAGTTCAAGAAAAGGAGTAAGACAAACCTTAAGCATTATGTTCTTTCCGACATAGCAGCCTTGTAACTACATATACCTTTTATTTTCTAGCCAGCAGCTACTAACTTCAGGACCGGCACGCATCAGGCAACATGGTGAGATGCAAAAAAAGATGGGAATGTGGTCTGCTTAAATTTGAGAGGATTCATCTCAAGCAAAAGCTGTACTTCCTCTCGTGATCATTATCGAGTAATATCTCGAAATTCATTATACCCTCCAACGAAAATGCAGCGGTTAGGTGCTACAGGCTCGTGCATATAAAGTCAAGTTCTCTTTCAAGACCCATCTAAAATATTCACCAAGCTCTTGTTTGGGCCTATCTATTCAAGGATGTCTCTAATATCTATTATTTCTATCACCAAAAAATATCAATCTTAGAAGGGTTGCTGCCAGCCTATTAGTGATCCTGGCAGTTCAGCAGTCATCCCAGTTCTAGCCTCTTCGTACCTAAGTCCAATGGAACTCTAAAATATTTTTCTTTCCAATAATAGAAAAATCTATGAGTAATAAAAGGGCGGTGGAATAGTGCTTTGTTCGCACAAGTGAGTTGAGGAGTTGATTGAATAGTAGCCAAGGGTCACAATCGAAGTATCGTCTAGAACTGATTAATGGCATCATCGTCAACTCCTCCCCTGTTAAGGTGAGTAAATGATGGGTGATTTTGAGGGCAGCTAAGAAGGGATTGAGAATGCCGAAGAACCTTCATTTCATGTAGAATGCGGAAATGTGTATGCTAATTTATGTCTTGTTTTACTTGAAACACATTGTAATGTACACGTGTATCACATAGGCAGAAAAGCGTAAAACCGAATAACCTGATATAAAAATAATCAAGAGAATTCGCGTCACAATTTTTTCCCAGCTTTTATTTACAGTCGTCACACAACCAGGTGATCTAGCATTGCAAGTGACTTCAAGAACTTTGAGCACCTTTTCTTGGGTAAACAGTGATACCCAAAAATTGCTTAAGCACCTCCTTGGAAGTCTCGTCTAACCCATCATCATCCAAAAGTTGAAACATATACCTTATTGTGCCGGTGCAAACCGCAATCCCTCTCTTACGCATCCTCTCAAGAGTCGTAACTGCCTTCAACATCTCTCTATTCTTCAGATATGCATCAGCAACAATGGAATACGAAAAGAAATTTGGCAAGCACCCATTTTCTTCCATTTGATGTAACATCTGATTTGCTTCATCAAATAGGCTTTTCTTACAAAGTCCATTCATCATGATAGTGTATGTTTGAACGTTAGGTTTTGGTCCTTTGGCAGAGAGTTTCGAGAAGAGCTCTCGAGCAGCGGTGTGTCTTCCATGTTTGCACAAACCATCCAGAATCGCATTATACATCACAATATTAGGCTCGAATTCTTCGTTTTCAAGCTGTTTCAAAAGTGTCAACGCTTCATCAAGCTGCTGGTTTTTGCACAAGCCATCCAACAGAGTAGTGTATGTGAACTGATCAGGAAACAGGCCTAGACGTTTCATGCTGTCAAGAAGAAGAAGAGCATCTGTTGTTCTTCCAACTTGACACAAGCCACCAATGAGAGTAGTGTAGGTAATTGTATCAGGAAGAACTTGCTTGCGAGTCATTTCCTGAAACACGTTCATAGCTTCACCAATCTGTTTGTGCTTGCAGTATCCATTGATCAAAGTACTGTAACTGACAACAATAAGAGTGTAACCCTTGGCTTCAATAGTATTAAGTAACTTTCTTGCCTTGCCAACCTGTCCTAGCAAACAATATCCATCCATTAGAGAGTTGTATGTGATGATATCTGGACGGCAGCCCACTTTAAGCATGAAAGCAACCACTTGCCAAGATTCCTTGACCCTCCCTTTTTTGCAAAGGGCGTCGATCATAATGTTGAACGTCTGGACATTGGGCGAGATATTCATGGCCAACATTTCATATAGCAATCTGGTACCTTGGCTCCACTGTCCGAAGTTGCAAACTCCCAGAATGAGGGACGTGTAAGTAACAACATTGGGGGAAATACCCTTGGAAATCATTTCAGAAAAGACGTTGAAAGCTTGGTCAAAGTGCTGGTCTATGCAGAGGCTATCAATGACAGTACTGTAAACAACTATGTTAGGCTCATAACCTGGAGTACTTTCCAACCTTCTGAGGAGGCGAATAGCTTGGGTTGTTCTGCCAGCCTTGCACAATCCATTGATGATGGCACTGCAAGTTATTAAATTGAGGTGATAGCCTTTGAGGAGTAATTCGTCAAAGAGCTGAATGGCATTGTCTACCCGACCACCGCGACAAAGGCCATCGATCAAACTAGTAAATGTTACGACATCTGGTTCATAACCTTGTTTGAGAATCCTACCCAGTAGAGAACAACCAAAGGCAACTCGATTTAGACGGCAGTAACAATTGATGGCGATGCTGAGTGTGTATAAATCAGGCCTAAGCTTGTGGTAGTGTTGTTCAGCTCCTAAAACATCCAAGTTGGAAAACAAATAAAGGGCGGTTGAATAGTGCTTAGTACGAACAAGAGAAGTGAGGAGTTGATTGAATTGGATGATTGGAGGAAGGGGTCGCATTTGAAGCATGGATTCAAACTGATTAATGGCATCATTAAGGTGAGTAGATGATGATTGATTTTGATGAGGGCAGTTATACAGGGATTGGGAATGAATCGAATGACTATGAATATTATTATTTGTGGTAAAAGAAGAATAGCAGAAAACAGGAACAAGGAAAGGAGGGTGGATTTTACCATTTCCTGAAGCAGCAACTATACGCGATAATCTCATCATCATCGCCGTCGCCGTCGCGTTCTTTCCAGGAATCAGAGCGGCGGCTGCTATAGAGAGATAACTCTGGATGGATGGATCAAGAAAGAGAATATTGTGGTAGCTTTCTTCGGATTAGACCTGAACAGGTCAAACTCAGCCCCAACTAAAATTACACCGAATACCAGTTCTCATCATGACTTTTATCATTATTCATCCGATAATTTGGATTACAAAACAATGCAATTTTTTGTTAAACTTTTTATGGTGTTGTAGAATAAAAAAAATTCCATAATACGGTGAAAAATATATTAAAAAATCGTATCGTTTTGCTATTCCAATCATTAGGTCAAAATAATAGTGAGACTATACATTACCTAGTTACCAAAATTTGAGGGTAGTAAATGTAAAATACCCATTACTTATTGCATACTAGGGCTGTTCGCGGGACGGTTTGGGCAAGTGAAACCCGTATTTTTGCCCCTATCCAAAGAGCTCGGGTTGGACAAATCATTATCCAAACCTGATCAAGTAATCGCCAAACCCAAACCTGACCGGACATTATGACTCGGCTCGGTTCGGCTCGATTTAGGCGGGTTTTATAATAACTACAATATGCATACAAGCAGTACACTACAATGATAGATTGACATCCATAAGAATGGGTACACATACACAATAACAATGTGATACAACAGGTAAGTAATGTATTTGAACAAAAGAATGTCTATTTGTGTTTAAAAAGATATATTTGAGGACATTCCATTCATGTTTTCAGTAGGCAGCAGCTTTCTTACTCGGAAGACATCATGTTGACATTTAAACCCAACATAAAACCCAGCAATGAAGGATGATTATCAAAGACAATAGTAAAAGAAACTCAACTCAAATCATCCCACATTACTAACATCAATTCATCAATGTCCTTTACTCTCAGCTGTTAGAGAAAGAAATTCAGAAACAGGTTATGAGGAAACAACAGAGAACCCAATCATTATGTACAGAAATATTAGAATAATGGAAATATCTAGGAAAAACGTTGAAACTTATAACCATTCGGGGCAGGGCGGGTTTAGGCGGGTTTAAGAGAATGCCACCCATGCCCCACCCGAATTACGGCATGTATGGATATTCCAAACCCATAGTCACCCACTTAGACCTTATTTAACTATATCACAGGTCGATTGGACTCGGCCCGGGCGGGTAGGGCGGGTTAAACGGGTTTTTGAACAGCTCTATTGCATACCTTTAATGTATCAAATTTTTCACATTGCAACCCACATTTTTAGAATATGCTTATTGCATCCCCATTTACAATAGATCATATTTATTAAAATTGGAAAAATATTCCTTCGAAACACCATCCACAAATGGAGGGTTGTAGATAGTGCATTTTAGATACATCAACTGTCATCCACGTGGCAACCATCGGTAAGACTTATCAGTACTCCAAAGGTATTGTACACTTCCTTTATTCCATTTCCCTCTCTTATATGGGACTGTGAGACAGGGTCATTCGCATATGAATTATATGGGAGTCAAGGGGTCTAAGTTGCTTGGAGGTTAGAGTAAGGCTCGTCGTGCGCGAGCTGCAGTTACACTCACGTGCGACCCTTGTCAATTATTTGAGAGGCATGCAAAATACACGCCTATATATACGGTCGATTGTACTCGTTTGCGAGGCAGTTATATAACCGTCCCGTGCGGTCATGTAACTCCTCATAACGGTTGTCCAAAGACTAGTATATATAGGAGGTTGTCCTCTGAAAGAGATTCTGACAGTTTTGGATCATTCACCCTCTTGCTTACTGTCTCACTCTCAGATATCTGACTTGGCTTATTCTTACCTTTGCCCACTTAATCTCTTACTCTTGATTATTGTGCTTCGTTGGTTGTTCTTGTCTATTGCAGGTACACACTCAAATCCTTCTCCAACTTTCCCCGCATACAAGGGTATATTTGTCAACACATAAATTATACATAATACATTAACAATACAAATATAAAAAGGGTAAAAGACACTGACCACCCCTGGGTTTAGGGAAAAACCCACAGACCACCCCTGAGTTTTGGATAAAGACACTCCGTACCTTTTTTTGGATGGAAGCTAACAGTTGACTAACGCTGCGGGGAAAAAGACCACTTTACCCCTAAAATGTGATAAAATACCACATATATAAAACCCTATCTCTCATTCTCCCCATTCTAACCCTAATCTCTATCTCTCTCTTCCCCCTCATTTTCTCTTCCCTCTCCACCTTTGAAACACGGCCGCACTCTTCTTCCCTCTCACCTGTGAAACACGGCCGCAAGCTACATCATCACACGGTGAAGATCAAAGGCAACGACATGCTATGCTTCGCCAAAAGAGAGTCCACCACCACCACCGGATTCGTAACCTTAACGGCGGTAGTAGCGGCTGCGATTGTTCTGTGTTGTGGCAGAACGCGATTGAGGTACCGGAGGAACGAGCCCAGCTCCGACGAAGACGAACCCAGGTCCGGCGACTCCGTTCCGCCGTTTCCGCCAGCCGATTCGACGAGGGCTTCCCGCCGAACTCCATCCCTCGCAGGTCTCTCTCTGTCTCCCTCTTTCTCTCTCTGTCTCTGTCTCTCCCTCTCACAGATCTCTCTCTGTCTCCCTCTCTCTCATAAATTTGATTGCTGGGTCGTGAAGTCCAAATTGAATCCAGATTTGCTTCTTCGGCAGAGACAAATTCGGGTCTGGATCTTCCGGGTACTGTCTCGACATCTTCATCCTCAGCCTCGATTCCCTCAATTGGGCTAGTATCAGAGATCTGGGTTCGAGGAATGTTAAGAAAATATCAGTTTTTGCCATTATTGATGATGGATTCAGAGCTTGTTCTGGTTCGTCGCTCTGTCTCTGAGAGATAGAGTTAGAGAGGGAGAGGTGTTGAGGGAGGCTGAGAGCTCTGTGCAGTGGAGGTACGTTTCTCTTGGTAGTGGTAGCGGTGACGGTGGTTCTGCTGGTGGCGGTGACGGAGGTGCTACTGGTGGCGGTGGTGCCGTGTTCATATTCCTTTTCTTCCTCTCCATCTTCTTCTTCTATGCTTCTATGTTCTTCTTTTTTTTTTTTTTTTTTTTTTTTTTTTTTTTTTTTTTTGAGATCTGAATTTTGATGTGGTGGATGAGAATATGTGAAATTGGCTTGTATATATTGTTGCTGTTCATGGTTTGATTTTGACTTCATCTTTATCCAATTCTTTTACATTTGAATTGGGTGTTTGATTCCTTAGAAATCTCTCGGATGTACACTGAGAAATCTCTCTGAATTGGGTTCTTGTGGTCTTGTGGATGAATGAGAATGTGAGAGAGAGGGACATGACTTGGGTTTACAGAAAAGGGGTGAATCAGTTTGGGGGGGGGGGACATGAGTTGGGTTTTTGTTGTTAATGTTTATGGTGTTCTTGACATCAACACAAAAAACATGACACCATAAGGGTTCTTAGTGTATTTGGGATTCAAATGGAAGATGTTGATGTGTTTTGGTGGTGGTGTTCTTGGTGATAAACATGGGAAAAAGACAAAAACAATTACACAGGGGCAATATGGTCCAAAAAATTCAATCAACCACTTTTTTAACGGAACATAACAGAAGGGTGCTTAGTGTCCACGGAATATTCCGTTAAATGGGTGCGGAGTGTCTTTATCCAAAATCCAAGGATGGTTTGTGGGTTTTTCCCTAAACCCAGGGGTGATCAGTGTCTTTTACCCATATAAAAAAGAAGTCCCAAAACGATAAGGTTGAAGAACATTATAAGAAGAAGAAGAAAACGCATGATCTCATGTCTCTGCCTCTCTCTCTCCAGTTTCTCCAGTTTCTCTACTGGGTATGCTTTCGCTAAGTAACAAACTACCCTCTCATCTCTCGTGAATTTAGGGTTAATTTGATGTGGGTTGATGTTGGTCTCTTGAGAGATTTAACAGATGGCTTGTTGGTCTATCATGAACAGGAAGCCAACATGTTGCATGCCGACTTCTCTATGATCGATCTCCATTCCAAAATCAGCCACACCGAACTCTGCTCTCCAACACTCCATCAGAGTTCCTTCCTCAGACAGCCCTAACACAACGACATTATGAAAAAAAAATACGTTTTTGTATTACTGTTAACTAAATTTGTCGATCAAAATGACCTCTTAAAGTCAAACGATATTTTTAGCAAAATAGGCTAACTACAAGTTAGATAATTTTGGGCCTGAAGAGAAACTTCAATCAAACATAAAGAGGAAGAAGATGAAGTGATATATTGAAGACTTTGGAAAGTCATTACTTCCGCCGTTTCTTCTCTTGCTTCTTATTTAAAATTGGCACATGAATAAAAGAATCTCTGCTAATGATCCTTTCGCCCCCGCCTAAGTTTGTAATTACTCTACTGCCCCCCATACAGTCTTTATCAGTCTCTCACAGTGATACCACCGTCGACACCAACATCAGCAGTAATTTGCCAAAGAGAAAAACCAATCTACACAAGAATATAACAGATCTCTAGTGTCTTGGAAACAATCTCAATCTCATATCTTGGACTTCAAAGAACCAAGCCATAGTGTCAAGGTCCTCAACCGGGCCGGCTTTAGCATTAAGTCGTTGGAGCATCTGCTTAGGGCACCAAACTTTTAAGGGGCACCAAATTTACTATAAAACATGGAGATATTTTAGTGATTTCAATATAAATAATATCATTAATGCTGCTATTAGTGAAAAAGTCAAAACATTTATCTTTCTCTTTTGCCGTTCCTAATTATTACTGTGTATTTAAGATCAACAGTTCGTCATTGCCGATACGTATCTAACACTCACCTAATTGATCTCCTTTAATCTCTCAAAACTTTTCATCTTCTCTAAGACTCTAGCAACAATTATGCTCAGTGACTATTGCAATCATTAATAAATATTTGACTCTTCATCAAAGTTTCTTTCCGAAGAGATAGAATACCAAAATTGAAGAATCTTCATTTCGTTTGAGAAGTGAAGAACAGAGGTTTCATTCATTTGCTCTGGTACGTACAATTTGGGTAATTTCTCTGGACAGTTCACATCTAGATTCCAATGAATTTTGATTCGATTTTTATTTTTATTTTTATTTTTATTTTTATTTTTAGGGTTATTTTTATTTTTATTATTATTATTATTATTATTATTATTATTTTCAAATTAAGGGTCCAAGTTCAGTTTCAAATTATTATGAATTAATTCAGTTTTCTCCAATTTTGATGGTGGATTTCTGTTTCTGCAATCTGGTTATTAACCAAATTGAAGTCTCCTCAATACACAAGAACAGTACGCTTGACCGATTTCCTTTACATATGTAATTTGGGTTTTTGTGTGTACATGGTGAGTGAATAATATCTCAGTCTGGATGAGTTATTTACTCAATTTCGATTTTAGCTCCAAGTTTAATTTCAGCAAACTTGTTGTCTTGTTGTAATATTCACTGTAGGTCAGTCTGAATCAAGGTTTTAAAAAACTGAAGCGGCTGACGTATCGGTCGCGGTCGCATGTAACGGGATCGGACTATATCGGAGGGACTGTAACGGAAAACGGGGATCGAATGTGTGAATTTTAGAAAACATTCACGGACGTTTTCTCCGTTTTCCCGTTTTTCCAATATGAAACCGCCGTTTTTTCCTTTTTCCGACGCGAAACGGCCTTTTTTCCTGTTATTGACGTGAAACGGCCGTTTTTTGTGTGAATAAAATTCACACGACGCGTAACGGGAAAAACGGTCGCGCTCTCTGCCGTTTCCGTTACAACACGGCCGCTCCGCGCCGCTTTTGCCGTTTTTTGAAACCCTGGTCTGAATAGATGACATCTATTGATTTTGTGCATATAGCATATGATAGTTCCTATTATCTAGGCTTGTCTAAGCTTTTGTCCAATATCTACAACAAACAGAGAAAAAAAATGAGTAGAAGACAATGAAAAAGAAAATATAAACAAGAACAATTAGTTGACTTCAGATGTTCTCTAGATAAAGTTTTCACCAAAATGAATTGGAAAACCGAAGTACATTACATGCGAGGTAATGAAAAATATACAGAAGCAAGACCGTTAATTATAAGTTTTTCATTATAGGGCATCAAGCTTGCCATTCGCTTGGGGCACCCAAAAACTTAGAGCCGGCCCTGGTCCTCAACAGAAGGAGAATTCTGAGCATTGGCACATACACCTCAAGATGTTACTCACTGAACTGAAGGTACCTCATGCTTCTACTCCAAATATGTACTGTGACAATGTGTCTGCACTCGGTCTCTCCTCAAATCCAGTTATGCACAGCAGAACCAAAAACATTTATGGTTGCTTGCTGCAGGTGATCTTGTTTGATTCTCATGTGGCATCTCAAGTTCAGTTAACTGATTTGCTCACAAAACCATTAGTTGCTAAGAGGTTTAAGCGTCTCGGTTATGCTATTGGTCTTCACGATTCAGTTCAACAAGCTTTAAGTACTTGTGGAGTTAGGGAATCATCAGGTGTTGGTTGCTGTAAACCCCTCCTTTGCCTCTTCAATATTGCACCCCTCACCCTACCAAATTGCATTTGCTGCGAGTAATTCTGGCTTGTAGTTTCTGACCAAGCTTGCTCACAGTACTAGGACTTTAAATACCCAGTGACTGTTTTTTAAACCTGAATAACTTTTTGCTCAATTCTTTTTGTGTCACGGGAGTGTTAACAAATACTAAAACGCGAAGACACAGTAGTACTAGAGTATTTATTTAGCAGACTTTAGGCAACCCGCTCTCTCCCCCAAGTGCCAAGCTATGGAAACAAGGCAGACACACATACAAGAGATTTCCAGATCACATACAGGGGCATTCCCTTCAACTATACTAACTAAGTTTGTAATAAAACAACCAGCTATAACAACACCACATCACAGATCCCTGCTCATCCCCCAATTTTATTTTATAGTGTCCTGCTCCGGCTCCAACAAGCCCGATGGCTCCCTCCCCCGCTAGGGGATTCCCGCTCCCCCGCTCCCGCCCCCACCATTGCCGAGCAGTTTCCCTAAACCCAGTTTGAGGAGGAGACTGTCGAGCACTTTCGCGACATCGGCCTGGTCAAGGGCCACTTTGCTGACAATGTCGAACAGTTTCGCGTAATCGGCCTCGTTAAGGATCCTTTTGCGGACAATGCCGAGCAGTTTCGGGAGATCGCCCTCGCCAAGGTGACCTATGCCGAAACCAGCGAGCACTTTTATGAGATCTTCCTCGCTAAGTTCCGCTCCAATCTGCGAATCGTCGATATTGTCCACCGCATCCCTGACAATGCCGGCCGTGCTATCCGGTTCGTTTTGGCTCTGGGACAGAATAGCAAGGGTTGAGAAAGTCAAAGCCAGAAGACATAGTGCTGCTAACAACTTATTGACAGAAGAAGCCATGCCCTTGCTTGATTACTTGAAGATGGAATTAGCAACTTCAAGCAAGCAACTTGAAAATAAGCAGCTAGCTACTAGTTGTTTGTTGTTAAATGGTGTAGTCAGTGTAGACATGGATGGTTGCTATTTATAGAGTTAGTTGGGGGAATATCCATGATGCCTAGTATCTCCAATGATAGAATCATAAATTATTTAACTTCTTTATACTACTTAGTTTTATGGTTGTAGTAATGTTCTCAAGGATTTACCTAACACGATAGTAATTCTAGTCACTATCAAGTCTCCATACACATAACACTAGGGTTTTAATCAAACACACGTAAATTTTCTTCTTGGATTGATTGATAATAACATAATGAAACTACATCTGTTTAAAAAGAAATATTAACCCTAGACACTTCGACTTAACGGGCTCGGCCCGGTCTACCAACTAATGAAATAAACGACTAATTAAAATAATTAAATAAATAAACTAACTATTAACAATAATTAAATTAATCTTCCTGTTCTTCTTTCGTTAGTTTTGAACTCTCTAGCGAGCTTCCTTCTCAGGTCTGTAGTTTTATCACGCAGGATAGTCTCTGTCAATTTTATCTGGCTGCACAAAATGATTGTCCTCACTTTTTTGTTTTTTATGGAAAAAATTATTGTCCTCCAAATGCTATTATTCTCAGTCAATTTTGACCGGTCTCCCGTAAATGACATGTTAATTTGACCAAGTTCTATTTTTCTACATATATTCCTCCATTCCACAATAATCTTTTTTCATGCACAAGCCAATTAATCAATTATACTCAGACTTCGTTTCCACTTAAATGTGCAACAAACATATAAAAATGGCCACCTTCTTGAGAAACCGCTACGAAAAGAACCGCCCAAAATGACCCGAAACCGAACCGAAGACCCATAGAACCGGACCGAACCGGACCCGGGGGGTCTCCGGTTACGGTTCGGTTTAATGAAATTTCGGAACCGGAACCGGTGGAACCGGAACCGACCCGAGAACCGACGAGAAACGGTCGGATTTTGAAAGATATAGCCGTTGCTTTTTTGACCGTTGGTCCGCCTGAACGGTCAGTGACCGTTTGGGCTTTTTGTTTTTTTTTTGTTTTTTTTTTCACCTTCCATCCCCTTCCTTTAACACCTATAAATACCCAACCCATACTATAATTTTTTCACACTTCCTCATCAAACTCTCTCAACATTTCTCACAATTCTTCACTCAAAAATTATCCTACACTCTCCAAAATTCATTCTCCAATCTCCATATTCCTCAATCCTCAATTCCAATTTCCACATACACTCTCAAAAATCAAAATCACTCAAAAATCGTCATACACTCTCGTCTTCAATATTCGACAAGAAAGAGCAACGCATCTTCCATATTCGGCAACGCATCTTCAATCTTCGACGTTTCGCTTCACCTCCAAGAATTATTCTTGGAATTTGTAAGTTTTTTTTTGTTGTTTGCTATTTGATTGTGTTATTATTTGTGCTTTATTTGTAAAACTTTATTTTTTTCATCAAATTTCTATAAGAAAAAAATGGCTTCTTCTTCTCGTGTAAATGTTGATGACCAAAACAACCAATACGTACCCATAATCGACGAAATTGATATTGATGATCAAATGGACATTTTATTTGGCGATGGTGCCGTTAATGCTTTTGACGGTATAGAGGAAAATGATCCGAATTTTGGTAGTAATAAAAGAACACGTAAGGTGGAAAAAACTAAAAAAAGCCCCGTTTGGAAACATATGGATAAATTACCCGATGGCTTAGACGCCAACGGTAGACAAAAATTTAGGGCTAAATGCAAACATTGTCAAAAATGTTTTGTATTGGATATAACCGGTGGATTAGGATCACTTAGAAAATATTTACAAAATGTACACGGACTTTTGAAAGATACACCCGCCGTAGGCGACGCGATGCTCCAAACCCAACTAGGATTCGACGCACAAGGCAACGTCGTTACTTTTGTCTACGATGAAAATAGAGCAATAAAAGCATTATCTCATTATATCACCGCCACCGAAAAACCTCTAAATATGACCGACGACAACGAGTGTGACACATTAGTACAAACCGCTTTTTGCCCGGGTTATAAGCATATTAGTAGACACACTATTAGAAAAAATATAATGGAAACATATAGTGAGAGGAAAGCGAAAATTATGCAAACATTTTTAAATTCTAATTTCATAGTTGGTTGCACTTCGGATATGTGGTCGGGTAGAAATAACAAATGATATATTTGCGTCACCGCACACTACATTGACACTAATTGGACTTTACAAAAACGTGTTATTGCATTTCAAGAAGTTGCATATCCTCACAACGGTGTAAACATAGGAGAAGCCATAATCGATATTGTTGAAGAGTGGGGTATTGATCAACGAATTACATCAATTACTTTTGACAATGCATCGGCATGTGATAGTGCGATAGATCATATTCGAACTTTGATACAAACACTATTTCGCGAAGAAATTGAACATGTTCGTTGTGTATGTCACATTATCAATTTAATTGTACAAGATGGTTTGAAAAAACTAGATGAGTATATTTCTCCTATTCGTGATGCTATTCTCTTTATTGCGTCTTCAAACAAAAGACAAAAACTTTTTGGGGATTATTGTGCTAAAATAGGCAAGAAAAAAAGAAGGTTTGGGGGAGATTGTAGGACTAGATGGAACTCCACTTATTTGATGTTGAAAAGTGTTGAAGGTTATGAGACCACAATAACACGTTTTTTGAATGAAAATGGCAATCTCGGATCCGTTTCACAAAATGATTGTAACGCCGCAAGTGTCTTAAGAGAGTTTCTTGAATAATTTTATGACGCAACTAATATTCTTTCGGGTGTTTATTATCCTACTACTAACAACGTTATTCCACAACTAATGTTTTTAACGGCGGCTTTTAAAGAGTATAGGGAGAATGAAATTTTATACGAGGCAATTAACGACATGGAAGACAAATTTCTCAAATATTTTGAAACGATCCCTATGATTTTTTGTTTGTCAAGTATTTTGGACCCAAGACAAAAGGATGCTTCCCTAGGTTTTATGCTAAACCAAATTTCGGAAAACATGACTACCCAATATAGAGGTGTAGTGATATCACCAACTATTGAACAAGTTAAACAAGAACTTAATGTTATGTACGATAAATATCTTGCTAAATTTGGTGTTAGTGGTGGTCCTCAAAAATCATCGAGTGATCCGAAGGGTAAGGGCAAGGGTAAGAGTAAGTACGCTATTGGTTCTTTATTTAAGACTACACAAGCCACACCCACCAGGACTAGTTGCGTCTCGGTATTAACGTTGTTTCTCAACCAACATTATTTCATAAATGTATCGGAGAAAGACATAGAAAATTTTGATATACTTGATTGGTGGAAAAATTATGAAAGAACTTATCCAATTGTTTCTAAAATGGCACGTGATTTACTGACCCCTCCCGCTTCTACAGTTCCTTCCGAATCTACCTTTAGTGCAGGTAAACGAGTTTTGTCGGAGAAAAGATCGTGCCTAACCTCGGAGATATTGGAGGTACTCATATGCTCGAAGGATTGGAGCGACGCCAACAAACGCACACAAGACCTACACCCTTTGGACGTTTTGGTCACCGAACTTTACCAAGATTTGGGAATAGACCCGGACACTCCCCTAGATGTAGACCAATTTCCAAAGACAAGGGGTTGAAAAATGAAGACTATTATTGGGTATTTTTGTTAATTTCAATAAGTTTGTATGTAAGTTAGAAAAAATGCAAATAATTGTTAGTTAAGTAGGTGCCAACCTAGTTGGGATGTACTTAAACTATAGTGATGCAATTTTTTCTAACATTTGATGTTTTAACTTTTAATCAATAATAAAATTTTACTTGGTTTTTTTCAATATTTGTCAAGTTTTGATTTTTTTTTTCAATATTTGTCAATTTTTGTCAAGCTTAAGTACATTACATTTGTACATTCAAAGAAATCTATTATTAATTAATAACATTAATGGAACCCTAAGTACCTAACCCTAATCCTAATTTTATTAATGAACCCTAACCCTAATTGTATTAATTAATACTTATTAATTAATACTACAACAATTAAAATATCAACAAAAAAAAATTATCCGACCGGTTCCGGAACCTAACCGAACCGAAACCGAACCGGTGAAGGATCCGGTTCCGGTTAACGGTTCCGGTTCGGTTCTAGCGGAACAAATATACCGGTTCCGGTTCAACCGAACTGAACACGGAATTGGAACCGCTGAACCGAACCGAAACCGACCGGTTCCGGCTTCAGTCGGCTCGGTTGAACCGAAATCGCACCCCTATTCTTGCACATCTCTAGCTTTATGGTATATGATAGACATATATTATAATTGCTCTTTTGATCTCAAATTCCTTATTTTTATTACTTGGAGGAGTTGGCATATTCATCAAATCCCTTATCTAGAGCATCACATGACAAGTGGTGACATAAATTGATTAAACATAATTTAATTAAGCTTATCCGATTTGATTGCATTATTATTATTACTGGTAAGGAGCACGTGCTTTGCACGTGGGTCTTAATTTTTAAGACGCGAGACAATCTTATCATGATCATGAATTAGAGCGTTATTCCTGCTACATGACTGTGGCTGTCCTTGATGATAACAATCGATGTATGAATTTTACATAAATTATGACTCCAATGACGGTTGTACATCACTCAATGTGAGGGGATGTTTTACGTTTTTGGATTGAGATTAATGGATATTCTATATCTTGGAATATGAAGAAGGCAATGAGTTTATTCACACCTTGGCATGGAGAGAACATAAAGTAAAAATAAGTGTACTCCCTATTTACGTTTGGAGAGAGCATATAGTGAACGTACATTGACTCAGAAAGAGAGCATGGTAAGATTTGTTATTTATAGTTGTGTGCTAGGGAATAATGGATGACTGAATAGCATGAAACAATAGGGAATTCAATCAACTTGAGTTTAGAAGATATTTGCACAATAATAAGTTCATTAAGATATTAAATTTACATATGCTGCAACCAATTAGATTAATAGAAAGACCAACATACTCCAAATTCTGATGCCATTCCTTTGATTAGCTAGGTACCTCCACTTTTAAACACCGTTCTAATTTTTTTCCGGGTCTCCTCAAGCTTCTTCATGCTACTCCAAACTTGACTATTTGTCAACAGTTTCTTGTTTCAAATGTATACAAGGTTATTATTTGTCAACAGTTTCTTGTATCAAATGTACAAGATTGAAATTCAAAAAATAAAACATATTTTAAAATTTTGCGATATCGGCGGTTTAGTGTTTAATTTTTGCTTTCTGTCTAATCAGGTAAAACTTTCTCATAGCATTCTGAGAGTAGTCAATTTTGACTTTAAGGTTGATATTTGCTTTAATGTCTGACATAATCCATTGATATGGGTTCTTTCTTTTTAATGTCTGACACTATCCATTAATATTAGTTCTTGATATTTTGTTCTTTTGTGTCCCAAAGTTTCTAATTTGTTATTAAGGAAGCCCTTACAATATTCGTTCATAGCATGGCCACTGGCTTTCGAATCCTTGTACCCCAGTTTCAACTGAAAACTGCCAAGAAAATATCATGAAGTTCTATTTTCTTTCCAGAATCCAACATCTGGCTATTGATCGCATGTTCAGTATGGTCAGGTTGAGGTTCAAATCAACTGAAGAGAAGTACGCTATACCAAACAGAGTAAAAATTGACTTAGTGATAAGAGGTGCTAGCTGCAATGTTAATGCATCATGACTGAATGGCGTAGTGGTACTGCACGCTGTCCATTACTTGATGGCTTAATTACTTGATGCATACCCCCACTTTGTCGAAACTATCCCATTGCAACCCCCAGTTCTAGAATTAGCTGATTGTATTCTCCATTTGCAAAAAATACGTCAATGTCAAACTGGGAACAAAATTCAATCATCAAATTCGAACCCGATGAAGGTATTTACGATAAAGTGCACATCCTCTATGATACAATCGCATCACATTGTTTGAGATAGTGCCCTTCGAGTACGTTAATTTTGCGACGAAACTTCAGTCCCAGTTTCACATTGAAGTATTTTTTGCAAATGGGGGATGCAATTAGCTAGTTCTAGAATTGGGGGTTGCAATGTGATAGTTTTGGTAAACTGGGGGTATGCATTAAGTAATTAAGCCATCAAGTAATGGCCTGCGTGCAGTACCACTACACCATTCAGTCATGATGCATTAACATTGCAGCTAGCACCTCTTATCACTAAGTCAATTTTGTCAACCTCAAAGTATTATGGAAAAATCAAGGTTAGGGAAAGTCCAGGATTAGGAATACTTCAAACTCTTATAACAGTAGAGATTAAAATTCTTGTCGGTGTTAAATTGTGCAATGACTTTAAATATTCAGATTCATGACATTTCTGTTTAATTGCTGCAGTGCTTTTCCTAAAAAAATGAGAAGAAGGGAATGAGATTTTCAGTTTATGGTTTCAAAAAAATCTAGAAGAATGATTCTTGCAGTTGTTGTTGGGCATGTTGGCTTCATGCATTCGGTTTAGCATGAAAATCGATTAGGTTTTTAGGATATATAGACCTTAGAACAATATATAAAAATAAAAAACAAAGAAGCAAAATGGAGGGAAACATAAATCGGGATTGAAAATATCAATGAAGGAACTTGACAAATGAAACATGTGGGAGAAGGACATAAAATTCCATTGGGCTTGATTATGAATCATAGAGCTATAACTTGTGAGACAAAGTATGCAAATAAAATGTCAGGGCTATTACTTTGAAAAGATATCTTTGCTGCAATGACCGGGTCAATTGCTTGTTGAGAAAATGTGAATTCTTGATTCGTGCATTGACACTACATAGAATCTAGTACAAAAGTAAGATGAAGATAATGCAAACGCGGAAGCACGGACCTCCTTAACGATTATAACTGGTCGGCTCATGGTACGAGGAAATGATAGGTGAGGGCTAGCCCGAAAAGGACAAAGTCTAGGATTTTGTTTAGCATGTATTCCTAAACAAGCAACGACTTGTTGCCCTCCAAACAACAACCCCACAGCCTGAACATGTTTTTATGTTCCAGCTTTGCAATCGAGCTGACTTCATTTTTGAACTCCTCTAGTCCTTGACCAGAACTCTTCGATAGTCTCTTGACCACAGTTTTCTATTATCCGATAATTTACCCTGCAAAAAGTTCAAAACTTCCCCGATCATTTGAGGCATTGGCAGGTAGCATATTTGTTTATGGCGACAAAATAAAACAAATATCACACAAGTGCGTAAAATTTCGAAACAAATACATATGGACATAAAATGTGCCAGAAAGTCAGTTTTCATAGGCTGTTTTTTCTAGTCAAGTGCTTCTTCATTTATTGGCTACAATATGCGAACACGAGGTATGTTTTTCCCCGAAAGAAGTCCGAAGAGTGGAAACTGGGTGCAAAACCATAAACTCAAGCTACATAAATTTAGAAAATGAAACGTTAGATCTCTAAAATGACATAAACACATCCGAGCCATTAATATCACGCACAAACTAAATCAGATAATAATTTTTTTTTAACTTTTAACGAATGTCAACTTCAGCAAAATCCTTTCCTCGTTGGCACAGAATGACCAACCGCCTGCCACTATAAGTAAGATGTAAAAGCATTCAACAACCCTGAGAATCACCTTGAAACTCATGGTATGCAATGGAACTTTTTATTCTAACAATATTCAGTTTAATCATGTTCAGTAAAGCAACATTGCAGTATCTGAATTGGAAAAAAATAAACGGATTGATTTTGATAATTGTAGGCTAATTTATCTACAGAATTACAAATATTACACCAAACTTCAAAGATTTACACAAATTCTCCTACATTTCAATTTATTCCCTTCTCTCAGGAAGATAAAAAAAAAAGTTCATAAATTAATAAACACAATCGAGAGGCCGAAATTTGAAGCCCAGTACTATGAGAGAGGGAGAGAGCATATTAGTCAAAGTTTTAAAAACCGCACCGGCCATCGAACCGGTGAGGCTCCGGTTCATGGTCGGACCGGTCGGACCGGTGGTCGGACCGGTTCAATAGCATGTTTATTTAATAATATATATATTTTTATTTTTTTACAAAAAATAGTAAACTTAATGTAAAATAGTCAAAAAAAAGTTATTTATATGTAATAAATGCGACAAATCTTACTTTCAATTGACTAGCGTTGTTTTGAATTTTCTTGTTGCATACATTGAAGGGAATTTACATATTTTTGAAATGGAATTTACATATTTGATACAATATATGTAATAAATATATATATTTGATTTTTCATATAATGAATTGTAATATGGTGCATTGATAAATGTTTCCATAAAATCTAACCCTATTTTAAGAGAAAATAAACATTCAAAATGGAAACAATAATTTGATTGCCTAAACGAATAAAAAAAAAAGTCAATTGATTTTTTCGTTTGGTAAGAAGTAAATAGATTTATCTCTCAAAATAAGTAACTAACGCGAAATTGGCATTGTGGTTAAGATTTCCAGTGGAGATGCAGCTGGTAAGGGGTTCGAACCTCACTAGCATCATTTCTAACATTTTAATTAACGAACCGGCCGGTCATAAACCGGCCGGTTCGCTCGGTTTACCGGTTGAACCGCCGGTTCTGGTGACGTGGCCCGGTTTGCTTGCATGACCGATCCAATAGCCGAACCGGACCGGTCAGGCACCGGTTCGCCGGTCCGACCGGTCGAACCGGCCGGTCCGGTTAGTGCTGGGGATTACCATGAGAATGAGTAATTTTAGAAAATTTAATCCTAAATGTGAGTAGGAAAAAATGGAAAAAGAGAGTCGGATTTACAGTCAATTTTAATTGTAGAAAATATTGTTGAGATATTTGAGGAGGAAAAATTAAAGAAAGGGTAAGACATAGAGATGTATATTAATGCTCGGAAAGTGGGAACTAGATATTAGGGATGTAAATCGTTACTAATTTATCTATTAACTACAAAAAACACTAATCAGCCTTGTTTGTCTAAAAAATTGATGCCCCTCATAAATGTGACGCCCTGAGCAAGCCAATTAATGGTTTAGCCTTAAAGCTGGCCCTGCCAGAATAAGTTACTCATCCAGATAAAAGACCATATAGAGTAACAGAAGCAGTTAAATACTAGCATTCAAGAATTAAAGCAGCTCTAAAAAAAAAGAAAAAAAAAAAAAAAAAGCAAACAACAAAACGGTTAACGGATCACAACCTCTGAATCTGCATGCATCAATGGCGCCATGATCAGAGCCAAAATAATATGAAAATGCGGTCTACCTAAACTTGAGAGGATTCTTCTCAAGCAAAAACGTGGACTGCCTCTAATGAATATTGTCAAGTAATATCTTAGCTTTATCTAACGAAGAGTTTTACACTAAGAACAGAGAGTTTCATGCTTTTACTTTTTGATATTTAAGCTTCCACCAGTATCTCTATACTTAGATATTACAAAGAGGGCGCAATATCTATTGGCTTAATTACTTAAAGCATACCCCCAGTATAGCGAAACTATCTAATTGCATTACCCACTTTCAAAACTTGCTGAAAATGTTCCCCACTTGCAATTAATCAGTCATTTTGAAACTGGGAAAAAATTTCCGGCCATCACTTAACGGAATAGATCGTTAGTTGACTTTGATGTCCTTTTGTGATGAGGGCATAATTGTCAATTGGTTTCTACTGAAGAAGACTTAGATCCTCATAACAATCACCACCACCATCACCGCCACATGAACCCAAAATCCGTCCATCTCACCACCATCTCCGCGACTCCGCCACATGGACCCAGAATCCTGCCACCCCACAACCCTCGTCTCAGTGCTCAACCTTCCACAGAAACCTGCATCGAAATTCATCTCTGCCTAAGTCACCACCATCTCTGCCACCTGAATCCAAATTCAGGGAAACATCTACTCCTTTTTCACATCTAAACCTCCCATCACAGCCAAACCCATCCATCATCATAGAATCCAGACTCACCATTACCTCGTTAAGCTCTGATCAAATCTCGCTCAAGCAAAATCCACCCCCTACTGCCCGAATCCCATCTAAAGAACACCACCATGGATTCGACAAAAACCAGAAAACACCCAGTTTCTTCTTCAATTCGAAGCTCCTGAGCAATACGACGGCTACAAAACCCTAATTCCAAAAACATCGGCCCAACCCCCAACTGAACACAACCCAGGACAGAGAGAACCGATCATCCCAATTAGCCCTACCTGCAACCGATCATCCCAATTTTCAGCAAGTTTTAAAAGTGGGTAAGGCAATGGGATAATTTCGCTATACTGGGAGTAAGCATTAAGTAATTAAGCCTTATCTATTTCACCATAAAAAACGCATTACATTTGAAATTAATCACTACAATAACTCTATAAGAATGAGCAACCAATCTCCGAATCCTAGATATTAAACGTTGTGTATAGTCACGCATCATGCAAATGTGGGCGGTTCAGTTACAATGTGATCTTCGTTGAATAACATGACAATGCCTTGAACGAGAGCAGTACATGAATGCATAATTGGTTTTAAAATATCACGGAAAGAGCATACTGCATGTTCCAGTGCGACTTTGTGATCAGAATGAGAAGCTTCTTAGCACAGCGAATTCGAGAGAGAGAGAGATAATGAGGAAGTTCGACATCTGACGTTCTTGAATAGTTTTTATTTTTATATTTTTCATGCAAATATATGTAGGCTTGTTATTTTTATGAGAATGAATGGCATTATATTTACATATATCTGGATTATTAAATTGAAATTTACTATTTTTAGTTCTTTTTAGTTTGCAAGCAGAAGTTGCAATTTTAAAAATAATTGGGGGATGAAAATGAAGGGTATAATAGTCTTTTTATATGATTTCACCTAATATGGATAAAAAGTTAACGCAATGGTACCTAATTTAACGCTTTTTGAAAGTTTGGGACCGTGACTGCATGATTTTAAAGTTTAGATACTTAGACAGAGAAAACAAATTTTGAGTACCTTTTCTTTAACAAGTTAATGCATGTGCATTACACATTAAATTTTACGTTAGAGTTGATGATTTGAAATTGGGTAAAAGACAATTTTCACCCCTCGAGTATAGGGTTAAATACAGATTCTCCTGTCAGAGACAATATACCTCCTTGTCAGTGGATGGAGGGTGGACAGATATCACCCTTCTGTTAATGTCAGGCACTAATTGAACACAACCCAAACGCAAACACACCCTAACTTAAGACAAAAACACCCAATACTGGGTTGTGCCTCATTTCTGGCGAATAAACACGCCACCAGATCCTCCCCAACCCTAACCGTACTCAATCCTCATCTCTCTACCTCCCTCCATCCTCACCACTCCTCCACCTACATAGATTCTTCTTTCCCACCACCTAAATTCAGAACAAGACACTCCACCTCCACCGATTCTTCTTCCCCACCACCTAAATTTACAACAATATCGAAATCGAGCAATGGCAGTGGAGGCGGACCATGTAGGCGGCGGCCATAGAGAAGGGGTTCAATGGCTTCAACAACGGTGGCTTCAGCCGAACGAATCTGTTTCTTTTAAAAATAATTACAGAAGGTTGCGGTGGTGCTGTGGTGGCGGTGTAGTAAAACTATTCAGTTCTTAATCTTCTTCTTTGATCTGTTAGATCTTTTTTATGTGGATCTTGTTTACTTCTTCTTATTTTTTACTGTGACCCGTTCTTTTCTTCTTTGGATATGTTATTTGACTGATTTACATATGTAAAAAAGCACTGTTGTTGCTTATACTGGTGGTGTTCTTATTGAAAGAGATGGAGATGTTGATGATGATATTGATGGTGCGTTTAAGGAGAGAGGGGGATGAGAGAATAAATCAGAAAGGACTAGGGGTAGTTCAGTCTTTTAGCTCAAATGTATTTATATATTGTATAGTTTTAACATATAAGGTGAGGGCATATATGTCATTTTGAAGCTTCCGTTAGGGATTAGGGACCGTTAGTTGCTAACTCTGACAGGGGGTATCGGTATTAATCCAAACAGCAGCGGGTATCCGTATCGAGGGGTGGAAATTGTCTTTTACCCTTTGAAATTTAAGAATTGCAACAAATTCAGTCCGATCCGTTAAGATATCTTGCCGCTAGTACAGCAGATATGATTAGTTGAATACCTACTTTTACCATGCGCAAGACCTGGACGGATCTGTTTAACCAGCTACATCAATTACATGCGAAATCTCCACATAAACTCATCACTACATTGTTGTTCGTACATGATTTATGAACATCCGTACGAAAAATACCGAATGTTATACTATATGTTTCACTTTCTTTCTGTGATCAAATTAACTAATTCAACAAAGTACACATTTTTCTTTTGAGAATAAAACTTTCCATTCAAGATTAAGGAGCATTAAAGTTGTGTACATCTGTATCATTAAACTCACTCAGCCAAGCGGGTAGACCGCTTTCCCAAAACTCCTCAAATTTCGATCTGCAAAGCATAAGAAGCTAAGATATGGGCTTGTCGGTTACTCTCTCTAGGAATCCATCTCTAATGAACTCAATTTGAAGAAATTCTCGGAGACTTGATCCACGATCTGCCGAACTACCGTCCGATCATCAACTGCTCTCCAGATTGGGCAGAAATTTGGTCTCAATTAGGACTTTGGGGTCACCTTCAATGACAATTTCTGAGGGATTAAGCTCTTCCTTGGTTAACTGGTTACTGGTCAACGTTGGATGTCGCTCCTTTGAAGATTTTATCATTTCGGTACCCCCCAAAGCAGCCACAAACCCACCACAAGCATAAGATGGTTGTATACCTATATCAGCTTCTGCTTCTAGCAACTGTTTATTGTGAAAATACTTGCTCTTGATTATCCCTGCCACCAAGCTTGTAGGATTGGTTAGGACTCTCCAGCATTGCTTCGCTAGAAGCGCTTTACTGAACTCTTGCCTCCAACCAACCTCAATTTATCCATATTTGCCCAGCCCAGCCCATTTGCCTGCCAATGCCCGCAACCGTTAAAAAGGTTCAAACCCGTCAGTTTAAGTAAAAGGGTTAACATTGCCCAGCCCATATCACCCGTACTTAAATAGGCGGGCATGGACAAGCAAGCAAATGCCCTATAAACCCAAAATGTTATTTTTATTTACATGATTCAGTTTAACCTGTTTTGAATTCTTACGTGAAAACCCAGACCAGTACATCTATATATCTTCATCTTCGGCGAATCAACAACCTTAAGGGATGATGCACATCGTTTTTCTCCAGTACGCACCATAGGGGGCAAATGACATAGTCTTGTTGTCCTACGTTATAATTTTCGTAGCAACAGTTGTCTGTGGCCTCTGTGCAAAGGCTAGATCATGAGTTTCCAGTACCTCCTAAGCCATCACGAGGATGACACGACCATCGTGAAACCTGTACTGGGCTAGATCATGAGTTTTGATCGTCGTATTACAACTCAAGGTGTCAAGGGGCAGGTTTGGCTGGGAGCTGCTTGGGAGGGGCGGGTCGGGTTAGCGGCCCGGTGCTGAGGGGGGCGGGTTGAAATCAAGGCAAGTTGAACCCCACCGGGCCCGGGCCAAAAACCAGGGGTTTAGCGGGCCGGGTTTAACCACCATCATTTTCTTGTGATGCTTTTCCATAAGTGTGTTTTCTTTCCAGCACTATTCTTTGTTGCACCATTCCTTGATTTTTTAATTTCATATGTTCCTCTCTTGTTCGTAGAACTAGTGATGGTAAATGAGATGCTTTGTAAGAAGTTGTAATAGTTTAAAAAACTGCCTTTGAGTTATGCCTTCATATATTTGCGACTCAGATTAGCGTATTGAAATTAAAGGGCTGCTGGGCTTGGAAGAGTCTTCTTGAAGGTAAAGATCTGTTGCTCAAAATTGGTGGGTGGACTGTTCAAAATATTGACATCTGGGAGGATAGGTGGTTACCTAAAATGTCTACAATCACCAGGAACTCTGCAAGCACAGGTGTGGAGGTTCAAAAAGTTGCTATTGCCAGATCCTCAAAGGTGGAATCGATCATTACTATCACAAGTGTTTGACAGTATCACCACCAAGAGAATCTTGTCTGTCCCTCTACCTATGTCTCCTAAGCAGGACAACTTTTTCTGGCCTCTTACAGATAATGGCATTTTCACTGTTCGTAGTGGCTACAAGACCTTAGCAGCTTCCAATTTCACTGGAGAGAGCTCCACAAGCAACCACACTGTCCTCATCTGGAAGAATATTAACATCAAGGCCCCTCACAAGATAAGAGCTTTTATTTGGAAACTCATCCACAATTGTCTTGCCACTTCTCAGAAGCTCTTCAACAAGAAGATAGTCAACACCCCAGCTTGCCCTATCTGTGCAGTCAAAAGAGAAACTACCACTCACTTGTTTCTCTTTTGTAGCCGGGTTAAAAGACATTTGGCTAAACTATAATACAACAACTGTTAGCTGGAGTGAAGATATGGTTATGGAGGTGTGGGTGGTAGACCAATTGATCCAAGGAGATACTGAGAGCAACACTACTCTGGCCTATGATGTATGGCAGATCTGTAGGTCTAGAAATGGCAAAATCTTTCAAAATACCTTTCCCTCAGCAAGAAACACCATGACAAGAGCAGCTCTTGATGCTCATGAGTTTCTTGCTGATACTATTCAAAGTAATGTCCAGTCTCACAATGGTTCATCTCAGAGGGAATCTCACTGGCTTGCTCCACAAGCTGGGACTGTGAAGATTAATTGTGACATAGCAATGAATCCTGGCTCTTCTGAAGGGTTCTCTGGCATTGTATTGAGAGACCATAATGCCAAAGTTAAATTAGTCCGCACCTTCCTCAAAAAAAAAAAAAAAAAAAAAAAAAAAAAAAAAAAAAAAAAGTCCGCACCACAAAATGTAACTGCAACAATGCTCTTCAAGGTGAAGCTGTAGCTGCTAGGGAAGCTGTTGTGCCAGCTCTCAATCTTGGAATTTAAGACTTCACTCTTGAATCTGACTCCCAAGACTTTGATTCAAGCCCTCAACATGAAGGAGAAACCCCCCTGGTATATTCTCAATCTGGTGGCAGATATCTGATCCCTAGTAAGTGAAAAAAGACACCATTTCAGATCTACCCCTAGGGAGGGTAATGCAGTAGCAAACTGGATTGCTCAAAATTCCAAGTTAGGGAAGCTAAACTGTAACTGGGCATATGTCCCTCATGTTGAGCTCTGCATTCTTCTGAACCAAGATTCAAATCTTTGTAATATGTTTAGTAAATTTATAAAAGCAAACTTTTGCCAAAAAAAAAAAAAAAAAGAAAAATTAAATTGTCAAAAGTTATGTCGAAATTAGCGTTTACTTTTATTTGACGGATTTTGTGTTAATTATTGGAGACCAAATCTCCATTCTCTATAACTGGAGAAAGGGAGACATAGTATTAAATTTGGTGTAGAATTTGGTTGGAGACTAATATCTCATTTTTTCCTCCACAACTGGAGAAATGGAGGTTGAATGGTTGGAGGCTGCTTCATCTTTTTCCACCAAAAATGAATGGAGGAAGAAATGGAGGATATTGTTGGAGATGCTCTTATCTCCCCACATATCCCCTGCCCAAACTCAGCCTAGTTGTTTATGATGGAGATCCATGGTGATCTGCAACTAAGTTCTGCCAGCGATTCATGAAGGAATTTTCCACGTTTGACAGTTATTCAAGATCAAATTTCCCAAGTTTCACGTGCGCCCTGATATCCCTTTTGCTCAAGGTCATTGTCACCTTTTAGGTGCGTGGTTGGGTGGTCAGTGAATTGAAGGCAATCCTACTGAGTCGTCTGCACTCTCCAGAGGAGTGTTTGGAACACTTCGGGAAACGTGCATAAGCAAGGAAATCAGATATTAAAATTACTTTGAATTTAGACATTTTGAGAATTGATTAAATTTTATCATTTGTTTGAAACACATGGGAAGACGTGCACGCGAGGTGGTAGTGGGTTTGGTGGAAACCGGCAGCTGCGGAACCAAGAGCAACTTCAGCAAGAAACTGGGCTATTAGTTCCTTAATTGCCCAGTTTTGTATGGATTTGTTGATGGTTTAAGTGGACCACCCAGCTCTCCCTTTTGTTAATGGAGGCTATCTGTTTAGGAAACCCTGGTTGGCAGGTTGGGTGGGATGTAATCGAAAGCCATGGGGGATTACGGAGGAGTCTGCAAGTCATTTAGGGGTGTTTCAGTTGCAGAAGAGGATGGATAGATGAGGCAGGAGACGAGTAAACAGGATGGTTTGTAGGGACATACATCATTCCTGACAATCGTTTACTGATACTAAGTATTGATAGTATCTGAACTAGGAACATAATAAATAGAAAGCCAGCTTAAAGGGTCTATCAGGCTACATCAAAGAGTTCACGCTGTTCAACAAAGTGATTTTAAGTTGGGTGATTGGGGTACTTGGCCCTAAATGATTCCTTTAATTCTCGTATCTGCTCGATGTGCCTAAAGCAATAAACTGAATCCCAACAAGTTCAGCTACACCATCTATATATCCCATTTCCTTCACTTTTGACATCATAAGCAGTTGGGACCAATTGAGATCATACTTATTTCGCCATTGATAGTCGTACCTGTTCTGCAATTAAATTTCTGCACATCGTCTTCAGATAGTGAACTATTGGGAGATCGGCAACTGGGACCTCCCCAGCTTCAGCATCAGGATACCTGCAAGAGCGAGCATACCTCAATTCACAATTAACTTTTCCCAACATAGAAGTACAAGTGTACAACATATGTATATCCACTTTGTAAGTTTTCTGAAGCTTTTAAATGGAAATAGCTAGTTTTGTCATTATATATGCTAGTAATTATAGCCACCTATAGATTATTGCATCCTTATATTGGCCCCAATGAGATCTTACAAAAGATCAAACATACAACAAATGAGAAATAAAGAAAAAAAAAAGTTTCATATTTCAGTAAGTATATCACAAAGTAGATACCTGGAATCCTTTTGACTTGATTAGCTCCTTGATTCTGTCAACCACGTACAATTTCCCTTCCTCGTCAAAATACCCAAGATCTTCTGCATGTAACCACCCCTGCTTATCCAAAGTGAGTTTGGTGGCCTTGTGGATTGTTAAAATAGCCTGAAAATGAAATCCAACAAACTGTCAATCTTCATTAACCTTTAAGGCAACGAGAGGCCAAACTGATATTTGTTTGACAGTAAAATAGTTGATGTGGCAACTAAACTCTGAAAGAAAGAAATAGCATCAAGCTAAGAACACATTTTGGCTATATAAAAGATAAATGAAATTGAGGTTCTTGACGTCAAGCATATGGTCTTATTAGAACCTATCGTAGGCTGTTAGCTTTTCTAAATAGAATCTCATACCATCTTGCTATCTGAAGTAAAGAGCCAACAAACTGAGATCTTATATATGTTATTGGAATTTGGCAACCAGATCTGATCAAAACAGTTAAGAAAAAGATCGAGAAGAAAAGATCGAGAGAAGGGAGAGAACGGGATAGGAACTACATTGTTTCTTTCTTAATTAATAAAATGAATTACATAGGTCCTTTATATAGGCTATTCTAAACTGAAGCTAATACGAGTAATCAATTACGTAAAGAAAAACAATACGACATCGTTTCCTTCTGCTAGTAAAAGTATGTAATCTCTAATACCCCCCCTCAAGTTGAAGGGGGTTGCCTACCACCTGCAACTTGAAGCAGATCTGTAACTTCAACTTCGCTGGAGATGATAGGCGGCAATAGCTGAATAGCTATCAGGATGCATGACTGGAGCTTGGTGCAACTTGAAATGGAACTTTCCATTCATAGAGTAACTGGTGTATTTCCCAGAATGCTAGAATGTCATAATGTGCTTGTTGATGCATTATAGATACCATCTCCTGTGTCTTGGACATCCAATATGCTGCAGAATAGACAGGAAAGACAAAAAAAAAAATGTCCAGATGTAGTACACTTCCTGGTGTCCGCACAACCTTCCAATCTGAATCATCATAAACAAGCAACTTGAGAGAAGAGTCAATGGAAAAATAAATCCCATGACTCGAAGTGTCTTTCATATCCCTCAAAATATGATGTGCATCTTTGAGGTTCTCTTTAGCAGGCACGGATACATGCCGCCTGAGTTTGCGCACGGAGCAACATCGGTCAAATTTGGTATTGTTACAGCCAGATGCATCGATCAAGTCCACGCCATCACAAATGAGTGCATTCAATTTGCAAGAAGAAACAGCGAAATCATTGAATGACCTGCAATCTATGTAACTTCCGCCAACGAAGACCTCAGATGAAAATTCGTGTTGGCTTAAAACGATGCCATGATGTGTTCCATGCACTTCAATACAAATAAGGTATGCCAAGCTCCCCAAGTTCTCACGTTTGAACTCCTCAGTCAACATGGTCTTAAAAGCATTGCGATTAGCAAGACTATTTTCCTCCAAGAGCGTGTCATTCACAGACGCATTCAGTATAATGACAGAGAACTCATGCTTCTCGAGAAAATGTGAATAATCTGACTTACATTGTTGGAATCCCATCTGCTCCAGGTTGGTAAAAAGTCTGATGAACCGCTGCTTGGTTCCTTTGTTGGCACTGAAATTTCTCCAATAATAATGAATAAAATTCGTCATTTATTCAGCCCTAAATAAAAAAGGGCCATAAAGTCAAAGAAAAGAAGGGGACGTGATCAGATTTTGGTGATAAGCCTACCAAAAATCTGATAAGGTCAAAACAGTATATTTATCTTGAAAAAGATACATATAAATGAGTAATCCTGGAGATAACTTGGAGGGATTAAAGAGATAAAATCTCTCCCTTATCTCCTAAAACTGGAGATAAAGATAAACTGTAGAGATTAGGATAAGTTAGAAATCTGGAAAGTTATCCAAAATCTCTGCAAGTCAGACCTCTATATATAAGAGGTTTCAGAAAAGCTGGAAGGGGGACTTTCTCTGGGAGAAAAAATACAGCAGAGAAGAGCTAGAGAAAAATACAGTGGAAAGAGAGAAAAAGCGAAGTGTGATATACTCTACAAAATCCTGCAGAGAATACCAATATACAGCAAAAAGAAGGCTGCAACGAGCTGCTGCTGTAGCCTGCACAAAAAATAAATAAATCTGCGAAAGGCAAGTCCCACAACAGAAGCGAGAAGGAGCAGCAATGGCTGTCTACTTTGCTAGGTAAAGGGTTCCATTTTCTGATTCAGGATACATTCTGCTGTTCTAATAAAATAGTCACTGTAACAAGGTTGTAGGGAACATGTTCACAATATGTTGATCAATAAGATTCTGCCCAGTTTTCTCATACAAATATGTTGTCTTTTTCTTCTTTCTTTAGGTTTATTAATCAGGAGTTTCTGAGGTCATTCTCAGAGTAATTAACGATTCAATTACTCGAATCGGAAATAGGGAACTCACACGCACACATAAACACAAATCTGAAATCATTTGTTTTCCATGATTTTTTCAGAAAGTTAGTTAGAAAATTCTGGGTTAAACAAATTGGCACGCCCAGTGGGACTCTATTTCTCCCCACATCTTTTAAGCCTAAAATAAAATCAAGTTCAGAGAAAGAAAAAAAAATTGACAGGAGCAAGAAGTTGAAGTCAAATATTTCTGTTTCTTGCCGTTTTCTCACTGCTGAATTTACTGTAGCAAGTTCGAAAAAATGCAGAAACTGCTCCAGTGAAGGCGGCGTTCCCAGTGTTGGGTTCTTGGAAAGAGAAGCTCTTGTTTCCTGTGTCGGTGGCCTCGCGGGAGCCGACCTCGTTTGAGGTATGTGCTCCAAAACGTGGTCATGGCGCTGGGGTTGAGAGCCAAATCTCTCAAGAAACTCCAGGAGGAAAAAAAAAGAAGAAGAAAAGAGAGCAGAGAGCACACTAAATTTCTGTAGAAAAATCCTACAGAACAAGATAGCAGATCCCTCAAACAAATCTGAGGGTATAAGAAGCTTGGAAGAGCAGAATCAAGCAGCAAGCCAAACAACAAGAAGCGTCAAGCACAGCTTCAATGGCAGCCATATTCTGTGCTAGGTTCGAAATAAAAGAAGTTGCTCCAGTAAACGCCGCGTTTCCGGCCTCAGGATTTCGGTAAGAGAAGATCCTCTCCTCCGTGTCGGTGGCCTCGAGGGGGCCGACCTCCTTTGAGGTTCGTGCTCCAAAAAGGGGGTCATAGCGCTGGGGTCGCGAGCCAACTCTCTCGAGAAGTTTGAGCCTCCGAAGCCCTGGAAGCTTTCTCAACAGAAAATATCGAGATTATCCAGGGAATAAGTTACTGTCCAAAGTCTTGTAAGAATATGGCTGATGAGGTTTGGGCTAAAGGCTTTGAGACAGCTTCGGTCAAACCCATGGCTGATGAGGTTCGGGCTAGACGCCTTGAAACCATTTCGGTCACACAACCGGCTGATGAGGTTCGGGCTATACGCCTTGAAGTCGCTTCGGTCACACCACCGGCTGATGAGGTTCGGGATAGACATCTTGAAACCGCTTCAGTCCCATTAGCGGCTGATTAGGTTCGGGTTAAACTCCCTAATTGCTTCGGTCAAAATCCAAGCTGATGTGGTACGAGCTAAATGCTCTAAAACTGCTTTGGTCGCAAAACGGCAGGGCTAAACACCTTGAAACCGCTTCGGTCACAAAACTGGCTGATGAGGTTCGGGCTAAACGCTTTGAACCGCTTCGGTCACACAACCACCCGATGAGATTCGGGTGAAACACCCTAAAACCGCTTCGGTCAAAATCCAAGCTAATGTGGTTCAGGCTAAACGCCCTAAAATCACATCGGTTTAAATTCAGACTCACACGGTTCGGGCCGAACGCCTTGAAACCGTTTCGGTCACACCACCGGCTGATGCGGTTCGGGTTAAACACCCTGAAACCGCTTCGGTCACACAACCGGCTGATGTGATTCGGGTTAAACACCCTGAAACCACTTCGGTCAAAATTTCTGTTGACGCGGTACAAGTCAAACGCCCCTGAACCGTTTAGGTCAAACCCTCGACTGATGGGATGTGGGTCCAACGCCCCGAAATCCCTTCGATGAAGCAAAAGACCCAAATGGCTATGGTTCAAAACCCGACAGCCCCTTTGACCAACCCGGTTCGAGTCTTCGAAGCTCATCGGGACAAAGACATGGTGGCTAGGGATAGCAAATTAATCCCTCGTCGCAGCCACGAAACGGTTACAGCAATGCCAGTAGGGGTCCGCTTCAAACAAGGGAAACCGAAGGGCAAACAAAATGCAAAATCGACGTTGCAAAATAACGTTGCATCAAATGTTTTGGAGGCAATTGAGAAGGCCTTAGGAGAAAACGGTAATTCTGGAAAGAGGAGTGAATCTCCTATTTTCTCACTACAAAGTAAAGGGAAAGAAAAAATGGTTGAAAAAAAACCGACCTCTTCGGCACCAACAGGAAAGAAAGTAATGGTGGGTGATACCCGTAGAACAAGGTCAGGACCTGTCACTCGGTCATGACCGGGGGCCTTGAAGTTCGAAGTTTTATAAATCTGTTATTTGAGGGGGGCGATCAAAGTTCCGCCACATAGAGAGACGGTGCGGTATCGGTCATGATGACTGACGTCGATGATGACGAAGAATCGACGCAAAACCAACTCGTTATGCTCCAAGAACAGTTGGAGCGGAAAAATAAAGAAATGGTTGCCATGGCTGAGGAGATGAAGACCTTGCAAGCGCAACTAGCAAGCCTCGGAAGTGGAACAAGCTCTGGACCTCCTAGGCCAGTCATCCCACCTACAACACAAGGGGTATCGCAAGGGATGCAAGCAACTCCACGATTTGAGACCCCCAACGCATCTTAGCAGGACATCCAAGGCATAGGAATCAATGGTTCTAGCCCAATGCTAATGACGTTGATCAATGACAGGGTCACAAAGAGAGTCCAAAAGGTTAGAGAAAAAGATGAAGAGGGGTTACAAGTGATTACGAAACCCTATCCAACATGGGTAAATAAGGTTTATTTTCATCCCGAGTATGTTCAGCCAGAGCTCAAAATGTTCAACAGAAACGGTGAACCGAGACAACATATGGCCCACTTTCTTTCAAGATGCAGACCCATAGCACAAAATGAAGCTCTGTGCTTGCAATTGTTTGTGCAGTCATTGGATGACGCTGGATTTACATGGTACTTACAGTTGTCGGAGGGTTCCATCCCGGACTAGAGCACCATGACCAAGGAATTCCTCAAGCAGTTCTGCAATACCCAAAGAAGAGTAGGGGTACCAGAACTAATTAAAACCAAGAAAAGGGACAATGAACCAGTTATGGATTTCATTGCAAGATGGAGAGCCCTCACCTTTGCCTATCCCCAGAAGTTCACGCAAAAATAACTCGTAAGGATGTGCCTTAACAACATTAGGCACGAGTTGTCCATCTCCTTGATGGCACAGTGCTTTGACGGTTTCAATGACCTATGCACCAAGGACCTAAGGGAAATTTTTGAATGCTTGAGGCGTCACAACCTCAGGATAAACCCCTTAAAATGCGCCTTTGGGGTCTCATCGGGAAGATTCCTCGGATTTGTAGTCTGGAGTAGAGGTATCGAAGTTGACCCCTCTAAAACAAAGGAAATCATTGATATGCCCCCACCAAGAAATCTCAAGGAGTTAAAAAGACTGCAAGGGAGGCTAGCCTACATAAGGAGATTCATATCGAATCTCGCTGGACGATGTATGCCATTTTCCAGACTTATGAAGAAAGGGGTGCCTTATGAATGGGATGAGGCTTGCCAAAATCCTTTTGATAGCATCAAAAGGTACTTAGTGAATCCACCTGTTCTCATGAGCCCAATAAAGGGAAAGCCTTTGATTTTATACATCACGACTCTCGAAAATTCCCTCGGTGCTCTATTGGCTCAACAAAATGAACAAGGAAAAGAAAATGCCTTGTACTACTTAAGTCGGACTTTGGTGGGGGCAGAAATTAACTATTCTCCCATCGAAAAGATTTGCTTGGCCTTGGTGTTCGCACTGCAAAACCTTAAACACTACGTGTCTGAACACGAAGTTAAGCTGATATCTAAAGTCGATCCGCTAAAGTACATACTCTCGCGTCCCGTACTTAATGGGAGGATCGCAAAATCGGCTGTACTTCTTCAGCAATTCGACATCGAGTATGTCCCTCAAAAGGCGATAAAAGGACAAGCCTTGGCAGATTTCTTGGCTGCACACCCTATCCCAGATGACTCACCCTTAGCAACAGACTTGCCATACGAAGATGTGATGGCGATAAATGTGCAAAAAGGATGGGAAATGTACTTTGATGCTTCTCGAGAAAATGTGAATAATCTGACTTACATTGTTGGAATCCCATCTGCACCAGGTTGGTAAAAAGTCTGATGAACCGCTGCTTGGTTCCTTTGTTGGCACTGAAATTTCTCCAATAATAATGAATAAAATTCGTCATTTATTCAGCCCTAAATAAAAAAGGGCCATAAAGTCAAAGAAAAGAAGGGGATGTGATCAGATTTTGGTGATAAGTCTACCAAAAATCTGATAAGGTCAAAACAGTATCTTTATCTTGAATAAAGATACATATAAATGAGTAATCCTGGAGATAACTTGGAGGGATTAAAGAGATAAAATCTCTCCCTTATCTCCTAAAACTGGAGATAAGATAAAATGTAGAGATTAGGATAAGTTAGAAATCTGGAAAGTTATCCAAAATCTCTGCAAGCCAGACCTCTATATGAGGTTTCAGAAAAGCTGGAAGGGGGACTTTCTCTGGGAGAAAAAGTACAGCAGAGAAGAGCTAGAGAAAAATACAGTGGAAAGAGAGAAAAAGCGAAGTGTGATATACTCTACAAAATCCTGCAGAGAATACCAATATACAGCAAAAAGAAGGCTGCAACGAGCTGCTGCTGTAGCCTGCAGAAAAAATAAATAAATCTGCGAAAGGCAAGTCCCACAACAGAAGCGAGAAGGAGCAGCAATGGCTGTCTACTTTGCTAGGTAAAGGGTTCCATTTTCTGATTCAGGATACATTCTGCTGTTCTAATAAAATAGTCACTGTAACAAGGTTGTAGGGAACATGTTCACAATATGTTGATCAATAAGATTCTGCCCAGTTTTCTCATACAAATATGTTGTCTTTTTCTTCTTTCTTTAGGTTTATTAATCAGGGTCAGAGTAATTAACGATTCAATTACTCGAATCGGAAATAGGGAATTCACACGCACACATAAACACAAATTTGAAATCATTTGTTTTCCATGATTTTTTCAGAAAGTTAGTTAGAAAATTCTGGGTTAAACATCCTTTCTTTAAGTCAAAGACTGAATTTGAATTGCTTTTAGCTGACATTCTAGTAGGAACATATTCAGAAGGAAGGCATACTTCTTTCTCGAAATCTCCGAGAAAGGGATTGCTAACTTCCAATCGTAAAATTTTCCAACCATCTTTTGCTACCAAAGCCAAGAAAACTCTCAATGAAACAAAATTTTCTACTTGAAAAAATGTCTCAAAGTAGTCTAAATATTTAGTTTGTGTGTAGCATTTGAGCACAAACCTGATTTTGTATCCCTGAGTGCTTCCATTGGAAGTATACTTAATCTTGAATACCCACTTATGCCCCATTGACTCATTGTCAGATTGTAATCCAGCAACTTCCCAAGTATAATTTTTTTCTATAGCTTGCAAGTTCAACCTGGGAGAATTACAAATCATCAACTTTGTGACACTATAGCCAAAGTGTGCATGTACCAGGTTACGAAGCGAAGGAATTATAGCTTCTACATCTGGCTCTGACTTCATCAGATACGTCCATGTATCACTAATAGCATCTTCCTGCAACTTAAAAGATAAGGAAATCCCTTTCCTTGTTAAGTGACATGCTAGCCTCTTTGGCCAAAACTCAGCACTAAGACATTCAATAGATGAGAACAAATACACAGTTGGGCGCTTATAATCAGTGGCTCCGCTGATGAGAATCCAGAAATTCTGCCAGATACTCTCAAGTGAAACAAATGACTGAGAGGAACATGAGTAAAACACCCCTCCATAAAAATGCCCCTGATCCAGAACTGCTGAAGCACACTGACTGTGATGTAGATGAGTGTCCTTTGAGACAACCGATTTTAACGAAGTATAGGGTGATACAAAACCTGAATCATTAGTACTGATCATGATAGCACTCTGTTCTGAGGATGGTACCTGATGCTTTGTCCTATTTCAGATTACTCTATGTCCCATAAATGTGTTAAACTTAAAATTGAAGAATGAACCATATAACCTGTAGCGCATAGCCTTCATGTGTCCCTTATAATGATGAAAAACAAACTTTCTTCCAGGTCGTGCATAGCCAAAAGAACTACTTCCTAAGCCCAAGCTAGGCAAATCACATTTTCCTTTAGGTAAATAAGTATTGTGAGATACAGCTGCATGATTTTCAAACATGGCCATGCTTGCAAGCACTAAACATCCTCCTCGTAACTCTATCTGCATCTCATGTCCCTGTCTCCACCTTCGTCCAATACCACATGCACAATTATTGAAAACCAAAGCAGCAAAAGGCTTATAACTACTCAACACATCCTTAAGCGTCAATTTTATAAAATAGGCTGTAACAGCTCCACCTCCATGTTTTGTCACACTAATTGACTTTAAAAACTGAGAAATATTCGGTAAATTCTCTTGGGGAAATCTTTCATCTAACCAAAACTCAGGAGCGGTTGATATACTCACAGTCCTGCAGACGTCATCTTCAGACACTGAGTTACACAACCCGGATTCCACCATACTATCAGAACTCGTAAATATATCATACAAGTCTGAACTAACGACACATACTGAACTACGTCCTTCAAGAAAAATTAACTTGTTCTTTGCCTCAAACCCAACGGTCATAGATATATTCCACGAAAATTGATTGATTCCAGTAAGAAGTTGAGAAACAAAAGTATTACCAAGGTTATCAAAATCATTAAGGCAATACGATAATGAAGTACCAGGAATCATCCCCAAACTTCCAAAAACTTGATAAACCATCGAGTTCACCAATGATATCACAAACACAAAATAGTGGACAAATGCTTTTAAGGAATTTAAACCATTACCAGAAGCAGACGAATCCTTGAGAGCCATCGCTGAATCGGCATAAACTCCATATGCATTGAATTCATCCAACAGAATCACAAATACAGAACAATTGACCAACAGTCTCAAAAAGCTCAAAGCAGTGCTAGAAGCATCCAAACCAACAAGCTCCATTGAAACGGCTCGAATCATCAACACGAAACATAGAACAATCTCCAAATTGATAGAAACTTCAGAAACAACAGAATCTTCCACCAAGATCACAACCGCAAGGCATCTAACAAACACATGATTACCTGAATTGATGAGGTAATTTGTTGAGGAAGCATCAAATGCAACCACAAAGCCTTCAAAAACCATAGAATCCTCAACCAAAATCAGAGACACAAAATACTGAACAGCCACCATCAGCAAGTTCAAATCAGTGCGAAGACATACTAAATCCCCAAGCACAATCGCAACTACTTGATTCAAGCAACCGCTACAAAGGCTGGGATCACCACACCCACCACAAAACACTTCTATACAGTAGTAGAATATCAACATATGAGAAAAAGGAATCAGCAATAAACATGGTTGAAATGAGGCGGATTGAGAGATAGCATAGCTCTCCAACGCCATCAAACAAAGAAGAAAGACCAAATCAGACGCGAATTGAGAGATAGCAGAGCTCTCCAACGCCTTCAAATGAAGTACCCAAGCAAGGGACATGCCTACAGATGCTCCGGAACGAGAACCCCCAATCGGTGGCGTCTCCATCAACAGAAAAACGAAGAAACAAGTGAAGAGTTTCACACCACTTGTTTTGAAGAGAATCAACCGGAGAAACGAAGAAACACCAGATAGTAGAAGAAATCAGCAGAAGAAATCAGATAGCAGAAGATCAGCAGAAGAAGATCAGCTAAACAAGAAATCAGAAGAGGATAAGAAGAAACAATGAATCTCTTAGAAACAGATCTGAGAATACCAACACCGATCCAGAAGAAAACAGGCTTAGATTGATCGGAATCACCTCCAGATTTCAGAACCAGGCTCTGATACCATATTGGAATTCGGCAACCAGATCTGATCAAAACAGTTAAGAAAAAGATCGAGAAGAAAAGATCGAGAGAAGGGAGAGAACGGGATAGGAACTACATTGTTTCTTTCTTAATTAATAAAATGAATTACATAGGTCCTTTATATAGGCTATTCTAAACTGAAGCTAATACGAGTAATCAATTACGTAAAGAAAAACAATACAACATCGTTTCCTTCTGCTAGTAAAAGTATGTAATCTCTAATACATAAGTTTCAAAACTGTCGAGATAGCTCAACGTACAACAACAGCGAATTCGGACACTCGATTCTAGGTTACAAATTCTGTTTTCCGTTGTGATATTATGCATCTACTTTCCCTTTCCAGGACATTTCACCCATGTTACCTGGAGGACGGATCAATCAACTTTGTGGGATGAGAATGGGATTTCTTACAGAAATACCCTTCTTCAGAGTGCTAGATGTGAAATCTCATGCATTTCTTCATTTATGGACATCATAAGAACTCTTCTATTTACTCTATCAACTCAAAACTCTGGTATTTCCTATACTTTAAAAGACAAAACTAAAAACTGATGAACTGTAGAATAATTATCCAATCTGGGCACTAGCGTACCATGTACAGAACATGGTAAAGCAATTCGCTATGGCACATCTGACCGATGTCGTTCCATGCTCTCCTCAACTGGGCAGGGTACAATCAACAGTGTTATGTCATCATCTGATTTCTTTTGATTTCCAGACTACAGAAATTAATTCTCTACCTTGTTTAATGTTAGACACGCGAACCCATATTTCCCCTAACTGGTTTGGTGGAAGAGACTTCTGGAACAAGCATACCAGCTGAACGAGAATGTGGAGGAGCAAAATGCTGATTCTCAACAGATCCAATCCCAGCAGGACTCAATCTTAGAAGGATACGAGTAATGAACACTCAATATAACCAAAATTACAGCTGCAATAAACACTCGAGCAACTTCTGTAAGGCCTCTTGATAGATGAAGCATAAAGAAAATCAACCAAAATCATAGTGATTTACTGGCTTCAAATATCTTGTTTGTATACATAATACTGCGATATAACCTTGTTATTCACATCCAGAAGCAGATCGATTAAGAAACTAAAGCTAAACAGCTAGCCAAAGAAGATACATGTACCCAGAATAAGTTACTTGTGCAGATAAAATACAAGAGAGTAACGGTACCAGTTAAGTAGCATTCAAGAATTAAAGCAGCTCTAAGTATCTAACAAAACGGAAGTTCAAGACAATGAGTAAGATAAACCTTAAGCATACATTGCATTGAAGTAGCATTATGTTCTCCCAGCAGACAGATGATCTATTCAGCAAAACCCAAATTATATGCTCTAATGCAGCATACGTAACTCTCCTATGCTTTCCGACAGAGCGGCCTTATAACTACATATACCTTCTATTTTCTAGCCAGAAGCTACTAACTTCAGGACCTGCACGCATCAGGCGACATGATGAGACGCAAAAAAAAAAAAATAAATAAATAAATAAATAAATAAATAAATAAATAAATAAATAAATAAATAAATAAATAAATAAATAAATAATAAAATAAAATAAAAAAATGAGAATGTGGTCTACCTAAATTTGAGAGGATTCATCTCAAGCAAAAACTGGACTTCCTCTGGTGATCATTATCGAGTAATATATCGAAATTCGTTATACCCTATAACGAAAATGCAGCTGTTAGGTGCTACCAGGGTTTTAAAAAAGGCAAACGCGGTGCGGAGCGGCCGTGTTGTAACGGAATCGGCAGAGAGCGCGACCGTTTTACCTGTTACGCGTCTTGTGAATTTTATTCATACAGAAAACGGCCGTTTCACGTCAGTAACGTGAAAAATGCCCGTTTCGCACGGAAAAAACGTGGAAATCGGCAGTTTTATGTCGGGGAAATGGGGAAAAAACGGGAAAAACGGAGAAAACGTCCGTGAACGTTTACTAAAATTCACACATTCGATCCCCATTTTCCGTTAAGGTCCCTCCGATATAGTCTGATCCCGTTACACGCGACCGCGACCAATGCCTCAGCCGCTTCCGTTTTTTAAAACCTTGAGTGCTACAGGCTTGTACATATAAAGTCAAGACCCATCTAATATATTCACCAAGCTCTTGTTTGGACCCATCTATTCAAGGATGTCTCTAATATCTATTATTTCTATCACCAAACCAATATGAATCTTAGAAGGGTAGCTGTCAGCCTATTAGTGATCCTTGTTCAACAGTCATCCTAATTCTAGCCTCTTCCTACCCAAGTCCTATGGACCTTTAAAATGTATTTCTTTCCAATAATAGAAAAATCTATGAGTCATGAAAGTGCGGTGGAATAGTGCTTTGTTCGAACAAGTGGGGTGAGGAGTTGATTGAATAGTAGCCAAGGGTCACATTCGAAGCATCGGCTAGAACTGATCAATGGCGTCATCGTCAAGTCCTCCCCTGTTAAGGTGAGTAAATGATGATTGATTTTGAGGGCAGCTGAGAAGGAATTGAGAATGCTGAAGAACCTTCATTTCATGTAAAATGCCATAATGCGGAAATGTTTATGCTAATTTATGTCTTGTTTTACTTGAAACACATTGTAATGTACACGTATATCACATAGGCAAACAAGCGTAAAACCGAATAACCTGATATAAAAATAATCAAGAGAATTCGCGTCACAATCTTTACACACCTTTTATTGACAGTGACTTCAAGAACTTTAAGCACCTTTTCTCGGGTAAACAGTGATACCCAAAAATTGCTTAAGCACCTCCTTGGAAGTCTCGTCTAACCCATCATCATCCAACAGTTGAAATATATACCTTATTGTGCCTGTGCAAACCGCAATCCCTCTCTTACGCATCCTCTCAAGAGTCGTAACTGCCTTCAACATCTCTCTATTCTTTAAATATGCATCAGCAACAATGGAATACGAACAAAAATCTGGCAAGCACCCATTTTCTTCCATTTGATGTAACATCTGATTTGCTTCATCAAATAGGCTTCTCTTACAAAGTCCATTCATCATGATAGTGTATGTTCGAACGTTAGGTTTTGGACCTTTGGCAGAGAGTTTCGAGAAGAGCTCTCGAGCAGCGGTGTGTCTTCCATGTTTGCACAAACCATCCAGAATCGCATTATACATCACAATATTAGGCTTGAATTCTTCGTTTTCAAGCTGTTTCAAAAGTGTCAAGGCTTCATCAAGCTGCTGGTTTTTGCACAAGCCATCCAACAGAGTAGAGTATGTGAACTGATCGGGAAACAGGCCTAGACGTTTCATGCTGTCAAGAAGAAGAAGAGCATCTGTTGTTCTTCCAACTTGACACAAGCCACCAATGATTGTAGTGTAGGTAATTGTATCAGGAAGAACTTGCTTGCGAGTCATTTCCTGAAACACGTTCATAGCTTCATCAATCTGTTTGTGCTTGCAGTACCCATTGATCAAAGTACTGTAACTGACGACATTAGGAGTGTAACCCTTGGCTTCAATAGCATTAAGTAACTTTCTTGCTTTGCCAACCTGTCCTAGCAAACAGTATCCATCCATTAGAGAGCTTTACGTGATGATATCAGGACGGCAGCCCATTTTAAGCATGAAAGCAACCACTTGCCAAGATTCCTTGACCCTCCCTTTTTTGCAAAGGGCGTCGATCATAATGTTGAACGTCTGGACGTTGGGCGAGATATTCATGGCCAACATTTCAGATAGCAATGCGGTACCTTGGCTCCACTGTCCGAAGTTGCAAACTCCCAGAATGAGGGACGTGTAAGTAACAACATTGGGGGAAATACCCTTGGAAATCATTTCAGAAAAAGACGTTGAAAGCCTGGTCAAAGTGCTGGTCTATGCAGAGGCTATCAATGACAGTACTGTAAACAACTATGTTAGGCTCATAACCTGGAGTTGTTTCCAACCTTCTGAGGAGGCGAATAGCTTGGGTTGTTCTGCCAGCCTTGCACAATCCATTGATGATGGCACTGCAAGTTATTAAATTGAGGTGATAGCCTTTGAGGACTAATTCGTCAAAGAGCTGAATGGCGTTGTCTACTCGACCACCGCGACAAAGGCCATCGATGAGAGTAGTAAATGTTACGACACTTGGTTCATACCCTAGTTTGAGAATCCTACCCAATAGAGAGCAACCCAAGGCAAGTCGATTTAAACGGCAGTAACAATTGATGGCGATGCTGAGTGTGTATAAATTAGGCCTAATCGTGTGGTAGTGTTGTTCGGATCCTAAGAAATCCAACTTGGAAAACAAAGAAAGGGCGGTGGAGTATCCATTCAAACCGATTAATGGCATCGTTTAGGAATTGAGGAGGGCAGTTAATAAGGGCTTGAGAATGAATCGAATTAGTAGTACAATTTGTGGCAAAAGAAGAGCAAATACGAAGAAGAAATGGAGGACATACGTTACCATGTACTGAAGCTGCAACTCTAAACCATAATCTCATCGTCGTCTGAAACAAGGAAGGAAGAGAACTTTCCAAGCAAGCGGAGTGGCGGCTGCTGTAGAAGCGGAACTGGATCTGCTGGAACTAGCGGAGTGGAGGCATCATGGAGTACCAATTGTCTGCTGAATTGTTATTAGGGTAATTTACATTTACACCCTTGGGTTATAGTAAATAGGCAGATTGTACCCTTCGTGTTCATCAATTAACATGAAGCACTCCTACTTTAAATGGAAAGTGACGGACTTGGATGGAGAATTGAAAAGTACTTCTTTACCCTTTGTGCTTCAATCTGTATTACTACCTCCGTTTCTTCTCTATAGCACCGGTTTGACTTTTTGACTCGTATCTGGGTCACTTTGACCGGGTGATTTAGATAGCAAAACGATTAAATTTTTTGATAATTTTTTCACCGTGTTATAGAGCAACTTTTAGTCTACAACACTATGAAAAGATTATCGAAAAAATAAATCGTTTTGCTACCCAAATTATCGGGTCAAATTGACCCGGTGAATAGTGGTAAAAGTCAAACCGGTGTGATAGAGAAGAAACGAAGGTAGTATAACTTTGGGTAATTTACACTTTATGCTCCTGTATTTAGGCAAAAAGGCAGAGAATACCCTCATTGTTCACGTATTGACAAGACACACCCTTATTTTTTGTCAAAATTATTACAGCTAACCCCCCTCTGTGACCAGCCGTTAACTGGGGTTGAGGTGGCAGTGGGGTACCAAAGATTGTGTATTTTACATGCCCTTTATGCCCTTTACATGGTTCTTTGTCACTTCTATCCTTTAGGACACTCAAATGTTATGGTTGGTGCCATCAAAACTTATGACGATTATACCCTTCCTGCTTGGGTTTAAGAACCTGCCATTCCTTGGACAACCACACACCATTTTCCCTCCATTGGCCTTCATCTGTATGTGTTTTCCCTCCAATTTTCCCTTTCCTCACACCTCTTAGTATTTTACTAGTTACTTGGGTCTCTAAGTTTATGTATTTTTAACTTGGTCTTAATGCTTCTATAAATATGATTTATGTCTCTTAATATCTTATTGGTGTGAACAACTCGTTGTCAAAGATGACGTCGGTGCTTCCTCAACGCCGCCTTTTGAACGAATCAGTACAAGAAGTTGGAGAATTGTGTGACAAAGTTGGAAGCTAAAAACAAGGAAATCGTGGCATGTAAGTCTGTTATCATGTAAATGTTTACCACAAACAAACGTCACGGCCATCATCTTAATCAAGTGAAACAAACCACAATCAAGCTTCTGACCCAGATTCCTCTATCAAGAGGGGCACAAAGCCACTGCCAAATACATTGGTCATGCAATACATATACAAAAGGGGGCACGAAGCCGCTGCCAAATACATCGTCACTGCTCCTACAAATACATGCTATAATGAGCATTTTACCTGCTCATCTAATACATATACAAAAGGGGGGCACGAAACCACTACAAAATAATTTTCACTTCTCCTACAAAGTTATATTACAATGAGCATTTTACTCGCTCATGTAAAACATATACAAAAGGGGGCACAAAAGCCATTAGAACAAGTCACTAGAGTCCACAAAGTTACTACTAGTTAACACACATTATCTGGTCTGAGTTTCAACTATAGCAGACCAGAAACTGTGTCCAAAATGGAGGCACGACGCCATCAGAAATTGAAGTTCACAAAAACACAAGTTCTTCCTTGCTTACTGTTTGATAACCTACTTAGAATAGACTCCACGGTGAGGTGCTTAATCCTCTAGGCAACCTACTGAGAATGGACTCCAAAGATCCTACACCACTTCTATTAGTGTTGTTAACCTACAAGCATTGAAGATGCAAGTTATAAAACATTTCTATGAAGCATAATAAGCATATCACTCTACGTAAATTTACCAAAAAAACAAAAAAACACAAAAATAATTTTTTTTTACCAGATTTGGTTGTGAGCTTGACACTCTGCTACCACCGGAACCACCAGCTTCATTTATGATGTTGTGTCCCTGTGATAATGTGAATGTTTGAAACAAATAAAAATCCAATTTCAAAAGAATACAAACCCAGCTCTCAAACTAAAACTCAGTTCAATATGTAGAATACATTGTAGATCTATTAGTACCATATTTGGCTGTGAGTTTGACACTCCAGTGCCACCAGAACCACCAGCTCCATTTCTGGTGTTGGTTGCCTGTCAAAACAAACCCAGTAGAAAATCAGCATATGTAACATATGAGGCTGATTGATTGGAAAAATTAATGCCATGTATCATATATATCATGCCAATACTGACATCTGCAATCTTAGTAAAATTAGTTGCCAGGTATCCTATCTAGCCAACATGACATGCATTGCACATATTTTACTTAAACAATGGCAGTAAATTAAACAAAAATACACTTGTGCCAAGAAGTTCAAAACAAAGTCAGTTAATCAAACACAAATTCCACCAATGAGGTTAATTTGATAAATAATTTCTTAAAAGCATACCCTATTTGGCTGTGAGTTTGACACTCCATTCCTTTCTGATCCTTTAGCACCAGAGCTATGTGCAGTTGGATTTACCTATTAACATACAAAAAATGCAAATTTACTACCAAATAAGTACAATCTAATTTAATGAGTTCAATGCACTAAAAAAATTATACTAACTGATGCATTATGCTGGGTCTGGGAAGCTTGAGCAGAGCTTGCATCTTGTGCATGTTGTGTCTGAATTTTGATTAAAAAAAAAAAAAAGTAATTGTAATAAGTCCTAGCATTGTGGCCTGTAAGCCCTCTTTTCAGCAGAGTTCATCTCTCTCATTCTCTTCCTTCCACAAGTCCTAGCATTGTGGACTTTTTTATTACATTTTTTACAAGTTACCAAATGAGATATACTGGTGGTTGCAGGTGACTCGAGGTTTAAATTTATCCTTCTAGCAATCTGAGGCCTACCAGGGGGGCTTCTTGCTTCTGGTGGGGTTGGTTTGGGTCTTGAACTAGTCCTCTAATGCCTTGGATCATCCACAGGGTGGATTATGTATCCACCATTAGCCTCTTTGAATGTGCTAATGTATTAACACTTATCGACAAAGTCTTCAATATGCATCCTTGCAAAGGCCACTGCTGTACACACATACCTACAGGGGATACCGAAGAGTTGCTATTTTCTGCAAGTACAATTTTTTTGCTCCAAGAACACATTGAAGACTTCACCATTTTCAATGACTTCATACTCACCCTGTCCAGCACTGAAAACCTGACATGATCTGCCTTGTTCCACCAATTTTTTCAGCTTCTTCTTGATGTTCCTACAGACCTTACCCTCCCACTTCAGTGACTTCTGATGTCTCATTTGAGTCATTTGCATCATTTTTGTTCTTACACCATCAACTAAGCCAATAACAGCTCTCTCCCTTAAGTCCCCTAACCACCCATTAAAACTTTCGGTGTGGTTGTTTGTTATTTGATCACTCTTCAAACCCAATGGAAATGCATGTCTACTCCAGCTCTTCACATTCAACCTCAAAAGCCAACTGTAAGCTTCGCTATCAATTGCCTTGATTCTCTCCATGGCAGTGTCAAAGTTTGACTGAGTATAGCCCTACAAGCTTGCCAAAAGTATCTAGCCAACATCACCCCCGGAAATTTACCTCTAAAATTGTTACATAGATGCCAACAACCCCTTATGTGATCTGCCCCCGGGAAAACATCCTGCACAATCTTGTCCAAGCCCTACAAGGAAGTTACACAAAATTAAGTTTACAGTAGAACATATGAAATACGTTAGAGCAGACAAAAGTAAGGTATAAACATTGCTTGTATACCTTCTGCCCATCAGTCATGAAGGTCCAGTGAGTGTTCACATATTGAACCTGCAGAAAAAAAGCCAATTCTTTCAAAAAGAACTCCCAACTTTTCGAGTTTTCACTTTCCACAACAGCCACTGCAATTGGATACACGCTATTATTGTCATCCAATCCAACTGCACTAAGTAACACTCCTTTGTAAGGACCTTTGAGATGGAAACCATCCAAAACAATCAAAGCTCTACAACCCCTTACAAATCCATTCCTAAGGCCGGCTAGACACACAAACAGCCTCTTGAACTGTGGTCTTTCAACCCCACCATTCTCACATTTAAGGATGAAATGTGTTCCAGGATTGGTCTCAAATAATTTCTAACCATATGTCGGTAGTAGTTCATAGGACTTGCTGTGACTAGCGTCTAGAATTTCAAGAGCTTTCATCTTTGCCCGATACAGTTGTTGTTGACAATTAACTTCAAGTCCATACCTTCTCCTTAGCTTGTTTTGTAGGGTGCTAAGCTTCATAATGGGGTTTTTCCTAAAACTCTCCAATAACTTCTTTGCAATCCATGTTGAATTAGCTTCTGGATTGAATTGCACCCTAGGACAGTTGTGTTCTGTCCTATATGTCTTAACCTTAAAAGTTTTCCAATTAGCCAATATTGATGCATGGATTCTCCATCGGCATCCATCATGCTTGCAGGCCAATGTGCACCTCACATTTTCATTCTCGACCCTCTTGAGAATAAACCCATTTTCAATAGCATAATCTCTTACAACACTCCTGAAGTGTTGCACAGACTCAAAGACCATGAATCTCTCTAATATCACCCTTCCTCTACTATCTGTCTTAGGTGAAATGCCATGTATCACCTTGTGCAGGTTGTTACAATCCTCATCCAACTCATCATCACTTACAGCAGCGCCTTCTTCTCCACTACTGTAGTCAGATAACCCATCTGGTACTTCACTGCCTTCACTACTATTCCCATTCTCCATATCTCCTTCATCATCAAAGCTTGTATCATCAGATGACTCCTCAGCATTCATGTCACTCCGTCTGCCCTCCAATCAGAATCCTCATCAGATATTCCGTAGACATATTCATCAACATCTAAGTACTCAAACTCCTCATCCTCTCTTCTCCTTCTAACTTCATCAGTTTCTGTAGTGGCATTGGCAGCACTGTCACTGTCAGAAGAACTGTCTTCATCCAATTGTGTTGTAGGATGTAGAGAAGAACAGAATGGTGTGGCTCTTGGCAGTGGAGAGGTAGAGAATGTTGGAGGCTTTAGAGATGTCGAAAATGTTGTGGCTCTTGGAGGTGGTTGGGGAGTTTGTTTGGAGGAAGAGGGAGTACTGCTAGAATCAAGGGGTTTAGAGAAGGTAACAGTGAGGTACAAGTTGATGTGCTGATGTTCTTGGTATTTCAAAAACATCTCAAGCACATCAAAATCAGAAGTTTTTTCCTTCATCTCACTCCCCCTTAACAAGTCTGCATACTTAATCCCAATCACAACAGTCACATCTGGTGGCATTCTACTTAGTGCCAAATCATTAACACGTTCAAGCAAACTTTGGTACCTAAACTTGTCGGGGCCCACATTGGGTATTGTGCCTGCTTTGCTTCCAAAAAAGTACACATTCAAGTACCACAATTGTTCATCCATTGCTGCAACACACAATTTAAGAATTACGTCAGACAATCAAGTGTATAAGTGTATGAGTGTGAAAGTGTGTGAGTGCATAAGTCTGTGAGTGTGCAAGTGTGTAACAGTTATAGTGTAGGTGTGTAACTATAACTGTGTATAGGTTTGGAACTGTGTGTATGCATTTCAGAACTTGCATTCATTGATGAAATGTTAAATCTTCAACAACTAAAAGAGACAGTTACATTAATGTTATCCTGCCACAAGCCAACCACAAGCAAACCCCATTTTTACCATGTATTTCAATTAACACATAGCAGTGAACAACAAGCCATATATATTGAAACATTACACACTTTCAACCAAGTTATAAGCTTCAGAAGAACACATACAATACGGTCCTTCTACCATTTACTACTTCAATAACGACATTCAGATGTCAGCAGTATAAGGTAAGCATCATTCAAACTACACACACACTGTCAGGTATTATGAAATGTATTTAGTAGAAACTGTTAACTCATTCAGTTTTTAAAGAAGCATGAACAAATCTGTTATTAGGGAACTCCATTTTTCTAGAACACATCACATGAAAGCACGCAAGATTCTAGCAAACAACTTGTACACAAAGCAGATAGACAAAACCCTAATACATAAAATAGAGGGTATGAACAACAAACCAACCACAAATCTGTTCGTTTTCGTTTGTTATCCACAAAAGCTAAAAAGAAAAAAAAACCTCACAGAAGGTCCAGAGGGCGATTCGGAATCTTCTTTTTGGATTTGAAGTTCCATTCGGTGATTTTTCGATTTGAAGTTCCAATCGGCGATTCACCAGTTCTTTGAGTCGCCGGCACCGTGAACGTAAGGACACCACCGATCGACCTTCCAATCGGTGATTTTTCGCTCAGTCTCGATGAGAAACACTCTCCGTTCTCTCTCTGTGAAGCTTCGGTACTCTGGGGTTTTACATCGGCCACCAACCGACTTCAATGCACCCACGTGGGAGTGTCAATCAAAATCACATCGGGGTCTTTCACCAGTACCCTCAAAATATGTGCAATTGGACCAATTGGACAATAAAAAATAAATAAAGTACGAAGGGTAAAACATAATTTTCATTCTGCCCCGTTAAGTTCCATTAACTGCCGTCTCAAATAGGGGTGTGTCTTGTCAATACGTGAACAGTGAGGGTATTCTCTGCCCTTTTGCCTAAATACAGGGGTATAAAGTGTAAATTACCCTACAACTTTACAAACATATATTTTGTTCACAATGTTTAATGACCAAAAAAACCCTCCCTTTAGTCTTTGTGCAAAAGAAGTGTAAAAAAAATAAAAAAACACACTTACTTGAAAATTTCGCTTTTCAATTTGTTTTCAGCTATTAAAAGCTAAATATTTTTTTGCCTAATATTTTTTTATGAAATTGATATTTCAAACTCTTGTACACTTGAAAATCACGCTCATAATATTACAAAATCTTGTATAGAATGCATACACTTAGATTTTGCAATACAGGAAATGCATGTTGATATAAAATATGAAAATAGCAATTTTCATTACATATTTACTAGTATTTCTAGCAATTTTCATTACATATTTATTAGTATTTCTAGTAACGTGTCATGGATGTGTGTTAGAGGTAGTTTTTTTGTTGAGATTAAAGGTAGTGTTTATGTAGGCATGAAGAGGGGTAAAAAAAGCTCAAAAAAAGGGGTAAAATGATCCTAAGGCTGGTTGGCAAAAATTGCAATATAATACCACTTCAAGGTCTAAGAGAAAATTAAGGGCAACGGAGGACAAAAGTGGAAGAAAAAATCATCCAACATGTATGCCCCCTCTGCCAGCACAACACCCACTAACGTCTTTGGACGGAAGGGTGCTTTGTGTTATTATTTTAACACAAAATAGGGGTTCTACATGTCAATTGATGAACAATGATGGTACAATTTGCCTATTTACTAAAATTTAGGGGTAAAAAGTGCAAATTACCCTTATAATTATGTTATTATTATCTTTATCGATATATATATATACACACACACACATAATAAGTTGCTATGGGGAATAAACTATCCCCCAAAATGTGACATGTAGAATAGCTCATTCCCATCTATATAATATATAAGATGGTATGGAAAATAAGTCATTCCCAAAAAGTGACACATGGAATAGTTTATCCCCACTATATCCTAATAACTAAATACTTTTTAATTAGACAATCTCAATCTCAATCTCAGCCATTGAAATTTAAGAAATTATCATACTTTTGTTCTAGTCGTGTCTTCGGGCACGAGATATGCACTAGTATATATATATATATATATATATATATATATATATATATATATATATATATATATATATATATAAGGATGGATCTATTCATGATATCAATGACAATACCAACTTTATCTTGAGTACCTCATGACTCCTCCTGTACCACTCATCCCCCATCAATGACACGTGATATTTATCTCAACTAACTAATTACGAAAGCATTTTTGTGAGTCCCAGTATTCGACACTGAGTGTTGAAATTAACATGTTCGGTTACTAATGTTAGCTCTTCTAAATCTCATATGATGAGTCTTTACAACTTTCATAAAATGTTCCTTATGCCAAATCCAATATAACGTGTGCTAAAGCCTTCCGACCCACTAGAAATGGTCCAAAAAGTCTACAACTCTACTTTTAATACTATTGTATCTACAAGGACCAACCATAGAACAGGAACATAAAAATCATCGATAGAAATCACACGATTAACATACTAGTCTAAACGTTTAACTTAGAGTGAACCACGCAAAGAAGGATCTATTGGTGGTCGTGGTATGGGAAGTTCACGCGAGGATTCTCCGCGAATACTTGGTGGACTGTATTCAATGTCTTGGTCGGGAACACATTGTGGCACGTTCCACACACTACATTGTGTTGTGACTATTTATCGCTTTCAAACTTTCCAACCTCTTGCATTGAACACAATATAACTTCCAAACTCTTGTTGCATTGCACACAATAGTACCATATGTGAACATTAACTCCATTTTTTCTCATCATTTTCTTACAGGATATTTTTATATATACTCTTCATATTTTAATTATTTTAAGTTTCTCCAATATCTCTAATAGGCATTACGAAGAGATCACATTTTCTTCCACACCATAAGGAATGGGCACTATAAGCAATGAGCACTGAAGTTCCTAAAACCAAGATATGCAAATTCACATATACTCATGTATCATGCAGATTATGTGGGTTCACTTAATTGATATCTGGATGAAGAGTACAACAATGGGTTAAGTGACAGCAATACATTACCCAAGCATGCTCGGATTTCAATTATGAAGCGAAGTGTTTTTATACTACTAAAATATTAAGTAGTTTAAGTAGATGCAAGCTATTTAAGAAATTCAATTTCCACCCGAACAATTTCTTTAACCATGTTGACTGCTTCTACTCGTCAACGTAATTGCTTTCTTCTAATCAGTAAGGCCGCTTGCCAATCTTTGTAGCTCGTTTTTCACGCTAGGGTTCGTAGGAGGCTTACCCGATTTCCCACTTAGTTAAAAAGTGAAGCCTCAAATTGACCTGGACGTTTTGAACTGCGATCCGAGGAGAGGCTAGGGTTGCAGCATGTTTTGATTTGGTGAAGGGAGGTGGTGGTTCATTGGTGAAGATGGGGTCTTATGGGTAGAGATGGTGGTGGTGTTGAATAACAACATGAATGGGTGATACAAGGTGATACACAAGCTAGTTTGGAGTGATAGGGTGATGCTACCTCATGTGTGAGGTGTCAACATGTGAGAGATAAATGTCAAGCATGCATCAAGGGGGTGTTTGTGAAAATTACACAAATTTAGGGTAAGCGTGGAAATAAAGGAAAAGTTAGAATATTTGAGATTTTCACTCTTGCCCCAAAGATTCAAATTGCTCTATATGTTCCCCACTACTCCCAGTGTTCCCCACTTCACCAGGTTTCAGCCAAAATTAAATTTTTAAGAAGTTACAGGAAGGCCCCATTTGTCAGTCCCATAACATCAAATTCACATTCTAGATATTCCTGAACAGGGGTCAGCAACACTAAGTGAAATTGCATAATTAACTCATAATTTTAAATAATATAGTTAAACCTCTATAAAATTTCAAGGTGTTACATCCTGCACCCAAATCGATAGATCTAGAAATTTGGTACTTCGCCGGTGGAACCAGAGGATCCCACTTCAGCACCAACAGGACCACCCCATCGAAAAACCAAGGCCCGCCTTCCAAACTCCCGCCATGAAGGCAATTGAATGTAAAAGGAAATTGTATAAGTTCTCACCCTCCTACGTTACCGATTCGGATGCTTTTACTAGATGAGTCCCTATGTACACATGGGAAACCTCTTTTTTTACACACTAAAATAACAATATAAATTAAATAACAACTGCGCGAACTAATTCTCATTGCATCGGAATATTTCCAAAATAGTTCGCAAAAGGAAGAAAAGAAACATTTCCAAAACATCCATCTTGGTAACGTTTCTTCTTTTTCTACGTCACAGCAACAAATATATAAGGGTGTTAGGAGGCTGCGCCGAGACTACTTCACAGCATCAACCACTCTGAAAAAAGGGACAATGAGTTTCATCACCGGTTCTTCAGGAAATCTCTCCGGCGGCATGCCGTCGGCAGCTGCCCTCTTTTCGATCATAGCCACCTTAACCACTTTCAAGATGATGATCCGGACCGCCATCAACGAGCTAATCCCCGCCTCGTGGCGGTCCTTCATCGAGTCCAAATTCCACTACTTCTTCTCACGACGAAACAACGACCTCACCATCATCGTCGACGAGTTCACCGGAGTCTGCCAGAACGAGGTCTTCGACGCCGCACAGACCTACCTCCGGACAAAGATCAACAACGACACGTCCCGGTTCAAGGTTGGAAAAAGCGTGAAACAGAAGAACATCCACGTCAGCATCGAGAAAGGTCAACAAATCGTTGACACTTTTGAGGGTGGTGGTTTCGACGTCACGTGGCGGTACGTGACGTTGGAGCCGCAAAAGAAGAAGGATTACGCCCCGGAGAAGCACTTTTTCCAAGTCACGTTCGACAAGACGAGAAAAGACGCCATACTCAAGGAGTACCTTCCTTTCGTGTTGGCGAAAGCAAAGGAGATTAAGCACGGCGAGAAAGTCGTGAAGCTGTACACTACTGATTGTGACGGTGACGACGAATGCGACGGCAAGGGTGTGTGGGGCGCGATCAATTTCGACCACCCCTCGACGTTCGACACATTGGCGATGGAGCCGGAGGCCAAGAAGGCGATAATCGATGACCTGGACCGGTTTTTGAGGAAGAGAGAATACTATAAGAAGGTAGGGAAGGTTTGGAAGAGAGGCTACTTGTTGTACGGGCCTCCCGGTACGGGGAAATCGAGCTTGATCGCCGCGATGGCGAATTATCTCAAATTCGACGTCTACGATCTCGAGCTGACGAGCTTGTACGACAACTCGGAGTTGAGGAGGACGTTGCTGTCGACATCGAACCAGTCCATTCTCGTCATCGAAGATATCGACTGCAACGAGGAGATGCACGATAGAGAGACTCGGGTGATTAGGGACGACTATTCTCGCTCTAAGGTAAGTTACTTATCTCTTGATTCTATGTGAAAAGTCTAACGGCAAGAATAGTTGAAGTACCTCTCAGTCCGAGCTTTTTCCCACCAATTTGACTTTTACCACTATTCACTGAGGCACTTTGACTCGATAATTTAAATAGTAAAGTAATATAATTTTTTGATAATTTTTTCATGGTGTTGTAGTGTATAAGTTGCTCTATAACACGGTAAAAAAATTATCAAAAAATCGCATCATTTTGCTATCGGAATCACCTGGTCAAAGAGACCCATATACGAATTAAATATTCAGGATGGTGGGTAAGAGCTGGGACCGAGTGGTACGTATTTCCTGAATCTCTGTGAAAAGTCCATAGTGAGATTAGTTAAAGTACTTTTTTCTGAATCTCTATGAAAAGTCAATTGTAAAAAGTCAATTGCGACCAACAGACATCTATTTAAGTGTACTGAATTGTTTTTTTTGTGTGTGTTACAGTTGACTCTGTCGTGCTTATTGAACTTAATAGACGGGCTATGGTCGAGCATCGGAGACGAGAGAATCATTATCTTCACGACCAACCACATAGACCGGCTAGACCCTGCGCTGCTCCGCCCCGGTCGCATGGACATGCACATTCACATGTCGTATTGCACGAACGGAGGGTTTAGGTTATTGGCTAAGAATTACCTTGGCCTAGGTGACGACGATCACCACGAACTATTCGATGAAATCAAGGGGCTGATAGAAGAGGTGCAGGTCAGTCCGGCTCAACTGGCCGAGGAACTCATGCAGAGCGATAACGCGGACGTCGCGTTGCAAGGAGTGGTCGGTTTTCTGAAGCAGAAGAAGGATGAAGCTAGGCAACCAAAGCAGACGAGTAAAGTTGAAGGGAAAAAGGACGAGACGAAAGGGGTTCAAAGATTTGATCCTTGTACGAGAAGGGCTCGGAGATACTATGGGAAGAGGTTTCCGACCAAGAGTTCAAAGGGGCGTGGACGTCGCTTTTACTAAACAAGTATCAACCTTCTTTTATTGACGGATTGGATTTTAGTATGTTTCTAATGGTTCAACGATAACATAACTTTTTACACTTGTTTTAGTAGCGTTTTTGAATCTTTGGTAAACGTGAATATTGCTACTAGTTCTATTTGGTTTTCTTGTGGACTAACACATACTTACCTCCGTTCCCTTTCTTTTCCTCTGGTTTAACTTTTTCACTCGTAATTGAGTCACTTTGACCCGATGATTTGGATAACAAGACAATATAATTTTTTGATAATTTTTGATTGGTGATGTAGAGAAAAAAATTATCTACAATACCATACAAAAGTTGTCAGAAAATTGCGTCGTTTTATTATCCAAATCATCGGATCAGTGTGATCCTGTGAATGGTGATATGAATAGTAACATGAAGAATGAGAGGGAACGGAGGAAGTAGTACTTAGTACCTTAAACCACCTTGGGGATCGATCCGATGGAGTGGTGTGCACGAAATTGTGATTGCTCGAGAGAAAAAGACTTCAATTAAAACTTCAAACTGACCCGATTGCAATACATAAACTTATACATCTCACTCACATGAGTCGTTAAAGGTACATAATAAAAAATGAACAGCGGAATTTTGCTGCTAGAAGGTTTCACAGTGAACTCACGGTCTAGTGACCTATTTTCCTTTAAAGTATAATTGTAGCAATATTGTTTAAACACAAATCTATTTTTCAAGGGAAAGTTGAAGTTTTTATTAATAAACTTAGTTTGGGCTAGTGAGGCACATTACATCATTTTGTAAGGCTTTGGATGCCCAATGGGGCTTTGTATATAACTGTAGATAGTGCTTTCTAGACAGGATCTTAGCCACGTGGCGACCATCCAGCACACCTAGCTGTGCTTCACACACACTGGATCACCAGCCGAGCTGATCCACGTGGGGGCTGCGAGACAGGACCCCCGCATACCACCACACGGGACTTGTAGGGACTTAGTGGTTTGGAGGCTAGAGTAAGTCCTGTCGCGCGCGAGCGACAACCAAGCCCGCGCGCGACCCCTAGTAACTGCTTTTGAGAGATTTATGGCACGAGCTGCATAAACCCGGTCAACCTCGTAACGGTTCCGGTATACGCGGATAACGTGCTGTAAGGGTCCCTATATACGCGGACGAACGTGCCGTTGTGGTTAAGCTAATTAAGCCGCCATTGATGGGCGCATTAACCACACTACAACGGTCACATTCTCTGTTATATATAGGATCGTTAACCCTTCCATACAAGGAGAGAATCACCGGAGATACGCGGAAGCTCTGCCAAAATCCTGTCTCTCTCTCTCTCTCTCATACAGTGCTATTGCCTTACTCTCTCCCTACACACAACCCTATTCTTCCTGTTTCCTTTCTATCCTCTACTCTTGGTGTATATTGAATTCTCTCTGCAGGATTCTCTCGTACACATTTGGTGAACCCGACGTGAACTTACCACTGCAAGCAACCATGTCTCATGAAGATGATGTCAGTAACAGATCGCCCTCCACGGAGACCACCTAGGGAGAGGAGACCCGCCACACTCCTACGGCCGCCGGTGAGGCTCCGACGCAAGAGGCCTTGAACGCTACCATCCAGAATCAGGCGAAGGCTCTCAAGGCTAAATCTGCGCAGATGGAACGGATAATGGCCATCCTGGGGGCCCTCACCCCGAATCCCACAGCGGCCACGACCGTCTCTCAGGGAGGAGGAGCTTCCACCACTCAAGGGTTGGGAGTACTACCCACGCCACCTAACCCTAACCTTCAAAATCCACCGGCAACGGTGCAGTTGCCCTCGGTTCAGGGGCAAACCGCTCAAATATTGCCTCTTACCGCTCATATTCCTCAACCGCCAACCCTGGCACCCAATCCGTCTTCACAATACCCTTTGCCTCCTCCGCTGGCGGCGTGGGGAAATGCGAATTCACAGTACGTTCCTAGCCCGACCGCGGCATATATGTCGCCTCCAGCTGCAACAACCCCTCCTCCTGCTGCTGGGGGAAGTGCATCGGAGTGCATGACGTCGCTGCAACGGCGCATGGAAACTTTCTTGGCTAACCAACCTTTCGCTGATACCATTATCCCGAAGGTTGACAATGACCCACCTATCCCACGCGAGATCTACCTCATGCCTAACCCTGCCGGGTACAAGGCTCCTAAATGGGACAAGTTCGAAGACGTCAACGGAAACGCCCACGAGCATGTCATGCGCTTCATCGATGTGATGGGGCCATATGGGGCTGATTCTAAGTTGCTAATGCGCGAGTTCCCAAAATCTCTGGGGAACGTGGCTTACAAGTGGTACAGGACGTTGGAGGCCGGATCCGTGAAGACCAGACGGCACGACTCTAGGGATTTTAGGTCATAATGACACGCACAGAGGCTGAATTTGCGTGTATTTTGAATTGGTGCGTGGCGGCGACGCGTACGTTGGTTCCTGCGCACTGAAGCCTATCCGGCTATGCGTCTTCACGCGCAGAAAGGGGGCTAATGTAGATAGTGCTTTTTAGACAGGCAGATCTTAGCCACGTGGCGACCATCCAGAACCCACCTCGATGTGCTTCACACACACTGGATCACCAGCCGCGCTGATCCACGTGGGGGCTGCGAGACAGGGCCCTCGCATACCACCACACGGGACTTGTAGGGACTTAGTGGTTTGGAGGCTAGAGTAAGTCCTGTCGCGCGCGAGCAACAACCAAGCCCGCGCGCGACCCCTAGTAACTGCTTTTGAGAGATTTATGGCACGAGCTCCAAAAACCCGGTCAACGCGGTCAACCTCGTAACGGTTCTGGTATACGCGGATAACGTGCTGTAACGGTCCCTATATACGCGGACGAACGTGCCGTTGTGGTTAAGATAATTAAGCCGCCATTGATGGGCGCATTAACCACACTACAACGGTCACATTCTCTGTTATATATCGGATCGTTAACCCTTCCATACAAGGAGAGAATCACCGGAGATACGCGGAAGCTCTGCCAAAATCCTGTCTCTCTCTCATACAGTGCTATTGCCTTACTCTCTCCCTACACACAACCCTATTCTTTCTGTGTCCTTTCTATCCTCTACTCTTGGTGTATATTGAATTCTCTCTGCATGATTCTCTCGTACACATTTGGTGAACCCGACGTGAGCTTACCACTGCAAGCAACTATGTCTCATGAAGATGATGTCAGTAACAGATCGCCCTCCACGGAGACCACCTCGGGAGAGAAGACCCGCCACACTCCTACGGCCGCCGGTGAGGCTCCGACGCTAGAGGCCTTGAACGCTACCATCCAGAATCAGGCGAAGGCTCTCAAGGCTCAATCTGCGCAGATGGAACGGATAATGGCCATCATGGGGGCCCTCGCCCCGAATCCCACAGTGGCCACGACCGTCTCTCGGGGAGGAGGAGCTTCCACCACTCAAGGGTTGGGAGTACTACCCACGCCACCTAACCCTAACCTTCAAACTCCACCGGCAACGGTGCAGTTGCCCTCAGTTCAGGGGCAAACCTCTCAAATATTGCCTCTTACCGCTCATATTCCTCAATCGCCAACCCTGGCACCCAATCCGTCTTCACAATACCCTTTGCCTCCTCCGCTGGCGGCGTGGGGAAATGCAAATTCACAGTACGTTCCTAGCCCAACCGCGGCATATATGTCGCCTCCAGCTGCAACAACCCCTCCTCCTGCTGCTAAGGGAAGTGCACCGGAGTGCATGATGTCGCTGCAACGGCGCATGGAAACTTTCTTGGCTAACCAACCTTTCGCTGATACCATTATCCTGAAGGTTGACAATGACCCACCTATCCCATGCGAGATCTACCTCATGCCTAACCCTGCCGGGTACAAGGCTTCTAAATGGGACAAGTTCGAAGACGTCAACAGAAACGCCCACGAGCATGTCATGCTCTTCATCGATGTGATGGGGCCATATGGGGCTGATTCTAAGTTGCTAATGCGCGAGTTCCCAAAATCCCTGGGGAACGTGGCCTACAAGTAGTACATGACGTTGGAGGCCTTATCCGTGAAGACCAGACGGCACGACTCTAGGGATTTTAGGTCATAATGACACGCACGGGGGCTGAATTTGCGTGTATTTGAATTGCTGCGTGGCGGCGACGCGTACGTTGGTTCCTGCGCACTGAAGCCTATCCGGCTATGCGTCTTCACGCGCAGAAAGGGGGCTAATGTAGATAGTGCTTTCTAGACAGGAAGATCTTAGCCACGTGGCGACCATCCAGTACACCTAGATGTGCTTCACACACACTGGATCACCAGCCGCGCTGATCCACGTGGGGGCCGCGAGACAGGGCCCTCGCATACCACCACACGGGACTCGTAGGGACTTAGTGGTTTGGAGGCTAGAGTAAGTCCTGTCGCGCGCGAGCGACAACCAAGCCCGCGCGCGACCCCTTGTAACTGCTTTTCAGAGATTTATGGCACGAGCTCCATAAACCCGGTCAACCCGGTCAACCTCGTAACGGTTCTGGTATACGCGGATAACGTGCTTAACGGTCCCTATATACGCGGACGAATGTGTCGTTGTGGTTAAGATAATTAAGCCGCCATTGATGGGCGCATTAACCACACTACAACGGTCACATTCTCTGTTATATATCGGATCGTTAACCCTTCCATACAAGGAGAGAATCACCGGAGATACGCGGAAGCTCTGCCAAAATCCTGTCTCTCTCTCATACAGTGCTATTGCCTTACTCTCTCCCTACACACAACCCTATTCTTCCTGTGTCCTTTCTATCCTCTACTCTTGGTGTGTATTGAATTCTCTCTGCAGGATTCTCTCGTACACATTTGGTGAACCCGACGTGAGCTTACCACTGCAAGCAACTATGTCTCATGAAGATGATGTCAGTAACAGATCGCCCTCCACGGAGACCACCTCGGGAGAGAAGACCCGCCACACTCCTACGGCCGCCGGTGAGGCTCCGACGCCAGAGGCCTTGAACGCTACCATCCTGAATCAGGCGAAGGCTCTCAAGGCTCAATCTGCGCAGATGGAACGGATTATGGCCATCCTGGGGGCCCTCGCCCCGAATCCCACAGTGGCCACGACCGTCTCTCAGGGAGGAGGAGCTTCCACCACTCAAGGGTTGGGAGTACTACCCACGCCACCTAACCCTAACCTTCAAACTCCACCGGCAACGGTGCAGTTGCCCTCAGTTCAGGGGCAAACCGCTCAAATATTGCCTCTTACCGCTCATATTCCTCAACCGCCAACCCTGGCACCCAATCCGTCTTCACAATACCCTTTGCCTCCTCCGCTGGCGGCATGGGGAAATGCGAATTCACAGTACGTTCCTAGCCCAACCGCGGCATATATGTCGCCTCCAGCTGCAACAACCCCTCCTCCTCCTGCTGGGGGAAGTGCACCGGAGTGCATGACGTTGCTGCAACGGCGCATGGAAACTTTCTTGGCTAACCAACCTTTCGCTGATACCATTATCCTGAAGGTTGACAATGACCCACCTATCCCACGCGAGATCTACCTCATGCCTAACCCTGCCGGGTACAAGGATCCTAAATGGGACAAGTTCGAAGACGTCAACGGAAACGCCCACGAGCATGTCATGCTCTTCATCGATGTGATGGGGCCATATGGGGCTGATTCTAAGTTGCTAATGCGCGAGTTCCCAAAATCTCTGGGGAACGTGGCCTACAAGTAGTACATGACGTTGGAGGCCTGATCCGTGAAGACCAGACGGCACGACTTTAGGGATTTTAGGTCATAATGACACGCACGGGGGCTGAATTTGCGTGTATTTGAATTGGTGCGTGGCGGCGACGCGTACGTTGGTTCCTGCTCACTGAAGCCTATCCGGCTATGCGTCTTCACGTGCAGAAAGGGGGCTAATGTAGATAGTGCTTTCTAGACAGGAAGATCTTTGCCACGTGGCGACCATCCAGTACACCTAGATGTGCTTCACACACACTGGATCACCAGCCGCGCTGATCCACGTGGGGGCTGCGAGACAGGGCCCTCGCATACCACCACACGGGACTTGTAGGGACTTAGTGGTTTGGAGGCTAGAGTAAGTCATGTCGCGCGCGAGCGACAACGAGGCCCGCGCGCGACCCCTAGTAACTCCTTTTGAGAGATTTATGGCACGAGCTCCATAAACCCGGTCAACCCGGTCAACCTCGTAACGGTTCTGGTATACGCGGATAACGTGCTGTAACGGTCCCTATATACGCGGACGAACGTGCCGTTGTGGTTAAGATAATTAAGCCGCCATTGATGGGTGCATTAACCACACTACAACGGTCACATTCTCTGTTATATATAGGATCGTTAACCCTTCCATACAAGGAGAGAATCACCGGAGATACGCGGAAGCTCTGCCAAAATCCTGTCTCTCTCTCATACAGTGCTATTGTCTTACTCTCTCCCTACACACAACTGTATTCTTCCTGTGTCCTTTCTATCCTCTACTCTTGGTGTATATTGAATTCTCTCTGCAGGATTCTCTCGTACACATTTGGTGAACCCGACGTGAACTTACCACTGCAAGCAACTATGTCTCATGAAGATGATGTCAGTAACAGATCGCCCTCCACGGAGACCACCTCGGGAGAGGAGACCCGCCACACTCCTACGGCCGCCGGTGAGGCTCCGACGCCAGAGGCCTTGAACGCTACCATCCAAAATCAGGCGAAGGCTCGCAAGGCTCAATCTGCGCAGATAGAACGGATAATGGCCATCCTGGGGGCCCTCGCCCCGAATCCCACAGTGGCCACGGCCGTCTCTCAGGGAGGAGGATCTTCCACCACTCAAGGGTTGGGAGTACTACCCACGCCACCTAACCCTAAACTTCAAACTCCACCGGCAACGGTGCAGTTGCCCTCAGTTCAGGGGCAAACAGCTCAAATATTGCCTCTTACCGCTCATATTCCTCAACCGCCAACCCTGGCACCCAATCCGTCTTCATAATACCCTTTGCCTCCTCCGCCGGCGGCGTGGGGCAATGCGAATTCACAGTACGTTCCTAGCCCGACCGCGGCATATATGTCGCCTCCAACTGCTTCAACCCCTCCTCCTGCTGCTGGGGGAAGTGCACCGGAGTGCATGACGTCGCTGCAACGGCGCATGGAAACTTTCTTGGCTAACCAACCTTTCGCTGATACCATTATCCCGAAGGTTGACGATGACCCACCTATCCCAAGCGAGATCTACCTCATGCCTAACCCTGCCGGGTACAAGGCTCCTAAGTGGGACAAGTTCGAAGACGTCAACGGAAACGCCCACGAGCATGTCATGCGCTTCATCGATGTGATGGGGCCATATGGGGCTGATTCTAAGTTGCTAATGCGCGAGTTCCCAAAATCTCTGGGGAACGTGGCCTACAAGTGGTACAAGACGTTGGAGGCCGGATCCGTGAAGTCCAGACGGCATGACTCTAGGGATTTTAGGTCATAATGACACGCACGGGGGCTGAATTTGCGTGTATTTGAATTGGTGCGTGGCGGCGACGCGTACGTTGGTTCCTGCGCACTGAAGCCTATCCGGCTATGCGTCTTCACGCGCAGAAAGGGGGCTAATGTAGATAGTGCTTTTTAGACAGGCAGATCTTAGCCACGTGGCGACCATCCAGAACCCACCTAGATGTGCTTCACACACACTGGATCACCAGCCGCGCTGATCCACGTGGGGGCTGTAGGGTTTTGATTCATGGATCGCACAACGGAAGCATAATCAAACATAAACCATGCAAAACCCTCCAAGGATCACAAGTCTAGAGACATAACGATAGTAAAGGTTAGAAATCATAAACACACCTTTGGGTTCTCCTTGATGACTTCAAACGCGAATAATGTCACGTTCTCTATAGTTGATCCACGCCTAGAGTTGATCCTAGATCTCCCAAACTCCTTGGTGCTAGCCCGGAATAGGAAGAGGAAGAACGAATCACGCAAAACGAGACCCAAAAGAGGGTCTCGGCCTCTTTTGGCCGACGGGGACGAGGGCGGCGGCAAGGGGCGGCGTCGGGCCCTCCTTGTTGCTTGCTCTCTCTCCTTTGTTCTCTCTCACTCTTGTTATGTTCACTAATGAGCATAAGTTATGGGAAGGAAGGAAGGAGGGTCCTTTATATAGTCCAACAACTCCTTGTTAACTACCTAAAGGACTTATTCTAGTCCAACTAGAATTCAATTTAGTCCCTTCCTTGCAAATTAGTCCCTACTAAGTTTGAAAGGGTTTGCAAAGTGATCCTTCTAATTAATTAATCCAATTAATTAATTCCCAAATCTAGTTAAACTCTATATAGCGTGTGACCCCATAGGTTCTATCTAGTTGGTAGCAACTATTTGCTAATATGGAGCGGTTTCTAGCAAAACATCCATTCTAGCCAACTAATAGAATAGTCATCTTGACAACCTTTGTACAAGTAATTGTCTCATCCCTTTGTCTCTATATCCGGATTGAACACGAGACATACAAGTCACACTCGTATATCCAATCCATAGTTTCTCGATCCATGGGAATAGCCTTATTCGTGCAAATAACATCAATATCCTATATTGATTTATTTGAGTCTGGCCAGACATTCTATAAGCACTATCCCTCGAGTGGCCTAGGATATTTGCTCCCGTTATGTGGGAGGGACAAATCCTCTCTACGTCCACTACGATCTCTAAGATTGCTTCTCATTGTATCCAGTACACGCCTTTATAACTACCCAGTTACGGTGTAGCGTTTAACGCTACCAAGATCACAATGATCCACAACTAGAATATCTAGTGACTTCAAGTCTAAGGATGACAATACCATTGTACCGCGAGAAGCGCTTGTGACTCAACATAACGTGTATGTAGCCTTCTCGGAGATGGGTCAATCCAGTGCAACATTCCGTAATGCACACCTATGTGTTGGATCATGATATCTCCATATCAATCCAACCCCATACTAGTCTATAGATGATTTTCCCATTTAATCATTATACTTGACTAGGGATATTTAAGATAAACAACACAATTGTAAATCTAAGGACTTCATTATATTAAATATCCAATAAATAATAAATGAATTTTCTAGCCATATACAAATTCATACTAAACTAGATTGCCTCTAGGGCATCTATTCCAACAGTCTCCCACTTGCGCTAGAGCTAATCTGGCGCATCTCGTATGCCCATACTCCTAGTGTGCCCTTCATGCTTCCACTGCGTGAGAGGCTTTGTAAGCGGGTCTGACAGATTATCATCTGTAGGTGACAGCGTAAACTATCTGCTTTTTCGCAAGTGTACGATCAAGTAGTATAGAGTATGTAATTGTGACTCTGGTTGTCGAACCCACGAGAACAGTTTAAGTTTTGTTAATTAGAATTAGAACTAGACACAAAGTTTGTAAAAAGGAGGAAGGTTTTGGGATTTGACTCTACTAAATTGTAATAAATAAAAACAGTAAAGAACTTATTTTATTTTTCTGTTGAATATTTTGCAGAAATTGTTGTAGTTGTAAAAGTTGATAATTCTAAAAATCTAGATTCCAGGATCCCCTAGGGTTACTCTCCAGCTTTCATGGTATATTTGATTTCAGAAACACACAGTGGTTTTGTTTATGCCAGCATACCAATAGTACAATCTCCTCTCGGTCTCATGCACCTATCACTCTCCTACAGATTTTCGGGTCCTCTCGGTCCACCTAAATCTGCGGGTTCGTTCTAAGTCTGCTAGGGTTAAAGGTTCTCCTCTCGGTCTCCCCCTAAACGTCTAGCAGTTGGTCTAATGCTTATGGGCTAGTCCCCTGATTCTCTTCACCTCTCGGTCCATCAAGGCAGAGTACTAAATCCTGTCTTTTCTTCCTAACTCTCACTGGTCACTCTCGCGCACCAGATCCTGTCTGTAACACTCCTGGGTGATCAAGCCATTCATGTATGTAAATAAAATCAAAGACAGAATAATAAACAATCCATCATGTATTAAGGCTTAGCTAGCCATGCATCTGAAAATCAAAACAACCAAGTCTGCTGAATTCATAAACCCTAGGTTCACCGAGAACCTAGGCAAAAGGTCTAGCTAGCTTGCATTATTTAAAAACAAAGTTTCATAAAAAGAGAAAAGATCAAACTAGTTATTTTTCTGAAGATACTGGAAAACTGCTCCAATCCTGCTCTGCTCCAACTCCTGGCTGCTGTGAAACTGGCTGCTGATGGTGATGATAGCTGTGAGTGTGTATGCGTTTTTGTTTGTAACCCTAATTCAGTGCTGGGACACCTCCTTTTATACTGCCACAGTCTCCAAAACTGATGCACGAAATTCCTGTTTTACCCTTGAAAAGACCCGTCCTGGAAGCTTCTGGAACCCGTCTGTGCGTTCGAACGCACACTTCCTGCGTTCAAACGCAGTGCGTATGAACGCACACCCTTCTGCGTTTGAACGCAGGACTTAGTCGTTTTTCCATTTTTCTCTTCTGGCTCCTGAACCCATGCGTTTGAACGCAGCTCCTCTGCGTTTGAACGCACCCCTTGGCCGTTTCTTCTCTTGAGTGTTGAGTCCTGCGTTTGAACGCACAACGCCTGCGTTTGAACGCAGGACTTAGCTTTTCTGCACTTTGGTCTCTGACTCCTGCGTTTGAACGCAGCCTGCCTGCGTTTGAACGCAGGACTTAGCCAATTTCTGCCATTTTTCCTGCTGCTCCCATCTTGTGCGTTTGAACGCAGCTCCTGCGTTTGAACGCACAACTTAGCATTTTTTCCTCTTTTTTCTGCTCAGCTTTCCTGACACGCTGCCTCCCATCCAAGTTAATCTCATGCATTTTTCGGCACCTGTTACCTGCACATCATAACACGCACCCGCGATCATATCCAACAAACAAAAGTATGCATAAAATTACTCAAATTTTGCAATCATGATCTATAAATCTCTGCCTCGTATCAGGTGGAAAATAAGCTGAAAATGGCCAAACTCAACTCTCACAGGGTTAAAACCAATGGTAAAAAGATGTCCCAGACTAATACATTTTCAAGCTGTCAAAATACCCCCACACTTATCTCTGCTCGTCCCGAGCAGACCCTTGCATACTGCCTTGCAGACCCATTTTTTTGCATACTTTTATTGCATACTTCCCTTCTTTCACAGATTCAAGACACAGACCAAAACACTCAATAGACGACTGACTCAGATACAGAATATACACAAACTGACTCAAGACACAGCAAATATTTTTTTTTTTATAAATATATTTTCTGAAATTGGGCAACCTCTCTATCATAAACTGAAATCATCAAATCCTCACAAGCTCATTTCGAAATTCCACAACACGCAGCAAGAAATGATATAAACTGATCCTATGCACAAATTCACTAAGGTATCCCCAAACATCCACCAAACCATCCAAGATAAAGCACGTCTTTTGACTTAGAGGGTCCAGGCATCTACAGTCAACAGATAATTTTTCTTCGCCAAGTCATTTGAGGTTTTCAGACCCTCTTAGCCGTTATTGCGTTTGATTTGCAAATTGCCCCATTGCTGGGAGACACAACTCCTGTGTAATATGGCTTGACTTTAATTTCCCTCTTAAGCTCTAAATTGGATTGAATCCAAATTTTCCATGTGAATGGAAGCACATTATGTTGTTTCTCCTTTAAGCACAAAATATTATTTATTTATTTATTTATTTATTTATTTTTTTTTTATTTTTTTTTTTTTTTTAATAAACCCCTCTGTTTTTTACAACTGTGCAGTAGAGCGTTAAGAGTGCGGGCTTTTTAGGATTTTCTCTTGGAACCACCTTAAGGGATGGTGGTGTACATTCTCCAACTTCGCTTAGGCTACAGATTTGTACCGCATAAAACCAACTCTACACGAAGGTCCACCCCAGATTCCAAGAGTCCACCAGTTTCCACAGGAAACAGAATATTCAATTATCTAAAGACCAAATCTGCCTAGCACACTAGAGAAGTCAAAAGTATGCCTGTTATCTACTTTCCACATTCCTGAATACCCGGGATAGCCTGTCGTGAGAATTATGCACAAAATACTAAAATTTGAAGTATCCCTGCTACGGTGCTTCCTACTCTCATAAGCTCTTTCATTGGACTCTCTTCAGTTTCTAGGTCCTAAGTTGCCCTTTCTCAAAAAATTTTTTATTAATTTTCCCTATTTATTTATATATATATATATTTTTTTTTATCATGCAAGGTCCGAAAGGTTGGTGGGTCGACTCAACATAAAAAACGTGCTGACTCAAAAAATGAAAATAAAATGAAAAATAAAATTTGACAAAAATATGCTGACATGGCTATGCAGGAGGACACGATTCCCCACCCCCACACTAGAGGTGGCGCGTCCTCGCGACTCTACTGATCTGGCCTGTAACTAGAATCTGTGTTCTCCGGAGTAGACTGGTCAGTCGGCTCGGGAGATGGTGAAGGGGTTCGCCCTCTGGCGCGTTTCCTCGCAGCATGGCGTGCTGCGGCAGCGGTACCAGCGTGGCTGGCACCGGGATGGGCACTGCTGGCCCCTGGGTCGGCATGATCTCTCCTAGGTGGGTACTGGGTACCGGGTCTGCCGGGGTCACCTACACTGTCGGCATGTTCAGGGCTCGGTGTGGGGTCATGGCCAGAGAAGCTATCATATGGCCGGCTATCCTCCATTGTCCAACTGGGACAATTATCACTCGAATAGCGGTCTGGAAAATTAAATCGCTTACCACGCATGTTGCTCTGAATTTCAGCGAGTGCCGACTCATGAGCTCTCATGGCGGCTGTATGAGCGTGGTAGATATGCTTCTGGGTCTTGAACAACTTGCCAAGACCCCTGGCCATTTTCTTGACCGTCCTTACCAGGTAGTTCTGTACTTTTTGTTGGGCCTTAATTTTCTTTCTGACCCACTCCTCATGCTCAGTCCTCTCCAGGCGCCCAAAAGAGCTGCGCCTGGCCCCTCTGCTAGACTGCCCCAAGTCAGGGTCGGCCTGCCTGTGTTCACTGGAACTGGCAGATCGGGGCAGTGGGAAGGGACCTGGTAAGGCTGGAAAACCCCCATCACCGGGAGGAGGCGGTGGTGGCATGCCACCACCCCCACCCTGAGGTGGAACAACATCATCATCATCGTCCACTTGGACATATTCAGGAGGCCCGTGAATGGCCTCATGCAGCGCACATCTCATGTTCTTGTACTTGCGTACTTGAACTGGTCGAATATCTCTCAGCTCGCCAGGAATGACCACAAGATAATCCTGCGCCATTTTTGTTAACATCCCCAGAAGACCCAAACCCTTCTTGCTATGAGTCTCTCTCCGTTCCCGAAAAAACTCACAAATAATCTCCGGGAGGCTCACAGGCTCACGGGCCATCAGACAGTATACAAGCAGGGCAATATTATAATCAATGTGGGTAAAGTGTTTTATACCCACAACTCTGTTGTTCACCCACTCTGTCCACCATCTCGCCTCTCGAATCAGGTAGGTCGACGGAAGTTTCCGGTAGGAAGGGCTCCGTTCAGGGTGGTACCAAGCAGCGCCGGGTACACCAGCACACAGGGTGGTCAAGATCTGCTCACTCAACTGCTCAGATGGATGACGTCTCAGTTCCTGAAACTGACAGTCATCCAACACTAACTCCAGACCCAGACTCTCTCGGATACTCTCTGGGGTGATTCGAATCCATCTCTTTCTGCAGTAAATCCAATCAATTGACTGGGCCTCACTGTTCATGCACTGCTGGAGATTGCTGTAAATCTCCTTAGCCAGCACAGAACTGACCTGCAGATTGGTAAACCCAGTAAACAAATCCCCAAAATGATCCTGCCCAGTATATTTGAACAGTTCATCCCCCATTGCTACCCTATCACGGGGAAAGGTCCTCTCAGCGGGTATGTCATACCGAATCTTTTTGTCTTGCAGAAAGAAACAGTGAGCCTCCATGTTAACAAACCTATGGTCGCAGAAATGGTTAGCCCTAAGCAAATGGCAGTCGATGATATTCAAAGGTGCAATTGCCCTATCTGGCCTCATGTAAGGTTGATCCACCTCCATTTCAAGATTCAAACAGTAAAAATTGAAAATATTCAAAGAGAATGAAAAGATAGAACCTGGATACCCGGAGTGAATCTTACGGGTACAGATCTGGAAATTTCTCTCTGAAGTGGATCTGTTGGTGTTTGGATCGGATGAGTTGGACCACCCCCACACTGTTCCTGACCTTCTGGTGGTCCTGCGGTGGTCGTCGGAGGCTGCGGCGGCAGACTGCTCTGACGGCTGCTAGGGCAGAGAGAATTTTCTAGAGAGAGAGTTGAAAACTGGAAGACTTGTGTGAAAATGAGTCACTGTCATCCGTACAGTATATATAGGCAAACTTTCAGAAATTGCAGAATGGCCCCAAAATTTCAAAATTTTTCAAAATTTTCCGAAATTTTGATCCCGCTCAAATGTGCGTTTGAACGCAGCTCCTGCGTTTGAACGCACAGCTTAGATTTTTCTGGAAATTTTGAAGATCTGATGATCTGCGTTTGAACGCACGGTGTGCGTTTGAACGCAGTGCTTGAATGTTCTCTGAATTTTCTGGGTCTGATGAGTTGCGTTTGAACGCACATGAGTTGCGTTTGAACGCAATGCTTATCTTCTGCATCTCGGATGAGCTGCGTTTGAACGCACATGAGTTGCGTTTGAACGCATGCCTTTGTCTCTCTAGAAATTCTATGTTGATTGGGTCTGCGTTTGAACGCAGGATCTGCGTTTAAACGCACGTCCTTAGATTTTTCCACCTCTTCTTTATCTTCTTGCGTTTGAACGCACATGAGTTGCGTTTAAACGCACCACTTGGTGGCTGAAAAAATTTCATGATACGATCTGCGTTTGAACGCAGGTCTTCTGCGTTTGAACGCAGAAGTGTTAACCGTTTCCAGTGCTTTTCTGTCCTTTGGTGGGGCTGCGTTTGAACGCAAGGTCTCTGCGTTTGAACGCACTGCGTTTGAACGCATGTCTTCTGCGTTTGAACGCACGCCTCTGCTTCCTGAAACACTGAGTTCAACATTAAATCCCTCTTTCTCACTTTTCTCTCGAATTATGAACATTGTAAAAATTATATAAAAACAACTAATCTATGTTGGGTTGCCTCCCAACCAGCGCTTGTGATTTACAGTCGACAGCCCGACTTTGTTACCTCTGCTGTAATCACGGAAGGTCGAGGTAGAGTGCTTCTACCTCCATGATTTCCTGAGGATCCCTGTATGGCTTGACTCTGTTCCCATTCACCTTGAAAACTGTATTATCCCTCGGGTTCTCCAGCTCCACCACTCCCCATGATGTAATGTCCTTCACAATAAATGGTCCAGACCATCTTGAGCGCAGCTTCCCTGGGTAGAATTTCATCCTTGAATTGTAGAGGAGAACCTTCTGCCCGATTTCTATCTTCTTTGGTAGAATGCGGTTGTCATGCCACTTCTTTGTTTTCTCTTTATAAATTTTGGCACTCTCATATGCAGTTTTACGGAATTCCTCCAGTTCGAGGAGTGCCATCTTCCGTTTATTTCCTGATAAACTGTGATCCATATTCAGCTGCTTGATTGCCCAGTAAGCTTTGTGCTCCAATTCTACTGGTAAGTGACATGCTTTTCCAAACACCAGCTGGTATGGGGACATTCCCAGTGGGGTTTTGTAAGCATTTCTGTATGCCCAAAGTGCATCATCCAGCTTTAACGACCAGTCCTTGCGTCCTGGATTCACAGTTTTTTCCAGTATGCTCTTTATCTCCCTGTTGGACACCTCTGCCTGCCCGTTTGCCTGAGGGTGATAAGGCAGTGATACCTTATGGATAGACACCCCGTACTGCTTTAGAACCTTGGCAAAGACTTTATTGATAAAATGAGAACCTTCATCACTGACCATGGCCCTCGGTGTTCCAAATCTGGTAAAGATGTTTCGTTTGAGGAACTTTTCCACGACTGACGCATCATTCTTCTGGCAGGCTATTGCTTCCACCCATTTTGACACGTAATCTACTGCCAATAAGATGTAGAGGTTTCCCAGAGACGAAGGGAAAGGACCCATAAAATCAATACCCCATACGTCGAAAGGCTCGACTTCCTGCCACAGTGTCATGGGCATTTCATTCCGCTGGGAGATATTTCCTGTCCGTTGGCAACGATCACAACTCTGCGCGTAATCATGGCAGTCTTTGAAAACTGTTGGCCAGAAAAATCCTGACTGCAGCACCTTGTGAGCTGTTCTCGGTCCGCTGAAGTGTCCCCCACACTGTGCTGAGTGGCAGTGCTGAATTACCTCCAAAATTTCATGACATGGAATGCATCGACGGAGAATATTATCTGCCCCTTGCTTGAACAGATAGGGATCGTCCCAGAAATATTGCCTGCAATCTGAAATAAATTTCTTTTTCTGCCAAGGGGTGATATCTTCAGGGAGTGCTCCATTGACCAAATAGTTGGCTATGGCATAGTACCAGGGCCGTCTATTGGTTTTGATCTTCATAATATGTTCATCTGGAAAATTTTCTTGAATGGGAACCACTTCTTCTGTAGGTTTTTCCAGACGAGATAGATGATCAGCTACTACATTTTCAACTCCCTTTTTATCCCTGATTTCGACGTCAAATTCCTGCATCAGCAGAATCCAACGCAGCAGCCTTGGCTTTGCATCCTTCTTTTCCAGCAAGTATTTCAGTGCACTGTGATCTGTAAAAATAATGACTTTAGAGCCTACCAGGTATGATCTGAATTTATCCAGGGCAAAAATTTTTGCTCTGTCTACTTCCAGCCCTTTACTGGAAATCCTGTGTCCCAGCACTATTCCTTCAGTAACCATGAAGTGGCATTTTTCCCAGTTGAGCACCAGATTTGTTTTTCTGCAGCGAATCAGAACTCTGGCCAGATGGTATAAGCAATCTTCAAAGCTGTCCCCGAATAACGAAAAATCGTCCATGAAAACTTCCAAATTTTTCTCTATCATATCAGAGAAAATAACCATCATACATCTCTGGAATGTTGCTGGAGCATTGCACAGTCCAAATGGCATTCGTCTAAAGGCGAATGTTCCGTACGGGCACGTGAACGTCGTCTTTTCTTGGTCTTCTGGATTTATATAGATCTGATTGTAGCCAGAGTACCCGTCAAGAAAGCAGTAATAAGCATGGTGTGCTAGTCTGTCCAACATTTGGTCCATGAATGGCAGCGGAAAGTGGTCTTTCAGTGTGGCATCGTTCAGCTTCCGATAGTCCATACAGATTCGCCAGCCAGTGACAGTTCGCTGGGCGATCTGTTCCTGATCAGCATTCTGCACTACTGTAATACCCCCCTTCTTTGGTACACACTGGACAGGACTTACCCAGGTGCTGTCTGATATGGGGTATATAATTCCTGCTTCTAACCACTTCATGACCTCCTTACGTACCACATCTTTCATAATTGGGTTTTATCTTCTTTGAGGCTGGATGACTGGCTTCTTTCCGTCTTCGATTCTTATTTTGTGCATGCAATAATCAGGACTGATTCCCTTTAAGTCTGCAATTGTCCATCCTATGGCTTCTTTATGCTCTCGGAGTACCTCCAGTAGCTTTTGTTCCTGTTCCTGAGATAAAAGAGAAGAAACAATTACCGGCAGGGTATTATTTTCACCAATAAAAGTGTACCTGAGGTGTTCTGGCAACTGTTTTAATTCCAGGGCTGGTGGTTCCTGGAGTGACGGGACCAGTGTCATTTTCTGCTCGCCTCCTTCATCCCTGTATAGCCTGACCCAGCTTTCTGTTCCCATGATCTGCTCATCCTGTTGCTCTTCTGTTTCCTCTGGAAATATGTCTTCAAATTCCTCCCATAAATCTTCTATCTCATCGCTTTCCAGGTCATCAATTACCTCTACTGCAAAACAGTTCTCATGCCCATAATGATCGGGAAGCTGGAGAGATTTGAAAACATTAAATTTTACTTTTTCTTCATTGATTTGCATGGACAGCTCTCCACTTTTGCAGTTAATAATGGCTTCACCAGTCGCCAGGAAAGGTCTGCCCAGGATCAGCGGAACCTCTCCTGCCTCCATATCCAGTATCACAAAATCTGCTGGAAAAATAAGCTCTCCCACTTTCACCAGGATATCTTCAATTACCCCATAGGCAGGTTTCACGGATCTGTCAGCCATCTGAAGCATAATTCTTGTTGGACGTGGGTCTCCGACTCCCAGACTTTTGAAGATGGTCAGTGGCATCAAGTTGATGCTGGCACCCAAGTCGCATAAGGCTTTTCCTGTATATGCACTGCCCAGGGTTACTGGAATAACAAAGCTGCCAGGGTCTTTCTTTTTCAGTGGTAGACCATTTTTTACACAACTGCTCGCTTCTGCCGTCAGATTCACTGTTTCGAAGTCACTCATTCGCCTTCTACCATACAAGATGTCTTTGAGAAACTTCGCATAAGTAGGAATTTTGGCAAGTGCTTCAGCAAAAGGTATATTTATCTGTAATTGCTTGAATACCTCCAGAAATCTGGCGTAGTCTTTGCTGTCATCTCTCTTGCGTGTCTTCAGAGGGTAAGGAACCTCCTTAGAAGTTGGCATTGTCTTTGGATTACCCTCATTCGTCTGCGCTGCTTCCTGCTCGACCGAACCCCTTTTCTGAGGGTTAGCGGTTGAACTGTCTTCCCGGTCAATCACCTCCTGTTCAATAATCTTTGACTTTTCTGCGCGTGCATGACTGGGATACGGTGGATCCTACAGTGCAATTCCACTCCGAGTTGTGATAGCATTGATTTGAGCGCGTGGATTGTTCACTGTGTTAGATGGTAAATTCCCTGGGGCTCGTTCGGCCTGGTTCTGTGCAAGCTGTCCATTCTGTACTTCCAAGTTTCGGATAGCAATCTTCATCTGGCTTATATCAGCAGTTAATGAGTCCATCTGTGCGAATCTAGTTTCCAACTGCTTATTGAATTTCTCCATATAGGACTCAAAATGTTGCTGAGACAGGTTTAGTTGTGGTGCTGCTTGTGCAGGCTGAGCTGGAGCTGTCTGTTGTGCCTGTGGCCTGTGCTGGAATCCTGGTGCATATACTGCTTCATTGGGATTTCCGTAGCGAAACCCTGGATGGTCACGTGTGCCTGGTCTGTAGCGACTAGGATCCCACTGCTGCTGAACATAGTTGGCATCTTCGGTCTGAAGCTCCAGAATTGCTGCGTCAAAGTCAGGTTCGTCCACTGATGCCACCGGCTTCTTTTCGGTATACACCTTCTTGACTAGGTCCTGTACCACTTTCGTGAGATTGTCAATCCTGTCATCAACCACTGGTTCTGCTACTGCTGTGAGCCTGCGGTCATCAAACAGGCGAGTATCCTGTTTGGCTAATTGCTTCATCAGTTCGTATGCTCCATCCTTGTCCACATGGTATAGAAAGTTACCCCCAGCTTCCCTATCAATCCTGTCTGCATTCTCCCTGTCAAGTGCATGGTAGAATACCTGCAGAATCTTTGCGTCCCCGAAGCCGTGATTGGGGCATTTTTTCACGAGTCTCATTAGCCTGTCCCATGCATCTACAACTGTCTCCCCCATCTGCTGTTTGAAAGATAAGATCTCACTCTGCAGCTTGATAACGCGGGATGCAGGGTAGAATTTTGCCAAGAAATCAGCAACACACCCCTCCCAGGTAGTGATAGACCTCGGTGGTCTTGCCTCCAGCCAATCCTTTGCTGTTCCGAACAAACAGTATGGGAATAAAATCAGCTTTAGCGTGTCTGCTTCGACCCCTCTATACTTAATCTTGTTGCAGTAATCCTCAAATTTTCCAAGGAAGTCGTTTGGATCTTCATCTGCCTTCCCATTAAAAGGACAATGGGTCTGGGCGGTCTGAATGGTGGATGATTTCAGGTCGAAGTGCTCTGCTGTAATGGGAGGCACTACAATAGCTGGTTGATGTCCTCCGGTTGGGACTTCAAAGTTTTCGACCAGTGCCCTTCCAGACCTGTTATAAGTCCTCTGATTGTTCCTGGCAGCAAAACCTGCTGCTATCAGCTCTTCAATGTAAAGAGCCATCAGCGCTGGAGTACGTTGCGGCTGTCCTGTGGGTGTTCCTGTTTCGGTTGTGGTGTCTTCTCCGTGCTCAGACATCGCGGCTCGGTGTCTGCGACTTTGCTCTCTGAAAAGTTTTTCGGGATCTTCGAGTGGTGATACCAGTTTGCTAGGCAATCTGGGCATAAACTAGAATAGCCTGAAAATCAGATTTCACGAGCAGTAAGTCGAAAGAAAGTAACTGTAAAATAAAAAGAAAAACTCTGAGACTTATTCTAACGTCTCTTTAACAAAAACTGTAACCGTTCCCCGGCAACGGCGCCAAAAACTTGACAGCGTAAACTATTTGCTTTTTCGCAAGTGTACGATCAAGTAGTATAGAGTATGTAATTGTGACTCTGGTTGTCGAACCCACGAGAACAGTTTAAGTTTTGTTAATTAGAATTAGAACTAGACACAAAGTTTGTAAAAAGGAGGAAGGTTTTGGGATTTGACTCTACTAAATTGTAATAAATAAAAACAGTAAAGAACTTATTTTATTTTTCTGTTGAATATTTTGCAGAAATTTTTGTAGTTGTAAAAGTTGATAATTCTAAAAATCTAGATTCCAGGATCCCCTAGGGTTACTCTCCAGCTTTCATGGTATATTTGATTTCAGAAACACACAGTGGTTTTGTTTATGCCAGCATACCAATAGTACAATCTCCTCTCGGTCTCATGCACCTATCACTCTCCTACAGATTTTCGGGTCCTCTCGGTCCACCTAAATCTGCGGGTTCGTTCTAAGTCTGCTAGGGTTACAGGTTCTCCTCTCGGTCTCCCCCTAAACGTCTAGCAGTTGGTCTAATGCTTATGGGCTAGTCCCCTGATTCTCTTCACCTCTCGGTCCATCAAGGCAGAGTACTAAATCCTGTCTTTTCTTCCTAACTCTCACTGGTCACTCTCGCGCACCAGATCCTGTCTGTAACACTCCTGGGTGATCAAGCCATTCATGTATGTAAATAAAATCAAAGACAGAATAATAAACAATCCATCATGTATTAAGGCTTAGCTAGCCATGCATCTGAAAATCAAAACAACCAAGTCTGCTGAATTCATAAACCCTAGGTTCACCGAGAACCTAGGCAAAAGGTCTAGCTAGCTTGCATTATTTAAAAACAACGTTTCATAAAAAGAGAAAAGATCAAACTAGTTATTTTTCTGAAGATACTGGAAAACTGCTCCAATCCTGCTCTGCTCCAACTCCTGGCTGCTGTGAAACTGGCTGCTGATGGTGATGATAGCTGTGAGTGTGTATGCGTTTTTGTTTGTAACCCTAATTCAGTGCTGGGACACCTCCTTTTATACTGCCACAGTCTCCAAAACTGATGCACGAAATTCCTGTTTTACCCTTGAAAAGACCCGTCCTGGAAGCTTCTGGAACCCGTCTGTGCGTTCGAACGCACACTTCCTGCGTTCAAACGCAGTGCGTATGAACGCACACCCTTCTGCGTTTGAACGCAGGACTTAGTCGTTTTTCCATTTTTCTCTTCTGGCTCCTGAACCCATGCGTTTGAACGCAGCTCCTCTGCGTTTGAACGCACCCCTTGGCCGTTTCTTCTCTTGAGTGTTGAGTCCTGCGTTTGAACGCACAACGCCTGCGTTTGAACGCAGGACTTAGCTTTTCTGCACTTTGGTCTCTGACTCCTGCGTTTGAACGCAGCCTGCCTGCGTTTGAACGCAGGACTTAGCCAATTTCTGCCATTTTTCCTGCTGCTCCCATCTTGTGCGTTTGAACGCAGCTCCTGCGTTTGAACGCACAACTTAGCATTTTTTCCTCTTTTTTCTGCTCAGCTTTCCTGACACGCTGCCTCCCATCCAAGTTAATCTCATGCATTTTTCGGCACCTGTTACCTGCACATCATAACACGCACCCGCAATCATATCCAACAAACAAAAGTATGCATAAAATTACTCAAATTTTGCAATCATGATCTATAAATCTCTGCCTCGTATCAGGTGGAAAATAAGCTGAAAATGGCCAAACTCAACTCTCACAGGGTTAAAACCAATGGTAAAAAGATGTCCCAGACTAATACATTTTCAAGCTGTCAGTAGGAATCTTGCATATCCGAACGTCTCCTCTATCGATAATATCTCGAATCAGATGAAACTTCCTGAGCACGTGCTTGGACTTCTGGTGCGATCTGGGTTCCTTTGATTGCGCGATCGTCCCAGTGTTTTCACAGAACAACTCCTCTGGATCCGCAATACTAGGGACCACACCAAGTTCAGAAACAAACTTTCTTATCCAAACAGCCTCCTTTGCTGCCCCATTTGCAGCAATGTACTCAGCCTCTGTTGTAGAATCAACTACCGTATCTTGCTTGGAACTTTTCCAGCTCACCGCTGCTCCATTCAGGCAAAAACACATATCCCAATTGTGATCTAAAGTCATCTCTGTCGGTTTGGAAGCTTGCATCAGTGTAACCCCTTACACGCAACTCTTCCTCACCGCCAAATATCAAGAAAGCATCCTTAGTTCTTCTCAAGTACTTTAGGATGTTCTTGACTGCAATCCAGTGACTCTCACCCGGATTGGATTGGTATCTGATTGTCATACTCAAGGCATATGACACATCTGGTCTAGTACATAACATGGCGTACATGATAGATCCTATGGCCGAGGCATAGGGAATCCTACTCATGCGTTCCTTCTCAATCTCATTGGAAGGACAACCACTCTTCGAAAGAGTGATTCCATGTGACATGGGCAAGAATCCCTTCTTGGAGTCTTGCATGTTGAACCGCTTCAACACCTTGTCAATATATGTACTTTGACTTAGGCCTAGCAACCTCTTAGATCTATCTCTATAGATCTTTATACCGAGTATATAGGCTGCTTCCCCTAAGTCCTTCATTGAGAAACACTTTCCTAGCCAATATTTCACAGATTGTAGCATGGGAATGTCGTTTCCAATGAGTAGTATTTCATCCACATACAAGACCAGAAAAGCTACAGAGCTCCCACTAACCTTCTTGTAGACACAAGACTCATCTTCGTTTCTGATGAAGCCAAACTCTTTGACCACTTCATCAAAACGTCGATTCCAACTCCTAGAAGCTTGCTTCAATCCATAAATGGACCGTTGCAGCTTACAGACTTTGTTGGCTTGCTTTGGATCTTCAAAACCCTCCGGCTGTATCATATACACGTCCTCGAGGAGATTCCCATAAAGGAATGCTGTTTTGACATCCATCTGCCAAATCTCATAGTCATGGTATGCTGCAATCGCAAGTAAGATTCGGATGGATTTGGTCATAGCGACTGGTGAAAAGGTTTCATCATAGTCAATACCATGAATAGGTCTGAATCCTTTACCCACCAATCGGCCCTTATAGGTAATCACATTACCATCCATGTCGATCTTCTTCTTGAAGACCCACTTGCACCCTATGGGCCGCGCCCCATCGGGTGGTTCCACCAAAGTCCATACTTTGTTGGTATACATGGATTCCATCTCGGATCTCATGGCTTCCAGCCACTTCTGAGAGTCTGAGCCACTCATGGCCTCCTCATAGGTAGTAGGCTCATCATCTATGAGCATTGTGTCACCGGAATCGGTCACGAGAAGTCCATACCTCTCGGGTTCCTGGCGCACTCTACTAGATCTACGAAGCTCTTGTGTTACCTGAACAGGTGGCTCCACAACTGCTTGTGGTTCCTGTTCATGTTCCATAATCGGTTCAGTGATTTGTGGTTCTTGAACTTCTTCAACTTCTACATTCCTCCCACTTGCTTCTTTGGAGACAAATTCTCTTTCAAGAAACACGCCGGTCCGAGCAACAAACACTTTGTTCTCGGTTGGATTGTAGAAATAGTATCCCTTAGTTTCCTTAGGGTACCCCACAAACTTACACTTATCCGATTTAGGCCCTAGCTTGTCTGATTGTAAACGTTTTACATAGACATCGCAGCCCCAAATCCTCATGAACGACAGTGTGGGACGCCTCCCACTCCACATCTCATATGGTGTCTTCATGACTGATTTAGATGGAACACGGTTAATGGTGAAAGCTGCACTTAATAGAGCGTAGCCCCAAAATGATAATGGAAGATCGGTTTGACACATCATAGATCGAACCATATCCAATAGGGTTCGATTCCTCCTCTCGGACACGCCATTCCATTGTGGCATTCCGGGTGGAGTGAGTTGGGACACGATCCCACACTCTCTAAGATAGTGGTCAAACTCTTGGCTCAAGTATTCTCCTCCACGATCCGATCGTAGAGCCTTTATACTTTTGCCAAGTTGCTTCTCTACTTCATTCTTGAATTCCTTGAACACTTCAAAGGATTCGGATTTTGCCCTCATAAGGTACACAAATCCATATCTACTGTAATCATCAGTAAATGTAATGAAGTAGACATAACCATCCCTGGCAGGCGTGGCAAATGGCCCACACACATCAGTATGTATGAGCGCCAATTGCTCACTAGTCCTCTCACCTTTCTTATTGAAAGGGGACTTTGTCCTTTTTCCCAATAAACAAGCCTCACATGTCTCATATGATTCAAAATCAAATGAGTCTAGTAATCCATCCTTATGGAATCTAGATACACGTTTCTCGTTTATGTGGCCTAAACGACAGTGCCATAAATAAGCAGGATTTAAATCATTTATTTTAATCCGCTTGGTATTAATGTTGTAGACAGGATTGCTTAGATCAAGGACATAAAGTCCATTAAATAATTGCGCACTAAAATAGTGAATATTATTCAAATAAAAGGAACAACAATTGTTCTTTATTGAAATAATAAAACCATCCTTGTCCAAACAAGAAATAGAAATAATGTTTCTGCTCATAGCAGGCACAAAATAGCAATTATTTAATTCTAAAACTAATCCTGAAGGCAGAGATAGCTCGCACACGCCTATGGCCAACGCAGCAACCTTTGCTCCATTCCCAACGCGCAGATCTACCTCCCCTTTAGCCAATCTTTTACTTCTCTTTAGATCCTGCATATTTCGACAAATATGAGATCCACATCCAGTATCTAATACCCATGATGTAGAGACAGTTAAATTGACATCTACAACAAAAATACCTGGTGGTGGTGGAATCACTATTCCAAGCCTCTTGTCCTCCAGATATTTTGGGCAGTTCCTCCTCCAGTGTCCAGGCTGACTGCAGTAGTGACACTCACCCTTAGTCACGGCCTTGGCAATGCCACCAACAGGCTTAAGGGCCGGTTCCTTGGACTTGGCAACTGACTTGCCTTTGCCCTTGGAGGAAGAGGCAAACCTTTTGCCCTTTCCTTTCTGCACCATCATTATGGCCTTGCCCTTACCCTTGTTGATGCTCTGTTCAGCCGTCCTCAACATGTTGAGCAAATCTGGCAGTGGTTTAACGATCTCGTTCATGTTATAGTTCATAATGAACTGTCCATAACTCTCGGGCAACGATTGCAACACGAGATCGGTTGCCAACTCTTGGCCGACCGGGAACTCTAGTCGGGCGAGATTCTCCAAGTACCCGATCATTCGGAGTACATGGGGTCCCACCGGGTTCCCTTCTGCCAGATGACATTTGAACAGTGCCTTTGAGACCTCATACCTCTCTACCCTCGCCTGCTCTTGGAAGAGCTGCTTTAGATGTTCGATCATATTGACAGCATTCATGTTTTCGTGTTGCTTCTGAAGCTCAGAAGTCATGGTGCAAAGCATAAGGCAGGCCGCATCATTAGCGTCATCAACACGCTTCTGATACGCCTTTAAGGCAGCAGGTGTTTGGTTCTCTGGACCTTCTGGAACATGCTCCTCTATTGCGTACAGTTTCTTCTCTTGCTTGAGAACAATTCTCAAGTTTCTGTACCAATCAAGAAAGTTGGTTCCAGAGAGCTTGTCCTTCTCAAGGACAGATCGTAGGGAATGTTGTGAACTCGATGAGTTGTTTGCCATTTGGAATTCTACAAAATAAAAATACGCAAGTTTTAGTATTTGTGAATTTTTGACTATATTTAATAATGGCTAGTTTATTAAATATAGCTCCCACTATTTTTCTACGGATTAATAACCCTCAAGATATTAATGCGGAAAATATCCTTATATTTTCTAGTGGGCCAAGATCCATCTTTCATCTCCTTATGAGCTTGCTTTGGCAAGTCACCCATAATTTGACTACTTTAGGTAGGAACAATTCCAATTGCATCCCATATGCAACTCTTGGTTCAATCGGGCAAATAACTCCTTATTTATCCATCCATATGGATAATCCCAATTGATTGCCTATAGGTTTCTTAATCAAATTAATAGCCTAGTTGTGTTCAACCTCTTATTTAAACAATTGCACATTGTTACGTGCCATCGCATTCCATCATTATGAACCAAGTCGCCATGCTTTGGCACACACGAGCTTGATAAATAATGATGATAATGAGTGTTTAAATAACGAGAAGGCAAAAACACAATATTTGAATTTTGAGGGATTTTAAATTCAATTCTTTAATTGTTTTGTTGATCAATATCAACTAATCTATCTATTTGAGTTTGGGCACAACTCCAAATAATAGATCCGGGTTGTCTAATTATCTTATTATCCTAATTGCATGCATCATCCATACACCAACCACGCAAGTAATAAGACAATAAATAAACAACCACAAAACAAAAATTAAACGTGATGTGGATATGGCCTTTTCTAGACTAAGATAATTCCAAGCCAATGGAATTATCTATGAACCCTAAAGCAAACACATCTCCATGCGTCTTGATCTTTTGGTCCATCCTTCATAGTCTCGTGGAATGCTCCATGCTCCATGCTCCTTATTTTGTGGCTTCTTTGGCTTTGGGCTTCTTTTCTCCAATCTTGGCTAACAATCTACTTTATCTAGCACTAGCTAATATCTATACTAAATAAAATAAATCTCACAAGTTGAGAAAAAAATGGCACGCAGGCCATAAAACCCTAATTAATTATTACAATTAATTGATCAGCTCGCAGGCGGTAAAACCAAACCACAAAATTAAACATCCACATCAAACCACATCCTAAGGCCATATCCAATCACCATGCGATTTGCACATAAACAGTTAAAATCCAATTTTAACGCGCTTGGTCAATTTTAATTGATTTTAGGATTTATAGGGTTAAAACGGTCCATGGGCCCAACAATCAAATTGCCCGGGCCCAACAAAGTGAACCACAAGGCCCTAGGGCCGGCCCGACCCAAAACCCGCAAGCTAGGGCCGCGGGTTAGGGCCGCCCGGCCCCTTAGGGCGGCCAAGCTTGGGCGGCAAGCAAGGGGGCGGTCCCTAGGGGGGCCGAACCTCCTTATGGGAGTTGTTTTGGAAACAACTCCCTTTCTTGGTGCCCAAGTTTGGTTGTTTCCTTGTTTTGGGAGAACTCCTTCTACCCCAAGGATGCGCAAACCCTAGATCTAAGATCCTAAAATTTCTCAAACTCACCAATTCATGCATCCAATGCAAAAATTGGATCTTGTTTTGATTAATTGTTGACAAATTGCATCCCATGCTTGATTTGTCTTTGTTTTACGCGATAAACAATCAAATTAGGGTGTAAAGCAACTAAAACGTAACACATAAACCACGTTTATGCTCTACGACCTGTGGCTCTGATACCACTGTAGGGTTTTGATTCATGGATCGCACAACGGAAGCATAATCAAACATAAACCATGCAAAACCCTCCAAGGATCACAAGTCTAGAGACATAACGATAGTAAAGGTTAGAAATCATAAACACACCTTTGGGTTCTCCTTGATGACTTCAAACGCGAATAGTTTCACGTTCTCTATAGTTGATCCACGCCTAGAGTTGATCCTAGATCTCCCAAACTCCTTGGTGCTAGCCCGGAATAGGAAGAGGAAGAACGAATCACGCAAAACGAGACCCAAAAGAGGGTCTCAGCCTCTTTTGGCCGACTGGGACGAGGGCGGCGGCAAGGGGCGGCGTCGGGCCCTCCTTGTTGCTTGCTCTCTCTGCTTTGTTCTCTCCCACTCTTGTTATGTTCACTAATGAGCATAAGTTATGGGAAGGAAGGAAGGAGGGTCCTTTATATAGTCCAACAACTCCTTGTTAACTACCTAAAGGACTTATTCTAGTCCAACTAGAATTCAATTTAGTCCCTTCCTTGCAAATTAGTCCCTACTAAGTTTGCAAGGGTTTGCAAAGTGATCCTTCTAATTAATTAATCCAATTAATAAATTCCCAAATTTAGTTCAACTCTATATAGCGTGTGACCCCATAGGTTCTATCTAGTTGGTAGCAACTATTTGCTAATATGGAGCGGTTTCTAGCAAAACATCCATTCTAGCCAACTAATAGAATAGTCATCTTGACAACCTTTGTACAAGTAATTGTCTCATCCCTTTGTCTCTATATCCGGATTGAACACGATACATACAAGTCACACTCGTATATCCAATCCATAGTTTCTCGATCCATGGGAATAGCCTTATTCGTGCAAATAACATCAATATCCTATATTGATTTATTTGAGTCTGGCCAGACATTCTATAAGCACTATCCCTCGAGTGGCCTAGGATATTTGCTCCCGTTATGTGGGTGGGACAAATCCTCTCTACGTCCACTACGATCTCTAAGCTTGCTTCTCATTGTATCCAGTACACGCCTTTATAACTACCCAGTTACGGTGTAGCGTTTAACGCTACCAAGATCACAATGATCCACAACTAGAATATCTAGTGACTTCAAGTCTAAGGATGACAATACCATTGTACCGCGAGAAGCGCTTGTGACTCAACATAACGTGTATGTAGCCTTCTCGGAGATGGGTCAATCCAGTGCAACATTCCGTAATGCACACCTATGTGTTGGATCATGATATCTCCATATCAATCCAACCCCATACTAGTCTATAGATGATTGTCCCATTTAATCATTATACTTGACTAGGGATATTTAAGATAAACAACACAATTGTAAATCTAAGGACTTCATTATATTAAATATCCAATAAATAATAAATGAATTTTCTAGCCATATACAAATTCATACTAAACTAGATTGCCTCTAGGGCATCTATTCCAACAGGGGCTGCGAGACAGGGCCCTCGCATACCACCACACGGGACTTGTAGGGACTTAGTGGTTTGGAGGCTAGAGTAAGTCCTGTCGCGCGCGAGCGACAATTAAGCCCGCGCGCGACCGCTAGTAACTGCTTTTGAGAGATTTATGGCACGAGCTCCATAAACCCGGTCAACCCGGTCAACCTCGTAACGGTTCTGGTATACGCGGATAACGTGCTGTAACGGTCCCTATATACGCGGACGAACGTGCCGTTGTGGTTAAGATAATTAAGCCGCCATTAATGGGTGCATTAACCACACTACAACGGTCACATTCTCTGTTATATATAGGATCGTTAACCCTTCCATACAAGGAGAGAATCACCGGAGATACGCGGAAGCTCTGCCAAAATCCTGTCTCTCTCTCATACAGTGCTATTGACTTACTCTCTCCCTACATACAACCCTATTCTTCCTGTGTCCTTTCTATCCTCTACTCTTGGTGTATATTGAATTCTCTCTGCAGGATTCTCTCGTACACATTTGGTGAACCCGACGTGAACTTACCACTGCAAGCAACTATGTCTCATGAAGATGATGTCAGTAACAGATCGCCCTGTACGGAGACCACCTCGGGAGAGAAGACCCGCCACACTCCTACGGCCGCCGGTGAGGCTCCGACGCCAGAGGCCTTGAACGCTACCACCTCAATCAGGCGAAGGCTCTCAAGGCTAAATCTGCGCAGATGGAACGGATAATGGCCATCCTGGGGGCCCTCGCCCCGAATCCCACAGCGGCCACGGCCGTCTGTCAGGGAGGAGGAGCTTCCACCACTCAAGGGTTGGGAGTACTACCCACGCCACCTAGCCCTAACCTTCAAACTCCACCGGCAACGGTGCAGCTGCCCTCAGTTCAAGGGCAAACAGCTCAAATATTGCCTCTTACCGCTCATATTCCTCAACCGCCAACCCTGGCACCCAATCCGTCTTCACAATACCCTTTGCCTCCTCCGCCGGCGGCGTGGGGCAATGCGAATTCACAGTACGTTCCTAGCCCGACCGCGACATATATGTCGCCTCCAGCTGCAACAACCCCTCCTCCTGCTGCTGGGGGAAGTGCACCGGAGTGCATGACGTCGCTGCAACGGCGCATGGAAACTTTCTTGGCTAACCAACCTTTCGCTGATACCATTATCCCGAAGGTTGACAATGACCCACCTATCCCACGCGAGATCTAACTCATGCCTAACCCTGCCGGGTACAAGGCTCCTAAATGGGACAAGTTCGAAGATGTCAACGGAAACGCCCACGAGCATGTCATCCGCTTCATCGATGTGATGGGGCCATATGGGGCTGATTCTAAGTTGCTAATGCGCGAGTTCCCAAAATCTCTGGGGAACGTGGCCTACAAGTGGTACAGGACGTTGGAGGCCGGATCCGTGAAGACCAGACGGCACGACTCTAGGGATTTTACGTCATAATGACACGCACGGGGACTGAATTTGCGTGTATTTGAATTGGTGCGTGGCGGCGACGCGTACATTGCTTCCTGCGCACTGAAGCCTATCCGGCTATGCGTCTTCACGCGCAGAAAGGGGGCTAATGTAGATAGTACTTTCTAGACAGACATATCTTAGCCACGTGGCGACCATCCAGCACACCTAGCTGTGCTTCACACACACTGGATCACCAGCCGCGCTGATCCACGTGGGGGCTGCGAGACAGGGCCCTCGCATACCACCACACGGGTCTTGTAGGGACTTAGTGGTTTGGAGGCTAGAGTAAGTCCTGTCGCGCGCGAGCGACAACCAAGCCCGCGCGCGACCCCTAGTAACTGCTTTTGAGAGATTTATGGCACGAGCTCCATAAACCCGGTCAACCCGGTCAACCTCGTAACGGTTCTGGTATACGCGGATAACGTGCTGTAACGGTCCCTATATACGCGGACGAATGTGCCGTTGTGGTTAAGATAATTAAGCCGCCATTGATGGGCGCATTAACCACACTACAACGGTCACATTCTCTGTTATATATAGGATCGTTAACCCTTCCATACAAGGAGAGAATCACCAGAGATACGCGGAAGCTCTGCCAAAATCCTTTCTCTCTCTTATACAGTGCTATTGCCTTACTCTCTCCCTACACACAACCTAATTCTTCCTGTGTCCTTTCTATCCTCTACTCTTGGTGTATATTGAATTCTCTCTGCAGGATTCTCTCGTACACAATAACCAAACTTCCTGGTCTCGTATGTAAAGCCCAAACTTCGCATGTAAATGGGCTACTTGGTTTGTGCTGCGACTGGAGTACTGGAATCGACACTTCTCTAAGCCTCAGGAGGTCTCTACCGCTTCCATCAATACATATCCAACTTCCGAGGATCGCTTTCCATTTCCCTTCCTCAGTTGTTCCATTTCTTTCACCAAGGAGAGTGCGTCCGTTTCAAACACCATCCTCCGGCAGCCAATATCCACGGCTAGTTTTACTCTGTCACGGATAGCTTGCCCCTCTGTCGCCCTGGATCTGGTGCTAAACGAGATCCGTTAGGAGAAACCAGCTATGTACCTTCCTTGGTCGTCTCCGATGAGTCCTCCGACACCGACAGTTGTTTGCTTGTAGTCCCATGCTCCATCTATGTTCACCTTGAACTCTCCCTGCTCTGGTGGCCTCCATGTATGAGACGGAGGGATGACAGATGGAGGATATTTGGATCGAGTGGATTCAAAAGCTTCGAGCTTTTCTATGGCCGATATGACCAGCTCTGAAACTAAGGCTCCTCTGTTGTTGAAAATATGATGGTTCTTTTACTCCAAAGCTCTGATAGGCACATGCCGATGAGTTCTAAATCATGCTCTTTCCTTTCGTTTTCAACTTTTTCTTTAATCCAATTTGAGAAGTCGCAATTTCTGGTTTTGAGATCTTAGTTGGGGAAAGCCACTTTCCAGGTTTCCTTAGCAATTGGGCACCGAAGAAAAATGTGGGTTTCATCCTCCTGAGCTTGGCTGCAGAGGCTACACTTCACTCGTGTGTCGATATTGCGCTTCACAAAATTTATTTTTGTGGGGAGAGCCTTCCTCCATCCCCTCCAAATTGGAAACAGATTCATTAGGGATTTTCAGTTTCCAAAATTTAGACAGCCATGATACCTCCTCTGAGCTTTCTGCTAAATTAATGTGTGGATGTTGATCTAGAGCTTGGTCACGAGCTATCAGATACCTGATTGAACACTATAGTTGCCTGAATCAGTAAAATTTCATAAAAAAAATCTTTTTTCTGGAGAACTGGGGAGAGGAATCTTTAAAATATCCTCAATATCAACTTGCCAAAAAATCTCTTGCAATTTCTGAATATCCCATTTACCTTTGCCATGAATGATGAGATCTTTAACGAGCACTTCTTGAGCATGAGGTATGATGATAGGTTTGTAGGGGAAATCCCTAGGTAGTCATGGATCGCTAAAAGCTTTTACTTGACTGCCTGAACCAATCCCCCACCTCATACCTTCGATGATGATGCTTTCACTTGCGAGTATGCTCCTCCAAATATAAAAGCACTGAGAAGTCGCCAATGTTTGGAGAATGCTTGTGTAGTTACAATACTTTTTGATGAGAACTTGGCTGAGGAGAGAGTCCCGGTCGCTAACAATCCTCCACAATTGCTTTCCGGACATTTCTAGGGGTAAAGTTTGAAGGTCCTTAAAACCGACACAACCATCATTCCTCATTATTTTAGCCTGTCCCAAGATATCCAACTGATTTTTTGAGTATTTGTTTCGTCACCCCAAAAAAACTTTATGCTAAGGCCTTCTATTTCTTCATATGGATTGGGGGAGCATGAAACAACTCATTGTATATGTTGGACAACTTGCGGAACCGCCTTGATAAGAATTTCCCGACCTGCAAAATAAAGTGAGTTTCATTTCCAACCTTTAAACTTTGATTCAAATTTTCCAAATAAAAAATTGAAATCAAGAGTTTTATTTTTTTCCCAGGGATGTTCGGAGGCCCAAGTAACGCTCATGAGACTCAACCAGTGTAACACCACAATGGATGCTGAGCTGCATCTGCCTTTGAGAAGACATGTCGGACGAAAAAACAACTGCGCTTTATTCCAGATTTATATTTTGGCTCGAGGCCTTCTCATAAACTTGTAACAGATGTAAAATGTAATCCATCTCCCCCTCTTTAGCCTTAGAGAATAGGATACCGTCGTCGACGAAAAACAGGTGGCTGATGACTGGACAATTTCTGGATACTTGGATCAGGCATCCAGAAATGTGACAATTTTTTTTATTGAATAAGACACAAATCTTTGATAAGGAAAACTTGTTTATTTAGTTTTATTTGATTTAAAAAATGTGACAAAATTATTTTTTATTTGTGTGGATCATAGTCTTCCTAATTTTGCCCACACTAAATACGGAACCCTGATTAATAAGACACAAAATAAAGGGCATGATATGCGAATTATCGGGTTGGAGGGATTCTAGATCCCCGGTCTCCACATGACACGAACAAAAAACACGACACAATACTTTAATTTTTTTGATTCATTGATAAAAGTAAACTGACTAAAACTTTTTTAAACTGAAAAACTAACCCTACACCTAAACGGTTCGACTATACGACCCGAGAAAGAACCGTTTAAAGAAAACCCGGTCCAATTGTTTAACTATAACTAAATAATATAACTAATTAACAAAGAGATAATACTAATAAAAATAATAATACGAACTCGTATCAGGGCATCATACCTAAAACACATTAAATAATAACGAAATACCGCTTTATTGAATTTGCAGGCTTCATACCCAAATAGATACATATTATGTGAAAGAAACTACATCGATCTATCTAGGGAAAAGATAAAAAGAGTAGAGTGATAAGGAAATATGGGTTTTGGGGGTTAGCAGGTGGATGTCATGGCCGCTGGTTAAGCTTCTCCTCTCATGTCTAGCTTCTCGTCTCTTTGAGGTTTAAACTCGGCTTCGCCTGACGTGAAAGTTTTTATGTTGTTTTTTTTGTGGTATGCTCTCTATTCCTCTCCCGCGATAGCTTTTCTCTCTTGCTCTCCAGGACCTCAAGGTGAAGTGTTCCCAAACAGTCCCCTCACTCCTCAGTTATACTCCCTCCGTTTCGCCAGATTCTTCAAAATTTCCATTTTGGGTGTTTCGCCAGATTCTTCAAAATTTCCAAATATGGAAATTTTGAAACGGGTAAAATACAACTATACCCCTTCTAAAAAAAACCCAAACCTGATTTTAAATTGGGCTTAACTAATCAGGTTTAGTACTAAACCTGATTAATCAAGCCCAAATTGTGTTTTGGGCTGGCTAATGAAACACACCAACCCAACTGTCCCAACAACCCACAATTAACTCATCAACCCTATCTCTCTCCACTTACCCCCTGTTCTTCCCCAAATCGGTTCATCTCCGTCTCTGTCTCTCTCAATCTCCTTCCGTCTCTCTCTCTTTCTCTCCGCCTCCATCGCTAGGGTTTCTAGTGTTCTTGAGAAACCCCAGCAATTAACCCACTCCACCGCCAGATCTGATATTGGTACCGTGATTCCTAACATCGATTGAACTGAAATCGATGAATTGTGCGGTGGAACCAGAGGTTATGGACCTTGACGAGTCCGATCTGACATGGTTTGATGATGCATGTGGGAAGCCGATGTCTTTCGATGAAGAACGATATCGTCTTTTCCGATTCATGGCTGTTCTGGTTCCGGCCATGCTTCGCACGCCGCCGGAGAATCCAACCTTCGCCGCCTTGGTTGATGACCCTTCAAATCTAATCATCGCCGACTCGGAGGATGAGCCGGAGATTCTCATCGTCCCCGACTCGGAGGACGACGTACCTGACACCGAAGAAGATGAACCGTACCGCCGCCAATCAAAGGGGAACTGAAACGAAACCCTAAATCTGTTTTGTGAGAAATCCGAAATCTCTCTCTCTCTCTCTCTCTGTCTGTTTAGATCTGTAAGAAACCCTAACTCTCTCTCTCTATTTCGATATGTTTGTGATCTGTTATTCATGTACAACATGATGGTATGTGATCTGTTATGGTGATGTGATGACTTCATATATCTGGCTGTGATCTGTTGTTCATGTGCTCCCTCTGTTTCACTAGATACTTCAAAAACTTTTTGTGCACAAGGATGTGATTATTTGATCTACCTGGTTGTGATCTGTTATTCATGTGCTCCATTTGTCTCTGTATATTGTGATCTTATCACATTGGTTAGTCTTGAAGTGGCTACCTGATTGTGATCTTATCACATTGGTTTACCTGCATTAACAATGGCACCATTGTGATCTAAGTACCTGTTTGTGATCAAGTTACATTGCCTATCTGGTTGTGCACCTGTTTTGATGCATCATCACTCAATGAGGAAATCTCCTAGAGTGTTGATGCAAAGATCATATCTAAACAGGTTCCACCCCTTGTCATGCAGTGTTAGCAAATGGTTGATATACACAACCACCTACCTGCATTCCCTAGGATGAAGATTCAAACATCTTCTGAGGGTATTAGAAGCAATTGAGAGGTAGTAATGCTTCTCTTGCTTCTTGGTTGTAGATGAGAGGTAGCAATTGAGAGGCACTAAGTAATGCTTCTCTTGCTTCCATGAGAATGTTAACAATTGAGAGGTAGTAATGCTTCTCTTGTTAATACAATCAAACACACTACAACCACAAGTCTATGATGATACTACAATCTGAGACTTGATCAAAATATACACATCTAATTACACATTCTGTAATTAGATGAGTGTCTCTACAAGAGACCAAAATGTACACATCTAATTACACATTCTGTAATTAGATGAGTGTCTCTACTAGAGACCAAAATGTACAAAAGATGCAATGTACTTGAAGCTAGTTGGCATAACCAAATGCCTCCATTAGGATTGGATTGTCTATCTGCACTCCCTTCTCTAGCAGATACTCAATGCAATCCTTGACTAGATCTTTGTCAACCTCCAAATCCCTTGGAAGGATGCCTAATGCTCTAAGTCTTGCCTTCCCCATATGTGGTTGTCTGTACTTGTTGTTTCCTCTAACCTTCATTACCTCAACCATTGTCATTTGACATGTTAAAAACACATCATCTAATTTCTGATGATCAAGTGCTTCAAAGGCCATTTGCACTGCTTGATTTAGTTCCTCAATGTCATCTGTTTGCATCTCTTGCTGCAAGCTTTGAATGGAACAAAAGAAACCAAGATCATTTACATTTAGATCTGGACTTCTTGCTGGCTGATTAACAATGGTTATGTTAAAACCATCACTTTGACAAGCCAATAATAATTCCATATCATCATTACTAATGTGACATGGTGCATTGTCCTGTTGAATGACTATATTCTTGGGCAAGTTTGTAGGCCAATACCTCTTGATTGCAGGAATAATTTGCGACAGCATCATGTCCCTCATCACATTTCTGTTAATTGAGGCTATTGGCCTTTGCTCAATTGTGCCTCTTGGTCTGTTTGATGAACTTCTTTGTGCTATATGGTCCTCCACAAAGGGCCATATACCTAATTTGCCATCAAATAATAGCTCCCCATCTTCGCCATAAAGTGGCCTCATAACTGCACACATAAACATGAGTTTTGGAATGAAAGCTTTGTTGATGCAAGTCCTGTGTGGTGTCTCTTCATCTGGTAGCACAATGTATCTCTCAGTTTTGGATTCAGTTTGAAACCATTTCTCATCTATGATGCAAGAGTAATCCATTGTTTTAAAAACAATTCTCCCATCTGGATGTACTGTGATCTGTTGAACACACCATTTCAATCTTGCTATTTTGTGTTCTTCTGTCAGTTTTGGCTTAACTGCACTTGTAGATGATCTCAATTCTCCTTCATTCTTCTTTCTCCAAACCATGCTTGGGGTAAGACCAGAGTGTGCTGCAATTAAATGGCCATGTTACATGTGTGGTGTTGATTAAAAGATGCATTACATGGACAACATTATAATGTGATTCAGTGGTTATGTGGTAGCATGTAGTTCATGATAAATAGGTGATGAAACACATGAAGTTAGTGTTCTTGGTGCAAACAGTCATGATGAATAACATGAAATGTGCATGTCATTCATAATATATTTCAAATTTGTGAAGGCACTAAGTGATGAACTCAGTTCTGATAGTGCACATAAACATGAGTTATTGTTGTAATGATATGCACTCACTTCTGTAATTCTCATTGTCTTGTTATGGCACCTTGTTACATCTATTTCCATGTTTCTGATATTTAAACGATTGAATACATGAATTGATATATTTCTGCTTCATTGTCATTACAGCATTATAATGTGTTCATGTATTTCATGTAGTTCATGATAAATAGGTGATGAAACACATGAAGTTAGTGTTCTTGGTGCAAACAGTCATGATGAATAACATGAAATGTGCATGTCATTCATAATATATTTCAAATTTGTGAAGGCACTAAGTGATGAACTCAGTTCTGATAGTGCACATAAACATGAGTTATTGTTGTAATGATATGCACTCACTTCTGTAATTCTCATTGTCTTGTTATGGCACCTTGTTACATCTATTTCCATGTTTCTGATATTTAAACGATTGAATACATGAATTGCATATGAGAATGAGTACCTGCAAGTGTTCTAATTGTCCTCCTATGTTTCAACTCCATGTCCCTGATGAACTGGATATCAATCTGAATCTTTGGCTTCTTATTTCCAAAATACTTTGGCTTCATCTTCATGGGAGCTCCATCTTTGTCACATGACTTGAGCTTTTCCCAAATAGTGTAGCATGTCTTTAAACTTACACCCCACTTTGATGCAGCTTGCTCAATTGCACCCTTGTTAAGCCTCATCATTGTGGTGTTTAAGTGTTGTGTTTTAGTGCTATTTTGAAGCAAGAAACACTTTATAAATTCCTTCTCTTCTTCATTCAATCTTCTTTTACTCATTTCTTATATTTTGTTTTTTTTTTCAGGTACAATTCTGCACATCAAACACACAAAAACAGACATGGAGATGAAGAAACAAGAGATGCAGAGACAAAAATGAAGAATGGAGGTGGAGAGATGTCAGACTGCATCACCTTCTGGAAATGAAGATGAGAGCTGATGAACAATGATGTGAGACTGCCTTCTTCTGCTGAATCTTCTTCTCTGTTTTCTGGAATGTTAGGTGCTGGGTCTTCTAGCAAGAACCCAGTTTTAGGATTTCATTTTGTGGTGAATGATAAGTGTAATAGGACTCTTAAATAGGCAGGTGCAAACTGTGAATTTATTTGGAGGGAATGTAATTTTTTGGAGGGAGTAATTTGAAGTTTAAGAGCAGGGTTAATTTGGGAGGGAAAAGGTGTCAAAACATGACACCTGGATTCCACCCACTGCTCACAGTGTGTGCACAAGGGTAGAAAGGACATTTCAGTGCCTTTCTTAATCCTTGTGCACAAAAAGTTTTTGAAGTATCTAGTGAAACGGAGGGAGTACATCTTATTTTATCTTTCTTATTTCAGTTTGATATATATCTCAAACATTACCTGAACTCATGATATTGGAAATATTGCAGAGATCTTCTCTTGGCGTCTAACAAATCGTTCTTTTTGATAGGTTACAAAAGATATGTCCTCATTCTTTAGGGAGCAAGTTTATCTTAGGGCCATTTGACTTTGAAATTCCGCACGTCAAATATGTAAGGTTCAGATTTGAGTGCAAACAAGCAATGTAAGACATAACTACATATATTCACTAAAGAACCCACAATATTGAAACCGCCACAATCACCGTCATCCTGGAGCACCTCCTCAACTTGCCATCCCCTGGCTCTCTAGAAACTTGCATGTTGTCCAAGTTATGAATCAAGCCACCCGTTGTGATTCTACTAATCTGTTGTCCTGGTTCTGGAAAATCCTCAGCCTTGCGATATGTTTTCCGTATGAGCCTATTTGTTATCATGGTTCCTGGATACTTATAATACTCGACAATGTTATGAGTTGATTTCTCTGACTGGTGAAATTGGGCAGAAGTTGGGCGAGTCTGTTGGCAAAGTGCTGAGAAAAGAGATCCGGGATCATCATAAACAGCATGGACAAAGTCGTTCCTAAAATCTCCATGGAGAGAAAGTGACGATCAGCCGGCATCCACAAGGAGAGCTATGAGGACTCGATCTTCATATCTCCTCTATACGAGTTGGTGATTAGTACTCGAGGCATACACTCCAGTCTTCTACTGAAAAGTCGCATCTTATACTAGTTTTTGTGTTTGTCCAGGATCCCCAAGCAAGAAGAGAGTCGTAATTCAGTATGATGATAAGGGGCAATATGTGTGATTCACACTTTTTGTAAAGGGCCATTTGTAAAAGAGAATATTATGAACTTTTTTTAGACTTAACTTTTTTTTCGTCTACCGGATTGAACACAGGACCTCATGCAGGTCCTTTTAAACAACGTACCACTTGAGCTAGCACCCATTTGTAAATATCAGTTACAGACTTGGCAACCTCCAATTCAACAGGAAGTGACAAATGACGTCAGGTTTTCGCGGACATTTCCCTATCAGTTAAAGCTCAAGCTATGCTCCACGATCGATTTTCCTACGAGAAAAGCGCCTGAGAACCAACCTCATTACTGGGCTGGTAAAAGAGCTAATAGAATGGTTGCCTGGTGTGTACAAGAGAATCCTGCAGAGAGAACTTCGTGTACACCAAAGGCAGAGAATAGAAAATAGCACAGGAAGTGTTGGGTTGTGTGTAGGGAGAGAGTAAGGCAGTAGCACTGTATGAGAGAGAGACAGGGGTTTGGCAGAGCTTCCGCGTATGTCTGGTTGTTCTCCCTTGTATGGAAGGGTTAACGTCCTATATATAACGGAGAATGTGACTGTTGTAGTGTGGTTAATGCGCCCATCAATGGCGGCTTAATTAGCTTAACCACAACGGCACGTTCGTCCGCGTATATAGAGACTGTTACAGCACGTTATCCGCGTATACCGGAACCGTTATGAGGTTGACCGGGTTTGACCGGGTTGACCGGGTTTATGGAGCTCGTGCCATAAATCTCTCAAAAGCAGTTACTAAAGGTCGTGCGCGGGCTTGGCTCGCACGCGACAGGACTTACTCTAGCCTCCAGACCACTAAGTCCCTACAAGTCCCGTGCAGTGGTATGCGAGGGCCCTGTCTCGCAACCCCCACGTAAATCAGCGCAGCTGGTGATCCAGTGTGTGTGGAGCACAACATGGTGTGCTAGATGATTGCCACGTGCCTGAGATCAGTCTGCTCAGAAAGCACTATCTACATTAGCCCCCTTTCTGTGCGTGAAGACTCATAGCCGGATAGGCTTCCATGCGCAGGAACCAACGTACGCGTCGCCGCCACGCACCAATTCAAATATGTGCAGATTCAGCCCCCGTGCGTGCCATTATGACCTAAACCCCTAGAGTCGTGCCGTCTGGTCTTTTAGGGTTTTAGGCGTGACGTCAGCTTGTCCTGTGAATGCGCGATTCGACGGTGACGGTTGCGATTCGACTACTGAAAGGACGCAACCCTTCATTGTTTTTGGATAAATACTCTGTGCTCTCCATTGTTGTAAAGCATCACTTCTTTCTTTTAAAGTGAATGATACCCGGAAGCCTTCAAGAGCAGATCCAGATAATCAATCACCAGTTCTCTCTTGTCAATCGTCTTCTTCAACTGTGCCCATCCAAGCAAGCTTTACCAAAACAAGGTTGGCTTTGCTCAATTTTGTTTAATATACTGATATATGCTTTGAACTGCGTTCGATCTGTAAACCCATAACTTCCTGAAACATATTATCCACTGAGAACTATGAAGAAGATCTTGCTCTTTGAATCCAACTTTGATTTAATCCCCAGATGATAATGATTTTGAATGTGGGGTTTCTGAAATCCCTGATAATGCAAACGATTCCAATCTCTAATCTTGAAGATTGCCACTGGACTGTTCATCTTTCTTCCAATAAATCCTCGTATGCTTTGAACTGAATCTTGAAATTCAAACTAAAGTATGTGTATTTCTCCCCCCTTTTTTCTTGCTTTTCCGCAGGAATGGCAAAGACAAAAGGAACCAAACCTATTAAGGAGGTCGAAGAAATACCTGATCTTCCCCAGGCCTTATGGCGAAAAGCCCCTTATCTGGGTGGCAAATACTTTTACCATGCTAGGGTTAAGGTGAAGAACTTTCCAATCTCCATGCTGAAGAATTGCAAACGTTAACCCCTCCAGTTAACTCGGCCCTTGTCGAATTGATCGATTCCGAGGACGTGGTTCGATTGGGAATCGAAAATGGGTATTTCCCATACACTCCGATTTCCACCCAAGCGTTTGTTCAGAAATTGGACTTCATGGATGAGTGGATTGACCATGTATTGACCAATCATGCCATTACTTTAAACGATGCTGGCATATATTCGCAGTTCGTGCTATGAAGGGTGCTGCCGTGAAGTTGGACCAGTCCATGCTTCTAAACCTTCTTTCTCGTTACTCGCCTGCGACTCACACATTCCACTTTGCTGAGTTCGAGGCTGCTCCCACGCTTGAAGATGTGCACATGCTGTACGATCTGTCTCCCGTGGGCGAGGTGGATCCCTTGAGTCCCTTGAGAACTGATGCAGAGATCGCTTTGTACAAGCAGATGGAGAAGTGCTTGTCAGAGGTGAAGAAAATTTCCACCCGGTGGACTCCCACAGAAATTCTTCCCGACTGGCAGTTGGTTGATACATCTGCGAAGAATACTTGGAGCAAGTGGGTGCAATACTTCTTTCGTGATTATGCGAACAGCAGTATCACCAAGAAGCTTTTGAGCCAAAACCCAAAGGCTAAAAACTATGTGAATGGCAAGGGTTATCATTTGACCCTCTGCGCCTGGTTGTCGAGGTATCTGATCGATGGCCATCCGCATGATGGGGTCTTCTATCATGTTCTGCCTCTTGCTGTGAGATTGGCCCTTGGTCAGAAAGTCGCACTTGGGCCCTTAATCTTGGGCACGCTGTACCACAGGTTGGATCAGCTGGTCGTAGCAATGAAGGAATCACGTGGTCGCCTCGACGTACTGACTTACATTAACATTGCTTTTTTTGACTATGTGGGTCTTCGAGCGATGGCCCTCTTATGCCCCAATTCCTTCTAGGCCCAGCAAATGGTGTCCCCCAGGTGCGGAGGAGGAGCGTAATAGCGGCAGGGCTGCGAGGTGGTTCGGAACTAACTTTCCCAAGTGCGTTTGGAGCCTGGTATGCGACAATCGTGAAGAGTTTATAGCCAGGCCTTATGCCACGCGCGTGGAGAATGTGCGATGGTTCCCAAAACTATATCCCTCTAAGGCTGTTACTTTCTCTGAAGAACTTCTTTTTTAGAACGGAAAGCATTTCCACGAACGCTATCGTGAATTCTTCTGCTGGTGTCTGAGAGGCTCTCTTCCTGCTCTTGCAGAGTACGTTCGCGAGCTCGCGCCTAGGTACGAGAGAATCACCGTGGACGTTGATCCCACTCGCGTTTCTCCCCAATTTGGCTTCGACGCAGTGGCACCATCAATCTGGCCGCAGTCCATCATAAGAGGCTGCTACAAGCGATTACTGTCCGGGGAGTGTAAGACAATCTTGAGGAGCAATCTTCCCTTCGAGCAACCCCCAGGTAACCGCGAAGGTGGCTACTCCAGAAACTGGGTCGCTTATTGGAATACCCAGCAGACAAGATTCGAGACGCAATCGGCCCCTCGGCCAAGCAGAGCTCCTGTGATCAAAAGGAATTCTTTCCCTTTCCGTCCCAACTGTAGCTTGGACGAGTCTGAATATGGCTGCTATTCGTTGCTGGATCGCGAGAATCACCTGTGTCCCTCCACCATTCTTGACGAGAAGATAGCCGCAGTTAGGAGAGGTGATTCGCATGTCATCAGATACAGCGAAACTTTCGCTAAGGTAAGCAATTTCCTTTGCATGTGCTAAGTTTACTTACTCCCATATATTGAAAACTTCATGCTTCATTTTCTGCTGCAGTGCTATGTGAGAAGGTTTGCATCTGGTGAGCGTTCCAAATCGCTGGTCACTACCATTGTTACTGCAAGAAGGCAGGGACAACCAGTTCGGCTAGCTTCGAAAATGGATCCCGCGGTTGAGACCAAAATTCGCGAGATCATGAATGCTTTTGCTGATTCGCTGATAGACAATACTCCAGCCTTGTCTCCACCCAGGAACGATCCCTCTCCTCCAGCAACTGCTGCTCCGAGAGCGAAGAGGCCTAGACAAAAAGGAATCACAATCTCTTCCCCTAGGAGCGCTCCAACTTCCCCTCCTGCGAGATCTCTTACTGCTAGGGATAAAGGTAAAGGTCGCATGCCCAGTAAAGCGCGGAAGGAGCTCGCAGTGGAGACCTTTGTTCCGTTTGGCCAGGAGGAAGAGGAGGAGAGAAGGGAGACAAGAGAAGGAGATGAAAAAGAGGAAAGAACTGAAGATGTCAGAGACAGAGAGAGAGAGATGAGATACAAGGGGAAGAGTCAGGAGGTATCTCAATCGTACTTGTCTTCTCATTATCTTAACTCTTCACAATCTTGATTGAACGAATTGTTCTCTTGTAGATGATGATGATGAGACTCTCAGTGGCCTTTTGGCCAAGAAGCAGAAGAGGGGTTCTCATTCTGGTGTTTCCAACGAAACCATAAGCGAGGACATTCTTGCCGAGTCCAGGAGAACAGCTGCAGAGGCTGCCGAAAGAAGAAGAAAGCGAGAAGAAGATGATCTCGAACGCGTGAAGCAAAGGAGCCTAGAAGAACAACACGTCGGCGACTTAGTGCGTCCAACCCATGAGAGAGGTGCGGTTCCAGAAGAGGAAGCTCCTGAAATTGACGAGGAGGATGCGGCTCCAGAAGAAGATGCAGCAGCTCTAGAGCAAGTCCAAGCGGACTTCGAAGAAATCGCAAGTGGTAACGAAGGTGAGATTTTTAATCTCGCAGTAACTTACTGAGATGTGATTGTCGGTGCGTTAAAGCACGGCTTGTCAAAAGCTGACATTCGCCGCTGGCTAGTAAGAAAGTGCGGTGAACCTTCAGGTAATCATTTGAGCAACATGTGTGAACTAGGCTTCGTAACCCAAACATAATCATGACTGGTTTCTTCGCGCCCCAGGTCACGCTCATCTTAAAGATATGCTTAATGAAGATACATTAATAGGGCAAGGTTCCGCATCCTTAGCATATGACGAAGATACTGCAATCCCACCCTTGCGTGGAGGTGCTCGCTCTTAGCTTACCAGAGATAATAAAATATTATGCAGCACAAGTTACCTCACATCATCATACTTTGTATCGCAGGCAACGCTGATGAAGCCATGTTGGAACAAAGGAGTCAACCTTCTGCATCCTATGTCCCGGTGCCGAGTTCTCATACTGAGAAGCCCGTCGCAGCTGCTAAATATGTGGGAGAGCCCTTCGAGGACATCATTGAAGTTTCTGATGATGTCGAAACTAACACCGTGTTGATGGAGGAAGATGCCCATGCTGGTGCTGAGGAAACAGAAACAGACGCTGCTGATGCTATCGCACCTGAAGGCATTCCTGATCGAGCTACAAATTCTACCGCTGCTATGCCTCCGGCAATGACTGAGCCTGCGGCAACTCTTCCTGCGTGGAACTTTTGGAGTTTGCAGGTCGGGGCTGCAGTCGCACCTAGTGCGGCTTATACTCTTCCTACCAACTATGAAGAGTTAGAGCTCGCAGCTGATAGAAGGGCAATGGAGCGAGGACAGCCTTTTGCTGCCCCAGCAATGCGCATTCCTTCTTTGCGCGAGATCCTTGAAGGAACTGGTATGCCATGATTTGCTGTTCGCATCTTGCATTCTTCATTTGCAAGTTCGATAGTCTAACTTGGTTAATCATTGCTTTAGGGTTGAAGCAAGCTGACGTGGACTGGCTAGTTCGGATGCGCCTCTCCTACCCTCAATCATTTGTGAGGTCTATGGAGATAGGGCCCTTCGACAGGAAACTGTTTTTGACTGAAGCCATCTGGATTTTGGAGCAGCTATCTGCAGCCACACCTGCGACCATTTCTCCTCTGAGCGCGGAGTTGCTTTTTGGCATGTGTCAAAATCTTCTCGCCAAAGTTCACGGAAAGCTGGGCTTTGGGTATCTTGTCAAAAGAGTCACCCAGATTCGCGCGGCCGTGAATTTGAAGCGCGGCTACCATAACCTTGCAACTGAGGAGCAGAAGGTGGAGCAGCAAAAGCAGAAGGCTGAAGAGGCTGTGAACCTCTTCCATGAGATGAACGCCAAATATGAGCAATTGAAGCAAGAAGTGGAGCAAGTGGAAAATTTGTCACGTCAGTTTACTCCTAATGACTCCCTGGTCAAAGGCTTATTTTGAGAAAATAGCAAATCTGTGTCGAGAAAAATGCTAAAACATTACTGTAATGTTGCTAGGGTTTCTCCCCCCTTTTTTTTCAAAAAGAATTTGAATGCCTGTTTCGCCCTTCCCGGGATTTGCTCGAATATCTCTGTGCATATCAATTATGACGTCAGCTATTGATATTCTGCCTTGATTTTCGCGCTAATTGCTCATTAGATAAGCACGCTTTCCTTGGGAAGTCCATCCGTATCATGACCATCCGTCATTAATTAGGATACGCAACCGAATCGTCGTAGCCTTTAGTAGGGTAATTGATTGTTACCTCTTTTCAAGGCGTAAGTGATTGATTCTTACCCTCTTTTCAAGTTTTGCTGACTCATCTCAGCAACTTAAGAGTCTCAACAGGGTCTATATAAACCCTGCCTTTTGCTTTTTGAGTTCTTCATCCCACATGTGGCTTGCCGTGAGTCCTTACGACTGTTGGCTTCAACGCTTGTCTTTCGTTGATTCATGGCAGCTTCAAGTTGTGAAACCTGAGTTTGTGCTTTGTGCCATAGAAATAGCTTCCAAGATCTGCTTTACAAGGCGTATTGATCTTTATAACTATCATAAAGAAGATGCAGAGAATACCTCATGCTTTCTCGAAGAATTTTCTTCGTCTATTATGCTTGCAGGTCATGTTTCCGGCCGCCTCCCGGCGAGGTGCAGCGCCGTACTGACCTTTCTACCGACTCGTAATGAACGGTGGATTTCTCCTCTAGCTTGCCCGGAGGAGAATTTCTTGCCTCCACGTTCTTGAACTCGAGGTGGCGAGCCAATGTGCTCGTCTTCGTGGACAAGGAGCCTCTTGCCCTAGGAGTTGCTGCTTGCCTGTTCTTCACAGCCGCATACGCCGGAACAGGTGGCTCCTCAGGCACGTCGCTTGGGCAGAAGACCAGACAATGGCCTTGTCAGATCCCAGGATCTTGAACATAGCATCGCATAGGTCTTGTAGACATGGCGGGCTGTTCTTTTCGCAGGAACACCCTACTTGCTACAGATCTTTGGTCGCAGATCGTAGTATCGCATAGCTTCCGTTAGGTCGATCCTTTTTCAGTTAGGATTTCCCCGATGTGTAACTTCCGCTTGTAAGTTACTATTTAGATGCATTATAAGCCATGTTGGCTGCGTAACTAGCTTGATCTGAACTTTTTGCTTGTAATCTGCTATCTAGACAGATAAATTGTAAGTCATTTTGACTCATAATGATAAATCGCTTTGTATGATTTGCTGTTTTCGTTACAACAAATTACAATTTCGCATGTGTATTGGCAAATTTCGCCCTCTGTAGTGCTGCATTCACACTTTGCATTGTTGCTATGATTTGCTATCTGTCGGATAGATTCGCAGATATGATTTTAGATCGCTCGAGATCGTATTTGCATAGCGTTGCTATCTTGGCTGATAGGCTTGAGGTTTACTTAAGGTTAGACTCAAGTACGGGTGCTATCTCGGTAGATAGGCTTTTGTAGATCACTTGAGATCATTTTGCATAATGCTGCTATCATGGTAGATAGGCTTAAGGATCATTTTGAGATCGCATTCGTGTAGTGCTGCTATAACAACCCGGATCCTACGGTTCCTGCTAGTTCGACTTAACGATGATCCAAATAATACTTTATTGAAATAAAAGGGAAAACCTTCCTTACATTGCTGAACAAAAGATAAATATTGTCTAAACCAAGTGATACAATTACTAAAAGATATTTGCTAATCAAGATTCTAATCCTTAGCTCGTGTGCGCGTTCCACCCCAGCTAGCTTAACCTGCGGGTTTTGAAATAGCGATAGCCGACCGCAGAAAAACATTTAATTAGTAAAAACTAAGTAAGGTATACCACAATATGTAAAACAGAGTTTTGGCTAAAAACAATAACACACGATTTGCTAAAATCTCATTTAAAATTTGATAATGAATAATTGATAAACACAGTGGTAGTAACTCAAAGATGGAGAGATTTCGATCATATATAAACAGTAACCAAGATCCAGATTTTTAATGTTCAGTTTGGTTGAGGCGTAGCCCACGAGCCCCAACGAGTACGATGTGGACAGAGAGGTCACGATGGAATAATAATAAAGTAGGGTACTTCTACGGGATATCACAGTCCATCCCGATTCTCCCTAAAGAACTAGTGAGACCTTAAGTGTCGACACCCCTATACAGTCGTGACCTAAACATGTATAGGTAGTACTCCTAGTTTTCACAGCAAATAAGAGGGTACAATGCCCTAGGGAAATCACACATAGGTGTCCCCGGCCGTTGGCCTTCACGCGCATCCTCTGCACATCGTTCCCAATTCTATTATCGTATAATTATCATTTCACAAGATTTTCGAGTTTTCCACAAGTAACCACACATTTTCAAAGTGGCATTTGCAAAAGGGATTCAAGACTTGTCGAATTCTCCAGTATCACGATTCTAGTAGTTCATGAGCGATTTTGAAAGATAACACACGCCAAGAGACATTTTGATAATTTAAAGGTATTGTGCATATAACTTACCTGATAATGGAGAGAGATTCACACACAAGCAAGTACGGAAGCTAGTGGTAGGGTCCTCAACGAATTCGTCTCCTATGAATTCTGAATCTACAATAATCACATAATCCTATATTAACACATATTCATCCATACAACAATTCACAATTAAAAGTCCTATAAGAAATGCAAGTGAAATTCCCCACATAATCCCCCAAACTAGTTATACATTTTACTAGATACGTTGCACGTTTAGAATATACATTTAATAAGAAACTAGTGGTTTATAAATATAAAAGAATTTACCAGCAAGCTTTATTGAATATAAAAGAAAGGTTGTTATTGTTTAACGATTAGAATAATAGAGCTATACTTTTATTTAAAATGGAAAGTTCAACTATTTTTATGATATCGTTATATAGACGAAAACATTAATATTTAATAAAAAGACAACGTTTCCAATATGCACTAATAAAGCTTTTTAGTTGACAAGAAAAACATAAAATAAATATTATACAAGTGGTAAAACACTAATTTACTTTAGTAAAAAGGTTGTATATACATTTCTAGAAAGAAAGGTTGTTAATTATATTTATTTATATATATGTATATAAAAGAAATATTAGTTTACAATAAGATATTGTTGAAAACTAATTTACATTATAATGTAGAAAACTTAAACTACATAGTTGTCAAGTTAGGTAAAAAGTTATGTAAAAAGGCAATAATATACCCACGGATTTATTGTTATACAAACAGACACCCCCACAAGTTCGTATCATACAAATTTAACCCCCCAGTTTACTACAAGCTTCAATTCATCATCTTCCCCACTTCTCTCATTACTTCCCTGTATCACCACCATCAATCAACCCTCAATAGAACCCAATCAAAAATTCTAGGTTCAGCCTACAAATTTATGAAAGAAATAGAATCAACTGAGTGAATCAAATAAACCAAGGAAGTGTCTTTTGGGTTTACCGATCGGAAAGCGGTAGGGGACGAGAAATTTCCGGCGAGAACGATGGTGGCGATGGCGAATCGAGCAGAGGGAGGCGGCGAACGGGCAGAGGGTCGGCGTCGCTGGCGGCGACGGCGCTGGGTCGACGCAAAGAGGGGGACGGTGTCGGGCGGCGGTGAGGAGGACGGCGGCGTCGTGCGCCGCTGGGTTGTCTTCGCCGGACCTGGGTTCGGCTTTGCCGGGCTCGGGTTCGGCCGACTTCTCTTTCGGCACACACACAACGCAGAGAGAGGGAGGGAAAGAGAGAGACAGAGCAACGAGAGGGAGAGAGAACAGAGTGTTCTTGGCGAAAACCCAATAAAAAAAACGATCATTTGGATTCAAATTGGAATGTAATTTTAGAGAATTGATGATGAGATTGCGTCTTCTCTTGATTGGCGTGGATTTGGGACGAAAATTGGGTGAAGAGAGATCACAATTTCGAGCTTGCCGTGGAGAGATTCGCCGGAAATCAGGGACGAACATTCACTGTGAACAAATGGGGAAGAAGATGAAGTGGGGAATTATACGGTGTGGTAGGGTGTCCAGGTAGCGCGGTGGTTCGCTACGTAATAAAAATAAAAGTCACACTTTTGGTCACGCTATAAACATTACACGACCCGTTACACTTCACCAACTTCTATACACATAACTAACTAAAACAACAATAATCTTTAAAAACAATTTTTTTGATAAAAATAAAAGCAATAAAAATAATAATAATATTAATAATAACTATAACACTAATAATGATAATTCTAATAGGAAGAAAAAACTATTTAATAAAGGAAACAAAACTACTTTTTGTTAAAACTAATTATAATAATAATAGTACTAATAATAATGATAATACTACTACTAATAATAATACTAATAATATAAATGAGAGGAAAAACTATATAGTAAGAGGAAACACTTTTATAATATCAAATAGTGACCCGGAATATTCGTTAAACTCCAAAAGTAACCCCCCCCCCTAAAATACCGGGGTATTACAGCTGCTATCGTGGCAGATAGGCTTGAAAGATCATTCAAGATCATGTTCGCATAGGCTGCTATCATGGCAGATAGGCTTAAAAGATCACTTAAGATCATACTCGTATAGGCTGCTATCATGGCAGATAGGCTTATAAGATCGCTTAAGATCATATTCGCATAGGCTGCTATCGTGGCAGATAGGCTTTTAAAAGATCATTTAAGATCGTATTCGCATAGGCTGCTATCGTGGCAGATAAGCTCTAAAAGATCATTTAAGATAGTATTCGCATAGGCTGCTATCACAACGGATAGGCTTGGAGATCACTCAAGGTCATATTCGCATAGGCTGCTATCACGGCGGATAGGCTTTTGCTACTGAGAAATAATGAAATAAACAAAGCAATAAAGACGGCTGAAATCACAAAGTTCTTCCCATTTGGGAGAAGTCTCTTTATAAAATACTCTCATATGGGAGAGATGAGATTACAATTCCCTCATATGGGAGAGAAGATGCACGAGTTTTAGCAATACAGAGTATAAAGCATACGTTATAATCTAACGCATATAATGAGAGAAGTTAAGGATAATACTTCTTGATCCAGCGCATGTTGACTGAGCTTGGGGTTGAGGTCGTTCCGTGTAACCTCTGTATGTTGCAGTAGCCACTATCAAAGACTTCTGTGACTTCAAAGGGTCCTTCCCAATTGGTTGCGAATTTTGGGTGAGCTGCCTCTCGCATGCAATGGTCAGACGCGCGCAAGACCAAATCTCCAACTGCGAAATCTCGACGTTGGACTGTTTTGTTGTACACACGAGCGATCCTTTCTTGGTATCGTTTGTTAGTCCTTTTAGCTTGCTCCCGCTTCTCTTCTAACAGGACCAAGTCATGATCGCGTTGGTTGTCATATAATGCATGAAAAGCCAACCTTGCAGAGTTGATCTTTACTTCTGCAGGTACCACAGCTTCAGCTCCATAGCATAAAAGAAATGGCGAGACCCCTGTGGGCATCCTTGGAGAAGTCCGATAGGCCCACAGGCTATGTTCAAAGAATCAGCCCATTTCTTGTGGTCATCCGCCACCATCTTGCTCAAGATTCTCAATAACGTCTTGTTGGTTGCTTCCGCTTGCCCATTCCCCTTCGGGTAGTATGGGGTAGAGCATATCTGCCTTATGTTATACTTTGCTAGCTTTGCAGCCACCCGGCGATTGACAAAGGGAGTACCATTATCCGAAAGAATGGTGTTTGGAATTCCGAACCTGCATATGATGCTTTCTTGGATGAAATGGACCACGGCTAGCGCATTTGCCGCCTTCAGTGGTATTGCTTCTACCCACTTGGTGAAAAACTCGGTCGCGGTGAGAATGAAATGATTCCCGTGCGAGGTCGGTCGAATGGGACCGACGAAATCCAGAGCCCATGTATGAAACGGCCATGGTGTTCCCAACGCGTGTAGATCTACGGCATGAGCGTGCACTAGATTACCTTTGAATTGGCACTCCTGGCAGCGTCTTACTTTGGTGCGAAAATCAGCCTCCATGGTGGGCCAGAAGTATCCAATCGAGAGGAGCTGTCTGCATAATTTCGCACCTCCCTGATGTTCCACCTGATGAGAAAGGTCCATCACTTCTTGTTGATAACTCTCTTTTAGGAGTTATTAATATACTTCTATATTACTTGTATTAGGCTTATTTCACATGATGTATATATTATATTTGCACAAATATGTGAATTTGACGATTTTTAAGCCTAAGAGTGAAAAGTTGTGTTTCTAGCCTATTTGTGCATGTTTTCTCTCATATGTGCTATGATAATTGCACGGGTTGTTTAGTGTTGTGTATCTCAGGTAAAATAGGTGCAATGAAGCTTATGAGATGCTTGGATATGCTTGGAATGGAGCTAGATGAAGAGGAGAAAAGGAGACGCACAAACGAAGCAAAGTTGGAAAAGTCACACAGGACCAGCCTGCACTCTTTTCGATGCCCAGGAAAATCTACAAAGAATTTTGGAGCAAGGCCTGCGGCATTGGAAAGTAGACATCCGTAGCTTTCCAACGGTATATGGTAGGCCCGAAGACGAGTCCGTATGAGGGAGATACAGCCCGCGCAAGATCAGCTTACAATTCTGTCCGGGAATTACAAATTGGAGGGGCTGAAGTGCAATTTCGGCCATATTTCATTAAAAAGCGTGCCCAGGCCTTGGGGAACGCATTCTTAGACCTAAACACAGACGCGAGGCTGCTGGAGAAGAGGGAGGAAGGCTAGGAGAGAAGAGGATCATGGAGAACAACGCCGGAGTCGCCGGAACGCGATTTTCGTCACAAGTTTGACTATCCCTCCTATCTTTTCATCGTTTCTCAATACTATGAACTCGTTAGCTTTTATTTTCAGCATATTTGATTAGTTTTATTGGCTAGGCTCTATGGAGAGCCTAGGGCTTTGTTAGACACCGTTCCGGATTTGTTTGTTTGATTCATGCTTATGGATTCATGCGATGGATTGATTCTATCTCGTTTGATTGATTGTTGAACTTGCACTATTGACACGTGCTTGGTAGGATATGAATGATCATATGAGATGTTTCAATACATATCGTGTTATCTTAGCTTAAATTAATAATGAATTTGCATCTTCTAGTAATCTTGTTCTTAATATTATGTTAACCTAGAGTCATGAACTAGGGTAGCGAATTGGTGAAAGATTGATGGACTGACAGGTGAAGATTGATTAGCTTATGAATCTAGGATTGCTAGCAACCCCGTATCATGATGGACCGAAAGGCGAAGTGTTAGGGTTTGGATCAAAACGTAGGATTAATCTTAATGCTTGTTAGGTGATGTAGTTTATGGATCGACAGATGACGACTATTGAACTTAGCATAGGCTTACATGAGACTGAGAGGAGATTGTAAGTAGTTAAACGTGATCAAGAGCATATTCAATATTACATGTTTCAAAGCAATATCCGGAATTGTCTACTGCCCTAGGTGATCCATAGATCGCCTAGTCTTTATTCTTAGTTAATCAAACCTTGTTAATCATAAAAATCTAAAAATATTGTCTTTTAGTTAGTTTAATATAGTCACTTGATTCAGGGTGACAACTTCTCAAATCAACAACTTTCTTACTGCTATTTCAATTACACTCTTTAAATTTAATCTCTAATTAACAATAAACCTACTATCTGTCCTTGTGGGATCGATAACTCGGGGTTGAAATACCACCCCTATATTACTTGACCGTGCACTTGCGCATACACGTAAGAATTCGTGTCAAGTTTTTGGCGCCGTTGCCGGGGACAGCGGTTTATTTGGTAATTAGAAATTAGTTTAGAGAGTATTTTTTATTATTATTTTTATTTTTTATTATCTATTCTTATCACCTCACGGTATTGCTTGAGATCTTTGGTGTGCAGGTTATCTATAAGCATGGGGGATGAGAAATATCGTCATTTTGTGAGCTTATTTGGAGCATGCAACCTTGCGGATGAGCAAATCATAAAGGAGGGCCATGTGGATGGCACTAGAGAGAGGGTTGCCATGGAGATACAACGCTATATCTTTCAGCCAAATGACCCAACTCCTCCTACTAGCTTAATGTTCTTTCTTGGTTGGATGCTTGAGGAGATGATTCCTAATGTGGAAGAATGGCGACAACGAGCAACAAGAATGGGAATAGAGACGACACATGTGGACGCACAACTTGGTCTCTATTCAAATGCAGAAGATGCTCCAACCTTCCCGACGCTCAAAGAAGAGGATGATGAGACATTATGTATCCCAACGTGCCCGGACATTGATTCATGGCTAGAGTCAACTATGAGGGAGAAACATGATGAAGTATTCGGTGAGATTGAAAGTCTTCGTCATGAAATTAATATTGACGATCTTGACTCTCCGGCTGTGAATTTGATGTGTCATCTCATATGTGAGCTTGATGAAGATGAACAAGACGGCGAGATCGAACTTGGTGATGATTCGGGTGCTTCATGTGAATTAGATGAAGATATTCACGCGTTCACACTTTATAAGTTGCCACTTGAAGCTTCAATAAAGGTAGAGCATATTGAGAAAACAGTCGAGGACACGCTACATGGGAGACTTGAGATTATTAGCGAAATCATTGTGGTGACAATTCTAATGAATTGGAAGAAGAAAAAGAAAAAATTTCCGAAGAGCTTCCCCTTCTGCCACACTCGTTCATCATTGTTGATATACGAGCTTTTTGTGAGTGTTCATTCTTGCTCAATTGAGAAGAGAGTGAGAGAAAGGAAGTGGTGGAAAAAGAAGAAGTGGCGAGAAAAGCTTATGTTAAAGCAACAGCGGGGTTGTGTGCAGTTTCATGAAGTTGCTGAAAATGTGATGTAAAGCCCTGATCGTTTCTTAGCATTGGGGGAGGGAAGTGCAGATTTCAGAGCTCTTAAAATACACCTGGGTACCCCTAATGTTGCAACACAGTGTTGCAACAAGAAGACCCACTCTGATCTCTGTCAGTTGTACCAAAATCAAGCTGAACCCCCTTCAGCCACCATCTCTGAACCACCCGTTTCACCTCCTCTGATCAATTGAGACCCACCTCCGCAGCACCCAGTCAGTGCATTCACTTGACACCACTCACAACCACCAAATCCCCACCCAGAACCCCCCCACCAGAAACCCAGGCCTTCTTCTCCGTACACCAGTACTACCGCCACCCACCGCTGTTCAAGAAAACCCAGAACCACTGCTTCGCAGACCTGACCTCGACCACCAGTGGCAACTGAACCAACCGCAACCCTCCAAAAACACCGACCCAAACCCATCTTCCGATTCCATCCAGACACCACCATCCCTTTCCTCTCTGATTCGGACCAAATAAAACCCAGAAACCTCGATTCCCCCCAACTCCGACCACCATCTCTACAATCGAACACCACCCAGCCCTGCCAGGACGACGGCGACGAGCTCGGCTAGTGCACAACGACGTAGAATCCAACCCACCTCTCTCTGATTTCAGCCACTGATGACCTCCGACCCAGAACCCCAAACAATTGATTGACAGCCCTCTACCAATAATTGAAAACTTAACAATCACAGACCACTTAGCCAGGGAAATTGAACTCGAATCCAACACAGTGCTGAAAACAAATACTACTGCGGGGAGCCACTGTTGAGTTTCTGAAGAAAAGAGTTGTTGTCCTTTAAATTAAATCTGTGATGTTGTCAATTTTGGGACTGTCAATTGGGATGTTGGTAGTGGATTCACTCTCTTTTCAATGGCTATAAGCTGGGTGTGATTGAGATATGAAGGAAGCTTTCAGGTTTTGTTAATCCTGTGAGGTGTTAGTAAACTAGCAAGAAAACAGCTGATACTGTAGCCATAATTCAGAAAAAGAATGTGAAGTTTGACGAAGACATCGACCCCGGTGTGCTACCGCACACTCGACCATCACGGGAGCTGGCATTGACGTACGCAAGGTGAGCTCGGGGATTCTTCGTTCCTTTTTCGTGAGCAGCAACGGATCAATCGACCCCGGTGTGTTCCACACACTCGACCGCAAGGGAGCGTGCATTGTTCCGCACAATGTTTGCTTGGGGATTGTTCGTGATATCTCAGTCACCTAGCTATCGGATTTCGCCCCCGACCTTGTGTCGGTTGTGAGTATTCTTTTCTTTCTCTTTACTTACCGTTTAGGCACATCTTACTTGCTCTAGGATTTTATTTTTAGAATTCTAGGGAATTACTTGAGTACTTGCTTAATTTCGGTACACACAACTTGTCACGTGCACGTAGCGTGAATTATCTCTAAATTTGTTGAACTACCTTCTTGTGCCGTGACTTGACTCCGAGTAGAATCACCGCCCCTCGTATTTGAATGCTGAGTCTTCTCGCTTGACCTCTAAATTCGTTGAGGACAACGAAGCACTCAAGTGTGGGGGGATTTTTAGCTATTTGCTAGCCAGTCAGTGTTTGCATCGCCATGTCTGCATATAGTTGTTTGTGTCGTATTGTGTCTAATTATGTAGTCAGTGTCGTGATATTGTGATAGTATGTCATATTGTGTTGTGTTAGTCGTGTATATACTTGTTTGTGTTTGTGTTTAATATTGCACGTTTTCTTATTTGAGTCTACCTACCCTGTCGAATGTCTTGTGTAGTTTCGTTCGTGTCGGCTTGCATGTAGTGTAGGAACTATATGAAAAAAAATAGAATTGTAAAAAAAAAAAAACAGAAAATTAAAAAAAAAAAAAGTTAAAAAAAAAAATTAAAAAGATTAAAAAAAGAGAAAATTTTGAGAAAAGGGCAATCAAAAGAGGCTAAAGTTTGATAAATTGCGAAGTGTGAGGATTTTAGGCGTAGAGCATGATTTGCGACCGAGAGTGACGACGTGAGTCCCCCCTAGTAGGTATAGAGAGACTTTCTTTACGGGAGTGCCTATCTATTTTTAACACTTACGTGATTTTCAAACTCAAAGTGTGTGCCTATTTTCTTACAAGAGCTGAGCTAGGTGTGAGCTAAACAAGCCGAACATCCATGTGTACGTCTTAGGTAGTCGCCAACCCGCCTCGTAGTGGCACACGAAACAGCTGTGCGAGGTCGTGTATTAGAGCACTCACTGCTTTTAGAACTCACCTTGTAGGACCATTAGACGCCCCCAATTTGAACCTTGGATTCTTGCTAGCCTTCGGACCTAGGGTGACGATTCTTGGCCTTCATCACAAATTGATTATAATCACCACTTTAGTGCGTCACGAGGGAGTTGTGTAGTTGAGGGGGTTCGATGAGGGAGTGATTATACATTTCGTTGAGTTCTACGTCTCGCTTGCACTTCATTGATTATCTACGAGGGGGTGCGAGGGTGAGTGAGTAGGCTTGCGCACTTCGGTGTGGCGGTGTTCCATGCCACTACATCATGGACACAGTTGTAGAGAGTCGTGAGTGCGTGAATCTAATACGCACGGAATTGGGTTGGGTGAACTTAATTGGTGGATCGTGCTAGGTACCGGTTTCGATTACTTTGGTGTAGGAGGATCGGTTGGATTAGGCACAAGATACATTCATCTTCGGGACTACTTGAGAGGGGATATCGTGACATTCTAGTGTGGGGGTGTCGATTTTTGACTCCGGACATTGAGTGTGAGCTTGCGACGACTCCGCTCCCGCACATTTACTTCATTGATTTTGCGGCTTGGACTTGACATGGACTTTGATTGAGTTAGGAGGAGATGATATTTTTATGTGATATTCATTCACCAATTTACGTGTTTCCTTCTCCTAGCATATTTGATTAGTATTTGAAGACCACTCGGATATTATTGTTGGATTTTGATGGTATTTTGAGAGAATTGTGAAAGAATAAAAAGAAAAGAAAACGAAAGAAAAAAAAAAGAAAAAAAAAATTAAAAAAAATGAGAGAAAAAGAAAAATGAGAGATGAAATAAAGTTGAGTTGGAATTGAATTGGAACGAGTGGTGGAGCTATTTTGACGACGACGGTTCACGTTTCATGCACGACGAACGACGATGGCCACGGAGATCACTAGTGTACCGGGGTTTGAGGGAATTGAGGGCCGGAGGTGGTGAGCTTTGGGTTTTGGTTCCTATCATCGTGGTGAGGGTGTGTGATATGTGGGATTTGATGTGAGAATGTGACGCTTAGGACTTGATTTCGACGAGATTATCTTTATGTCCCTAAGCCTCATCATGTGAAAACCGTTAGCGGATTAGGAGCTCGGACCTTGGATGTGGCTTTGCCTAGCGTAGTCTCTTATTTCGTGGCACACGCGAAGAGGTAGCGTACTCTTGTACTTAGTAAAGTTAGGCTTTCTATACTAACTAGGGGAGAGTCTCGTTGTCGAATTTAGTTTCAACTCATGCTTTGTTCCTAGGATTCTCATCACTTCATGATAATCGATTAAAGCCAATGGAGATTGCCCGATCTCAACCAAAAAGATAAAAAGTTTGTTTTGTGTATATGTGTTTGTGTAGGATCGAGTCGTAGTTTGCATTTGCATCATATTGTTGCATTGTCGAGTCTTGTGTCGTTTGCGTCTTGAGTCGGCTAGTAAATAGTGGTTTTACTCGGGACGAGCAAAAGGTAAGTGTGGGGGTATTTGATAACTCTCTTTTAGGAGTTATTAATATACTTCTATATTACTTGTATTAGGCTTATTTCACATGATGTATATATTATATTTGCACAAATATGTGAATTTGACGATTTTTAAGCCTAAGAGTGAAAAGTTGTGTTTCTAGCCTATTTGTGCATGTTTTCTCTCATATGTGCTATGATAATTGCACGGGTTGTTTAGTGTTGTGTATCTCAGGTAAAATAGGTGCAATGAAGCTTATGAGATGCTTGGATATGCTTGGAATGGAGCTAGATGAAGAGGAGAAAAGGAGACGCACAAACGAAGCAAAGTTGGAAAAGTCACACAGGACCAGCCTGCACTCTTTTCGATGCCCAGGAAAATCTACAAAGAATTTTGGAGCAAGGCCTGCGGCATTGGAAAGTAGACATCCGTAGCTTTCCAACGGTATATGGTAGGCCCGAAGACGAGTCCGTATGAGGGAGATACAGCCCGCGCAAGATCAGCTTACAATTCTGTCCGGGAATTACAAATTGGAGGGGCTGAAGTGCAATTTCGGCCATATTTCATTAAAAAGCGTGCCCAGGCCTTGGGGAACGCATTCTTAGACCTAAACACAGACGCGAGGCTGCTGGAGAAGAGGGAGGAAGGCTAGGAGAGAAGAGGATCATGGAGAACAACGCCGGAGTCGCCGGAACGCGATTTTCGTCACAAGTTTGACTATCCCTCCTATCTTTTCATCGTTTCTCAATACTATGAACTCGTTAGCTTTTATTTTCAGCATATTTGATTAGTTTTATTGGCTAGGCTCTATGGAGAGCCTAGGGCTTTGTTAGACACCGTTCCGGATTTGTTTGTTTGATTCATGCTTATGGATTCATGCGATGGATTGATTCTATCTCGTTTGATTGATTGTTGAACTTGCACTATTGACACGTGCTTGGTAGGATATGAATGATCATATGAGATGTTTCAATACATATCGTGTTATCTTAGCTTAAATTAATAATGAATTTGCATCTTCTAGTAATCTTGTTCTTAATATTATGTTAACCTAGAGTCATGAACTAGGGTAGCGAATTGGTGAAAGATTGATGGACTGACAGGTGAAGATTGATTAGCTTATGAATCTAGGATTGCTAGCAACCCCGTATCATGATGGACCGAAAGGCGAAGTGTTAGGGTTTGGATCAAAACGTAGGATTAATCTTAATGCTTGTTAGGTGATGTAGTTTATGGATCGACAGATGACGACTATTGAACTTAGCATAGGCTTACATGAGACTGAGAGGAGATTGTAAGTAGTTAAACGTGATCAAGAGCATATTCAATATTACATGTTTCAAAGCAATATCCGGAATTGTCTACTGCCCTAGGTGATCCATAGATCGCCTAGTCTTTATTCTTAGTTAATCAAACCTTGTTAATCATAAAAATCTAAAAATATTGTCTTTTAGTTAGTTTAATATAGTCACTTGATTCAGGGTGACAACTTCTCAAATCAACAACTTTCTTACTGCTATTTCAATTACACTCTTTAAATTTAATCTCTAATTAACAATAAACCTACTATCTGTCCTTGTGGGATCGATAACTCGGGGTTGAAATACCACCCCTATATTACTTGACCGTGCACTTGCGCATACACGTAAGAATTCGTGTCACTTGTGCTTCCCTGCTGTCCAGACATCGCAGCAGGTTGCCTTCGTGGCCCCTTCGCCAAAGCAGATTTTCTTGCACCACATATCGTGCTGCTTTTCTCTTTAGTTTCTCGGCTTCTCTTCTCGACTCAGGCACCATACCCTGCGTGAGAAAGTCAAAGAGTGGTTTCCTCCAATCCACATCATCGTCGGTCAGAGCAATTAATAGAGAGTCCTTGATTAGTGCGCAACTTTCGCAATTTCCTTGGATCAATGCTGCGGCCGTTGACATGTCCGGCCAATGAATGCCATACCTCTGGGCTTTCCGATAGATTGACACCTCACTTTCCTCGCAAGCATGTTGGTGAATCTTTTCTAACAGCGCTTGTCCCTCTTGCTCCGAGACGCATCGCATGAGTATTCCGCCAGGACCCTTGTAGTAGAGGGTGTTGTCATGTATGCAATACCCTTTTGTGGATACCCAGTTCTCGCTGCTCGTGCCTTCTGCGATGGCGCATAAGATTGGCTTTCTCCAGCCCTCATCATCCATGCATTCATCATCGTGCGCATCCTCTGTCAACGCCGAGGATGTTCGCACTTCAATCGAGATTCTCGCGGGACATTTATCCGCACTAACCTTGGATCCCAAGGTAGCTAAAGCATCAGCATGCCTATTGTCCGCTCTGGGTTTGTGCTCTTACCTAACGTCGCAGAACTGTTGCACCAGTTTTTGTACCGAGGTCCGGTAGGGTAATAGGTTTATCTCCTTCAAACCATATTCGCCTGAGGCTTGTTTGACGATTAGCTTGGAGTCTCCCATAACCGTCAAATTGCTTACTTCTAATGCCTTTGCTGCGGGAAGACCTGCGATGAGAGCCTCATACTCTGCTTCATTGTTGGTGACTGCGAAGTCAAGCTTTGCGGACATCTGTATGACCTCTCCATTTTGCTTGGTCAAGACTATTCCGATGCCTCCGCCTTTCCTTGTTGACGAGCCATCGAAATGGAGCGTCCAATAGGGCAGCTCAACTGCGTAGATTTCATGTCCCTCCAATTCTTCTTCAATCACAGGCTCATGACTGTTATCGGGGAACTGTGCTAGCAAATCCGCCACCGCCTGCGATTTGATCGCCCGCGGCCGGACGCATGTGATGTCATATTGGGAAATGGTCATATACCACTTTGCCAATCTTCCCCCAGGAGTGGTGTGAGTCAGAAGATACCGTATAGGATCGCTCTTTGTGACCACCACTACTTTGTGCGAAGCAAAATAGTGTCTCAACTTCTCTATTACAAAGAATAAGGCAAGGCAATGACGTTCGATGTCCGTGTACCTTGATTCTGCGGGCTGCACGATGCGAGAGATGTAGTAGATGGGCCTTTCTTGACCCTCGTATTCCTGAGCTAGGAGTGCTCCTATAGACCTCCTTGTTGACGTCAGATACAACAAGAGTGGTGATCCGAGTTGAGGTGCGATCATTACTTTTGACGATGTCAGCAGCTCCTTTTGTTTCCCGAACGCAGCCTCGTGCTCTGCAGTCCAGTTGTATACAACATCTTTATTGAGAAGATCACTGAAACAGTAGGTGACTTCGCCGATTGCTGGGATGAATCTTCGCAGGTAGGATAGCTTTCCCAGGAAGGTTTTCAAGTTACTTTGGTTATGCGGCGCCGTCATGCTAGTGATGGCTGATACCTTCGCAGGATCAGGCTCTATTCCTTGACGATGTACCACGCATCCCAAGAACTTTCCCGATGTTACCCCGAATGCGCACTTCATGGGGTTCATTTTTAACTGAAAGCTTCTGCATCTGTTGAACACTTTTCGCAAATCCCCCAGATGGTCTGCCTCCTCCTTGGATTTGACAACTAGGTCATCCACGTAGAATTCTACTTCCTTGTGCATCATGTCGTGGAACAGGGCCATCATGGCCCGCTGGTAAGTTGCACCTGCGTTTTTGAGACCAAAAGGCATCACCGTATAGTTGAATACTCCCACCGGGGTGATGAATGCGGTTTTCCGTGCATCTTCGGGGTCCATCTTGATCTGATTATACCCACTGAAGCCGTCCATGAAGCTGAACATGCGATGATCCGCGGTTGAATCGATAAGTAAGTCGATGTTGGGGAGCGGAAAATCATCCTTGGGGCAGAAGCGATTAAGATACCGGAAGTCTACACAGATGCGAAGTTGCCCATTCTTCTTTACTACTGGCACAATGTTAGCCAACCATGTGGGATAGTGATTTGGCGGCATCCAGGAGCTTGACAATTTCCTGCTTAATCTTCACGTTGAGCTCCGGCCTAAAGCTTCTTGTGCTCTGCTTTACCGGTTTGGATCCTGGAATTACATCCAACCGGTGCATTGTGATGCTCGTGTCTAGACCAGGCATTTCATCGTATTCCCATGCGAACACGTCTTTGTATTCAGTCAAGAGTTGTAGCAATCTTTCCTCCCCTTCGCCTGTGAGGTCCGCACTTAGAAAGACCGACCTCTTCTTTTCTTCGCTCGGGCTTAGGAATACCTCCTTCAGCTCCTGCTTTTGTGGTATGGGTTTGTCTTCCATGCATTTGGGTGCTTCTTTGAGCTTCTCTTCTAGAGCGCTTGGCATTGGTTTGTCTGTCTCTGAAACCTGCTCAATTTGATTGATTTGAGCAGGGATATCCCCATGCTCGCGTGAGGACACCCCCGCGCACCTTCATATGCGATAGCATTTCTTCCCATTAGCGTAGAAACTCTCTATCTCCTTGCCTTCAGGATCATGTTTTGCTATCCTTTTCAGAGTGTACACGTTCTTTCGCTGGTAGGCAATTCGCGACGCCTCTTCTCGCGTAGACGACTTTTCCTTGGCATCCTCTCTTGTCACCATCACTCCTGCGGGTGATTGATCTTTGATGTCCTCACATCGGGGTAAAGGAGTGGGGTTGAATGGTCCCGGTGTTTGCTCATCTGCCATCTCAGTGAACCACACCGCCTCACTGAGATGCGCTTCATCCATGTTGAAAGGATTTTTCGAAGCGGGTATCTCAACTATTCTGTCATTCCAGATAGCTTTCATCACTTGGTGAGCTGTTGAAGGAACAGCATCAAAGCGATGAATCCAGGCCCGGCCTATAATCATATGATACGTAGTGTTTGCATCTATGACATAGAATTTTGCTGAACACTTGATTTTGCCGATCTGGACACCCAGGCGGATCCATCCTATCGTCATTCTGGAGTCGCTTCCGAATCCCATCAGCGGGGATGGACGCTTGACGATCTTGTGCTCCGGAATTCCCGCTAGCTTCAGAGTATGGAGCGAGACAACGTTAACTGCTGCTCCTCCGTCGACGAACGCTCTTTTGAACTCCACGCCATTGATGATGGCTGTCACATAAAGAGGCTTCTGATGGCTCGCATATGTCTTTTTGTCGCTTGCGGAGAAGGTTATGACCTTTTCTGTGGAGCGAGACGCCCTGACAACCTTTCCATTGGAGACTACGATATCCTCCTCGTAATCTTCTGCTATCCTCAGGATCGCCTTTGTCATCTCCTTGCGGCATTTCTCTGAGAATTTCATCTCGTCGAAGAACCTGCTGAACCCATGAGATCCCTTCATTCGATCGGCACGTTCGTCCTCCGTGGCTATGCTGTAGTCCTCGTCATCATGGATCTCGGCAATGATGGGTAAACCATCCTCCGCAACCTCTTCAAGGTCCACAATCGAGATCATAGCGACCTCTTTGCCTTTCGATTCTTGCTCCGCATGGGCAGGGAGTGGATTATTGCGCACATCCTGCCTTTGATCACTGACGATCAGTTCGCCATTTTTCATATTTTGGCTAACCATGATTCTGAGCTTCTTGCAGTCGGCCGTGGGATGCATGACCTTTCCGTGACATTCGCACCACTTCGGGTCCCTCACCATTTCCCTGGAGGGTGCCTTTTCGAGCGGTGGCAGGACACCGTCCTTACGCCACTGTCTGCAAAGATCGCTTGCTTCTTCCACCGAACAGGGCAGAGGTGGTGCATCAAAGTTCACTACCTTCGGCTGCTTTTGGGACGAGACCGTATTCACTTCAGCCTCACGTCCCCTCTTGTGGCTGAATCTCCCGATTTTGAAAGTAGTACCGCCCGAGGATCGCTCAGGGGCGTTCCTCTTTTTCTGCCTCTCCACTATAGGCTCGATATTCTTCGTGCATTCGATTAGCTTTGAAAATGTAGGTGTTTGCAGGTTGATAAGCATACCTTTGTACTCGTCTCGCATGCATTGCAAGCATATCTCCACGAGTCTGCTTTCGAGTATCACATCTTTGCATTCCAAGGACTTTGCCCTGAACTTCTTGATGAATGTTATTCCATCTTCTTCGCGCTTCTGATACATCCGCGAGAGATGAATCATCGTCACCTTTTCCTCCATCTGGAAGAACTTGGTGTAAAACTTCTGGACCATGTCGTCCCAGGTCTTCACGGATCCGACTTCCAACGTCCTGTACCACTTGTAGGCCACATTCCCCAGAGATTTCGGGAACTCGCGCATCAGTAGCTTAGGATCAGCCCCATACGGCCCCATCACATCAATGAAGCGCATGACATGCTCGTGGGCGTTCCCATTGACATCTTCGAACTTGTCCCATTTGGGAGCCTTGTACCCAGCAGGGTTAGGCATGAGGTAGATCTCTCGTGGAATAGGCGGGTCGTCGTCAAGCTTCGGGATGATGGTATCCGCGACCGATTGGTGAGCCAGAATAGTGTCTATGCGCCGTTGCAGCGACGTCATACACTCCGGAGCACTTACCTCGGCAGCAGGAGGAGGGGTTGCCACAGGCAGAGGCGACACATATGTCGCAAGAGGGCTAGGGACATATTGTGAATTCACGTTACCCCAAATTGCCGTTGGAGGAGGCAAGGGATACTGTGAGGCCGGATTAGGTACCAAAGTCGGGGGCTAAGGAGTGTGAGCAGCGAGAGGCAACATTTGAGCTGTGGACCCCTGAATTGAGGGTAGCTGCGTAGTCGCCGGTGGAGTTTGCAGGTTAGGGTTGGGTGGTGTGGTTGACACTCCCAATCCTTGAGTGGTGGAGGCTCCTCCTCCCTGAGAGACGGTGGTGGTTGGTGCGGGGTTTGGAGCGAGAGTCCCCAAGACAGCCATGATCTGTTCTAGCTGTGCAGACTGAGCTTTGAGAGCCTTCGCCTGATTCTGGATGGTGGCGTCCAAGGCTTCTAGAGTCGGAGCTTCACCGGTAGCTGTAGGAGTACGGTCGGCCTCCTCCCCCGAGGTGGTCTCCGTGGAAGGCGATCTGTTACTGACATCATCCTCATGAGACATGGTTGCTTGCAATGGTAAGTTCACGTCGGGTTCACCAAAATGTGTACAAGAGAATCCTGCAGAGAGAACTTCGTGTACACCAAAGGCAGAGAATAGAAAATAGCACAGGAAGTGTTGGGTTGTGTGTAGGGAGAGAGTAAGGCAGTAGCACTGTATGAGAGAGAGACAGGGGTTTGGCAGAGCTTCCGCGTATGTCTGGTTGTTCTCCCTTGTATGGAAGGGTTAACGTCCTATATATAACGGAGAATGTGACCGTTGTAGTGTGGTTAATGCGCCCATCAATGGCGTCTCAATTAGCTTAACCACAACGGCACGTTCGTCCGCGTATATAGGGACCGTTACAGCACGTTATCCGCGTATACCGGAACCGTTATGAGGTTGATCGGGTTTGACCGGGTTGACCGGGTTTATGGAGCTCGTGCCATAAATCTCTCAAAAGCAGTTACTAAAGGTCGCGCGCGGGCTTGGCTCGCACGCGATAGGACTTACTCTAGCCTCCAGACCACTAAGTCCCTACAAGTCCCGTGCAGTGGTATGCGAGGGCCCTGTCTCGCAGCCCCCACGTGGAATAGCGCAGCTGGTGATCCGGTGTGTGTAGAGCACAATATGGTGTGCTATATGATTTCCACGTGGCTGAGATCTGTCTGCTCAGAAAGAACTATCTACACCTGGAAGCTGAGAGCATAGCTAAAGTAGCACGTTATCATCTGGCTCGCCTAACGCTACCACAAAAGCAGCATTAGTATTACCTTCTTATACAAAACCAATTAAATGTTTCTTCAACTGATCCTTTCCCCGCAAGGTATTTTTAACACCCCCTTCAGCATATGGAGGTGCCCCATTCTTCCTTGAGTCTTTTGGCAGTTCATGAATTGCCTCAAAATTCCGACTCACGTGTTCCAGTTGCTTGAGTACGTTATTTTCTGCGAATCCCGACGAACTGGCCAAACTTTTCACCCTCAATTAGGTATGCTTCTTAATTTCTTTTAAACCCTGTATCATAGTTCCAGATTATTATATAACCCATAGTGATCGACTCTATGGAATCCTTTAGAGTCTTCGCAAGAGAAGTTGTTGGAACTATGAGAATTATACGAACTCCATATATTTCCTGGGTCAGTAACTCTAGGTTCTTAGCTATGGGAGAAGCTTCACTCATGTCGGTTGGTTGAGCTTTTCCTTGCATCAAACTTTCCACGGAATAATCCTTAGCAACATAATTTGATTTCCTTTATATACAACTATTAATCAAAGTAAGTAGCCTTCTGTTAAAATTAATGAGCTCTCTAGAAAAATGAAGAAAAATCCTAAGTGTAATTGTTTAGAATTATTTGGCTATTATAGAATGCCCTAGAAATGAATATATATAAACTAAAAAGTTAGGAGGCTTTGTTGTAGATAGTATTAGAACAAGGACCATCTTGTAACTAATAGAAAATTCTAGAGACATTTTGGGGAAGTCTTCACCAACCTTGTAGTGCTATAAATAGCACAAGTTGCAATAGTTTTTCAATCGAACTAGTGACAGGTTCTCTTCTCCGATGCTAGCATAGCTCATCACCAACTACTCCTCTCTTCTAAACACTTTAACTTTACACTTCAATCCACATTAGTCTCTCTCCATCAAACATCAAACTATACACTTCCGCATCACTCCCTCTCCTACAACCAACCAACACCAACATCACTCACCCTTTAAAAACCAACATTTTTCTACTTCCACTTTCTCTACATCCTCGAAGGCGGTCCGCAGACTTTTCTGAATGGTACCAAAAGCTTCAGTACTTAAGTTTCTAATATTAGGTATCTCGCTGATCTTTTTTGCGTGGACTGAATGCTTTCATCGGGTTAATGCTTGAATCATATCATTCATTGGCTTAGTGCCACTAACCAGGGTTTCATAGATCTCTTGTTGCGTAGCTTTTAACTGGTCAGGAATTGTCTTGCAGCGATTGATCTGGGGTACTGGTGGCAACACGAAGCTTTTTGGTTCATTCAGTAACAACAATACCAGATAGTCAAACCAGAATTGATTTGATATTCCATTCCAATTCGTCAAGCTGAGTCAAACCAACCAAAAACACCGAAGCAACACAAAACGGAGAAGAAGAAGAAAAACAGACTCAACAATTAAACCCTAATTATTAGCAAAACCCATAAGATTTAGACTCTCCCTTAGATGATGAGCAACACAAAATGGAGAAGAAGAAGAAGAGACTCAACAATATCCCTAATTATTGGTGAAACCCATAAGATCAGACTCTCCTCTCAATGAATCTAAGCCTTGGCTTTGCCTTGATCAACCATCTTCTTGGCCTCTGAGACCTTGACCCTGTAGAAAACAATCAAATCTCGGGAAATCCCAAAAAACAGAGTTCGGGTTTCAACAAAAACAGAGATGCTTGTATCCTTCCTCACCCAATCGCTGACTTCATCTTCTTGTGGACGGTTTGAGCATGAGAATCGAGGTCTTTCTGGTATTTGAGCTTCAGAGTTTTGAAAACCCCTTCTCCTTCAGGGAGAGGCTGCAAACAAGCCTAGCTTTCATCTTCTCCGCTTCTCTTTTCTTCTTCTCCAAGATTTTCTCCTTCCCTTTCTTCTGGAACTCTTTTGCTTTGGCCTTGATCTCCTTCCCCTTCTTCTGTGGGTCGTGCTTGGGTGCCATTGTTTCTCTACAACAAATCGAGAGCGAGCTCTGTAGAGAGAGAGGGAGAGAAAAGAAAGTGTTGCAGTGAAAGGACTGAGAGTGGTCTGGTGATGTGACGCGGGAAACCGGTGACCCAATTAAATAATCCGAGAAATTCCCTGTAACACCCCCAAAATGACCAAGCCGAAAGCTTGGGGGTGTCACTCCGTACCCGAGTTGAACCCGGATACAAGGACATTTAAAAGTGGATACCAGGCAACTCAATTAAAATTCTTACAAGAATACTTTATTACAATTCAAATTATTTCGCCTCAAAACGGGTATTAACCATTCTAATGAAATAAAATGAAACTTAAGGAAGTTCTATTTATCGAAACGGAAGCTCCAGCAGTCAAGATGGTGATGATTCGCGTTCCCCGCTATGCCAAAGTCCCATCTAAACCTGTGGTGCAGAAAACAGAAAGGGAACACCACAGTTTCCAAAATCAGCAATAAATACTGAGCAAATAAACACCCAAGCATGTAAAATGATTATGAGGCAATTTATAAAACAATAACCAACTTTTCATGTAGTAATTTATCTTGAACACAGCGGAAATAAAGTTTTACACTTGAAAGAAAAGCATGAGGATTTCCAATTCCATTGTATTTTCACAAAACAAGTTCTTTATCCAAGATGGGGAATCCGAAACCACATATTATTTAATTTTCCATTAATATTATCAAATCCAAAACCAACTTGTTAATTTGTTGTGAAGGGGAAAGAACCAACCATCTCGCAAGCATCCAAGACCTTTAGTGTCGACACCCCCTAAAGACTCTTGCGGCCACAAGTGTGAGTACAAGGAGCTATCCGGGGCATTGCAACCGGATTAAATAAAATTAATTGGACGCATGAACGTAGTCAACACGCCCAAGCCAAAAGTAACAAAGCAATAACCCCTCACAACTCTTCCACTTTACGTTATCATCCATTATTATATTTTTATGATATTTTCAAGAAAAAACATTTAACAAGTAAAATCAGGTATTTAAATGGCACATAACACGTAAATTCATTTTGAGACAAGAAGTGAAATAATCATTTGACACGAAAGGCGGTAGGCACACTAGGCCGGACATGTTTACTCACCTCAAATGTAAGCAACTACATCGAATCAGTCGTAGTACTCAACGTACCCGTCGTCCGAGAACCCAGTCGCCTACAAATTAACAATATTATTAATTACAATATTTTAGTAATATAAGTGCTAAACTATATTACATGCAAATGACGCTCAACGGTTTAGGTACTACCACCAACCCAACATTCTCAAGCAAACCCGATACACACTTGAGTAGGACGAGTGGTTCTATGCTAGTGACACGGTTCTACTCGCCGGTCCAAGTTTAACATCCACTAAGCTATTTAATTTTAAACAAAGAGATTACTATATAATTTAGACTTATATTTTGCTAGGCACAACTCACAAATTCTCTGAAACATGGTACTTAGTGTCAAGGCCACAAAACGAGTGTTAAAATCCCATAATCCAACTAATTTCGACGTCTAGACACTTCAATTTAAACCCACCAGCATTAATTACAATTTCAGCAACTTTCGGCGACTAAAAACAGCCCTACAGCGACGAATTCAGTCCTTTTTGCAACCGGACAGAATGTTCAACAACCCCAGAACATCCAAATATGTGTCTAAAGGTCTCGTTTTCAACTCCAATTCAATTACCCGGCGATTACAACTCGCCCTAGCAACCCAACACACCAAACACGTGATAGTTTCTAGTTACGCCTATTGTTTCGGGTTGATTTTACTATCTACACATCTAGGGTTCTTGGGTGAAACGTGCACATGAACGAATCTAACGATTCATGTAGAATAACGCGATAACAATCCAAAATGAAGAGTGATTACGAATCTGAATTAACGAGTGACATGAACTTACAAGTAAAAGAGATAATTAGAGACCATTGAGACACGAACAAAGTGTTGAGTGGCGGAGATGGAGGCGGCGACGTTGAATCTTGATGGACGAAAGGGTTGCTGGAATCAATGGGGTCAGATTGACCGATAGAAGAATAAAAATAAAAAGAAAAAGAAACAAGGAAAAAGAGAAAGAGAAACTGAAAATAAAGAACAGAGTACCGGACATGGAAGAAGAAACAGACCTGGAAGAGCGGCGGCGGTGGTGGACGGACGCCGCTGCTGCTGCTGCTGTGCCGCTGTTCACGGTGCTCTCGGACAGAGAGTGATGGACGGGGAGGGAGACAGAGAGAGATCCCATGAGAGGGAGAGATAGACGATTTTGACTTACTGATCGTGAGAAAGAGAGAGAGATTGAGATGATGGTGAAGATTTTTGGAGAGAATCATCGAGAAAGGAAGGATTTGACTCCCAATCCGATTGATAGGAAGGCAAAATCAATCACCGTGACTTTAGGGAAGAAGCATTCATGGTGGTATGAATTTTGGGTCAAAATATGATACCAATCTGTTGAAAAAGACACTTTTCCCCCTTAGTTTAGACAAAAAGACAACCACAACCCCCTAGTTTAATTAAAAGGCCCTAACAAGTTTAGATAGAAGTCACAAAGACCCCAAAAGCTTAACAAAAATAAAAATAAACTCCCAACACTTATACTAATAGCACAAAAACACCCGTAGACACAAAACGGGGTATTTCATCCTTCCCTCCTTAAAGAGTGCTTCGTCCTCGAAGCTTAACCCAAATCCTCAAAACCACTAAGGTATGAATCTCCACTCCAAGGTATATCTACTAAATGCAAACATAAGGTCATGAATGATATGCAATATAATACAAAGAGTATTGTATTAAAAACTGAAGGATAACATTTCCCGCCCTTCCGTGGGCCCCCAACACTCAGGCGGTTACTCTCTTTGGGCAAAAGACACTTCCACCCCCTCTCTTCCTCAATTTTCATACAAAGACACTTTGACTCCTTTCCGTTTGGAAATTGACACTTTCGCCCTTTTTTTTTCTGTCAAATCCCATGACATTTTACCCGTCCCTAATTGTGAGCGCTTGTTCGACGCCACAGTTGCTTCTGCACACATTCGCTTTCTAAGAGTAGTGACACACATCATAGTTACATGATGTAAATGTCTTAAAGTTTGCAACCTATAAGCCTTGGAATGCATGGCATATCCAATAAAGATGCAATCTATACCTCTTTCGTCAAAATTCTTTCTCTTGGGTTCATTGAGCCTAACAATAGCTCTACAACCCTAAACTCTCAAATAATGCAAGTTTGGAGGTTTAACATACCAAAGTTCATATGGGGTAATTTTGTTCCTTTTGTAAGGAACCCTATTAAGCAAATAGAAAGCTGTTAGCATAGCTTCTCCCCAAAATCCATCACTCAACACCGAGTAGGAAAGCATGGAATTAACCATTTTTTTAGAGTTCGATTCTTCCTCTCAGATGCACCATTTTGTTGAGGTGTATAAGTACCAGTGGTTTGGTGAATAATACCAATTTCTTGAGAATATGTAGGATCATAATATTCGCCCCCTCTATCCGTGCGTAAAATCTTTATCAAACCATTCTTTTGCAACTCAACTTCAGTTTTGTATGTCTTGAATTTATCTAAACCTTCATCTTTAGAATGTGACAAGTACACATAGCAAAACCGAGTAGCATCGTCTATAAATGTAACAACATACTTTTTGTTTCCTATAGACGGTGTTGCATGAAAGTCACAAAAGATCACTATGAATTAGTTCAAGCACCTTAAAGTCCCTTTTAACATCCTTACAAGGTTGTCTAGTTACATATATATTATGAGAGAGTAAAAAGTGCGGTAACTCCGGAAAATATCGTCGTTCCGTCCGGATCCGGAATAGTTCCGTTCCCAAGAGTAAAACGGAACGGGGACCGGAACGGTATTCACAACTATGATGTAGATTCCCCTTAAAAAAAGACTACTCCTTTCTCCTTCCTACTTTTCTAAAGGTCTGTTCCATCATCTCTTTCTTACCTCCCTAAAAAACCTTTTCATAGTCAAATGACAATTTTGTCTCTAAAAATGGCCCACAAGTGAGTCATCGTCTTTAAAAATGTATTAACTTTTGTTATAATTGACACAAGTGAGGACAAAAAAGTAATTTACTTCATTTCACTTATTTCAAGTCCAGATTTGGAATTGGGAGGAGAAGGGGAGAACGAAGGAAGTACATATTTAAATTATTATGAGAGTAGGTTTTTAGATAAGCAACTTGGTTCCGCTTAAGCAGGTCTCGGGTTCGAGTCTTTGTGTATGCAGAAAATTCTCACTGAGAGACTCACCCGGGTCGGACCGAATTACGGATCGAAGCCCCAGAACTGTTTGGAAAACCAAAAAGTAAGTACATATTTAAATTATTATGGGAGTAGGTTTTTAGATGAAAGAATAATAACATAATTTTAACGAGGGTAAAAGATATTTTCCACCCTCCCACTATGGATTAAATACATTTTGCCTCTTGTACTATGGATAAATACTTTTTGCCCCTGCCAGTGGATGGAGGGTAGACAGATGCCACCCTCCACCCTTCTGTTTCAATCTATTGGTGGAGGGGTGCAAAGTGACTTTTTTTGTGACCATTTTGCCCTTATTGATTGTGGACAAACAACACATTTTTTTGTTTATTATTGAGTTCTTGAGCACCACCTCCTGTACCACCAAATCTCCACCAACACCATCGCCACTACCAAACCAACACTACAACCAACACAAACAAATAACCACCACGATACCACCGAATCACCAACACCAAATAAACTGAGGAAAAGTAACAAATTTCAGAAAAATTGACAAGAGAAATAGATCTCGGAAATAAAATCTCACAAATTTCATTCGTTTCCTCACCTTGACAAACATATGCCTAGAAATTGGAATACCTCAGATGAGCAAACCCTACTAGTAACTGAGAGGATATGGGAAGTTGGGAACCTAGAAATGAATGAGACTTTTTCCATGGACGCTGCTACCAGATCCAAGAAAAATAGAGAGATGTGGATGTTTTCTTGGGTGGTCGTCCATCTCTCTCTGTGTATCCATCTATTTTCCTATCGACCTGAATGTGTGTATTGATCTATTTTCCTATCGATCTCGAAGCACCACCACCGTTTTTCTGAAACCCAACATCAACACCTCCACCACAACACGCAACTCTCTTCTTCCCACTTTCGCGCCCCGTCCATATCTCCCCCTCTCATCTCATTCCTTGTCTCCTCTCGGCACCAGCGAATAAAAAAAAAAAAGAAGCAGGAGCCACGACAGTGGCAACGGAAGCAGGTAGCCCCGACGCCGGCTAGGTCCTTCGATGGTGGTTCTTCCCACATCGAGAGAGGGTGAGACGGCGAAGGAGAAGGGCAGATATTGGGTCCATAGGGACAGAGGAGAAGGGAGACCAAGAAGGGGGGGGGGGGGGAGAAGCATGTGGTGAAAACCCAATTAGGGTTTCATTGAAGACTGAAACAGAAATAAATACAAGAGTCTCAAACGGTCCAATTTGTGACCGTTCGATTATCTAGGCAACGGTTGGATAAACAAGAGGTGGAGGAGAATTCTAGAAAATGGTTCACAGAACCCTAATGACGTACTCTAAATTACATAAATGTCCTTGGCAGAGATTAACCAATCATAAACAGATCCTTCGGGCTTTGGTAAAGACATTGGGCTTCATGAAATGGGCTTCAAGACTTGGACTTATGTGTTTGGCTTCACTAATGGACTGATTGGTTTAATAGGTGGGGCGGTGAAGGAGACGGACGGTGATGGTACGATTTGAGTGACCATGCTCAGATTGTGGCGCCATTAGTTTTTAACTATCACATAGAACCAAAATGTATTTATCCGTAGTCCGACGGGTAAAATGTATTTAATCCATAGTGGAAAGGTGGAGAATATCTTTTACCCTTAACAATTCAGCAGACAATTACTCCATGGAGCCTCCACTCCACCAGATCCAGTTCCCCTTCCTACCGCAGCCACCACTCAGCTGTTGGAAAGTTCTCTCCATTCCTTGTTAAAGACGCCGACGATGATGGTGAGATTATCGCCTAGAGTTGCAGCCTCAGTACACGGTAATGTCCGCCCTCCATTCCTGCTTCCTATTTGCTCTTCTTTTACCACAAATAATTCGATTCATTCTCAGTCCCTTATTAACTGCCCTCCTCGAAATCAATCGGCATCAACATCTCCTCACCTAAACGATGCTATTAATCGGTTTGAATCAATGCTTCAAGTGCGAGCCCTTCCTTCCATCATCTTATTCAATCAACTCCTCACTTGTCTTGTTCGAACTAAACACTACTCCACCGCCCTCTCTTTGTTCTCCAAATTGGATTTGTTAGGATCCGAACAACACCACTACCACAACATTAGGCCTGATCTTGTCACACTCAGCATCGCCATCAACTGTTACTGCCGTCTGAATCGAGTTGCCGTTGGTTGCTCTCTGCTGGCTAGGATTCTCAAACAAGGCTATGAACCAGACGTCGTAACCTTTACTAGTCTCATCGATGGCCTTTGTCGCGGGGGTCGGGTAGATGCTGCCATTCAGCTCTTTGACGAATTGGTGTTGAAAGGCTATCATCTCAATTTAATAACTTGCAGTGCTGTTATCAATGGATTGTGCAAGGCCGGCAGAACAACTCAAGCTATTCGCCTCCTCAGAAGGTTGGAAACAACTCCAGGTTACGAGCCTGACATAGTGACTTACAATACTGTCATTGATGGCCTCTGCATAGACCGGCAGTTGGATGAGGCTTTCAATATCTTTTCAGAAATGATTTCCAAGGGCATTTCCCCAAATGTTGTTACATACACTACCCTCATTCTAGGAGTTTGCAACTTCGGACAGTGGAGCCAAGGCACCAGATTGCTATATGAAATGTTGGCCATGAATGTCTCGCCGGACATCAAGACGTTCACCATTATGATCGATGCCCTTTGCAAAAAAGGGAGGGTTAACGAATCTTGGCAAGTGGTTGCTTTCATGCTTAAAACAGGCAACTGGCCTGATATCATCACATATAGCTCTCTGATGGATGGATACTGTTTGCTAGGACAGGTTGGCAAGGCCAGAAAGTTACTTAATACTATTGTCACCAAGGGTTATATTCCTGACGTTGTCAGTTACAGTACTTTGATCAATGGGTACTGCAAGCACAAACAGATTGGTGAAGCTATGACTGTCTTTGAGGAAATGACTCGTAAGCAGGTCTACCCTGATAGAGTTACCTACAATACTCTTATTTGGGGCTGGTGTCAAGCTGGAAGAATTGAAGAAGCTCTTCATCTTCTTGGCAAGATGAAAGATCAAGGACTATCTCCCGATTCATTCGCCTACTCTCCTGTGTTAGACAGCTTTTGCAAAAATCAGCAACTTGATGAAGCCTTGACACTTTTGAAACAACTTGAAAACGAAGAATTGGAGCCTAATATTGTGATGTATAATGTGATTCTGGATGGTTTGTGCAAGCATGGAAGACTCATTGCTGCCCGGGAGCTCTTCTCGAACCTCTCTACCAAAGGACTGAAACCCAACATTCGAACATACAGTATCATGCTCCACGGGCTTTGCAAAGAAAGTCTATTGGATGAAGCAAATGATTGGCTAAGTAGAATGGAAGAAAATGGGTGCTTGCCAAATTTTTATTCGTATTCCATAGTTGCTGATGCGTACTTGAAGAATAGCGAGATCGTCAAGGCGGTTGAAGTTCTTGAGATGATGCGCAAGAGAGGAATTGTGGTTGGTACCAGCACAATCACGATTCTGTTCAATATACTGGATAGTGATGGATTAGACAAGACTTCCAATGAGGTGCTCAAGAACTTTTTGGGTATCACATCTGTTTCTTGAGTCATTGCAGTAGCTTGCTACATTAAACCCAACTGTTTTGTGACTAGGAAATACAAGGTCAGTAAAGCTCACGTCTAATTGAATGGTCTCCTCTCCTGTGAGCAAATTTATCAGTTTCTTATGCTTGGTCTTTGCATGCATGAATTTTAACAAGTTTTAATATGAAACTATAAATTATGGTAAACATTTGTGTATTCTGGTATTCAAAATGAAGTGAGGTTTTTTGGCTGAATTATCGTGTTGTACTTCTGTTAGAAAATTCTCTTACTATTACATTTACTTCTATTTTAAACGGATTCATTATGTTGTTGCCTTAGAGTTAAAGATCAAATCCTGCAAGAGGACGCACAGTTCTACTGTTTGTCGGTGGAAATGGATGCTTTCCAGTGACAATAACTTGCTTTTGTTTCTCCCTTTTTAATCTATACATGTACGTGAAATGAATACTTCAGCAGCCATTTTATCCGGCAGACTGGTATATACTGCCGCCTCCTTATCAGCAGTTCCCTGCTCAGCCTTATAATTCACCACCACCGCCCCACCTCCGCAACCACCTGCAGGAAGCCAGCAGCGACACCAAGGTGCACCATTTGGTCAACCACCTGCAGGAAACCAGCAGTATCAACAAGGTGCTCCATCTTGGCCATTGCAGCATGAACTGGTATTGTCAATCCTTCCCCCGAATGTTTTTTGTTAGGCTATAACTGTTCAGGAACTTGGTCCCCTTTATGTGCTCTCATGTTTCCTGAAAAGTTGATGGATAATGTAATAGACAAGCTCATTTTTTGCTATCTTGATGAATGCAATGGTAGTTCTTTACTTGATTTCTAAGGTCGCCCATGTAATTGTTAGCTAAAGATTCTTACATCCGTAAGTGAAGTGATTTGCTTAGGTATTGAAATATACTGCACATCTACTGCTGATGCAAGGAATGTTTGGCAAGCGTCTAGGGCCCATATTACTCTTGAGGGTGGAAGCTTTGTTTTATCAGCCATCAATTCTGCTGAAGGTACAGAAGATGATGACCTTACTCCAGATTCTGTTGGTAGTGCTGGAGCCATCAGGAGCACCTATATCTGCTGATCCAGGTAGGGTCTGTGTTTAAGATATGCTAGGCTTGAAGAAGTTATATCCTTAGATTTGATACGGATAATTCTTAAAAGAACACCTCATGATGTTGGAGTGCCTGCTGAAACATTGAAGCCTTTATAAAGTTATAGTTGTTACAGCGCCAGATTTTCAGATTTGTTTAGGTGGAATGTCACTGTCCTTTCGTAAGTCAGGAGGAGCCCTTTTTCATCTTACTACTACAGTAAGTGTCTATGCATTGTCGACATTCAACCATGGATGATATTAGAGAAATCTTCCGATTCATAGGCCCAAACAAGAGCGACGGTCAGCGGATCCTGAAAGAGAACTTGACTTTGTATGCATGAACCCATAGCACCTAACAGCTACATTTACATTGGAGGGTATAATGAATTTCGAGATATTGGGCTTGTTTGGATGAGAGGAAGTAGAGAGGAAAGGAAAAGTCAAAAATCCGGACAAAATCGGTCAAACCTCTCCAAACCACTAAATATCCGGAAATCCGCCTAAAATTCCGGAATTCCGGCCTAAAAATCCGGAAATCCGGATTCCAAGCCGGAAATCCGGATTTTTGGGTAAAATTCGGGATATTTTTTGGTAACTTCCGAGGGTATTAAGTTGATTTATGGCTTTTTTTAACAAAAAATTATGTTGGCTTAGTGGTAAAGTGTTTGAAATTTTTGCATTAGATCCTGAGTTCGAACCTTGGTATCGCAAAAAAATATGTTTTTTATCAATAATCTACAATAATCTATCGCATCCAAACACTACAGATTAAATGAGCTTTTAAGCTCAACCTCTCACTTATTTTAGCTCATCCAAACAGCCCCATTACTACTTGATACTGTTCATTAGAGGAAGTCCACGTTTTTTGCTTGAGAAGAATCCTCTCAAATTTAGGTAGACCGCATTTTTATTTTATTTTGCATGTGATCATGGCGCCTTTGATGCGTGCAGATCCTGAGGTTGTGATAGGTTAGCCGTTTTGTTGTTTGCTTTTTTTTTTTTTTTTTTGGTTATAGCTGCTTTAATTCTTGAATGCTAGTACTTAACTGCTACTGTTACTCTCTTTGGTCTTTCATCTGGGTGAGTAACTTATTCTGGATACCGGTTTCTTCTTTTCTCCTTTTAGTTATGAGTTATTTTTGACAGAAATGATTATTATGAAAACTAGTAATTGTTGTACGTTTGATACTTGAGTAGTACCTATACCCTTCCCAGCCACCACTAAGACATTCAGGAAGTATACCGCCAATGATACCCAGTAATTAATCTTTTGCTTGGTGTTTAGCTTTAGTTTCTTTATCGATCTGTGTTTTAGATGTAAATATCATATCACAGTATAATGAATAATCCTCAAAAACAAAATAGTGTGCCAGTGCCATGTAAGTAGTAATGTTCAGTCACATTTACTCGTGTGCAAACTGTATATTGAAGCCCAGTAAATCACACTATGATTCTGGTTGATTTTCTTTATACTCCATCAATCAAGAGGCCGGAATTCGTTGGTACAGCAATCGCTTGCGTGTTTATTGTATCTGTGGATATCCACGTCACTTTTATTTTTGACTTCTGAATCAGTCAGTTAATTGTTTATTACTAGATCCGCATGTCCCATCTTGACATTTGCAATCATTTTGTGATATCCGTATCATATGGAAACATCTTTTGTGTGTTGACCTAGGTACTTGTGGCTGTGCGAATTTTTTCATGTAGTTGCTTATGCTGGCACAAGCTGCAAATCCGAAGATTTAGTTTTGTCATTTGGCTAGCAATACAGGAGAGACTTACTAGTACCCACCCTTGACAGAGTGCAGCTATGGGGGATTGTGGCTTCAAATCTTTGTATTCTGTGTCAGGCAGCCTCAGAATCTCACTATCAAATATTTGTTGAATGCACATTCACAGGCCAGCTATGATCCTTCTTTGGTGTTAGCACTAACACAGCCAAATCATTAGGGATCAATGGATTCAATTGCTGTGCACAAATTGGGAACTCCCAACTACATGGAGAGAAATAGTAGAATCTTGAAGAAGAAAAAGCAAGGTGTGATCAGTGTCAGCTAGGAAAATTGCTATGGCTATTAGAGCTAGGGTGGCTGATCATCATATGCTGCTGCATGACCCGAATGTTATCCATACTGATGAGGCAAGGGACGTGTGTTTATATGGTGGTAAGCCTGTATGACCACCGACATTGGTCTCTGAGGGAGGGAGGGAGGGAGGGAGGATGCTTTGCTATATCAAGCCTGATTCAGCAGCCAGAGAAAAGATTACCCAAATCCTCCAGAGTCTGTTTCAAGGAACAAAAGAAGAAGACCTTACCACCTGATTATGATTTATGTTTCGTTGTTTGAGCTGCAGGAGTGGAAGTATAGACTCCTCATTGCTCTAAGGAAAAGGGGTAAAGCTTGCAGGAGTTTCGGTTTCAGGCTCCTCTGTCCTCGTCGTCGTTGTCGGGCTTTTAACTGCCGGTAGTTGTGATGAGTTGATGCTTTTTTTACCATCTCACTCAGCCGCCGTCAAAAAGCAGAAAGTCCAGGCGAGCAAACAAGTAGTTCTGATGGTAAGTTCTGGTTTATCAATCAGAAAAAAGCGACTGCTGGTAATATATCATGTGTGTCTATGAAGTGGCTTTGTTTCTTGTTAAGGGTGAAATGGGAATGTATGTGATCTGGAAATCTCTTGTATGTACTGCAGTCGTTTTATGAATCCCTCCTGCTGGATGACAGTATCGCTAAGTATCCCAAGGACAATCATGGCTTGACGCTCCTCCATCAGTTGGTTTTGTCTCCAAGATGAAAGAGCGCGTTTGAAATTTTTCTTATTTTAAAATTTTAACCCCCTGCAAGATGAAGTGTGATGTACTGCTGGGGTCTATTCTGCCTTGTTCCCTTACTGGGACTACTGTGTTTTATCCGTTTCAGTATTACTATTTTTTTTTTTGAAGCCAGTTTCAGTATTACTAGTTAACCCAACTGAAATATTCCCATATTACAAGATTTATTGTTTTTCTTTTTTTTATGAGTTGTTCAAAAAGAATTGAGCAAAAAGTTTTTGAGTTTGAACAACAGGCACTGGGTATTTAAGGGGGCACCAAAATCTCAGACACTGTGAGCAAGACTTTTGCTGCTTGTTTGGTCAGAAACTACAAGCCAGAGGGCAAATGCAATGTGGTACGTGGTTGCAACGTTGAAGATACATACAGCCACTTGATGCATGCTTGTGTGGAGAAAGATTCCCTGACTGATCTTTTATTAAAGTTGAAAAATTTACTGTAAAACTTGATCCCGCACAAAAAGTTTTCCACTTTATAACTGAACATATTTGAGGTAGTTAATCTCCTACCACCATCTTTTATACCTATTGCCCCAATTTTAACCTGGGCTTGTACACAAGTATAGGTCCCCCCATCAATTCACTATTCTGAATTCTGCTTGCTACTAGCAAACTCCAGTACCCTAGTCTAGTGCTGCGAATTCGGTTCGGTTCACCCGAGAACCGAACCGAAACCGGTAGTAAACGAACCGGATGAAGAGAGTCGAAACCGAACCGAAGACCCGACGAACCGGGCCGAACCGGACCCGGGGGATCTCCGGTTACGGTTCGGTTTCACTCATTTCCGGAACCGGGACAGGAACCGGAACCGGTGGAACCGGAACCGACCCGAAAACCGAACCCCAAACGTTTGGATTTTTGAAAAAACTAGCCGTTTCAATACATGACCGTTTGGGCTAAACGGTCAGTGACCGTTTCGCCAATTTTTTTTTTTTTTTCACCTTCCCTTCCCTTCCTTCAACACCTATAAATACCCAACCCATACTACAAATTTTTTCACACTTCCTCATCAAACTCTCTCAACATTTCTCACAATTATTCACTCAAAAATCATCCTACACTCTCCAAAATTCATTCTCCAATCTCCATATTCCTCAATCATCAATTCCAACATACACTCTCAAAAATTAAAATCACTCAAAAATTCTCATACACTCTCATCTTCAATATTCGACAAGCAAGAGCAACGCATCTTCAATCTTCGACGTTTCGCTTCACCTCCAAGAATTATTCTTGGAGTTTGTAAGTTTATTTTTTTGTTGTTTGCTATTTGATTGTGTTATTATTTGTTCTTTATTTGTAAAATTTTATTTTTTTCATCAAATTTCTATAAGAAAAAAATGGCTTCTTCTTCTCATGTAAATGTTGATGACCAAAACAACCAATACGTACCCGCAATCGACGACATGACTATTGATGATCAAATGGACATTTTATTTGGCGAAGGTGCCGCTAATGCTTTTGACGGTATAGAGGAAAATGATCCGAATTTAGGTAGTAATAAATGAACACGTAAGGTGGAAAAAACTAAAAAGAAGCCTCGTTTGGGAACATATGGATAAAATACCCGATGGCTTAGACGACAAAGGTAAACAAAAATTTAGGGCTAAATGCAAACATTGTCAAAAAAGTTTTGTATTGGATATAACCGGTGGATTAGGATCAATGAGAAAACATTTACAAAATTTACACGGACTTTTGAAAGATACACCCGCCGTAGGCGACGCGATGCTCCAAACCCAACTAGGATTCGACGCACACGGCAACGTAGTTACTTTTGTCTACGATGAAAATAGGGCAATAAAAGCATTATCTCATTATATCACCGCCACCGAAAAACCTCTAAATATGACCGACTACGGAGAGTGGGACACATTAGTACAAACTGGTTTTTGCCCGAGTTATAAGCATATTAGTAGACACACTATTAGGAAAAATATAATGGAAATATATAGTGAGAGGAAAGCGGAAATTATGCAAACATTTTTAAATTCTAATTTCATAGTTGCTTGCACTTCGGATATGTGGTCGGGTAGAAATAACAAAGGATATATTTGCGTCACCGCACACTACACTGACACAGATTGGATTTTACAAAAACGTGTTATTGCATTTCAAGAAGTTTCATATCCTCACAACGGTGTAAACATAGGAGAAGCCATAATCGATGTTTTTGAAGAGTGGGGTATTGATCAACGAATTACATCAATTACTTTTGACAATGCATCGTCATGTGATAGTGCGATAGATCATATTCAAACTTTGATACAAACACCATTTCACGAAGAAATTGAACATGTTCGTTGTGTATGTCACATTATCAATTTAATTGTACAAGATGGTTTGAAAAAACTAGATGAGTATTTTTCTCCTATTCGTGATGCTATTCTCTTTATTGCGTCTTCAAACAAAAGAACCAAACCTTTTGCGGAATATTGTGTTAAAATAGGCAAGAAAAAAAGAAGGTTTGGGGGAGATTGTAGGACTAGATGGAACTCGACTTATTTGATGTTGAAAAGTGTTGAAGGTTATGAGACCACAATCACACATTTTTTGAATGAAAATGGCAATCCCGTATCCGTTTCACATAATGATTGGAACGCCGCCAAGGTCTTAAGAGAGTTTCTTGAACCATTTTATGACGCAACTAATATTCTTTCGGGTGTTTATTATCCTACTACTAACAACGTTATTCCACATCTAATGTTTTTAACTATGGCTTTTAAAGAGTATGAGGAGAATGAAATTTTATACGACGCAATTAACGACATGGAAGACAAATTTCTCAAATATTTTGAAACGATCCCTATGATTTTTTGTTTGTCAAGTATTTTGGACCCAAGACAAAAAGATGCTTCCCTAGGTTTTATGCTAAACCAAATTTCGGAAAACATGACTACCGAATATAGAGATGTAGTGATATCACCAACTATTGAACAAGTTAAACAAGAACTTAATGTTATGTACGATAAATATCTTGCTAAATTTGGTGTTGCTGGTGCACAAACATCATCGAGCGATCCGAAGGGTAAGGGTAAGGGTAAGAGTAAGTATGCTATTGATTCTTTATTTAAGATTACACAAGCCACACCCACCGGGACGAGTTGCGTATCGGAATTATTGTTGTTTCTCAACCAACATTATTTCTTACATGTATCGGAGCAAGATATAGAAAATGTAGATATACTTGATTGGTGGAAAAATTATGAAAGAACTTATCCAATTGTTTCTAAAATGGCACATGATTTACTAACCCCTCCCGCTTCTACAGTCCTTTCCGAATCTACTTTTAGTGCAGGTAAACGAGTTTTGTCGGAGAAAAGATCGTGCATAACCTCGGAGATATTGGAGGTACTCATATGCTCGAAGGATTGGAGCGACGCCAACAAACGCACACAAGACCTTCACCTTTTGGACGTTTTGGTGACCGAACTTTACCAAGATTTGGGAATAGACCCGAACACTCCACTAGATGTAGACGAATTGCCAAAGACAAGGCGTTGAAAAATGAAGACTATTATTGGGTATTTTTGTTCATTTCAATAAGTTTGTATGTAAGTTAGAAAAAATGCAAATGATTGTTAGTTAAGTGGGTGCCAACCTAGTTGGAATGTACTTAAACTATAGTGATGCAATTTTTTCTAACATTTGATGTTTTAATCAATAATACAAGTTTAGTTGGTTTTTTTCAATATTTGTCAAGTTTTGATGTTTTTTTTCAATATTTGTCAATATTTGTCAAGTTTAAGTACATTAAATTTGTACATTAAAAAAAATCAAATATTAATTAAGAACATTAATGGAACCCTAACCCTAACCCTAGTTTTATTAATGAACCCTAACCCTAATTTTACTAATTAATACTACAACAATTACTATCACCACAAAAAAAAAAAAAATAATAATAAATAAATAAACCGACCGGTTCATAACCGGAACCGAACCGAAACCGAACCGGTGAACCAACCGGGTCCGGTTCACGATTCCGGTTCCGTTCCAGCCGAACAAAATTTCCCGGTTCCGGTTCAACCGAACCGAAACTCAAAGTCACCCCGTGTAACCGAACCGGAACCGACCGGTTTTGGCCACAACCGGTTCGGTTCCGGTTCGGTTGAACCGAAATCGCTCTACCCTAGTCTAGGAGTTGAAATATTTCAGCAGGCGACAAGACAATGTTCAAAAGACATTTCAGTGCAACTAGCACACACATAATGAAGTAAGAATACACGTGCATGCAAGAATAAGTCGACAGGTCTGCTGTTCCGCACCCAAGCAAGAAGAAACTACAACCTCGCTGAGAATATAAGCTCATAACCTGTAAATGGCTGCAAACGTATAATACTACCTCAAAAGAGCAGTCACGATACCGAACGATAAGATACGAGAAAAATCATTCAAAAGGATCTAGCTATTAACTGGCCTCCAAACCACAAGTCACTAGCCATCATCATAAGATAAAATCCCAAAAGAACATCAAAATAGTCATAAATAAACATCTCTCATCAACATTCTTCCTGTGCAATATAGCCTCTAAGACACCACCATACTACCACCAAATTCCATCCTTCTGGACCACAAAATTAAGAATATCCCCTCAGCTACAAAATCCACCTACTTTGCTGAGTGCTTGGCCTTGGAATGAGATTGTAGGGCAGTCTCAGAGTTGAATGTCCTGCAAAAAAGCCACACACACAAAACATCAGCATGCAAATTAGATACAATGAGAGAGAGAGGACAAAGATGAGAATGAACATACTTGCTACAGCTGCCACAAGTAACTTTGCCATCAGACTTTGGGGTCTTGTCCTTGGTGTTGCTGGTAGCAGGAGTTTTCCCAGCAGTCTTCTTAGAGGGATGAGGCTTTGCAGTGTGAGCACCACTCTTCTTCCCATCTGTTTGCACACAAAACAACCACACAGCCAAGATAAAAAATTCTCCAATTTACCCAACAAGCGGAGTGGCGGCTGCGCTAGAGGGATGAGATTTGAAGATTACTTGCTAAAAGGCCCCTATTTTTAATGCAACTCAATGATTTAATTCCACATCTGGGATGAGGGTTGTATGCAACAGTTTGAACATTACTTGATGCATTTTGACATGAATAATGCGAGTAATACCTGCAAGCTGTCTGATTGTGTGTCGCAAATCGGGGAGAATATCATTCAGTTTGTCGATGTTTATCTTCGACTTCTGTTTTCCATTCCCTTTCTGTCTTGACTTCACATTTATGGGTACACCAAGTCGGATACATTTACGTGCCCTTGGCATTATGACAGTAATTGTTCTTGGGTGTACTCCAAATTTCGCGGCTACTTCGGCTACTTTGCCACGGCTTACAACCATGTTTGTACTGTTCAATAGCAAAAATTGCAGAATTTGTTCTCTCTCATCAGCAGTTAACTGTTTCTTACCAGCAATTGAAGTTACTCCAACTTTAATTCTTCTTATGTTCATGTTTGTACTGTTCACTAGCAAAAAATACAGTATGTGTTCTCTCTCATAACCATTTAACTGTTTCTTACCTGCAATTGCCATTACTCCAATTTTACTTCTTCTTGTGTTGGTTGTTGCAGGGCATTGATGAAGATGGAGCTGCTCCTGCTCCTGCTGGTGATAGAGATGTTGATGATGATGGTGATGCTTGTAAATCTGCCACTCTGTTTTGTTATAAATGTAATGGGTTTTCTTGTTGTTGTTGTTGTTGTTGTTGTTGTTGTTGTTGTTGTTGTTGTTGTTGTTGTTGTTGTTGTTGTTGTTGTTGTTGTTGTTCTTCATCAGTTGTTGATGAAGAACAGTTAGTGTATGTATCTACTCTTGTGTTTGTAATGTGGATTATATAAGGGGGACTGAAAAGACCCATATTTTGGCTCCATAGTTCAAATATTTTGTTTATGCTTTTGGTGTTAACATTTAGAAGGGAATCCAATTTTTCACTAAGTGGACCCTCCAAAAGTATTTATCCAGTGGCATTTTTAGCTGTGTTCACACTAGTTTTCAGTACTTGCAAGGGTAACATTGTAAAAGGCACAGGTTTCTTAATACCTGTGCCAAGTTTCTCTCTCGTATTCCATAGGAAACAGAAGTAGTAGATGGTTTGTTTCGCCATAAAGTTCTCACTTGACTTTACGGATGTCACTTTGATCGACAAATTTAGTTAATGTTTTGATACAAAAAATTGTTAATTTTTTTTAACACATTTTTGTATGATATCATTAACTAAATTAGTCGGTCAAAGTGAACTACTGAGCAGTGCACTGAAAAGATAAACAGAGACAGTAGAAATTATTCAAACTATAGTTTTTTAAATATGCCACCCTATGCAGCTAGGGTGATAGCTCAAGTGGTAAAGCGGTGGAAGCCCCTGCATGAGATTTCGGGTTCAAACAAAAACCATTTCTCAAAAAATAATATGTCACCCTACCACCGTGTAGATTACTTATATGAGCGTAAGTTTTTTAGATAAAAAGAATAAAAACATTGTATCTATTCAGCAGACAATCAGAGCATCTCCTACGGACGGACTAAGTCCCCGCCTCGGACCAAATTTGGTCCAAAACACAGAAAAGGGTGCTCCAACGGTGGACCAATTATTGGACTAAAATTGGTCTAGCAGGAATAGGAGGACCAATTTGAAGAATGTACTGTTCACTGGACCAAATATTAAAGAAACTTGATTTATTCATTTGTGTTGAGTTTTGTTGTACTAGCAAACCATCCGTGCATCACACGGAAAAATCTATACGAAAGAGATAAAGACATGAGTTAAGTGGCAATCACTTTATGATTTATCATACATGAAGTGAAGCACTATATGAGTTATCTTGCATGAAGTATGATAAATCTTACATAAAGAACATGACTGAATAAACATATTTGAAACTATAAAAATGGACTACTGGAGAGACTAACCGAAAAAATGCTATTAAAAACACAATAATGTCCAAAAATATAAGTACGCATTCACGAAAAATAAAATCTAATAAACACAAAAAATCTTAAATATCAGTTCAAAGAAATTGTCGATCAATTTTTTTATCAGAGATGAAGGAATTGTTACTTGTAGTGCCACTATTGGCCACCAGTTGTCAAAAGTTGTAAGCTGTTAGCTTCTTTGTTCATCATTTGCACGGATTTTTTCTTTAAATAAAATTCTTGGTCTGTTTCTTCTCTTTCTTCCAGTTTTGACTTTCTCGTCCGTAGCCATGTCACTCTGACCCGGTGATATGGATAGCAAAACGATGCAATTTTTCGATAATTTTTCATGGTGTCGTAGAGTAAAGTTTACTGTACAACACCATAAAAATTTACCAAAAAATGACATGGTATTGCCAATCCAATCAACGGGTGAAAGCGAACTGATAAATAGTGACAAAAGTCAAATCTGGAAGAAAGAGAAGAAACAGAGGAAGTATATACTATTAATATGTACTCCACTCGAAAATAAATTATAATATATATATATATTTGAAATGTATTATATAATATATATATATATATATGTGTATATACTTATTTAGTTTTTCTCCTAGTGTAGATATATTAATGAAAATTTAATGCCCCAGTGTTGTACTCTTAGCTCCAGTGTTCGTGGCAATTAGTTATGCTTCAACATGATTATCTTACCCAAGTTCAATTTGAAATGATCTGACTTTTTCTTGCCAGGTAAATGATATGATAGAGTAAAAAAAAAAAAAAATCAGTTCGTTTTGTTGCCCATTCAATTAACTCAAAATAATCTTCAAAATAATATTATCTTACACTCTATGGCCTTACATGCAAGGAAAAGATAATTCAAATTGAAATAGCACCAAGTAATTTAAAAGTTTTTTTAGTGACATCTTAGAAATATCTCTGCATGCCTAAACATGTACCATGAAGGCAGCTAGGGTGGTAGCTCAAGTGATAGAGCGTTGAAAAGCCCTGGATGAAGTTCCGGGTTCAAATTCGGTTGACAAAAAAAATAATTCCTGATGAAGAATCAAATGTACGGAATCAAAATATTATGAAATAGATAAAGTATCAAATTACTAAAATGTAAATTATTTGTTCAGATTTTCGTAATGAAGAAGATATTACTTACCTAAAGAAATTTAAAAAGAAAGCATATATGAACTTAGTACAAAATTATAAAACATTAATTTACTTCTACCATGTACAAACAAAGTCACTTGTAGTTTTTTTAAGGCAAAAACACACTTATGGTTTTAATTTCATTATTAATTTTTTTTTAAAAATTAATTTCATTATTCCAGCTATCACGATTTTTTTTGAGAAGTGCTATTATGATATCACTATAGTTTAATTTAACTGTTGTAGCGCGAAATTTTCAATTCTTACGTGTGACAATATTGTCTTCAATACTGTCTTCAATACCAAGTCTCATTACCAACTTTAAATTTGAAAATGTAGCTGTTTTCCAAACGGTAAAAACAATATGAAAAATGCTTTAAAAAAGTTATACCGGAAGCTTAGTTTAACATAGTAAACATCTACTCTAAGTTAGGTCTTGCTTTTTTTACTTAAATTAAGACATCCTTTTATCTATTTTACAAAAAAAATAAAATAAAAAAAAATTGTTGTTTACTTTGGCCCTATTAAATAAGGGGTAAAAGACATTTTCCACCCTCCGTTTATGGACAAAAGACATTTTGCTCCCTAATTTATGGAAAAAGACATTTTGCACCCCTGCCAGAGTTAAAAACTAACATTACACCAACGGAGGTGTAAGAAGACATAATTACCCCTAAATTTGATTATATTACCCAATTATAAATATCATTTCAACCTCACTGCCTACCCTAACAACCTTATCTTTCTTCTCTCTTCCGCCTCTCTTCTTCAACTCCCCTCTTCTCCAACCGCCCCAACACAAACAACCTAATGGGTTTTCTCCCAATTTGAAGAAGAGAGAGAGATATGGGAGATGGCAGTTGAAGTAGGAGGAGTAGTAGTGAGAAAGAAGTAAAATACTTGAAGAAGTTGAGAGAAAAGAACAAAAGGTTGGTGTGAAATTGGGGGATACATTACATCAACCTGGCTCTCTGTTTCTTTATCAGTTTTTGTGGAAGATGAACAAATTTGGTTGGTTTGTGAAACTCACTCTCTCTGTTTCATCAATCAACAGAGCGTTAAACCGACGTTCCAACCCACAATAGCCCCCTGTTAATTAGGGAAAAACTATTCATCAAAATTGATTTGAGTTCTCATCTCCATGACGACAGCAGAACAAACTCAGTGAGTACTCTCCTCCATCCCTCTGTCTTTATCTCCCCGTCGGACCACCAGGACCCAGCCGGAGCCACTGCCTGCAAAGCCGGCAGCGACCCAAGCCGAGAATTGGAGTTTGGCGGCCCCAGTTTTGGGTAAGACTGGTTCCGACGCCAGATCGGGGAGTTCTGGGGTTGGCTACATACGAAATTCTTCATTTCTCTCTCTCTGTCACGGATGTGGGAGAAGGCCATCGATGTGTTGGATCTCTTGGATTCATTTGGATCTCGATCTGTTCTTTTTCTTGACCGATCTGGTTTGATTTGGGTTTTGGGTATTTCGTCGATTTTGGTTTGATCCGACCTATCTGTTCACCAATCTCACAATTTGGTGGTGTTTGGTCTGTGTTCAGGAGCTGTTAATGCTTGATAGGGCCGGAAACAATGGTGGAGGAGGTGGCGGAGTTCACGTTTTTGGGTGGAGGCGTTGGTGGTAGCAGGGTGGAGAAGGGGGCTTTTGTTGTCTGAGACAATTTGGTGGTGTTTTGGTCAGTTTTTGATGTAGGTTTACAAGCTTTGATTTGGAGTTACAACTTTGAAGATTTGAGAAAAGTGGGTTGCGGTGGTGGTGGTACTAGTGGGTTCTTGGTGTTCATGTTATTGGGATTATTTGTTTCTTGTTGTTGTTGTTATTGTTGGTGTTATTTGTTCTTGGTGGTGGAGGTGATTCGGTGGTCGTAGTAGTGCTTATTTGTTTGTTTGTTGTTGTTGTGATGGTAGTGGTGTTGGTGTTGGTGTTGGTGGTGGGGATTTGGTGGTGTTTGTGGTGGAGATTTGGTGGTAGTGGAGGTGTTGCGCAAGAACACAAGAACATTAAGAACGTGATGAATTCAACAATGCACCAAAAAAGATTTATTTGTCCACAATCAATAAGGGTAATATGGTCACAAAAAAGTCAGTTTGCACCCCTCTACTAACGGATTGTAACAGAAGGGTGGTATCTGTCCAAGCTCCATCCGTTAACAGGGGTGCAAAATGTCTTTTTCCATAAATGAGGGGACAAAATGTCTTTTGCCCATAATCGGAGGGTGCAAAATGTCTTTTACCCTTAAATAAGTTGAAGTTAGAAAAACCTAACTATTTTTAGTCTTATAAAAATATAAAATAGTTATTTAAACAAAGTTATGTGGAAAAAGAGTAAAATAAAACATCTTTTATAACTTAAAAGAAGTAAAAAGTCGCATAAAATTAGGAAAAGAAACGGAGCTTAGGCTGCATTTTTTTAACAACATTTGTGTATCTTTTTTTCCTCTAAGAAACTATTAAAAGAATGTTGTTTACTTTTAATGCAGTAAGAAGTATAAAAATGTTGCGTACTTTTCTATTTTATCTCTTACAAAATACTACCTCCAGTTGTTCTGAATCTTCAAATTGACGCGGTGATTTAGTTAGGAAAATGAAGATATCTAAAAAAAAATACCTGAGATATTTCTGTGTAGTTAGTTTACAAAAGTTGACGTGTGGAAACAATAGAGTCCAAACAAATTGTACTTTAAGATAGACATATAATTTTTGAACGAACGACTCATTTTATAGGCAACAGTCTAATTTATTTCTCTTGAAGTTCACTTGAAAGTCAAAATTAATTGCGAACTACCAATTTTTTTCAAATACAGACTCAAACTTTTAATTTTGAGTCTTGAATCTATTTATGCCGTCTCCAATGTACCCATCTTTTCATGCGAAAAAAAGTTTTGATTACCAAGATTGAACTCAACGAACGAATTCTTTAAAGGACAAATAGACATAACTGAGTAAATAATAGCCATTCAGAAAAAGATATAAATCGAATATAGTAACTAAACTTGGTTATCAAAGAATGAGCCGTATATATTTTTAACCCATCTCAATGACAATGGACTTCAGACTCCATTCTATGTCTACGTACTGAGTTTATGCAACTAAACAAAATTTTTGAAACCGATAAATAATAGTTGCTTGCAGCAAGATTCAAGACTCGTAATGGTGCATAAATTAAGGAGATGAAGAGAGATTGAGATTATATAAACTTATCACTAATATGTTATTAGATATCTATAAATAGATTGTTAAAATGTACGTTTGCACCCAAAAACCGTATTTTGAAATCTTGGGATGCCAGTCTCTAAGCTATTCTATACAGAAAATGCTTCGGCCAAAGCAAAGCGTGGTACGGAAAGTTAGAGGGATATTACTATAGAACTCCATGTCTGTAAATATAATGAAATAAACTTCAACACTATATAAGAACACCAAAATTAGGCTAAAAAAACCCCAAATCTCGACCGCAGAAAAAATCCACTCTCTCATAGTTTCAACCATCGCAGATGGGTCTGAGAACATGCAAGGTGCTCCGTCGCAACTGAAAATGGAGTAAGGAATATAAGATTAAGAAATTGCATACTCAAAGTGAGAGGGACAAATAAATGAGATTGAGATACATATGGACCATAATTTAGCATGAATTCTACATGTACTCGTCGTCAATCGATTTCACCCGCCTATGAGATTGAGGTTGAGCAAGAGCTGGCATCAATCAAGCTAGCAAAAAAAAAAGCGCCGTGAAGAGAACGATAGAAAAATATTTTCCACAATTTCAATTCCTTGTGGAGCATATGAGTAAAAGAGAAAAGCGGAGTTGGATTAGCAGAAGGAAAGTAAAATTGTATAGCCAGGAGGAAACGAAAAATAATTCAATAAAGCATACCTGATTCCTATATGCTCTATCGCATCTATATATAGTGCGCCTTAATAAAATTTGAATTGATATATAATGGATATACATCTTATCGGCTCATCTTTAAACCAATAGTTCGAACTGATTATGTCAACGAAAACAGTTCGAACTGATTGTTTTCAAATGGTTTCAAAATCGATTGTTTATCTAAAAATGAAAAAATAAAATATAACATTCAGCAACATTTAAAATCTTAACGCAGCTGTTTTTTAATAGATAATGCAGCAGAAAAGTTTTTTTCCTTACGCAACCCCTTCTCTAACAATTGTACAAAATAACAGATTGTCCCATTTATTGATTTGAGTTTATCTTTATACATTTTGTTAAATTAAGATTTTTTGGATATTAACCAAACAAAAGATTTTTCAAATCTTAATGCAGCCTTTTTTTGAATTGACATTTTTTTAAACTAAACAGAACAGCATATTTTTCAAAGCTTAATGCGGCGTTCTGTTTTGAATTCATAACCCAGCCGTCATTTTTTTGAATTGATTGATTCATTTAGAAAGTGAGTAAAGAATAGGGGAGTGAGATATGGAAATTTTTGCAAACGTTCGTTCTGCTATTATATATATAGATTAAGACACTGCTTTTTTTACCTAAAATTAGGTGACTTTTAACATTTTTTTAGGTTATAAAAGAAGTTCTAATTTACTCATTTTCGTTTCAAGTTATGTTATGTAACTTTTTTAACTTTTAATAAGACTAAGGTCCTGCTTTCTTTACCTAATTTAGGGACTTTTTAGTTCTATTTAGAAAAAGATCAAAAAGTTGTTTATTTTGACGTTGTTAAATTTTCTAAAAAGTTGTAGGTAATTTGTTTTAGAAAAAGGTTGTTTACTTATGTTCTACTTTAGATCCTAAAAAGTAGATTTAAGGAGTAAAAAGTAAGAAAAGTTGAAGTTAGAAAAAACTAACATTTTTTAGTCTTGTAAAAAGGTAAAAAAGTTACATAACATAAATTGTAACGAAAATGAGTAAATTAGAACTTTTTTTACGACCTAAAAAAAGGTTAAAAGTCACATAATTTTAGGTAAAGAAGTTTTTTCCAACTTCAACTTTTGTTACTTTTTACTCCTTAAATTTACTTTTTAGGAGCTAAAATAGAACATAAGTAAACAACATTTTTCTAAAAAAAAGTTACCTACAACTTTTTAAAAAATTTAGCAAAGTCAAAGTAAGCAATTTTGTTATCTTTTTCTAAAAAGAACTAAAAAGTACTTATATTAGGTAAAGAAAGCAGGGCCTAAAACAATATTTAATAAATATTAAGCAGAAAAATACTAATTTTATTATGTTTAATTGTATAATTTTGTTTTACGCTCTTAATTAAATAAAGTGGATCGAATATTATGTCATTTGACTTTCTAATTTTTTTTATCATTAATATGTTTTTAACTATTTCACCGGCATTGTTTTTTGTTTTAAATATTTTGGTGTAAATTTAATGTATAATATAGTTGTTCGATGGTAAACAACTGAAACTAATAAAATTATTTGCAAAAAAAAAAGAAAAATCTAATAAAATATTAGTGGATGAGCAAATTTGGTTCTCATTGTTAAAACAAAAACTGAAAAGTGAAGGACCAAACTTTGATCCAAAAGTACAAATATTTGCTGCCGTGCTTACTTCATGAAACCTCCACTTCGCTTGCTACAGAGGGTGAAAGTAGATCCAATTTCACCTAAATCCACCAGATCCAGTTCCCCTTCTAGCGCAGCCACCACTCCGCTTGTTGGGAAGTTATCTTCCTTCCTTGTTAAATATGCCGACAATGAGATTATGGTGTAGAGTTGCAGCTTCAGTAAATGGTAACATCCGCCCTCTATTTCTTTCTTCCTCCTATTTGCTCTTCTTCTTTTACCACAAATTCTACTATTAATTCGATTCATTCTCAACCCGTAATTAACTGCCCTCCCCGAAATCAATCGTCATCATCATCTCCTCACCTCCTAAATGATGCCATGAATCGGTTTGAATCGATGCTACAAATGCGACCCGTTCCTTCCATCATCCTATTCAATCAACTCCTCACCTCTCTCGTTCGAACTAACCACTTTTCCACCGCTCTCTCTTTGTTTTCCAAGTTAGATGTTTTAGGAGCCGAACAACACTATCGCAAGATTAGGCCTGATCTTTACACACTCAGCATAGCCATCAATTGTTTCTGCCGTCTGAATCGAGTTGCCTTTGGTTGCTCTATGCTGGGCAGGATTCTCAAACTAGGTTATGAACCAAGAGTGGTAACCTTTACTACTCTTATCGATGGTCCTTGTCGCGGTGGTCGGGTAGACAACGCCATTCAGCTCTTTGACGAATTAGTCCTCAAAGGCTATCATCTCAATTTGATAGCCTCTGCATAGACCAGCACTTGGATGAAGCTTTCAACATCTTTTATGAAATGATTGCCAATGATATTCCTCCAAATGTTGTTACTTACACATCCCTCATTATGGGAGTTTGCAACTTCGGACAGTGGAGCCAAGGTACCAGATTGCTATATGAAATGTTGGCCATGAATGTCTCGCCCAACGTCCAGACGTTCACCATTATGGTCGATGTTGGATATAGTTGAAGCTCTTGAGCTCAAGTGTGAGCTCAACTTGAGCTCTTGCGCTAAACTGTGAATGAGCAAATTGTCGCGTTGAGATGATGCTCTTTCGGCTATAGTATTCGGTGGAGAAACGGTGTTAATTAATAAACACACGCGCGCGCACCGCTTTGTAGCGGGTTTGGGTCGTGGGTCGACCCATATGTAATATGGTGTTTTTAATTAATAAAACATGTGTTTTATTTCTCCAAGACAACTATCGTGCCCTAAGAACGTGAGAAGAGGAGATAGACGTGTGTGTACGTGGGTTGTGGCTTCAGCCACGTTCTTCTTCTCTTCTCTATATAGAACGAGCGTCGCTTCTCCATTCAACACATACGCATATGCGTCTCTCACTCTCAATCTCATTGTTCTCTCTCGATTAAACTGTTCTCATCCGTTGTTTCGTCCGGGCAATCAAGGGTTCGTGCTACACCAGCTGATTGCGACAAGAGGAGTCCTGGGAGGCGATTGTTCCGATCAAAACCGATAGCACCGGGGAGCAAAACGCTTTAAGGAAAGCGTTCGTCAACGCGATCCTCTTCATCAATCTGTTCTTCAGTTTCGTTGGTGACAGGTTCTTGATTTATTGTTTGTTTACTGTTTTTGCAGATTATATTTCCTAACAATCTTAAAGCGTTTTCATTTTTTGAAATATTAATCTGCATCCAAGTTTCTAACAGTTGTTGTCTATTTTTGATTGATGAATTCTCTGTTCTATAAGATCTGAATTTCGTTCAGCATGTTTGTCCAGGTTAATTGGTTATTTTTAACCTCAATCTTGTTTGTTTAGATCATATTATTCTGTTTGTTAGAAACCTGTGTTAAATTGCTTCAAGTTTATTCTGTACCTTTCCTGGTGTCTCTGTCAATTCTTCATAAGCTTTCTTGTGTTGTTTTGACTGTTTTGACTTATGTACATATCATCACTTGCTTGTCATAGGTGGTTACTTTTTAATCTTTCTGTATGTTTAGTAACTTATCAACTAGTAGTTTATAGTTGAAGCTTTGTTTTGTTCATGTCTCTTTTGGATATTTATGCTTGTGAGTTGTTCTGGTCTTGTACAAGTTTGTCCTATGTAGCAGTTGTTGTTAGTTCAGTAGTAGCCTCAATTCATTAAGTTCTGGATTGTTTTACTTCTGATTAATTGTTTAACTTAATTGTCTGTTTACTCGTGTGAATGTTACTGAAACTGCAATCTGGAAATTTGTAACTTGTTTTCTGTATGTTTTCTGAATTTTTTTGGCCCAGTACATCTTCTCAGTGTGTTCTAATGTTTGCAAAATCTCATTGTTCAGTTTAATATACTGTTGTAGCCTTGTAGGTTTGTGACAAATTTCCTGAACATTTAATACCACTATAGTTTCATGCTTGTCTGGTCTCTTATCAAGTTGCACTGGTTTCCAATTTATTTAAGTTCACTTGTTAGTTAAATTTTGTCCTCTCATGCTGGTTCTAAACTAGTACTGGTAGTTGATTTTCTATTGCAACTTTCTTTCTTCATGATTAACTTCTTTTTTGAATTATCTTGGTTAACATGCTCTGTAGGTGGTTCATCTTATAAACTAATCAAGTTATGTTACCATCAGTTTGATACCCTTCTATTGTTAGTGTAATATGTTATCATACTAGTTTCATGCCTTAGTATTATTTTACTTGTTGCACATGTAATCTGCTTCAAGTCAGCAGATTGTTTATTTCTATATGTTCCTTGCTTCAGTTTATTTAATAACCGTGCCTTAGACAGTTTCGACTATCATTGCGCAACTTCCGAGCAAGGCTCAAAAATTTAGTTGCGATCCTTTTCGTATTATACTAGCTTGTATCTAGTTTACGAGAATACCGTTTCTCGTCTCTTATCCATCTCTTATTTTGGTGACAGTTCGAGATGTCTTCGGGAATTGATACTCCTTTGATTCCGGGCACCCAAGAGGCTAGTTTCTCGTTGACTGAGAGTATCCCGGCATTTGTTGCCTCGAGTGGATCTCAAACCATGGGCTCTACTACCTTGGCTGGTACACCATTTGTTGGTGTGTCAAGCGGTTCTCAGGGGCCGACTCCGAGTCTCTCAGCGGGATTCTCTGGTGTAAGTCTGTCGTCATCCATCGGGGTCTCCTCCGCATTTGGATTTGCGCCAAGTTCTTTTGGAATGCGTGCACCTGCGCCTGGTTTGATGACCTCAAACAGGCTTGGAGCTCAATCTGCTGTAGCGGGATTCAGTCAGGTCTACAGTACTAGTGATCAAGTCACACCATTTGTTGGTAACCCGATAATGGGATCGGGTCAAGGGCGTCCAGGTTTCGTCGAGAAGCCTGAGAAGTTCGCCGGTAAGGACTTCAAGTTGTGGCAACAGAAGATGAAGTTCTACTTGACCACACTGTACTTGGATAGGTTCCTGAAAGAATCCAAGCCCGAGTTATCAGAGGATGCTGATTTTCAGCAGGTTGCGGCTGTAGATGCTTGGAAGCAGTCTGACTACCTGTGTCGCAACTTCATCATGAACAGCTTGGAGGATGCACTCTATAGTGTATATGCTCACATAGAGACGTCCAAGGATCTCGGGGAGGCTCTGGACAAGAAGTACAGAGTCGAGGATGGTGGACACCAGCAGTTCATCGCAACAAGGTTCCTCCATTATCAGATGGTGGACAATAAGTCTGTGATGGAGCAGGTTCATGAACTCCAAGTCTTGCTGCATGAGATGCATCAAGAGGGCTTGACCATGAGTGAATCATTCAAAGTGGCATGCATCCGGGATAAGTTGCCAGCTTCTTGGAGTGGGTTCAAGGAACACATCTTGTACAAGAAGAGACCACTGACACTTGATGCACTCATCCAGAGGATTCGCCTCAAGGAGGATACTCTTAAGGATCAGAACACTCTCTACAGAGAGACCCATGGGAAAGCGAAGGCTCATGTGGTGGAGGACATCTCTTATCGTCGGAAGGCCTCTAAAGGGGGTAGTTCCAATGCACCCAAGAAGCATGATGGAAAACTGTCGGCTAAGGGAGGAATTGGGAAGAAGTTCCCAGGAAAATGCTATAACTGCAAAGCAAAAGGTCATCGCTCAGTGGACTGTCCCAAGAAAGGGAAGGCTGTAAATGGTGGCAAGAAGAATCAGGCTAACTTGTCTGAGGTGGACGACCTAGTCCACGATGTCGGAGACATGAACCTCTCAGCTGTGGTCTCCGAGGTGAATCTCGTTGGCAGCAATCCGAGGGAGTGGTGGATTGACACTGGAGCTACTCGCCATGTTTGCTGTGATAAACGGATGTTCACCGAGTATAAGGAAGCCAATGATGGAGAAATTATCTTCATGGGCAATTCCGCAACTGCCAAAGTTAGTGGCAAGGGAAAGGTTGTGCTGAAGCTGACTTCGGGACGTCCGTTGACCCTCAACAATGTACTCCATGTACCTGATATCCGCAAGAACTTAGTGTCTGGAACTCTTCTCACAAAGAATGGGTTTAGACTTGTCTTTGAGTCGGAGAGGTTCACTTTGATCAAAAGTGGGGTGTATGTTGGTAGGGGGTATCTTAGTGGGGGGTTGTTCAAAATGAATGTTGCAACTGTGTACCCTCCAAATGTTAATGAAAAAGCTTCTACTTCTGCTTACTTGATTGAGTCTTCTAGCATTTGGCATGGTAGATTGGGCCACGTAAATTTCAATTCAATTCGGAAATTGATGCAAATTGGTCATCTACCTAAATCGAAAATAGACTCAACTCATAAGTGTGAAGCCTGTGTAGAAGCTAAATTAACTAAACAACCTTTCCATAATGTCACTAGAAGTACCACTCCTCTTGAGTTGATACATTCGGATCTTTGTGATTTGAAAGTTGTTCAAACAAGATCGGGTTATAAGTACTTTGTCACTTTTATAGATGATTGCACTAAGTATGGCTATGTATATCTATTACGAAGTAAGGATGAAGCCATAAGTGCATTCATGAACTATAAAAGTGAGGTTGAAAATCAACTTGGAAAGAAGATTAAGTCACTAAGGAGTGACAGGGGTGGTGAATATGAATCACCATTTGAACAAGTGTGTTCAGAAAATGGGATTGTTCACCAAACAACGGCTCCTTATTCGCCACAACAAAATGGTGTTGCCGAGCGAAAGAATAGGACGCTGAAGGAAATGATGAATGCTATGCTCCTAAGTTCTGGGTTGCCCCAGAACATGTGGGGGGAAGCAATCTTATCTACGAACCACGTTCTAAATAGAATTCCTCGAAAGAAGATTGATAAGACTCCATATGAGTTATGGAAAGGGCATTCACCTACTTATAAATTCTTTCGAGTGTGGGGGTGTCTTGCAAAGGTATTGGTACCACCTCCGAAAAAAGTTCGCATAGGACCAAAAACAGTGGACTGTGTGTTCATTGGATATGCGCATGACAGTAGTGCGTATCGGTTTTTGGTTCACAAGTCAGATATTCCTGACATACATGAGAACACTGTAATGGAAGCTAGAACTGCTTCATTCTTTGAAGATGTGTTTCCATGTAAGGAAAGGGAATCGGAGTACTCTTCCAAAAGGGTACGTGATCCACAAATTGAGGAAACTCCTATAGAGGACGAACCTCGACGTGGGAAAAGGGCTAGAATTGCTAGAACTTTTGGTCCTGATTTCATAACCCTGGTGATGGATGATGAACCAAAGACGTATAAGCAAGCGGTCTCTAGTCCTGAAGCTCCTTATTGGAAGGAAGCAATTAACAGTGAAATTGATTCCATTATGCAAAACCACACTTGGGAAGTGGTGGATCTTCCTCCTGGTTGTAAACCACTTGGGTGCAAGTGGATTTTCAAGAGGAAGTTGAAAGCTGATGGATCAATTGATAAGTACAAAGCTCGGCTGGTGGCTAAGGGTTTCAGGCAACATGAAGGGATCGATTTCTTCGATACCTATTCGCCGGTGACACGAATAACCTCAATACGAGTGTTAATAGCTGTGGCGGCTTTGTTCGACCTCGAGATTCACCAAATGGACGTTAAAACGGCGTTCTGAATGGTGAACTGAACGAGGAAATCTATATGGAACAACCCGAAGGGTTTGTCGTCCCAGGACAAGAGGCCAAAGTTTGTCGACTTGTTAAATCTTTGTATAGTTTAAAACAAGCTCCGAAACAATGGCATGAGAAATTTGATAGAACCATGATGTCAGGGGGTTTTAACATCAATGAGTGTGATAAATGTGTCTACATTAAGAACACTCATGAAGGCTATGTAGTAGTCTGTTTGTATGTCGATGACTTGCTTATTTTGGGAAGCAATAAGAAGACCATTGACGATACAAAGAAGATGTTAGCGAAGAACTTTGACATGAAAGACATGGGTCTAGCTGATGTGATTTTAGGAATTAAGATTTCTAAAACACAAGAAGGGTATGCTTTATCTCAATCACACTATATTGAGAAAGTTCTCAATAAGTTTGATAAAGATAAAGGAAAACCGGTAAAAACTCCAGTTGATGTAAGTCTGCATCTTACCAAAAATACTGGAGAAGGGATCAACCAACTAGAGTATGCTGAAGTAGTTGGTAGCCTATTGTACATTACGAATTGTACAAGACCAGATATTGCTCAGGCAGTTAGCAAGCTAAGCCGGTTTACGAGCAATCCTGGTGTAGACCACTGGAAGGCAGCGGTAAGGGTTCTGAAATATTTAAGATATTCTCAGAATCTTGGATTACACTATACCAAATACCCGGCGGTATTAGAAGGTTATAGTGATGCCAACTGGATTTCTGACACGAAGGACTCGAAATCCACAAGTGGATACGTATTCATGCTCGGTGGAGCAGCAGTGTCGTGGAAATCTACAAAGCAAACGTGCTTAGCAAGGTCTACGATGGAATCTGAGTTCATTGCGTTGGACAAGGCAGGTGAAGAAGCTGAATGGCTTCGTCACTTTTTGGAGGACTTGCCTATGTGGCCGAAACCGGTACCTCCAATTTGCATACACTGCGATAGTCAGTCTGCAATTGGAAGAGCACAAAATGCTATGTATAATGGAAAGTCTAGACATATACGTCGAAGGCACAATACTGTTAGACAGTTGCTCTCGAACGGTATAATATCGATCGATTACGTTAAGTCTAAGGAGAATCTAGCGGATCCACTGACTAAAGGACTACCGAGAGAGCAAGTCTGGACTTTATCGAAAGGAATGGGCCTGAAGCCTCTTGAAAAATCTGCCATAGTGGCAAACCCTACCTAAATGACTGGAGATCCCAAGAATTAGGTTCAAAGGGACAACCTAACTATGTACGGATAGGGATACATCACGATCATCGGAAAGTTTCTTTCCTGGCCCTTCCTTTGGCTTGATAATGTGATGTCTTGCATTGCATCGAGGATGAGTTAAACTCTTAATGAACTCTGGTATAGCAAGGTACCGATAGAGTTCACCTATATGAGTGGAGCTGGGGCCGGCTCTATGAGAATTGATAGGCTGAATTCTCTATAGCACTCATGAAACCGGGAAACGTGTCTCAATAGCCAAATGAGCACATTCACGAGGACGGAATGACTAGAAGTCCTAATTGCGTGAGCACTGTCGACTTGGTGTGCACCGTTGGCAAGCAGTTCAAGGCTTTTGGCGCACTAGTGAGCCAGCACATCCTACAGTGGGTCACTAAGAGAAGGTTCAAGGTCTATGAACACCTATCTTTATGCGATTAGCTTCGGGACAGTTTATTTGAGGCTTAGATTGTTGAATGGCCAATTTGGTCATTCATGTGGGGGATTGTTGGATATAGTTGAAGCTCTTGAGCTCAAGTGTGAGCTCAACTTGAGCTCTTGCGCTAAACTGTGAATGAGCAAATTGTCGTGTTGAGATGATGCTCTTTCGGCTATAGTATTCGGTGGAGAAACGGTGTTAATTAATAAACACACGCGCGCGCACCGCTTTGTAGCGGGTTTGGGTCGTGGGCCGACCCATATGTAATATGGTGTTTTTAATTAATAAAACATGTGTTTTATTTCTCCAAGACAACTATCGTGCCCTAAGAACGTGAGAAGAGGAGATAGACGTGTGTGTACGTGGGTTGTGGCTTCAGCCACGTTCTTCTTCTCTTCTCTATATAGAACGAGCGTCGCTTCTCCATTCAACACATACGCATATGCGTCTCTCACTCTCAATCTCATTGTTCTCTCTCGATTAAACTGTTCTCATCCGTTGTTTCGTCCGGGCAATCAAGGGTTCGTGCTACACCAGCTGATTGCGACAAGAGGAGTCCTGGGAGGCGATTGTTCCGATCAAAACCGATAGCACCGGGGAGCAAAACGCTTTAAGGAAAGCGTTCGTCAACGCGATCCTCTTCATCAATCTGTTCTTCAGTTTCGTTGGTGACAGGTTCTTGATTTATTGTTTGTTTACTGTTTTTGCAGATTATATTTCCTAACAGTCGATGCCCTTTGCAAAAAAGGGTAGGTCAAGGAATCTTGGCAAGTGGTTGCTTTCATGCTTAAAATGGGCATCTGGCCAAATATCATCACATATAGCTCTCTCATGGATGGATAATGTTTGCTACGACAGGTTGGCAAGGCAAGAAAGTTACTTAATACTATTGTAGCCAAGGGTTACACTCCTAATGTCGTCAGTTACAGTACTTTAATCAATGGGTACTGCAAGCACAAACAGATTGGTGAAGCTATGAACGTGTTTGAGTAAATCACTCGTAAGCAAATTCTTCCTGATACAGTTACCTACACTACTCTCATTGGTGGCTTGTTTCAAATTGGAAGAACAACAGATGCTCTTCTTCTTCTTGACAGCATGAAACGTCTAGGCCTGTTTCCCGATCAGTTCACATACTCTATTCTGTTGGATGGCTTGTGCAAAAACCAGCAGCTTGATGAAGCATTGACACTTTTGAAACAGCTTGAACACGAAGAATTCGAGACTAATATTGTGATGTATAATGTGATTCTGGATGGTTTGTGCAAACATGGAAGACACACCACTGCTTGAGATGTTACATCAAATGGAAGAAAATGGGGGCTTGCCTGATTTTTATTCGTATTCCATAGTTGCTGACGCATACTTGAAGAATAGTGAGATGGCGAAGGCGGTTAAAGTTCTTGAAATGATGCGCAAGAGAGGAATCGCCGTTGGTCCAGGCACAATAAGAATTTTGATTGATATGCTAGATAGTGATGGATTAGACAAGGTTTCCAACGAAGTGCTCCAGAGCATTTTGGGCATCAAATCTGTTTCTTGAGTAATTTCCTAGTCATTGACTAGGAAATACGAGGTCAGTAAAGCTCACGTATAACTGGATGGTCTCCTGGAGTTTCTTATGCTTGGTCTTTGCATGGATGAATTTCAACAAGTTTGAAAATGAAACTAAAATTATGGTAAACATTTTTGTATTCTGGTATTCAAAATGAAGTAAGGTTATTTGGCTTAATTATTGTGTTGTACTTCTGTTAGAAAATTATTTGACTATTACATTTGCTTTTATTTTAAATGGATTCAGTATGTTGTTGACTTAAGTGCTATAGATCGAATTCTGATTTCGAAACATATAAATCCCGAAAGAGGACGCACAGTTCTACTGTTTTTCGGTGGAAATGGATGATTTCCGGTGACAATAACTTGCTTTTGTTTTTCCCTTTTTAGCCTAAACACATACTTGAAATAAATACTTCATAGTATAGTTAATTTCTAGACAGTACCTATGCTTGACTACACTCCCTTTGTGGAACATGAATAAAGTTGTTAATATTGCAAAGTTTGTAACATATAGCACTGAAATGGTGAGATAAGAAAGCACCGATTTTGCTACTGGGATTCAGGTATTGCCTAAACCTTGTCCAGACTGGAGTCAAAAATCTCAGACGAAGCAAGGTACTCACAGTGGATTGCTTCCTAGGGCACTTGTTTCGCAACAGGAGAAACAGTACAATTCCGGTGCAAAATTTCAATATCCCAACCACAGCACCAGCAGCAGGAGAGAGTGTACTATTCTTCCATGGATCCTCAAAGAACGGGGGCTCTCAGTCTCACATCAAGGTCAGTATCAGGCTATCAGCAGCCGTTTGATCCGCCAGAAGTGGTGGTTCCACCGCTAGGGGAACCACCACCTCCGCAACCACCTGCAGGAACCCAGCAGCGACACCAAGGTGCACCATCTGCTCAAATATCTGCAGGAAACCAGCAGCATCAAGAAGGTGCTCCATCTTGGCCATTGCAGCATGAACTGGAATTGTCAATCCTTACCCGGATTTTTTTTATCAGGCTATAACTGTTCAAGAACTTGCCCCCCCTTTATATTCTCTCATCTTTCCTGAAAAGTTGATGGATAATGTTTTCATTTTATGCTATCTTGGTGAATGCGATGGTAGTTCCTTACTTGATTCTTACTTTCTTTCATAGTTGTCAAAATCTTACGATTCACGATTCGTATCCTACAATTCGACTCGATTCATTCATGAAACGATGCGAATCCCTTAGTGAATCTTAATGGACAAAAAATTATTTCAATTCCCCATTTAAGAGTCCGAATCTTACGGTTCAGTTGCAATTCAGACCGATTCTACGATTCACCTTCGATTCATCTGAAAGTCTAATTGAGCTGCAGCATCAGTCTAAAAAATAATACTTCCTACATTACCTCCTACACTTATGTCTGTTTTGCAGCATGCATTTGTTTTAAATTACTAGTGCATTTTTCTCAAGTCCAAGGCTAATAGTTTTCTATTATTTTCAATCTCCTTTTTATCTTGTAGTTCCTTGTTCCACATGCCTATCTATATCTATATTATTCTTTATCTTTTAGATGTGAAACTCCTAATCACTACTTATGGATGCGAGTTTCCAATAATTTGAGCTTTCTTTTTGTAAAAATATGAATATTTTGTTCAATAGTGTTATACCTTTATTAAATATTTTATTATATCTACATTAAAATATTGCAAGCCGAATTTTTACGATTCACAATTCGATTCGATTTACGATTCAGTGAAGGTGAATTTCGATTCACTGAATCCCGATTTGACAACTATGTTTTCTTTAGTATTGCCTTAAGCTAAAGATTCTTACTTTTTCAGTAATTTGCACAGGTGTTGAAATATAATGTGCATCTACTGCTGATGCTAGGGATGTATGGTGGATGATATTAGAGGAGCCCTTTTTCGCTTAGTATTATAGTGAATGTCTATGCATTGTCGACATTCAATCATGAATGATATTAGAAAAATCTTCGGATTTATAGGCCCAAACAAGAGCTTAGTATATATTTTGAAACTTACAGCATCCATGTCAATTATGGGGACCATTTCACAGCAAAATGTGTGCAAGAATTCCTAAAACAACTTCAAACCGATTTCTCGGGTCTGGAAGTATTTGATCATGATTGAAAACGACTCGTTCTCACAAATTCCTTAAATCCACTACTGAGCAAATGCAGAGATCAAGTAAGTCTTCTTTTGCTAAGGTGTCTAGTTTAGTTTCTTTATCGATCTGTGTTTAGATGTAAATAACAAGGTTATATCGCAGTATAATGAATATATTCACAAACAATAACGTGCTAGTGCCACGTAGTGTACATGTAAGTAGTAATGGTCAGTCACATTTACTCGTACGCAAACGGGATATTTGAAACCCAGTAAATCACACTACGATTCTGGTTGATTTTCTTTATACTTCTTCATTCAAGAGGCCTAGTTTCATTGGTATAGCAATTGCTTGCATGTTCCCTTATTGTAATTGTGGTTTTCTACTTCACTTTCATTTTCGAGTTCTGAATCAGTCAGTTAATGTTTGTTAGATCGTGTGCTCCATCTTGTGACATGTGCAATCATATTGTGAGATCTGCACCAAATGGAAACATCTTTCGTGTGTTGAACTCTAAGTACTTGTGGTTGCGGTGCTGGCACAAGCTGCAAATCCCACGATTTAGTTTTGTCCTTTGGCTGGCAATACAGGAGAGACTTACTGCTACCCTTGACAGAATGCAGCTATGGGTGGGGGATTGTATTTTCAAATCTTTGTATTCTCACTATCAAGTCTTTTGTCCTGAATGCACATTCACAGGTCAGCTATGGTCCTTCTTTGGTGTTGGCACTAACACAGCCCACTCATGGGATCAATGGATTCAGTTTCTGTGCACAAATTTGGAACTCCCAACAACATGAAGAACCACAAGTGGAAGTTATGTATCTCTGCTGTTATCTACCCTACGTGGTTGGAGAGAACTAGTTGAATCTTCAAGAAGAAAAGGCAAGGTGACGTCACTGTTGCTACAAATATTGCTATGGCTATTAGAGCTAGGGTGGCTGATCGTCATATGCTGCATGACCCTAATGTTATCCATACTGCTGACGCAAGGGATGCATATATGGTGGTAAACCTTTATGACCACCGATATTGCTCTCTGAAGGAGGATGCTTTGCTTTATCTAGCAGTCAGTTCTGCCGGAGAAAAGATTACCCAACCCCTCCAGATTCGGTGTTTCAAGGAACAAAAGAAGACCTTACCACCTGATTGTAGTGTTTTTTCTAGGATACTGCACTTGTGAAATGGGAGTGTATGTGTGTTGCTGACTCTTAGTATCCCAAGGACAATTTCGTAGGGTGAGGGGTGCAATAAGGAAGAGGCAGAGGAGGGGTTTACATCAACCAACACTTGATGAGTTTCCTATCCCCAGAAGTTCTTGAAGCTTGCTGAACTGAATCATGAAGACCAATACCATCACAGAGATGCTTCATGGTTTTGTGAGCACATCACTTAACCGAACTTGAGATGCCACATGAGAATCAACAAGATCACCTGCAGCAAACAGCAACCATGCATGTTTTTTGTTCTGCTGTGCATAACTGGACTTGAGGAGAGACTGAGTTCAGACACATTGTCACAATACATGTTTGGAGTAGAAGCATAGGTACCTTCAGTTCAGTGAGTAACATCATGATGATGTATGTGCCAATGCTCTGAATTCTCCTTCTGTTGAGGACCTTGACACCATGGCTTGCTTCTTTGAAGTCCAAGATATGAGATTGTTTCCAAGATATTAGATCAGTTATATTTTTTGTGTAGATTGGTTATTCTTTTTGGCAAATGCTGGTGTGTGTGTGTGTGTGTGTGTGTGTGTGGGGGGGGGGGGGGGGGGGGGACCAATTTTATCTACAAACTTGGGCGGGGGCAAAAGAGTCAGTAGCACAGGTTCCTTAATTTCTGAGCCTATTTTAAACCGGAAGCAAGAGAAGAAAGAAGAACCGGAGGAAGTAATGACTTTCGTAAGTCTTCAATACATAACTTCATCTTCTTCCTCTTTATGTTTGATTGAAGTTTCTCTTCAAATCCAAAATTATCTAACTAGAAGTTGGTCTATTTCGTTAGAAAGTTCTCACCTCACATTAATGAAGTTACTTTGATTGACAAATTTAAGTAACTGTATGTTATAAAATACTTGTTTTTCATAATGTCGTGATGTTATGAAAGATCTACAATACCGTGAACACATTTTCATATCATATCATTAGTTAAATTAATCGGTTAAATTGAATTGATCAGTACCAGTCCGTCCCAGCTCTTTCTTCCCATCTGACTTTTTTGATTCGTATCTGGGTCACTTTGACCGGGTGATTTGGATAGCAAAATAATACGATTTTTTGATAATTTTTTCACTATATTATAGAGAACCTTTTACTCTACAACACCATGAAAAAATTATCAAAAAATTACATCGATTTGCTATTCAAATCACCGGGTCACTTAATTACATCGATTTGCTATTCAAATCACCGGGTCAAAGTGACCCAGTGAATAGTGACAAAAGTCAAATTGGGAAGAAAGAGCTGGGACAGAGTGGTAGTAGGTAGGGAAATTCTAAAGAAACGGAAGTGGTAGGAATTATTCAAACGGGAGCTATTCAAAATATTTCAAATATGCCGCTTTATCATCTTTGAGAATTACATCATATAGCCGGGGTTCAAACCCGGTACCTTATGCAGGGACTTCAAACACTACACTCTTGAGTTAGCATACATTTGCATATGCGGCTAACATTTTGTAGGTTCCTTAAAAAATATATTCAGAGTAAGTTTTTAGATAATAACTAGCTTTTAACCCGTGCGATGCACGGTGAAATTTCAATTCCAAAACAAAATTAGTGTCACTTATACAGTTAATGTCTTATGCATTTCTTTCTTTTTTTTTAGGAAAAAACTGCTTCTTATTAAGACGAAATAGAGGGGTGAATATCCCCTAATACATCGCTAGAAAGAGGCTGAGAGGCCCAACTTGAGGTTACACCTAGCCAAACATGTTTATTCAAAAGTGAGAGGCCAAAACGGGCAAAACCATGAGCTGCTGCATTCGTCGGACGATGGCTGAAGGTGAAAGAGACACTTTCAAAACGTCTAGCTAGAGCTTTGATCTCTCTGATAACATCTCCCTTCTCTGATCTATCTGTAATAATCAAGGAGGTGTTGTTGATAGCTTCAATCACCTTTTTCGCGTCTGATTCAACCACCACTCGTTGCTTTCCGGTCTCGTTCGCTAGAAGCAGACCGTATCTTATTGCCAAGGTTTCCGCTTCTAGAGCCGACGAAGTTGTAGGTAGAGGAGACGCTGAACCCGCAAGGAAAGATCCTCCGTGGTCGCGAATAACAACCCCACAAGCTGCCTTCTGTTCGGAGCTAAGCCAGGACGCGTCTGTATTTACTTTAACGAAACCATTATCCGGCGGTCTCCAACATGCTGCCCGAGGAATCCGAGCAGGGACTTCAGTCCGAGAATAAAACATTTGGCGCTGACTCCGATGTTGAACCGCGCCTGGAGAGGGCTCTGGACCCGAATTTGTACTTGTGATGAGCTCTGCAATAGCTTCCAGCTCTTTCCTCTTGTTTTCAAAAACTATACTATTGCGATTGGTCCAAAGCTGCCAGATTGTAACGCATAAAACCGAACGATCCGAAGTCGAAAGTTTTGTGATAACATACGGTATCCATGTAGTGATGTTCCCGGTCCTTTGTAGTATAAATTCTGGGCCAAGAAGCATGTCCCATAAACATACAGCAAATGCGCACTCCATGAATATATGGGTAGCCGTCTCCGGTCCGAAACCGCAAACTGGACAAGCAATATCAATCTCCGGGTTGAATTTGCTAATCTTGTTCCTTGTAGCAAGTGAATCCCTAGAGGCTCTCCACACCGTATAGAGGACTTTTGGTTGGACATTCCACAGAGTTTGCAGCCAAACTTTTGATTGGTTTGACGAAGAATGTTGGGCACTCAAGTTTTTGGAAGATCTCAGCAGTTCGTACCCCGATGCAACATTATAATTCCCGTCCTCTGTGTAGTGCCATAGAATCTCATCCGGAAGTGACGAAGAACCGATCCGAGTAGAGAGGATTTCTGGGATATCGACGGACAACCCTTTCTGCTCAAGCAAAGCCGTGTCCCATGTCCTATCAGTAGATATAAAATCAACGACATACATACCCGAAGCTTCGTCCGGGATGGCGATTGGCCGAAAGTTTGGAGGCCTTCTAATCCAGGGATCATGAAGGACTCGGATACTTTAACGACAAGGGACTTAGCACTCATGATCGATTTCCAGGCGTAAGAACTATTAGATTGGGTTGCGGTACTCAAGATATCCTCGTTCGGATAATATTTGTGTTTGAAAATCCTAGCCACAAGAGAATTCGTAGTAAGGAGTCTCCAAAATTGCTTTGCAAGGAGTGACGTGTTGAACTCCTCCGGATCCCTGAAACCAAATCCACCCTCGTCTTTGGGCTTCTTAAGCGAATCCCACGCAATCCAGTGTCCTCCTTTTTGATTTTAGTGCTTTCCCCAGAAGAATTTACTAGAGAGGGCTTCTAGCTTCTTGCAAAGCGCGATCGGTAGTCTGAAACAGCACATCGTATAAACTGGGACTGATTGTGTGACCGCTTTGATTAGAACCTCTCTACCTGCAAAGGAAAGGTAATTGAGTTTCCAACCCTTCATCTTATTCTCCACCTTTTCAGATAGATTGCCAAAGCTGGGCATTTTCTTTTTCCCGATCGTCGTAGGGAGCCCAAGATACTTTTCGTGACTGTCCACCTCTTGAATTCCCAACAAATTGATAAGACCTGATCGATCAGCAATAGGAACATTAGATGAAAAAACAGCTGCCGACTATGCTAGGTTTACCTTTTGACCAGACGCAGCATCATAATTCTGAAGGAGGAGTCGAAGGGAATTGATCTCTTCGGGGGTAGCTCTAGTAAATACCATGCTATCATCAGCGAAAAAGATGTGTGAAACAGTTGGGCCTCCACGAGGCGGAAACCTCTGAAATAGAGCCCTCCAGGACCGATAATGACAGGGCACGCGAAAATGTCTCGCACACAAATAAGAACATGTACGGGCTTAGCGGAAACCCTTGCCGAAGCCCCCTTTATGGAATGATTCTGCCTTTACACTCCCCATTAATGGCGAGAGTAAACACCGCAGTGGAGATACACTCGTGAATGAGGTGAATCCAGCGGTTACTGAATCCCATTCTAGCCATAGTTGCTTCCAAGAAGCACCACTCGACTCTGTCATATGCTTTGGCCATATCAAGTTTAATAGCCATAAACCCGGTTTTACCCTTCTTCCTTGTCCTCATTGAATGTAGAAGCTCGAAAGCAAGAAGAGTATTGTCAGAGATAAGCCTGCCTGGAACAAAAGCACTCTCATACTCTGAAATACAATTGTTGAGGACTAATTTTAACCTGTTAGCAATAGTCTTTGAAACTAGTTTATAAACCACAATACATAAGCTAATCGGACGAAGATCACTAGGAGAGCGAACCTGATTGATCTTCGGAATGAGTGAAATAATAGTGGTATTGAATCTTGCTAAGGTTGTTGTTCAATATATTGAGGGACGTGTTGATAACTTCAGGCCCAACAAGATCCCAATTCTCTTGGAAGAACAGGGTCGGAAAGCCGTCTGACCCAGGGGATTTTGTCGGTCCCATCTGGCTTAAAGCAATATCAATATTTCCCGAGGTGATAGCACTGTCGAGCTGTGTCCTTTGAATCTCGGTAATAGAGGGTGGAACGAACCTGAGCATCTCTTCCATCGTCTCCGCCGAAGGCCGGAGAGAAGTGAAGATAGAACGGAAGTGGTTTTCAAGGATTGAGGCAATCTCATCTTTACCAGTTCGCCAAATCCCTGAGCCATCCTCAAGGCCAACAAGATGATTTCTCGCTTTCCGAATCGAGGCTCGTCGATGGAAAAAACTTGTATTACGATCACCTTCCTTCAACCACTGAATCCTAGATCTCTAAAGCCACATGGTCTCCTCATTGGCTAGGAGACTATTAAGATCGTCCTTACATTTCTTAATCTCATCAGCAACATCATCAACAGAACCTCGGGATTGGAGAGCTTGGATTCGCTCTCTAATAAGCGAGATCTTCCTTTTAACACTTCCGAAAACTGTGCGGTCCCATTCTTTCAGTTTCCTCCCTATCACCATCAGCTTGTAATCCAAATCTGCCTCGTGCAATTCCTCCCACTGAGAGCGTATGAAAGGTTTGCACTCGTTATGCTGAAGCCACATTGTTTCGAAATGAAACCTGGGAGCTCTCCTTGTCAACAGAACCAAGCAAAGTTCGATGGGTATGTGATCTGAAACAGCTGCTGAGAGATGTGATACATTTGAACCACCAAATATGTCGAGCCAAGATGGATTAGCTACAACTCTATCAAGCCGTTCACGGGTTCGTACTCCATTGTGAGGATTACTAGTCCATGTAAAACTGCACCTACTATATCCCAGGTCAAATAACTCATTGACAGACAAAGCGGTCCTGACGTCTGACATGAGTTGTTGGTCGGCTAGCCAGCCTCCCTGCTTTTCGCTTGCATTCATGAAAGAATTGAAATCACCCATGACACACCAGGGTGCCCCATTCAGATCTCTCAACCTGCTCAACAGTTCCCATGGGTGTCTTCTTTCACTAGCATCTGGATCACCATAGAATTCTGTCAAAAGCCACTGCACCTGGAGACTATGATCAGTAACCAAACAGTGAATAAAGAATCTCGAACTTTGTATAACTTTGACGTCCACGCTGTCTTGCCATAAGAGTGCAAGACCACCGCTTCGTCCAACACAATCAACATCAGAACCAAAACAAAACTATAAACGTGACCTGACGCGATCCATTTCGGCTAAATCAAGCCGTGTCTCCATTAAGAAGACAATCTTGGGTGAATTTCCTCGGATGAGGTTCTGAAGCTCAAGAACATTACGGAGGCTCCCAAGCCCCCGTATGTTCCAGCTAAACGCATTCATTCTGCTTGGCGGGGCTGCATCGCAGTCGCCCCCATTGTTGCTGTGGAGTTCTGTAGGGAATATCCATTCCCATGTTGTGTCCTATCATCGCCAATAAAAACCCCGAGTCCACTGTCCTTGTTCCCGAACCTGACTGAGCTGAGTCTTCTGTCTTTGACTTTTTCTTTAGGATTGGGACTGAGCACTATTTGACCTGTTTTCCTTTTAGACTTAGTGTCCTGCTTCCTCATCGTTGGGCTCTGGGGATTACCAAAGGCTTCATTCAGAGACCTGTCACTGTCTGCCTTCGCACTGTTAACCTTGTGGGAAGGCGTAGAGTCATCGTTACTTGCGTAGGCCAGAGGATTAGTATAGACAGTGTTGAGTGGGTCGAGGTTTTCACTCCCTTCATGACTATTCTTCTCCAATCTCATATCTGTGTCCGAATGCTCTCCTTTATCCGACGAAATTTCCGTACCCTTACCATTGCTTACTTCATCTATATCTTTCCTTGGTGACCCTCTGCTTTTGGGAAAAACCTCCTCCTGGCTATCAGCATTTGTTTGGGTTTGCCTGTTGTTAGGATTGTTTCTCACTGCTTTCGGTTTCCTGGGTGGCGGCTTAAAGACCAACCAGTCACCGAAACCTTGTTTCTCCATTTCCTTCTCAGTCTGGGTCTTGTGACGACATTGCTCTGTGTAGTGGTTGAACCTTCCGCACCAAGAACAAACACACAGGATCTTCTCGTAAACGTAATCAATCCATATCTTGTCCTCCATAACTTGAATATAAACCCCTCTACGAACTGGTTTGGTTATATCCATCCGAACACGAACTCTTCTATATCCGCCTTCTGGTCCTTTGAAGATGCGCTGGTCGATCGACAAGACTTCACCCATATCTCCAACGGCCTTCTTCACGTCTGGGTCCGAATACAAATAAATAGGAAGGTTTCGGAGATGAACCCAAATATCAGCCTGGGAAAAATTTGCATAATCGGGACGAGTACCAACAACCCAAGGTTTAAGGACTAACAGATTCCCGTTGAAGACCCAAGGGGCTCCAAACAGCGCCTTTTCCAACGAGTCTTGCGAAGGGAAACGGAAGATGAACCGATTTGACACTGGTTCGTGGATCTTGATGTCGTTGCCTTCAACCCATATCTTTTTGAAAAGATTTTCCATTGCCCAAGTATTAACCCTCCCAGGAAGGACGAAGCAGCCAATAAGACAAGGTCCCTGGTTGTTCATGGCTTCCATACATCTGTCGGAAACATAAACTATGACTGTCTCTTCTTCCGGTGAAAGTACCGGATCTTTCAGCAGATTGGTCATGCTTACAGAGTGGCAGCGGAGATCAAACAAAACTTGAGAATAACGGTAGATAACGGTGGTGGGAGATGAGCGGATACGGAGGACGACGGAGTTTACGAGGGAAAACCCTATATCGCACTTTTTGGCTCCGAATAACTCGGAGGAAATTTCATAAACTCTGAAAACCCTCAAAAAGTCAAATTTAATTTACTAATTGTATACTATTAGCTACCACTGCTTTCCTTCATTTAAAAATTCCATTCATTTTTATATTATTTGAAAAAAGTCAACTAATTGGATTTAAATAAGATATAATTAAGGTCATATGTAGTTTAATCTACTCATTTATACCATATTTCTTACTGCTCCCATTAAAATAGAAATGTCCTTCCTATTTTGGATTTTATTTTATTCCATTTATCTATTTTTTAGGAAAGTTTCTAATCTTGGATTTGAATTCAATATTATTATTCTAAAAATAAGTTTTTACACATTTTTAATTTATCAATTCCAATTTTTGTTAAGATTAATACTTTTTATTTCTTAAATAAATAGATTAATACTATTTCTTGACTATCATTTTTATTTTGGATTTGAACCCAACATTAAGTTGAAGTAAAATTTTAATTACTTTTGAATTTTAATAAATTTGAAGTTTCCTATTCCAATTTAGAAATTTCCTTCCTATTTTAAATTTTATTTTATTCGATCTATCTATTTTTTAGGAAAGTTTCTAATCTTGGATTTGAAGTCAACATTATTATTCTAAAAATAATTTTGGATTTGAGCCCAACATTAAGTTAAAGTTTATTATTCTATAAATAATTTTGGATTTGAGCCCAACATTAAGTTAAAGTAAAATTTTGATTACTTTTGAATTATATCACTATAAATTTGAAGCTACAGATTCCAATTTAGAAATGTCCTTCCTATTTTGGATTTTATTTTATTCTATCCATCTAGTTTTAGGAAAGTTTCTAATCTTGGATTTGGAGTCAACATTATTAAAAGGGAGCTTATAATTACAGCACAACAATCACTAGTTACAGCACAAATTACCTTTAAAAGACCACATTACCCCTCGAATACGTGTTTCTAGTATTAATGATATACCCAATTCTCGGTAATTGGATCTCTCTTCACCATTTCCCACCGGTGAAATCCAATAGTGTGCTCCTAGTCTCCTACCATATTTCTTCCACTCTTTTTCCCTTTCTCCAATAATGTCTCCTTGTCCATGTAATCACTGAAAGCATTTTTTTCTTTTGGCTAACTCTCTCTCTCTCTCTCTCTCTCTCTGTAGTATGAACAGACCCAATTTAGGGTTTAGGTACACAGTTTAACCCCAATCAGAGCAAACAAAAACGATTTATAACTCTAATAGAACCTCAATCATGATTCAAAGCCGATAAGAGCACTTAAATCGACCCTAAACGCCTATGGGTTCTTTATCTTTACCTCTCCTTAGCCATTGTGCGCCAAACCAGACCCAACAAAATTAAAAAACAAAAGCAGATTCCAGAACCTTGGGTAAGACCTCTCAAAACAAATTCAAACATGGGTACAACGCTGCAAATCGAAATCGAGTTGAGGGCGTCCTCTCCTCTCGTTCGAATTTCCTTCCTATTTTGAATTTTATTTTATTCGATCTATCTATTTTTCAGGAAAGTGTCTAATCTTGGATTTGAAGTCAACATTATTATTCTAAATAATTTTGGATTTGAGCCCAATATTAAGTTAAAGTAAAATTTTGATTACTTTTGAATTTTATCACTATAAATTTGAATCTACAGATTCCAATTTAGAAATGTCCTTCCTATTTTGGATTTTATTTTATTCTATCCATCTATTTTTAGGAAAGTTTCTAATCTTGGATTTGGAGTCAACATTATTAAGAATGATTTTTTTACCTACAGATCATTACCACTAAGATTTTTTCAACCAAAATCAAGTTCAGGCCACTGATTTCAGTTTATAATAATACGTCCCTACTTTTTTCTTTTATTTCTGAGAAAAATATGCATCTACTATGAAGCCACAAACCACTTATTTCAATTTATAATATTATTTTTCTACTTTTTTTTTAGGAAAATATGTTTATACTTTGAAGCCACTCATTTCATGCTTCAAAATTAAATTGACGCCTAATAATTTTTTTCATACCTTTCGATTAGCATTTACAGTTTCTGAAAATTTCTTTTTCTTCCACGGATTTCAATTTCCACTCGCCACTACATTTCATTAAATCTAAGCTTTCATCCTAAAATGGGTGTGAAAAAAAAACGATCACTAAAAATAAATAATACAAAATTTAACAACTAAGTGGCCTACAACTTTTTTTTATATATTATCTATGAAAAAGATACATACCGTTGTTTGAATTGTGTGCCCCGAAAAAGAAGATTCCGCGTGATGAACATCTTCACCTACACCACCAAAAGAAATGATGTAAGCAACAACTAAACAACCCAGGAGGAAGGAAAATATCATAATAAACATCAATCCATTTTCCTAGTATTACCTATCCGGGGATGGCGAGTGACTCTTTCGCGCAAGTGTTTGGCTTCGACAGCGACCATGAGAACTTCACATAGACAAAGCACCGATTTTGTCAGGAATAATGCGCATAGACAAAGCATACGGATGTAATTTTTTAAGGAATAACTCACCGGTTGTGCGGGCTTGTCTTTACTCATCTAATTTTCTCTTGTGCGCCAACCGAGCCAACTTACGTTGTTCTCTCCGCTCCTAATTTTCACCCATGACTGAGAGATAAGAGAATGTAGTTGGGAAGAGAATAAAAGGAAGAATCATACCTCCAAACCAAACACGACTTTTTTGACTCCAAACACCAAAAAACGATTTCTTGCACACTATATGAATGGAAGAGTGATATCTCCATTATATGGGTGAGATTCCTAGCCATTTTGGACTATTTTAGAGACGGAAAGGTGTATAATTCACCATCAAACAGAAGATCCATTTTGGTTCAATTTTAGTAATTAACGTCACTATCTATGCCATGTAATGTACGTCATTTTATATGGCATGATTCTGCCTTTCAAATTCATGTGTACTTTGACATTTCACTATCCATTTTTGGGACGCAAATTTGCGGAATTGACTAATAATTTTATCAACTAAAATTATGATTTCCTTAGACATAATTTTTTTTGGTGGAAGTTTCCTTCGAGCGTCTCCAGTAGTACTAGTTAAAAGTTATTCATAATTTGATGAAAATTTAACATTTCTATTTTAGATATTGTAAAAATTTAGTTAGTGCTCCAATAGTGCTAGTTAAATGATTAGCTAAATAACACGTGGCGCATTCTCGATATTTCATATATGAGAATTTTAAGGAATTAAGGACATAACCGCTAAGAACATGGGTAAACAAAATATAAAGTTATTTATCCAGCTCGTTAAAAGTAGTGAGCGGTATAACTATCCGCTAAAATAAAGAGCGTAGTAGAGAGCCTATTGGAGACAATAATTTTCACATCTTATTTATATTTTGAAGATAACCGCCATATCTATATATACTATTTGAAAATGTCCTCTCAAGCTCTGCGTGTGGAAATGCCACGTGGAAAATACAATTAATTAATTAATATAAAAATATTGCTTCAAAATTTAAATTTAAATTACATCTTCAGAGTTTGAACTGAAGGCGGCTACTTTGAGAAGGTATTTGGATCAATCCCTTCCTCTTCTTTCATGTAGATCTTTCTTCTGTTGGCTGTTCATCGGGGACTTAGCGACCTTGGGCAAGCCATTCCCGTTCTACCTTGTCAGCAGCTGCCCTAAATGGAAAAAAAATTCGCCTTTAACTTTAAAATCTTTCAGCCCGTTTATTTAATTCAGCCTGTTTAAATTTAAATAAAGAACTGGCGTCGATGTGTAAATTTAATTCAGCCCGTTTATTGTTTATTGGCAAGGAAAGTAGAAGATGTTAGTTGACAAAATTATTAGTCTGTAAGGAAACTTTCAAATATGCTGAAGGAACTCATAATTTTAGTTGACGAAATTATGATTGAATTCCGTAAATTTTCGTCTCCAAAATGGACGGTGAAATTTCAAAATACACGTGAATTTGAAAGGGAAGAATCATGCCATATAAAATGACCTCCATTATATGGCATTCATTGTGACGTTACAAAAGAGGTACCAAAATGAATCTTCTGTTTTGATGGTGAATTCCACACCTTTCCCTCTCCAAAATGGACCAAAATGGCTAGGTATCTCAATGATATAATGGTGGTATCACTCTTCCACTCGTACAGTTTGAAAGAAATTGTGATATTATTTTTTGGAGTAAAAAAATTGTGTTTGGTGTTTGGAGGTACGATTCTTCCCTTCAATCTGTGTTTGATGTTTATATTTTATCCGGTAGTTCTCTTCCCCACTACATTCTCTTTTTTCTCCCAGTCATGGAAGAAAATGAGGAGCGCAGAGAACAATGTAGGTTCGCTCGCTTAGCGCGCAAGAGAAAATTAGATGAGCAAAGACAAACCCGCATATCCGGTGAGTTTTTCCTTCATAATTTACAGCAGTATGCTTTGTCTATGTGCATTATTCATGACACAATTGATGCTTTGTATATTTGAAGTTCTCATGGCCGTTGCCGAAGGCATGCACTTGCGCGAAAGAGTCACTTGCTCGAAGTGACTACAAATCTTCGATAAACAAGCTAGGATAATTCTGGGGAAGAGTGCAAAGAATATGCGAGATTTACGTATACGAGTAATTTCTATAACTATTTATAGTATAGATGTCTTGCAATGAAATTATCTTAGTGGAAAACTCATTCGCTATTATTAACAGGATCCTTCGTGAAACTCCATTCAAGAGCATATTCGAAGTTGCGTTAACCAATCTTACACTTTCATCATCGAAACACCTACTGAGGTGGTGGAACAAAATAGTCTTAAATGTGTTTTCGTGTTTCCTGTTGATCGGGATGATGAGTGCATGCATTTGTATGAAGCACTAAAGCAAACATAATGTGAGATATATGCGATTACTCTGTTTTTAAATATTAAACTTCTTAAAATATTGTACATTTACTAATACATTATGTCATTTGTGATGCAGTACTACCTACAATGTTGTTCAGTACTTTTGGTTATGTTTTTTGGATGTAGCATTTGAAATGCATAAGACATCAACTGTTTGAGTGACATACATTTTGTTTTGGAATTGAAATTTCCCCAAAAGCTAGTAAATAACCTATTGGAGATGCTCAACAATTTTTGCCAACTAACATCAATAACTTTCCTTTTCAATAAATATTAAATGGGCTCATTTAAATGTACATGTCGGCGCCAAATTTTCATTTCAATTCAAACTCTGAAGATGTAATTTAAATTTACATTTTGAAGCAATATTTTTACATTAATTAATTAATTAATTAATTATATTTTCCACGTGGCATTTCCTCACGCAAAACTTGAAAGGACATTCTCAAATAGTATATATAGATAGATATGCTAAAATTTTAATTTACTTGGAGTTTATCAAGAGTTGGGCCCCGCACCCGTAGCCTAGTGGGTAGTGAATTCTGGTAAACTCGTGTTGTGATTGCATGGATAGTAGATGCATAAGGCTCATAATCACTCATGATGGAAGCAATTTTCACTTGTGTTCGGTTGTTCTTGAAATATGAATGTATTGTCTACACGTGCTCATAGATTTAAGGGATATGTAAATCCATTTACTTTGGAAGATTGGAACCGAATCTTTAAAATCCACGATTCGATTCGCGATTTAGTAAAGTAGAATTTCGATTCATGATTGATCTCGATTTGATGACTATGGTGCAGTCAGTGGGGTTACATTTGTAATACCCCTATTTCTTCAAATAGGGTATTTAGTGTATTATTTCTAAAGTGGGAGTTAGTTTTTATCTCTGATTTAACTGTGGGGGTTATTTTGTAGTTCCTAAATTTTGGTGTGGGGGGTTAAAGTGTCTTTTCTCAAACTTGGGTAAACCCACCTGTACCACTATCCCTCTCTCTCTCACGATCGGGAAACAATCCCCGATTCCTCCTCAATCGCTCGCCATCTTCTCCTCCCACGACCTCCTGTATCTCAACCCCTGTCACCCTATATTTACCCCTGTTTTCTCCTCTTTGCAACCATCAATTTCACTATCTGTTTTGGCCGAAGAAACAAACCCACGCTTCTGCTCTGTTTTTCCGATAGCCACCACCGCCAAACATCACCACCACTGCACATCACCACCACTACTACTGAATCCGGCGAAACCCACCAGAACAAGGTCGCCTCCTCCCCCTCTTTTTCCCGACGAACCACCAGGAGCCAACAGAGCCACTGTCGGCTCTGTCTTCGTGCGACCCGGCTTCGACCCGATTGAACCAGAGCCACCACCGCTGCCCAATCTCCGGCGAGATCAGCAGCCACCAGCTCGCCTCCTTCCCCTCTTCTTCCCGACGAACCACCGAGAACAACCAGAGCCTTCGACGGCTCTGTTTCTGCGCCGACCCGGATTCCGACCCGACGGAAACCCAGCTCCGATCGGGAATCCAGCGACGTACTCTCTCCTCTGCTCCGTCGCCCTTTGTTCGTTGATTTCCGTTGTCTTTCCTCTTCTCCGGCGACCCAGAGTTGTAGCAGTAGCAGTAGCGGCGGCAACTTCTTCAATCGTCATCGCCACCACCGTCTTCTTCTTCACTTTGTTCTTCTTCAATTGGTATACACCCAAAAGCTCTGCTTTATTACCTGTGTTGAATCACGAATTTGATTACCCATTGTTGTAACTTCCTGAACTCGTCAACGATTGTTCGAAATTGGGTTTGTGGCTGTGAATGGAAAGCCTATAGAAGGTCTGAAAGAATGGGTTAAATGCATTTGTGGGGTACTTTTGGTAAATTGATAAAACTGTTGGGGTCGTTGTTGTATTTACAGTAAACTATTTTGTTTTATTTAACTCTTATATATCTATAACTACTATTTTCTCTATTAATACTATTTACAACTAATTAGTTTCAATAATATGAAAATAAATATAAGTTTTATAGTATCATTTTGTAAGAAGAGTTTTACTAATAAAAATAGATGGTTTTTGTTAATAAGTAAAGTGGTTTTCTTAAGGAATTAATAATTTTTACTTTTGTGTGTTTTAATTCAATATCTTTTCTTATAAAAGTGGATATTAGTTTATAAATATATATTTACTCTTTTAATAAGTAAATATAGCTTTTATTTAATACTATTATCTAATTTAAATATTATACTCTTTTCTAAATACTAATTATAAATAGCTTTTTCCTAAGTATAATATTAATAGTTTAAATCCTACCTTTAATTTTCTTAGTTTTATTTATTTTCTTAATTACAATAATTTTACAAATTAATATTATTTTCTAATACTAGAGTTCCGAAATCGACTTTTGGGGGTTAATTAAATTGGGACTTGTCGGGGGAATATTCTTTGCATTTGCATATAGAGCATACTTGCATTTGTTGTATGAGATTGGTCGTGTATTAATGTTAGGATTATTTGACTATTGTAGGGTTCGTAGACGATCAGTTCATTGGGAACCCGTACGACGAGTACTAGTTTTCGTGCTTGCTTGTGTGTGTGGAGTTTCCTTTAATCCAAGTAAGTTATATGCTCGACTCTTCTACCATCAAAATGAGTTTCCAAAATGTGTTATGTGCCAAATTTGTTACTATTTTGATTATCGTACTATCCATTTGTTGAAACTCTGAAAATCATGTCTACTTTGGCACAAAGTGTGAAACTGAAATCTCTCTCTTGAAAGCATGAGTTAAGTTCATCTTGGAACTGATTAGCACTTTAATCCTTGCTTCCCTTATTGGTTTTGAATACCTGGTTTGGATCGAGAATTACCTTCTTTCAAGGAATACTCATAAGACACTAAGTAACGTAAAGTGAAAGATAACTTGTACGACCTCTTCTTTAGTTCACTTCGGTGATTATTTTGTTTAAGACCATACGTTCTGGTCAAGAGATTTTGGGAGCCAAACTCTGGCGTACCCTTGGTACCCATAGTCCTACACTACCATGAGGACTTGGGGGTTCCTACTTGTACTACTCTAGTGGAGTTGCTAACCTCTAGGGGGTGTCGACACTTAAGGTCTTGTAGGTCAGTATTGAGGCGGGAAGGCCATATTTAGAGGGGCTTTCACAACTGCCGGGTTGAAGTAGGGTTTGTTAGACCCACGAAGTAACCCTGAGTTATTTATTTCCGAGGCAGGCGGGAACTCTGCATTCGCTCCTACAATGTTTAATATTTGGGGCTCATGGGGCAGTAGAGCTAGCTGCTCCCGTGGCACGTGGCCAGGTGGCCGCCAGAAAAGTTTCAGAAGAAGACTTTAATAAGAAAGATTGAGTTGGAATGTCAGATCCAAGTTTTTCCCTTTACCTTTCTTGTTTGCCTTTGTGATCTCAATTTAATGCTTTAATCATCTTTTCCTTTACTTTCTCATTTAATTATTATTGAATTATGTGCCCAATCATCTGTTTACATGTTGAGGTATTTCTTACTCAGTTTAAACTGACTTTTAGAAAACTGCGGTCTGCTTTTGCCTATTGTAAAACCCGCAGGTTAGCACCGCTGCAGACTCTGGGGAACGAATCACTAGCTTGGATCAAGGAATCACTTTAGCTCTCATGGAATAAATCACTAGTTTCTTGTTTTTGTTTCTTTTCAAACAATTTGGTTTCTTTCAAGTTTCCATGTCAAGGACCGCGTTCGGTCATTTCCTTTATTGTAATAAAGTTGATTTTGAATTAAATTTGAAGTTTTGTTCTTTATGGTTTGGTACGAGGCCGACATTCTACTCCGTTCACAATGAGGTAAAACTCCTCGTGCGGGGGACATCTTAGCGGTTTGGGCTAGGCCTGGAATCGCGGGGTGTTGCAACATTCAATCAAGGAGTTGTCACTGCATAGCATACTCCCGCAAAGAAAGAAGAAAGTCATCATGTTTTAACCGCTATCGTCGGGCGATGATGAATGAACTCACGTTCTAGCCTTGCTCTCGCCTGCTTATTATTGAAAACTCAGAGAAAGAGCCTTAATTGATATGAGAAAGAAGTCTAGGTTGGCAAAACAGTTCCCTCACGCATACGTGTATTAGGGCACGTCGGCTCTTTAAGACAACCAATTCTGAAACATCCTGAAACTCTGTTCATTTACAATTATAACAATATTATATATATATATATATATTATGTGGACATACATTACAAGTATGCAACAATATATTTTATGGGGTGTGTCTATGGCGTGTTCGGGGACCAGGGGTGCAAATAAAAAAGTAGTGGGCCAACTCACAAGAAGAAGAAAAAATACGAAAATAAATGAGAAGATGACTGGTTCTAGAAGGTCACCATCCCCAGGTAGAGCTGCACTTATGGCCAGTTAACAGCGGTTAACCGGTTAAAGCTGCCCCATTTTAACCAATAAAAAAAGCATTTGACCGAGCCCGAGGATCTTTAACCGAAACCGAGCCTGGGGCCGTAGTATTACGATTTCGATTCGGTTCAAGGTATATGAACTGCAGGCCCGACCCGAAACCGGCCATGTAACAACCGAAATTGACCCAGAACCGGTAAAAGCACGTAACTGAACCGATGAAGCCGGTTAACCGGCCGAGCCCGAAACCGATTGGTTAACTGATCGGATAACCAAAATTTTGAAACCATGTTCCAACAGTTGTGAGTTGTCACATCAACTCTGCAAAAAAAAAATCAATCGTTGGAGGTCGGCTGCCAAACGGTAAAATATGAATTTTTAAATCTTTTTTCACTTTTTCAATGATTGCACTCACCACCCTCCCTATTACTGATCGGTTAACCAAAGTTTTAAGTATTGTTTAGCATTTCATTTGTTTTATTACTTGTTATACTTGTTTTATTCACTTAATTTTTATTTTTTCAATCTTCACGAAACTTGCTCGTATTCATATTCTGAGTCTAAATATCATGTTTGACCAAGTTTGACTTTTCGCAAACCCTAGTTTGACTGAACTGTATAGGAGGGGCAAAATAATCATTTCACTTAAACTTTGAATTGAGATTAGTTAAGTAACTTGGAGTTTGTAAGCATGTATTGTATGGGTATTTGGAGTACTCGTATGTAATTCTCGGCTAATGTTGACCAAGTCAAATGTTGGGGTCTTTTTGCAGTTTTACTAAACTTCGGGGGCCTATGTGCAATTAATTAAAACTTCGTATTTGAACAAGTTGATGTTTTGAGACCAACAACCTGACTTAGAAGGATACTTGGAGCCTTAAGAACGAATAATTTGACTCGGTAGTTATCAAATCAATGGTGGGGGTCTTTCTGTAATTTTAGCAAACTTTAGGGGCCTAAGTGTAATTTACTGAAAGTTGTAGATCTCGATGCTAAGTTCATATGGATGAGTTAAGAGTCATTCTCGGATGTTGTTGGGCCAGTATGAGTGTAATATGGGGTCCAGGCACAATCAGGGACTGTACTGGACAGTTTCAAAGTATTAGGGGCATTTTGGTCAAGTTAGCTTGCGTGACCTGCATTTTATTGCATTCTTGCATAAAACCTCATATAGAGGATATATGCTAATAGGTTATATACTTTACTTGTGTATATCCAGCCGTTATTAAGGATCGTTCGAAGTAGACGTACGTTTTCGTGTTGCTGCATCTACGGTGAGACTCGGAGACGAGCGTGGTAGGAGTGCTAGTGTTGCGTTGCGCCTTTCATGGCTCAGAGGTAAGTACATATGTACGGCCTTTTCATATCAAAATCTGCGTATGTGCTGATATTTCAAATGAATGTTTGTTATATGAAATAGTATGAGAATGCATGTTTTCCACTCAAAAGTTGTTAAATTATTTTATTCATCTCCTTTGAGAACTCTCGGAAGTTACTTGTAGATTTTTGATACTTCGATCCTGGTTATGTGAAAGAGAAGAAATAAAATACCTCTAATAGACTTAGGACGATGTACAGAGTACTGTTATTAGTGGGAGGCGTCAAGCGATCCTCCATTTTCTTATGGCTAAGACCATTGAAGCAATGCTTCTTATTATTGGATAGAACGTCAATGTTCAAAAATCCGCCCCCGATGAGCCAAAATGTACCAAGTTATTGAGGCCAAGGGTTTATAGAGCTATAGAGTGCTACTTATACTTGTAAGGGTCACTACGGTATAGGGGTGTCGACACTTAAGGCCTTTTAGCTAATGTTGTGAGCGGGGTTGACGAATGGGCTCCCTTAACGCTCGGGTGAAATAGGGTTTGATAGACCCTAGAAGGAACCCTTAGTGGTTATTTCGTGATCCCTCTGTCTACATCGATCCTGCTGGTGGCTCTTGACACGCCTCAGCTAAATTAAACTGTTGATTGAAGTCGAAATTCAAAATTGGCTACTTATTAATGTTGTTTGTGGCTCTTGATATGCCCTTATTGATTTGAAATGAATTGTAAATCTTGGCTACTCATGAAGTACTATCGTTATCAGTTCAAATGAACTTGTTTACTCTGGATATTTTACCAACTACTCGTGGTTTCTCAATGTTATTAAATTGAGAGGTTTTTGTTACTCGTTTACTTCCAGTTGTTCCAAATTCTCCAACATGATAGCTTTACTGTTTAAATCTTCTGATTTGTTTCAAATCATGCTTCCGTGCTACTCGTTGCTTTACATGTCGTAGTATGTATTTACTCAGTTTTTACTGATTATTTCTTCAAAACTGCGTCGGCATTTGCCATTTTAAAACCGCAGGTCGTCAATCAAGTTTGGGGAATGGGAACGCGGATCGAGATGAAGACGTTTAGCTTAAGTTAGATCACTTAGTAGATCACATAGCTTATTTCAAACACATTACATTTGTAAACTTATTTTCTCAAGATTTGTTCTATTTATTAGATGAAATGTAATCTTAATAGTTAATTTTCTACTTTTGGTTATCGATTGTCTCTTTTAACCCTGAACCGAGATCCCGGGCCGTTACAGATGGTATCAGAGCATCGGTTCTCCGGTTAAAGTGACTTTTCGATTTCTATTAGTAGAGAATAAGAAAGATAAAACGTTTTCGAAATTTAAAAAATTAACTAGGATAACCCAATTTGAAAATAAATGAAATAAACAAGCCGTCTGGGTGTTTGGGTACTTATCTATAGTTAAACTTCGTTTGTACTGTACTTGTTGATTAAATGTTAACGGCTATTTGTTATGTGAATAATGCATTATTTGCTTGTCTATTTAAACGCGCAGTACCTATGTGACATTTATTTATATCAAATTGTTTGTCCTTTTTGTGAATGCGTATCTTTGACTCTTTATTATGTAAGTAATTTCTCGACGAGAGAGTAACGATGTTGTGACTTAGAAGACCCCGAGACCATTCTTTCGCACCTACGAGTGATGAACCTTAAAACATTAGTTTGAATTTTGTTTATTTTGAGTTAGCTTGACATGGTTCTTTCCAAAATTAGAAACTTTTGAAAATAAAGTATTTATTACAAAAAAAAATGGTTTCTGAAAATTATTGACGTTTCGAGCTACCAAATGCCAAGTGATATGGACCACTTTGTTTATCAGTCCGCTGGCGCGACTCTTAGTACGACGGTACTATAAGTTGTACCCGCTGTGTAGACTAAGTTGGAACATTTGAAGCACATGCGAGTTGTGTTAGAAAGGCACGTTGTGTGACGACACATAGTGTTCTTTCTCCCTCGTATGCGTGGAACACTTTAGGTGATTGGTTTATCTAATCCTCTACAGGTAAGACAACATTTTTAACTCGGACGAGTTAAGCAAAACGACATATTAGTCTTGATAAAAGTATTTGTCTAAAAGTTTCGATATTTGTATAAATTCTATCATATTTGTGAGTCGTTTCTAAAATTGAGAACTTGTATGATGTTATTGAACTTTCAAACTCTTGTTTCGAACTTTTACTTGTACTAGTCATATACGAAACCCTATTGTGATGCGAGTCTAGGCTGGATAGTTGTATAGACCCATAATAGACCCCGTCCCGTGGAGGGTGAGCATGAGAAATTTCTTCCGGTTAAGGTGTTTCTAGCTGATCATCTAAGGAAGCCATCATTTGGGAACATAACATCCGACGAGAGCGGTTTATGTACTTGTCTCACTAAGTCAAATAGACTGAGTCACTTTCTCTCATTTCATGTATGTGGGTAAGTATAGTATGAGATCTTCGGGGACGAAGATTCTTTTCAGGTGGGTAGATTGTAACACCCCTAATTCTTGAGAGAGTTCTTAATGCAATATCAAGACTTTGGGGGCGAATTTGTAAATATTCTGTCACGGCTTTAATGTGGGCATTTTGGAGAGTTGGCGACATTTGGACGTCGTTAAGATGATTTTGAAGCGCTAGAGATGTTCGGGGTGGTTGTGCAATTCTTAGAAATTAAATAGAAGCTCTAATTCTAGTTTATACACTAAAGTTTGAAAAACTACACTTGCACCCCCTTATGCATGAGAGACACTTGTCAAACCACTCTTGACACTTCACTTGAGAGGTGGTAACTCCCTATGGTCTCATCTCTTCACTTTGACTGATGAGGGGTGAGAACTATGTCCATCATCTTCTTCACCTCTTTCTCTCCACCATGAAAACCACCACCATCACCACAACACCACCACCTCCCACGGTGGCACCACCAAAACCACCACCTCCCATATCCTCGAGCCAATCTGACGCTGCTGGGAGCTCGTGAGGGCATCACAAAGGAAACCCCCAAGTCAATTTCACCGTTTGTCAAGAACTGACTTCAAAATTTGAGGGTAAGATTGAAGAACCCTAACCTTTAATCTGTCAAATTCGTCTTCCTCGTTGCAATTCAGTGATAATAAGTTCCGTATTCGTGATCCTTGAACTCAGACGAACCTAGGAGTACCAAATTTGCGGTCCAATTCGTCGGAATAAAGCTCGCCGGATTCTGGGTTGCAGAACCCGTCGCGAACGCCCGCCGGACGTCGGGACTTGCTGTTCTCTTCGTTCCTGGCCGTTCTTATCCTCCCTGCGACTTCCCCGTGCCCTCTGGATGTCGGGGAACTCTAATACATTCTCAGAACGAGCTGGGTTTCGCCGGAGCACCCAAAACCAGCCGGCAAGTCGCCGGATTCCTCCATGGCCGCCGGGAAGCTCAAAGCTCGGTACGCCCTCAATTCTTGCTCGTTTTGATCGATTAAAAGCTTGTTCATGCTCCTAATCATCTCCTGAACTCATTTGCATCATCAAATCGTGACTGTAACAACAAATTTAACAAGATTGATTCGTGCATGTAGAGATTTCCGACTTGAAAACCTGCCCTGTTCATGAGTCGATAACTCCCTCGTTACTTGATGTTTTGATCTGATTCTTGTTGCTATGGATTCCCTGCATGTAGTACTCCAACTTTCGTGTTGATTTCTTGGTCCAATTCGATCTCTAAACCCTCTGATTTTGGCTCCAAAGTTGCTGCAATGCATATGTTCTTCGCTTCAAAATTTTCTAAGTATAGAGTGCCGTGGTGAAACACCTACTTTGTAACCCTTGTATCTTCTTCAAAACTTAATGAAATTTAGATCTGTTTTCTCCTATGTAAAGCTGGTGTATAATACTTCAAATCATCGTCTCTGGGTCATCTTCAAATTTATAACGGATTTCTCACAAAACGAGCCTAAAGTTGCTAGCTTGAACTCGCGAAGCACTATCGAATTTTTCTAAGTATTGAATCGTAATTTTCATCCCACTTTGACTAGCGATATCTCTTTGTATACTTGGAGTTTGTAGGAGTTACAATATGTTCTGGAATCCTTGAACTATCGTCTTCAAAACCCTATTCTCAGATTTTCAAGTATCCCCCTCAATTGATTACAAATCAGCCCTAAAGTTGACTAGTTGAGTCGATTTTCTTCTATATTTGACTTTTGAATTCGACACTCTAAATGACGTTTCTAGCCTTAGTGTTCTTCACGAAACTTGCTCGTATTCATATTCTGAGTCTAAATATCATGTTTGACCAAGTTTGACTTTTCGCAAACCCTAGTTTGACTGAACTGTATAGGAGGGGCAAAATAATCATTTCACTTAAACTTTGAATTGAGATTAGTTAAGTAACTTGGAGTTTGTAAGCATGTATTGTATGGGTATTTGGAGTACTCGTATGTAATTCTCGGCTAATGTTGACCAAGTCAAATGTTGGGGTCTTTTTGCAGTTTTACTAAACTTCGGGGGCCTATGTGCAATTAATTAAAACTTCGCATTTGAACAAGTTGATGTTTTGAGACCAACAACCTGACTTAGAAGGATACTTGGAGCCTTAAGAACGAATAATTTGACTCGGTAGTTATCAAATCAATGGTGGGGGTCTTTCTGTAATTTTAGCAAACTTTAGGGGCCTAAGTGTAATTTACTGAAAGTTGTAGATCTCGATGCTAAGTTCATATGGATGAGTTAAGAGTCATTCTCGGATGTTGTTGGACCAGTACGAGTGTAATATGGGGTCCAGGCACAATCAGGGACTGTACTGGACAGTTTCAAAGTATTAGGGGCATTTTGGTCAAGTTAGCTTGCGTGACCTGCATTTTATTGCATTCTTGCATAAAACCTCATATAGAGGATATATGCTAATAGGTTATATACTTTACTTGTGTATATCCAGCCGTTATTAAGGATCGTTCGAAGTAGACGTACGTTTTCGTGTTGCTGCATCTACGGTGAGACTCGGAGACGAGCGTGGTAGGAGTGCTAGTGTTGCGTTGCGCCTTTCATGGCTCAGAGGTAAGTACATATGTACGGCCTTTTCATATCAAAATCTGCGTATGTGCTGATATTTCAAATGAATGTTTGTTATATGAAATAGTATGAGAATGCATGTTTTCCACTCAAAAGTTGTTAAATTATTTTATTCATCTCCTTTGAGAACTCTCGGAAGTTACTTGTAGAATTTTGATACTTCGATCCTGGTTATGTGAAAGAGAAGAAATAAAATACCTCTAATAGACTTAGGACGATGTACAGAGTACTGTTATTAGTGGGAGGCGTCAAGCGATCCTCCATTTTCTTATGGCTAAGACCATTGAAGCAATGCTTCTTATTATTGGATAGAACGTCAATGTTCAAAAATCCGCCCCCGATGAGCCAAAATGTACCAAGTTATTGAGGCCAAGGGTTTATAGAGCTATAGAGTGCTACTTATACTTGTAAGGGTCACTACGGTATAGGGGTGTCGACACTTAAGGCCTTTTAGCTAATGTTGTGAGCGGGGTTGACGAATGGGCTCCCTTAACGCTCGGGTGAAATAGGGTTTGATAGACCCTAGAAGGAACCCTTAGTGGTTATTTCGTGATCCCTCTGTCTACATCGATCCTGCTGGTGGCTCTTGACACGCCTCAGCTAAATTAAACTGTTGATTGAAGTCGAAATTCAAAATTGGCTACTTATTAATGTTGTTTGTGGCTCTTGATATGCCCTTATTGATTTGAAATGAATTGTAAATCTTGGCTACTCATGAAGTACTATCGTTATCAGTTCAAATGAACTTGTTTACTCTGGATATTTTACCAACTACTCGTGGTTTCTCAATGTTATTAAATTGAGAGGTTTTTGTTACTCGTTTACTTCCAGTTGTTCCAAATTCTCCAACATGATAGCTTTACTGTTTAAATCTTCTGATTTGTTTCAAATCATGCTTCCGTGCTACTCGTTGCTTTACATGTCGTAGTATGTATTTACTCAGTTTTTACTGATTATTTCTTCAAAACTGCGTCGGCATTTGCCATTTTAAAACCGCAGGTCGTCAATCAAGTTTGGGGAATGGGAACGCGGATCGAGATGAAGACGTTTAGCTTAAGTTAGATCACTTAGTAGATCACATAGCTTATTTCAAACACATTACATTTGTAAACTTATTTTCTCAAGATTTGTTCTATTTATTAGATGAAATGTAATCTTAATAGTTAATTTTCTACTTTTGGTTATCGATTGTCTCTTTTAACCCTGAACCGAGATCCCGGGCCGTTACAGATGGTATCAGAGCATCGGTTCTCCGGTTAAAGTGACTTTTCGATTTCTATTAGTAGAGAATAAGAAAGATAAAACGTTTTCGAAATTTAAAAAATTAACTAGGATAACCCAATTTGAAAATAAATGGAATAAACAAGCCGTCTGGGTGTTTGGGTACTTATCTATAGTTAAACTTCGTTTGTACTGTACTTGTTGATTAAATGTTAACGGCTATTTGTTATGTGAATAATGCATTATTTGCTTGTCTATTTAAACGCGCAGTACCTATGTGACATTTATTTATATCAAATTGTTTGTCCTTTTTGTGAATGCGTATCTTTGACTCTTTATTATGTAAGTAATTTCTCGACGAGAGAGTAACGATGTTGTGACTTAGAAGACCCCGAGACCATTCACATTGAAATCAATGTCTCCTTTAGCATGAATTTTTACTGCATAACATATCATGAGTTTTGTATGATGCCTCATTTTAAATGGGTTCTTACTAGATGCCTCCCTACACTACGGAATAGAAACTTATGATCTATGGATTCAAAATTTATAGTTTTTTCTTATGGGTAGGAAATAGCTGGTTTGTTTTCTATCACGTTGAAATTCAGAAATATTGGAGAGAACTAAAATAAGAGAAATTGTATATATGAGACTAACCCAAACTAGCTTCAATGATGCAGAAGGGATGCATAATATGCATGTAGAAAGAATAGAAAAAGAGATAGACGAAGAAAAGAATCACAATAAACCGTGAATATCAACAGAAGACCAAAGCCATCAATATCAACATGAAAAACTCAAAAAAATTAGATGAAGGGAAAAAAAATCAAGAAAGTTTGTCTAACCATGTACAAAATTGGTTTTTATACATTGTCTTGATTTTATTTACACTTCTTCTAAATAATGATTTTATTTCCACTTCTTCTGAATGAATCCAGTATGTTGTTATTGATGCCTTTCATTGAGTTAGAAAATCCTACCTATTCCGCTAAAATCCAACACATCGAATTAGATCAAAATAGTGCAAGCCATTAATGACATTATCAAATTGAAATCAATGTCTCCTTTAGCATGAATTTTTACTACATAACATATCATGAGTTTTGTATGATGCCTCATTTTGCATGGGTTCTTACTAGATGCCTCCCTACACTACAGAATAGAAACTTATGATCTATGGATTCAAAATTTATATTTTTTTCTAATGGGTAGGAAATAGCTGGTTTGTTTTCTATCACGTTCAACTTCAGAAATATTGGAGAGAACAAAAATAAAAGAAGTTGTATATATGAGACTAACCCGAACTAGCTACAATGATGCAGAAGGGATGCATAAAATGCATGTAGAAAGAATAGAAAAAGAGATAGACAAGGAAAAGAATCACAATAAACCGTGAATATCAACAGAAGACCAAAGCCATCAATATCAACATGAAGAACTCAAAAAAATTAGATGAAGGGAAAAAAAAATCAAGAAAGTTCGTCTAACCATGTACAAAATTGGTTTTTATACATTGTCTTGATTTAATTTCAACTTATTCTGATTCTTGATTTTATTTCCACTTCTTCTGAATGAATCCAGTATGTTGATATTATGCCTTTCCTTGAGGTAGAAAATCCTACCTATTCCACTAAAATCCAACACATCGAATTAGATCAAAATAGTGCAAGCCATCAATGACATTATCAAATTGAAAACAAGGTCTACTTTTGCATTAACTTTTACTGCATAACATATCATGTGTTTTGTATGATGCCTCATTTTGCAAGAGATCTTACTACATGCCTCCATACACTACGGAATAGAAACTTATGATCTATGGATTTAAAATTTATAACTTTTTCTTATTGGTAGGAAATAGCTAGTTTGTTTTCTATCACGTTCAACTTCAGAAATATTGGGGAGAACTAAAATGAGAGAAGTTGTATATATGAGACTGTTCCGAACTAGTGCAGAAGGGATGCATAAAATGCATGTAGAAAGGATAGAAAAAGAGATAGACGAGGAAAAGAATCACAATAAACCGTGAATATCAACGGAAGACCGAAGCAATCAATATCAACTTAAAAAACTCAAAAAAATTAGACGACGGGAAAAAAATCAAGAAAGTTTGTCTAACCATGTACGAAATTGGTTTTTATACATTGTCTTGATTTTATTTACACTTCTTCTAAATAATGATTTTATTTCCACTTCTTCTGAATGAATCTAGTATTTTGATATTGATTCCTTTCCTTGAGGTAGAAAATCCTACCTATTCCACTAAAAACCAACATATCAATCTAGATCAAAATAATGCAAGCCATAAATGACATTATCAAATTGAAAACAAAGTCTCATTTTGCATAATTTTTTACTGAATAACATATCATGAGTTTTGTATGATGCCTCATTTGCATGAGGTCTTACTACATGCCTCCCTACACTACGGAATAGAAACTTATGATCTATGGATTCAAAATTTATACCTTTTGCATATGGGTAGGAAATAGCTGGTTTGTTTTCTATCGCGTTCAATCTCGAAAATATTGAAGAGACCTAAAATAAGAGAAGTTGTATATATGAGACTGTCTCGAACTAGCATCAATGATGCAGAAGGGGTGAATAAAATGCATGTAGAAAGGATAGGAAAAGAGAGAGACGAAGAGAAGAATCACAATAAACTGTGAATATCAACAGAAGAGCGAAGCCATCAATACCAACATAAAAAACTCAAAAAATTTAGACGAAGGGAAAAAAATCAAGAAAGTTTGTCTAACCATGTACAAAATTAGTTTTTATACGTTGTCTTGATTTTATTTCAACTTCTTCTGATTCTTGATTTTATTTTCACTTCTTCTGAATGATTACAGTATGTTGATATTGATGCATTTCCTTGACGTAGAAAATCCTATCTATTCCACTAAAATCCAACACATCAAATTAGATCAAAATAGTGCAAGTCATCAATGACATTATCAAATTGAAAACAAGGTCTCCTTTTGCATTAATTTTTACTGCATAACATATCATTAGTTTTGTATGATGCCTCATTTTGCATGAGGTCTTACTACATGCCTCCCTACACTATGGAATAGAAACTTATGATATATGGATTCAAAATTTATAGCTTTTGCTTATGGGTAGGAAATACCTGGTTTGTTTTCTATCACGTTCAACTTAAGAAATATTGGAGAGAACTAAAATAAGAGAAGTTGTATATATGAGACTGTGCCGAACTAGCTTCAATGATGCAGAAGGGATGCATAAAATGTGTAGAAATGATAGAAAAAAGAGAGACGAAGAAAAGAATCACAATAAACCGTGAATATCAACGGAAGACCGAAGCCATCAATATAAACATAAAAAACTCATAAAAATTAGATGAAAAGAAAAAAAATCAGGAAAGTTTGTCTAACCATGTACGAAATTGGTTTTTATACATTGTCTTGATTTTATTTTCACTTCTTCTGAATCATGATTTTATTTCCACTTCTTCTGAATGAATCCAGTATGTTGATATTGATGCCTTTCCTTGAGTTAGAAAATCCTACCTATCCTGCTAAAATCCAACACATGGAATTAGATCAAAATAGTGCAAGCCATCAATGACATTATCAAATTGAAATCAATGTCTCCTTTAGCATGAATTTTTACTGCATAACATATCATGAGTTTTGTATGATGCCTCATTTTAAATTGGTTCTTACTAGATGCCTCCCTACACTACGGAATAGAAACTTATGATCTATGGATTCAAAATTTATAGTTTTTTCTTATGGGTAGGAAATAGCTGGTTTGTTTTCTATCACGTTCAACTTCAGAAATATAGGAGAGAACTAAAATAAGAGAAGTTGTATATATGAGACTAACCCGAACTAGCTTCAATGATGCAGAAGGGATGCATAAAATGCATGTAGAAAGGATAGAAAAAGAGAGAGACGAAGAAAATAATCACAATAAACCGTGAATATCAACGGAAGACCGAAGCCATCAATATCATCATACAAAACTCAAAAAAATTAGACGAAGGGAAAAAATCAAGAAAGTTAGTCTAACCATGTACGAAATTGGTTTTTATACATTGTCTTGATTTTATTTCCACATCTTCTGAATCTTGATTTTATTTCCACTTCTTCTGAATGAATCCAGTATGTTGATATTGATGCCTTCTCTTGAGGTAGAAAATCCTACATATTCCACTAAAATCCAACACATCGAATTAGATCAAAATAGTGCAAGCCATAAATGACATTATCAAATTGAAAACAAAGTCTCATTTTGCATAATTTTTTACTGAATAACATATCATGAGTTTTGTATGATGCCTCATTTTGCATGAGGTCTTACTACATGCCTCCCTACACTACGGAATAGAAACTTATGATCTATGGATTCAAAATTTATAGCTTTCGCTTATGGGTAGGAAATAGCTGGTTTGTTTTCTATCGCGTTCAACCTCGAAAATATTGAAGATAACTAAAATAAGAGAAGTTGTATATATGAGACTGTCTCGAACTAGCATCAATGATGCAGAAGGGATGAATAAAATGCATGTAGAAAGGATAGAAAAAGAGAGAGACGAAGAGAAGAATCACAATAAACTGTGAATATCAACAGAAGACCGAAGCCATCAATACCAACATAAAAAACTCAAAAAATTTAGACGAAGGGAAAAAAATCAAGAAAGTTTGTCTAACCATGTACAAAATTAGTTTTTATACATTTTCTTGATTTTATTTCAACTTCTTCTGATTCTTGATTTTATTTTCACTTCTTCTGAATGATTACAGTATGTTGATATTGATGCATTTCCTTGACGTAGAAAATCCTATCTATTCCACTAAAATCCAACACATCGAATTAGATCAAAATAGTGCAAGTCATCAATGACATTATCAAATTGAAAACAAGGTCTCCTTTTGCATTAATTTTTACTGCATAACATATCATTAGTTTTGTATGATGCCTCATTTTGCATGAGGTCTTACTACATGCCTCCCTACACTATGGAATAGAAACTTATGATATATGGATTCAAAATTTATAGCTTTTGCTTATGGTAGGTAAAAGCTGGTTTGTTTTCTATCACGTTCAACTTAAGAAATATTGGACAGAACTAAAATAAGAGAAGTTGCATATATGAGACTGTGCCGAACTAGCTTCAATGATGCAGAAGGGATGCATAAAATGTGTAGAAATGATAGAAAAAGAGAGAGACGAAGAAAAGAATCACTATAAACCGTGAATATCAACGGAAGACCGAAGCCATCAATATAAACATAAAAAACTCAAAAAAATTAGATGAAAAGAAAAAAAATCAAGAAAGTTTGTCTAACCATGTACGAAATTGGTTTTTATACATTGTCTTGATTTTATTTCCACTTCTTCTCATTCTTGATTTTATTTTCACTTCTTCTGAATGAATCCAGTATGTTGATATTGATGCCTTTCTTGAGGTAGAAAATCATACTTATTCCACTAAAATCCAACACATCGAATTAGATCAAAATAGTGCAAGCCATCAGTGACATTATCAAATTGAAAACAAGGTTTCCTTTTGCATTAATTTTTACTGCATAACATATCATGAGTTTTGTATAATGCCTAATTTTCTATGAGGTCTTACTACATGCCTCCCTACACTACAGAATAGAAACTTATGATCTATGGATTCAAAATTTATAGCTTTTGATTATGGGTAGGAAATAGCTGGTTTGTTTTATATCACGTCCAACTTCAGAAATATATATATATATATATATATTTTTTAGGGAACTTCAGAAATATTGGAGAAAACTAAAATAAGAGAAATTGTATATATGAGACTGTCCCGAACTAGCTTAAATGATGCAGAAGGGATGCATAAAACGCATGTAGAAAGGATAGAAAAGAGAGAGACGAAGAAAAGAATCACAATACACCGTGAATATCAACGGAAGACCGAAGCCATCAATATCAACATAAAGAACTCAAAAAAGTTAGACGAAGCAAAAAAAATCAAGAAAGTTTGTTTAAGAATGTACGAAATTGGTTTTTATACATTGTCTTGATTTTATTTCCACTTCTTCTCATTCTTGATTTTATTTTCACTTCTTCTGAATGAATCCAGTATGTTGATATTGATGCCTTCTCTTGAGGTAGAAAATCCTACATATTCCACTAAAATCCAACACATCGAATTAGATCAAAATAGTGCAAGCCATAAATGACATTATCAAATTGAAAACAAAGTCTCATTTTGCATAATTTTTTACTGAATAACATATCATGAGTTTTGTATGATGCCTCATTTTGCATGAGGTCTTACTACATGCCTCCCTACACTACGGAATAGAAACTTATGATCTATGGATTCAAAATTTATAGCTTTGCTTATGGGTAGGAAATAGCTGGTTTGTTTTCTATCGCGTTCAACCTCGAAAATATTGAAGAGAACTAAAATAAGAGAAGTTGTATATATGAGACTGTCTCGAACTAGCATCAATGATGCAGAAGGGATGAATAAAATGCATGTAGAAAGGATAGAAAAAGAGAGAGACGAAGAGAAGAATCACAATAAACTGTGAATATCAACAGAAGACCGAAGCCATCAATACCAACATAAAAAACTCAAAAAATTTAGACGAAGGGAAAAAAATCAAGAAAGTTTGTCTAACCATGTACAAAATTAGATTTTATACATTGTCTTTATTTTATTTCAACTTCTTCTGATTCTTGATTTTATTTTCACTTCTTCTGAATGATTACAGTATGTTGATATTGATGCATTTCCTTGACGTAGAAAATCCTATCTATTCCACTAAAATCCAACACATCGAAAAAGATCAAAATAGTGCAAGTCATCAATGACATTATCAAATTGAAAACAAGGTCTCCTTTTGCATTAATTTTTACTGCATAACATATCATTAGTTTTGTATGATGCCTCATTTTGCATGAGGTCTTACTACATGCCTCCCTACACTATGGAATAGAAACTTATGATATATGGATTCAAAATTTATAGCTTTTGCTTATGGTAGGTAATAGCTGGTTTGTTTTCTATCACGTTCAACTTAAGAAATATTGGAGAGAACTAAAATAAGAGAAGTTGCATATATGAGACTGTGCCGAACTTCAATGATGCAGAAGGGATGCATAAAATGTGTAGAAATGATAGAAAAAGAGAGAGACGAAGAAAAGAATCACTATAAACCGTGAATATCAACGGAAGACAGAAGCCATCAATATAAACATAAAAAACTCAAAAAAATTAGATGAAAAGAAAAAAAATCAAGAAAGTTTGTCTAACCATGTACGAAATTGGTTGTTATACATTGTCTTGATTTTATTTCCACTTCTTCTGAATCATGATTTTATTTGCACTTCTTCTGAATGAATCCAGTATGTTGATATTGATGCCTTTCATTGAGTTAGAAAATCCTACCTATCCTGCTAAAATCCAACACATGGAATTAGATCAAAATAGTGCAAGCCATCAATGACATTATCAAATTGAAATCAGTGTCTCCTTTAGCATGAATTTTTACCGCATAACATATCATGAGTTCTGTATGATGCCTCATTTTAAATTGGTTCTTACTAGATGCCTCCCTACACTACGGAATAGAAACTTATGATCTATGGATTCAAAATTTATAGTTTTTTCTTATGGGTAGGAAATAGCTGGTTTGTTTTCTATCACGTTCAACTTCAAAAATATAGGAGAGAACTAAAATAAGAGAAGTTGTATATATGAGACTAACCCGAACTAGCTTCAATGATGCAGAAGGGATGCATAAAATGCATGTAGAAAGGATAGAAAAAGAGAGAGACGAAGAAAATAATCACAATAAACCGTGAATATCAACGGAAGACCGAAGCCATCAATATCAACATCAAAAAAATTAGACGAAGGGAAAAAAAATCAAGAAAGTTTGTCTAACCATGTACGAAATTGGTTTTTATACATTGTCTTGATTTTATTTCCACATCTTCTGAATCTTGATTTTATTTCCACTTCTTCTGAATGAATCCAGTATGTTGATATTGATGCCTTCTCTTGAGGTAGAAAATCCTACATATTCCACTAAAATCCAACACATCGAATTAGATCAAAATAGTGCAAGCCATAAATGACATTATCAAATTGAAAACAAGGTCTCCTTTTGCATTAATTTTTACTGCATAACATATCATGAGTTTTGTATGATGCCTCATTTTCCATGAGGTCTTACTAATGCCTCCCTACGCTACGGAATAGAAACTCATGATCTATAGATTCAAAATTTATAGCTTTTGCTTATGGGTAGGAAATAGATGGTTTGTTTTCTATCACGTTCAACTTCAGAAATATTGGAAAGAACTAAAATAAGAGAAGTTGTCTATATGAGACTGTCCCGAACTAGCTTCAATGATGCAGAAGGGATGCATAAAACGCATGTAGAAAGGATAGAAAAAGAGAGAGACGAAGAAAAGAATCACAATAAACCGTGAATATCAACTGAAGACCGAAGCCATCATATCAACATAAAAAACTCAAAAAAGTTAGACGAAGGGAAAAAAAATCAAGAAAGTTTGTCTAACCATTTACGAAATTGGTTTTTATACATTGTCTTGATTTTATTTCCACTTCTTCTTAATCTTGATTTTATTTCCACTTCTTCTGAATGAATCCAGTATGTTGATATTGATGCCTTTCCTTGAGATAGAAAATCCTACCTATTCCACTAAAATCCAACACATCGAATTAGTTCAAAATAGTGCAAGCCATAAATGACATTATCAAATTGAAAACAAGGTCTCCTTTTGCATTAATTTTTACTGCATAACATATCATCAGTTTTGTATGATGCCTCATTTTCCATGATGTCTTACTACATGCCTGCTTACACTACGGAATAGAAACTTATGATCTATGAATTCAAAATTTATAGCTTTTGATTATGGGTAGGAAATAGCTTGTTTGTTTTCTATCACGTTCAACTTCAGAAATATTGGAGAGAACTAAAATAAGAGAAATGTATATTTGAGACTGTCCCGAACTAGCTTCAATGATGCAGAAGGGATGCATAAAACGCATGTAGAAAGGATAGAAAAAGAGAGAGATGAAGAAAAGAATCACAATAAACCGTGAATATCAACGGAAGACCGCCATCAATATCAACATAAAAAACTTAAAAAAGTTAGACGAAGCGAAAAAAATCAAGAAAGTTTGTCTAACAATGTACGAAATTGGTTTTTATACATTGTCTTCATTTTATTTCCACTTCTTCTCATTCTTGATTTTATTTTCACTTCTTCTGAATGTTTCCAGTATGTTGATATTGATGCCTTTCTTGAGGTAGAAAATCTTACTTATTCCACTAAAATCCAACACATCGAATTAGATCAAAATAGTGCAAGCCATCAGTGACATTATCAAATTGAAAACAAGGTTTCCTTTTGCATTAATTTTTACTGCATAACATATCATGAGTTTTGTATACTGCCCAATTTTCTATGAGGTCTTACTACATGCCTCCCTACACTACAGAATAGAAACTTATGATCTATGGATTCAAAATTTATAGCTTTTGATTATGGGTAGGAAATAGCTGGTTTGTTTTCTATCACGTCCAACTTCAGAAATATATATATATATATATATATATTTTTTAGGGAACTTCAGAAATATTGGAGAGAACTAAAATAAGAGAAATTGTATATATGAGACTGTCCCGAACTAGCTTAAATGATGCAGAAGGGATTCATAAAACGCATGTAGAAAGGATAGAAAAAGAGAGAGACGAAGAAAAGAATCACAATAAACCGTGAATATCAACGGAAGACCGAAGCCATCAATATCAACATAAAAAACTCAAAAAAGTTAGACGAAGCAAAAAAATCAAGAAAGTTTGTTTAAGAATGTACGAAATTGGTTTTTATACATTGTCTTGATTTTATTTCCACTTCTTCTCATTCTTGATTTTATTTTCACTTCTTCTGAATGATTTCAGTATGTTGATATTGATGTCTTTCTTTGAGGTAGAAAATCCTACCTATTCGACTAAAATCCAACACATAGAATTAGATCAAAATAGTGCAAGCCATCAATGACATTATCAAATTGAAAACAAGGTCTCCTTTTGCATTAATTTTTACTGCATAACATATCATGAGTTTTGTATAATGCCTCATTTTCTATGAGGTCTTACTACATTCATCCCTACACTCCGGAATAGAAACTTATGATCTATGGATTCAAAATTTATAGCTTTTGCTTATGGGTAGGAAATAGCTGGTTGGTTTTCTATCACGTTCAACTTCAGATTTTTTTTATTTTTTTTAGGGAACTTCAGAAATATTGGAGAGAACTAAAATAAGAGAATTTGTATATATGATACTGTCTCGAACTAGCTTCAATGATGCAGAAGGGATGCATAAAACGCATGTAGAAAGGATAGAAAAAGAGAGAGACGAAGAAAAGAATCACAATAAACCCTGAATATCAACGGAATACCGAAGCCATCAATATCAACATAAAAAAGTCAAAAAAGTTAGACGAAGCGAAAAAATCAAGAAAGTTTGTCTACCCATGTACGAAATTGGTTTTTATACATTGTCTTGATTTTATTTCCACTTCTTCTGATTCTTGATTTTATTTTCACTTCTTCTGAATGATTCCAGTATGTTGATATTGATGCCTTTCTTTGAGGTAGAAAATCATACCTATTCCACTAAAATCCAACACATCGAATTAGATCAAAATAGTGCAAGCCATCAATGACATTATTACACAATAAAGGTGTCTTCACTTTGGCTGGGGCTTATGAGGAGATTTTTAATGGTGAGGAGAGGCCTGTAATTTACAGGGGTTGGAAGAATTTATGGAAGCTTAGAGGGTTTCCCAGTGGAGATTTTTTTCGTGGTTGTTAAAAAATGACAGATTGTTAACCAATCAATTGAAGTGTAGAAGGGGTATTATCACAAATCCCAAGTGTTTACTTTGTGGGGTTTCTTGTGAATCATCTCTTCATGCTGTAAAAGACTGATTAGAAGCAAGGAAGATTTGGGAGTTTTTGGTTCAGACTGAGAAGTGGGAGAGCTTTTGTAATTTGAATTTGATTGATTGGGTGGATCAGGATCTGTGTCTTAATTGGGGGTAACGACTTGGATTTGGATTGGCAAGTCATGTTTTGTGTTACTGTATCACAGATCTGGTTATGGCATAATCAGGTTCTCCATGATCAGGTTGTTGTAAAACCAGGTAATATTGTGGAATTTATGGGTTCTCAAGCTAGGAGGGTCATTCAGGGGTTGTCTTTTTCTATTTCTCAGCTGAAGGCCAAGCCTACAGTGGTGCAATGGCTGAAACCTCCAAGAGGAAGACTGAAACTGAATGTGGATTGTGCAGCTGGTATAAATAATAGTTGGGTCTCTGTGGATGGTGTTTGCAGAGACTGTATGGGTGCTTGGTTATGGGGTTTTCAGAAGCAATTCATGCCTACTTCAGTTTTACATGGAGAGTTATGGGCCATTTTTAAAGGATTGCTGACAATGAAAGAGCTGGATTTTGATTCTGTGTTATTGAATCTGACTCAAAGGAGGCTGTGGATCTTTTTCTGGCTTCTGAGATGGATGTGCCTTTTGCTTCCATGGTATTGGCTGTTAGGGAGCTGTTGCTGGGTTTAAATGTTTCTTTGCGCCATATTTAGAGAGAAGGCAATAAGGTGGCAGATGCTATGGCTAATTCTGGTTCTGGGTTGGATTTTGATAAGCATGTATTTATGTCTCCCCCCTCTTTCTGTAGAGATACTTTTGATTTTGATCTTTCTGGAGTAGGTTATATTCGGTTGTTGGTTTTGGGCTTTGCCCTCCTGTTTTCAACCAAAAAAAATTGCTTTCATTATAATTAGGAGCCTTACGCAACTAAAGGGAAATCAGCAAGCCAATGGAGATCTGAATGAAGACGTGCACGTGGATTTGGCTTTGGGTTATAATTTTTTTTTTTTTTTTGAGAGAAAAGGATGAGGCTTTTATTAATAACATGGGCTGCAAATTACATTGTCAAAATCCAAAATCTGTTGGACCCAACTTGGGCCTTCTTCAACCCAAATAACAAAATCAATAATAGAAGCTCCATATTTAGCGAGTACATGGGCTGCCAAGTTGGCTTCTCGACACGTGTATGCAACCGAAACGTGTCGAAATCCACTCAGTAATTGCTTCGTCTTCTCCAGATACACTCCCCCGAGAGATAAATCGACCTTATCTCCTCGAAACCAGCTGCTGAGAGCTCTACAGTCGCACTCAATAATGGCGGAGAGACAGATCATTTCCAGAGCGAAATTTTTTCCTTCTCGCCTCAAATTCCCTTGCATTAGGGTTCCGTGGAACCCTCTTCGCCATTGCCGCCACTATCTGTCCGCTTCTATCTATGATTATCACTCCAACTCCTTTGTTTGTTGTTCTTGGTCAAAAGGCACCATCAACATTAACCTTATAAACCCCTTCCGCCGGTGGTGACCACGGTGATTTCTCCGGCGAGATTGATAGATCAATCTGGTTCTTCCCACTTCCCGAATCTTTATCTGTGATTTCATCAAACTCTCTGATGTACGAGTCAATAGATTCAACCACTTCCTTTTCCTGAATTTGTGTACCTTCGTAGACCAACTTGTTTCTAGCACCCCAAATCGCCCAAAGACCAGTTATGAAGCTTCTGATTTTGCACGCCCCTTCTTCTTGCAAAATAATACTAATCCACTCCGTGATATCTCCTTTTCTTGTTTGCAGGAATTCCAACCCCATAAGCTCTATCCAGATATTCTTCGCGAATTTACATCTCATAAATAGGTGTGTTCCATCCTCCTCTTCTTTCTTACAGATTTGGCAAAGACTGTTAGTGATAATTGTTCTTCTTTTAAGGGTTCCCAGTAAAGGGATGACATTGTTTAAGATCCTCCATGCCGTAAAGATTACCTTTTTAGGGACTTTCGTTCTCCATAGCTTCTTCCTCCAATTGGAGCTTTGTGTTCCGGATGGTTCGTCGTTGCTGCCATCAGTAGTTTCCTTCTCGATTAAATATCCCGATTTCACGGAATACACACCGTCATCAGTGAAATGCCAAACAATTGTGTCTGGAACTGGGAAAGGAGGTAAGGGGATCTGTAAAATTTCCTCAACATCAACAGGGTGACAAGTCATCTCCACCTTCTCTTTAATCCATTGATTTTGGTCATTAATCAAATCTTCCACCTTCTTCTCAACTTGAAAACTTGCAGCATTAATCAGTTTAAAAGAGGGGAGTCTTGAGATCCAGGGGTCAGCAATAGATGCTCTCGTTCCACTACCAATCCTCCATCTAATTCCTTTGGTGAGTACCTTCCTTCCTTCAAGAATACTTCTCCAATCGTAACTTGGATTGTTTCCACTATCAGCTTGAAGAAACTGTTTCTGCTGAAAGTATTTTGCTTTGTAGGTTCTACTCAGCAGAGAGTCCGGCCTGGTGATCTGCCTCCATCCCACTTTAGCCAGCAGCGCTTTATTGAAACAATATAAGTCTTTGAAACCCAATCCTCCCTGAGATTTAGGTCTTCTTAGCTTCTCGCTACTCAACCAGTGAATACCCTTTTCCTTGTTTCCTGATGTCCACAAAAACTTGTTTATTGCAGCTTCAATTTTGGCCCAAAATCCTTTGGGAATTAAAAAGAAGCTCATTGAATACGTAGGCAACGCTTGAGCTACAGCCTTGACCATGATTTCGCGTCCAGCGACTGAGAGGTACTTCTCCTTCCAGTTCTTTGTTTTGCTAATCACTTTTTGTACTAGGCCTGAGAATGGGAGGTTTTTGTTTCTTCCTATTGCAGTCGGAAAACCCAAGTATCGTTCATGATCATCAACTTCTTTCACCTTACAGATAGCCGTCAATACTTCTCTGGTCTCCTTTGACACGTTCGCCGAATAAGCCGCTAAGGATTTTTGTAAATTGATTTGTTGGCCTGTAGATTTTTCAAAGATCTGTAAAATATGTAATAGGTTAGTAACTTCTTCAGTATATGCTTTAAGGAAGAACAAACTATCATCTGCGAACAAAAGATTAGAGATCTTCGGAGAGCTCCTAGCTGCCGCTACCTTCGAAATTAAATTTGCTTCTTGGGCCACTTGTAAAGCATTGGATAACCCTTCACTGAAGAGAACAAAGAGAAAGGGTGACATTGGGCAACCATGTCGTATCCCCCTCCCAGGTATGATATCGCCTTCACTGACTCCATCGCGAAAAATTTTGAACTTCACAGTGGACACACTGTCCATAACCGTATTGATCCACTTTTGACTAAACCCCAATTTATACAATAAAGCTTTGAGATAACACCATTCAATACGGTCGTAGGCCTTCGTCATATCGACCTTTAACGCGACAAAGCCTTTACTTCCTTTCTTCCTAGTCTTCATGGAATGAATAAGTTCGAAAGCAACTAAAACATTATCCGTAATTAAGCGTCCAGGTACAAAGGCGCTTTGGGCTTCAGAGATAATATCTGGAAGAATACTTTTAAGCTGATTGGCTAGGGCTTTCGTAACAAGTTTATATAAAACAGTACATAAGCTAATTGGCCTAAAGTCAGCGGCCTTCCGGGGCTGTTTAATCTTCGGAATCAACGTAATCAAGGTAGTATTAACTTCCTCAATACTTCGTCCTTCATTAAGAACTTGTAGACAAAAAGAACATACCTCGTTACCTATGATGTTCCACATAGATTGGTAGAAAATAGCTGAAAAGCCATCCGCACCCGGTGCTTTATACGGCCCAAGTTGCCACAGCGCTTCTTCAATCTCTAGTCGCGTAAATTTACTGTCTAAGAGCTCCCTGTGGCTGTCCGTGAGTTTAGAAGGAATACAGTCCAAAATAGGCATCATATCTAGACTGAAAAAGACAACTGAAATAATGCTGTAAAATACCAGTAATAGCTCTAGGGTCCTCCTGCCAAGTTCCAATGGAGTCCTCCAAACCTTGTATCAAATTCCTTGATTTCCTCAGAGATGCTTTCTGATGGAAATACCGCGTATTTTGATCCCCGTGTTTCAGCCAATTAACTTGCGATCTTTGCTTCCACATCACTTCTTCTTTGTAGAGCCATTTGTTAAGCTTTGCAAGAAGACGTTTCGTTTCGGACAAGATTGAAGACGTAGGGATTTGCTTATCAACCTCACTCAGTTCCTCCTTGATACGGTTGATAGTTCCCCTGACACTTCCGAAGGAAGTTTTCTTCCAGCTTTGGAGTCGCTTAGCAATTTTGTCCAGTTTTATCTTCACTGACCCGTCTCCAGGGGAGTCCTGATTCCATCCCTGCTTGATCTCTTCTCTAAAGCTGTCTTCCGCAAGCCACATAGCTTCAAACATAAAGTGTTTCTTCCTAGAAGTTCTCCGTTTATCATTGATCGTAAGAAGGAGCGGAGAATGATCCGAATATTTCCCACTGAGATGGGAAACCCGAGCCCCTGGATAAAGGATTTGCCACTGAGGATTGGCTACAACTCTATCTAGTCTTTCCCTAATGTTGGGTTCATCGGCTTGTTTGTTACACCACGTAAAAACCTCTCCCCGCTGAAGCCCAAATCTCTCAAATTACAGTCTGCCAGCACTTCACAAAAGTCTGCAATCTGAGAGTAGGTAACACTTCTACCACCCCTTTTCTCATCTGCACTAGTTATGGCATTAAAAATCGCCACAAACGCACCATGGGGTGTCATCCTCCGGGGCTATTCTTCTCAGAAGGGTCCACGTCAAATCTCTCTCCGAACTATCCGGTTCACCGTAGATACCGGTAAGTCTCCAAGAGTGACCACCCTTTGTAATCCACACATCAATATGGGCTTTTTAAAATTTACGTAAAGTAACGTCAATTCCCTCCTTCCAGAGGAGGGAGAGGCCGCCACTCTTTCCTCTTGCATCCACATGAATACCCGATGCAAGGCCAACCTTCCTCCTAACCGTATCCATCTTCCTACTTTTAAGTCGAGTCTCCATGAAGAAGACAATATCAGGATCTTCAACATTAATAAGGTCTTTTAGATCTAGAACGGTACGGAGGTTTCCAAGCCCCCGTACGTTCCAGCTCAAACAAATCATTGGGATCGGCAGTGCTGCGTCGCAGACACTGTCCTTGGTAAGTTCTTGTTATTTTTGGACTCTTCCATCATCGAGTCAATCTCCTTTGATGCCCTCCCTTTCTTCTCCTCCCCCTGCTCTTCCTCCTCGAAGTTGAACATCTTCTCCTTCTCCGTGGATTTCCTCTTTGCTGGAGACAAATTATTCCCCACTGAGCTATAAGAGATAGCTCCTGATTTGACTCGGCTCCTTGCATCCACCTTAGGCCGTTCACGAATCTCCGGGGTGACTGTTTTCTCCGTTTCCCTCACAGCACTCGCTCCTGACCCCTTGGGCTTCCTCCTTAAGGGGACTTTGCTTTGAGCTAAGTCTGGTGAGGGGACGTTGAAAGTAAAGGAGTCCGTGGAAATCCCCTCTTCAATTTGTAAATCTTTCAATTTACCACTTATCTCCGGGCCGTTGGACACCTCATTCAGAGTTCGATCCACGTCTCCCTCATCTTGGGTAAAGATAGGGTTCCGTTTGAAAATCAATTGCTGATTGGCAGGATTCTCCTCAACATGATCCGTCTCGATCCCTTCCTGAGCCATATCTTCGTCTGACTCCATCGTATCTGCTTCTGAAATCAAATCTTCATCAATAATCTTATCTCATATTTTCCGGGGATAGGCATTATCCCCGAAAGATTCGGGATCGTAACCACTCTTTCAAACCCCTCTTGCTCCGTGATTGTAGGGAATCCGTTCTTCGCCTTGTGCAGGAGTTCGATGGTATTGCCGACGATCACTATTCCGGCGATAACCATCGTCGTGCCCGCTAGGCTTTTTCTGACTTCCACCAGTTGGTTTGGCAAGTAGCCAAAGACCATAAGGACATTTAGCATTCATCTCTTCAGCTGATAACTCCATAGTGCAATGCATAGTAGCATGAGTAACTGAACCACAGTAAAAACAGACGCTTGGAATTCTCTCATATTTGTATGTGACGTGGGTTTTCTCCCCTTTAATCATGAAATTGGCACTTCTCCGCGAGGGTTTACCCACCGGAATAATGGTACGAATCCTCAAGAAGCGTCCCTTCCTTAGTTCATCTATTCTTGATTCCACAAATAGCACTTTACCAATTGGATACCCAACGGTACGTGACACGCTCCAACTGAAAGTGTACAGCTGACGTGTGTAGTAATAAATTTCGGAAATCCGGGTTGTCGAATCCAAGAGACTTCGTCGTAAATTAGCTATTAAATTTGTTCTTTGTGTGGGCAAAGCGCAGTTGTTTTGTTCTATTGATCCTACTAAAATTAAAAACAAATGTCTCAATTAATCAATTGAATTTCTTCACGATTAATAAAGATGAAAGAGTATAATATTTCTCAAAGTTTGGAAAAGTCAGGATATCTCTACGGGTCACTAGGTATTTCTCGCGATATAGGATTTATGTTTTGTTAACACGATGATTTATCATTCTAGCTAAACGAGCATGAATGTGTTGAAGATGTCTCAACCAACACCTATACTTAAACTAGCAAAGCCGATGTCTCTAGCCTAAACAAGTTCCAGTATGCCTTAAGATCATTAATCTACTCTTTGTTCTTAGCTAACTAGCAAGATTTCTCAACCCTAGATACGGCTAGTGTGTATTTCAATTTTCCGGGCAATGAATATCGATGTCTCTAATATTCTCAATCCTATCAACTCGTCTAGTGATATCAAAGATGAATTAAACACATAAAATACACATAGCTAGATAAAAAGTTCATCAATTAAGCAAAATAGCATGAAATCAAATCCATAAATCACAAATACCGTTATCAAAGCCTAGCTCCCTACGAGATACCCTGAGAAAAGTGTTAAGCTACTCAAAAACATGATTCACGTACAAAGTTTCGTGATCAAATAACAAAACTAGAGAAGAAACGGAGTTTTAGAAGTCAAACGAATGATTCCAAACTTCCTTGATTGTCTCCTAACATCCAAGCTCTCTTCAACGTGATAGAGTACGTGATAATGCCCAAAAATATGCCCTAACCAAGTCTAATACGTTCTCCCAATGTTTAGAACAAGTTAGGAGTAATTACAAAGCAAACCCAAAAAGTTACAAAAAAAATTTTGCCCGAACTAGGTCGTGTGAGATAGTTAAGTAGGTCGTGCGACCTACTGTGCTGCCCAGAACAGGTCGTGCGACCTGTATAGTAGGTCGTGTGACCTACTTAAACTTGCTGAAATCTCCGACTAGGTCGTGCGACCTAGTTACTTCACCAAATTTCTCCATCTTCTTCCCACTTGTTCCTCTTGCGTCCGAATCACTTCCCGGGCATCGTTTCTTCATTCAATCCTCCATTTTGAGCTCTTCTCATGCCTCAACACTCGTATCATCTTCTCTTTAGCCTCTCTAGAACTTGATCCATCAACTCTCGCTTTCCTTCCCAAATCTCGAGCTCGCCTTACTTCCGAAGTTCGTTTCCTCTATCCACTCGATTCTCGCGTGCTCCGGCCCTGAAAATCACAACACGAACACCCCGCGAAGATCAAATGTGACAAAATAAGATAAATAGCACGTAAAACAATGCAAGAAGCGCCCGGACTTCACAGTAGACACCTAAAATTTGTCTACTCAAAAGTACTTACGTGCTAAAACACATCCAAATACGAAGATGAACTGAAGAAACACGACAAGAAAAATTCAGTATGAGACACTGCTGACTGGCGAATCGCATGACGCCACGTGTCAAATTGCAGCTAAAGATTGACCAACTTAGTCGCAAACATCAACTCCGATTAAAATGGAGGTTACATTGGAAGAACGTCTTAAGTGTACGATTATCGCAAATGTAATTGTATATTTATTGTTAGGAAAACAACCAAAATAAACTTTCCTATAAGTACTTCAAGCTCCCCTAGACTTTAAAAAATTGTATAAGGTACTCCAAATTATTACAAAATTGCACAACGACCCCTCTATCTCCCTATAAATAGAGGACGAAGTTCATAAGAAAAATCACATCTTCCAATACATTTCTATACCTAAAACACTTTCTCTACATCTTTCCTTACAACTTTCCTACAACTTCTCTCAAGCTCAAAGCATAGAAAAGAGAAGTTAGCAAAGTTCTGACAGGAGAAGCCCCCAAAGGAGCCAAGATCCTCGAAGGCGGAAAGACTTGTGAAGGAAGAAAATCCCAAAAGACGGCAAATTTCTGACGAATAAGCCACAACGAAAGTCGAATCTTCAAAGACGGTGCAATCCTGAAGATCAAGCCATCCACCCCAAGAAAATCAAATCTTCAAAGAACATCGAAGTACGGTGAACCCGAGAAGAACAAGTCAAAGTCAAGCAAAAAGACCATAAGTGTAACACCCTAAAATTTTATAGGAGGGTCAAAACGCAATTAACGTAAAAGCTTGTGTTAGTTGAGAAAATTTCTTTTCAACAGTGTAAGTGACAGTTGTTCTTCCGGGAATTTCTAGAATGAGAATTTGATGGGGGTAGTGTGTAATTATTGATGAAGCTGGGGACTCAAATGTAATTTTACAAAATTAATTGGTAGTTGAATCTGGCCAACATGAAGTCAAACGGAAACTGGGGAGAAAAATGTAGAGAAATTCTAAATAGTGGGGCTGAAGTGTGATATCTCAAACTTTCTAATGCTATAAAATCTTACATTTGTCCCCAAAACTTAGAGAAAATAACATTTTCACCCCCTTGTGTATAACTTACATTTCGCCCTTCTTGTGCCACCTCATTGGTGAGGTGGCATCTCCTCTATTTCCCTCTCTTCAGCAGGAGGGTTCTGGAACAATATAACCCCACCGACCTTCCTCTCCATCACCATTTTTTTCCCTAAGCACCACATCACGACCACCATTACCGCCCTAGCACCACCACACTTCACCATTCGAAAATCTGCTGATTAATGGAAGTCTAGGGTGATTAGGGGAGCAAAAGGCACAACCCAATTTCAAGAGGCAGGGTGTATCGAGGGAGATAGCCGGATTGTGAGGTAAGAACCCTAACGGGTAATTGAGGAAAATTCGTTTGATACGTTGTGTTTCAGACCAATTAAGTCATGTTTTTGTGTTTCCGAGGAGATTGCGAGCTCAGGGTGTTATTCGGAGGGTCTAAATCGCTGCAATCATCGCCGGTCGCTGGGTTCTGCATTCATGTTCGCCGGAATTTGGGTATTAACGTTGGAAACTGCGTGAAGCAGTTAGGGCTCTCGGTAAACTCATGTTTTGGGTCATTTTGTTCGGCTGTTGTTGCTGTATTGGGGTCTAGGACTAATTTGGTACTCGTTAGCAAGCTCAACACATGGAGGAGCATCGGTAGATGGGCGGCAAAGTCGCCGGAAACTGCCATAGTCAAGAAGCTTCAGGTAAGCTTCAATTTTTTATCATTTCTTGCTCATTATAACTTCTAGTTACATCAATCTCATCCCTAGCATATAGAGAATTGACCTAGGATTCTGTAACACCCCCATCCTAGAGTACTGAAGAACTACGCTTGGATCCCCCAGGCTCTCCGGAGATGTCCTCCGCTAAGCACGGAAATGCCCAGTAAGGAGTCTGATTCTAACGGGTTCTGTTACAAGACGGAATTAAAGAAACTGGAACTTTATGAAAACTTACTTTTATAGCTTGTATGTACCGTTGCGCTAACTTCTAAGTAATGGCCTAGTTCCCGATCCCCTGCGTACTCACCTGTCAAGCATAGAAGTCAGTGACGTCACCAGTTTATACAACCAAGATAGACTTTAAAATGAAAAAAAATATATAGATTTGAAAACACATAACCTGTACTTGTAAGGCATATGTATCAGTAGCCTAACCCACATCAACAGTAATGGAAGCATTGTATAAGTTGTCCCAATACCAGCTAATTCAGAGATATGACCAATCCATATTTATTTCCCTGTTCCTGTACCACCCGTTTATCCACCAAGACAAACTAGACCTTAAGTGTGCACACCCCCTACTGGATCGTCAGTCCAGAGGGTAGTACTAGTTGCCTACAAGTCGGGAGCTAGCAATGTACCGACTTAGCCCGTAGGCCGTGAATGTAAAGCCCGAAGAACGGGTCCCATAATTGAAATAAGCCCGTATACCGGGTCCCATAACGATGTCAAGCCCGTAACCGGGCCCCATAGATATTTTACCATATAGAGGTCAAGGGTACAGGAATCGGTTGTTAAATAAGTACACAAGATCAACATGATCAATACTCATACTTACCTATTTATCTGCATACACTGATCTCCACGCTCAACATTTTGTTATTCCATGATTTTTGTATCTCTTACTCATATAGACATGCATAGATCCAGTCTAGTATTCTTTTTAATAATAAATAAGCCTTCATATGCTTACCTGGTAGCCTGCTTAGTACTCCTGATCAGCGATGCTGATTTTCTATCCCGACAACCTCTACATATATAAATGTACATATAATTATTAGTACACTCCATCATGTAAAATGCATATGAAAAAGTTATTATAGTTGTAAGCCTAGAATTATTGTTTTGCCCCTGAAGACTCAGTCTTATCAGTACAGTCCCTGACTGTTCCTGAACCACTCAGATAACTCAAGTTATGCTCAACAGTATGAAATCATCCTATTTAACATTCTCAGTTAGTCATAAAGTTGAAAACTACAACTTTTAGGTACTTGCACTTAGGCTCCTGAAATTTAGCAATAATTGCAAAAAGATCCTCAGTAATTAACTTGGTCAACTATAACCCAAAATAACCTATTAAGCCTCCAGTTACCGCGATAGAACATGTAAATAGCCCTACAACAATAATTTGATCTCAAAACATTTTTATGTGAACTTACTAATTTGTCCCTCTAATACTATTTTGGTCAAACATAGCTTTCTAAGAGATTTACTTGATCAGATTTGATAGACACACTCTGAATAACAGTATGAACAAATTCTCTCATGGATTAAAAGCTAAAAGAATACTTTGAGTGTCCATTTAGGAAGTTAGAGATTAAATGACTTAAGGTCAATAAGTCAACTTCAACTCTGATTTGTGATCAATCAGTCAAGATTTTAGAGAGTACTCCTCTAGGAGTGATTTAAAGTATTTAGAACCAACTCTCAACAGAAGAAAGTAGACCTAGATTTCACTAAGTATACAAGGAGTTATTGTGTGCCAAAGATGGCAGGTTATTATCCATTCCACACTTCGAAACTTTGGAGCATTGACAAGTTTCAAAGTTGTTATTGAGGACATCTCCGGAGATCCTGGGGGATCCAAGCGTAGTTCTTCAGTACTCTAGGATGGGGGTGTTACAGATGGTATCAGAGCCTTGGTTCTGTGAAGAGACAGAATTGGAAACTCAAGATAATAGGTGGATAGTGTTTTCAAAACTAAAATTGGATAGGAATCAAGACTAAAACTGGAAAAGGAGGGTGGAGAGAGAACTTACGAGAGTGCTATGCGTGTATATTCGGGCCAAATAGGTCTATGTAGTTGGAATCTCATATTGAGTTCAAATGTTGTGTATTGATATGCATATTGAGAAAATGGCATATTTCTGAGAAATAACAATGGTTGTGAAAGTGACACGTGAATGGTATTAATACCGGGATAATCCATAACTGGATAGAGGGGTGACACAAGGTATGATTAGATTGAATCATGTTAATATAGCGATGACGTTATTCGAGATAATTCAGGTGATGGCCGGGAATCTGGTATAAGGATATAAGGGATTCTATCATCAGATAACCAATCTTAAACTTTGTAATTTAACAGGAACTAAAGTAGATAAGAGGGGGATACAGTCTTATAATTGGGTGACCTTTTCAGGCATCCTAGGCTTGGGTACAGTATCTGATTAAGGAACTGAATAAGTAATAGTTAAGTCATGCAAGTGGAGGAAATAGAATTACAGATAGGTCGATTCGACGCGACAGTAGGATATACAAGGTTAAGAAATGGGATGTGTGTACTTTGGGACTTGGAAATGTCTAGGAGGTAGTCAGGAGGCAGATAACTTTTTCAGGTAAATTTTGGGAATACGTGAGAAATAGGGAATGATTGTATCAAGTAAAAAGGGGCTGGGGTTGACCTGTGGTAAGTAAAATAAGTAAGTTAGGATCGTCAAGATATTAGAAATAATGAGTTGGATAGGTATCAGGGCAAATGTGTGAAGTGTTATTTGCAGATTATCATTTATTAGGTAGAAAGATTGTCATTTATCAGGTTGCGGGTGGATGTTGGAAGCTTATACATAAAAAGATTGTACTAAAGAAAATAAACCGAAGGGACTAGGGTATGTAGTGATGAGAGAGTGCTCCACGTAACTTCTAAATGTTATATGATCAGGATGGTGAGAATTATCTATGGGTTATGTTTGGGATAAGAACAGAATTAGAGAAGGATTGTGTCAAAAACGATAAGCTTGTGATGGGTGGCGCTACAAAATTGAGAAGATGGAATAGTTAAGCTTGGTGAATGATAAGTTGGCTGGAATAGTTAAGCTTGGTGAATGATAAGTTGGCTGGGAACTAGACGAGGATTGTGTGGAGATATTTTAATGGTTAATATCAAAGGAATTGCTAAGTGTGAGGGGTCAGGCCATCAGAGGGGTATATGTAGGGGGAAGTGAAGGGTATAAACATAAGTGGATTGTACACAAACAAAGGAAATTGGTGGGTCATGGTAGAAAGGATAGGGAAGTGCATTGAGTAATTTCTAAATATTACCTAAGAAGGGGGTCTCAATGTAATTGGCGAAAAATGGAGCTGGTGCACAAGTGGGCTTAATAGGAGATCTGGGAAGGAAAGCGTCAAAATGATTTAAACATGATTAGGGGCATCAAGGGGTAACATGAACATCTATTAAGCCGATGTAAGGATTAGGATACTTCGGGAATAGGATGGGAATAGGGACGGAATGTAATTAGTGATAATTGGCTACTTAAAAAGGGTAGGAAGCGAGTAAGGGTACTTCAGCCAAGTATGTAAGGAGCTTACCAACCGCAGGGTTCAAGATCCATAATCTGCCAGAATCTGGGATACATATGGGTCAGGCTAGCCAAAGTGCATGAGATTTGAGCGATGGGAAGTTGGTCAGTTACAAGGGGGACATGGAGACAGACTATAGTAGGTAGGAATTACAACCCGGCTTGGTATTGACGTCAAATAGGATTTCATAGGAAAATAAGCTCGTGTTAAGTGGTAACGACGGGAATAAAGAAGCAGGGGTCGTTTACACATTGGGAAAGTCAGACTAGAGAGGTACCAGTAAAATTATGAGGATATATATAAAGAGAGGATGTCATTCGTAAGTTCTAAGTGTGAGTAGTCAAAATATCATATGAGTGTGTTCATCAGATTATGAGTGAGAGTGAAGGATTTGTATACATGGATTGTATCATGGTATGATAAGTGAATGGATTATGGTGTCAGTGGTAAAGAAAAAGGTAACGGTTAAATTTTAAGTGATATAGGGCAAGGAGGTCACAATATTCTTGGCAATACAAGAGAGTTAATATGAGGATGGGATGGATAAAATCCTTAGTGGACTTGAAGAAGGAAAGCGTTAGAATGGTATGTGGAGGTACATTGGGGAGAATAAGGAATAGGGTTTGGAGATAATGGTATAAAAAAAAAACGTTTGTGCTGTGTGATGTTAACACCAAGACTGAGGAATAGTACAGACATTGGGAAATGATAGGTTGGGTGTTGAAAGCACTTATGAGGAATTTTATATGGGACTATGATTAAGGGTAATGTATAAAATTGTCATATATCAGGTAGCGGTGGGAAAATGAAAGACTGTATGTTCATGGTTGTACTCATATAAGGGAAATAAGAGGATCAAGGTGGAAATGATGAGAAAGTTTACTAGACAACTTTTGAATGTTACATGACGAAGGGGTCGCAACATAATTGACATGATAAAGGAATTGGGACATAAGGAGACTTGATAGAAGAATCAGGAAAGAAAATTCAATATAATTTAAACATGATTGGTTGCCTCAAATGAATGGTATGAGAATATATCAGGAAGGGGTAGGGATTAGGAGACTTTGGAAATAAGGGAGAAGACATGATGGTCTGCAACGCTCTAGGATTAGTATAGTAGTAAGGGGGGAAATGATGTTGGTAGATCATTGAATTAGGTATGTTGTGTCGAAGCGCTGTGAAATAAATGGCAAGAGTAGTAATGATTAAAACGGTAAAGAATGAAAAAAAATCTTAGGACCATGAGACGTATCAAAGCAGCTAAGATTTCATCGGGCGTCTACGGAAATACATAAGAACTAAGGCGGGGAAGATAACTCTTAGGGCGTTTAGCCTAGACTGGAGGTGAAAAGGAAAAGTACGAGGTTAAGATTGGAATCATACAAACTTTAAGGTGTGGAATACGAGTATGAGCATTCCAGCAAAAATCCTGAAAAGGACTTAACTACCAACAGAGTTCGAGATCCATAATATACGGAGGCCTGGTGGAAGTACATATCAGAGTCGAGCCAAAAAAAAATGGAGAATTTGAGCAGTTATGAAACTGGCCACTCTCTGGAAAAGCATGGAGACAGAATGTAAGAGGTTATATTGCAACTTAACTGAGTACTGATGTTAGGATTTCATAAAGGGATGAGCTACAGAGGGAGAGAAACAACATGTTTGGGATGGATTAAAGAATGGATACGAGGAATGGGTAAGGCTACGTGATCTTCGAGGACGAAGATTCTTTTAAGGGGGGTAGAATGTAACACCCTGAAATTTTATAGGAGGGTCAAAACGCAATTAACGTAAAAGCTTGTGTTAGTTGAGAAAATTTCTTTTCAACAGTGTAAGTGACAGTTGTTCTTCCGGGAATTTCTAGAATGAGAATTTGATGGGGGTAGTGTGTAATTATTGATGAAGCTGGGGACTCAAATGTAATTTTACAAAATTAATTGGTAGTTGAATCTGGCCAACATGAAGTCAAACGGAAACTGGGGAGAAAAATGTAGAGAAATTCTAAATAGTGGGGCTGAAGTGTGATATCTCAAACTTTCTAATGCTATAAAATCTTACATTTGTCCCCAAAACTTAGAGAAAATAACATTTTCACCCCCTTATGTATAACTTACATTTCGCCCTTCTTGTGCCACCTCATTGGTGAGGTGGCATCTCCTCTATTTCCCTCTCATCAGCAGGAGGGTTCTGGAACAATATAACCCCACCGACCTTCCTCTCCATCACCATTTTTTTTCCCTAAGCACCACATCACGACCACCATTACCGCCCTAGCACCACCACACTTCACCATTCGAAAATCTGCTGAAAATGGAAGTCTAGGGTGATTAGGGGAGCAAAAGGCACAACCCAATTTCAAGAGGCAGGGTGTATCGAGGGAGATAGCCGGATTGTGAGGTAAGAACCCTAACGGGTAATTGAGGAAAATTCGTTTGATACGTTGTGTTTCAGACCAATTAAGTCATGTTTTTGTGTTTCCGAGGAGATTGCGAGCTCAGGGTGTTATTCGGAGGGTCTAAATCGCTGCAATCATCGCCGGTCGCTGGGTTCTGCATTCATGTTCGCCGGAATTTGGGTATTAACGTTGGAAACTGCGTGAAGCAGTTAGGGCTCTCGGTAAACTCATGTTTTGGGTCATTTTGTTCGGCTGTTGTTGCTGTATTGGGGTCTAGGACTAATTTGGTACTCGTTAGCAAGCTCAACACATGGAGGAGCATCGGTAGATGGGCGGCAAAGTCGCCGGAAACTGCCATAGTCAAGAAGCTTCAGGTAAGCTTCAATTTTTTATCATTTCTTGCTCATTATAACTTCTAGTTACATCAATCTCATCCCTAGCATATAGAGAATCGACCTAGGATCCTGAAACACACCCAGAATTAAATTTGAATGGGTTTTGATGGTTCAAATGGTCGATTTTCCGGCCAAGGGAAGCAACCATGTTCAAAGGGCTGCAACTCGCTCTCTCGTGGTCTGTTTGGTTTGGTTTCTGTTGGGTTTTAAACCTGATATTACCCTCTGCAAAACTGGATTGTTTTGAGTGCCAACCGTGGCTTTAAACCCCCTGAAATTCAGCCTGAAGTTGATAGAAAAATATTGCTAAGAGGTGTTCTTGAACTTGCATTCTGTGAAGCTTGATTCTAACCAACTTCAGAGCTCTGTATCTCTCTCACCTGATCATGAAATGGATTGACTCTTTCACCTTTGTATTCTTTGCATTTAACTCTAAAATTTCCATGTTGATTTCATGATTCAAATCCCTCTCTAATCCCTTTAATTTCGGACTCCAAGTTGCTGAATCATGAAACTTTGAAACTTGTCAATGCTCCAAAGTTTCGAAGTGTGGAATGAATAATAACCTGCCATCTTTGGCACACAATAACTCCTTGTATACTTAGTGAAATCTAGGTCTACTTTCTTCTGTTGAGAGTTGGTTCTAAATACTTTAAATCACTCCTAGAGGAGTACTCTCTAAAATCTTGACTGATTGATCACAAATCAGAGTTGAAGTTGACTTATTGACCTTAAGTCATTTAATCTCTAACTTCCTAAATGGACACTCAAAGTATTCTTTCAGCTTTTAATCCATGAGAGAATTTGTTCATACTGTTATTCAGAGTGTGTCTATCAAATCTGATCAAGTAAATCTCTTAGAAAGCTATGTTTGACCAAAATAGTATTAGAGGGACAAATTAGTAAGTTCACATAAAAATGTTTTGAGATCAAATTATTGTTGTAGGGCTATTTACATGTTCTATAGCGGTAACTGGAGGCTTAATAGGTTATTTTGGGTTATAGTTGACCAAGTTAATTACTGAGGATCTTTTTGCAATTATTGCTAAATTTCAGGAGCCTAAGTGCAAGTACCTAAAAGTTGTAGTTTTCAACTTTATGACTAACTGAGAATGTTAAATAGGATGATTTCATACTGTTGAGCATAACTTGAGTTATCTGAGTGGTTCAGGAACAGTCAGGGACTGTACTGATAAGACTGAGTCTTCAGGGGCAAAACAATAATTCTAGGCTTACAACTATAATAACTTTTTCATATGCATTTTACATGATGGAGTGTACTAATAATTATATGTACATTTATATATGTAGAGGTTGTCGGGATAGAAAATCAGCATCGCTGATCAGGAGTACTAAGCAGGCTACCAGGTAAGCATATGAAGGCTTATTTATTATTAAAAAGAATACTAGACTGGATCTATGCATGTCTATATGAGTAAGAGATACAGAAATCATGGAATAACAAAATGTTGAGCGTGGAGATCAGTGTATGCAGATAAATAGGTAAGTATGCGTATTGATCATGTTGATCTTGTGTACTTATTTAACAACCGATTCCTGTACCCTTGACCTCTATATGGTAAAATATCTATGGGACCCGGTTACGGGCTTGACATCGTTATGGGACCCGGTATACGGGCTTATTACAATTATGGGACCCGTTCTTCGGGCTTTACATTCACGGCCTACGGGCTAAGTCGGTACATTGCTAGCTCCCGACTTGTAGGCAACTAGTACTACCCTCTGGACTGACGATCCAGTAGGGGGTGTGCACACTTAAGGTCTAGTTTGTCTTGGTGGATAAACGGGTGGTACATGAACATGGAAATAAATATGGATTGGTCATATCTCTGAATTAGCTGGTATTGGGACAACTTATACAATGCTTCCATTACTGTTGATGTGGGTTAGGCTATTGATACATATGCCTTACAAGTACAGGTTATGTGTTTTCAAATCTATATATTTTTTTTCATTTTAAAGTCTATCTTGGTTGTATAAACTGGTGACGTCACTGACTTCTATGCTTGACAGGTGAGTACGCGGGGGATCGGGAACTAGGCCATTACTTAGAAGTTAGCGCAACGGTACATACAAGCTATAAAAGTAAGTTTTCATAAAGTTCCAGTTTCTTTAATTCCGTCTTGTAACAGAACCCGTTAGAATCAGACTCCTTGCTGGGCATTTCCGTGCTTAGCGGAGGACATCTCCGGAGAGCCTGGGGGATCCAAGCGTAGTTCTTCAGTACTCTAGGATGGGGGTGTTACAATAAGCCCTCGTGTCGGTCAAATCCCATCAAGGACGTGGAAGATCCAATCATCCAAAATTATCCCATCAAGTTCAAATTTATGAGAAGAATCAGAGGAGTAGTGTTTCTTCTAAAGAAATACGTTTCAGAGATTTGTATCCTGCTTATAAATAATAAAATGACATTTGTCGCCAAAATTTATGTGTTTACCCGCTTAAGCGCAAAATTTGTGTGTACAAATTCTGGCACGCCCAGTGGGACATCTCTGCCTCTCATCTCTTTTCACCAAAAACACAAAACCCAAAGATGACTTTGAGAGAAGAAATCCCGAAGATTCCTATCAAGACGGGAGGCTCCAAGTCTGCAGGCTTGGATAAATCCTCCACAAGTCCCGGTGAACAGGTCACTGATCGTGTCACACGAATCAAAGCTAGATCAACGGTTGCAGAATCCTCCAGAATCGGCCCAGAGTCGAAGACGACCGAAGAACTCTTAAAGGTGCCACTTGAAGGTCGCAATGTTCATGATCTATCAATGCGAGAAGAAGGCTCCTTGCCGGGGACAGGACATGGGCGTACGCACCCTGATGCTGAAGGAAGTCATGAAGAGATTTGTGAATCAACTTCTGCCTTCCGGAACCGACAAAAAGAACCTATGGTACATGATGAGGCAATTGCAGGCACCATGTCGGCGATGACTACGAGCATTGTTTCCCTCAAAGAACAAGTCATAGGATTGACACGGACTGTCGAGGAATTATCTACGGCCATGAGGAACCGGGATACCCAGTTTGCAGCCATATTAAGCAAGCTCGAAAACCCAAGGGTGGCTAATCGCACTACCGACCCTAATGAGCGTCCAGCAAGGCAGAAAGAGGTTGTCGGGATTTCTAGTACAGATGATGACACTCGCAAACACGTGCAAGCATCATCTGAAGGCTCAATCCCTGTAGATCAACTAAAAGAATACATCTTGGAGGCCGTGAAATCCAGATACGAAGAAGATTCGAAATCCTCGGCGACGTGTAACAAGCCATACACAAAGAGGATTGAAGACCTACGGATGCCAAACGGGTACCAGCCACCCAAATTCCAGCTCTTCGAAGGAGTTGGGAACCCGAAACAACATATTGCACACTTCGTCGAGACGTGCAATAATGCTGGAACTGATGGGGATCTCCTTGTCAAGCAGTTCGTCTGAAGTCTAAAAGGAAATTCTTTCGACTGGTACTGTGACATCGAGACAAGATCGATTGATAGCTGGGAACAATTGGAGCAAGAGTTTTTGAACCGATTTTACAGCACTCGCAGGACCGTTAGCATGATGGAAATCACAAGCTCCCGTCAATGGAAGGACGAACCCGTTGTTGAGTTTATAAATAGATGGAGAAACTTAAGTCTCAACTGTAAGGATCGGCTATGCGAAAGTTCTGCGATCGAGATGTGCATTCAAGGCATGCACTGGGGCTTGCGCTATATCCTCCAAGGGATCAAACCGAAGACCTTCGAAGAGTTAGCCACACGCGACCACGACATGGAATTAAGCATTGCAGCAAACGGAAGTCAGGGCCTCCTTTGCATGACTCTCGCAGAGATGGAAATAGAAGCGATTCCCGAAAAGTGTTCAAGTTTGGCCCCAAAGTAGAAGTTACAGAATCATTGGCCGTCACAACTCCACCGACGCAATCAATCAGCAGGACGAGACAAAATGGATCGGAAAGGGGCAATGGATTTCAAACAACACAAAGGCCAAGAACTTCGTTCAAAGAGTTGCAGGAAAAAGTTTACCCCTTCCCAGACTCGGCGGTTCCTGGAATATTTGATCAATTGATGAAGCTAAAAGAGTTTGATCTCCCAGAAGCAAAACACCCCGAGGAAGCGATGCTGGTAGACGACTCAAATTACTGCAAGTTCCATCGTTTAGTCGGCCATCCAACTTCAAAATGCTTCGTCTTGAAGGACAAGATTATGCAGTTGGCGAAGGAAGGGAAGATTTGCTTCGAAGAAGAACATGAAACTTCCACCGCAAATGTAACATTCGCAATTCCGTACTCATGTGACTCGGATAGTGAGGTGTCAAGTAACGTTATTGGAATGGATGCGGTCACACAACACGAAGAAGGTGTAAAGTCAACTAGCAACGAAGTGAAGGAATTTGATATTGGAATCGGTGAGCATCAACAATCCATCATCCCGATTCGCCATCAAGGGGACAAATTTACTTCGAAATGGGACAGACCCTACATCGTGGAAAACGTATACTCAAGTGGTGAATACATGTTGACCGACAAGGACGGGATGGAACTTAACCCTATTAATGGGAAGTTCCTGAAACGCTACTACCCATAGAGCCACACAATGCTCCTTGAAGCACGAGCCTAAACTGCACATTGCTCATCGACGTACGAGCTTAACCTATACGTCATTCCTGTAAATAAAAAAACAAACAAACAAACAAAAAAAGGAAAAGAAAAGAAAAATAGTTGGTGATGGCCCACTGCATTTATGCTCCAACAAGCAATCGTCTCTCTCCCGGGATATGTCGTGGTAGCCGAATCTCGTTCCTCCTTATAAGACACTGAACCAACAAGTCGAAGATTCAGACCATCCACAAGTTCGTCACACGTGATAAAGATATATTGAGTTTCCCTTGTGAGTAGTGAGAGGGCACCATGACTGGTTCACCTACAAGGACGCCACCCCCTCACCGTTCATATGGTCATTCGGAAGTGCATCGTCATCTCCGCTCCCGACAACGGCTCAGTACCAGGGAAGTAGATACGAAAGACCAATAAGAGATCGTCTGGTCCTTATCAACAGACAAGGTGCAGACATCGTCTTGCCTGCGAGCATCGCCGGAAGGATCCATTATATCAGTCTTAGACGAGGCCATGAATCTGACGGTCAAAGATTTGAGTGGCTTTTGAGGCTGGCAGAAAATGTTTTGGATTTACATAACACTCCAACATCGACCCGACCACAAGCTAGGTCTCGAAGTCCATCTCCTTAACAAGAGGCCCGAAAGCTCCTCAATGCACGAGCCTAAACTGCACATTGCTCCTCGACGTACGAGCTTAAACTGCATGTTACTCCTGGCCCAAACGAGTTAAAACTATGACCAGAAAGTCAAGAGCCTTAAACCAAAAGGGCCCGTTGCATCTATGATTCAGCACGCTAGCGCTTCATTTCCGGATCTGGTACCCGCAAAAGTTTCTCCTCCTCTATATATACAAGGCCTTCACCAAATGTTGAACACTCAGAGCACTTCCCTCAAGCTACCTGTCAAAAATCAAGATAGCTTGAATCCCTTTTGCAGTCCCAAGTAAAACTCCATGTCTGAGTCATCAACCAAAACTCGTCCTCCCTCACCATCATCATGGGCTTTGGGGACATCTTCACCATCATCATGGGCATTGGGGACATCTTCATCGTCTTCGTCGTCATCATCATCATCATCATCATCACGACCAGTGACCGCGAACACATGTACAGCCTTGGTAGGTACACCAATCGGATCTTTCCAGGGGTGCCTGTCACAACCGCCGCCCAGAAGCTCTCTACTCCCGGCGTTTCCATGGCCACACACATTTCCATCATCACCGGCACCACGGGTGGGTGTAGCCTCAACCTCGAGAAGGATACCCGAAAGGAGAATAGCAAGAGAACGCCAAGTCCTAATTGGTAGGCAAGATGCAGACATCATCCTGCCCGCAAGCCTCGCGGCTAGATTCCACTACATCACTCGTAGGATGGGCCACCGATCTGACAGTCAAACTATCGAATGGTTGCTGCACCAGGCCGAACGTATCACGGACTTGCCTAATTCTCAAGCATCGGTCTTGCCTCCGGCTAGGCCTCAAAGCCCACCTCCGTAAAAGAGAAGTTCAAGAGGTCCAAACGCTCCTCGATGCACGAGCTTAAACTGCACATCGCTAAAAAAAATGAACTACGTCTGACTTGATCCCGTCTCTTGGGCACGTAGGCAGCTTGGAATATCTTTCCGAGTTCAGTTATACCAAAAAAAAAAATTCCCCCGCCTCCTAAAAATTGGCGTTGAAGTCCAACCCCGAGTGCATTGCATTGTTGCCCTAACGATTCAAAGCCGGCGTTGCCATCTCAACATCCAACGGTCGGCAGCCCCTCCAACGGCTAGAAAAGGCAAAAAGTCACTTTTACCCTTTGCCCTATCCGTGTAACGGCTAGTAGGGAGGTCAGGAACGTAAATTCAATGCTCTTGGAGTTTCTATAAATAGAAGCTCCATAACATTCTACCTTCATTCCTCAAACTTATTCAGAAATGTCTCCGGAGATTATCATCATACTGATCATATACGTGTACGTGATGGTCCTCTTTGCGCGCCTCGCATTTCCTTCATCAATCAGCCTTTGCTCCCTTTCCTTTTGGTTTGGTTGTTCGGGTTTATCCTTATGTTGCTAGCATACCGTTGGGAAAAGCAGGAAACAGCGATGTATAGAAGGATGAAGTACCACTGAGGTAACTGTTCCTATATCCTCTCCCTTAAAAAAAAAGAAAAAAAAAGAAAAAAAATGAACTACGTTTGACTTCATCCCATCTCTTGGGTACGTAGGCAACTTGGAATATCCTTTCAAGTTCAGTCATAACAACAAAAACAAATGTGTTTTCCTCTTGCCTCCAGAAAATCGGCGATGAAATCCAACTCCAAGTTCATGACATTGGTGCCTTGACATCTTCAAAGTCGTCTCGTTTTCCCTGACTACTCGCTAGTGGTGTTGCTTATATGACTCCCCAAAGCTGGGGTCTCGTTCTCGTAAAGACGTTGTGAAGACTGCAGCTCTTCAATGGACAGTATCATTTCTAAGGCTTGTCAAGGTCAATACTGCCGCCATAGGTCTCCAACATTGATGGTCTTGCTCGAACTCCTTAAGAGCTCGTTCCATCGCTCAGTTCTTCGAAGCAGGGTTGGTGATCAAACTTGCAACGGTGACATCCTTAGTTTGACATGTTTAAAGACGTGAATCTCAATCCAACTGTTCATTGATGATATTGCTGCTACGTCTTCTCAACAACGCGCCACTCCATCTCCTCAGTGTTCGTGTTTTTCGCTTTTCTTTGGACATATCATTTACGAATGCACCGCACTTTCACTTAAAGCTTGGTGGTAGTGATGCATTGTTTAAGTGATTGCTACGTTTCAATGAGGCTCGTGTTACGCGAAAATGGTTTCATGACTCTGAAGGCAGTGGTAGTTCATCAACGGAGGACTTCGCCTCATTCTGGTGGTAAATCCCAAGAGTTAACACTGTCCTTAAAACTGTAAAAAAAAAAGAAGAAGAAATAAAAAAATAAAAAGAGAAATAAGCACATAAATGTGACAAGTTTTCAAATACAGTATGCACACACATATTAGTGATCATTTTAGAGCCGTAGCATGTGTGCACTACCTTTACTACTACATTATAAAAATTAAATTGTAGCAAGTTGCATACATCTTGCCATGAAAAAAAATGTTTTAAGTATTCAAAATATGCTATTGAAGATGATAAACAAGTTCAGACTGTACATTTGTTTGCTTTCCAAATAATATTCATTTTCAGATTTTTAAAAAAAAAAGAAAGATAAAAAACATGTTTTTGTTTACTAAAATAATACTACTAATAAGAAATTACAACTAAAAAAATAATAAGAAAATGAATGAAGAAGCATTGGTCCAGTATGGAACCCATTGCCCATGTGAGGCTGAGAGCACACAGACACGGACACTCACGGGGTATTCACATTTTCATTCTCATTCACTGCTCTCTCTGCCACATTGCCACCCTCTTCTTACTCTTAAAAAAAAAAAAAAAAAAAAAAAAAAAAAAAAAAGTGATCCCTTTCACCATCTCATCTTCCACGCCACACAACCACTCCATTTTGGGAGTTTCGTCTTCTTCCTTCTCAATTATTTCTTCCCCTGCTTCTTACCTATATCGATGGCTACCACCGTCAAATTCAAGGAGTTTCACAGTAAGGGGTCTTGTCCAAGGAAGTCCATTTTGCTAAATGTATTAGCTTCGCCGTCAATACCTTGCTCTGACATCCAAGACGACGACAACAACTCAACCTCTGGAGTCGTCATTCATCGGCTCGATCTTGCATGGACTCGCCACCTTACTGCCATGTTGCTCCATCTTGGGCATCTCTGCAAATAAACTAGCAGCAATCACCTAGGCCTCTTGCTACTGGAACTGAGTTGCAAACAGTTCAGGTTGCGCCAAACAAACGCCTAGCGGCTACACGAGCATATCAGGAACTCAGGTCAGGTCAGGTCTGGTCTGGTCAGGAAGTCAGCGTCTCGAGTTCGTCACTCAGCAGGTTCGATCTCGCCTGGACTCGGCCGCGCTCACTACCTTGCTACTCCACCTTAGTCTTCTCTGCAAATCACCAAGGCTAATCGCCTGGAGTTCAGGTTGCGCCAAAAAAATTGCTGCACGAACATGTCAGGGAACTCAGGCACATGAAATGGACTCCCCGCCACCGATGACATTCGTATAACAGCTTAGAAAGTCCAAACAGACAAGTCAAGGCATCATCCTAGCTTGCCGTTGGTGCCGCTACGGAAGTTGCTGCGTTTCAGTTGAACAAGAAGGCAACAAATGCCGACTAGGACCTGCAACGCGAGTGCTCTCCTCAGATCACCCAGCTCGCCATCAAACACGCCGCGAGTTGCGCTCCAAGCTCGCCCGTGAAAGGACGGCATACGGCTCGTCCGACATCCGTAACCGTTACCAGACAAAGCCAAGAAAGCTGAAGGGCAGGAAGGATCTATCACATACATATCTACAACATGAATTATAGCGGAAGATTCACGTGTTCACCTTGTCTTCCTAAGCTCCTTAATGCAGCGGATGATCGGTTGTTGCTTGCTTTCACGCGCCTCCTCCTTGATCTTGCTCCCACCAATCTAGTGTGAATCTCGAGGACGAACACTGATTTCCACACCACGTTCCACCTCCTTGGATGAAGTTGGAGAGAGACTAGGGTTCTCTACAACTAGTATGAATCTAGACAGAGTAACTTTATTCTCTGGAATAGCAATAGCCTTAGCATTATAGCACACCATAATGTGTAGGAGGCTACCTCTTTATATAGGCAAAACTTCTCCTAGGTTTGCACATAAACCCCTAGGGTTTGAGCCTTAGCTACTAACCCTCTAGTTTGTGCATTAGTGCAACTAACCCCATAAGGTTACGATAATTACATTGGGCACCCCACATGGGCGCACCAATTGCTAACATCTCCCACTCGCACAGTGGGGTTGCACAATCCATCCAGTCTCTATCAATCTCCAACTTTCTATCATCTACAAAAGAGTAATGTGTGGCCGTGGCGTGTGACCGGTGAGAGTACCTGCATTTCGGGAGATCCGTACACCAAACTCGTATAGCCAGCATGGGAAGGCACCCTCTCGGGAGATCCACATACCAAACTCGTATAGCCAGCGCAGGAAGGCACCCTTAAAACATATAACAGTAATAATGCTCTCCGTAACTCTCGTATTCCCCAGATTCCTCCGATTGTCATCTCGTGGATCATGAGCACCTGCCTTGTCCCGAAGGCCATGCTCCAATGAGTCCACATCTCCTTTATATTTTCATATCCTACACGATCCCATAAGATCTTGCAGGTGGGCCCAATGAAGATAATAAAGAGCGATGCAACGAGAATCTTTCCTTACATACATGTCTCACTCAGATTCGGCTCAGCTGCTTTCCCAGCAGTGTACGGAAGGCCGAATCATCCATAGCCGTATGGTGTCACGCCAAAGTAGCACCACCGACCCGTCTCCTCATGACACAGACGTAAGTACAAAGGGTATACAGTGTCAATCATCTCTATATGATCGACGAGGCTCACACGATGAGGAATCCCGGGGACTAATTCTACTCATCACCTCATGGTCACTCATAAGAGCGCGTTATTCAAGGGGGAATATGCGCCATAGTGTTTAGACTCTGATCAGAGCGCATGTCTTATCCTTGCAAATGACCACTATGCAGATGACAATCCGGTAGCCCTTATGGCCACCAGCTTGAGTGCTGCCATGTCACACTATTGTGAACAATTATCAGCTCTTGCATCTGGCTTTCTCTACACAGACTGCTCATGGTTCGGGGTAATAACCATGTTCGATTGGCCATAACCAATCTCACCTTGGAACTTATTTCCAATGCGACAGTTGAATCCGTCTGACAGGCTCCTAGCTCTACTGATAGACAGCAAGCTCTTATCATAGGCCATACGCTCATATGAAGAAGGCATCTCATATCATATCGCAGGCTTTCAGCGCTTATCGGGATTCTGTCTCATCTTCCGCCACACCCAGACATATCTAGGATATTGCGAAGGCGGTCGCTCGTGTGAGTGAGCCGACCTAGTATCTTCGTGACATGCTTTATGCTAGTACAGGAAATGTAACATATCATACATGTATCAAAACGACATGCTGCTTAAAACAAATCCAATTAAAATCCAGTCAATCAATGTCTCGTGTGCTCATCAATCATATTGCTAGTTATCGACAACCAAGTCCCAATTCTCTAAAGAGATCCACAAGGACGACTCTCATGTGGTTTAGGAATGGGATGAGTCAACATCCTGGCCCATAGTCGATCCACTCCAGGATTACTCTCTAGGTAGTTATTTCACCTTTTGTGAAATAGTACCCTCGACTATGTGTTTGTCTTTACCGCAATGTTATAGCCGTATGCTAACACTACTCATGGCAATAGGTTTGTTGATAGCTCATAAGCTTACAAGAAACCCTTTTCAGTCAAACACATTTCTGCCCTATGGCAGAACAGGCAATCGTGCTTCGCTTCCATGGCTAATGGAGCGGTCCAATACGATCATGCAACACTTATATTGCATTTGTTCCATGCGAGTCTATCATCGAGCATGGACAATAGCCTGAGTTGGATCCATGTGCATCTAGGTCCCCACCCTAGTTAGCATATGTGGCTAACTAGTCGAAGCATCTTCTTCGATAGTCATAGAACGTGATCCATCATATAGAGTATCATGGTTACAATCTTGTGTCTTAAATTGGAATATCCTGAAACCCAATTATTCCGATTGCATAGCGTTCGCTAGGTCTGAGTATACACCATAGTGCATAAAAGACTCCAAATGCATCGGGCACTCTGGTCGTCTGGTCATTCTTATATGGTGTCTTTTAGGGCACATGCCTAGGCTCGTGAAGTCTTGCGCTGAGCTACAGGAGTACAATTACTCCTTAGGGGACTCGAACAATCCCTAAGCTCCACTAGCCAATAGTGTGTCATCAATATTAAGTGATTTGATCATCAACTCTCTACTGGTAAGAGTGATACACAGCGGTTTCCATTTGTTATCGTAAACATATAGTGAACGAACCCTGATGAAATACAGCTGTCCAGAGGACTATATAAGATCCCATACGGACTTAAATAGCTTGCACACGTCTTGTGCATTTGACCTTAGTCACCTCTAGGATTTCTCCATTGAGAAATTCAGTCGTCACGTCTATCGAGAATGGATCCACAACTATTGATACTACCAAGCGAATCAACGTAATCCTTATTACCCAAAGCCTTGGGAAGGATACCTCGTTGAACCAACGCAAATTCGTCGGATCGACTCAAACTCGTCGATGTCTATCCTCAGAATGAGTGTAGACTTATTCGCTTCTACGCAAGTCGTATGCCTTTCCACGCTTCCGTCTGGGTCTCTGATTGACCTTGGAAATCCATTAATCTCCAATAGTCTTCCATCCAGTCGGATATCCAACCTAGCCTTAAACTCGGTTGGCCCCTTATAGACTCTAATTTATCCTGTAAAGCTTACTATTCATTCTTCATAATTAGGGAACGATAAGGCCTAGGATTCTACCCTATCATTTATGCAAGGTGATCCTTAAGATCATCCCTTCGATCTCAATTAGTCGATGGGGTATGCTCCTATGAGCAATTCCTTTGCATAGGAGGAACATCATTTGCTCTCATCCCTTATGGATGGAGCATCCTGCTTGGAAAGTCACTCCCACTGTTCAAAGGATCCCTGAGGGACTAATTCCTCATAATCGATTTAATGAACGGGTATCTTCCAGCGGTATCCTCCATGCTCGTGGAGATCATCATCTCTACGAACATATCCCATAATTATGGACATCTCCTATGAGAAAACATATATTTCGTGAATCCATTTACGTTATACTACTTATCGGCTGTTGCGTTTCGAATACGCAACTCCTAGAATGCTCCAAATAGCATGAGAAGATATGTTACTCCATGGAGATACGTTTCTTCCATCTAGGGTCTAACTTCAAATTCTTTCTTGTCAGGTGATGAAAAATCCTGGGACAATATTCTAGGTTCATCATTCTCTTGCGTGGTGACCCTTATGGTCTTCCTTCGATGTCAATTCATCGACGGGATACGCTCCAAGGAGCGCTCCTACGCAAAGAGGGTTCCTCCGCATAGTCATAATCTATGATGGGCTGTTCACTAGGCATGTTACTCCCACTGTCCTGAAGATCCGTAGGAACTATTTCATGTTGATCATTCAGGGATGGGGTGTCTTCCAGTAAAACTTCTGTTTCGTAGAGACTTATTTCTCAACGAACCTCTTCCTGACTTGAAATTTAGTTAGTACACAAGCTGCCGATCCCCATGGCCTAAGGTGACCTCATATAGGTTGCCTATTGGTCCACATCTCGTAGGGTGTAGTCGCTACAGACTTGGTGGACTTATGGTTTGATAGCCATTTAGCAAGTTGTCTAACATGTGTCTTGCAGGCGTTATCATACATCAGACCATCTCTTACAGTATCATATTCCCCTTTATCCTCTACAGCATATTGCTGGGGCGTGGGGATAGCCAACTGCCTTACTATTTCTTTCCATCACATAGCTCTTGCTAAGATAGATACTTCCAGTCTCATTCTGGCCAAGGACATATCCTTTTATCCAGACGGTTTTCTACCTTTTGTAGAGACCTGTCTGAAGCACCCTTGTGCCTCAGACTTATGTGGCCCAAGCACACACAGTTGAGACGCGGACAATCATCTACAAATGTGATGGAACAGTAAGCACCATGTCTTAGCTCTAACATTTAATGGAACACAACAATAGAATGAATAATGTATAAAAGACTCAGTAGTCCTTAATGCTCTACCGGATAATTTGCGTTTTTGCCTTTCATGTCCGGCAAGAATCACACACAGGTAAGGGTACCTTGGGCAAAATCCAAGCAGGCTTGCCCTAGCTAGCCTGAACATCCTTTCCTGTCAACGTGTGTCTTAATCTAGCGCGCCACATATCAGAATCTTAAGTCATACTGTTAAGTTGACATCCAAGAATTCTGAGGCGTCACTCATGCTAGAATTTTAAGAACGCAAATACCATGATATAACCATATCCAAAGTTAAAACTGTGACCAAAACAACTTTTGGTGGCTACTGCCTCAAAGATAATCCTTTGGATCCTTAGACGAGAAGTTAGTGTCAGGTCTGGCCTTTTCTCTTAGTCTTAGGAGAAACTCCTTTGCTCCCTTTTGCGTTTGTCAGTCTTGGGTAATACTGGCCTTATACCAATATTTCCCTTAAATTCATTTATCCTTGCCCCACCTGTTGCCTTGGTCCTAATACCGGGCTAGGGACTTTTTCTGCCTATCATACTTCACTAAGTATGATCATACTTCACCAACAGTCTTTAGCAATCATTTATCGCTTAGACATCCGAAGTATGCTGGACTAGTATTCTTAGCAAACTCCCTTTGCCTAGATCCTAGAACAGAGTGATGTTTGGTCTAATCCAAACATCCTGACACTTACAAATTGTGTCATTTAACGTTTCGTGAAACGTGGCAGAGATTGCAACAAAAATGCAAATCGGATAGCTTGTACCTGACAGCCCTTAACTTTCTGATCATAAGTGGCATCAATCTCAGACATTAAAGTCGAGTGCTCAATCTTATGACATGAGCCATAACTCATAGTTAAGGTAGGATTATTATGAGTCATTACTCACAACTTATGTACGCAAATGGCTAAGATGGATCCAAGATTCTTCTTTGGCTTCCTACAATTTTAAAAGTGGTCTAGAACATGCTGATGAGGTCATTTCCCCACCTTTTCATAGCATGCTCTATGATATTATCTTGACTGCTGCCACCCACGATAGGGTGAGCCTAAAGATAATGTCCATGTGCTGCTGTGACAACTTATTCATCACAGGTTTGACCATGTTTGTAGGTGGTTGACAACCTATGTCCAACGGATGGTTACATAGTACGACAGCTTATCATGTCGTTGTTGTCACCATTTAGCCTTTACAGTTTTTGACTTAAGACACGATTGATAGAGACATTGTGGAAGTTAATCACTAGCATTTACTTAGCTCCAAAGTAACATGTGACATCGATTAAACTTAATAGTTCCTCACAAGGACTCCACCAAAACCTAGCGTATATCCTAGGAATCAAATCTCATCACTTGTGATTTCCTATCAATTTTAATCATGTCATCATGTGAGCTCTTTTGTTTTAGTTCTTTAGCATGCGAGGTTAAACATATATATCAAATCACACGCAGTTATAACATAAAACAAGCATAAGCATAAATAAATATGCAATGGATGTGGCCCCTAAGGTGCACTCCCACTATTGAGAGTACTTCTTGAGCAAGTCTTGAACTCCATCTCATGCCATCTTGCCTACTTGGGGACTCCAAGCTTGAGGCTCCTTTAGACCATCTAATTGCTCCATGCACCTTGCGCCATAGCTTTTGGTTTGGCCATCTCTCTTGAAGCTTCAATATTCAATCTCTACTAACTATCTTATTTCTAATAAGAAGTAACCTCATAGAGGCGAGTGGATGAGAAGAGAAGACACTAGAGTATAGAGAGGCACGACACACAGGCCGTATTTTGATTACATATTCAAAAACCAATACCAAAACCAAAATATAAAACATCTATGCCACATCCATGCACCAAACACATCCATTCAACCCACAACAGCATGTATAATAATATAATAAACATACTGGAATTTTCTGGAAATTTCAAGAATTAAGCAATAATTACTGGAAATTAATAAGCAATAATCTAATCAACTAAAAAGATCGAAAATTGCTCCCTACCACTTAGGGTCTCACCACCTATGGCAAAACGTAGGGAAAAATGACCTAAGTCTCCAGAAAAAATTTGGGCTCAAAACAGTGTGTTTAAGGTCGTCAAACTGCCTCGGGAAGTGTGCCAAACACTAATTAATTAATCTGGAAATTACTAAAATTTTCCGTCGCTCCAAAAATTATGAAAAAATATCCACAAAAAAGGAAATTTAATTTGGAGTCCCTAGGAAAAAACCGAACGAAAAATGACGGCGGGAGGAGGCCGCACGCGCCCTCAAGCGCCGCCGCGCGTGGGCGCGTCCGCCTCCGCCACGCGCCGACGTCGGCCATGTGCCACGTCATCATGCAACGTGGCATGTCACGTCAACACCTATGCTGACGTCAGCTGCCACCACGTCAGTCTTTTTCTGACGTGGCACCGCCACGTCATTTTGCCACGTCAGCCCTAGGCCATGTCAGCAGCCGCCGCCAGCCCTTTGGCGCGTGGAGGCGTCGTTGGTGGCGCGTGAAGCCCACGCGCCGCCTTCCCGTGCTCCGTTCCCGACGAAATTAATTTTTCCGGGATCGTCTTTTCGTCCTGATCCCGATTATGTGGTCAAAATCCAATTTTAACAAGTTTTGAAAAACGTGTTCTACTGATTGGATCTAGCAGTCCAGATTAATACAGTTCTGAATCTTTAAAAATTCATAACTAATTCACCGTAAATCCAAAAAATATAAAATTTATATATCTGGAATCCTCGTGAAAAACCCTACCTAACCATATAGGTTTCGTCTACTGGTTATGAAATTTCAGAAACTCGATTTTCTAAACAGATTCGGGAACGCATAACGAGGCACGAAAAACAAGCCTATGGCTCTGATACCAATGAATGGCAGGAAGGATCTATCACATACAGATCTACAACATGAATTATAGCGGAAGATTCACGTGTTTACCTTGTCTTCCTAAGCTCCTTAATGCAGCGGATGATCGGTTGTTGCTTGCTTTCACGCGCCTCCTCCTTGATCTTGCTCCCACCAATCTAGTGTGAATCTCGAGGACGAACACTGATTTCCACACCACGTTCCACCTCCTTGGATGAAGTTGGAGAGAGACTAGGGTTCTCTACAACTAATATGAATCTAGACAGAGTAACTTTATTCTCTGGAATAGCAATAGCCTTAGCATTATAGCACACCATAATGTGTAGGAGGCTACGTCTTTATATAGGCAAAACTTCTCCTAGGTTTGCACATAAACCCCTAGGGTTTGAGCCTTAGCTACTAACCCTCTAGTTTGTGCATTAGTGCAACTAACCCCATAAGGTTACGATAATTACATTGGGCACCCCACATGGGCGCACCAATTGCTAACAAAAGCCAACGCCCACCTGCTTCTTGGATTACCAACATGCCGAGACAGAGCGAAGGTAACCTGCAAAATGGAACAGAAAGAGTGAACAGCTGAGGAAATCAAGCTCAAAACTACCAAATAGCCAATCACAAATGCAGAAAGTTCAAAAGCTTCACTTCCGAGTCTAAAGAGATAGAACTCAGACAAAACCTTGCTAACTCAATTTCGTAGCATAAGTGAGGTTGTTGAAGAGTTTGACTGCCCAAACTGGATCAAGCAAAGGTTCAAGTCACTGGCGAAATCTCCGGCCAAGTCACTGTGAAAACTTTGCTTAAAGCTGTGAGGAAGTGACTCAGTTGATATTGTGAATTGGTGGATGGTATGGATTCTCTTTTATAGACCAGAAAATTCAGAAGAGATGAGGCTGGGGATAAGCCTTGCCAAATCCAAGCATTCTTTATTGGCCAGAAATTCGGTGTATTATTGGAAGGGATGGACATGTTGCAGACTTGAGAAGTTCACAAGGAGAACAGTGACCCACAAGAAGATATTTACTCAAAAAAGAAATAACAAATCAAGTTTTCGAGACGTGCTCGCTCAACCAGCTGCAGCTATTGGCGAACAAGTCTCGAGGGGACATTTGTAGACACCTAAAATTTGTCTACTCAAAAGTACTTACGTGCTAAAACACATCCAAATACGAAGATGAACTGAAGAAACACGACAAGAAAAATTCAGTATGAGACACTGCTGACTGGCGAATCGCATGACGCCGCGTGTCAAATTGCAGCTAAAGATTGACCAGCTCAGTCGCAAACATCAACTCCGATTAAAATGGAGGTTACATTGGAAGAACGTCTTAAGTGTACGATTATCGCAAATGTAATTGTATATTTTATTGTTAGGAAAACAACCAAAATAGACTTTCCTATATGTACTTCAAGCTCCCCTATACAAAATTGTATAGGGTACTCCAAATTATTACAAAATTGCACAACAACCCCTCTATCTCCCTATAAATAGAGGAAGTTCATAAGAAAAATCACATCTTCCAATACATTTCTATACCTAAAACACTTTCTCTACATCTTTCCTTACAACTTTCCTACAACTTCTCTCAAGCTCAAAGCATAGAAAAGAGAAGTTAGCAAAGTTCTGACAGGAGAAGCCCCAAAGGAGCCAAGATCCTCGAAGGCGGAAAGACTTGTGAAGGAAGAAAACCCCAAAAGACGGCAAATTCCTGACGAATAAGCCACAACGAAAGTCGAATCTTCAAAGACGGAGCAATCCTGAAGATCAAGCCATCCACCCCAAGAAAATCAAATCTTCAAAGAACATCGAAGTACGGTGAACCCGAGAAGAACAAGTCAAAGTCAAGCAAAAAGACCATAAGCCCTCGTGTCGGTCAAATCCCATCAAGGACGTGGAAGATCCAATCATCCAAAATCATCCCATCAAGTTCAAATTTCCGAGAAGAATCAGAGGAGTAGTGTTTCTTCTAAAGAAATACGTTTCAGAGATTTGTATCCTGCTTATAAATAATAAAATGACATTTGTCGCCAAATTTTTTTGTTTACCCGCTTAAGCGCAAAATTTGTGTGTACATTCACATTTTAGCATACGAACTCATTTTCTCAAATAAATACATGATTTACTCGAAAAGACGCAACATTCTCCATTATGAGCACACAAAATGTAACAAAATAAGCAATAAAATAACTCCGAAAACGGAGTTATCAGTACGACCCACTTCCTCATTAACCAGTTGGAATGGAATACCTCGTGCTTGAACCCAAACTTCAATCGTGTCAAAGGGGTATTGGGAGAGATTTTTAGTAGGTGACCATCTCTCCAGCACCAGAAGATTATCATCGAAAGACCATGGTCCCTTCCAGGACCCGATTCATCAAAGCAGGAGTTCTGAATCTGAACGAGAAGATACCTTCCCCGACTTCCTCTATTTCCACATCCTTATGCATCTTCCATATCTTTGTTTGAAACACTTCTTTCATTGCCTGTTCGTTGATTGATTTTGGAGAGAGAAACCTACCAACTAGGCAAAACTTATGCTCTTCCTCTGCTCTTTGAACCAATCGATCAGTGATTTCAAAGATCTCGTCATCCTCTTCTTCCCAGTGGCGTCGTTGCCTTTGCTTACCCCCATTACTCGCCGGCAAGGCCATACCGGCGTAGAAAGTTCTTCGTAAAAACCAAAGCTCCTATGAGAGAGAGAGTCTCAAGGAGAAAGCAGCTAAAAAGCCCTCTAAGTTTTTCTAATTGGAGAGAGTGAGACAAGAAAGATTAGTGTATATATTGGCTGAATCGCCATATAGTTTCTAACAGATCCCCTAGTGCTTAAGTGAATCCGGTAATTCTTCCTAACAACACCACGTACGGTCTTTATCTATGACACGTCTATTAGCTAGTGTGAATCCCGGACGGTAACGCACACCGTTGCGTATCGATCAACACTGGGTCTCTCGATTTTTAGGCACTTAGCGATTCCATTCTAGTTCGTTTTACAACCCTAACAGTGTACCGTGCCTCTCGGTCCAACGGTAATCAATCGTACTAATAATCGAGTCAACATTTTGGCTAATACCAACAAGTCACCTCTCGGTTCTTCCTGATTTGAGATTAATTATCGAGTATCGTTCGCATAGGGGTTCAATGGCTCTCGCCCATCGACCTAGGAAGCTTTTTATTTTGGGTGATCAATCTTTTTTTTTCCAATCCATCCGAGCATAATATAAAGCTTAGACAAGATAAAACAGATAAAAAATGCATACCAGATCGTCATCAAATTAGATCGTGAAGTTTAATGAAGAAAAGGCCGGAAATAGTCAAATCAACGAGATTTAGCTACTGAAAAATATAGTACTACACAAGTCTCCATGGATAAAATAGTCAAATCAACGAGATTTGGCTACTGAAAAATATAGTACTACACAAGTCTCCATGGATAAAATACGGGGATAGAGCAAAGAGTGATCAAACGAGAAAAACTCCAAAGCCGTGACAAAGCCTAGCAATGCTCCCAGACTTAAGCTGCTCTCAGTGATAATAATATTCTTGGTACGTTTATGGGTCGTGCTTTATCAAATACAAGTTTCATTGTTGCTCAAACCACTTTATTTTCACTTTGACCCCTCAGATTTGAGACCACATAACAGTCTAAACGTGCTATCTGGCAAAATCAGATCGTGCGATCTGGGTTCTGGAGCTCTTCCTAATTCGTGCGTTCTGACTTCCCATATTGCTTTCGAAGTTCATCTTCATGCTCCACATTGATCCTTGAGCTCCCAGTTCCTGTCAAAACAACACGAACACAAACCCGAGATCATATCCTCATAAAAAATATCAAATCAACACATAAAAACGGCCGAATTGTCATGCATTCTCACGAAACTCAATTCTTGCAAATCTTGCACAATTCAACCCAAATTGATGGCAAGCTGGACAACCAGATCCGAATATGAAGCAGAATCACCCTCCTCATAAACAAATCCATGTGCAAGCATACCATCCGCCACACGGTGTGATTGTAAGATGCTTGGAGCGTGTCGGAGGAGCGGTACCGCCACAAACACTCAATACCCACAACTCAAAGGCATGAGACTACAACCAGACGACCTTCTACAACAACACCGTCTACGGGCAAGGATGTGCAGGGACAACAAGTCTTTTGTTACTATCCAAGCACTGTGGGTAGACGAAAACACATTGGAGTTGCAAAATTGCTCCGAATTCATCAATGAGTAACCGAGTGGAAGGTTCTCCAATGGAAAGGAAAACTTGCCTCAGATTTCACAGGTGTATGTATTACTTCCAATCTCTGGTTAGGAGACTTGCAGCATGAAGATGATTCAACTAACAAAAGCTCTAAGAGAAAATATGCAAACCAAGATCAAATTCATAGTAGAATTCAGAATGGCACCTAGGCCAACTTTAAGTACTACCCACTCACTATACCAAGATTGAGTTCAGCCAAGTTCACAAAACGGTACTCCCTCCGTCTGGAATGACTAGTCACGTGTCATTTTGATAACCAAATCATGTAGCCAAAGCGGGTTTAAAAGGTCGAGCAGGATCAATCATTCCACATAGAGGGAGTACCTACTAATGTCCGATATGATTTTATCGATTACGAATTCACGTTCAGCCCCAACCCGCAGTCGAATCATTTCGTGGCTACAACATCTTCAGGTACTTGTACGCATCATATTTGTTTAATAAATTGGTGAAGGGGTAATAAAACGGGGGAAAGACGAGAAGTATGAATCATACCGTGCTCAGTGCCATTACTTATCCATTATTCTCATCTTATGAACATACACTATAGCAGTGTAAGTACTGGATGCCTACTTGTATGAAGTTTTTTCATTACTTTCTGCAAAGATGAAGTACTACCTAAAGTCAAGTTACCTTTTTATTTGCTTGGCCAACAAGCCCAGGATTCAGATTCCCTAAAGTGAAGGCCCGATAGATCAACAGTACCCCTGGGGAGGCCTAAACTGAGACCTTTTCAACTAAAGTAGGTATAGACTAGATTGCCTGAGTTGTAGTTGTAGATAGTAAAATGAAAATCCTGCCAGGATCTCATGGCATATCTTCCAAAGCTTTTAAATTTACACACTAGTTTTACCCCGACTGCGCATTACGCACGGGGTTGCTTTAAATTTGAATGCGTAGCTACGGTGTGTAGTGGGCTGACTGCGTGGTGGCCGAATAATTTGTGGTTGCATACAGTGAAAGAGATGGTAAGTAGCATGCCTAAATCACATCTCTTCCATATATCCAAATTCTGTCATCTATGTCCATTTCCGTATCTCGCTTGGTAGGTTCTCCTGATGTACAAGGGGTGATTGCACCGTAAGTTTTCATTGACTATTGATTCATGGATTTAGGCTTCCTGCTTTCATCAGCACACCCCTAGACTGAGGTCATTAACTGAGGGTTAGCAGAGGAAATAAGCGAGTTGTGGCGATGATTTGAAAGAGGCATTGCATCACATCTGGCATTGGTATAAACCTTAAGGAATTACATTGTTTTCTTTCAATTCCTAAAGAAATGCTCCCGATTAATAAGGTAAAACCGTAAAACCAATATAGCCTTCTGATAAGCAAAATTAGGCGTATAGAATTCGAGCTAATTCTTGCAATGGATAAGCAAAATAAAGGTAGGGTTTAAAGTCTTGACTGTTAAATTGTTGGGATTAGTTACTTTTCAGTATTGCAATTGAAAGATTCGATGCATTGAAGCAATTTCTACCAATGTCACAGCATAAAATGCTCTATTTGATATTGCCAAAGATGGAGTGCTTCTATGGTACTCTAAGCATGGTATTTTGATATTATGTACAAGATTTGTTTATATTAATGAAGTCTGGCAGTTAGGCACAGTTGTGATATTCTTTTGCAACTAAATGCAGTAAGCTCATCAATGTTGCCGTGCCTTGAAAAATTGACGAATGTGCTATCAACACTAAAAGGGTGCTTAACCCCTGGGAAAGAAATGAAAACCACACCCTGTCTCAACTCCGCAAAAGCTATTGGCTGCACGGTTTTCAACATCGGTACCCAAGACTTGGTTGAATGAAGGGTAAGTTCAACTTTTGAGCACCCATCTTTGATGCCTTCAGTTTTTTTTTTTTTTTTTTTTTATATATATATATATAATGTATAACAAGAGCCTCTGATCTTTCTATTGTGTTGGTCCATTATGCAGCCTCATTTGTTGCTTGGGTTGATTAGTCAAATTATAAAGGTGTGTTTTATACCCTATGTTTTTCCTTTTTCTTTAATACTATGAAGCTGACTTCTTAACTGTCAGGAAAATGTACGGTTCTTGTTAAAAAAAAATTAACTTCTTTGTTAATGATTCAACTCTGCCACCACTTTAGATCCAATGTCAAGACTCCACAACTTGTGGAATTGGTGGAAGACAACAATGTCAGTGTAAAGTTAGTCACAATTGAGAAACTTATTTGCACGATTGGTATAGCAGACTCAGGAGTGAATTGATCTCAATTAGAATAAAACAGTTGAATGTCGAAGGAGCAGATACTCGGGGCAATGAATGGGCTTAGAAGCGTTTTTGGAATTTGAGTCGAATTCCAAAAAAAAAATCCCTCCAAGTCAGATCAGAATTCATACACAGCCAAAAGTTCTAGGGTAAAAGACACTTTCCACCCCTACAATTAGGTAAAAAATACAGTTTGCACCCCTGACATTTGAAAAAATCCACTTTGCACCCTTGGAACTAACTGAGGCTAACGGAGCCTTTTAAAATAACTTTGGGTGGGTTTGGTGTGGACTTTTTGGATTTTTAGCTGACTTTTAAGATGGTCTGGAAAAAGTCCGTGACACAAAAGTTCAAGAAAAAAGATGTATGAGTTTGGTAAAAAAAGTTGGGGCTGTTAAAAAGTCAGTGATGTGACAGTTTTGTTGTTTAGTAAAAATACCATTATACTCTATTGTGTCTATTTATTGACTTATTTAATAATTATTTTTTGAGGATACTTATTTAATAACTTTTACAAACAAACCAACACTACTAATGCTTATTTTTTTAACAAACGGGTACTATTTTATAATATCTAGTATAGCAAGGTGAAAATACAAATAAATAATTATATGAATGTCATAAAAACAAACGTACACAAATTGACATATTTAAAGAAAAATTACAGCGTTCATTACATAAAAGTGTCGGATTACATTAAGAATAACTACGAGCACATGCCATTACAAATTAGATGATAAACATTAAAATTATGTCGCCCTTGATCCCCTATTTGTGTTACGTTTTAGAGCACTTGTAATTTCTAAACGGATTGCATCCATATTGTTCACTCATAGGTGGGTGGTTGTCGTAGTTGGTAGTGTTAACTAACGTATAGAACGGTAAAAAGTGTAACTAACAAGAGGTTGTAATTATAATTGATGGTAGAGGATAAAATTGTCATTTTAGTGATTTCAGCAAAAAAAGACACAAAAAATCTCCTCAACCCCAACTTTTTTCTTCCACCCACTTTACACTATAAATCCAAAATCCAGAATCCAAAATCTGCTCAAAAAATCCCATACCAAACCTTTGGAAAAAGTCAGAAAAGCCAAAAAGTGGATTTTGGATTAAAATCCACAAAAAATCCCACACCAAAGCCACCCTTTATACCCTCAATATTTTTGCTGTGGAACGGGACTCCTTTCTCAACCCAACTATCTCTCTCTCCTCCTCACACCGAACCCTAGCCGCCTCCTTCCACAGTCCCGTCGCTCTCTTCTTCTCCTTCTCATCTCTCTCCCTCTTTGTCCTAGGAGAAAAGGCAGCCACAGCTGCTCGTTGGCCGACGACGAAGATGGCAACGACGAGAGCTCAGCCTCCCCCGAAACCGACGTGAATCTTCTTCTTCGTGTAGATTGAATTTTCTGAGCTGGATTTCTTGGCTGTATCCGGTGTGTGGACGAGACTGATTGAGAAATTGGAGTTGAACCCAACGGTGGATTTCGGCGACAACAGAAGTTCAATTATCGAAATCTCTCAATCTGGTCTCAAGTTTGTTGATTTCTAGATTTTTCCAGTTCTGGGTTTTGTTCTAGAGTGTGGGATTGTAGTTGGGTCTCAATTTGAATAGGCAGGTTCAGATCACTTTCGAGGGTTTTTGCTTTAGATTTATGTGTAGAGCTGTTGGCGAGGTGAATTCAGGAATCAGGAGAATATGGTTCTGATGGCTAACCCATTAAAAGAAAAATACGAAGAAAAGCAAGCAATGAATGATAAGAGAAATAGAGGGATATATTGAAAGCATTGATTTGCTGAGTCAATGGGTTGTATAACTGATATTTGAGGGTCGGTGTGTAGTGGTGATACCAGGTTCATCCTCATTTCAGCAGGGAGATAGTGTTGGCTGGGTGATTCAACGGGTGTGGAGAACGAATTTGTGGCTGTTAATTGTTCTTTGGGTGGTTATGAAGGATGAGTTTTTAATTTGAAGTTGATTTTGTTGAGGTTAGTGTGGTGAAATTGAACACCAAGAATACAAAGCACATGACACCAACAAGCAAGAAGAAGAAGATGGGATGTTCAAAACACAGTTTTGTAAGATGCTGATGAAGATTTGTGATCGCTTGGAACAAGCTGAATTATTTTAAGATGAGATCTTGGTGTTCATAATGTTCGCAGGATTCAAGAACATTAAAGAAGGGCGAAGTCCAAAAAAATACATAGGACAATATGGTCCGAAAAATTGGTGTCACCCACTTTTCTAACGGAATGAAGGGGTTAAATGTCCCAACATTTTTCCGTCATAAAGGAATTTTCCAAACATCAGAGGTGCAAAGTGTATTTTTACCTAATTATAGGGGTGGAAAGTATCCTTTACCCAAAATTCTAATGTATTCCATATCGATTCTACAATTATTTATTTATTTATTTATTTTTTTTGGGCTACTTCGGAGATGAAATTCTGCAAATCATGAAGCACAATATTGATGGGTGTGCAAGAATAGCCCCTAGAAGTGCAGTCTTTGGATTAATGTTGGATACTATAGAGGGCAATGGGTTCTTTGATTCCATGGCCAGATTGCAAATAGCTAAAGCACTGATGCAGAGGTACAAAATCAATGCATACACAATCATATCATAACACCAATGATACATTCTTTCACATGAAGACTCAAACCCTAGCTCCCTTCAAAAACAACAACACAAACCATCAAACACTTAAACATAGTAAAAAACTTCAAGGAGCAGTTTTTGATCTTCCACAGGAGATTGCGAAGGAGCTGCTTAATAGACAACTCAAACAAGTGCCAACAAAAGTATGCTACTTCCCACAGACGGGAGACAGGCTAATATGGAGTTCATTACCTATGAGCAAGAAAGTATAACGGTTTAGCAGATTTTAGGTAGCACCGCTTTTCTTTCTCAAATAAGCAGCAAGTCTACCAGGGTAACCTTCTTATCAGAGAGTTGCAGCTAAAAAAAAGTGATTCACGAGGAGTGCTCTCACTACAAGTTTCACATAATCACAGGATAAAACATTACCCAGACCACCCTTCATTAAGGAATTTCTTCCACTCTTCCTACTCTAAACTCTGTTTCATTTTAAAACCCAAGGCTTTGTACAATGGAGGTGGAGAGAAATAAACACTTACCTATAAGGTAGTTCTTCCTTTGGGTTGGCAGTCCATGAGAGACAAAAAAATCCTACATGGAAAGTTATATACCCTAACCAGGAGGAGAGTGACTGATAATCGCAATTGTCGGGATATATACATTATAAGGCTGCAAGGGATCAGAGGAGCACATTTCTTGCCTTTGTTTGTAGTAGTACATTGTAGTTGAATGGTCAAGCCAACAACCTATGAAGCACGGATGTTTCTGCAGAAACCTACACGGCAAACCACAGATTACCCGATGCACTGATTTTTCTAGGATTCTTCTCAGCCTCACCAGGTGCCTATATCTTTGTTTTCTTTCCAAATCCTCCACACAATAAGGATGCAAGTCAGATATGCAAGAAGGTGACCCAAACTCAGACAAAAGTTACCAGCCCTAGGAATTATGATAACCAGAAAAAAAAGAACATGGCATGGCTGATCTACTAAGTTTTAAGAAACAAATCGGTAGTTTTTCCGAATTTAACATTTTAGTTATGGTTGATCGATAAAGATCATAAATGTGTCCCCTAGAAAAGCTCCCCTATAAGAGACCCGAAGCACCTCAGTGGTACATGTAAAACAAGATGAGTAGAGTGTTTAAATTACCACATTAGCATGCCCAAATACTGCAGGTGACTTTTCTCTATCCGGAATCATGAATAGCTAAGGTCCTAATATGACTTCTCAGAATCTGATGGGAAGGGAATTACAAACCTGGAAAGGAAGGGTGAAGTAGCAAAACCCGAAAGAAAACAAAGTTACGTTCTTCACATTTTTTACTTGGACTAACAGTATATAACCAACTTTTACAGTCAAATTTATACTCCTATATACAGACGACTTTCGATCTCCTGTCAACGTGCAACTGTATTGATGGTTGAGGATGTGGTTGGAAAATTGTCGTTTCAGGGTGGAACCTTATTCAGAGGGTAACAACGGTAGCAGCAATTTCAATCCATATAATGCGTATTCGTTGAATTTCTTCACAGCAGTAATCTAAGTTCATGCCACTGACGAAACTGCTAGATTGGAAATAGGCTTTTCAAACAATGAAAGCTTTGATAGGCTAGTTCTGTCTCATTTTATGAACAGACTGATCGCACTTGAACTAACACAATGAGCTGAACAAATTGATGTTTTACTGTGTAATTTCAAATTTCTAATTAAAAAAATTCATGGTAATCAAGGAGATCTTTTTAGGTGTAAAATAAAAGATTCAAGATCAAAATAAATTGTAAATGTCAGCAGTACCTCAATACCCGGGAGGTTAAGCGTACGGAATTCACGAAAGATATAAGGTCCTTGTGGAAGCTTCATCGAGGAGGAGAGAGGATGATACAAGCGATGATGCCTATTTGCGACACGGAGAAGCCGCAAGCCTGTTTAGAGGCGGTGGGTTTGTGCTTTCCCACATCTTCGAAGAGAAGAGAGAAAGGGGGTGTAGAAAAAGAAAAAAAAAAGGAATCTCCCAAAACAGACACACCGCACGAGCGCACACACAAAGTTTCAACTTCGGAGCAAGGTAATTCAGATAGACGTGAATTGTCATGTCCAAGGTACACCGCCAAAAATCACGAAGCAAATTTTAAGCATCTTCACAGCTTCCTACAAAATTGTCCTTGAATCGCTTCAGTTCTGCTAGTTGAGTTTAGGCCTAGAGTGAAGAACTCATATTAGGATTGGTGATTATGTCAGAGCTTTAAGGCCTCGTAGGGAGGTCAATCAAGAGTTTTCACTTAAAACCCAAAATGAAAAGGAAAAATGAGCTGACACAAACAAGTGGTATTTGACAAGGTCTGACCTCAAATTGAAAGAAACAATTTTAGAGCAATGCCAATCCAAATAGACATATCTTGGGAGGTCAATCAAGAGTTTTCACTTAAAACCAAAATTAAAAGGAAAAATGAGCTGACACAAACAAGTAATATTTGAGAAGGTCTGACCTAAAATTGAAAGAGACAACTTTAGAGCAATGCCAATCCAAATAGACATATCTTGGCATATCTTATATCCATGTACTATTAAGGGTGGAGATAATGTGTGATTCCTTGTTCTCTTCATTCAGGATATCTTCATATAGCTAAATGCATACTTTGAATGAATTCACTTAAAAATCATGCAAAAAAATATTTTCGCCTCTTGGTCAAAAGAATGCTGAAGTGTGGACAAGATAACTGAGACATCATAACCCAATGAGAATTATGTTCAAAAATAGGAAAAAAAGAACACAAGAGCATGACATACCAGCAGCCCACGGCCTGGTATCAGCATTTGCAAGCTCTGCACGTAGTTTCTCAACTTCACGTGCGATGGATACCAAGTTCTTCTTCATGGCTTGTCTTTGTTCCATCAGCTCAATATTTCCTTTCTTTTCGTAGTCAACAGCAGACCTGCAGTAGTACATCTAGCGCATTCAACATCCTTAAGTATGAACACTGCATATAACGCTATAATGGGCTTTCTATATATGTATATTAGTTACAAGTCAAGTACACGCATCAACTCCTGGCGCAGCCCATCGAACTCAGCCCTTAAAAGTGGTATCTGAGCATTATCAACTTTCAGTTTTGCAAGATCCTGAGTCAGGTCCTTGACTTGACCTTCAAGATCCTGCCTGAAAACGTTCAGCATTTTCACTTCTGCACGAAGTTGTGCTGCTTCATTCATCAAGGGTTCAGTAGCTTGCAGAGCAGTTTCAAGCTTTGAACCTCTCTCAATAAGTTCCTTTGAATGCATTTCTTGCTCTGCACGGATATCCCCAATGGCAAGATTCATGCGATGAAGTTCTTCCTTAGCAGCGCCATGTTGGCGTTGAAAAACAATCCGATCCTCAGCTAGCTTCCTATTGTCACCCAAGACCCTCCGGATTTCGATAGTCGGCATCTCCAGTTCTTCTTCCAACAGAGCAGGATGTGGCACAAGCCTCCGGATTTCGATAGTCAGCTAGCGGACCCCGACGATAGGTCCTTCACCCCCGTCCTCGCAGATGGTCAAATGCATCACGAGGGACACTATCTCTCCCAGCCATTTTTTTGTTGACTGACTGACTGACCTGCAGATAGAAGAGGTAAATCAACAGAACTGTCGCACAACATGGCTATCAGCTACAACATATTGGCAACCAAATCCTTCTTAGCAGTTACAAAAATTGCAAACAGAGAGACTAAACATATCGATGAGACCACAGGAGAACATGACGGTCTTAAACAATAAATCTACAAACACATTCTGTGTTAACACTGTGGGTTACCTTCCATATCCTGAATTCCTGACACATATGAGATTTGTGATATATGACAGCTACCATGCATGTTTAGTTCCACATCTCTGAATCTAAGAAGCAAAATTGAACCCCCGAGGGACACATTAAATATGTGGATGGAACTCCTTCAGTATAGCACTGTTTAAAGTTCACAAAATCATGGGATTGCAATATTGGAGGAACAAAAGGCGAGACTTTCACAGAAAAATGAACTGAAACAATCACTCATGAGCATTGTGGGTATCACAAACCCAATCAAACAATTTAAACCTTATATCAAGTTCAAAGAGCATGCAGCTAAAAAAGAACAATACACGGATGAAATGGAATCAAAAGATCATAAGAATAGTCATTCTATCTTGCTGAACTTCATCGGCGACCCGATGTCGCATAGGGCTCGTGAAGAGCAAGATAGAATGATGAAAAGGGGTTTGGCTATAATATTTCTGCCACTCAAAGCAAGTGTTTTCTCTAGAATTTTGACTTGGCACCAAATACTATATTCTGGGCTTTTGGGGACGGAAAAATGTTCATCATGCATAAGCTTATTATGGCATAACCAAATAGATGTAATTGCAGAAAGGAAGACAGAGGGCGAGTTCTCCTGTTTATACTTACCCAGATAAGCCTCTTTAAGATTCATATCAATCCACTCCACCAAAGAGGCTTCTAAGAAGCTTGACCAGAATTGTTTTCTTACCAGCTTCTGCCAAATAACTCCTGCCCAGAAACAATCCCTGCCTGCATGTAGGGAACATTCATGCACATGTTGACATAATTTGCAAGCTGCACTTTTAATAATACCGCTTTTAGCTTTTAAGCCTCGAGCACACAGCCTATCATGAGCAAGAAGCCACACTAAAGTTTTCCACCTTTGAAAACCCCTTGCTTTCCAACTCCTTTCCAAATCCCCAGATTACTTGCAGCTTCATTATCTGATCTCAATTCCTTATATGCAGATATAGACACCAGATTGTGATCCCATCCAGACTTGCTTATCCTCTACGGGGCTCTCTTCATGAATAACCACAAGTTGCAGTAGGTCAATAATTGAAGGAGGCAGAAGAGGAACCAACACAGCCATGTTCCAACCTTCATTAGCAGTCCAGTAATGACTTACCTTATGAAACAAGCTATCCTCATCCAAATTATGGTCTTGACAGCAGTATACAATTTACCGAAGACTAACCTGAATAGCTTCCAAAACCTAACGTAACCAAAAACATAAAACACAAACACAACCAAGAATGAATACTCCCTCCATCCCGTATTTATAGTCATATTTGACTTCTCAGGTAACGACTTTGACTAGGTAACCACGGTATTTTTATTTTACAACTTTCCAATGTTGGAGAGGATATTTCAAACTTAGAATTTAGTACCACTAGGGGCCAGCCCAGAAACAAAATTAGTCCATATATCAAATACCAATTCATCCAGTGTTTTCATCGCATAGAAGATATGGTGCAGACAGTAGCAAGAGTATCAAGGAGTAAATAAGGAGAATGGGAATCCCTAAAAGTAAATTCAACAGACTCTAGTGAAGAGATTGTAATAACACCTCATCAATATTATGGGTTATATCCCCCTTTAATAGTCTTTCATGTTTCTCTATCCTGTGGAAGCTCTTTATCTATTTTAGTCATTTTAGGTCTTATTCTAGAATGCCAAAATAGAATGTAGAAAGCATCTATTACTTGCATCACCTATACTATCAGATGCACAAAGACTATGCAAGGCATGCATGCACGAAACTGTACCTGACCTGTACACAAGAATTTCACGTCTGCCATGTAAAATTAGCCATTATGCGACCTTCTCCAACCCCAATGTGTATGTCCATACATGATATTCTGAATCATGTTTTAGATTATGAGGCGTCCATCTAATAAAAGAAATTGTCGATAAATATTTTCTATATCTCATTTTATAATAATTAAATTTCATATTCATATTTGCATCCTGTTGGACACATTTCCACAAAAGAACTACTCAGCTGCCAGAGAAACTGTAACAGAATTAAAACTATTCCCATAACACGCATGTGCACAACTAGATTGCATCAGAAACTTGGTATAAAACCAACTAGAAAGGTATATCCCATGTACATAGATGCTCATCCCATATGGCTATTTGTTAACAGACAGATTTCTTGACATATACTGTTTTCACAGCTTCACAGACTTGTCCCACAAGTGTTTGATTGGTGTACAAGCCCCTTTTTACCCTTAGCATTCGACTGGCACCCCTTCCTTCCATTCGAAGATAACCACTGCCCCTTTCTGTCAAACGCACAATTCAATTTGAACCGAAACATGGCGCAATAAATAAATTATTGTACCACTTATTATCATGAAGATATCCCATAAACTTTATTTCAACACAAAATTTGGCACTTTGCCTTTTTCAAAAACATAACCATGCCAACCTTACGTTATAAATACTTTAAAACTTTATCTGGATAAAGTTGGTAGCATTTTTTTTTATTATTTTCAACTTTGTTACAGTTATTATATCAACACTGCAGAGATTTTTGGAAAGAGCTAGGAAAGTGTCTTCCATGTAAATGAGATTAGATCTGTCAAATACATGAATAGGAAATGCCAGAAGTAAGCACAGTTTCCGAAACCAAACATAAGTAAATTCAAGAACCTCAACCAAAAACCAAGTGGGGGGAAAGTCGAAGTTTGAAAAGGTCTCTCTACTACCAAGTTGTCAATTGACTGCGAATGAGATCACTGAAATCACAACCATATCATGTCCAACAGGCAAATAAAGCAAAGGGGAGTCTTATTTACCTAACATTTAATGTTGGAACTTGCAAGCATAAGTTATAGGCATTTCAAAATCAAAATTCGCGATTAAAGATGCTTATTAAAGAAAAATTTAAGAGTTGTGACCTGAGGAATTAACAAACTCTGAGGGGTTAGCTCGTCATGACGCCGAGCCACCCAGCGTAAACACTCCCCCCCCCCCCCCCCTTTCCCCCAAGAGTCCAAGAACATATGCTGCATAACCATTACCAAAGAAACAGAGAGGAGTAAGTAACCAGTGCCTACTAAAACCTTAGTTTATGAAACAATCAAGAACGATGAACAGCTTACCTTCAGCTCTGCTGAACAAAACTTTCCGGAGTTTACAATCATGGACCACACGAGTGAATCAAAAAACTTTCCTGGATCGCTTTTGCATAGCCAGGAGACCAGGACGATTTGACCAGAGCTGTTCTGATACTCTAGAGGCATCTCCACATGAATGATGTTCTTTTAAAGTTCCACTCTCACATTTGATTTTAAAAAGCCTTGGCAGAACCTCAGCAGTTGCCTGTAAAGGTAGACAGATTCCAGATACTGCAGATAAATGTAAAAACCATGAAGGTTTAACATGAAGCGAGAAAGTGAAAGAGCAAGATGTCAATTATCAAGTACCTGTTGGGCATCCAGTGGTACAACACTCCAACAGAAATCATAACCAAATATAACGCTTTGACTTACTCCAAATATAAAAGATCAACCAAAAAGAACTTTCAATATGGCGAAAGTAAAATCCATCTGAAACAAGAAGGTGATTGTAAGAGAAGTATGAGAAAACTAAAAAGGCAAAGAAGATGAAGGATCAGTACCTGTTAGGCATTCCAACCCACGGCAATCACCATTTGTATATAGTGGAGCAAGCACGTAGGCAGCTCTCATTTGTCAGAATCTTAAGTGGTACCAAGGTGTTGGTGATTGATATGTGGTCGTGTCCGAGAGAAACGCATACAGAGAAGCTAACGTGAGGGAGGGTTAGGGCGGAGATGAGGAACATGAAGTTCTGTTCCCAATTAGTCCGGGGCTCAAATTCAAAAAGAAATCTGATGATTGCGAAACAAAAGATCCAAGGACCTAACATAAAATTTTGACTTCCAATCAAAGTTCTTTATCCTACGCATTAGGAATCAGCTTGGATAGCATATCCATAATGATCCATCACACTCCCATACAATATTGATCATTAGAAGGAAAAGATCCATTTAATTGTTGGTTGTTAGAAGTTCAAACATGGGGAAGTTTTCAAAATAACTATAACGGCAAGAGAGGGTGATATTAACCATAAAAGAATACGGAATGTGATATAATATACCCAAAAAGTATATGTCAGACACCGGCAAACCATGTTCCACAGAATTCCAGCATTGGTAGTGTTCCTAGTTACTACTCGTATACAGCTTCATAGAATGCAATGGAAACGAAAGGAAATAAATGCGATGATAGATACATTTTATTTTATTTTTAAAAAGAGAGAAGTATCTCTAAATTTGACATTTCATATACAACTGTTTTGCCATCCAAATGACAGTCATATTCAGAAGAAACTGAACTTAATCCATACTCTAGAGAAATGGTTAGATAACACATGTGGTTACACGAGCAAACTGTAACTTCAGCAGACAGCCAATAGAGTTTCTCAAACATCCTTTGCAGCCCTTGAAACGGATCGAACATATCTCGATAACCGTAAGGCCATGTTGAAATTTTGTCCTTCGACCTGATCAAAAAACTGGAGCAAGGCTCTCGCTGTACATGAAGAATCTGTCTGGATTTTCATTCACGAAATACTTTGTGGTCACCTTAGTCTCTGGATGAAACAAGTACATGTCATAATCTGTTCTCAAAACCACCAAATCGGTCTCGTCCTTGCTGAGAAATCCTACAGCACATAAGGCGTCCACTGATGGTCTAAAAGTCAGTAGTTTAGACCACGACGGACGACTGGCGGCAAGACTAGAGTCATCATTCATGACCCACACATCAAAGGCATGGCCAAAGAAACTAAAGCCAGATCTTCTGCGGACAAACATGGCGAGGGAATCTCTGTAGGCAGAGAGCTTTAAGCAGCGAGTGTCACCACGAAACGATGGCAACTCAATGCGGCTAAACGACTCATCAACCATGTCAAAACACCGGATGTACTTGTCTGATGTCCGGCAACGGCAGCGAGGACGAACGGCAGCAATTACCCAGTACATGCCTCTATTGGCACATGTTACTTCAATCTTGGGGAAACACGAAGAACAATTTGGATGATCAGGGACGACTAGTCTTTTCTTGTGCTTCCAAGTAGTGTCAGTGGACGTGAACACATTGACCTGCACACTATCATTCTCGTACTGGACCATATCCCCATTCCAAATAGTGAAATATGCAATCCTTGTGATCTTAAATACATTGGAGATGGGATCATAGATAAACCCAGAACTGTAATTACCGCAGTTACCATAATTACCCTGAAAGTAGTCATATGGTAATCTGGGAATATGCCTAAAGCACCCTGTGGCAGGGTTCCAAACCAGAAAATCATGGCTAAAACCCGAGAGAGACAAGCAAACCAATCCATTAGAACAACCCACAATATTCACCTTGTGGGCGATGACAGGAATCGTTAGATGTCTGGCAACGTTGTAAAACCCGAACGAGACGGTGGTGGTCCCAGGTTTCCCATCACCCAGATTTTGATAGTACAATGAGACTATGTTCTTCTTTGGGTTAAGGTATTGATGAGTAGTGTACATGGAGGTGAACTTGGGGGTAATGATTAGGTCTCGCCACAATTTGCACACACATTTAAAACGTACCAGGGATTTGACCGGCAACCGGAAGAGTACCTCGGTGATCGCATCTTCCGGCAAATCTGCACCTTCGTAGCTTCTTCTTATTCTTCTTCTTCTATGAGGACGAAGAGCATAAGAATCCATTGATGATATAATAAATTAAACAACAAAATCAAACCCTCAGTGCGATCTGTTTCATCAAGCCCTGCTTTGATTTATAGGCATCGCTCCTCTCCGGAATATGATAGATCTAAGGATTCTGACAGAACCGTCTTAGGTTTTGCCGTAGTACTTCTCATGTCTCTTTGACCGAATCCTAATTTTTCTTCTTCTTAATTTACACCTCAACTTTTGGGTTAACTCTACTTTGCTCCCTGTGGTCAAGGGTGCGTAAGAAAAGACCCCTTGCGAGTAGGGGTGTTCACGGTCCGGTTCGGTCGGTTTTAGAAGATATGAGACACCTAAACCGAAATGTTCGGTTTCAATATTTTTGAAACCGAAATACCTTCGGTTTGAAACTTAAAAATTAAAAAACTGCACCGAAAAATTCTGGTTCGGTCCGGTTAAACCATTCAGTTTGGAACCCATTATAATATGTATTAATTCCTAACTTCGATGCAAAGTAAACTAACTATAACAAAAAGACCGTGTTACTTATATGTTTGTTACTTACCAAATACATCTAAAAAAATTAAGATAAACTAAACATTTAAAAAAATAGTGGTTATCTACTTCTCTTTGAGAGAAAAGAATTTTTTGTTTAATAAATTAGGACTATGATGTGGTTGTACAACTCAAAGTGTTAAACCCAAACTGAGAGAAGTGAGTCAGAACATGGAAGGTAGTAAGCAAAATACTAACATTTGTATTAAAAACTTTTTTCGGTGCGGTGCGGTTTTTTTCGGTTTTGTCGGTTCGGTCTCGGTTCGGTTGGTGCCCGGTTCGGTTTTCAAAATAACAAAACCGTTCTTTAAGAAAAAAAAATGTTGAACCATCGGTTTAGGTACGGTTCGGTTTGGTGTGGTCCGGTTTTACCGGTGCGGTCGGTTTATGAACACCCCTACTTGCGAGTGAGTTGTTGGGGGTGAGCAAAACCTATCCCAAATACAATAAAAATCTCTATAAATAAATTAATAATATTCGTGTTTGGAATATTTTATTAATAATTTATTAATTTAAAGAAGTTATCGTTAAGCATTACTATTATCTATCTCAACATATTACTTTTATGCCCTCTTGGGCTAATTTTCAACTGACTTGTTATCAATCTATAAGACACCTATTAACATGTTTGTGTTTGTCTGTACGTATTTCTCTAAAAAAATAACAAAACCACCCATTTTAGCCCTTTCCATTGCCACGACAAATTAGCTTAAAAGAGACAACCACCATACCAACCAACATAGTATAAATTATACTCAAATTATATATTTCATTATAATGAATAAAGAATAAAATAAAAATATAAGTAAATCAATATACAATCTTTGTTTCTTCTCTTTCAGCCTATTTCACTTTTTGTCACTATTAACTGGATCACTTTGACGCGATGAAATATTACATTTGACGGATCACGGAAGCATGTTGTTAAGTCTACCAGGGTAACCTTCTTATCAGAGAGTTGCAGCTAAAAAAAAGGTGATTCATTTGGAATGCCCTCACGAAAGGTTTCACATAATCACAGGATAAAACATTACCCAGACCACCCTTCATTAAGGAATTTCTTCCACTCTTCCTACTCTAAAGTCTAAACTCTGTTTCATTTTGAAACCAAGGCTTTGTACTATGGAGGTGGAGAGAAATAAACACTTACCTATAAGGTAGTTCTCCTTTGGGTTGGCAGTCCACGAGAGACAAAAATATCCTACATGGATAGTTATATACGCTAACCAGGAGGAGAGTGACTGATAATCGCATTTGTCGGGATATATACACTATAAGGCTGCAAGGATCGGTGGAGCACATCTCTTGCCATTGTTTGTACATTGTAGTTGAATGGTCAAACCAACAATCTATGAAGCACGGATGTTTCTGCAGAAACCTGCACGGCAAACCAGATTACCGAATGCACCGATTTTCTACGATACTTCTCAGCCTCACAAAGTGTCATCTCTTCGTTTTCTTTCCAAATCCTCAACACAATAAGGACGCAAGTGCGATATGCAAGAGGGTGACCCAAACTCAGACAATAGGATTTATGATAACCAGAAAGAAAAGAACATGGCATTGCTGATCTACTTAAGAAACAAATCCGTAGTTTTTACCGAATTTAACATTTTAGTTATGGTTGATCAATAAAAATCATAAATTTGTCCCCTAGAAAAGCTCCCCTATAAGAGACCCAAAGCACCTCAGTAGTACATGTAAAACAAGATTAGTAGAGTGTTTAAATTACCACATTATCATGCCCAAATACTGCAGGTAACTTTTCTCTATCTGGGATCATGAATAGCTAAGGTCCTAATATGACTTCTCAGTATCTGATGGCAAGGGACTTACAAACCCGGAAAGGAAGGGTGAAGTGGCAAAACCCGAAAGAAAACAAAGTTACGCTCTTCACATTTTTTTACTTGGACTAACAGTATATAACCAACTTTTACAGTCGAACTTATACTCCTATATACAGACGGCTTTCGATCTCCTGTCAACGTGCAACTGTATTGATGGTTGAGGATGTGGTTGGAAAATCGTCGTTTCAGGGTGGAACCTTACGCAGAGGGTAACAACAGTGGCCGCAATTTCAATTCATGTCAGGCTTATTAGTTGAATTTCTTCACAGCAGTAATCCAAGTTCATGCCACTGACGAAACTGCTAGATTGGAGATAGGCTTTTCAAACAATGAAAGCTTTGATAGGCTAGTTATGTCTCATTTTATGAACAGACTGATGGCACTTGAACTAACACATAGAGCTGAACACATTGATGTTTTACTGCGTAATTTCAAATTTCTAATTAAAAAAAATTCACGGTAATCAAGGAGATTTTTTTAGGTGTAAAATAAAAAGATTCAAGATCAAAATAAATTTTAAACGTCAGCAGTACCTCAATACCCGGGAGGTTAAGCGTACGGAATTCACAAAAGATTCATCGAGGAGCAGAGAGAACGATACAAGCGACGATGGACACAGAGAAGCTGCAAGCCTGTTTAGAGGTTTGTGCTTTCCCACGTCTTCGAAGAGAAGAGAGAAAGGGGGTGTAGAAAAAGAAAAAATAATAATAATCTCCCAAAACAGAGACACCGCACGCGCGCGCACACAAAGTTTCAACTTCGAGGCAAGGTAATTCAGACAGACGTGAATTGGCCAAAAATCATGAAGCACATTCTAAGCATCTTCACAGCTTCCACCAAAATTGGTCCCTTGAATCGCTTCAGTTCTGCTAGTTGAGTTTAGGACCAGAGGGAAGAACTCATATTAGGATTGGTGATTATGTCAGAGCCTTTAAGGCCTCATAGGTAGGTCAATCAAGAGCTTTCACTTAAAACCCAAAATGAAACGAGACACCGCACGCGCGCACACACAAAGTTTCAACTTCGAGGCAAGGTAATTCAGATAGACGTGAATTGTTGTGTCCAAGGTACACCGCCAAAAATCATGAAGCACATTCTAAGCATCTTCACAGCTTCCTCCAAAATTGGTCCCTTGAATCGCTTCAGTTCTGCTAGTTGAGTTTAGGACCAGAGGGAAGAACTCAAATAAGGATTGGTGATTATGTCAGAGCTTTAAGGCCTCATAGGTAGGTCAATCAAGAGTTTTCACTTAAAATCCAAAATGAAACGTAAAAATGAGCTGACACAAACCAGTGGAATTTGACAAGGTCTACCTCAAATTGAAAGAGACAACTTTAGAGCAATGCCAACCCAAATAGACATCTTGTCATATCTTATACTCCATGTACTATTAAGGGTGGAGATAATGTGTGATTCCTTGTTCTCTTCATTCAGGATATTTCATGTAGCTAAATACATACTTTAAATCAATTCACTTGAAAAATCAAGCAAAAAAAATGTTTTCGCCTCTTGGTCAAAACAATGCTGAAGTGTGGACAAGATAACTGAGACATCATAACCCAATGAGAATTATGTTCAAAATAGCAAAAAAGAACACAAGAGCATGAACTACCAGCCCACGGCCTGGTATCAGCATTTGCAAGCTCTGCACGTTGTTTCTCAACTTCACGTGCGATGGATACCAAGTTCTTCTCAATGGCTTGCCTTTGTTCCATCAGCTCAAAAATTCCTTTCTTTTCGTAGTCAACAGCAGACCTGCAGTACATCTAGCGCATTCAACGTCCTTAAGTATGAACACTGCATATAACGCTATAATGGGCTTTCTATATATGTATACTAATTACAAGTCAAGTACAAACCTAGCATGCATCAACTCCTGGCGCAGCCCATCGAACTCAGCCCTTAAAAGTGGTATCTGAGCATTATCAACTTTCAGTTTTGCAAGATCCTGAGTCAGGTCCTTGACTTGACCTTCAAGATCCTGCCTGAAAACGTTCAGCATTTTCACTTCTGCACGAAGTTGTGCTGCTTCATTCATCAAGGGTTCAGTAGCTTGCAGAGCAGTTTCAAGCTTTGAACCTCTCTCAATAAGTTCCCTTGAATGCATTTCTTGCTCTGCACGGATATCCCCAATGGCAAGATTCATGCGATGAAGTTCTTCCTTAGCAGCGCCATGTTGGCGTTGAAAAACATTCCGATCCTCAGCTAGCTTCCTAGTGTCACCCAAGACCCTCCGGATTTCGATAGTCGGCATCTCCAGTTCTTCCAACAGAGCAGGATGTGGCACAAGCCTCTGGATTTCGATAGTCAGCTAGCGGACCCCGACGATAGGTCCTTCACCCCCGTCCTCGCCGATGGTCAAATGCATCACGAGGGACACTATCTCTCCCGGCCATTTTTTTGTTGACTGGCTGACTGACCTGCAGATAGAAGAGTTAAATCAACTGTCGCACAACATGGCTATCAGCTACAACATATAGGCAACCAAATCCTTCTTAGCATTACAAAAATTGCAAACAGAGAGACTACACATATCGATGAGACCACAGGAGAACATGACTGGTCTTAAACAATAAATATACAAACACATTGTGTGTTAACACTGTGGGTTACTTTCCATATCCTGAATTCCTGACATATGTATGAGATTTGTGATATATGACAGGTACCAGGCATGTTAAGTTCCACATCTCTGATAAGCAAAATCGAACCCCGAGGAACACATTAAATATGCAGAACTCCTTCAGTATAGCACTACTTTGTAAAAGTTCACAAGAATTTCATGGGATTCCAATATTGGAGGAACAAAAGGCGAGACTTCCACAGAAAATTGAACTGAAACAATCACTCGTGAACATCGCAGGTTATCACAACCACAATCAAACGATTTAAACCTTATATCAAGTTCAAAAAGCATGCAGATAAAAAAGAACAATACACAGATGAAATGGAATCAAAAGTTCATAAGAATAATCATTCTGTCTTGCTGAACTTCATCGGCGACCAGATGTCGCATAGGGCTCGTGAAGAGCAAGAAAGAATGATGATAAGAGGTTCGGCTATAATAATTACTGCCACTCAAAGCAAGGGTTTTCTCTAGATTTTTGACTTGGCACCAAATACTATATTCTGGGCTTTTGGGGACAGAAAAATTTTCATCATGCATAAGCTTATTATGGCATAACCAAATAGATGTAATTGCAGAAAGGAAGACAGAGGGCGAGTTCTCCTGTTTATTCTTACCCAGATAAGTCTCTTTAAGATTCATATCAATCCACTCCACCAAAGAGGCTTCTAAGAAGCTTGACCAGAATTGTTTTCTTACCAGCTTCTGCCAAATAACTCTTGCCCAGCCACAATCCCTGACTGCATGTAGGGAAGATTCATGCACAAGTTGACATAATTTGCAAGCTGCACTTTCAATAATACCGCTTTGAGCTTTTGATATGACACAAATCTGTCGTATCAAATTGATTGTGAAGTAAAGAAAGAGTTGGAATAAAACCAGTGTCATTGCCTGTCACAATAAGGTCATCAACGTAGAGTAGCAGAATGGTGGTTTTGTTATTGTGACAACGCAAGAACATCGAACAGTCAGCACCAGAAGCAACAAAGTCCAGATTTAATAGATATGTAGTAAAGCGCTCAAACCAAGTCCGTGGAGCTTGTGGAACTTATTGAGTTTGCAAACATAGTGGAACTGATTTATCCACAAAGCCAGTAGGTTGACATATAAACTGTTCCCTTCAAATGGCCATGTAAAAAAACATTTTTCACACCAAGTTGCTGCAAAGGCCAGTTAAAATGAGTAGCTAGAGCTAAATTAATGCGAATTATAGAATGTTTAATAACTGGACTAAATGTCTTATCAAAGTCTAGGCCTTCTGTTTGGTGAAAACCTTTTGCAACTAAACGAGCTTTGTACCTGGAAATGGTACCATTTGGATTATATTTTGTGCAAAAAAACCATATTTTGTTCCAACTATATTTGCATTCGGAGGTTTGGGAACCAAAGTCCATGTGTTTTCCTTGAAAGAAGTAGGATCAGAAGGAGTTGAAGAAGCTGCTTTGAAGGCAGTTTTCTTTTAAAAAAAAGAGAGAGAGAGTAAAATCATGCAACAATGAATAATTATGCCACGGCAATTCAAGAAGATCGGAAAGGGCAAGAAACCTTAAATACTCAGATTTGGGATTATGAGGGAGAAGACCTCTGTAAACCACTGCTTTGCTAAACCTGCATATTGTATTTAAACAATCAAATGAGGGGCTTTTGGGCCAATGGGCCAACTAGGCCCGGGTTTCGACTTAAAATTACCCGGGTCAAACAGTTTAAAATACGGGTCGTTAAGGATCGAAAAAGGCCCGACTACCCGTTAGAATGTGGGTCGGGCTCGGAACGGCAGTTAGAATGTGGGTCGGCCTCGGAACGGAAAAGACCCGTTATTTCGACCCGACCAAAGAACGGATCTTCGTAACGAAAAAGAAAGAGTACCTGGTTCGATCGTCGCTCTGGTTCGTTCAGAGCTTCATCGCCGTCGCCGATCTGGAATTGAGAGAGAGAGAGAGGTCGTCTCCACCTCTCATGGTATGGGTTAGGGAGATCGACTGGAGAGGTAGTGGATTGTGGTGGATGGGTGGTGGTGGTGGTGAATATGAAATGAGCATATATTGAGTGATAAAAGAGAAACCGATCCGATGAAATGAGGAGACTCAGCGGTGAAGATGAAAAGTTTCGTTTCGTGTTGAGAATAGGGTTTGTTGTGATAGAAGAGAAATTGCTGGGTTACCAAAGAAGATATACTACCTCCGTTCTCTCTCTTTCTTCTATTTACTGTTCATATCACTATTCACTGGATCGCATTGACCCGATAATTAGGATAATAAACCGGTGCAATTTTTTGACATTTTTTGCATGGTGTTGTAGATACACGTTTTCTCTACAACACCATGCAAAAATTATCAAAAAAATACATAATTTTGTTACTCAAATCACCGAATTAAAGTGACTCAATTACGAGTCAAAAAGTCCAACTAGGAAGAAAGAGAGAGAACGGAGATATTACATACTAAAAGCGAGAATGGCTGATGGCATCTTGGGCCGCGCGTGATGTTATAGAGTGGTTTCCAAATTATGAATAGACCACACAACTTTGTATTATCTGTTTTTTTTTTTCGTCAAACAAAATTTCATTAAAACCGTACTTACTTAGAGCATCTCCCACAGTAGATATTAAATTTTACACAAAATTCTATATTTGATGGAGAAAAATGATTTGACCTCCCACAGTTAACCCTCAAAAACACCAGTTCATCATTTTTGGTGAAAAAATAGCCATTTTGGTCTTCCACAGTTTTCAACAAATTTTACATCAAATAGTCATTTCACCATTTCATCAAATTTAGAGAATGGTATTGTTAGCCTTCCACAACAAATCATCAAATTTATCACCAAATCATGAATTTCATAACTATCAAAATAAAAAATAAAAAAATTATTACCAAAACAATATTACACAAAATTGTAAAATGATTAAATAACACCTCAAAAAATCTAAAATTAACCACTCTAATCTATTTGACCATGATTATCCCATAAGTGTGAAATGAGTCTTCTTCTTAGTTCGTTATGAGCTACTTGGTTTATCAAGTCTCGATGTCGACCTAGAAATTGGATAAATGTTGAATTAGTGATATTCATTGCAACCTCAGCATGCGGTACAGATGGTGAACTTTCATAATCAAAATTTATGAGAATGTGAGAAGCATCAAAAGTGTAGATGTTGAGATACTCGCTACGTTCCTCTTCGACTATCACATTGTGCATGATAATGCGGGCTAACATGATCTTCTGAATGTCATTTTTCTTCCAAAATCGAGCGGCTCCTCTAACAATTGCAAATCGAGCTTAGAGAACTCCAAATGCCCGCTCAACGTCCTTGCGATAAGTCTTTCTCTGAATTTGTTCTCACTTCAATCTTATTTGGGGGGGGGGGATATATTTGCATGCCATACTAGATGGAAATATGTACAAGAAGGTTACTGAAGTCCTTGAAGTTTAACATCAGTGTATTATGTTCGGCCAAAGCTGTTGCAACTACATTTGTTATTTCATTTTATCATCCCACAGCATGATACTGAAAATATTATGTAACACGCTATGGCTCAAAAGCATATTATACAAAGTGGGAGAAGAAAAACAGATGGCGTATATACTGTAAAGACGGAATGCTACACTATTACATTAGAGCATATTATTACCATGAAGTAATGTGAAAACATGGCTTAAACACTAATTAAAAATTTAGTGTACATTAACCAAATCATATTTTTGCCATCAAATTTGATGGTGAAAATAGGATTTGGTGATATAGGATAGGATTTGAGGGTACGGTGGGAAATGCACTTCACCATTTCACAAAAGCTACATCAAATATAGAATTTGGTGATTTGGTGTTTTTTTGGTCAACGACTGTGGGAGGCCTACGAAAAAAATACAATTTTTTTGGTGATTTGGTGATTTATTGTGGGAGGCCGAAAACACCAAATTGTACTATCAATTATAGGATTTGGTGCATTGTGGGAGATGCACTGAAATACCCCGTTTTGTGACTACGGGTATTTTGTGATATTATTGTAAGTGTTGGGAAGTTAATGTAATTATAGAGAGTTAATTATAATGCTTTAAGAGTTTGGGGGGAACTTTGTGACTTTAATCAAAGGTTTTAAGGTCTTTTACTTGAGTTTGGGGGAGGTGTTTGTTTTTTGGCAAAACCAAGGGGAAATAAGTGTCTTTTGACCTAAATTTCTTCCTACATAAAAGTTTCCTAATCCAAGAGGGTTTCCTACTTATGAAGTTAATTTTAATTCTAACTCTCATAAAAACCCTCACTCTCCTATTTTTCTCTAACTCTCCCTCACGTCTCTCCCTACTCTACCCGTCCCTCTCTCACTCTCTCTCTCCCTTGTGACCGACGGCACACCCCACCGCCGCCGCTCTCTTTCTCTTTTCCGGCAAGGTAATATCTCTCTCTCTCTCTCTTTCTCTTTTCTCTTTTCTTTCTCTCTTTCTTTCTCTACCCCGTCCGCCTCTCTCTCCGTCCGCCTCCATGGGCGGCGGGTTTGAGCGGGGTTGGGTTGTTTTGTTTCTTTTTCTCTTTTCTCTTGTTGATCTCTTGATCTTGTGATTACTTGTTCATGATTCATGTAGGTTGCATGTAATCTTTAAATTTCAGTTTGTTATGGTTAGGATCATTGTTCATGGATTCGTAAGATTGATTACCAAGTTTTAGGGTTTATCATGTTCTTGGGTGTTGGGAAGAAACCCTAGTTTGAAAGAGAAGTTTGATTGAATGATTTGGGAGTTTGAATGATCATAATAGGTGGATAACAATCTGATTTGAATGTGGGAATCATGTTATGTTAGGTTTAGTATGATTATAGGATGAACTAGATGCTTGGGGGAAAAGTTTCATGAAGATTGACAATTCCCGTATGGATATTTTGAAGGAAGTTGGAAACTTGAAACTAGTGTAACTTTTGATTCAGGAATCGAAATTAAGATCCGTTTGAGGCTAAACTTATTATTTCGAACGTTTTGAATCCAATGGAACTGTTTCTAGACCATGATCTGTTTGGTAAACTGGAGTAATAGATTTGGTGGAGTTATGATGGATTATGTATGCTTTAGGTTAGGGGATTTTGAAACAAAGCTTTGGGTCTTATTTTGGAGCATGAATTGAATGAGATGTTGGGGAAGTGTTAGAACCCTAAACCATGGACTATCATATGCATGTAATTAGTATAGCAAGTATATTGCTAGAATATTGGTTTGATTAGCATATTGTTATGTGTAGGTAACGAGTTCGTTGACGACGAGTACGTAGAGTACGTTGATTGATTGCTATTGTTGGAATTTGCTTTGAGGTAAGTAAATGTGCCAAGCCTAGTGTGCTTATCTCTTTCGTGTCAAATGAATATTTGATTTGTTACGTCTCAAAATGTGTTTACATGATACATGACTTGGAATACGTGATTTCTACTTGCTAAAAGTTTTGATGAAAATATCACCATGATAATGAATGAACTATAACGTAAAGTGAAAGATGTTGTGCGGGACTTTATTATTCTTTTGGGCGGTTGGCTGCGGTCCCGTCTCCTTTTAATCCGGTTGCAAGTCCCCGGATAGTAACATGTACTCACTCCTCTGACCGGCGTAGTCTTAGGGGGGTGTCGACACTTAAGGTCATGCACGCTGTGGTTATTTGGTTTTCCCCGTCACAACAAAGTAATAATGGATTTGTTTGGTTTTGTTAACGGAATGAAGTTAACACTGGATTTGGATTTTTCCTAATGATTATGGAAATTGGTTTGGAAATATATTATGGAAATTGGTTTAGAAATACTATGGAATTGGGAACTCTTATGTTTTAATACAAGAGCCAACTTTATTACCGCTGTGTTTGCGAAAAACTCTTACTTACAAATGAGTCTTTGTTTTATAACTATCCATCCTCGTTTTACATGTTTGGATGTTTGCTTACCAGTATTTCAATGCTGATTTTGTACTGTGGTGTTTCTTTTTCATTCCGCACCACAGGTCTAGAGGAAGGTTATCGGGCATAGAAGGGGACGTGCATCACATGGAACATTATTAGTAGTATTGTTTTATTTGAAATTGAACTCTTTAGTAAGTTTAAACGCTTTAGTTGTTTTTGCCGGTTTGTGGCTAGGACGAAGGTTTATGATGATACATTATTTTAATTGGATTTAATTTATTATGGTGGATGTTTGTGCTTGCGAACCATGTTATAAAATCTCCTTGTATCCGGGCTCCTCTCGGGTACGGAGTGACATCCCCGGGTCTCCGGCTTGGGCCATTTGGGGGTGTTACAGGTGGTATCAGAGCCGGCATTCTAAAAAGAAATTTGAAACTTGTTAGGGAAACTAAAATGAATATAGGAGAAAATAACTTAAAATTCGACAAGCCGTGGGAATTTGGGTAGTATGGATAGGATTGTTATGTGTAAGTGTTTAGAAAATATGATAGAAAGCAAGTGCCCCATCCACCCAATCGAATTTTTGAAGTATTCCAATTGGATTCTAAGTAAGCCTACTTTAAGAGACTTCATTGGGAGATTTCTTCAAGAGTCTTGTAACCATCGATTTGGAGTCTCGGGAATAATTATTGGTTTGCGAAGGGTAGTTATTTGGATTACAATCTATGCCTTTAAATTAGAGATTTATTAAGTTGTTTCCTCTTGTAGATGGCTAGAACTAAGCATACAGCAAGGAAGCGTGTGTTGCCAGTAGAGAAGCATCCTGTTGTGACACATTGGGTCGAAGGTGAAGATTTTCCAGATTTTCGTGACCGTGTGGTTCAATATTGTGAAGATAGATTCCAAGCCTTAGATTTTCCTCGGTATAGAAATCCAGCTTTTCAGGCTTACTGTATGGTGAAGGCATTACCTATGAAACCCATGTTTGGGGAAATTATTACAAAGTATAGCAACATCATGGGCAGGATGAATCGTCTGAATGATAGGGATTATCGTTGCCAAGGTGAATGGACGGTAAGTGCAGATTTTATATGCAAGCTATTGATGGAGACTTACCTTAAGTGGCAAAGTTATACAGTTATTGAGATAGAGTCCAGTGATGAAGAAGACGTGATCTACATAAGCTCTAGTGATGAAAAAGAGGTGATTATTATAGACTCTAGTGACGATGAGGAAGTTGAAGAAGATCCAATGGAAGATGTCGATGAATACCCCGAGATTGAAGAAGATCCCATGGAATATGAAGAAAGTTAAGAAGACCCGAGTGAAAATGAAGAGCACGAGTATGATTCCGATGAAGAGGAAGAGATGGAGAAAGCGATGAGGACGACGATTAAGCTTGTTAGAGTTCTTTAAATTTCTTAGACTAGATGCTTTAAGTTTTATTTATTGGTTTGAATAAGGCTCCATAGCCAAGCAACATTTGAAGTTTTAGAACGATTCTTGAATAGTCACTTTTGGACTAGAGTAAATTCTTAGCGTTTTTCTTTGGGATGAAGAATGTTTATGTTTTGAAGACCCAATTTGGGGAGTTTTATAAATTTAGTTTTCTGAATTTTGGAGTATGATTGGATGAATTAAGGTTGTGTTATGCTTGTTATCATTGATTAAGGGCTTAGAAAGTGTTCATGGAGTTAGAACGCGAAAGCTTTGATTTTCGGTGCCGTTGAATCTGCGCAGCAGTGAGTTTTTGTTGTAGCAGACGTACTTAATTTTGGAGTTATTTTTCCCTGAATTTTTACCAGAAAGTAGATATACCCAGGTATCTCCCATAAAAATTTCAACCCCATATAAGTTCTGGAGAATTAGTTACGAATTTCCAAAGTTGACGGTTCAGTAGCAGAATTGCAAAGTGACTAGTTGTAGAATTTTTGATTGTTACCTATCTTCCAGATCTTTTTTTGACCTCAAATTTTTATGGAGACTATTAGACACGTTTGGCTAACTCTGGGAGAAAGCCTAGCTCATTTTGGGAATTTTAAAGTCAGTTTAAGTCTTTTCAAAGTCGATGTTTCTGTTCTGGTGGGCTGTGACAGCAGCTGTAGAGTTTCCTTTATTTCTTGAGTTTTACAATTGATTTTGAATTGATTCTTCTTGATTATGAAAGTAGACTCAGAGAGGGTGTTGCACACCAAAATTCGTAATTTTTGCTTGATCGATTGATCCTTTTTCCAATTTTGGAAGTAGATGAAAAGTTGAGACGTGATCAGTCTATGTGGAAATACATGAGTAATTGAGTTAAATGATGGTCAATGTGTGACATTACTTGTTGAATTGTGTACTACATGCCGTATATGCGTGATTGTTTGTACTTCTTGGTACTTTATAAGTAATACAATAGGCTATAGTGTAGGGATTATGACTGATAGACCACATCAATACTACACCAGGAGAAATCGCCAAGTACCAATGGCCGCACCAAACAACAACAACAACAACAACATGGAGCAGTTCTTCGCGCAATTTACTGGCCGCGCCAATAAATTCTTTAAAAACCACATAAACGTTGCCACGCAAATGTGGCGTGGTGCACAAGAGATTCCGGCGGGGAGACCTCCGTGTACACCGTATGTAGTGGATCAGGGATCGCACAGGAAGAGAGGGGTTGTGTGTAGGGAGAGAGTAAGGCAGTAGTAATGTCTGAGAGAGAGACAGAGGTTTGGCAGAGCTTCCGCGTATGGCAAGTGTGTTCTCCTTTGTATGGAAAGGTTAACGTCCTATATATAGCAGAGAACGTGACCGTTGTAGTGTGGTTAATGCGCCCATTAATGGCGGCTTAATTAGCTTAACCGTAACGGCACGTTCGTCCGAGTATATAGGGGCCGTTACAGCACGTGGTGCGCGACTACCGGAACCGTTACGAGGTTGACCGGGTTTGACCGGATTGACCGGGTTTATGGAGCTCGTGCCATAGATCTCTCAAAACAGTTACTAAAGGTCGCGTGCGGGCTTGGCTCGCACGCGAAAGGGATTACTCTAGCCTCCAAACCACTAAGTCCCTACAAGTCCCGTGCGGTGGTATGCGAGGGCTCTGTCTCGCAGCCCCCACATGGATCAGCTCGGCTGGTGATCCAGTGTGTGTGGAGCACAATATGGTGTGCTGGATGGTTGCCACGTGGCCAAGATATGTCAGCTCAGAAAGCACTATCTACATTAGCCCCCTTTCTGCGCGTGAAGACTCATAGCTGTATAGGCTTCCATGCGCGGAAGCCAACATACGCGTCGCCGCCACGCACCAATTCAAATACGGGTAAGTTCAGCCCCCGTGCGTGCCATTATGACCTAAAACCCCTAGAGTCGTGTCGTCTGGCCTTTAGGGTTTTAGGCGTGACGTCAGCTTGTCCTGTGATTGCGCGATTCGACGGTGACGGTTGCGATTCGACTATTGAAAGGACGCAACCCTTCATTGTTTTGGATAAATACTTTGTATCCCCCGTTATTGCAAAGCATCACTTCTTTCTCTTAAAGTGAATGGTACCCGGAGATCTTCGAGAGCAGATCCAGATAATCAATCACCAGTTCAGAACTGCAAATCGTGTTCTTCAATTGTGCATATCCAAGCAGGCTTCAAGAAAACAAGGTTGGCCTCGTTCACTTTTGATTTGAGATACCAGTGTTTACCCTGAACTGCGTTGAATCTGTAAGCCCAGAACATATAATCTGTTGAAACTTGCAAAGAAGCCTTGATCTTTGAACCCGCTTTTGTTTTAATACTTCAATAGTAAGGGCTTCGGATGTGAGATCTTGAAACTCCCGGATTTCTGAAATTGATACCAGAAACTGTTCGTCTTTCTTTGCATAGATCTTGAATTTCAAAATTCAAACTGAAGTGTGGTATTTCTCCCCCATTTTTTCTTGCTCTTCCGCAGGAATGGCCACGGCAAAAGGAACCAGACCTGTCAAGGAAGATGAAGAGATACCCGACCTTCCGCAGGCCTTGTGGCGAAAAGCCCCCTATTTAGGCGGCAAAGATTTCTACCATGCGAGGGTTAAGGCGAAGAGGATGCCTGATCCTGTCCCGGTTGAGCGATTGCTGACACTGACTCGCCCAGTTAACTCAGCCTTGCTCGAGTTGATTGGTTCCGAGGATGTGGTTCGATTGGGAATCGAGAACGGGCACTTCCCCTATACTGCGATTTCTACCCAGGCGTTCGTCCAGAAATTGGACTATATGGATGAGTGGATTGACCACGTGTTGGACCATCACGCCGCGACTCTCGATGAAGCCGGCGTATACTTTGCTATCCGTGCTATGAAGGGTGTTGCCGTGAAGCTGGACCAATCCATGCTTCTAGACCTTCTGTCCCGCTACTCGCCTGCGACTCACACATTCCACTTTGCTGAGTTCGAGGCTGCTCCTACACTCGAGAACGTGCAAATGCTGTACGAACTTTCCCCCATGGGCGAAGTCGACCCTTTGAGTCCTTTGAGGACGTCTGCGGAGATTGCTTTATACGCGCAAATGGAGGAATGCCTAGCAGAGGTAAAGAAAATCTCCACCCGGTGGACCTCTACAAAAGCCCTTCCGAACTGGCAGTTGGTTGATACGTCTGCGAAGAACACCTGGAATAAATGGTTGCAGTACTTCTTCCGAGACTACGCGAGCAGCAGCATCACTAAGAAGCTTTTGAGTGAGAACCCAGAGGCCGAGAATTATGTAGAGGGTAAAGGCCATCATCTGACCCTTTGTGCTTTTCTCTGTGCTTGGCTGTCGAGGTACCTGATTGATGGTCACCCACATGACGGGGTCTTCTACCATGTTTTGCCACTTGCTGTGAGGCTCGCCCTTGGCCAGAGAGTCGCACTCGGACCCTTGGTCTTGGGTACGCTGTACTACAGGCTTGATCAACTGGTCCTGGCCATGAAAGAGTCGCGTGGCTGCCTCGATGTACTGACTTTTGTCAATATTTCCTTTTTGACAATGTGGGTTTTCGAGCGATGGCCATCCTATGCTCCAACTGCTCTCAAACTTGACAAGTGGTGTCCCCCAGGCGAGACCGAAGAGCGTAACAGCGGCAGGGCCGCGAGGTGGTTTGGGGCGAGCAACACTAAGTGCGTGTGGAGTTTGATATGCGACAAACGGAAAGAGTTTACTGCCAGGCCCTATGCCACGCGTGTCGAGAACGTGCGATGGTTCCCCAAGCTGTACCCTTCCAAGGGTGTTTTCTTCTCAGAAGAGTTGCTCTTCGAAGAGGGATCGCATTTCCATGAGCGCTATCGCGAGTTCTTTTGCTGGTGTCTACGAGGTTCTCTTCCTGCCCTCGCAGAGCATATTCGTGAGCTCGCACCAAGGTATGAAAGGATTACCGTGGACGTTGACCCCACTCGAGTTTCGCCCCAGTTTGGTTTTGACGCGGTGGCACCATCAATCTGGCCCCAGTCCATTATCAGAGGTTGCTATAAGCGCTTGCTAACAAAGGAGTGCAAGACAGTCTTCATGAACAATCTACCCTTTGAGCAGCCTGCAGGGACCCGCGAGGGTGGTTGTTCTCAGAACTGGCTCGCATACTGGATCGCCCAGCAAACGAGGATCGAGACGCAGTCGGCCGCACAGCCAAGTAGAGCCCCCTTGATCAAGAGAAATTCTTTTCCATTTCGCCCCAATTGCAGTCTGAGCGAGTCTGAATATGGTTGCTACTCACTGTTGGATCGTGAGAACCATTTGTGTCCTGACATCATTCTGAAGGAGAAGGTCGCCGCAGTTAAGAAGGGCGACACGCATGTCGTCAGATACAGCAAAGCATTCGCTGAGGTAAGCAATTTCTTCGTGTGCGTCAAGCTTCTTGATTTTCTTATGCTGACACCTTTATTCCGTGCTGTTTGCTGTAGTGTCATGTGCGGAGATTCGCATCTGGTGATCGCTCCAAGTCATTGGTTAACACCATTGTTGCCACCCGAAGACAAAAGCAGTCGTTTCGGTTAGCATGGAGGATGGACCCTGAGGTCGAAACCAAGATTCGCGCAGTCATGAATGCTTTTGCTGACTCGCTGATAGACAATGCTCCAGCCTTGTCTCCTCCTGGAGATGATCCGTCCCCTCCAGCGACTGCAGCGCCGAGAGTGAAGAGGCCCAGGCAAAAGGGAATTACAATTTCTTCCCCCAGAAGTGCTCCAGCTTCTCCTCCGGTGAGGTCCCTTTCTGTCAAGGACAAAGGCAAAGGTCGCATGCCCAGCAAAGTGCGGAAAGAGCTCGCAGTTGAGACTTTCGTTCCATTCAATCAAGAGGAGGAGAAAGAGAGGCAGGAGCCCCGAGAAAGTGATGAAGAAGAAGAAACAACAGTTGTGATGCATGAGGAAGAATCAGGAGGTACCTCCGTCGCATTTCCTTTCCCATTATCGTAACTTTGCACTTCTTTTCTTAAACCAATCATATCTTCGCAAATGATGATGATGATGAGACCATTGGTGGCCTTTTGGCCAAGAGACAAAAGAGAGATACCCATTCTGGCATTCCAGACGATCCCATAAGCGAGGACATTCTTGCTGAGTCCAGGAAGACAGCCGCGGAGGCTGCTGAAAGAAGGAGGCAGCGGGAAGAGGAGGAGCTCGAGCGTGTGAGACAGCGGAGCCTCGAAGAGCAACATGTTGACGACTTAGTGCGTCCAGCTAGCGAGGAAGATGAGCTTCCCGAAGAAATGGTTCCCCAGGCGGAGGAGGAAGATGCGGTTCCGGAAGAGGATGCAGCAGCGCTGGAGCAAGTCCAGGCGGACTTTGAGGAAATCGCAGGCGGCGATAAAGGTGAGATCTTCAATCTCGCAGTAACTTATAGAGATGTTATTGTGGGTGCGTTAAAGCATGGTGTGTCAAAGACTGACATCCGCCGTTGGCTAGTAGACAAGTGCGGAGAACCTTCAGGTAAATGTTTGAGCGATATGCATGTGCTAGACCTGAGCAACTTGAAACAGGATCATGACTGGTTTCTTCGCATCCCAGGTCACGCTCCTTTTAAAGACTTGCTTAGTGAGGAGACACTAATAGGACATGGTTCCACGTCCTTAGTGTACGATGAAGATACCTCAATCCCACCTTCGCGTGGAGGTGCTTACTCTTAGCTTTAGTAAAGATAGCGAAATAACCTATAGCACAAGTTACCTCATATTATCGCATTTAATATCACAGGCCATGCTGAGGAACCTGTGCTGGAGCAGAGAAGTCATCCTTCTGCGTCCTATGTTCCGATTCCGAGCTCCCATACCGAGAAGCCTGTCGCAGCTGCTGAACACGCAGGTGAGCCTCTCGAGGACATCATCGAACTTTCCGACGATGCTGAAGCAGATGCTGTGCTAATGGATGAAGACGTCCATCCTGGTGCTGAGGAAGTGAGGACAAGTGCTGCTAATGCTTTCGCATCTGAGAGCGTCCTTCGCCAAGCGACTTCGGCTGTCCCTTCGCCTCCGGCGATGACTGAGCCAGTGGCACCTATTCCTGCGTGGAGCTTTTGGGGCTCGCAGGTTGGGAATGCAGTCGCAGCTGGTGCGGCCTACACTCTTCCTCCTGACTACAAGAGGTTGGAGCTCGCAGCTGATAGGAGAGCTACGGAGCGAGGACAGTCTTCGACCACCCCGGTAGCGCGCATTCCTTCTCTTCATGAGATTCTGGAAGGAACTGGTAAGCAGAGCTTTACTGTTCGCATTTCGCATTATTTGCTTGCGAGTTTGACATCATAACTTAGTTTTGACATCTCTTCAGGTTTGAAGCAAACCGATGTAGACTGGGTGGTTCGAATGCGCCTCACCTACCCCCAATCGTTTGTGAGATCTCTGGAGATAGGGCCCTTCGACAGGAGGCTGTTTCTTACTGAAGCCATTTGGATTTTGGAGCAGCTGTCTGCGGCTACGCCTGCGACCATTTCTGTCCAGAGTGCTGAATTGCTATGTGGCATGTGCCAAAATCTTCTTACCAAAGTCCAAGGCAGACTGGGTTTCAAATTTCTTATGAACAGAGTCACGCTGATTCGCGCAGCCGTAACTTTGAAACTCGGCCACCAGAATCTCGCAGCTGAGAAGCAGAAGGTGGAGCAGCAAAAGCAAAAGGTTGATGAAGCTCTGAAGCTCTATCATGAGATGAATGCCAGGTGCGAGCAACTAAAGCAAGAAGTGGAACAGGTAGAGAAGCTGAGCCATCAGTTCGAGCCCCAAGACTCCTTGATCAAGAATTTGCTTTGACTTTTCGAATTTTGAAAAATAGCAAGGAAATAGCTGAAACATTAATGTAATGTTTGAAACATTAATGTAATGTTGCTAGGGTTTCTCCCCCTTTTTTTTTTAACAACAAGAATGAATTTGCCCGTTTTGTCCTTTCCGGGATTTGATAGGATATCTCTGTGCATATCCAATTATGACATCAGCAATTGATACTCTGCTTGATTTTCGCGCTAATTTCTCGGCAGATAAGCACGCTTTCGTTGGGAAGTCCATCCGAATCATGACCATCCGTCATTTATTAGGATACGCAACTGAATCGTCGTAGCCTTTAGTAGGGTAATTGATTGTTACCGCTTTTCAAGGCGTAAGTGATTGAACTTACCCTCTTTTCGAATTCTGCTGACTCATCCTTGGCAACTGAAGAGTCTCCACAGGGTCTATATAAACCCTGTCTTTGCTATTTGGGTTCTTCATCCCAAAAAATGTGTTTTGCCGTGAGTCCTTACGACTGCTGGCTTCAACGCTTGTTTTTCGTTGATTCATGGCAACTTCAAGTTTTGAATCCTGAGTTTGCGTTTTGTGCTATAGAAATAGTTTCCAAGATCCACATTATGAGGAATATTGCTCTTTATAACCATCATAAAGAAGATGGAGATGATATCTCATGTGTGTTCGAAGAATTTTCTTCGTGTATTATGTTTGCAGGTCATGTTTCCGGCCGCCTCCCAGTGAGGTGCAGCGCCGAAGTGACCGTGCTACCGTCTCGTAATGAACGGCGGAATTCTCCTCCAGCATCCCTGGAGGAGGATTTCTTGCCTCTTCGTTCTCGAACTCAGGAGGCTCGTCAATGCCCTTGTCTATCATGACAAGGAGTCCATCACCAGAGGAATGACTGCTTCGCCTGTTTTGCAGGGCAGCATATGTCGGAACAGGAAGTTCCTCCGGTGCCTATCTTGATCAGACAGAGGCCTTTGTCACCCCTTGGGGTCTTGGACGTATCGTTTCCCAGGTCTCGCTGCTAGGGATGTGGCGAATGACAAGTTGATCTCTTCGCGACAGCATCCCTTTTGCTATAGATCTTTGGCCGCAGATCTGCGTATTGCATTGCCGGTGTTAGGACCGGTGGGTTCATCCTTTTCAGTCAGGATTCCCGTAGTGTGTCTCTGCCGGCTTGTCAGCTACTTTTTGAATGTATTGTAAGCCATGTTGGCTGTGTAGTTAGATCTGAGCTTTTCGCTTGTAAGCTGCTATCTAGACAGATAAATTGTAAGTCTTTTTGACTCATAATGATAAATAGCCTTTGTTATCTGCTGTCTCTTTGCAACAAAGTACAACGTCGCATGCGTTTCGGCATATTTCGCCTTACATGATGCTATGTAATGTTTCTGCATTTGCTATCTGCCATATGAATTCGCAGATGTTTCACTAGATCATTCGAGATCATATTTTCGCAGCTGTGCCATCTTGGCAGATGGGCTTGTGATTAGCCTTTGATGCACGTGCTATCATATCAGATAGACCTTTGTAGATCACTTAAGATCATTTTCACAATATTGTTATCGTATTCGTAGAATGCCTCCATCACCGCAGATAGGTTTGGAAGATCAATCAAGCTTACTTTGCACGTAAGTTGCCATCGTAGCAGATAGGCTTTTCTAGATCAATTAAGATCATTCTTGCATAAGTTGCTATCGTAACAGATAGGCTTAAATGATCAATCAAGATCGCATTTGCACAGGCTGCTATCGTAACGGATAGGCTTAGATGATCAATTAAGATCGCATTTGTATAGGCTGCTATCGCGACAGATAGGCTTAGATGATCAATTAAGATCGCATTTGTATAGGCTGCTATCGCGATAGATAGGCTTAGATGATCAATTAAGATCGCATTTGCATAGGCTGCTATCGTGACAGATAGGCTTAAATGATCAATTAAGATCGCATTTGCATAGGCTGCTATCGTGACAGATAGGCTTAGATGATCAATGAAGATCGCATTTGCATAGGCTGCTATCGTGACAGATAGGCTTAGATGATCAATTAAGATCGCATTTGCATAGGCTGCTATCGTGACAGATAGGCTTAGATGATCAATTAAGATCGTATTTGCATAGGCTGCTATCGTGACAGATAGGCTTAGATGATCAATTAAGATCGCATTTGCATAGGCTGCTATCGTGACAGATAGGCTTAGATGATCAATTAAGATCGCATTTGCATAGGCTGCTATCGTGACAGATAGGCTTAGATGATCAGTTAAGATCGCAGTTGCGGATTGTAATTGTAGCGGATGACTCATTATTAACAGTTATAACAAACTGAAGTAAAGTAAAATTGACACGCAGAAATATGAAGTTTCTCATTTGGGAGAATTTTCGTATTATAATGCTCTCATATGGGAGAGATGGGATTACAATCCTCTCATATGGGAGAGGAGATTGTGTAAATCGTAGCCACACAAGACATTAAGCGACGTTATAATAAAACGCATGAAATGAAAGAAGTCAGGGATAGTACTTCTTAATCCAGCGCATGTTGACTGAACTCGGGGTTGAGGTTGTGCCGTGCAACCTTCGTATGCTGCAGTAGCCACTGTCAAAGACCTCTGTGACTTCGAAGGGTCCTTCCCAATTGGCTGCGAACTTCGGGTGAGTTGCTTCTCGCATACAGTGGTCAGATGCGCGCAGGACCAAGTCCCCAACTGCGAAATCTCTTCGCTGGACCGTCTTATTATAGGCGCGAGCGATTCTTTCCTGGTACCGCTTGTTGGTCCTTTTGGCTTGTTCTCGTTTTTCCTCCAACAAGACTAAGTCATGATCGCGTTGATTTTCATAGAGTGCATGGAAGGCCAGCCTTGCCGAATTGACTCTAACCTCCGCAGGTACCACGGCCTCGGCTCCATAGCATAGTAGGAACGGTGAGGCCCCCGTGAGTGTCCTTGGAGAAGTTCGGTAAGCCCACAGAGCTATGCTTAGAGAGTCAGCCCACTTCTTGTGGTCATCTGCGACCATCTTGCTCAGAATCCTTAACAGCGTTTTGTTGGTCGCCTCAGCTTGCCCGTTCCCCTTCGGGTAATAAGGGGTAGAACATATCTGCCTGATATTGTACTCCGCTAACTTCGCAGCTAACTGGCGATTAACGAAGGGAGTACCGTTATCTGAAAGAATGGTATTTGGAATTCCGAACCTGCATACGATGTTTTCCTGAATGAAGTTGACCACAGCTAGCGCATTTGCCGTTTTTAGTGGTATTGCCTCCACCCACTTGGTGAATAGCTCAGTTGCAGTGAGTATAAAATGGTTCCCGTGCGACGTTGGCCGGATGGGACCGATGAAATCCAGAGCCCATGTGTGAAATGGCCATGGTGTCCCCAATGCATGTAGATCCACGGCGGGAGCGTGCACTAGGTTCCCTTTGAATTGGCACTCCTGGCAGCGTCGCACTTTGGTGCGGCAATCGACCTCCATCGTGGGCCAGAAGTACCCAATTGAGAGGAGCTGTCTGCATAATTTCGCACCTCCTTGATGCTCTACCTGATGGGAAAGATCCATGACTTCTTGTGCTTCTCTGCCGTCTAGACACCGCAGCAAGTTGCCTTCGTGACCTCTTCGCCAAAGCAGGTTTTCTTGTACTACGTATCGAGCTGCCTTCCTTTTCAATTTCTCGGCCTCTTTTCTTGATTCGGGCAAGGTGCTTTGAGTGAGATAATCAAAGAGCGGCTTCCTCCAATCTGTGTCATCGTCGGTTAGAGCGATGAGTAGAGAATCTTTGATTAGTGCGCAACTCTCGCACTTCCCTTGTATCAGGGCCGCGGCTGTTGACATATCCGGCCAATGAATGCCATATCTCTGAGCCTTCCGGTAGATTGACACCTCGCTTTCTCCGCAAGCATGTTGGTGAATCTTTTCTAACAACCGTTGTCCCTCTCGTTCGGAGACGCATCGCATGAGTATTCCGCCAGGACCCTTGTAGTAAAGAGTGTTGTCGTGTATGCAGTACCCTTTCGTGAGTGCCCAGCTTTCATTGCTTGCGCCTTCCGCAATAGCTTGTAGGATTGCTTTCCTCCAGTCTGTGTCATCCATGTGTTCGTCGTCGCACGCATATTCTGTCAATGCCGACGATGTTCGCACTTCAATAGAGATCTTTGCGGTACATTTGTCAGTGCTGACCTTAGATCCCAAGGTTGCTAAAGCGTCCGCATGCCTGTTGTCTGCTCGGGGCTTGTTCTCGTACTTTACATCGCAGAATTGCTGCATTAGCTTTTGTACTAGGGTGCGGTAAGACAGGAGGTTGATCTCCTTCAAACCATACTCGCCCGAGGCTTGCTTAACAATCAGCTTGGAATCTCCCATGACCGTTAAGTTGCTTACTTCCAAAGCTTTCGCCGCACGGAGCCCTGCGATGAGAGCCTCGTATTCCGCTTCATTGTTTGTGACTGCGAAGTTGAGCTTCGCGGACATCTGTATGACTTCTCCATCTGGCTTAGTCAAGACTATCCCGATGCCTCCACCTTTCCTTGTTGACGAGCCGTCAAAGTGGAGCGTCCAATAGGGCACGTCGATTGCATAAATCTCAGGTCCTTCGAGTTCTTCCTCGATCACGGGCTCGTGGCTGTTGTCGGGGAACTGTGCCAACAGATCCGCTACCGCCTGCGACTTGATCGCTCGCGGTCTCACGCACGTGATATCATATTGAGAAATGGTCATGTACCATTTTGCCAGTCTCCCTCCAGGAGTAGTGTGAGTTAGCAGATATCGTATGGGATCGCTCTTGATTCAGCAGGCTGCACGATGCGCGAGATGTAGTAGATAGGCCTCTCTTGGCCTTCATACTCCTGAGCCAAGAGCGCTCCTATAGATCTCTTTGTTGATGTCAGATATAGCAGAAGCGGTGATCCCAGTTGAGGTGCGATCATTATTTTTGAGGACGTCAGTAAATCCTTCAGCTTTTCGAATGCGGCTTCGTGCTCCGGAGCCCAGTTGTACGCGGCGTCCTTCTTGAGGAGAGCACTAAAACAGCAGGTGATTTCTGCAATCGCTGGGATGAATCTTCGCAGATATGATAGCTTTCCCAAGAATGTTTTCAAGGTACTCTGGTTATGGGGTGGCGTCATGCTGGTGATAGCTGATACTTTCGCAGGGTCAGGCTTGATCCCTTGGCGATGAACTACGCATCCCAAGAACTTCCCCGAGGTTACCCCGAATGCGCATTTCATGGGATTCATCTTCAGATGAAAGCTTCTACATCTATTGAACACCTTTCGTAGATCCGCGAGGTGATCTGCTTCGTGCTTGGATTTAACAACCAGGTCGTCCACATAGAATTCAACTTCTTTATGCATCATGTCGTGGAACAGAGCCATCATGGCCCGCTGATAGGTTGCACCTGCGTTTTTGAGACCAAATGGCATCACTGTGTAGTTGAACACCCCCACCGGAGTGATGAATGCAGTTTTCCGCGCGTCTTCGGGATCCATCTTGATTTGATTGTACCCGCTGAAGCCGTCCATGAAACTGAACATGCGATGGCCCGCTGTTGAATCGATAAGCAAATCGATGTTGGGCAGTGGGAAATCGTCCTTGGGGCAGAAGCGATTGAGATCTCGGAAGTCCACGCAGATGCGGAGCTGTCCGTTCTTTTTCACTACTGGCACGATGTTGGCCAGCCATGTGGGATGGTGGTTCGGCTCTATGAACTTGGCATCTAGGAGTTTGACAATCTCCTGCTTGATTTTCACCTTAAGCTCCGTCCTGAAGCTCCTTGTACTCTGCTTTACTGGTTTAGACCCCGGGATGATGTCTAAACGGTGCATGGTGATGCTTGTATCCAGACCCGGCATCTCATCATATTCCCATGCGAACACATCCTTGTATTCAGTTAGGAGTTGTAGCAGCCCTTGCTCCTCTTCGCTTGTGAGGTCCGCACTTAGAAAGACTGGCCTTTTCTTTTCCTCGTTCGGGCTGAGGAACACTTCCTTTAGCTCTTGCTTTTGTGGTCTGGGCCTGTCTTCCATGCATTCAGGTGCTTCTTTGAGTTTCTCGTCTGGAGCGCCCTGTGTTGGCTCTTCCGTCAGCGCAATTTGCTCGATTTGATTGATTTGCCCAGGGATATCCCCATGCCCGTGTGAGGACATCCCCGCGTACCTTCATATGCGATAGCATTTCTTCCCATTGGCGTAGAAGCTCTCTATCTCCTTGCCTTCGGGGTCATGCTTTGCGATTCTCTTCAGAGTATACACATTCTTTCGATGATATGCGATACGCGGCGCCTCTTCGCGTGTAGGCGGCTTTTCCTTGGCATCTTCCCTTGTCACCATTACGCCCGCAGGCGACTGGTCCTTGATGTCCTCCCAGAGAGGCAAAGGAGTAGGGTTGAATGGTCCAGGTGTTTGCTCGTCCGCCATCTCAGTGAACCACACCGCCTCGCCGAGATGTGTTTCGTCCAAGTTGAACGGGTTCGTCGAAGCCGGTATCTCGATTATTCTGTCGTTCCATATAGCTTTCATAACCTGGTGAGCCGTCGAAGGAACTGCGTCGAAGCGATGAATCCAGGCTCGACCTATAATCATGTGGTACGTGGTGTTCGCGTCTATGACGTAGAACTTTGCTGAGCACTTGATTTTTCCAATCTGAACGCCCAGGCGGATCCATCCGATCGTCATTCTGGAGTCGCTTCCGAATCCCATCAGCGGAGATGGACGCCTGACGACCTTGTGCTCGGGGATCCCTGCTAGCTTCAGTGTGTGGAGCGAAACGACGTTGACCGCTGCTCCTCCATCGACGAACGCTCGTTTGAACTCGACGCCATTGATGATGGCAGTCACGTACAGAGGCCTCTGGTGGCTCGCATCAGTCTTCTTGTCGCTGGCAGAAAAGGTCATAATCTTTTCTGTAGAGCGAGATGCCCTGATGACTTTCCCGTTGGAGACTACGAGGTCCTCCTCGTAGTCCTCCGCTATCCTCAAGATCGCTTTCGTCATATCTGTCCGGCACTTCTCGGAGAAGTTCATCTCGTCGAAGAATCTGCTGAAGCCATGCGACCCTTTCATGCGGTCGGCACGTTCGTCCTCTGTGTCCATGCTGTAGTCTTCGTCTTCATGGACCTCGGCAATGATGGGTAGACCATCCTCTGCGACTTCTTCCAAGTCTACTATCGAGATCATGGCGACCTCTTTGCCTTTCGAGCCTTGCTCTGTATGAGCAGGAAGCGGGTTGTTGCGCACGTCCTTCCTGTGGTCGCTGACGATTAGCTCGCCGTTCTTCATCTTCTGGTCGAATGCGAACCTGAGCTTTTTACATTCAGCCGTGGGGTGCATGACCTTGCCATGGTACTCGCACCACTTAGGGTCCCTCACCATCTCCTTGGAGAGTGTCTTCTCGAGCGGTGGCAGGACGCCGTCCTTGCGCCACTGTCTGCAGAGGTCGCTTGCTTCCTCTACTGAGCATGGCAGAGGCGGTACATCGAAGTTCGTAACCTTCGCTTGCTTCTGGGGCGAAACTGTATTGACCTCAGCTTCGCGTCCCCTCTTGTAACTAAATCTCCCGATCTTGTAAGTAGTGTCGCTCGAAGGTCGCTCCGGAGCGTTCTTCTTTTTCTGTCTCTCGACTATAGGCTCGATGTTCTTCGTGCATTCGATTAGCTTTGAAAACGTAGGTGTTTGCAAATTGATGAGCATACCTTTGTATTCATCTCGCATGCACTGCAGGCATATCTCTACGAGCCGGCTTTCGGGCATTGGATCTTTGCACTCCAAGGATTTCGCCCTGAATTTCTTGATGAAAGTGATTCCGTCCTCCTCGCGCTTCTGATACATCCGCGAGAGATGGATCATCGTCACCTTTTCTTCCATCTGGAAGAACTTGGTATAGAACTTCTGGACCATGTCGTCCCAAGTCTTCACGGATCCGGCTTCCAACGGTACCATTTGTATGCTACGTTCCCGAGAGATTTTGGGAACTCTCGCATCAGCAGCTTGGGATCAGCTCCGTACGGACCCATGACATCAATGAAACGCATGACATGCTCATGAGCGTTTCCATTGACATCCTCGAACTTATCCCATTTAGGAGCCTTGTACCCCGCCGGGTTAGGCATGAGATAGATCTCTCGTGGAATAGGTGGATCGTTGTCTAACTTCGGGATAATGGTATCCGCGAATGACTGATGAGCCAGAATAGTGTCCACGCGCTTCTGCAGAGACGTCATGCATTCTGGAATGCTCCCCTCGGTAGTTGACGGAGGGGTTGCCGCAGGCGGGGGCGACACATACGCCGTCGGAGGATTGGGAGCATACTGACTACCCGCATTCCCCCAGATCGCCGTTGGGGGAGGCAAAGGGTACTGCAGAGTTGGGTTAGACGCCAAAGCCGAGGGCTGAGGAGTGTGAGCAGCAAGAGGCAACATCTGAGCCGTTGACCCCTGAACCGAAGGCAGCTGCGTAGTCGCCGGTGGAGTCTGCAGATTGGGGTTGGGAGGTGTGGTTGACACTCCCAATCCTGGAGCGGTAGGGGCTCCTCCTCCTTGAGGGACAGCGGTGGCTGATGAAGGGTTTGGCGCAAGGGTGCCCAGAACGGCCAAGATCCGTTCTAATTGCGCAGACTGAGCCTTGAGAGCTTTCGCCTGACTCTGGACAGTGGCGTCCAAAGACTCTAGCGTCGGTGTCTCGCCGGGAGTCGTAGGAGTACGGCGGGTCTCGTCTCCTGAGGGAGCTTCGGTGGAGGGCGATCTGTTGCTGACATCATCCTCCTGAGACATGGTTGCTTTTGTTGGTAAGTTCACGTCGGGTTCACCAAAATGTGCACAAGAGATTCCGGCGGGGAGACCTCCGTGTACACCGTATGTAGTGGATCAGGGATCGCACAGGAAGAGAGGGGTTGTGTGTAGGGAGAGAGTAAGGCAGTAGTAATGTCTGAGAGAGAGACAGAGGTTTGGCAGAGCTTCCGCGTATGGCAAGTGTGTTCTCCTTTGTATGGAAAGGTTAACGTCCTATATATAGCAGAGAACGTGACCGTTGTAGTGTGGTTAATGCGCCCATTAATGGCGGCTTAATTAGCTTAACCGTAACGGCACGTTCGTCCGAGTATATAGGGACCGTTACAGCACGTGGTGCACGACTACCGGAACCGTTACGAGGTTGACCGGGTTTGACCGGATTGACCGGGTTTATGGAGCTCGTGCCATAGATCTCTCAAAACAGTTACTAAAGGTCGCGTGCGGGCTTGGCTCGCACGCGACAGGGCTTACTCTAGCCTCCAAACCACTAAGTCTCTACAAGTCCCGTGCGGTGGTATGCGAGGGCTCTGTCTCGCAGCCCCCACATGGATCAGCTCGGCTGGTGATCCAGTGTGTGTGGAGCACAATATGGTGTGCTGGATGGTTGCCACGTGGCCAAGATCTGTCAGCTCAGAAAGCACTATCTACAGGCGTAGAGTTTTCACACATTACAATATCTTGCACAGCGCCAATTTGGCTACATTGGTGCAGAATAAAGGCATATAATGCCTGTAAAAGGGAAAAAAAAGAGAGAAATCATATAACAAACAAGAAAAGGGAAAAATCAAGAAACAACAATAATTAAAGAAAATGGGAAAGTGAAAGAAACCTCAATATAGTCAGGACTTGATTTGGGATTCTGAGGGAGGAGACCTCTGTACACAACTGCTTTGCTGGTTACTGGAGGAGGGTTATGCCGATTCCAACATTTTTGTCCAAATCTACAAGACCCGAAGGTCTTGTAATACCAGCACTCCATGGATGGTGATGATCAATTTCACTCTCTGTCTTCTAATTCTCTCTTCAACTCTGTGTAGAAGATCTTGATCTGCAGAAGACGAAGGAGGAAGATGAAGAAGAGAGAGCAATGTAGGAGGAGGGAAACAATAGATGGTGTATTAATACACCACAATTAGTTACACAGTAAAGCCTCTACTTTGTTCTAATACTAATATGACCCCCTATACACTTAATACTCTTCCGTTCCTGCCCGATTTGGACTTAAAATTAGGGGCTTTTGGGCCCATAGTCCAACTAGGCCCATAGTCCAACTAGGCCCGGATATACACAGTAAACCCTCTAGGGGGCTTTTGGGCCCATAGTCCAACTATGGCCCGGGTTTGGACTTAAAATTACCCGGGTCAAATAGTTTAAAATACGCGTCGGTCAAAGGATCGGAAAAGCCCCGACTGTTACCCATTAGAAGGAATGTGGGTCGGGTCCAGATCGGAAAAGATCAGATATTTCGACCCGACCAAAAAAGGACCTTCGTAGCAAAAAAAAAAAAGAGTACCTGCTTCGATCGTCGCTCTGGCTCGGTCGCCTCCAGCTTCATCGCCGTCGCTGTGTCGCCGATCTGGAATTGAGATACAGAGGTCGTCTCCGTCGCTGTCTCCGTCGCCGATCTAGAATTGAGACCTCGTCTCGATCGCCGTCGCCACCGCTCGTGTCTCGATTGGGGCAATGGATTGGATCTAGGATTGTTTCTCTCCCGATCTGGAATTGAAAGAGAGAGAGAGAGGACGTCGTCGTCGATCTGATGAAATGAGGAGAGGGAGTGGTGATGGATCGATGGTGTTGAGAGGGAGTGGTGGTGGTTGTGGTGGTGGTGGTGGTGGATCGATCGTGTTGAGTGGTGGTGGTGGTGGTGGTGGTGGTGGTGGTGGTGGTGTTGAGAGTTGTGGTGGTTGTGAAGAAGAAGAAATGAAGAGATTCATTGGTGAAGATGAAAAGTGAAATCTCTCGGTGGTGAAGATGAAAAGGTCTCGATAGGGTTTGTTGTGTTGGTCTAGACGTTCTTATAGATATATGAGAGAAAGAATCGTGGGCCGTGCGTGATTTTAGGGGTCCGTGCGTGATTTTAGAGAGTGGTTTCCAATTTATGAATGCACCACACAACTTTCTATTCATCTCTTTCTTCCCCTTTACTACCCTTTCTATTCATCTCTTTCAATCAATCGTTCGTCTCCATAGCCACGCGACTCCACCACTGCCCTATCTGAAAATATGTTCGTTGAGTCTCTGGGTTCACTGTGCCGCTGCCGGTGTCTCTCCATACTGCCGCCAGGTGGGGTTATACACTGTGGGGGTGTCCCAACCGCCTCACCAACGTTCACTGAGTGCTCCTATAACTATACAAGAACCATCATTCGTTATTAAATCATTTATATTTCATACACATAGAAATTTAGATTTGTTCCAATACTCGTCAATAGAAAATCAAGCATTCATATGCTTATCGGGTAGTGTGCCTAGTATTCCTGATCAAAGATGCCGATCCTCTATCTTGGCAACCTCTACACATACAAATGTTATAGGGAAGGCTCTACACTATGGCTATATGGAATCGCGGAATAGCCCTTGACGATCGAAATATCATATAGAAGGAGATTGGCTAATGAAAAGAGTTGTACCGACTCTAAGTCTTTTAACTAGTCCCTCGTGCCAGTCCTATCCTACACATTCGAAATCCCTGTTTGCACTTGTATCGATAAAAGAGGACGATTTCCTCAAAAGAGGGCATTACATTTACTATCAATACATGTTCTCAATAGTGAGGTAAGATGCACGTGCAAGTGTCATGCTAGCTGACTAGCCCATAATTACTATTTTGCCCCTGAAGTCTCGGCCTTACCAGTACAGCCCCTGATTAATCATGAGCCCCTCGGATATGCCTAATTTGATAGTCTCATGAGTTACTAAGTCTCCCAGTTGTCCCAGCAAAGTACATCTCAAGTTCCAGTTATCTGCACTTAAGTTCTCAGAGTTTGACGTATTTGCATTTTAGTCCATGTTCAGTCTAATTAGTCATATTTAAACTTAGATAGACACAATTTAATTACAGATGACATGGAACTGTTACTGAGACATGAGTTCATGTCATGTATCATGATTTGAGTATTTGACTGGAGAATTGTGAAATTATTGTTTTACCCCTCATGTACAGCTCAATTGAATCAGGGTTTCCAAATAGTCAAACTTGGTCAAATTTGACAATTATACTTGAAATTTCATTATGAAAATCCTTTGTGACGAACTCTTAGATCATATAATTACCATTTTGCTCTTACTCACAATACCACATATTTGGTCAGTTTGATTATTCCAACACGATAGTCCGAGAAGACCATTCAGGGCTAAAATCTTCCACATATACTCAATTGATTGGTCTCTAGTATCCCTGAGTCACATTTCAGTTCAAGGAGATTGATTTCTATAATTTTTATTAATTGCGCATAAGACCATAAAATTTGCTAAAATTACAGAAAGACCCAAATTTGACTTGGTCAACCATAGCTTAAAGATAGCCTAATATGATTCCAATTATTCATGTGATATAGTTTGACAGCTCCAAAACATTTATTTTATTCAGCTCCTGTGTGAAATTACTAATTTGCCTCTCTTACACAGTTTGGTCAACCTATTGTGTTTAATTTTTAAGATAAACTTGGTCGAATTTGACATGAATATCTAGAATAACATTGCGAACAAATTTGTTCAAGGATGTGGAGGCTTGAAAGGTCATTTTGACTAATAAACTAAAAGTCACTGCTCGAGAGAATAAACACAAATAACCAACTTCAAATCTGATTTGTGATCAATTGAAGAAGAGCTTGAAAAAACTAAAAATAGGATTTCAAAGATGGTTGATCACGGATTTCAAAACATATTCAAGCTCTTAGAGATTCAAAGTAATCGGAGAGATACAACGGGTTAAAGTAGGTAGTTTGAAGCCAGATTCTATACCTAGCAAAAATTCAATCATTGGCAAATTATAACACATTCAGTTGCAACTTTGAGGCCAAAATTAGGGTGTCCTAGATAGTGATTTGGGAGATCAAATTCACGGGGAAGTTATAGTGTTAGTGCAACACCCCCCAAAATTATACGGTCGGCCGAACCGTACATTTGGAAAGGTGGCTCCGCCCGAGGAGCTAAACCCCATTGGAAACGGAAGAGGATCGCCGGTTCATAGTTAGTACAGTCATCGATAATCCACGACATAATTTATTATAAATCTATGATAACATAGTGATAGCGTCTGCAAGGATAGCAATACATTGTTCAGTGAAATAAAACTACTAAGTGAAGTACTAGATATTTGCAGCATGAGTCCCTAGTAGTTGTCGTGAGTGTCCCCCTCTTGGTAACCTGCGGGTTTTGAAATAGCAAAAGCCGACCACAGAAAAATTTAATCAGTAAAAACTGAGTAAGAAACATACTACAACATGTAAAACGAGTTTTGGCTACAAAATTATATAATCAACGCGTAACTGGAGTAACCCCACATGAACTGTAATAATAATTGATTCCTCATTTTAACCATTAGTTCAGCTAGACATATATGTGACCAGCGGGTAACGAATGTCCACAGAGGGGTCACGATGCAATAAATCACAATAGGGTGACTCTTGGGATATCACACATCCCAAATCACCCGAGCGTTATTGGAGCCCCTACGTCAATCCCCGCTCATAAACATAACTACAAGACCTTAAGTGTCGACACCCCTATACCGTAGTGACCCACACAGGCATAAGTAGTAACTTATAGTTTTCACATATAAATAACCTCGGGACTGCAGCATCTCGGTGCATGACAGCCAACCACGGGGCCGGGTATGTAATCTCGTAGGATTAGCACCCGATGAGGATCGACTCATATGCGCCTCCGGCCGTAGCCTCCACACACATCCTCTGCACATCGCCCCATTTATATTATAGTGCATTATTACATCGTCATTACTGTAACACCCCTCATTCCCGAGAGAATTCTTAGTGCAATATCAAGACTTTCATTGCTAAGTGCAATTTATTGAAAGTAATAAATTTCGTTGCTAAGTTCATATGGGAGAGCTAGGAGTCTTTGTTGCATGTTTTTGTGGTCAATATGAGTATAATTTGTGGTTCGGGCAACTAGACAGTTTTGGAGTATCAGGGGGTTTTGTCATTTATCTTGCACGACGCGCATTATATTGCATTCTTGCATACAACCTCTTATAGAGGATATATTCTAATAGGTTGTATAATTTACTTGTGTATATTCAATCGTTATTAAGGATTGTTCGATATAGACTTACGTATTCGTGTTGCTGCATTTACTGTGAGACTCGGATCCAATATGAGACGAGCGCCTTTCATGGCTCAGAGGTAAGTACATATGTGCGGCTTTTACTTATCAAAATGTGAGTGTTTGTGTGATGCCTCGAATGAATATTTGTTGTATACATTAAATGAGATGTAATCTTAATAGTTAATTTTTCAACTTTTGGTTATCGATTGTCTCTTTAACCCTGAACCGAGATCCCGGGTAGTTTTAATTACGGAACCGTGACATTTGATTAAAAGATCGTATCATAACCGCATATTCTCCAAACGGGAATATTCAAAGAGTTCTCAAAATAATTAATCTCAACGTGTGATCAATCCATAAAATATTTCAAATTTCAAGAGATATAGCAAGACTGTAGTTTGGAAGCAACGCACGCCAAATTCACATTTTAGACAGTTAAGGTGTTGTACATATGAACTTACCGAAACAAGTAGAGTGGTGCAAGCGCGACAAGAGAAGCCCTTGTACTCGTACTCGATAAATTCGTTGCCAACGAATTGGGTGTCCACAAATACGCAAATAATTCCAATTAATACATATATTCATATGGCAAACTCTATACCCGCGATTAATTTTCCCCCAACAAATTGTACCCTAATATAATTTATAAGAATTTATTTATTAATAACAAGTCTAAATATTATTTATAAGTTATAGCCATTTAGGGTGATAATAATAAATAAAACAAGCTATAGTTATTTAATAATATACTAAAGTATAATTGACAATTATTTCTTCCGAAACTGAAATTACCAATCACTTATTATTAATTACAATGAAATAAAATTGCGATTTGAATACGGAACATATATGGATATAATAGTTATTATAGAGATCATTTTTTTAATGGAAGAAATATCTTATTATCATTCTAAGAAAAATCATTTAAAAAGGCTTACTTGTTATAAACATTTTACTATTTATCAAATCTTGGAATTTGTTATCTTATTCCAAAAAATATATAATTAACTTGTGATTATTAATACAATAATGCTCTTCTTGTTTATAGATTCAATATTAAATAACTATTTTTTTCTTAGGAATCTTGCTATGATTTTACTAAAATAAATACTCGGTTAACAAGTTATAATTTTGACGGTTAAAAACGAACTAGAGAAGGATTTAGGGCATACCTCCACCAAGAACGGAGGAAAACAGACGAGTATTGAGGCGGGTAGCGATCTCGACGGTGGTGCTCGACGGCAAGCTTGACGGCAGCACTCCAGCCGCGCCTGGGTGCGAGAGGATTAAAGTGCAAGGGCTCAAACTCGCCGGCAAAAATGGTGGCAGCGGCGGCTTTGCGGTCGACTGGGCTCTTCCGGTTAGTTCTGGTCGCATTTAAGTGCCTCTTCGAGATCCTTGGAGGCTCAGGAGTTCGAAGAGACAGAAAGGGTGTTGGGCTGCCTCGGGTTTCAAGCCTCAAAGCTTATCGCCGACGTTAATGGTGGCCGGCGACGGTGGAAGCTTGGCCGGCTGTTTTTGCAGCTCCCTATTGCTGCTGCTGATGGCAAACTCGAAACGGATGGAGGCCGGGAGAGAGATTTTTGGTAGATGGAAGGGTAGAGAGAGTTGGAGGCGGCGACGGTGGTTTGCCGGAGAAGGCCGCGGCCTTATGCCACTGTTGTTGCTGGGTTTCTCGTCGGACAAGACAGAGAGAAAGAGAGGGAGATAGGGGATAGAGATGGAGGGGAAGAGAGTCAGAAAGGTGGTGTTGGTGGTGCAGGTGGTGGTCGTGGTGATGGGGGTGGTGTCGGGTGTGAGAAGAAGAGGCAGAGAAAGAAGAAAAATATATAGAGGAAGGGGAAGGGATGACGTGAGGAGAGGAGAAATGATGTTTGGGGTTTGAGAAATCGTTGGGGGTGGAGAATGTCAGGAGAGAGTTTCCATTTTTATTTTTATTTTTTATTTTTTTTTTATAATTATATAATATAGTATACTTATACGTATATACTCCTTGTATTGTACGGTATATGTACGGGTATATGCACACACGTATTAATACTAGTACATGTACGGTATATACATGATATTATATACTAGTTTATCTAAAAGACAACTACTCCCCCCCCCCTTAGCTCCTAATAATGCAACATTTAGCCCTCATCTCGTAATAAATACTTTAATAAAATGCACAATCACCCCTTTAATAGAATAGGGTATTCAGTTAGCATTATAGAATAACTAGGTCCAAGACTCAACTCCAAAAATGAAGCAAGGAGTGAGTTACAAGTGCCCGAAGTTCAGCAAAACTGTAGGTCACAAATCAACATGAACAACACTGTTTCTTGTACTTCATAGGAAACCATGTTTGATTTAATTTTTAGGGAGGTTAAAGATCGAATTGCAAAGATAATTCAAAACGAATCTTGTAGAGGCAACTAAAGGAATCCACCGATTCCAAGATCACCCAAAACCAACTCTTTATGAAAGGGAAAGATGCTTCTAAAGTTGACAATCTATTGGTTACGAAATAAAACTTCAAGAACAAGCAAAAAAACCGACCTTTGGTCGAGATTCCCGAGCACTTAGAGGGACTTCACACTGCCAACCTAACATGGAATTAAAGATTGATGTCTCTGGAACACTGTGTAGCAATCATCTCGAGAATCGGTTTTTTGAAGCCGATGTAAGCATGTTTACAGGGTGGGTTTGACGAGCAAAAAACGAACCAACTACAAGATCAAAATTCTGGGAAAACGGGTTTTGGACATGATTTCATGGCCTAGAAGTGTCCTACATGTTGCAAGGATCAAGAATATGCAAATAGAAATGAAAAATATTGAGAAACAAGTAAGTTATCGAAGCTCCGACGAAGTACGCGTTTAAGCCGGCTGCAGTAGTAGTTTCTGGCAACGCAGAAAAATTCCGACGAGTTACGGTGAGTTTGTGTTACCCTTGATCTCACAAGGAAATGAGGATCACAAGTCCACATGTCATGTTCACCAATTCACAACAGAGGATAAGAATTTGATGAAAACTCGTCCTAGGGTTCTTACCTTAAAACCCAAATTCCCGCTTCAATACTTGTCCGATTGTGAAATTGATCTATGGGTTTTACCTCATATCAGTGGCTACTTCGAATAGTAACAGGTCGGAGAGATATGGAGAGGTTGTGGTGTTTTGGTGGTGATAGAGGTGGTTGATGGTGGTTCTAAACGGAAAGAATAAGGTGAAAAATAAGGTGATGAAAATGCTACCAATTCAGATAGTGGAGAAAGAGGGGAGGAGATGCCACCTCACGTGCTAGTTATCAAATTTTGAGTGCTAAATGGCACACATGCATGTTGGGGGAGGTTGTAATTTCTATGAACTTATGGTAGAAAGTGAAATTAGAGGTAATTAAGATTTTCTGAAAAATCAGCTTTGACCTCAACATTTAAACAATAGTCTTAAGCATCTACTCAATTCCAGTAATCTCATATTGGCAAAGTTCAGTCAGAACTGAAGCTCTCAGAAATTATATAATTTCCCCATCTTCCTCAATAACAGCCTCAATAAGAATTCACATTTTAGATATTTTCTGCCACACAGATGTCAGCGAACACTCATTAAGAAATTTACACAAGTGACTCGAAATTTCAAAAGATTAAAATTTGACCCCTATAAAAGTTTACAGGGCGTTACAACTAATCTCTCTTACATGTAAGATAAGGAAAATGATGATAAAGAATCTCTAAGAAGAATAATTGGCTGACTTAAGCAGCCAAAAGAGCATGACAAAGAAAATGAGAGCTTGCGGATCTCAACATGGCCGCCACCCGAGTTGCGCACGACCTCCTAGGAATGTGTGCGCTGCATCATCCTTAATCAAACAAATATTTTATACGCCTACGGTAAAGAACAACCGGATGGTAGAAAGCAGTATTTTGATCATCATCTTGCAACCAATCGCGCCCTCGCGCAAAGCTTTCAATACTCACATTGTAGTAACCCTGATATCCATGTACATTTAACTTTAAGTGATGTTAGTATTATTTCAATGAGTGTGTTAAGTAAATATGTGTTGACTTTTTGACTTCATGACGCATGCTCTAATATTGCATGGATGCTAGACGGCTTCAGCTATTGTGGGATAGATGTTGGTGAATGCTTTAGGAATGTAATATTTGTGTAATAATGTATGTAAGACTTTTTCTGAGCCATTGTATGATGTCTAGAAATATTCTCGAGTTATGCTCTGTTTACGTTATGAGTCGAGAGGACTAAATGATAATGAATTTTTTTGAGTTCCAATTTTCTTATCCTTACAAATCAAATAGTTATCATGACGACCCCAAGTAATTTGATAATTACGCTTCCGTAAAGTTTTTGAAGGGAATCTTAATCACGACTTTTAAAATAACTCGTTAAGCCTCTCGACGAGTCAAGGCATCACCGGCATGTCGCGTCCTCCTCCGTTAACGCAAAGTTTATTAATCGCTAATCGATGTCGGTAGGAGGAGGATGTGACATTTGTGGTATCAGAGCTCTAGGTTATATATACCTAGGACTAGTACACCGTATGAACCCCTTTTTACGTGTTTTATGTACATAAGTGTGCGCGAGTAGCTATGTTTTGTGTAAATGCATGCTATGGCCTTGTGATGCTAGTATTTCTTAAAGTTAAGGTTATGAGTTAAGTTTATGATAACATATCCTAGTATATGAGTCAAGTATATAGTTTTTTTATTTTCTTACTCTAGTGAATTTTATGTCATTTGCTAAGCATGATCATGTTGTAGTTAAGTTGAGATTCTATGATAAGTTGCATGAGCAAATGCTATACTTGTGTGCGACCACTCTATCTTTTTCTTGCTTTCATTAGTCATACATGATATTTCGAAAATGATACGTTCACTTACGAGACCATAATTAAGCTTGGTGTATGCCCCATAGGAATAAGATAGAAGCAAATATATGATAATAGCTCATGAATCAAGTATAGTATCATGGTTTTGATTTGTTATGTATTTGTCTAAACATATCATATGAATGATACATGACTTGTGAACTTTATGATTTGTTTTAAGAGTATGAAATGTAAGATATGGAACGTTATGTGGCCACAGACCAAGTGTAAAATTAGAATGATTATATAATTTTTTTAAATTTCTATGACAAGGTGATACTAAGTATGTGGGGGTGCTTTTATTTGTTAGTATGATAAGTATGTTTATGTGATCCGTATAATGTCGTGATGCATCTTTCATGCAATATCTGTAAACGCATGTGCATGTCATGTGATATCCGTACATGCAATATCCGTATATGTTATGTTTTTTTTTTTTTTTTTTGAGGATAAACATCAATTCCATAGATCAAAGGGAGTTAGCAGTTACATCACTTTGACAAATATTTTGAAGCCAGCTAGGAAAGGAATGTAGCCACTGTTCAGAGAAGAAGGTGCCTTTTTCTCTTGTTGCAAGTGCATGAGCTACTGCATTGGCTTCACGCTGAGTCCACATGAATGTAACTTGATCAATTTGGCTTGCCAGGGCTTTGATCTGAACCATAATATTAGTTTTCCGTGAATTTTCATCACCTTCTCCAACTCTAATGGCAAGCATGGCGTCCCTTAGAAGCCCCAAAGCATCACCTTCAAAGTGAACATTGCGCAGTCGCAAACTAACCGCCAATGAGAGACCCGAGAGCAATGCCGCTGCTTCTGCTTGTCTTGCATCTTCCGCTTGTACTCCAGTAACAGCCCAAGCTGCAACAATACTTCCATCGTGTCGTCGTATAATTACACCCCCACTGGCAGCACACATATTTGGATCAAAACCCACATCAAAATTAACCTTAACAAAGTTCTTTGGAGGAGGGTGCCAACACTTGTCCTGCTTGTTGAGATTTGCCTCAAATCTTTGATCAGCAGCGGTCAATTCCATCTCTCTCGACTCCCGAAAAATGTCACTGCAAATACTGTGAGTGCTCTTCCTCCTGCCTTCGAAGAGTATTGAGTTACGTGCATTCCAAACTTCCCAGATTAGCAGGCATAATTTACTCCTTTCCATCTCAGTCGCCTGTGTGACCATTTTGGCGAGATAGAATTTGAATCCCAGACATATATTAAGGTCGTTTTTTTAAGCCCATCTCAGACCAAACTTTCTTCATTAATCCGCAAGAAGATAAGAGGTGACTTTCTGATTCGCCATAAGCTTCGCACGAGCTGAAAAAATTTTCCACTGGAATTCCTCTAAGCAGCAGATTTGTTTTGGTTGGCAAAGACTCATTGAACAATCTCCACATAAAAGTGTAATACTTTCTTTGGACATTTAATCTTCCAAAGAATCGAATAAAAATTACCCAAGGTTGTTGGTGTTGTTGAGAGCGGCTCACTCCACCTTCGGCAGCTAGTTTATAGCCCGAACGAACCGTATAATTTCCCTTGTCATCACAATGCCAAACAATCCTATCGGGCCTAGATGTAGCTGGAATAGGTATGTTGGCAATTGTATAAACGTCCACATCCCAAAAAAACATCTTAAGATAGGGAATATTCCATGTTCGGTCTGGATTTATAAAACTTCCAACTAGAGGACCAACTGCATTGTTAGGAGTAATTACCTTGAAGTTATAGGGGCTATGGATCCATGGATCAAAGATTGAGGCCTTACTTCCATCCCCGATACTCCATCGAACACCCTTCAAGAGCAATTTTCTACCAAAGATTCTCCACGCAAAAGATGGAGCATTACCAAGTTCCACAGTCAAAAAGTGGGAATTTGTGAAATATTTCGCTTTCAGTACCCTACTAAGCAAGGAGTTAGGATTATTAAGAATCCTCCATCCTTTTTTGGCCAACATCGCTTGGTTAAACTCCTTTATCTTCTTAAAACCGAGATTGTCGCTTTTTTTATCCCCTTGAAGTTTGTCCCATGCTTGCCAGCTAACACCTCTATCCTTGCCATGCTTTGACCACCAAAATTGCCGAATCAGCATCTCAATTTTCTCACAGGTTCCATCCGGTAACATAAAACAACTCATTGTGTATGTGGGAAGAGCATGTGCTACTGCTTTGATAAGTACTTCTTTACCTGCAACTGAAAGAAGTTTCTCTTTCCACCCTTTGAGCTTATTACTGAGCTTGTTAATCAAATAATTGTAAGTGATTGTCTTGTTACGACCCATAGTTGTAGGAAGCCCGAGATATTTGTCATACTTCTCCACTTCATGTACTCCAATCAATTGGAGTAAGGATGCTCGCACATCAGGAGGCACACCAGCCGAGAAGACTAGTGCGGACTCGTCAAGATTAATTGCTTGGCCTGTTGCTTTACCGTAGTTAGAAATAATTTGCATCGGCATATTGAGATTCTCCTGAGTAGCACCTGTAAAAACAACGAATCGTCAGCGAAACAAAATATGGGAGACCACTGGTCCTCCCCTCGACGCCGAAACGCCTTCCAACCTACCCTCCGTAACTACAAGAGAGACCGCACGCGAAAGAAATTCGCTACATATGAGGAAAAGGTAAGGGGAAATAGGGAAGCCCTGCCGAAGTCCTCTCTCAGGGATCACACTGCCCACTTTTACCCCGTTCCGGATAAAAGAATATGAAACTGTAGAGATACAGTTGTGAATCAGTGCTACGAATTTCGGTCCAAACCCCAGGTGGACTAATGCTTTCTCAATAAACCCCATTCAACCCTATCATAAGCCTTACTCATATCATTTTTTAAAGCTGCATAACCTAACTTCCCTTTTTTCCGGGTCTTTAGTGAATGAATAACCTCAAAGGCTGTGAGAATGTTGTCTGAAATCAGTCTTCCTGGAACAAAAGCACTCTGATTTTCGGCTATAAGCTCAGGGATGAGCTTTTTCAGTCTATTCGCATCAGCTTTTGCAACAATCTTATAAATCACTGAACATAAACTGATTGGGTGATAATCACTTAGCTTCCTTGGTTGCTTTGATTTCGGAATAAGTGCAACGAGAGTAGAATTGATGCATGATGTTTAAAATAGAAAAAATTATAAAATTAGAAAGTATAACATGCTTTGAATTATGTTATTGGTTGTTCTAATTGAAGTGTTATATGCGACACGTTTGTTAAGCTATGTCATGAAATGTTATGTTATGCCAAAGCTATGTGCTCAAAGTTGTTTTTATTTGTACTAATTGAGCATATATATTATGTGATGTAATATGTATAAATTATTTATGTTATGTATGTTTTGGTGTCTGATAAGTTATTTCCATGTATGAATGCATATTATTAAGTACATTTATTATAGTATGAGCATGCCTGAAAGTTCAACCGATATGTGAATGTCAAGTGTTTGGGCCGCTAATGTGCATGTTGGACGAGCAGGTATGTCATTACGATGCTATAAGTTGTTCCCACTATGTTGTACGGACTTCTGACACAATTACGAGCTGGTTGGAGCGGTACAAAGTGTGATAACACGATGTATTGTTCTCTCTCGTAAGCGTGAAAGACATAACCTCGAAAATAATTACGAGCTTGCTGGCGCGGTACAAAGTGTGACGACATTGCATATTGTTCCCTCTCGTAAGCGTGAAAGGCTTGATGCATTTGTCAGCCCAAGTTAAAGGGTAAGGTGACATGTAAGGGTAAATTGTGCATTGATTTCATATTAGTTAGAATCTTATATGATTTTCATTCATGTTAGAAATGAGTTAAGCAAGTTGAAGGACGAACTCGTTATAAGGTGGGTCGAATGTAATAACCTTGATATCCATGTACATGTTTAACTTTAAGTGATATTAGTATTATCTCAATGAGTGTGTTAAGTAAATATGTGTTGACTTACTGACTTCACGATGCGTGTGTGCTCAAATATTGCATGGATGCTAGACGGCTTGAGCTGTTGTGGGGTAGATGTTGGTGATTGCCTTAGGAATGTAATATTTGTGTAATGATGTATGTAAGACTTTGTATGAGTCATTGTATGATGCGTAGAAACATTCCCGAGTTATGCTCTGTTTACGTTTTGAGTCGAGAGGACTAAACGGTAATGATTTTTTTTTGAGTTCCAACTTTATTATCCTTACAAATCAAATAGTTTATCATGACGACCCCAAGTAATTAGACAATTACTCTTCCGCAAAGTTTTTCAAAGGGAAATTTAATCACGACTTTTAAAATAACTCGTTTAGCCACTCGACGAGTCAAGGCATCACCGACATGTCGCGCCCTCCTCCCGTTAACGCAAAGTTTATTAATTGCTAATTGGGATCGACGGGAGTGGGATGCGACACATATTTCATAACTTTGCAAGGTATGCAAGGAAGCCAAGAGATCCCGTTCACAAACCACCAAATGTAAGAGAGGGGTGAAAGGAATTTAGAGATTGAACATGTTCAATGTGCCTAATAATATTACGTATTTTCTCAGCAACATTACCAACCTCATTACGTTTCCAACATAAAATATTACCTTGAAGAGATAATAACTTATCCCAACACTGATCCCCAGCTAGACTCCATAAATTATTAATTAACTTATGAAAAGAGTTATGCTTTTGCCAAAAACGATTCTAATTTAAAATAATAAATATTAACATATAAAAAGTCATATTAGTGTTCAAGAGAAGCGAATTATGATCACAATCCGACCTGGGCAGATGATGAAATTCCGTATTGGAAAAGCAAGACAACTAAGTATCACAAACAATAGCACGGTCAAGTTGTTCCATGATTAAGTGTGGAAGCAAACGTTTACTGGTCCACGCGTAGGGAATCCCCAAGGGAAGAACGACTCCATATAAAGACCCCCTAACTTTTCATCTGGAGACACGACTTCGTAAGAATCTCCGATTAACAACCAAGGTATATACATAGCCAAATGTATAGAGTGATTATTATGCCAGATAGTTTTACGAAGCCCGATATTGGGAGACGCATAAACAAAGCTAGGAAAAAATTAGCATGAGCTTGAATTACCCTAATCGGCATGCACATCATGATAGGTTTGGTCAGTGATGACCACGTCAAGAACCTCATGCTTCCAAAGAATCAAGATGCCACCCCGATGACCGATAGCATCCAAAATATGAATTCATGTAAACCCTTATTCTGCAGCATGGTCACACGCCACCCGACCACCACACTTTGTCTCAAATAGAAGGAACAAATGTGGGTCAAAACGGTTCAAGTATTCCTATGACTAGAGCTTAAAACGTGGTTAACCAGCACCATTACCATCCCACGCTAAATCTTTCATCGAATGGTTCGAAGTTAAAACATAAAGATCTTCAAAGAGTTGGGTTGGTGATGTCACCACCATCATGCACTGGTCTAGCCCATTTGGTATGATGGGTTTCTTTAGAGGGATTCCAAGGGAAAAAGATCAAAATTGTTTGTCGAAGTCGGAAAAATTTGGTCCCTGCCATTGGCACACTATGAGGTTGATTGGAAGCTTTTCACATCTCATATGGATGATTACAGGGCGTCCAAGTCGCCCGAAACCTATTTTATGAAATTTTTCCACTCCAAGTGATGCATGACAGATGTAGGGCAGGGAATAAATCATTTTGGGTCCTGATCAACAACGTAAGTGGTACTGTCTTCTTTATTTGCACTGCCAGATATTGAGTCAAGACCGCCGTCCTGGCTCCTGAAATCACTGTCTCGGACCTCAACGGGGAAAATTTGCTGGAATCAGTTCCACTCCGGATTCATGGTGGTGATGATATACGGGAGTGGTGGAATTGATGAAACCAATGGAGACATCGTCTGAGTGACAAGAGTAAGTGTTCTTGCGACCAGTAGATAGTAATGGGCTTGATCTTGTGCCCAAGGAATGGAGGACTGTGGGTGGAGAGGGGCATGCATCACTAATGATGGAGTGTCGTGGCGATCTGTTCGAACAAAGAAGATGATGAGATTGAAGAGATTGTTCACCATCTCTTGAAGGAGCCTAATATGTTGGGTGCTGCAGTTTTGGCAGGAGATAGGGGACAAAGGATAAGAGAAATGGTCAGACACAAAGACATAGTTGACAACAAAGGAGGGTTTTAAACTGCCGAAGATGACATGTTTTTCTTGGACGGAGAAGAATAGTTATGATGATATTCTTTGTCTCTACGAGAGATAATCTTTAGGTTTGGGCTTGTACAGTTGTTGAGGAGATGTTTGAAGGCCCACCACTCTAGTTTGCAAATTGGTCATTTTCTAAGTGGGTCTAAATTTTCTCCGAGTGAGACAACCCGGGATCTCGGTTCAAGGTTAAAGAGACAATCGATAACCAAAAGTAGATTATTAACTATTAAGTTTACATTTCGGTTAAAGTACATAACAAAATTTCGATAATAAGTACAATCTAAAACAAATTGTGTGTGATCTACTAAGTGATCTGACTTAAGCTAAACTTCTTCGTGTCGATTCACGTTCCCATTCCCCAACCTTGATTGATGACCTGCAGTTTTAAAATGGCAAAAGCCGACGAAGTTTTGAAGAAATGATCAGTAAAAACTGAGTAAATACATACTACGGCATGTAAAGCAACGAGTGGCACGGAAGCATGAGTTGAAACAAATCAGAAGATTTAAACAGTAAAACTATCATGTTGAAGAATTTGGAACAACTGGAAGTAACCGAGTAACAAAACCTCTCAATTTAATAACATTGAGAAACCACGAGTAGTTGGTAACATACCCATGGTAAACAAGTCCATTTAAGAGAAATAACTTAGTTCATGAGTAGCCAAAGCATTTCAAATCATTTAAATTAATTAGGGCAATCCAGAGCCACAAACAACATTAATGAAGTAGTCAATTTTTTATTTCGACTTCAATCAACAGTTTAATTTAGCTGAGGCATGTCCAGAGCCACCAGCAGGATCGATGTATACAGAGGGATCACGAAATAATCACTAAGGGTTCCTTCTAGGTTCTATCAAACCCTATTGAACCCGAGCGTTAAGGGAGCCCATTCGTCAACCCCGCTCACAACATTAGCTAAAATGCCTTAAGTGTCGACACCCCTATACCGTAGTGACCCTTACAAGTATAAGTAGCACTCTATAGCTCTATAAACCCCTTGGCCTCAATATCTTGATACATTTTGGCTCATCGGGGGCGGATTTGTGAACATTAACGTTCTATCCAATAATAAGAAGCATTGCTTCAATGGTCTTAGCCATAAGAAACTGGAGGATCGCTTGACGCCTCCCATTAATAACAGTACTTTGTACATCGTCCTAAGTCTATTAGAGATATTTTATTTCTTCTCTTTCATATAACCAGATTCAGAATGTCAACATTTCACAGGTAATTTCCGAGAGTTCTCAAAGGAGATGAATAAATTAGTTTAACAACTTTTGAGTGGAAAACATGCATTCTCATACTATTTCATATAACAAACATTCATTTGAAACGTCAAGCACATACGCATATTTTGATATGAAAAGGCCGTACATATGTACTTACCTCTGGGCCATGAAAGGCGCAAAGCAACGCTAGCACTCCTACAACGCTCGTCTCTGAGTCTCACAGTAAGCAACACTAATACGTACGTCTACTTCGAACGATCCTTAATAACGGCTGGATATACACAAGTAAAGTATAGAACCTATTAGCATATACCCTATATATGAGGTTGTATGAAAGAATGTAATAAAATACGGGTCATGCAGGCTAACTTGACCAAAATGCCCCTGATACTTCAAAACTCTCTAGTACAGTCTCTGACTGTGCCTGGACTCCAAATTACATTCATACTGGCCCAACAACATGCAAATAATGACTCTTAACCCATCCATATGAATGTAGCATTGGAATCTACAACTTTCTGTAAATTACATTTAGGCCCCCAAAGTTTGCTAAAATTACATAAAGACCCCCACCATTGATTTTATAACTCCCGAGTCAAATATTTCCTTCTTCAGACTTCAAATATCCTTCTAAGTCAGGTTGTTGGTCTCAAAACATTAACCTAGTCTCAAGTAGTTCAAGTGTGAAGTTTTAATTAAATGCATATAAGCCCCCGAAGTTTAGTAAAACTGCAAAAAGACCCCAACATTTGACTTGGTCAACCCTAGCCCAGAATTACATACAAGTACTCCAAATAAGCATACAATACAAGACATGCTGACAAACTCCAAGTTACTAAACTAATCTCAATTCAAAGTTTAAGTGAAATGACTATTTTGCCCCTTCTATACAGTTCAGTCAAGCTAGGGTTTTCGAAAAGTCAAACTTGGTCAAACTTGAAATTTAGACTCAGAAGATGAATACGAAAAAGTTATATGAAGAACGTTAAGGCTAGAAATGCCATTCATATGGTCAAAATGGAAGTTCAAAGATAGCGAAAAAGTCATTTTAAGTAGTCGACGTCGCGACTGAATTCCGATCCGTTGGGAAGGGGTTATGAGAAACTAAGAATAGGGTTTTGAAGATGATAGTCCAAAGATTCCAGAACATATTTGAACTTCTAAGAACTCAAAGTATTCAAAGAGATATCGGTAGTCAAAATTGGACAAAAATTCCGATTCAACACTTAGAAAAATTCACTAGTGCTTCATGAGTTCAAACTAGCAACTTTAGGCTCGTTTTGTGAGAAATCCGTTATAAATTTGAAGATGACCCAGAGACGATGAAATGAAGTATTATGTACCAGCTACACATTGGAGAAAAAAAACACAAGATTTCATAAAGAACTGAGAGAGTTATGATTGTTTGAAATTGGCTGTTCCAATCAAAAATCCAACACTTAGAAAAAAATTTCAAATCTAGACAGATTCAAGAAAAAAAATGCAGCGACTTCAACTCAATTTTTAGGTTAGTTAGAGACCGAATTTGACAAAAGTTAAAACACAAAAGTTGTAGCCAATCATCTGAGGATTCCAGAAAGGTAAAGATCACTTAAAACGGATCACAAACGAAGGAGATACACACATTTGAATAGGGGAGGTTTATGTTCCACAAAAAACAAACAAAATGGATGAAACAAGGAATCAAATCGATCCTAAACACATTCTGGGCAGATTAGAGGTTGCTAAATAGGTTATTCGTGGCCAAAGGATCATTTTGATGCAATACCCAACAAAAATGAACAAGAAATGAGAGCTTACCCACAAGTCGGTGGCTATGGAGGTTTGGCGGCGGCGGGGTTCGGCATGCATGGCGGCCGGAGCAAAAATCGTCGAATTGGGGGTCATGTTTTTACTTCCCGTACTCGCCTTGATCTCAGGAGCAAGAATATGTGGGCTAATTTTGATGGATTGCAACGAGGAGGGAGAAATCAACAAAAAAAACGAGCTAGGGTTCTTAAGCTTCAATACCCAAATTCTCTCTCGATTCTTGATGAATCTCCGAATTGATTGGGGCAATTTGATCCATGAGTTGAGGGCTACTACCAGCAGTAGCCGATCTTGAAGAGAGGAGGTGGTGATGCGATGCATCTTGGTGGTAGTGGTGGTTTCATGGTGGAGTTGTGGTGGAGGGGAAGATGAAGAAGACGATGAAGTCTCTCCCTCTCTCTCTCTCTTCTCTTTCTCAGCAGGTTTTGAAGTGGGAGAGTAGAGCTTCCACCTAGCTCTTAAGGTGTCAAAATGATGCTTCCAAGTGGCACTCATGCATAGGGGTGAAAGTGTAGTTTTTCCAAACTTTGGGTATAAACTAAAATTAGAGCTTTTACTTACTTTTAGAGAATTGCACAACCACCCAAAATATTTCTAGTGCCTCAAAATCATTCTAACAACTTCCAAATATTGCTAACACTCCAAAATTCAAACTTTAAAGCCGTGAAAAACTATTTACAAATTCGCCCCCAAAGTGTTGATATTGCACTAAGAATTTTCTCGGGAATCAGGTGTTACACCAAGTAACTTCCATCCATGTCCCAAACAAAGTTTCGGTGTCATGATAAGAAGAGGAGTCCGTCACATGTCCTGTTCTAGCAGTGACACCACTCAACTTGAGACGTTCTAAGGGCTAGTTTGGTAATGATGTGGCGGTTTAGAAAGGTGCTGTGTAGAAAGCATGGTGAGAAAGCTGCTGTGAGAATCTGCACAAAAATTATTTGGTAAACTCCGTATATAACCTGCTGTGGAGAAGCACTTTTGACATTTTATGTTTGGTAATTAGCGCTTTAGACTTCTTGTAAATGTCGAAACGACAATTTCGGACATGATAATAAATATTACTACTAAAATAATATATAATTAATATTTTTTAATGGATAATGATGTCAAATATTAAATTAATCAAAAAGCAGGTCGTAGAAACCAGCCCCTCTCCTGCTTTCCAAAAGCTGCTGTGGGGAAGCATTTGCTTCCTGAAAAATAGGAAAATAAGAATTTACCAAACACATAAATACTGCTTTTGAATTTGAAAGACAACGTTTTAGAAAGCAAAAGCACTACCAAACGGACTCTAAAAGTCTGCCACGTGTGACATTGTAAAACCCTGAGACGTGGTAGTGTTTCCCGCAACATTACCCCTCAATTGTTGCTTACACGAGGATTGAATATGTACAATCATACCACAATTATAACAGAAGTGGGTAAGTTTACGTAGAGAATGCCTTGAGGAAAACTACTAGATATAAGATATGAGAGTAAAGATTTCACAAGATCAACCTGAACACACAACCTCGCACACTTACCCCTGGTAGCCTCACGAGTGACATTATCCATTTTAAGAACAGTCTTAATACAAGAACAAATAAAAGAGAGGCCCCTTTCATCAAAATACTTAATGGGTATATTTTCTAAAGGAATACAAGCAGGCATCGATGATTTGGCCATATCAGAACAAAAGTTAGGTTCCCATTTTTTTATAGTAAATACAATAATCTCTCAGATACCAAGGTCGCTCATGTAAAACTATATTACAATCACCTGTGTTAAGAAACAAAAGCATAGGGATGGCAATATGGTCCGATTCGATCTGTGATCCAAGCGATCCGGGCCGAATGGATCAGATCCAAATCCGATCCAATTGAAAATGGATCGGATTTGGATCAGGAAAGCCAGTTCCGATCGAATTTGGATCTGGATTTGGATCTAAGGGCAGATCCACCGGGTTCCGACCCGATCCGATCCGACATATATGTGTGCTTTACAAATATATTCATATTACCTCTCCACTTTCACTTCCAAGAATAATACAATAGTAATTCCAACCTACAAAGCTATTTCTGTTGTGTTTTAGGTTTCATAACTTGCGAACATGACTTAGTGTATGAAATAGTGTTTATTTTTTATAATTTTATGTTATTTTTTGTATTTTATTGCAAACTCAAGTCGGATCCGATCCGAATCCGATCCGACCGCGTATTATATGGATCTACGGATCGGATTTGGATCAGCTGGATGAAACCCGATCCGATCTGACCGAATCCGATGATGATCCGAACGGATCTGGATCGGATCTGGATCCCATTTCTCCTAGTCGGATCTGGATCGGATCTGGATCGGATCAGATCCGATCCGGATCCGACCCGTTGCCATCCCTAAAAAGCACATTAAAACCATGACCAATAATAATTAAAGAGAAATTTTGTTTTGTTTTCCAAATTCCTGTAGCCATTTGAAGATATTACAAAAAACAATTTCATGACCAAAATAAACCTTGATAATGAGAGATAATATCCACTTATCAAGTAACTGAGGATTTATTGTGGAGAAAGCTGGAAATATTAGGTGGGTTTGGTATGACTTATTCCCTGCTTTTAATCAATTTTGGACTTTTAATCTGTTTTGAGCTTTTCTGAAAGGTTTGGTATGAATTTTTCTGTTCCAACTTTTAGATTTTGGCTTTTGTCTTGTAGTATAAAACAGAATTTTGAAAAAAGTTGGGACTCATGAACTTTTTTTGGACTTTTTTATTCCTAAACAATAAAAAAGACCAATTTACCTTTACTTTTTTTTTTGTATCAACATACTATATGGACAGAATTTTGGACATAAACATAGACATAATTTCCAAATGTAGTAAACTCAATCCTTACTATGGAAATACTAAACACTTTGAAAACATTGACACATAATCAAAATCACTAAAAGTAAAAATTATGTCTAAAATTCTGTCCAAAATTATGTCCGTTTAGAATTATTCATAATTTTATTAGTAAATATAAAAAATATAAAATGATAATTTTCACTAACAAACAAAAGTGTAGCATCATAACTTTTTTACAGCATAACTTTTTTCACCAAACTTATACACATTTTTTCATCAGCTTCTTTGTAACAATTTTTTTTCACAACTTAAAAGTACAAAAAGTCATATCAAACCCACCCATTATGCTCTTGAACACAAAAGTATTTTCCAAAGAAAAAAAAAAAAACACAAAAGTATGAGTGGCCGGATCTTCTCAGAAAAAAAAGTATGAGTGGCCGGAGCGCGTGTTTACAAGCTTGCACCGGCATCCAGTAACATTTGGTGGACCACACATAGTAAATTGGCCCCTCCCTTTTGACAGTGGCCGGAGCGCGTGTGTTTACAAGCGATTGCACCCGAGGTTTGGCAAATATGATAAAGACTTTGAAAAGAAAACGGGCATGGACAGCTAATTCATTGGATCAACTATAACTAGTCACATGTTTTCAAGTCCATCAGACCACGACCTCAAGCCCTCGTCATAGGCCCATAACATTTGAATTCTTCCACTTTTCACTTTTGAACCCCTTCACTTTGCGTTTATATCAATTAAGTTCTTAAATCGTCCTCGTGTTTGAACCCCTTCACTTTGCGTTTATGCCAATTAGGTTCTTAAATCGTCCTCGTGCCAGAAATTAGCACGACTCTAAAACCAAGGTACCAAGACTACCAACCTTTTCTTACCAAGCAGGTGGTGTTCTATTTGCACATAATAGGGATTATTTATTTCATACTGTGCAAGTTTCTTCGCAAATGGTTCTGTTAGACTATAGGGGTTATTGTGCAAATACTGAAAATATAGCAGGAGGGAAAATTAGTTAGAAAATACTATTAATGGTGTATTTTGTTTTCTGTTACACTTAATGATGAATACATCTCTTTCCTCTTCTTCAGCTCATCTTCTTCCTCACCTTCTTCTTCTTCTTTGTCCATCTTCATAATTCATCATGGTATCAGAGCCTAAAAGGCTCATCGCCGGCTAACATTTACAGTCGCCGACTGTATCTTCTTCTTCACCGTCCTCGCCGTTACTCGTTGATGCTTCAATCGCCGGAATCGGCCATTTCCAGACCTAGGCCTTCTAAATCGCTTCGTCTTCGTCTCCGACAGTGATTTCCTTCATTATTGCTGCAATTTCTAGGCTTCGGACACAGGTTTATCTCTCCAATCTTGTTCTCTGCATCTTATTAATGGCGGATCTCTTCGTTTCTGTTACTGAGTCAGTATTCGAGTTCATCTGCCGAGTTTTGCCGAGTTAGGTGCTGAGACTGCCGAGTTTTGCCGAGTTGTACTGAGTTCACCGATTACTCAGTGGTTTTTGCCGAGTTTTGCCGAGTTGCAGTATATTTCTTCTAGTTCTTGCTTTAATTACTATGGATTCATCACTTCCAGCTGGTTTACTGTTCTTGATAGCTAATCTCAGGTCTCTTATTCAATTGAAATTGGATAACTCCAATTATATGCTGTGGAAAGCTCAGCTAGAAGCTGTATTACAGGCTAATGATTTGCAAGATTTTGTAACTACTTCTCCACCTTCAGAAACCTGCATTGCTGCTGATGGTTCTGTAACACCTAATTCTTCTTATGCTATCTGGAAACACATTGATCAACATCTCAAAACATGTCTCATTGCTTCCATTTCTCCTACTGTATTGCCTCTTATATTGCATTTGCCTACCTCCTATGCTATCTGGACAAGTTTGGCTCAAAGATTTACTTCTCTATCAAGATCACATGTTCATCAAATCAAGGATCAATTGATCAGTCTCTCAAAAGGCTCTAGGACAATGATGGCTTATCTAGATCATGTCAAGAACTTAGTGGATCAACTGCTTCAAGTCCAAGAACATGTTAATGATGAAGATCTAGTTTTGTTTATTCTTCAAGGCCTCCCTGCTGCTTATGATCATATTAAGTCTAATCTTATACTCAGAGCTGGCACTCTCACTGTTAATGAACTCTCTGCTGTGTTACTCTCTGAAGACCTTCATCTCAATCATACCATTACTGTTCAGCCACATTCTCAGGCATCTTCAACTACCAGCTCTCAACTCCAACCATCTGATTTTCTATCAGCCTATGCAGGATATAGACCACCTCAAGGAAGAGGTAGAGGTCAGTTCTTTAGAGGAGGATCTTCTGGTTATTCAAGAGGCAATTATCATCACAATTCTCAGTCTGGCAGAGGTTACAGACCTTGGTCAAATGCTAGCAAGTTCTCTGGTCATCAACCTCAAACAGAAGTCTACTGTCAAATTTGTGGCAAAAGTAGACATACAGCTCTTGATTGTTGGTATAGAACTGATACTACTACATATAGTAGTACAAGACCTCAGCCACAAAACTCAGTCCACAAACAACCTCAGGCTACATATCAAGCTCAATTTGGACATGTATCTTCAGCTCCACATTCTCCTATAAGTAGTTCTGGATCATCATATCAACCTCAGCTCACTGCTCTTTCCAGCCATTTTCCTCAGGACTCAGGTTTGAATTGTTGGATTCTTGATTCAGGTGCAAATATACATGTTACTCATGATACCTCACTTATGCATTCTATTATGCCTTATCATGGTGTGCAAAATGTGACAGTTGGAAATGGATCTAAACTTCCTATTTCTCACCTTGGTGATGGTATTCTTCCAACTCCTTATGGTACTTTTAACCTCTTAAACACACTTCTTGTGCCTAAAATACACTCTAATCTTTTATCCATCTCTAAATTCACACTTGACAATAATTGTCTTCTTGTTTTCTCTGCCAAGAACTTCCAAATCAGGGATTTGAACAACAAATTACTCTATCAGGGCCCTTGTAAGTATGGTCTTTATACTATACCTACATCACTGGTTAGTTCCAATACCAATTTTTCTACTGATCATAATGTGTCACATTCTACTGATCCACATGCTATGTCTGTTGCAGCTTCTCCATCTGCTTCAACACACTTGTGGCATCATAGATTGGGCCACCCCTCTTCTCATGTGCTGTCTCAGCTATCTAGTACTCTACCAGTGAAAGCTACAACATGTTCTTCTCTCTGTATCTCTTGTGAAATTGCAAAATCACATAAACTTGAATTTCCTGTCTCTCTTTAACACACTACTGCACCATTTCAACTTGTTCACTCAGATGTATGGGGTCCCTCTCCTGTAGCCTCTTGTTCCAAATATCAATACTACATTTTGTTCATTGATGATTACACAAGGTTTTGCTGGTTGTATCCTCTCCTTACCAAAGATAAAGCCTATGCTGCTTATGTTCATTTTACTAAACTAGTACAAACACAGTTTCAAGCCACAATAAAAGTGTTCAGATCAGACAATGGTACTGAATATTTAAACACTACTTTTGGTGTGTATCTTAAAAATCAGGGCACCATTCATCAAACTAGTTGTCCCTACACTCCTCAACAAAATGGGAGAGTAGAAAGGAGACATAGACACCTTATTGAAACTGCACTAGCCCTTCTGCATCATGCTTCTCTGCCACCCAAATATTGGCTAGAAGCTGTAGCTACTGCAAACTTTCTTATTAATATTCTTCCTAAGAAAACTCTTCAATACAAGTCTTCTTATCAGCTTTTATATAAACACTCACCTTCTTATCACTCTCTCAAAGTGTTTGGATGTCTATGTTTTCCTTGGTTACAGCCCTACACCAAACACAAGCTTCAACAAAGATCTAAACCTTGTGTTTTCTTAGGGTACTGTCCCAATACAAAAGGTTACAAGTGTCTTGATCCTACCACATCTACTGTCTACATATCTAGACATGTTAGATTCTTTGAAAATGAGTTTCCATTTCTTAAACTCACTAATTCCTCTACTCATACAATCCCTGATCTCCTCAAAACTTCTTACATAAGTTCTTGGCTTCAATTTCCACCCATATTTACCACTTCTTCATCACCTTACCCTCCTCCAAACACAGCTGTCCCATCCAATCCTCTACCACCTTCCACTCCTCTTCCACCATCACCACAATCACCATCATCACCTTCTTTATTACCATCACCACAATCACCAACCACTTCCTTTTCTTCTTCTCCTATCCCTATTCCCTTATCTAATACTCATATGATGCACACTAGATCCAAGTCAGGCATTCACAAACCTAATCCAAGGTATCAAATAAATACTTGTTCCAACAATCCACTAGCTGAACCTACTTCTTATATAGAGGCTATGCAATGCTCTCACTGGCTCTCAGCCATGACTGAAGAGTATACTGCTCTCATTAAGCAAAATACAAGGTCCCTGGTACCTCTACCTCCTTCTAGGAAACCTATTGGTTGCAAATGGGTGTTTAAAGTGAAGAAAAACACAGATGGTTCAGTTTCCAGATATAAGGCCAGATTGGTTGCTAAAGGATTCCATCAAAAATATGGTCTGGATTATGAAGAGACTTTTAGTCCAGTTGCCAGACAACAAACTGTCAGAATTGTTCTCACTATAGCCTTGACTAAGTCCTGGGGTATCAGACAACTTGATGTGAGTAATGCTTTTCTTCATGGTCATCTTACTGAGGAAGTGTACATGGAACAACCACCTGGGTTTGTCCAGCACCCTGAGCTGGTTTGTAAGCTACATAAATCCCTCTATGGTCTCAAACAAGCTCCCAGAGAGTGGTATAATCTCCTCTCCTCTTATCTTCTCAGTACTGGTTTCAAACTCAGCTTGGCTGATGCTTCTTTGTTTGCCCTTAGACAGAACTCTCTTACTGTAGTAGTTCTCATCTATGTGGATGACATTCTTATCACTGGGAGTGATGACACCTATATTGACACTCTTGTGCATCATATGTCTGCTACTTTTGCTATGAAGGATCTTGGCTCACTGTCCTACTTTCTGGGAATTCAAATCAGCTCTCATATGCAAGGATTTCATCTCCAACAAGCTAAATATGCTTCTGATCTACTTGCTAGAGCTGGAATGACAGACTGCAAGCCTTGTATATCCCCTATTTCACCTAAATCAGTGCTGTCCTCAGCTGACTATGAACCCTTTAAAGATGTGCATCAATATAGAAGTCTTGTGGGTGCTCTACAATACCTTACTGTCACAAGACCAGATATTCAATTTGCTGTTAACAAAGCTTGTCAGCATCTTCATAATCCCAGGCAGTGTGATTACATGGGGGTGAAAAGAATTCTGAGATACATCAAGGGTACATTACATGTTGGCCTTCAGTTCTCTGCTGGTAATTTTGATATAAATGCATATTCAGATGCTGACTGGGCAGGTGATCATGAGGACAGAAGAAGTACTACTGGATTCTGCATATTTCTTGGTTCTAATCTCATCTCCTGGGGTTCAAAGAAACAGCATACAGTGGCAAGAAGCTCAACTGAAGCAGAATACAGAGCCATGGCCACTACTGCTGCTGAAGTGAAATGGCTGACCTACATTCTAGCTGATCTGGGTATCTCTATGTCTCAAAAACCACAGTTGTGGTGTGATAATGTCTCTGCTTTTATGCTCAGCACAAATCCAGTTTTTCATGAGAGATGAGGTAGAACATTCTGAAAAGCAGCTATGGGCAGTGCCTTGGTGAGAACATCAGCTAGTTGAAGCTTGGATGCAATGTGTGCAACCTGAAGTTGTTTTCTGGAGACTTGCTCTCTGATGAAGTGAAAATCACACTCAATGTGCTTGCTTTTCTCATGAAAAACTGGATTTGTGCTGAGCATAAAAGCAGAGACATTATCACACCACAACTGTGGTGTGATAATGAAGGCTTTACCGGTGAGTACAACCGCTGGTATAACCTCCAAAAACTGTGGGTAAATGTAACCATTGGTGGGGTAATGTACATCCACTGTCTCAATTTACAAATACTTGTAATGTAATCTGGAAATCGTGATTAAAAACTGACTTGTCACAATTAACAACCATGGATAGTAAAAGGAGAGAAATAATCAATATGGTAGCAAAAATAATAATACAAATGTTGTATCAAATTTAAATTAAATTGAACCCCAAAAAAATATCCAATTTCTCTTTCTATAACATCAAACTGGTTCAACCATTACAGCATATAAGTATAGGAAGTACATAGAATCATAAGAAAGTATAATAAACTACCACTATTACTTCAATTTATGTTGCTAAAGAATAAACGTCCATGAATACTTAAGAATTATACTTTTGCTTCTAAAGTCTCCAGACTATCAACCCTGTAGTAATTTAGTGTCCTTTCAGCAGAATCTTGCTACCACAGTTCAAGCTTCTTGAGACTCCTGCGGATCACATAATATGAGTCTGCATCAGACTTACTTTAGAGGCAGGATGTGGGTCTATCCAAAAGACAATGGATGAGCTTAACCCTGTACATGGCAATCACATAAATTAACATAACTTGAAACGATTAAGAAAATTATGCTTCTTGAAATGAAAATGATAACTTTCTACTAGATCGCATTGCTCGCTTACATAAATTAACTGAACTTGGCAATCAAAAAATTAAGCATTTGACAGAAGACTATACATGGGTATGAACAAAACTTAACTCAGATCTAGTCTCCATACATATGATATCAAAATAGATGCTCACCTGTTTGAAGAATGGAGTACTCAACACAACTACAAAAGGCTTTAGAATAAAAGCTTATACGTGTAACTCAACACAACTACAGAAGCTTCTACCTCTAATATGTGTAGCCCAAAACATGAATCAAGTGATAAGTTTTCTGGTTCGTTATTGAATTTGCGTGTTCTTGAACTTTTCCACCTTTACTTGACTTTTTAAAAATGGTCCAAAGTCTGGTTTTGAAATGGGAGATAATGTACCAATCAAGCAGGTATATGCCTTAATTCCTCAAGTATCAAATACAATAATGTAGGCAGGTAGTGATATAAAGATTCCCAATAATATGTAGCTGTTAGCTAGCCTACTAGTGATATATGACAGTCTAAATGCATGCAAATCAAAATCATGGTTTAGCTTTAATGGAAATCACTAAAACTGAGAACAGAAAGATGGGTCAGCTTCTTATAAATAAAATAAACCAGGAAGATGAAACCAGACGAGCACACACACAACCAGACAAATACAGTAAACAAAAAGTAGGGTTAAGTTGGCTTGCTAGATCTTATTCTAATTCTTTACCAAACATGTTGAAGTACAGTAGGGTTAAGTTGGCTTGCTAGATCTTATTCTAATTCTTTACCAAACATGTTGAAGGAAACTCTATTAAAGCCGCCTATTGTGATGATAAAAAACTCTGATTCCATAGTTGGTATTCTACCCTGAAAGGCATACCGTCGGGATCCCATACAGGCATCAATATGGTCAATTACTACTACTAGTTAATCACAAAACCAAGCTTGCTAACTGCTAAGTTGATTGTCATCCATGATGGTTAACATGTGGCTAATGCAGACCAAACCCAATCAATGATTGTAACATGAAATGATTCGTAAGCCTAGATTATGTGGGAGAGTCATTTGAAGAAAGTGGGACGAGATGATATGATATCACGGCACAAGTAATGTAAGTCCTGCAATTTAAATAGCTGCATATCATGTCACAAATAGTTTATAAAGCTTATACAACTGATTCACAAAATCCTTACCCTGAAACATAGTTGTCAAAATCTTACGATTCACGTTTTGTATGCTATGATTCGACTCGATTCACCCATGAAACGGTGTGAATCACTTAGTGAATCCTTAATGGACAAAAAATTGTTTGAATATTTATGTCTGTTTTGCAACACATTTATTTTAAATTACTAGTTCATTTTTCTCAAGTCCAAGGCTAATAGTTTTCTATTATTTTCAATCTCCTTGGCATCTTGTAGTTTCTTGCTCCACATGCCCATCTATATCTAGATTATTCTTTTTCTTTTAAATGTGTGAAATTCCTAATCACTAGTTATGGATGCGAGTTACGAATAATTTGAGCTTTCTTTTAGTAAAAAAATGAATAATGTTGTTCAATAATGTTATAGCTTATGAAATATTTTGTTATATATACATAAAAATATTGCAAGACGAATCTTTAGATTCACGATTCGATTCGATTTAGGATTCAGTGAAGGTGAATTTTGATTCACTATCTGAATCCCGATTTGACAACTATGCCCTGAAATATGCACACCCTTGGGTAGGCATCAGTACTTGATTCAGATCCTATTCAGTTACCTACCAATCATTAAAGACAGAAATTAAAATCAAAGGCACAAGTCACTCCAATATTTCCCAGGGAGCTAGAGCTCTTCTTATATCTTGTCTACTTGAGTTTATACTATTCAGTTAGTCTTCACAAAATATGAACTAGTCTAAATCAGATTGTACTAAGAAATTTATGAAGAGTAGTCAAAACTTTTGATAATAGCAGATGACTTCTCACATAATCAGCAGTGACCAGCATGAGTCCTGCAAGTTATTGGAAAGACTTGAGTGTAAGATTCAAGATGGTTTAGTTCCTTACTGGTTGCTCTGCTCAAAGTGGAGAGACATGCCCATTGATAGCTCACTTGTGGCAAAGAAACAGACAATAACACGTTCTAATCAACATGTTGGGTGAACCAAAGTAACCTCGTGACCATGAAACAAGAACAAATATTCGAATAATAGTAAATTAGAGAAATACACATTTAGATTGAGTCAATCATACTTACAAAGAAGAAATTACAGGCTGAACGGCGATTAGGAAATGGGCTAAATTGGAGGCTTGGTTGCGCCAGCGTAGACGGTCACAGTGTAAATCGGAAGATTGGTCGATCTTCCGACTATCTCTCTGCTGATGAAGAGGCGACCTACAGTCGACAAGGGTGCACTGGTGGTCAAAATCGAGGATTGATGTAGTCGTCATAGCAGTTATCGTTCCTCTCTGCCATATTGAGTCGCCGCTTGAAATCAAAATGAAAAGAAAAGAGATTTGAAATAGAATTGAAAACCAAATAGATCAAGTGAAAAAGAAAGAGGCGATCTGCATCTCAAAGAAACAACTTGCAATAAACTGGATAGATTTTACAACATCCGAGATACATACCCTAATTGAACCGAAATAGGCGAACTCCTTCTGACATGCGATCTGCAAATTGGCCCTGTAACTATAAATCAAAAAATTTTGTCAGCATCGATCGATTGTTCGAAGCGAAGAGATTGGACGATAATCACTTTGAAATTTATTTTGCAGGAGGAATCGTTTCGCGAAACATAACCAAGCAATCGTCGGATACGAAGTTTCAGAAAGGGGGAAGAAAGATTCTGAGAGATTGAGAAAGAATAGGAGTTCAGGTCTTAGTGGGAACTAATCTTTTGGAAAATTTGCCGCTCAAGATTTGATAAGTGCGGTAAACAATTTCGCCGAAAAGATTAGCCCTCCCTCTCATACATATCCCATCAAAATGAAACGACTTTAACACCATGTCAGGTTTATTCCAACTAATCCAAGACCCTTGTTTCAAAAAAAAAAAAAAAAGTATTCCTATCTTGCAGTCTCCTATTCAAAGAGGGTCTTGGATTAGTTTTTTTTTTTTTTTTTTTTTTTTTTTTTTTTTTTTATGAGAAATACTCAAAGCAAGTAGGACGTTTTTTGACCAACTTTGTGAGTTTTAATGGAATCCCACAAATAGAAAACCACTAGGATTGTTTCAAAAAAAAAAACACTAGGACGTTTTTTTGGAACTTTTGGGGTTAGGGTGGGGGATTAAACAAACCCCTAACCATAGGGGGGGAATGTCTTTACCCTAAATCTTATCAGTGTTGCTCTATTAGACAGAAACACAAGAAACTCTTCCATAATTATAATTTTACCCTCGTTTATTTCAATATTACAACCCCATTCCCAATTTATATATTTTCTTTTCTAATCTCTCTCTCCAGTGCCACAGGATGACGACTGAAGAGGATGACGACTGAAGAAGACGAGAAGGGCATATGAGATGGAGAACCAGACAACGAAATTGCTCGTGGCTCGCCAACTGCCATCGTCGTTTCCGTCGCCTTCGATACCTGGTCTTGAGCTCGTGACGAGAAGGGCACAGTTTCTCCCTGCCTCCACCGCTCTATGTTACTTTATTTTCTTTCGCAAATCAAAGACACATGTACGAGTTAGCTGCTTCTGCTTAGCTCAGTTACTCTCCCGATGTCCTCTCTTCTATTTGCCACATCCATTATATAGAAAATGAGTGTCTGGATTGATCTTTGATTCCAATTGATAAACTAGGGTTTATAAATTGGATTACGAATTAATCGGCAACCATGATGGAATGTAAATTTTAGTTGGACTGGGTTTCGTACTTTTAAACTTGGTGTTTTGTTCTTGGTAAATTAATATATTTTAAACATTTTAAGATTACATTGCAATTACGAAAAATGTTATCCGGTTCAAATGGTTTTGCACCGAAACCGAACTCCTTGTGTGGTGAACTGAAGCGTCCCAGACTGTTAATATATAGTTTGCTTTATGTTTGAGTCTTTGTCAAATTGCAAACCACGATTTGAATATCCAACAGTATAGGACAAAAGTTTCTCAATCTTTATACAATTAGGCAAGAGACAATCGTTTCCTTCATATAAAAAAAAACGTGTGAAATACTTGTTACATATTGCGGACGAGGATCATGGTGATCATATGAATTTGAAGGTTTGAATCATATCAAAGATGGTTGTATGTTATATCGATTGCCCCGTGGTCGTAATCTAAATGTGCGCATGTCCCAAGAATTGTTTGCAATAACTACAAACATATTACCAGCGACTTAAGGAAGTGCGGGGGTTTATGTTGCTTTAGCCACATTTACTATTATCTCCAACAATAATTGGAAAGCCCGCTGGCGTTGGCATCACTTCTTGCAGCGGTTGAGAACAACCGCTGGTATTATTTATTTTTTCCCTGCGGTTGTTAAGAATTGTGGGTATTGTACCACTTTTGGCGGCACTCACAACTGCGGGTACGAAACCGCTGGTGTATGCAGTCTATACCAGCAGTTGCGACCGCGGGGAGAAAAACTGCTGCAGTATCCCCTATTTTTTGTAGTGTCTTTCTAGATCACCTAAAATTGCTGGGAGGGGTTCGCTCCCTTCTCAATCCTTGTGCGGGCTCTTTCAGTTCGAATTCGCTTATAATACTTGCTCTTAAAATTTTAAAGCACACTTTTACCAATGTCATGTACTTTTCGACAATTGGTCTCAATACTATGTCTAGTTCTCTTTGCTACAGTTAGTCAAGAAAACTTTCATTCCATATTTCAGGATGAAAAACTTTATAATATATTTCAAAGGCAATATTTATAAAATATTATATCTAAAAAATCAATTTATAATATATTGATATCTAAAATTATATCAAATATATGATTTACATACGTGCTCTCGTGCCGATTTCAAAGGTAATAGTTTTAGATTTATCGCTTTCAAGCTCTTGTTCCAGGTGAATTAGATTCCTTGAATGCAACCGAACATGTATTTGGATACATTTTTGTTTACGCCAGTTTGTGATTAACAAATGCCATGAATTTCTGTTTATAGATGAGGTTTTCAAACAAGCACTCAAACAACGATTTATGTAGTGGCTCAATAATAACGTTTACACAGTGATTAACAATTTTTCATATACTTTATTTTGACATCTTGAAAAAAGTATTTTGTGATGATTTCTAAACAAGAAACGGATGTTTCCACCCACACACAAAAACGAGTGACATTCGAAGCTACACGAAAAAAGGTAGTGAAGTACCCAAGAGGTACCTTGCAAATCTAAGTTAGTCTTAGTGCTTGGCATCATTGTGCGAGTAATCGAGTGCTATGTCTCACAATGAACTTATTTAGAATTCAAGAACACAATAACGTAATCTCTACAATAAGATTTTTTTAGAAACTCGCAACAAGAATTATTACAAGTGCAATGTAAGTCTTAAAATTTTATGTAAAAACCACAGGAATTATTAACAAAAATATGTGTCAATTAACTAATATGGAGTCACAAGTATGAATATTATTTTCACAAATTCGGTACTCATTGCAAAAAAGTTGATATAATTACAATAATTAATTGTCGTACCGTTTCAACTGATAATTAGCTAAAGTACAAGGTCTAAAACAAAAACTAATTATTTAGAAGGCGGGTCCACGTTTTCCGGAGCACATGGAAAGAACGTTCCATCCCCGGCATAATTGGTCTAGTACCAACATGGGATGGTTATTGTCCCAAAATTGATTTTACACTAAACTATAATAGACCATGTATTGAGTGAGTGTAGTAGTGGTAATAGTAGATTTGTCCAAGGGTTTCTTATTGTCCAATTTAATGACTCTGGTCACATATTTAGTCAAAAGATTACAATTGCAGCAAGATTCCCCATTTTTCACTTCTTTGACGGAGCCGGAATTTCGGTAAAGGGACTTTCAGTAAATGTAAGTATGACTTTAAGTCTCATCTACAGAGATAAAGGGTAAGAGTTGTTTTATTTCACCTTATTGGATTCAACAAGAAACAAGATCAACAACGTGCAACATTCATACAAAAAGCATAACCGTTTCATATATTACTCTGCCGACGAAGGACAATTACTTCTCAATTATTACTATTGAGTTTGAGTTGATGCTCCGAAAAGATAAAGACGTTAGATGATAATGAATCATGTGAGAATGCTAGAGAATCATCTTATAAATGTTTGGGGCTTACTAATAAATCTGTAAGTTTTGGAGTAAACATAAATAGTCTATGACTATCAGGGCATTTTAGGACAAAAGCTTAATATTTTGGGGCAATTAACCAATGTTTGGGGCTTCCTAATAAATCTGCAATTGTTGGTGTCAAAATAGACAGTCTTAGGGCATTTTTGGACAGAAAGCTTATGATGTTGGGACAACCAGTTTATCATTCGTGGGATACATTTACAATTAAAGAGGGTCACAATTGAATTATACTCACAGTAAGAGGGGTGTGTATATAAATCAAAAAATTTGGGACACGAGAGGGAAAATGTAAAGTTGAATCAAATTATTTATGACCAGTTCCATGATATTTCGGTGTGACAAAACGTACGATTATTTAATTTCATGCTCATATGTCCCTCTCTTTCTCTCCGTTTGTCTTTGGTGTCAGCTTGACCTGCTAATTTAGATGATAATAGACTATCATTTACTAATTTTTTCATAGTATTTAGCGAGATGTAAATATTATAAAAATGTTAACACATTCTCATACAATTTCATTAACTAAATTGGTTTGACCTCCCAAGTTAAATAGGAATAAAGAATGGAGACGGGGTAATATGAAATGTAGCTTTTTCTAGAGCAGTGATGATGATGTAGTTGATAAATATTACGCACATAAATTGATTGGGTATTTTATAAGATCAACTCTCACCTACTAGTATAAGAAAGATAAATGACCAAAATTTACAACATACTCCATTTTATGGGAAGATAACAATTGATAATTTAATCCTCAAAAAAAGAAAAACAATTGATAATTTTAAAAATTGTAAACTTAAAGTCAGTTATTATCCGAAAAGAATTTAAAAATCACATTTATCATACAACTACAAACCAATTTATTTTCAATTTTAGGCTCCTCACACTAGGTATGTTCAGGGGCGGATCCAAGATTTTCTCCAACAGGGACTAAATTTTTAAAAACATAAAACGTTAATGTAAAAATACAAATAGTAAGGTTTAATATATTTAACAGGGACCAAACTGCATTTAATAGACATAACATGGGGTAAAATTGATGTTTCACAAACTTGAGTGGGGGCGATATCCGAATATGTCCCAATAAAAATCTATTAGCAATTTGGACCTATCCTTCCTTCTATTATCACATCTAGTCTATTCTATAAAATAGAACGGTTGACTTTTTCTCAGCCGTTAGATTAAATTAACCCCAACCTTTGGATCTTACCCACTTATAGTTAGAATTCCTAAGAATTAGGAGATGGGAACAGTTACATTAATCTCTTGACAGTTACAATTGTGAATCAACAAACATTTGAACAAACATTTGCACGTTGCTCTAACTTTTAGGAGCTTCTCAACTAATCTAACCCCCTTACTTACAAGGAAATGTCAATTTTCATTTTCCTTTTGTATATATTCAAATATAGTTTGTGTTCAGCCCCTGTTACTTTTGTAGTTTTTTTTTTAGAAGAACTTTTGTAGTTTTTTAGTATGTTGTCTTCAATTTTTTTTTGTTAAAGTTCTTATTTTATTTCATGAACATTTTAATTAACGTTTGTTCGTGTTTGTTTGGGATAGTGCATTCGGGCACGGGTAATGCTCTAGTACTAAAAAAAGAATCAGATTCTTCTTTTTCTTCCTGAGAATTCAAGAATCAGATTTTGAAACTAAACAACACCCGATATTTCATTTAAACGAGTCCAAATAATACGTTACACTTCTGCTAAAAATAAACAAACGTTACACTTCCGGGGAACCAAACAACCCCAACGGCAAATAACGAGAAATATAAGGGTCTCTGTCTGCCAATTTCTGTTGAAAAAGAGAGAAAATAACACGGGATTCTCGCGGGTAACTGTAGCACCGCCAGATCTAAAGGTCAATAATGCAGTGAAGACAAACTGGACCGACACCATCCCAACCGTACACGCGTCCTACACCAAAGCGCGTGTCAAATACCTGCACCGACAAGAGAGTAGAAGTAGGATAGTATATAGTGCATGTTTGGATCACTGTTTTTAATTTTTTTTTTGCCAAACACTGTTTTTAATCAACTGTATTAAAAACAGACTGTTTTTATAAACTCATTTGATTTACCTGCTTTTTTGTCTGTTTAAAAACAAAAACATGCTGAAAAACGACCGTTTATAAAAAGCAAATGTGGTACTTTTTTATATTTTTTCATACAATTGGTGTTTAAACTTTAAAGACATTTCACCTATGCTTAGATAAAAAAATATCAAATATATCGATATTGTAGGTAAAAATGATATTCAAGCAAATTAACATTGAAATTTAGTAATTTTGTCAAATGCGTTTTTAATTTTTATTAAATGAATTCCAAAAATTTTTTATTCTGTCTTTAAACGTGTTTTTTCAGCACATTTTCTTTCAATTTTTTTCTTGTTTTTAACTGATATACCAAACAAGCTCATAGTCCCCCACTTGAAATGTGGCTGGCAGCGATCACAGACCCTCCTCTCCCTCCCTCCTTTTTCCTTCACCTTTAAATGCCCTCACACCCCTCTCCTCTCCATATTCATTAACCACTCGACGACTCTGCGTTAACGAAATCCAACAGATAAGAGAGAGAGAGAGAGTGAGATCAATCTTAGAGAGAGAAAGCTTCGAGAGAGATCGACAATGGCGAGAGTAGATCTCGATGGGAATCCGATCAAGGCGATGACGATTTGCATGATCGGCGCCGGAGGATTCATCGGCTCGCATCTCTGCGAGAAGCTCCTCAACGAGACGCCGCACAAGATTCTGGCGGTGGACGTCTACAATGACAAGATCAAGCACCTCCTCGAGCCGGAGTCTCTCCCCTGGGCCGGTCGCATCCACTTCCACCGCATCAACATCAAGAACGATTCCAGGCTTGAAGGCCTCATCAAGATGGCAGATCTGGTAACAAATCTCTCTCTCTCTCAGTATTGAATTTCAGTTTTCGATCTCTCTCCGTACAGTTTCCGCTTGATTTGGAATAGCATTAACCTCTGTTTCCGGCGGATCAACTGCTGTTATAGCTTCATGTTTTGGCCGAATAATTATTCCAAATCTCTCTCTCTCGCTCATGAATTTCAGTTTTCGATCTCTTTCCGTTCAGTAATCGCCGGATTTGGAATAGCATTAACCTCTGTTTCCGGCGGATTAGTTGCTGTTTACGGATATAGCTTCATGTTTAGGCCAAATCATTGTTCCTAATAATTGCTAAACTAAGCGTTGATTTCACTTTTTTGCGATGTAGACCACAAATCTGGTATCAATTTCAGTTTTCGATCTCTTTCCGCTCAGTATCCGCCGGATTTGGAATAGCATTAACTTCTGCTCCGGCGGATTAGTTGCTGTTTTACGAATAGTTTCATCTTAGGCCGAATAATTGTTCCAAATCTCTCTCTCGCGCTCATGAATTTCAGTTTTGATCTCTCCGTTCAGTAGTCGTCGGATTTGGAATAGCATTAACCTCTGTTTACGGCGGATTTGTTGCTGTTTACAAATAGCTTCATGTTTAGGCCATATAATTGTTCCTAATAAGCGTTGATTTCACTTTTTTTTTCTGTTTACGGATATAGCTTCATGTTTAGGCGAGATAATTGTTCAGAATAATTGCTACACTAAGCGTTGATTTCACTTTTTTGCAATGTAGACGATAAATCTGGCTGCGATCTGTACTCCTGCTGATTACAACACGCGTCCTCTTGATACGATTTACAGCAACTTCATCGATGCGCTACCTGTGGTATGTATTTCGATCGTTGATTTCATGATGATGTGAAATGTGGATTCGATGTGAATTGTGTGAAGTTGGATTGTTTTTTGATGTGGATTGTTTGGTAATCAGGTCAAGTACTGTTCGGAAAACAACAAGCGTCTTATTCACTTCTCCACTTGTGAGGTTTATGGAAAGACTATTGGGAGCTATCTTCCCAAAGATAGCCCTCTACGACAGGTTAGCCTTCAAATCTCGTAGTTTCAGGGTTGCATTTCTATAGAGATCAGATCCTTGCTATTGCGGAAATGACATGGTTGAAATGTTGCAATTGTGTGCTTCCTGTGGTTTGAATGATCTCAGTCTGAATTATTTAGAATGATGAACAGTTTAACTTGTAAGATATCCATATGCTGATTCTTGAACTTTATTCTTTTGGCTTCCGTGTACTACGAACAATCTTAGAGCCTCAAATGTGTATAGCCACTGCTACTTGTAATTTCGTATTTCCTTTGGTTTTCTGTGATGGTGCTGACATTTGGCTAGAATTTGCTGACTAGAATTGTCGGTGCAAAAGTTCATGGATTGCCGAATATCATGTAATGCACCTTTGGTTTTTCAACTAAGTCAGTAATAGATAAGCAAATCCAGTAGCGACCTGCTGATTATTAAGAAATCGGGATTTTGTTAACAGTAAATATAATCTGATCTGCAAAGATATTTTACTCTATCAATTGCATTATACAGCCATTCCTCTGCTCAATGGTCTACAAACCTAGTTTAGTGAACTGTATTCTCCTACCACCATCTGTTCTCTCCCAGGGTCTACCTTAACATTAAAGTGTAGAACATTAGAAATTCCTTCCTCGGACCTTCAGCAAGGGATCCTTACTTCAAAATTTCCTCCCCCTCCTTCTGGTTTGACCAAAGTCATGTTAGTGACACCTCAATCTTCTATGTTTGTTAAATGTGTTTTAAACATCTCTGTCCATTTCAATTTCTGTTGTCTTTGTAGGAGAATTAATAGTACATTGATTGCCTAAGCACCCAAGCTTAAAACATTAGAAAACAAAGCTTCTGACCTGAGCAAGCATCCCCACGTAACTCCCGTCATTTCCATAATTCAACTAGCCTACATTTTCAGTAACCATCAGGCTTGTTAGTATCACATCTAGAAGTATAATTATCTGAATGATCATATAGAGACTCTTATTCCAAAGAATATACACCTAAGTCTTTAAACAGATACGAATTTCAGAGTATCTTTCTGTTATCATTTGTATTATATTTGACTTCCTTAGGAAAATGATTAGTTAATTGCCGAAACTGTTATTAATTTGGTTGTCATTCATATCACCAGAGTGTCTGCCAAGTGATTAATATCTGATAATGTTTTTATGATAAATCAGGATCCTGCTTACTATGTTCTGAAAGAAAATGACTCGCCCTGCATTTTTGGCTCTATTGATAAGCAAAGGTGGTCTTATGCATGTGCAAAGCAGTTGATTGAAAGGCTAATCTATGGTGAGTGAACTTTTTTACACTCTCAGTCAGGTTATATGGCTTTGTAATCATAAATCTTAACTTCAATTTCATTTCTCGCAGCTGAGGGTGCAGAGAATGGTCTTGAATTCACCATCGTGAGACCTTTCAACTGGATTGGTCCCAGGATGGACTTCATTCCCGGCATTGATGGTCCCAGTGAGGGCGTTCCTAGAGTTTTGGCTTGCTTTAGCAATGTATGCACAGTTTCTTCCTGGGATTTGAATCTGAAAAATGTTCTCCTGTTGGGTCGTTTGCTTAACTTGGTTTTGATCTTTCCCTTGTTCCTGCAGAACCTTCTTAGACGCGAGCCACTGAAGCTTGTGGATGGTGGTGAATCACAGAGGACATTCATCTACATCAAGGATGCTATTGAGGCTGTCCTACTCATGATTGTATGTATACAAATCTAACACGATTTTCATATCGTGTATATGAATAGTTGCTGAATGTGTATCTTCTGTCTCAGGAAAACCCAGCCAGAGCTAACAATCATATATTCAATGTGGGCAACCCTAACAATGAAGTGACCGTCAGGCAGCTAGCTGAAATGATGACTGAGGTAAATGAGAACAATAGTCTGGCTGAGATCAAATGCTTTTTCTTGTGTTAGTTTCTTACTCACATGTATCTGAAACTTTCACAGGTTTATGCAAAGGTGAGTGGTGAATCTTCAATAGAGTCACCCACCATCGATGTTAGCTCCAAAGAGTTTTACGGTGAAGGTTACGACGACAGTGATAAAAGGATTCCAGACATGACCATTATCAATAAGCAACTTGGTAATTCCTATTCCCGTTCTGTTTTGTTTCAATAGGCTTAGTTGAGAGTCTATGATTTTTTGACTGTTTTGTTTCAATAGGCTTAGTTGAGAGTATGGATTTTTGACAAAGGAAAGCTTTAAAACATCGTTTTTGTTTCAATCTCTTTCAAATCCTTGGCAAATTGATGGTTCTGTCTGAGGTTTTGGCTTCAGGTTTCTGTGTTTTTTTGTATCAATAGCCTTTGTTGAGAGTCTGGATTCTTTACAAAGGAAAGCGTTAAAACCTTGTTTTTCTCCGATCTCTTTCAAATCCCTTGGCAAATTGTTGGTCCTGACAGAGGTTTTGGCTTTTTCAGGTTGGAACCCAAAGACGTCGCTATGGGACTTGCTTGAATCCACTCTTACATATCAACACAGGACTTATGCAGAGGCGATCAAGCAGGCTATTTCAAAACCAGTTGCTACAAGCTGAGGAAAGATGAGAGGGTGCTTCATTTTGGATCTTATTGTGCTCTATAGCATATTTGTTTAATTCTTTCCCCTAGTAATCGAAGCATATGAAGCTTAGATGGGTTGTCAGCTTATTCTCACCATTATGTTCTTTTTTCTTCTCCATGCCAGTAGGCTATTATAGCCTCCTATGATTTCATAGTTGTACCTCTATAACTCAGAAACTTGACGCATAGATTTTGTTCATGTACTGTCCGTGCTCGTTTTACGTTGCCTCTCTTCAGAAGAGGATGTTGTATCATTCTCTGTTTCTGCTGGTCTTTGCTTATAAAACTTGTTTCATTGCATCCGAGATCTCATGATGTTTATCTTATACTCTCTGAAGAGTGTATCATTAGATGTAGTCGGATTAGAGCATTCTGTGAAAAACTTGTTAGCTGTGCCTTTCTAGTGGAGCGATCTCCTCAGTTGGTCTTCAAGGACCACCGGTGACCAGAGAGGTCTTTGAATATGACACCTGCTAGGTCTTGAACCTGTCACCTGCGAACTACATTTATACTTTCTAAAGAGTGAATCCTTAGATGTAATCGGATTAGAGATCAAGGATAGTTCTGATGTTTAGAAGGGCTGGAAAGTAATGCCAAGATAAGGCTTACCTCAGACTGAAAAGGGCGTATTCTTTTTGCATTGCTTATCTCGTTCTCTTTGCATATGCATTTCTCAGAATGGCGGTTGCATAATTTATCTCTATGGAAACTTGCATCAGTTTTGTTGGAACATTGCAAACTGTTTCTAACACTGTTTCCATCAGAAACGAGTCTTCGTAGCACCTACTTGTACAGTTGTACAAGTACTGCTGATGCTGCTCCCGCCGGAGGAGCGAAGAGGCAGCAGAACTCCTAACATAGGGGAAAACCACAAGGATGCTTGCTTGTATAGAAGTCCAGATCACTAAAACTGATTCGTCGATGTGTTGGAAACATCACGCTAAAACTGAATTTGTTCGAAAAAGTAATGAGTTAAAATAAACTTGACAACCAATGGGAGTTGGTCCAAGTGATAAGCAACTTGGTTCCGCCGGGTTCGAGTCCTTGTGTATGCAGAAAATTCTCACTGGGAGACTCATCTGCCATAACCAGGCATGCGATTCAGGTCGGACCGGATTACTGGTTGGAAAACAAAAATAAATAAATAAATAAACTTGACAAGTGCAGTAATTTTGCCATCAAAGGCATTGTAGTTGACAGAACCTTCGAAGGTCAACGTGCACGGAAACATCACCAATACTTGGAGTGTCTTTTTTTTTGGAGATAATACTTGGAGTGTCTGAGACATGTCGGGCCTAATATTCCAGTCCCCAAATAGTACTCTCGCTAAAGACTCCAAAAATCAAATTGAATCAGCATTGTGCTAAGGTGTAGTCGATCGTGAGATTCAGTTGAATGCTAAAAGCTTTTCGTGTGGAAGTGTGAAAGTATGGCATGCCCGGATACTGTCCCGGAACTTGGAAGTATGAATTTAGAAAAATAAAAAACTACTTTATGCAAGATTTGTATAAATTTGGGCTTCTAGAATATTAATTCTTCGAAAACTTGAACCACACAGAACACTATTTTGATTTTTTTAAACACGATTTGGGCGGAATTCACCATCAAAATTCAATGAATGGAGTCCGATATCGAAATTTCATGTAAATGGAGCATCAAGGGAAAACTCGGACTGACATCTAAATGGAGCATCAAGGGAAAACTCGGGCCGACAGACTTGTAATCAAGGAGGTCAATATGTAGCTCTTGAGTTGCTCTAAAATTCGAACTCAAGACCTCTTAAGCACGCAAACTCGACCTACTCAACAACACCCCAAATGGATCAATTTTTTCTTTTGTTCCAAAAAAAGGAAGTTTCATTAGACAAAAACAAATACTACAAGTCTACGAGATACATCATTAACCTATGCCATCTCTACATGGGCGGAGCTAGAGTGGGGCACGGTGAGACACGTGCCACACCATAATTTTGAAAAAAAAACACATATACCTCTATGTCTAGCCAAATTTGTCACTAGTACCTTTGGTAGAATTATGAAAAGTGCCCCACTTTCAGTTAAAATTTAGAATGGTGCTTCAGTACTTTGAAAATCTTGACTCCACCCCTGCATCTCTATAATAATAATAATTTAATATAAGACCCACAATTTGCAATCCAATCTCCTTGAAGGTCTCCAATCTTGCCACCCACAGTTGTGTCTTTCCTTAGGAATCCAATCAGAATACATGTTGTGCTGAGCTCTCCAGGAAGCCCAATCTTTGATGACGATGTTTTCAGTCACAGTTTTGCTCCATCCCTCCCTCTACTTGGAGATCGAACCTCCAAAGGAGAGGAGATTTTTTTTTTGAGTTAGCATCATATTAGATTCTGTATTTCACAAGTTTATGACATACTTCTACTTTTAGCACAAAAATTAAATTGCGGGCGGAACTAGCAATTACATATTGAGAAAGAAAAAGATAACCAAAATTATATTGTGCGTTACTTCAGGGGCGGAACTAGCAATTACATTGAGAAAGAAAAAGATAACAAAAAAAAAGAGCACACCCGGTGGGACTCGAACCCACAATCGCCTGATTAGAAGTCAGACGCCTTATCCATTAGGCCACGGGTGCTTGTTGGTTACAGCTTAATAAAACTATTATTTATTATGAACTAGTTGAGCAAAACATAAATTGACTCTTCACATTGACTTACAATTACAGCAGGACTCACGCAGTGTCACCCTTCTAGCTACCAAAGATACTCTTGTTGGTTTAGTTCATGTTTGTCCTGTTTACAAACGACACGATGAGATTATTATTTTTCTGCATTTTTCGACTGTTTTTCTTTGAATGGTGTTATACTAGTACGGTACCTAAGAGAATTCTTTAGACTTTGAGCTCTTGCTTTCTCGGTTCTTTTCTTTCTCAAGTAATATGAATCTCCAAAATCTTATAAATGAAACAGAAACTTCTGGAAAGCAAGCAGTATATACTTTACTTGACCGACGCACTAATTGATGGGCCTTTTTTGGAACAAGTTTTCCATGTGGAATTGTTAAAAGTTGCAAATGAAGTGAATCGACCAAAAGAGAAAACACATCAATGATCACCACGTTTTGAAGCAAAGAACATTTTGCAGGAGCAAAAAAGCAGAGAGCTTTAGTTTGTACTTGTTCCTCTCCAACGCAATTTGTTCTTCTTTGTCGCATGAAGTGGCAGAAGACAAATCCTTACAAATTACTTTGATCATCCTTTGACAGCTACACTTGACAAAGTGTGTGGTCCTTTTCCACAGATTTAAACCCCCCACCCCCCCCCCCCCCCCAAAAAAAAAAAAAAAAAAAAAAAAACCCCAAAGAGTTTATGGTATGATGGGTCTTAGCTTTCTTTGTAAAAATAAATTACACTCTTCATTGCTAATATTATATGTCAAAATTCAAGATTTATTGAAGTTTTCTAATATTAAGATTTTTTTTTTCATTTCTTTTTCTTCTCACTCTTTTGGAAATATTTTCTCGTATTCATTTCTTGACAAATGAACATAAATCTAGTTTTCAAATGACAATAGAGACGATACACTCCCACCGAACAAGACACCGAAATATTGTCGTGACTAGAAGATATAGGAAAGAACAGAAACGTGCATCACTAAAATAACTTGTATTTTTATTAAAGACTGATAGTGTCGAGGAGTTGTGGGGGGAAGCTTTGCTGACGCTAACCTTATCCTTAATAGAAATCATCAAAAAAGGATTAGCAAAACTACATATGAATTATGAAAAGGAAGAGCACCGTCCTACAAATGTCTCAAAGTGTGGGGATGTCTCGCAAATGTAGTAATATCAGAACCTAAAAAAGGTTAAGTTGGGACCGAAAACGGCGGTCTGCGTTTTCATCGGTTATGCTCGTAGTAGTTGTGCATATAAATTTATGGTTGTAAAATCAGAAATCAAAGATATACACGAAGACACTATTTTTGAGTCTTGTTCGGCTACATTTTTTAAGACGTATTTCTGTACAAAACTCGAAATGTGGAAAGTTCTAAACGGGCCCGTGATTCCATATTTGAACAGTCCAAAGAAGAGGTCGAACCTAGACGTAGCAAGCGGGCCAAAACAGTAAAGACATTTAGGCCGGATTTTCTTACCTATATGGTAGAAAATGAGCATCAATCCTACAAGGAGGCTATGTCTAGCAGTAAGGCGGCATATTGGAAGGAGGCAGCAAATAAATAGAATCAATACTTCAAAATCACACATGAGAATCGGTCAGTCGTCCATCGGGTTGCAAGTCAATGGGTTGTAAATGGGTATTTAAGTGAAAGCTTAAAACCGATGGAACCGTCGAAACATACAAGGCTCGCCTTGTAGCAAAGGGATAAAAATAAAAGGAAGGTATCGACTATTTCAATACATACTCACCAGTCGCAAGGATTACATCCATTCACATGCTTATAGCGCTTGCCGCTATAAATAATCTCGAAATTCACCAAATGGATGTAAAGACTATTTTCTTGAATGGTGAATTGGATGAAGAGATTACCAGGAACAACCAGAAGGTTTTCATGTTCCCGGACAAAAAAAAAAAAACAAAGTATGTCGGTTAGTTAAATCTCTTTATGGGCTGAAACAGGCACCAAAACAATGGCATGTCAAATTTTGATAATCCAGTGTTATCAAATGGCTTTCATATAAATGAATGTGGCAAGTGTGTTTATTAAAAAAGCACTTGTGATGGTTATGTCATTGTTTGCTTATAAGTCGATACTATGCTAATTATGGGAAGTAATAAGAGTATTGTCGATACAACTAAGAGGTTGTTGACAACAAAGTTTGGCATGAAAGATATGTGTATCACATATGTTATACTACGGACGAAAATCACTAGAACATCAAATTCATACACATTATCTCAGTCACACTATGTTAGAAAGATACTTGAGAAATTCGACAAGAACGATGAAAAGGAAGTTAAGACTCCGGTTGATCTTAATCTACACCTCGCCAATAATTATGGGGCCAGTGTAAGGCAAATCGAATATGCTCAAGTTATCGGAAGTCTAAATGTATCTCATGAACTGCACCACACCCGATATTCCTCAAGCAGTTGGAAAACCAAGTCGATTCACGAGCAATCCTAGTGCAAATCACTGGAAATGATTGACTCGGGTGCTAAAATATCTAAGACATACTTTAACATTCGGACTGCACTATACTAGGTACCCAACGATACTTGAAGGGTACAGTGATTCCAATTGGATATCGCATACAACAGATTCTAAATCAACCAGTGGGTATGTTTTTTCCCTAGGAGGTGCAGCCGTGTCATGGAAGTCTTCTAAAAAAACCTGCATTGCTAGCTCCACAATGGATTCTGAATTCATTGCCTTGGATAAATCAGGGGAAGAAGCTGAATGGCTTCGAACAATTTTTAGAAGAACTTCCAATGTAGTCAAAACCAATGGCACCTATCTGCATCCATTGCGATAGTCAATCGACTATTGGAAGGGCACATAATAGTATCTATAATGGTAAGTCTAGACATATTCGTCGTAGACACAACACCATTAAACAATTGCTCTCAAATAAAATAATATCGATCGATTACTTAAAGTTTAAGGAGAACTTAGCGGAACCTCTAACAAAGGAATTAACAAGAGAGCAAGTGTTTAGTTCATCAAGGGGAATGGGACTAAAGCCCATCTCACCGAGTTGCACATAGCAGAAACCCAATCTAGATGATTGGAGATCCCAATAACTAGGTTCAAATGGCCAACCTACCTATTGGGCAAATATTTAGTCACTGGGGAAATTTAATTTCCTAACCTATTCCTAGGGTGAACGTCGAGTGTCGCTTGCGTTGGTATAGGTTAAGTGTTGAAGCTTTTAATGACCTCATATCTTGGGTAAAAGACCAAGTGGGGTATGGCAAGAAACTCTTTATGAGACCTACCTATATGAGTGGGAACTGGGGGCCGGTTCTAGGAGAATGACGATGCTAAATTCTCTAAGACCACTCATGAAACCAGGGTATAAGTGTTCTATGGCCAAAACAGGCACGAGAATGAGAACCGTAATTGGAAGAATGATAATTGTGTGAGTACTATTAACTAGGTATACGTCACGAAAAGCATTTCAAAGAGATTCGCTGCTTACAAGCCAGTATACCCGTTAGTACTTCACTAAAAGAACGCTCAAAGTCTCTGACTACCTTCTTGATGCGATTATCACTCGCGTGATGTCTCTCTCAATCCTTTTGATATTCCGGCTACTATGCCAATTTATCATTCATGTGGGGAATTATTGGAAAAATGTCGATTTCGGGTCGACTTTGGACCCGATTTCTGAAGAATCGGGTTATCGATTCGTCAAGGTGAAAGTAGTTTTGAAAAGCTCATAACGAGGAGATCGTCCTACTACTTTATTTTGACCCAATTCGAGTTCGGGTGAATAAAAAATTCATAGGTGAATATGAATACCTCAAGTGGTGAAGAAGACTACCTCAAGTGGGAAAATTTATTTATCCCACATTGGAGAGTGGAACAAGCTTGAACAACATATATGTTCAAAAATTTCTCTATAGGGTACACCTTTGGGTGGAGCAATTTATTGCAAGAGTGAGGACCTAGCTATGGTCCGAAAACCACACGCGCGCGCGCCGCCGTGGTCCGTCCGTCTCGGTCTCGGGTTCGGGCATGAGGGATGTGGTGTGGTGTGGGCTTGGGCCTGATTAAGCAATGACTTAATATTTTTTTGCCTGAAAACAAATCCTAATCAATTTGTTCAGCGCGAAATTAATTCTTCACAAACTGGAGATTGTAACTTCACCAACAGTTGCAACTGTTTTTCGTTTCCCAACAGTTTTCAAACGTTCCTAACGAGTGTCTGTCTTCTTTAAAAGGCAGACTCCTAGTTCTGTTTCTCCATTTTGAAATCCTATTCCTTCCTGCAAATAGAGAGATATATCACACCAATTCACAGGTTCGTAGGGTGCAATCCATACGGCACTTTTGCTTGCACAGTGAGAGACGATTATCCTGGGAGGCATTCGCTCCGGATCAACACTACCTAAAGGGAGCGAATAAAGCCTTAAGGCCATCGTGTCCATGCACGAGATCGTCTTTGCTTTACTACAATTCTCTAGACTCTGTAAGTTTTATTCTTTCTGCTAATTTACCGGGTCAGATTCTTGTACTGGTTCAAACGTTCTATACATTCAGGTTACTGGTACTGTACCAACTTTTCCCAAGAGCAATTTGTCATCATCCTTGTCTTTCAACCCCATGTACACCCTTCAACGAGATTGGTTGTACCACTGAAACCACGTTCGTCTCAAATCCCAATCACTCATGATATCGGTAAATCGAGTTTTGCATTGTTCCCTATGTCTTTGTCAGTCACAAGGGTGGTTTTCGATAATGTTTAAACCTCACAATAGTGGATGAGTAAATGACCATACATCAGCGGTAATCTGTGTCATTTACCCGAACTAAAATACCATAAGTCAAGTTGTCAGGGGCAGGGCCAGGCCGGTCTTAAGCGGGGGGTGGTTGGGAGGGGGTCGACCTGGAGGGGGAGAGAACTTGAACCCCCGAACTACTCATTTCAGACTGGGCCGGTTCTTAGCATGGGCTGGCACCCCTTGCCATCTTGAATCATATCAATCCGTCCCATCTCTTCATCCCCAATTTCATTTTTAGCGTCCCATCTTTTCATCCCCAATTTTATTTTTAGCGTCCCATCTCTTCTTCCCCATTTCCTTATTTGACAATCTTAAACACATAAAATTACCTAGTTACCCTTAAAAGCCGCACCGTCACTATACTCTTTGATTAGTGTTGGTAATTATTTTATTTTTTTCTTGGATTTTAAGGATATATTTGTTTAAAACAACTTTTTCTTATTTCTTGTACTGTTCCTCCATGAGGGGAGGAAGTGGAAGTAGAGGTGGTAAGCAATTAAACACATTCAATTAAAGAATTCATTAAATGCAATAAAAATTCTTTCTCATAAAGACTCGCGTGGGTCCCACAGGTGTCCACCCACTCGGAGGCCCCCCTACCGCAATCCCTCAAAATCCAACCTTCCGTATTTTAGGCTTTTAAGATGTGTCTGAGACTCTGAGTGGAGTATTTCGTCGAACGACTCGCCTGCAATCCATCAACAACGCGTGCTTTGGCGCTGACGAGTAGTTATAACAAATCTCCTCTACCCTCATCAATCATCATCAGCCGTACCTTGGTGTCTGTGCTTCGTGGTCGACGACGAAGATTCTCCGGCCGGCAACAAACCTTCACTTGTCATCATCTACTGTATGTACTACTACTATGTTGTAAGTACACACAATAAAAACTATTCCTATCTTCTAGTGCTTGTGTCTTTACTCTTAAAACAAAAACCCCAATTGCCGAATCTCACATAGAAGTGGCTGAATACAGTCAAAAGCCGAGTCCTTTTTGTGGGGATTGTCCTGATCTGCGCCTTTCTTTATGGTCCATGCTGGGTCCTCAGCCCCGCTGTTGTTGTTGGACGATGTTGGGCTTAGCTGTAAAGATCCGCCATTACTCTTCCACTCTGAGCTACCTACCCTGACTTTTCGGGGGTTGACTGCCTGAAAACTCAACTGGGTTTCCAGAGAATTGTTCCTTTTGGGAATTCTGAATTTGGGGGTTTGATGTTATCAATTGAAGAAGAAGAAGAAGGAAGAAGAGGGGGTTTCTGGTGTTGGGTCTGTCATGGCTTCCTCCATGAATCAAGAAGAAGAAAGAAGAAGAAAGAAGGGGACTCTATTCTACCGCCAAGGGAATGACTGGTAATCTCTAGTTTTTCATCTCTCAGTTGTTGTCTTTTCTTTAAATCTTTGTCAATTTCAATCTAAATTTGATACTACATGGGACATGGTTTCAAGCTCAATGCATTGGATTCTCAACTTTTTCTTGAAGAAGTGGAATTGTAAGAATCCATGGTTTTCCACCTCAAAACCAATTGACGATGAGAGGAGTACCCCAGGAAACTTATTAATTATGTTTCTTCTTCTTGAATGTCTGACGTGGGGTTTTCCAACAAGAATTTCAAATCCCACTCCGCTCTTTGTTCCCATCATGACTTTTATTACTATTCACTGTGTCACTTTTGACACGATAACTTGGATAGCGAAATAATGCAATTTTTTTATAATATTTTCATGGTGTAGTAGAGTAAAAGGTTCTCCATAATACGGGGAAAAAATATCAAAAAATCGCATCGTTTTGCTATCCAAATAACCCGGTCAAAACGACGAAGATACGAGTCAAAAAGCCAGAATGGAAACAAAGAGAAGAGACGGAGTGATACTATGTAGCCCAAATAGATTTTCAAAAGATGTGAAAAACATTCCTCAACCAATCCAGAGAGGTTTTTTTAATTTTCCATCACTAGTTTCATGTGGGGAGGGGCTTATTTTAATGGACCCTCCTGGAATGGTGGCCAAGGGTTGTACTGGAGGTATAGCTTGATATGAAATAAGAATTGATTCTCGTCTAGTTGGTGTAAATTAGTGTAGTCTTTCATTTAAATGTTGGTGATGTGAATTCATGTGATTATTCTATGGCATGACAGGTTCTGCAATACAGGCTTGCCGAGCGATATCACGGTTTCTGTTGGCAGTGCAAACTTCTATCTGCACAAGGTACCTAATGCTTCTGATTTTTATACAAAAGAAAACACTCCGCAACACATAATTTTTCAACATGTTGCATGTCTTAGTGTTGGGTTCTTAGTTGAGACGTCACAATGTTCTCCCTCGCTGCAAATAGGAAGCAAGATGTGTTCCTCAAATATTTTGTTGTGGATGCTATATCATTGATAAAGTAGCCAACTTAGATTCCCATGTATTTGTTTCCACTTGGTTATCAGTCCTTGAAACATTGGCTATGTATTCAACTTTTCTTTTCTGTTTGCCTACATAAACCATGACATTTTCAGCGTAGGTCATGGATTTGAGGAGAAAAGTAGCTAAATTGCATGAAGTGAATTACTGATTTATGTGTTTATGGAGAAACATAATGAAAGTAAAGAGGGCATTTTGTTTCATTGTCAAAAACTATTTCATCTGCTATCTCTACGCTTCTAATTAAACACGAGCTGCTCACCACAGAAAGTGACGCCAAGGCGCGCAAATGAGCGACTATTCTTAATGTAGAAGTCCAGAAAAAGCAAGGCTTGTGTCATACTAAACTAGAGAAGCCCCTCCGTCATATTTGTATATGGAATTATGGATAGGAAATGACGGCTTTTCCTGCCCTAACACTTATTTATATCATCTCTAGCTCTGTCCGTAATACTCTTACACTGGTTGAGTAGGTAAGGCCTCTTGATGATTTTGAGTTTGTCTTAGACTCTTCTTTCTCCATAAGCACGTATTTGTTACCAAATAAATCCATTTCACGCACCTCGCTTGTCATACTATTTTCAGTAAGCATTCTGTTCTATTTGCAGGTCCAGCAAAAACATGTCATCTTCCCGTATATCATAGTAATACTCTTGAATAGTTTCTCTAGGTTCTATTTCTCTGTTGATGACACAGAACTTCTCTCATTTCTTTATACTTGCACCTTCATCAGACTCTTAACCTGGTCAATTATGTAGTCAACATATTGATGTTACGCGATTCATGGCTGTTACTGAATTGGTCTGCATTGCTCTTACATGATGGGACTATTACTCTCCATAGCACTAAGGTCTAAAACATTAACATTAAAAATAGAAGATGAAAAAAATAGAAATTAAACTCATAATTGGTGATGGTTCCACGCTGTTTTCATAGGGTTGATCACAAGGATCATATTCATGTATTCTTGAAGAAAGTTCATGCAACTGAGTAAACAGTGTCCAGACTTCTCTTTGGAAATTATGGCCTATCAGAGACTGAGTTTATAGTCTGTACGGCGTAGGCCTGTGTAGCTTCAAAACCTTTAACATAGTAATACTGAACTTTTGGATTTGACTACCGAAATAGCTGGAAGCGAAGGATCTGCAGATGAACTTTTGTTTTGGTTTCTTTGACATTTTCTTGTTTCTGTGCGATTTTTCTGCTCGGGCCTGTTCTTTTTCTGTGGTTTGGGATATGGAACTTGCAAAGATTTTCTGAGGGAAGCATACTCTGCTGTCTTCATACTAAAGCTTTATGGTTTACTCTTTACATGCTTGTATTCTTGTTTTCTTAGTTTTTGTTACTGCATATTGTTTCTGCTCCCTCCTCCTTACAAAATCTACATGAATGCCTTCCCTTCCAGTTTCCTCTAACATCAAGATGTGGAAAGATAGACAAAATCGTTCAGGAACAGCAAAAGAACGATGATAGCAGTTCAATAATTACTCTCGATGAAATCCCAGGTGGCTCTGAAATATTTCTGGTTGCTGCCAAATTCTGTTATGGTGTCCGGGTGGAATTCACTGCAAGGAACATCATAATCTTGTACTCCGCAGCAAACTTTCTTGAAATGACAGACGCATACGGTGAAGACAACCTTCTTTCCAGGGCAGATGCTTTCTTCCATAAAAATGTCCTTCAGAACTGGAAAGAGTGTGTTGTGGCTCTCCAGAGTTCCGAGTCAGTGACAATAAATGAAGATAATCTCCAAATCATTAACAAATGTCTGAATGCTTTGGCTATGATGGTTTGCACGGATCCGAGTTTATTCGGATGGCCTATGATGATGTACGGCAGCTTACAAAGCCCTGGTGGAAGCATACTATGGAATGGAATAAACACTGGAGCAAGAATCAGAAGTACAGAATCAGACTGGTGGTTTGAAGATATCTCATATCTCAGCATCCATTTATTCGAAAGGCTTCTTCAAACTATGGACAAAAGAGGTATAAGGCCTGAAAACCTAGCAAATGCCATAATGTACTATGCTAAAAAGTACCTTCCAGGTTTGGTTAGATGGCAAGGAATGCAAAGTGGGAAACCTAGAACAGTCGCAAGTTTCAGCATGACAACACCGGCTTCTGTAGACCAGAAGGTGTTTCTGGAAAGCATAGTGAAGTTGCTCCCTGAAAAGAAGGGGAAATCATTTTGCCGCTTTTTGTTGGGTCTTCTCCGCGTGGCTCTTATATTGGGCGTGAACGAATCTTGCCAAGACTCTTTGGAGAGAAGAATAGGGACGCAACTCGAACTTGCTTCGCTTGATTGTTTGCTGATACCTAATTATTCAGATTCAGATACTCTTTATAATACAGACTGCGTTGAAAGAATCATTCATCATTTTTTATCTTTGGAACCAAGCGAGGCGTCGGCGTTTTCTCCGGCATCGTTGGACTTGGAGACATCGCCGTCATCCGGACCGCTAAAGAAGGTTGCGAGGTTGGTAGATAGCTATCTTGCTGAGGTTGCTTCTGATGTGAATTTGAAACCCCAGAAAATTAGCCTGCTTGCAGAGGCGCTTCCGGATTCTTCCAGAACATTGCATGATGGGTTGTATAGAGCAGTGGATATATATCTCAAGGTTGGCATTCATTCTCTCGCTTTCTTTCGATAGTTACATTTCATATTCAGTTTCATTGATAACCTTTCTTCTTGCTAAAAGCCGTAATATTGATCATGATCTGTCTGAACCCTGCTCGTATCGATAAAAACTGTGTTCCTCGACTCACGGGCGGAGCCACACTTTGGTTTGTAGCCCCCACTCATTTTCTAAAAATTACATATTTTCCCTTCTATTTTTCTATTTTGATCAAATTAGCCCCCACTGAAATTACAATTTAACCCCAAACTTCTACATTTTGTTCAAAGAAATACTGCTTATAAACTCTTGAAGTTTTTTAGCCCCCACTGATCCAAATTTCTGGCTCCGCCCCTATTCCTCGTTATAGAACCTAAACCTATCTTGAATGGGTAAAAGACACTTTCGCCCCTTCCAATTTGGAAAACGTACTTTCACCCCTTCAGTGTGCCAAATTTCAGCACACATGCACTCCCTAATTGCGACTCGGTTACTCTGGGGGTGGGGGTCTGTCACTGATAAACGACAGGGGGTATAAGTGTGGTAAACGACACTTTCAACCCCTTGGTTTGACACAGAGACATTTCTGCCCCCTTCAATTTGAGAAATGACACTTTCACCCCTTTTAGTGTGCTACACTTCAGGACACTAGCACCCCGCCCTGATTGTCACTCTATGCTCTACGAGGGCAATTTTTTCCCGGAAACTACTATCAGCGACTGACCCCATCCTCATGCAAACAGCAAAACAATTAGGGAGTGTATTTTTCCCGGAATCTGGCCCATTAAGGGGATGGAGGGTCCTTTCGCAAACAAGAATGGCTGAAAGTGTCTTCGCATCAAACTTCAGAGAGTGATAGTGTAGTTTACCCGGTGTGAGTGTCCTGGAGTTTGGCACATTGGAGGGGTGAATATGTCTTCGTGTCAAACGTGAGGGGTTGAAAGTGAAGACAAACTCCATTTCTAACAGAAACAGAAAGAAAAGAGAGGAGAGGAAGAAGAGAAGATGCAGAAGAAGAAAAACCAATTCATTAACTCAACTGTTACAGAGATAATCAACTCTTATAGCTAACAAATACCTAACTAATCCGTTAGCTACTTTAGGAAACTACACATTGACCCCAGTAGTCTTACTAACTACACTAATGACCCCTGTCGTCTACTTTAGTATATCATTCTTATCAGAAAGTATCTTTTACCCATCTCGAATCACTTGGTTCTTCTCCTACATTAAGCTCAACGACGCATTCATTTGCTAGTTTTTTTTTTTTTTTTTTTTTTTCTGCTGTTTTATTTCTTCGGCTTGGAAGTTTTATTAGAAGAGCTTATGGCTTGTGCAGGCACACCCCTGGCTACCCGAGCAAGAGAAAGAACAGCTATGCAATATCATCGACTTCCAAAAGCTCTCCATTGATGCCTGCACACATGCCTCCCAGAACCAAAGATTGCCCCTCAGAGTCATTCTCCAAGTCCTATTCTTCGAGCAATTACATCTGCGAACCGCAATATCTGGCTGCCTCAACGGTCTCGACGCTGAAATAGCTCCCGCGGCACCCAGCCATGCCCAATGCGACGTGGGAGGTCAGATCATACAGAGAGATGGGTGGATCACCGTGGTACGTGAGAACCAAGTCCTGAAAGGTGACCTGGAAAACATGAGATCTAGAGTTGGAGAACTGGAACAAGAGTTCAGTCAGATAAAGGAAGAGCTCAAGAAGGTGACTAAATCACATAGCTCCATCAGTTCTCCGAGATTGAGGATGGGGTGCAACCTCATTCCCAGGTCCTCTAATGCTCAGGCAGGTGTGGCGAATAGCACCGGGCCTAGTCCAAGAGCGTCGTCAGTGGAACAAGCGTGCTCGCATCTTTCTAGGCATCATCGGAAGAGTTTGTCTTTGGTTTGAGAGTTTTGGATATGATGATTCTGGGCCATGACTGGGAGTAAATACAGTTGTAAATCATGGTTAGTGACAAAAGCAACAATGTCCATTATCATTCTTTTTTGTCTCTTTGGTCTTGTGGTTATACATGTACAGCTTCATTTGAGACCTGTAAGTTCATTCAAAACAGTGAAATATATGTGATGGCTCTTTCATAGAATCATAGGTTTTGCATGAATGACACAGTTCGAGTATTCACCAACTCTGGCAACAATTTTGTTCAGTAATCATTAAAGAAGAGACGATTTTCACGGCAGGCATCGTCCTTGAACACCACATGGGATGCTACGAAAGGTTAGAGCTTGAGTTTGTATTGAACAAACTTGCTGAGATATATTGAGTTACCGGATAGCCCAATCAACCCAGTTAGGAGCTCACATTTAAAGAAAATGAATAAAGGGATTTTTTGAATGATCTTTTGTGTTTCTATTTGCTTCATTTGAAAGTACAAGTGAGGACAAAATTATCTTTTTAAAAAGGTTCCATCCAACATAAGATGAAATGTTAACGGATGATACTTATTTGCAACAAAATATAAATTGAATACTTGATTGGTTCATTGAATGTATGATACTAAATCCACACAAAGTTCTAACTATGGGCACCACGCATACAATTTATTCTTCAAATAGTGGAGTTTTTGGCAGTTGTAGTTTGGTTCCTGCAACTGAGCAACTCAAACTGAAACAAGGCTTTCACTGTATGAGAAGATCCCATCCGGATATTCTTCTGGGAAGAAATTAGTAGTTTCCCCGGTTCTTGGATTATACAAATAGTGTGGACCTCGGTGATGACTGCTAAGAACCACCAAATCGTCGTCACCACTTTTACTGAGAAATCCTTCTGCAGTTGAAACATCCACAGATAAGCTAATTGTCAGTTGTTTAGACCAGACTTCATTGTAATCATCCAAAACCCACACATCAAATGCGTAGCCACGAGGACTGAAACCAGACTTCCTACGAACAAACATGGCAAGGGACTCTTTGTAAACAGTCAGTTTTATGCATGGAGTGCTACGACATGGGTGTCAACTGTCAAGAGAGTGTTTGCTTGATAGCACAATTGCTATCGTTCGGGCACACACACGAACACAAAACACACACTAAACACAAAACACGTTTAATTTTCTTCTTCTTCTTCTTGATTGATTCCTGAAAAAAGAAAACTACAACGTTTAAATAGAAGGATAACTACCCCTAACTACTTGATATGACATAACGGGCTCGACCCGTCTACTTAGAGAAATAAATAAACTATCTAATTAATAATACTACCTGACAATTACGTAAATAAATAAATAACACAGTTGATAACGATACGATTTTCACGTATCATTGCTCCGGTGACCTCAACTCCTGCACGTTGTCAATCACAGGCCGGGATAGTGGCAAAAGGGTACTAGTCCGGTGATTTGTAACGGCGAGCCTGATTCGGAGAAGAAATTGGACTGATTCGGAGAAGAAATAAATTAACAGAGAGATTTTTAGGAGAGAGAAGGAGAGAGAAAACTGTAACTAATTCATCATTCTTCATAACCAGAAAATGAATCGTTCCAGATACATACTGTATTCGCAGCACAAGAAACAGAAAGACTAATTTACCCCTGCCACATCAGCTAATCCTCTAACTGACTTGCCCCTGGTCCATAGTTGTGAATACCGTTCCGGTCCCCATTCCGTTTTACTCTTGGGAACGGAACGATCTTGGATCCGGACGGAACGGCGATCCGTTCCGGATTTAGCGCATATTTTATACACATGATTAACTTCTAAAAAAACATACACAATATACAGTTTTGCAATATTTCACAGTATACAGTTTTGCAAATTGCCTAATCTAGTTGTTGATGACAATCATCAACGGGGGTGATTTTTTTATCTGAAAAAATTAACATAGTGATGATTTTTTTATTTGAAAAAAAAAAACATAATTGAGGGTACAACAATCAGTACTTAGCCCTAACTGTTCAGATTCAGACAAAATGCAATTCTCAAACAACTTAGGCTTACAACCTCATGATTCAATAGGCAAATACCTAGGAATCACGCTAGATAAGCAAGGAACTAACAAGGAAATAATTAAGTCCACTATACTTAAAATAAATGATAAGTGTGCTGGTTGGCAGAGTTTACTCCTTAATAATTTTGGTAGAGCCACTCTTATTAAATCAGTACTTAACAGCTTCCTAGTCTACCCAATGTCCATATGTATGTTCCCTAAGAAAGATTGTGATCACATTCAAAGCATCTTCTCTAGATTCTTCTGGGCTGGCTCAACTTCTAAGAGATGTATTCATTGGCTCTCTTGGGACTTCCTGTGCAACACAACACAAAAGGGGGGTTTGGGATTCAAAAATTTGCAATGTTTTAATAATGCCCTACTAGCCAAAAATTGTTGGAAGCTTGTTAATGATCCAAAAAGCTTTTTCAGCTCCTATTTCTTACCTAAATACTGTAAAAGGACACATGTTTTGGCTACTAGAGCTACTACCATAGCCTCCTGTGCTTGGAAAAACATCTGCAAGGGAAGAACTACCCTGTCCCTGGGGTTGCAATGGAAGTTGGCTAAAGGCCAGTCTTTGATTATTAGAAGTAGTGGTTGGGTTCCAGATGTTCCAGGAAACTCGATTGAGGAGTGTCTGAAGCAAACTGATCCAAATAACAGATTCAAAAAGGTTGAGCAGTTAGTTGCACAAGATGGGCATTCTTGGAATATCCCTCTTGTTGACAGACTTTTCCCGCCATGGTTGAGTAGTAGAATTCAATGTATTCCGTTAGGTTCTGCTGATGATCATGACATCCCCCACTGGAAGTTTACCTCCAATGGAGTCTACTCAGTTAAAACAGCTTATCTCCATCAAAACTATAATAATTCCTCCCCAAATTTATCTAGCAATCGTCTTCAATTCCGTTCTATCTCTACAGAAATCCAATGGAAAAACCTCTGGAAATCTAATCTTCCTGCTAATATTACTCATCTGCTATGGCGTATTTGTACCAACTCCCTGCCCTGTCTAGATAATATTCACTCTAGAATCTCTTCAGTTAACCCCAGCTGTCCCAAGTGCAGTTTTCAGCTAGTTGAAACTCCCCTCCACATTTTCTTTCACTGCTCTGTGGCTCAAAGGCTTTGGGAGAGAGCCCCTATTAATAGTTATTATAAACCCAATAATAACACTTGCAATTTCCAGCAATGGATTTTCAGTTGGCTAAAAAGAAAGAAAACTAGAAACTCCATTCATAACTGGCACTGGATCCCAGCTATTTTATGGATTCTTTGGATCTCTAGAAATAAAACTTTATTTGATCAACATAATCCCTCTGTTGATCAAATGTATTTCCAAGCAGAAGCGTTAGCTACTTTCCTTAGTGTTTGCTAACAGTTTAGTATTCTTCAGCTGCTAAAGATTGGATAGAAGTTGAAGTCCAAAAAGGTGGCATGTCATGGAAGCCAGGTTCTCTTCAAATTCATCCCCAGTTCACTCCAATGGCGCCCCAAGCATTGATGGAAGTTTCAGATGCTTTTCCCCTAGCGGTGCTGCCCCCAGTTTTTATGGCACAAGCTCCGAATCATGGCTGCAAAGAAGGCTCCACAGCTCTAGTTTCTGGAAGCCAAGCTGCTGGTGGCAACGAAGTGGTGGCAAATGCTACAGCAGGCAATGAAGGTGCTGGTGGTGATCTCCCTCCTCTCCCGGACAATGAATTGATGTCTGCTGTTATTCCATTCATCGATGCCTAGGTGGAGTGGTCTGCTGCTGTGTCTGCATGCTAGAAAGATTGTTGGCTTCTCGTGTCAGTCTAGTTTCAGTTGATTTCTGTTTATGAACTTGTTTAAGATTGTTAATATTTTGCTTATCTTGGTGGGTAGTTTGGTTAAGTTTTGCTTTGTGTTTTGTTGGAACAATGGTTTGTTTGTGAGGCCTGCTGTGGAGATTTAAGGCCAGTTACTTGCTAGTTTGGTAGTTGGTCATGGGTGTCGTGAGGTGTCGTCTAAGTAGGTATCTATCTAGTCGATGATTTGGCTATGTCTTGTACTATGTTTTTTAAGTAATGAAGTTCTTCTTTTTCCGCAAAAAAAAAAAACAATCAATAAGATAAGAGAAAAGTTAGAAACGATAAAAGAAATCGAAAGAGATAGTACCAAAAGTCCAAAAGTAACAATGACCACTCATTTACCCTCTCTTCGAGTTCAATGATCAATTCACCGCTATCCCTATGCCTTTCTCATCTACACCTCTACGCCGGGATGATTTGCCAATCCACCATAAGTGACACAAGTGGTTGCCAATCCACTCAAACTTTCAAACCTTGACAATCCACCTACAACTTTCATAAGTGTTTTGTTTGATGTTCATGTGGGTCTCAATATGTTCGGAATCTCGATCTTGCAAAATCGTGACCTGATCTTGCATGATCGAGTTCCGATCAAGCAAGATCGGGGTCAGATCAAGCAAGATCGATACCCGATCAAGCAAGATTGGGGTCCGATCAAGCAAAATCGATACCCGATCAAGCAAGATCGGGGTCCGATCTTTGGGTATTCTAGACACCCGTGCGAAACCCACCACCACCGTCGTTTCATTACATACAAACCCCAAATTCGACATAAAGAGAGAAGAGGGAGAGAGAAGAAGTGGGGGGATCGATCTGCAACATCGTCGACTCCCGAATCCGACGAGCTCTTGCTCGACTACGATGGTGGAGAGAGGGAGGAACGGCGTCGGGGTTCTGTTGGCGTCGTGGTGGTGATGGATGTGGCGGTGATGGTGTTGTGCCGAGAGGTAGAGAGAAGGTCTCTACTTATCTTCTTCTCCTTTTCCTTCAACTTGGGCATATATGTTTTTGAATGGTGAGAGAGAGAGAGAGATGAGGAGAAGATAAGTATTTCAAATTCAATAACTAGGTTTAATTAACGGAAATTTCGGTCAAATCTGGCCTCCTATAAGTTTGGTGTGGATTGGCAATGGTTTCCTCCATTTCCTCCTCCTTGCCAATTCTTTAGCCTCTACGCCTCTCTCCCAATCCATCGCAGCAGCCACCAGCGTTTCGCCGCAGCCACCAGCAATTCGCAGCATCTCCAACTTCAAATGATTCTTGGCAAGCCAAGCCAGCCTCAACCCAGCGACGACCATTAAATCTGACAAGCATAGATCTCTATCAACCTCTGTCTCTTTTCTCCCGATCTTTTCGTATTCTCTTCTAATCTCCACTAGCTGTCTCTCTCTGGTTTAGAAATTGAAGGGAACACTGGGTTGCTCTTGGGAAAAACAAAAAAGCAGTAACCGAGAACCGTTCCGCGGAATTTATCGGAATGCACCGAAACATACTGAAATTCTCGAAACACCACGAAACAGTCCAGAATTTGAACTGGTACGAAATGGCAGCATATCCTTTCCATTTTAGCCCCAAAACGGATCGTTCCGGACCGGACCGGAACGAAATTCACAACTATGCCCTGGCCTTAAACGATGCGATCCACTTTAATACGTCGGCGTTCCTTTTAAGAATAAGTTGAACGATGACGTTTAATTTCTACTCAACCTCTTGTGACCAAATTTGGTAATTTTCAGCGTAAATTTGGTCACCGGACTCTTATTTGTGTCATTTGGCCGGCCGAAAACTGAAAAAAAAAACAAAAACAGAGCTGAGGCACTTTAGGAAACCTGACAATGGGGGCCAGTCGATGCACTTAAACGACTATCAACCATGTCAAAACACATAATGTAGTTCTTGCCGTTGTCTAAGGGGTGCAACTCGCATAATTTGTGATTGAAATTTATCATCCAATACATGCTTCTCTTTGCCATTGTCCCTTCAGTTATATGGCAATAGCAATGGATCGAACTAGGAAGATTGAGCATCTTCCTCGTCCAAGAGTTGTCACTTAACCTAAATATACATACTTCGTCATGTTACCTTGTTGTGGTCGTGAATGGTTCGCAAAACGAGAAAAAAAATGTAATCCTTGCTATCTTAAAAGTCTTGGCCATGGGGTCGAAACAAAATCCTGACATATAGTAGTCTCGAACATCACCTAAGTACTCCTTACTCAGGTGAGGGACGAGTTGATATCTTCTTGTGGCAATGTTCCATAGTACGAAGTCTTGCTGGCCTATCGAGAGAGATAAGCAAACTATACCATTAGAAAAACCTCTGATCATCACAATCCTTGAGGGTACAGGGAGAGTTATATCCACTTGGACGTTGTAAAATCGGCAGGAGATTGTAGTGCTGCTGGGGCTATGGTCACGCGCCAAAGTATAAAGAGTATTCGAACACACGTATAAAGAGACTTTCTTCCTACCGATGATGTCGGCATTATATTTGTGGATAAAATTAGGATAAGTAACAGAATCGTACGTGAATCTGCAGACGCACTTAAAGCGTAAGAGATTTGACGGGCAATTTGTGGAGAATCTCAAGTATCAAGTCTTGTGTTATCTCCCTAATTCTTCTTCTTCTTTTTCCATATCTTTCTTGTGGACTGCTCGTGCGAGTACAACTCATATTTTAGAACCAATCAAGTGTTCAATGATAGAGCTTAAAGATTTACCAGTTTAAATAGGGATGTTGGAGTGGAAGACAAGTAAAACTGACAACCATTACAGCTAGGCAACTTGGTTACAAAACTTACAATTGACATTTGGACCGTTCATTGATAATTTGTAGGACAATAAGATTGGAGATAGGGATGATCCTCTCAGCTGCAGATTCATAGTGAGGGTGGGTGTGTGCCCAGGAGGATGCAAGAAGCTACACATTGAACAACCTCAAAGCCCGTCAATCTTGCTCCACCACTTGTATCGGCGTCCCAAAAACGGCGACATCGAGCAGCACTTTGAGGTATTCTGGGTCTTCTTCTTCTTCTTCTTCTTCTACTACTACTACTACTACTACTACTACTACTACTACTACTACTACTACTACTACTACTACTACTACTACTACTACTACTTGTTGTTACAACCATTTTTGCTTTACGCTTGTCTGAAAGTCAAGAATGGACCGGAGACAGAGAGAGTCGCAAATGAATTAATACTGTTTTTTTGCCATAAATTTTATTTTGATAAAATACACTCCCCTAATTTTACAAAATTACAAAAACAGCCCACAAATTGAGTAGAAAATGTCACCAGATTCGTTTTGGAGGGTTTTTTGGTCATTTCCTGTGCCGATCATTTGGGTTTCTATCGACGAAACGCGCTTTATTAAAATTCGGTGTTATGGGGGGTATTGGAATCGTGGTGATCGATTTAAAGTTTCAGTCGGTGTTCTTGGGCGGTTTATTAGAACATCGGTGATTGATTTAGGGTTTTGGATGTGTTTGAGAAAATGAGCATCTCCCTATTTATACAAGGCCTTCGCCTATGGAAGTATCTATAGAAGATCTAATCTAACGGCTAGGATCGAAGGCCTAGAACCTTCCCCCATGATCTGGCCGATATATACAAAGGAGTGTTCTAGAGCTCCCTTCACACCAATGCTCCATTACAATACAAGAAGCTTCTAGAATAGTGGACTAATCTAGTGTGCTAGGACATATCTTAGGACCAAAAGGAACTTAACCATGTGGGATAAAGGGAACTAATTTATGTATACTGGTTAACCAAATTATCGGGTTTTTGAAGACTGGGTTGGCTTTTTAGGCCGTGTTTCGCCGAATAACGGGCTTTCATAGTCTAGGGGTCTTTGGGCTGGATCTAACGTCATTACGTTTAACAGGCTCTACCCTGATATTCTAAGAAATATCCTACAAGTCCTTATGGTTGTTCACATTTTCTCCTCAGTCCTTGGAGTTTGAGTTTCTGGAACTAAATCGTCATCTTCTTCTGGAAATTCCATTAACGATTGTGGTGTGGCGTGCACCTCCACCTCACCGTCCTTTTGGGACACGTTGGTATCAGTAATTTTCAGGATCATTTAAAGGTCATCCTTGGTCTAGGTGTCTCCTCCTCCGATTGCGTTCCTTTGCCCCATAGTACTCCAGCTGAGTCATCGTCCTCATCCTTTTCCATCACGCGCTCCTTTCCTCGCCAGCCACTTCGTACCCAACGTGCCCTGATTGACTGAATTTTTCCCTATCCCCGGTTGACGAGGGGATAGATCTTTCTCCAGCTGTCAGCTAGCTCTACGATTCGATTTAGAGATTGTTCGAAGATCCAGTCTGTAAACCATCCTCGCATTTTTCACCATCCGTTCAATCGGCATAGTCACCGGTCATGACCCAGTTTGCCAAAGTTATAGTAGAAATCTCTGAGTTTATCATAGCTGAAGTGTATCCAAACAGGTTCTGATCCATACCCATTTAGATTGAACCCTCTGGGTAAAGGTTTCGTAGCACTAACCATGACTCTAACTAGGGGTGAGCAAAATTCCCCAAACCGGCCACCCCAAACCGATCTGCCCCAAATTGGTCAGAATTTAGCACCCGTTCATGCCACTTGATTGATTACGATTATAGAATCACAAACTCAAATTAAGTTTGATTGATCATGATTATGGAGTAAGCAAAACCGTTTGAAACCGGTCCGGTCCGATTTAAATTTCACATGAAAAAGTAACATATTTTAGTTAAATACACCATCCACATATCAAGTTTATGTTTGGTTTGGGTTTAAAAAAGAATTAGAGTGAGTTTGGGTTGGGGCAAAAATTTTGGCAAAAATCTCGTCAAACCGGTCCGCGATCACTCCAAGCCTGAATATGTCATGTTTATAGACTTATGTTTGCAAACGATTTGCAACCTTTTGAATCCGTCTAAGTCCGGCCGAATAGGTCCGAATCGAAAGACTTGATTGGGTTTGGATTGGTCGACTACTTGATTGGGTTTGGGTATCGATATGACCAACCCGCAATCATTGGGTTGGGTAGGAAACACTCACCCGCCCAACCCGATCCGTGCTCTGCCCTAACTCTAACCTTCATATGTGGGTTGAAAATCAGCTCCTTAGCTTCCTCTTTTTCCGCAGTGAGAACTTCACCGACGAGCCTTCCAGCTTTCTTTGCGTTATCAAGGGACATTTTTTTCCAGATGGATGAGTCTGAACCCACAAAGGGCAATAGGTGGATCGTCCATGGAATCTGTTCAAGCACTCTTTTACAGTCCGAATGGTGTTTAAAGTAGAATATGGAGTTGTTCTCCCCGAAGGCTTCAACCTTCAATTCCTCAAATCCAGTATTCCACATACCTATAGTGATATTGTGGATCAGTTGTTGCCGATAGGGTTTATTAGCAAGAAGCTTACCTACCATTGTTCCTCCTTGAAGCTTTTCAACCGTTTTTACCTCGTCGTCGAGCTCCAAGGAGAGCTCTTGCTTTGATTCTGGTTCTTTCTCCATGAGACAACAAAGAGAGGTCCCAGGAGAAACATATAAGAGATGGGGACGAAGAGAATAGAAACAACATAAGGAGATGAGAGGTTTAGACGGAGAGTGAAAGTCAGGCAAAGAAAACTGATCACCAAATATTTTACCCTAATGGGAGAGGAAGCTCCGGTGAGCACCATGTTGGTGTATGAAGAGAGCATATTTTGGCTCCAAATAAAATAAGGTAGCTTGGACCTCTAGGTCCACTCATTGGTTCTTGTCTATTTTTTTTAAGACAAAGACGAGACTTTTGTTAAACCAAATTGCATGTCCTCTCAAAAAAAAAAAAAAAAAAAAACCAAATTGTCTGATGAAGGCCCATTAATCATTCAGTCCAGAATTCTTTCCCAATCTAGTTCATCTTCAATCCAAACCCCATTACATCATTCAGTAGAGAATTTCTGTCCCAATCTAGCTCATCTTGAATCCAAACTCTCTCCTAATCCAGCAATAAGCCTTGTTTGGCAAACTCGTGTGCAGCAACATTAGTCGTGCACCGCCACCATGTGTCAGAAACCAGTTCCACCTCAGATAAGGCTAGCACGCTGTCTTCAACCAGGCCTCTCATTTCGAGATGTCTTTTGTGCTACCCTTCAGTGCCTTGTGAATCAAAATGACTACATGCAATGTGTCCATTTCTATCTCTAACTTTGTGAAATCCAAATCAACGGCTGTTACAATCCCTTCCCGGAGACCCATTACCTCAGCTTCACTCGGTCTTATGAAAAATTGAATGGGCTTTGCCAATCCAGCATAGAACATCCCAGTTTCTCCTCGGACGACCATGCCCACGCCGGCTTACCTCAGTTTTGGATCCCTAGCGCCATCAGTGTTCAGCTAGTAAACACCATTTTCCTGTTTTCCGGTGCCTTCCCCTTCTCCTGTAATGGTAAATTTAGGCTTTGCATGCGTGGGTCTTTCCATCAAACATGAGGGATGAAAGTATCTTTTACCCATAATATAAGACAAATGACAGTATAGTAAATTCATTAAATTACATTTTTTTTAATCCATGTGCGATTTCGCTCTTGACTGATAAAATGGGACGGAGTCAGAGGGAGTATTCCAAGTAATTATTTTTGTAAAACATAATGTTGTATACATTTTTTTCATTACCTTAAAAAGTCAAACAAAACAACTATTTCATACGGAGGGAGCATTATTTGTGAAACCAATTGCGGGGCTTGCTGCTAAAACAGAAACTGGTGGCGCTTAGAAGCAAATAAAAATACCACTAGGTAAGCGAATTGTAATAGAAGCTTCAACAGCTCAAAAGCCTTATCATATGTTCATATTGAACAAGGAGGTGAAAACCCTCTAATAAACTGAACTACCATTATAAATTAATAGGAAAAAGGTGGGAATATTATACAATTCCACCTACCTGAGCATTATAAATCACTGGTTTTCTAAGAGCTTCATGGTATGTCACAGCTAAGACAAGTCCAGGAAATCAATAAAACCAGAAATGTACTAAAAGAAAACTCCTCCAAAGACTATCTACAAGTGGGGTTTCATTCTTTTAGCTATACCTGATGATAAGCTGTGGGCTGGACGTGATCAAATCCCTCAGGTATAGCCTCCAGGAAGAGATAATGACACCCCAATTGCCGCTTCTGCATTCATTTAAATTCTCCCCTTCACCCAATAGCATTTCCCACAACATCTCATCTCTCTTTCGACACAATTGAAATTATGGGCAATTCAATCCTCTTCCGTGCTTCTCTTCTTGTTGCGGCGCTCTCTTTGGTGAATGGCCAGCCTCTAGTTCCTGCATTGTTCCTCTTCGGTGACTCTGTCATAGACGTTGGGAATAACAACCACCTTCACACTATTTTCAAGGCAAACTTTGATCCCTATGGAAGAGACTTCATCAGTCAGAAAACAACTAAAAGGTTCTGCAACGGAAAGCTTGCTGCTTGCCTCATATTTCTGTTAGAAATTAAACTTGATTTTTAGTGTCACATTTCCTAGTGTGGTACTAGCTAGTTTCTAGAAAATGACTTTCAAAGTGCCATTGTTGTGGGACTTGGTCCAAAGTTAATGAGGTTGGTAGTTGCACAAACTAAATAAGGTTTGACCAAGTTAATGTAGTAGTTAGTGGGTAGAAGGTAATAGACATTTTTACGTCCTATAAATAGTCATGTACATAAGTCTTTTTTAAGTCAAGCAATCGAACAAGTCTTCTTCTCCTCCACAACAAATAGTTGAGTTGTCTTGAATAGTCCTCTTGATTCCAACAAAGTGGTATCAGAGGATTGAGAGAGTGAGTCATGGCTAATGGATCTCAAACTCCTATCCATTTGCTCACCAAGTACAACTATGATACTTGGTATATACGCATGAAGGCGAAGCTTGGCTCCCAAGATGTGTGGGACATCGTGGAGAGTGGATTGGCGAATCCACCGGTTGAAGGTTCTAAGAAGAAGGACCAAAAGACCCTAATGTTGATTCATGAGTGTCTAGATGACACTATGTTGACGAATATCGCCAACGTCTCCACTTCAAAGGAGGCGTGGGAAGTCCTTCAAAACACCTTTCGAGGTGCCGACAAGGTGAAGAAGGTGCGACTTCAAACTCTTCGGGGAGAGTTTGAGTTGTTGCACATAAAGGATTCCGAGTCGATTTCGGACTATTTTACAAGAGTCTTGTTAGTTGTAAATCAACTAAGAAGATATGGTGAAGACGTGAAGGGCAAGTCGGTGGTGGAAATGGTTCTTATATCCTTGACCTCCAATTTCGACTACATAAGTGTGGCAATAGAGGAGTCAAAATACATAGACTCCATGACGGTGGATGAGCTTATGAGTTCCTTGCTATCCCATGAAGAGAGGCTAAAGAAGCCAAAGAAGGAGCCATTGGAGCAATTGCTTCAAACAAAACTTTCTCTAAAAGGGAAATATGGACGGTACGAGTCAAGTTCAAGAGGACGTGGACGAGGCCGAGGTCATGGAAGAGGTGGCCAACCTTCCTACAACAAGGAGGAAAAGAAGCAAGAGAGCAATTCCTCAAGAGGACGTGGAAGAGGAATAAATTCAAAACCCAATGAAAGAAGGTATGACAAGTCTAAAGTTGAATGTTATAATTGTCATAAATTTGGGAATTTCTCTTGGGAGTGTAGATATGTCTCAAATGATATTGATGGGAAGGCAAACTATGTGGAGGAGAAAAAAATGAAGAGGTAGAGCCAACTTTGCTATTGGCCTACAAAGGAGATTCCAAGGAGGCAACCAATACTTGGTATCTTGACACCGGCGCAAGCAACCATATGTGAGGAGACAAGAACATGTTTCTTGAGCTTGATGAGAAAGTTAGCGGCAAAGTCACTTTTGGAGATTCCTTTCAAATTGCGGTAAGGGGTGAAGCTAAAAATTTGATGGAAAGAATGGAAATCATCAATTCATCTCCAATGTTTATTATGTGCCTAATATGAAGAGCAATAATTTGAGTTTGGGCCAAATTTTGGAGAAAGGTTATGAGATTCTCATGAAAAATAAATGTTTGAGCATTAGAGAATGAATGTGGAAGTTTGCTAGCTAAAGTTGCTATGTCTAAGAATCGGATGTTCTTGTTGAATATTCGAAATGACTTTGATAAATGTTTGAAAGCTTGTGTGAAAGATGAATATTGGCTTTGGCATATGCGATTTGGGAACATGAATTTTGGAGGCTTGAAGAAATTGGGCAAGGAGAAGATGGTGAAAGGCTTGCCAAACATCAATCACGCGGAACAACTTTGTGAAGGATGCCTATTCGGAAAGCAATCAAGGAAGAGTTTTCCAAATGAATCATATTCAAGAGTAAAAGTCCCATTGAAGCTTATTCATTCGGATGTTTGTGGTCCAATCAAACCGGCGTCCATGGGTATGAACAATTACTTCCTCCTCTTTATGGATGATTTTAGTCGCAAAACATGGGTTTATTTTCGCAAGCATAAATCAGAGGTCTTTGAAGCTTTTAAAAGGTTCAAGAAAGTTGTTGAGAAACAAAGTGGCTATGAAATCGAAGCGATAAGATCCGATAGAGGAGGGGAGTTTACTTCAAATGAGTTTCAGAAATTTTGTGAAGAAAATAGAATTAGGCATCCTTTAACCGTTCCAAGATCACCACAACAAAATGGGGTGGTGGAAAGAAAAAATAGAAGCCTTTTTAATATGGCTAGAAGTATGTTGAAGAGTAAAAATATGCTAAAAGAATTTTGAGCTGAAGCCGTTGATTGTGCCGTTTACTTTTCTAATCGGTGCCCCACTAAAAGTGTGGAATCTAAAACTCCTCAAGAAGCTTGGAGTAGAGTAAAGCCCAATGTTTCTCACTTGCGGGTATTTGGTAGTGTTGTCTATGCCCATGTGCCGGATGAGAAAAGAGCAAAGTTAAATGATAAAAGTGAGAAATTTATTTTTGTTGGATATGATTCAAGATCCAAGGACTATAAACTCTACAATCCCCAAACTAAGAAGATTATCATTAGTCGTGATGTTGATTTTGATGAAGAAAGCTCATGGGATTGGAGTTCTCCTCATGATATTTATGATTTCTTTCCATTTTATGATGATGATGATGTTGATGTTGATCATGTGCAAGAAGATGTTGTGTTGCAGCCCGCTACTCCTCCTCCATCACCCGTGCCATCCAATCATGGACAAGAAAGTCCATCATCTCAAGAAGGAAATCCACTTGAAGGGCCAAGTGGAACAAGAAATATTGGATATTTGTATGAAAGATCCGAAGAGGTCTTTCCAACTTTAGATGATTTAACTTTTTTTGTCTACATGGTGATTGTGAACCTCTAAATTTTAAAGAAGCGGTCAAAGACAAGAAATGGAAGAAAGCAATGGATGAGGAAATCATGGCGATTGAGAAGAATTTTACATGGGAGCTTGCCACACTTCCCAAAGGTCAAAAACCCATTAGAGTGAAATGGGTGTACAAGACCAAGTTGAATGCCAAAGGAGAAGTAGAAAGACACAAGGCGAGATTGGTTCCCTAAGGCTATAAGCAAAGATATGGTGTTAATTATGAAGAGGTGTTTGCGCCCGTGGCACTTCATGAAACAATAAGACTTATTATTTCCATGGCGGCTGGAAGATCCATCAAATGGATGTGAAGTCGGCTTTTTGAATGGCTACTTGGAAGAAGAGGTGTATGTTGAGCAACCCACCGGCTATGTTGTGAAAGGACAAGAAAACAAAGTGTTGAGATTGAAGAAAGAACTATATGGGTTGAAGCAAGAACCACGCGCTTGGAATACTAGAATTGACAAGTATTTCCAAGACAAGAATTTTCTCAAGTGCCCTCATGAGCATGCTTTGTATGTAAACAAAAAATAATGGTGGTGATTTAATGATTGTTTGCTTGTATATGGATGATTTAATTTTCACCAAGCCTCTCAATGACAGACATTTTTCGCATGATGAGGATCTCCCTTGGCGTTACCAATCAAGTTTAAGGGAGGGTGTTAGAAATTAAACTTGATTTTCAGTGTCACATTTCCTAGTGTGGTACTAGCTAGTTTCTAGAAAATGAATTTCAAATTGCAATTGTTGTGGGACTTTGTCCAAGTTAATGAGATTGGTAGTTGCACCAACTAAATGAGGTTTGACCAAGTTAATGTAGTACTTAGTGGGTAGAAGGTACTAGACATTTTTGAATCCTATAAATAGTCATGTACATAAGTCTTTTTTAAGTCAAGCAATAGAACAAGTCTTCTTCTCCTCCACAAAAAATAGTTGAGCTGTCTTGAGTAGTCCTCTTGATTCCAACAATTTCACAGGTATGATATGACCAATCTCCAGCTACAGGAGTAGCAACATGATAATTCAACGTCAGAAGCGATAAATCAAACTCATAGTAGAATTAGAATGGTCGCTAGGCCAAGTGTAATAGAGTAATGCTACACGTCAAGGTGGTTAAAGATCTGAACCCGGAAAGGAGATGTGTTAAAATCATGCTCTGCAACAGTCTTCACTTTAACCAACTTTTTGAGGATGAGAAGCTGCGTTGGTGGATTATTCCATGGTACCCTCTTCCAAGACCCTTGAACAGTCTTTTGGATCTTGAAAGGTGAAGAAGGATATGTTTTTTTCCCATGATCCACCCTTCGAATTTGGCCTTTGAACTTGAAAGGCCACTCACAGTGTTCTGCACAACCGCCTTACTATAATACAGTTTATGAGCAATTAGTTTCTCTATTAGGACCTTCAGTTGGTGATCCTGGAGAGCTTTGCTTAAATTTCAATATGCGAGACGTTAACTCACAAGTAATAGTTACTGAAACTGCTTCAGCTCTCTCATGTTATAGATTTTCCAACATCTCTTTTTATGGTTTATAACATTATACGTTTATGATTTTCTTGCAGCTACATTCTGATGGGGTCCCTCTTGACAGTGATGACATGGATGGATATCGTACTGCTCAGAAAATACATTTTACTTGCTTTGATACAATACTATACAGAAACTGTGGTTCAGTAGTAGTTCTGTAATAGATTTTATTACTTTGGGATTTTTATGATACTACCGTAAAGCTCAGAAAATACATTTCTACTTGCTTTGATACGATACTATACAGAAACTGTGGTTCAGTAGTAGTTCTGTAATAGATGTTATTACTTTGGGATTTTTCTGATACTACCGTACAGCTCAGAAAATACATTTTACTTGCTTTGATAAGATACTATACAGAAACTGTGGTTCAGTAGTAGTTCTGTAATAGATGTTATTACTTTGGGATTTTTCTGATACTACCGTACAACTCAGAAAATACATTTCTACTTGCTTTGATACGATATTATATAGAAATTGTGGTTCAGTAGTAGTTCTGTAATATATGTTATTACTTTGGGATTTTTCTGATACTACTGTACAGCTCAGAAAATACATTTTACTTGCTTTGATACGATACTTTACAAAAGCTGGGGTTCAGTACTCAGTAGTAATTCTGTAATAGATGTTATTACTTTGCGATTTTTATTTCTCTTCGTAGTAGTAGTATTCTGTCATGATTCGAACTGGTCTTAGTTTTCATGAGGCATTTTAGAATTATGTGGTCATAGATGCAGTACTAACGGCGGTAGATTCTACAGGTTGAATGTTGGTTCTTTCTACTTGTTCCTATCATTCAGATAGATTTCGACGTCATGTAACTTTAATTTTTTTGTTACATGAAGTTTACATGCTTCCTCCTGAAGTTGGAGAGAGAAAATGGGATATATAACATGCATGCACACACAAGGGACTTTTGTTGGGTATCATGTGTGAGCTGTTTGTCCCACATCAGGATGGTGGACTTGAGGTTCATGGTTAATATAGTATGATTTGGGCCCTAACTCATAAGGTTGACCTTTTTGGTAAGTGGGTGTCCCAGATCATACTATGGTGCTCCTCTCTCGCGGTGCTTAATCTCCCTACAAGTGGTATCAGAGCCAGGTTCGTGCTGCCATGGTGAATTAATGGTGAGATGTGCGGTGTTCTCATGGATAAGTCTTCCATGAATGGTGGACCAGGTGTTATTGCAGATGGTGAAAGTCCTGTGTTGCTCCAGCATGTGGTCTGACAGGTGGTGGTCCGGTGCAATATCACAAAGGCGATTCCGAGAAATTCGGCGAATGCTTCCGGGCGAGGGGGAGCATGTTGAAGGGCTCACACATGAAGGGGGAGATTGTTGGGTATCATGTGTGAGCAGTTTGTCCCACATCGGGATGGTGGACATGAGGTTCATGGTTAATATAGTATGATTTGTGCCCTAACTCATAAGGTTGACCTTTTGGGTAAGTGGGTGTCCCAGATCATACTATGGTGCTCCTCTCGCGATGCTCGCGGTGCTTAATCTCCCTACAACTTTCACTTGTGATGGTAAACTGTTGCTTGCACTACTACCCTATTACCTGGCAGTGAAGGAAATTTCTAAGTAGACCAAAAACTGAGAGACAGAAAAGTGGAAAGAAATTCCTATGTCCCGTACTCCAGTACTATTTTCTCCGTTATAGTTAATACATGGGTTTTATCATAGTTTCTTTGTACTTTAGTCTTTTAAGTTTAGATATCGGAGTTTATAAGATTAGCTTGGAATGTGTGTAGGCTTGGGAACTCCTGAACAGTCAACAGTCTTTGACGAGCAAGCTTCTAAGTTTTTTTTTAAACAATGTTAGATTAGTCACCCAGTGAGAGAGGCTGCATTTTAAGCTTGAGTTTCAGAATGCTTTTTGTTTTTCCTAGAATCGGTCTAGCAAGCAGGTGGTTTGGTCTAGTTATGGCATGGAGAAGTTCAAGTTGATTTGGTCTCGTGAGCGATTGAGATTTTGTCAATTAGTGAGTATGAAGGTCTCAATGTTCGAAGTTTTACTAGTATGCAATCATTTAGAAATGCTCTCTGGGAGTGTGAATTATTATGACCATTTGTTCACTTGAGAAGGAGAGAGCAGGCCAATGTCAGGGAGATACTGGATAGGGCTTGTGCAACTGAGGGGTGGTGGGAGTTATGCATAATTCTAAACGGACAAAATTTTAGACTTTTTTTGTTTTAACAATTTTAATTAGTTGTCATTTTTTTGTAGAGGTTTAGCATTTCCTTAGTAGTTTACCAGATTAGGAATTGTCTAGATTTATGCTTAAACTTTAAAATTTTGTCTATGTAGCATGACTCAGGGAGTTATATCCTTACGTAGTGTATGGGACTCTTCAAGCTGCAAGTTCGGATCACATTGTGTCCAGCTGCAGAAAACTAACTCAGGAATTGTCGCATAACCAAGTGGCACCTCCCTATTAGTCCAGCTGCGGAAAACTAACTCGAGATGGCGTTTACGTGTAAACGATACTCACATTATATATATAGATATATATATATATATATGTATCTGCAGAGATTTAAAATTCTAACATAAAATGTGCCTCTTTTTTTTGTTTTTTTTTTGTTTTTTTATAAGGAAATGTGCCATTTGTTTTTAAAAAAGAAAACATAAAATGTGCAATTTGAAATGCAAAGACTACAACATAGCAGTACTACAAAGGTCCTTTTGGGAATGTTTGATGGGCAAAAGGCACTTTCACCTCCTTAAGTTTCAAGAAAAGTACATTTTCTTCCCTTATAGTTTGGAAAATGACACTTTCACCTTTTTAGTGCGCCAAATTTAAGGATACCCATACTCCATTATTGTGACATCGTAGAGTCTGGGCAGGGCCGGCCCTAGCTGTTTTGTTGCCCTAAGCAAACAATACATTTGAGGCCCAAAGTTTGTTCCTAAAGACTGGAAGTATTGTGTAGAAGAGATACACATGTCATCATCTTTTTGATAAACCATAAAAGATCATTCACTATAAAATCTTTTATAATTTATATGAAATGTCATGCAAGAAATACACCATTTGTGTTTTTTGCCCCCCAAAAAATACACCATTATACGTATATTTTTTGACTGTTTTACATGCCTAGATATTGCATACTGGTCAAGGGTACTAGGTTGCAAAAGTTTATATCGGACCATAGAATTGTAAACAACAATATAAAGGTAATAGTTCTTCAAAATTGAGATGGAATAAACTCTCTGTTCAAAAAAGTACAGATTATTTTACATACGTAGAGATTGGGCAAGGCTACTGTATACTTTTGTAAAAGTTGGAATCGAACAATAACTCAAAAAATGGAACTGACTCCACAATTAATCACAATTGTATGAATATACACTCCTATGGTATACACACAAATTCCCAGATTTTCATTAGTTCGATGTCAACCCAAGTTGTTCGATCGAAGTTCTCAAGTGACTTGAATATGAGTCACCGAATTGAGATCTTGATACAGTAGACGCTGATTTCTTGAATTTCAGAACAAAAATTATTTTAATTAGGGATGGATATATTTAACAGGAGAATTAACCTTTCATAAAAATATTTTATTAACTAAAACAGCTATGTAAGGATATTATTTTTTATTATTAATTTATATATATATATATAACTATACTATAATTACTAAAATACCTCTCTAAAGAAATACTAAAATACCCTTTTTAATAAATTTTGGTGCCCTCCTACTGGTGGTGCCCTAAGCAAACAAATGAGTGGCTTAAGGCAAGAGCCGGCCCTGAGTCTGGGGCGGGAGTGATAGCTGTTTTGAGATAAGTTTCTGCATTGGAGCATGGAATGACACAATCAAGTGGGTGTGCTAACGTTTGGTACATTAAAGATGTAAAAATCTTATTTCTCAAATTAGAAGGGGTGAAAGTGTCTTTTACCCAATGTGACCAAAACTTTGAACAAGACCAGACAATCGGAGATAACAACCGGAAGAAAAAACGGAAGGACCGACTTTGTAACACCCCCAATTTCCAGAGGAGCCGGAAACCGGTTGGTGCCCTCCGTACAGGGGATTTTACCCTTTCGTACAAGAGTGGTAACCAAAAACAAGTGAAATGAAACATCCAACTACTGATTCATTACGATAAAAGTTTACAACGTTCGTGACTGGTTCCAAACTGGACACCAAGTCTAACAAAATATTTTACATCAAAAGTGTGCTCTCCGGTTAATTACTAAACTCTACTGTTTACATGAGAGAACGTGTTCGTGATCCCAGCGCGTTACCCCAAGCAACCAATCATAATCCTGCGGGGAATTTAAAAGAAACAAGGACGCAATTTTTGGAGTATCAGTAAAAACTGAGTGAATAAACAACTTAGCATGTAAAACAGAGTGGCTGAGAAAGGTTACGAGGTTTCGTGTTTAAAAGAGTTTGAACAGTAACAGAGTGTAAGTATTAACATCAGAGTATAGACTTGAACTGTTTTCAAAAAATATAAGTACGAATAGAAGTGACGATTATCAGGGTTATCAAAAGTTGCTATTTCCAAACTGAAGTTGTTACGAGTAGCCGATTCGTTTACTGAGATATTCATAAGTTTCCAAACGTTGAATGAAACAAGTCATATTATTATGTCGCAGTAACCAGGGGAGACCAGGGTGAACTATATCACCTCAGATCGGATATCTAGATCATGAATTGGGAAAACCTTTCCCGGGGAAACCTTCCCAGCGTAGGACGACACCGAGAGAGAAAACCTTTCCTTCGTGCCTGGCGTTATGGAAAACCTTTCCCGCCCCTACTATAATAATAAACTACATCACAATTCGGGAAAACATTTCCCGATGTAGGACGACAACAAGAGAGAAAACCTTTCCTCTGTGCCTGGCGTAATGAAAAACCTTTCCCTCCCCCACTATAATAAGAAACTATACTAGGCGGAGAGTCGTGCCATCTGAGAGAAAAATTAAAGCCAACTAAGGGGATTCCAAGTAACAACCAACAGGTTCCGGTACATGCGATCTTTCACTTTACGTTGTTAATGAATTCTGACAGTGACAGTTGAACAATGAGTTTTTCGATTTGAAGACGAGGATTAAAGTGACGATTTAAAAGCAAGTACGACAAGTTTAGAAATTTTGAAATAAGGTGCGTCAATTATTTTCAAATAAAACAAGTATATCACATGAAAGGAATTGGCACGCAAAACTAAGCATGTATTTTTGAGACAAGACGTAAATCACGTTTTGACACGAAAGAAGATAAGCACACGAAACTAAGCATGAATACTCACCATGAGGCCGAAGATACGCAAGTTGCACTACAGGTAGACAACGTCTGGTTCTACGAAGTCAGGCTCTACAAACAAACACATAATTTCCTTATCACAAACAAGTTCGTATCGCAAATAGACAATGCGTATGTCCTATATGATATGGAAGTGAACGCCTAATCGAATATCCCTAACGTATTTATAAAATCCTAATTTATTTTAGAAAACCAACTAATAATTTGAAGGAGTGAAAACTAGTTAATATTCCAGTTAATAGAATTTACATGTTGATAAGAGAATGCTGACATTTAGTTGATAATGAAAACACTATTATTTCTTAATATATATTTATAATTATATGCTAATTTTATCAAAATTTTCTTTTAAGTTGTATTACAACATTAAGTTTATAAAAAAAACTATATAATTTAGTAACCCACAACAATAATTTAAAAATTTGCTCTTAAAAACGGTAATAATTTAATAAAATTATTAAAACTAATTATATAAACAAAAAAAAGATATGATCAACTACTAGTACACATTACTACTACATAGTATAGTGCTATTACATCAAACTACACGTCTATAACTACACTTCACTATTACTAATACTACTACCTACATATATCTTTAATGTACGTAACTATATATAACATCTCCTTCTACCTTTTTTTTTTTTTTCCATTTTCAATTGTCTTTCATACCACAAGTCACACACCCACCTACTGTACATACAACTCCTAAACACACACACACACACACACAAGAACACAACTACACATGTATATGCACACACAATGATATATACATGGACAAAGAGAGAGCTGTGAAGAGAAGACGCAGTACCGAGTGGGTAAATAAACTATTGAGGGTGAGCTCCGTGGAGTGTGCACCCGGCTGTGCGAGCGGCTGATGGAGGCTGGGATTCGTCGGAAACTCGACGAAGAGACGAGGCAGGGGTGAACGGAGATGGGGGCGAGAGCTACGGTGGCGGCGGCGGCGACGGGCTGCTTCGTGGTTTCTCCCAAGCTGCGGCTGCGGCTGCCGCTGCTTCTTGCTGCTGCTGCCGCCGAGGGAATAGAGGGGGGAGTGAGATAATGGAGGTGTAATTGTTGGTGCACGGTGGTGGAGTTGGTGGTGAAGTGGGTTGTTTGTGCGTGGGTTTTGTGCGGCAAAAATAGAGGGTGATGTGGTGTTAGGTGGTGGTGGTTGTTGTTGTTAGGGGCTGGGTTTTCTTTGTGAAACAAGAGAGATCATGGAGTGAGAGATGGAGAGAGGAAGATGAGGTAGCATGTGGTGATTGAAGTAGAGGGTTGTGATGGTGGTTGGGTTTCTTCTGGACAAAGAGGAGAAGAAGAGGGTTAAGGAGGAGGAATGGGCATCATAATTGAGGGGGAAATGAGGGATTAGAAGTTGATGGTGATAAGTGATGGTGAGGGTGATGGGTGAGGACTGAGGAGAATAGGAGGAGTATGTGGCAGTGGTAGTGTTGGCGTGGATGTTGTTGATGGGAAGGCTCGGTGATGGAGAAAATGAGCCGAAAGGTAAGGCTAAAAAAAATACTAGAAAGGAGAGTAGCTGTTCTCAAATGTGAGGCGAAATTTCAGAGGAGGGGAAGAGAGATGCTATGGTGTGGCGGTTTCGCGGGTGACGCTGTGGTTGCACACGCGACAAAAGTAAAAACAAACGTGACTAAAAATATAAAAAAAGAAAATCACAGTGAGAAAAAAAAATAAACTCGGCGAACAATTTGAAAACACGGCTAACGATAAATAACGCGTCAAACAGTTAATGTACTACTCGTATTTTGGTACGCGACTAAAACTATATGCCACGGAAATTTGACGAGAGATAAATAATCAATACGAAAATGAATTAATGAACAATTTTGACTAAAATAATTTGACTCGTAAAATCGAATGATGAACGCATTTTGACTGATAAAAAGGAAGTTGATTGATCAATATAAGTTTGACTGTAAAATGAAATTCGACTGATGAAAAGAAATTTGACTTAGAAAACTCATTTGTTTTGAGGAAACTGTTAATATTTTGTTTAAAATAAAATATACTAAATGATTAATCGGAATTTATAATTAACTTATTATTCAAAATAAAATAAAGTTATTTTTAAATAATTAATAATAATAATCTAGCTCGTCAAAATAAATATAAACGAACAAATAGTTAATCACTACGAAGTCAAATCACACATAATATCTATATCGTCTTATTGCGACTAACACTAATATCAAAATACATTCTCACGTTCTCAAGTAATAAATACGCTATGCTCAATTACTAAAATACCCCTAGGTCAGAATTCGGGTTATTACAGACTTGCTATATGAAGGCGTGAGCTTTTTCTTGATCGACAGTGTTACATAATTTCGGGAGAGAGAAGAGAGTGTTTTATTGACAGAGTTGGTGACCATGTTTAATTTGGCTTCTTCGTATGGCCGGCGGTACGACAAACGGAGGGATGCAGTGAACTGTAGGTTTCGGATCAAGGTCGGTGTTTGTCCTGGAACTGCAAGAAGTTCCACAATGTCCAGAAGGAAAGTCCATCCATCATCTTGCACCATCTCTATTGCCCACCCACCCATGTCCAAAGAGATGGCAACAACTTCTTGGATGTAAGTACATTACTTCTTTACTCTTCAATAGAGTCGTTCAAGAATAGTTAATCATCTTCTTCCTCGAATTTTTGCATTAGCATTCGCCGGGAATGCGCCGGCGGCGACCCGTCGGAAGACCCACCCTCCCCTGTTGTTATCTCTCTCCTCCCTGTTCTTGCTTCTATGGCTACTGTGAACACTTGGTCCAAACGGCGCTGTATTGAAATTTACAAACGAAACCCCCATAACTTGTGAAACATACCAAATACTAGTACGTTTTGCCTTTTAAAAAGCCCTTTTCACTGCAATACGAAGAACCCTAGCCGCGAGTGCTCGACCCTTCCAGAATCATAATGATCCCGATTTTGGGGTTTCGTCAATTTGCTGGTGTTTCTTGTCATTAACTTGCTTTTGATTGCATGAGTTTTATGTTGATCTGCACTATGAGTGCAGCAGGGGTGGACGAACGATTCGTAGAATCATAGTGTGTGATAACATATATGCACACATGGTAGTTCTAAAATTTCTGATTTTTCTTGCCTTATTTGTCTTTAAACTCCAAAGTGCATAGTAAGTTAGACTTTTTGATGTTGAAAATTGGGAATGTGTACGTTCAGTTTGATAATGAAATTGAAGCTGCTGCTGCTGCTTGAAAAGTATTTGCCTTAACTACAGAAAGTAAAAGAAAGGAGTGTTGGAGCAAATGAGCCTCTCCCTATTTATACAAGTCATTCCCTCATGGAAGGACTTAGAGAAGATCTAATCTAACGGCTAGGATCGAAGGCCTAGAATCGTCTGTTGGAATTGTGCCCTAGAGGCAATCAATTTATCGTGACAAATAGATATGGACTTACGATTCATTATGTTATCGATATGGAGATATGTTAACATGAATGAAGTCCTTCGAATATAAATGTTATATTCTTAAATATCCCTAGTCAATTATATTCATTAACAGGACAATCAACTATAGACTAGTATGGGGTTGGATTGATATGAAGATATCACGATCCAACACATGGGTACAAATTAAGAGTAATGATATACTGGATTGACCCACGACGAGAAGGCTACATTAGATTATGTTAAAGTCACAAGCGCTTCTCGTACTGCTAATGATATTGTAATCCTTAGACTTGAAGTCACTAGATACTTCAGTTGTGGAATATTATGCTTTGATATTATCAAATGTAGCGCCTTAACCGGGTAACTATAAAGGTATCTATCGAGCATGATAGGAAGCAAGCTTAGAGATCGTAGTGACGTAGATAGTATTTGTCCCTCCCACATAATGAGAGTAAATATCCATGAGCTACTCGAGGGATGGTGCTTATAGAATGTCTGGCCAGACTCAGATAAATAAATATGGAGATATTGATGTTATCTGCACGGATAAGCATATTCCCAGGATCGAGGAAATATGGATTCAATATACGAGTGTGACTAATATGTCTCGTGTCCAATCCGGATATGGAGACAAAGGGATAACACAATACATGAACATTGGGCACAAGGTTTGTCGGATGACTATTTCTATTAGTTGGGTAGCGTGGATGTCTTGCTTGAGGTCGCTCCATGTCAGTACTTGTTAATACCAACTAAGTAGAAACCTATGGGGTCACACTTCCTACGGATTAGACCGGACTTGGAAATAATTAATATGATTAATTAATTAGAATGATCAATACGCAACTACTTGCAAACTTAATAGGACTAATTTGCAAGTTGGACTAATTCATGTGTGGACATGATTAGGATATGGGCTTTTATGCAGTCAACAAGTAGTTGTTGGACTATATAAAGGACACTCCTACCTTCCTTCCTACACTAATGCTCATTAACACATTGAGTGGGAGAGAAAACCAAGGAGAGAGAGCAAATCACAAGGAGGCCGAACCCCTTGGGACCGCCCCTACCCGTCGGCCACAAAGAGGGCCGAATCCCTCTTCTTGGTGTTCCTTGTGTGTTCTTCTTCCTCTTCCTCCTTCAATCCTAGCAAGCACAAAGGTTTGAAGGATCCGATTTCAATCCTAGGAGTGGACTATCCAGAGAGACGTGAATACGTGTGAAGTCATCACATGAGAACCCAAAGGTATGTAGATACTTTAATCCCTCACTATCGTTATGTAGTCTCTTCCTGTGATCCTTGGTGGGATTTGAGCAGGATTAATTTTGTTATTCCGCTGCGTGACCTGCATCAAAACCCAACAGTGGTATCAGCGCCACATGTCGTAGAGCATAACTTAGTTTATGTGTTACGATTTTTGTTGTTTTATACTTTAATTATTATTTATCGCGTAAAATGGACAAATCATGCATATTGATGCGATTTGTGAATATGATTCAAGCCAAATAAGATCTAATATTGCATAGGATGTAAGGATTAGTGCATTTGGATCACATGGGATGTGGGATCTAGAAAACTAGGGTTGGGGCACAAGTTGGAAAAATGTGTTTTTCAAACTTGGAAACAACTAAACTTGGGCAAAAAGGAAGAAGTTGTTTTGGAAACAACTAAACTTGGGCAACATGGAAAAAGTTGTTTTTGAAACAACTTAACTTGGGCAACAAGGAGGAAGTTGTTTATGGAAACAACTAAACTTGGAAACCAAGGAGGAAGTTGTTTATGGAAACAACTCCCATAAGAGGTTCTCCGGCTGTCGCCTAGCTCTATTCTTCGATTTAGAGATAGCTTGAAGATCCGATCCGTAATTCATCCTTGTATTTTTCACCATCCGTTCAAATTGACATAGTCTCCGGTCATGACCCATCCTGCCGCAGTTATAGTAGAAATCTCGAAGTTTCTCGTAACTGAAGTGTATCCAAACAGGTTCGGAGCCATACCCATTTAGATTGAACCCTCTGGCTAAATGTTATGTAGTATTAACCATCACTATAACCTTCATGGGCAGAAAATCAGCTCCTTAGTTGCCGTCCAACTTTCTTTGCGTTATAAAGGGATATTTTTTCCAGAGGGATCCAAGGATTTGGACCCAGAAAGTCTTTACAACTGAGGATTTGATTGTGGATCGTCCATGGATTCTGTTCAAGCACTCTTTAACATTCTGAATGGTGTTTGAAGTAGAATATGAAGTTGTTCTCCCTGAAGGCTTCAACCTTCAATTCACCAGATCCAATGTTCTACATACCTATAGTGATATTGTGGATCAGATGTTGGCGGTAGGGTTTATTAGCAAGAAGCTTACCCACCATTGTTGCTCCTTGAAACTTTTCAACCATTTTTACATCATCGTCGAGCTCCAAGGAGAGCTCTTGCTCTGATTCTGGTTCTTTCTTCATGAGACAAGAAAGAGAGGTCCTAGGAGAAACAAATAAGAGAAGCGGACGAAGAGAATAGAAACAACAAAAGGAAAGGGCATGTTTAGACGGAGAGTGAAAGTCAGGCAAAGAAAACCGATCACCAAATATTTACCCAAATTGGAGAGGAAGCTCCGGTGTAACACCCCTAATTCCTGAGCGAGTTCTTAGTGCAATATCAAGACTTTGGGGGCGAATCTGTAAATAATTTGTCACGACTTTAAAGTTTGAATTTTAGAGTGTTTGAAATTTTTAGAAGTTGTTCGGATGATTTTGAAGCAGTTGAAGTGTTTGGGGTGGTAGTGGAATTATTTAAAAGTAAGTAGAAGCTCTAATTCTAGTTGTACGCAAAAGTTTGAAAAACTACACTTTCACCCCCCTTGCATGTATGCCACTTGTCCAACTCCTTGTGAAATCTCAAGAGCTAGGGACAACTTCACTCTCCCACTTGACCATCTGCTGTGAGAGAGAGAGAGAGAGAGAGAGAGAGAGAGAGAGAGAAAGAGAGAAAGAGAGAAAGAGAGAGAGAGAGAAAGAGACTACATCAACTTCCTCTTCTTCCTCCTTCATCACCACCACTTCTCCACCACAATCTCCACCGTCTCTTATCCTCTTCCCGAAATGCTACTACCGGAGGTAGCCACCCACACCAGGAGTAAAACGCACAAATCAATTTCGAAAAAGATGGAGTATCGAGTGAGAAATCCGAGTTTGAAGGTAAGAACCCTAGTTCGGTATTTCGTCGATTTCTCCCTTCTCGTTGCAACCCATCGAAATTAACCCACATATTCTTGTTCCTTGTGTTGAGGCGAGTCCGGGAAGCACAAGCATGACCCCCAATTCGAAAATTTTTGCTCCGGCCACCATGCATGCCGAACTCATCCGCCGCCAAACCTCCATAGCCATCGGATTCTTGGTAAGCTCTCATTTCTTGCTCATTTTTGTTGGGTATTGCACCAAAATGATCCTTAGGACACGAATAACCTATTTAGCACCCTCTAATCTGCCCAGAATGTGGTTAGGATCGAGTTTGATTCCTTGTATCATCCATTTTGTTCTTTTTTTGGAACATAAACTGCCTATGTTCAAGTACTCGTATCTCTCCATTTTGAGTGATTCTTGAATTTTTGGAATCCTCGGACGATTGACTACAACTTTCGTATTTTAACTTTTGTCAAATTTGGTTTCTAACTTGCCCAAAAATCGAGTTGAAGTTGCTGCTATTCGAGTTCTACAATCTGTCCGGAGCAGAATTTTTTTCTAAGTGTTGAAGTATGGATTGAAATAGTCATTTTCAAACAACCGTAACTCTTTCAATTCTTTATGAAATATTGTGTTTCTTTCTCCTATGTGTAGCTAGTACATAATAATTCATTTCACCGTCTCCGGGTCATCTTCAAATTTATAACGGATTTCTCAAAAAACGAGCCTAAAGTTGCTAGTTTGAACTCATGAAGCACTATCGAATTTTTCTAAGTATTGAATCGAAATTTTTGTCCAACTTTGACTAGCGATATCTCTTTGAATACTTAGATTTTCTAGGAGTTCAAATATGTTCTGGAATCCTTGAACTGTCATCTTTAAAACCCTATTTCAATTTCTCAAAACTCCTTCTCAATTGAGCAGAAATCAGTCGCAAAGTTGACTAGTTGAAATAACGTTTAGCTATCTTTAACCTTCGATTTGAGCATTTGAATGACATTCTGGCCTTAGAGTTCTTCATGAAACTTGTTCGTATTCATATTATGAGCCTAAATATCAAGTTTGACAAGGTTTGACTGTCAAAAACCCTAGTTTGACTTAACTGTATAGGAGGGGCAAAATAGTAATTTCACTTAGCTTTGAATTGAGATTCATTTTGTAACTTGGAGTTCGTCAGCATGTATTATATGCGTATTTGGAGTACTCGTATGTCATTCTCGGCTAATGTTGACCAAATCAAATGTTGGGGTCTATTTGCAGTTTTACTAAACTTCAGGGGCCTATGTGCATTTAATTAAAACTTCACACTTGAACTACTTGAGACTAGTTTAATGTTTTGAGACCAACAACCTGACTTAGAAGGATATTTGAAGTCTCAAGAAAGAATTATTTGACTCGGAAGTTATCAAATCAATGGTGGGGGTCTTTCTGTAATTTAGCAAACTTTAGGGGCCTAAGTGTAATTTACTGAAAGTTGTATATTTCGATGCTAAGTTCATATGGGAGAGTTAAGAGTCATTCATGCATGTTGTTGGGCCAATATGAATGTAATTTGGGGTCCAGACACAGTCAGTGACTGTACTAGAGAGTTTTGAAGTATCATGGGCATTTTGGTCAACTTAGCTTGCATGACCCCTCATTTCATTGCATTCTTGCATAAAACCTCATATAGAGGATATATTCTAATAGGTTGTATAATTTACTTGTGTATACCCAGCCGTTATTAAGGATCGTTCGAAGTAGACGTACGTATTCGTGTTGGTGCATTTACTGTGAGACTCGGAGACGAGCGTTGTAGGAGTGCTAGCGTTGCTTTGCGCCTTTCATGGCCCAGAGGTAAGACATATGTACGGCATTTTCATATCAAAATGTGCGTTTGCGTTTGATGTTACAAATGAATGTTTGTTATATGAAATAGTATGAGAATGCATGTTTTCCACTCGAAAGTTGTTAAACTATTTTATTCATCTCCTTTGAGAACTCTCGGAAATTACTTGTGAAATGTTGATATTCTGATTTTGGTTATGTGAAAGAGAAGAAATAAAATACCTCTAATAGACTTAGGACGATGTACAGAGTACTGTTATTAATGGGAGGCGTCAAGCGATCCTCCATTTTCTTATGGCTAAGACCATTGAAGCAATGCTTCTTATTATTGGATAGAACGTTAATGTTCAAAAATCCGCCCCCGATGAGCCAAAATGTATCAAGATATTGAGGCGGTTTATAGAGCTATAGAGTGCTACTTATACTTGTAAGGGTCACTACGGTATAGGGGTGTCGACACTTAAGACCTTTTAGCTAATGTTGTGAGCGGGGTTGACGAATGGGCTCCCTTAACGCTCGGGTGAAATAGGGTTTGATAGACCCTAGAAGGAACCCTTAGTGATTATTTCGTGATCCCTCTGTTTACATCGATCCTGCTGTGGCTCTGGACATGCCTCAGCTAAATTAAACTGTTGATTGAAGTCGAAATTAAAAATTGACTACTTTATTAATGTTGTTTGTGGCTCTGGATTGCCCTAATCAGTTGAAATGATTTGAAATGCTTTGGCTACTCATTAACTAAGTTATTCTCTTAAATTGACTTGTTTACTCTGGATATGCTACCAACTACTCGTGGTTTCTCAATGTTATTAAATTGAGAGGTTTTTGTTACTCGGTTACTTCCAGTTGTTCCAAATTCTCCAACATGATAGTTTTACTATTTAAATCTTCTGATTTATTTCAACTCATGCTTCCGTGCCACTCGTTGCTTTACCTGTCGTAGTATGTATTTACTCAGTTTTTACTGATCATTTCTTCAAAACTGCGTCGACTTTTGCCATTTTTAAACTGCAGGTCGTCAATCAAGTTTGGGGAATGGGAAAGAGGATCGAGACGAAGAAATTTAGATTAAGTCAGATCACTTAGTAGATCACACACGATTTGTTTTAGAATGTACTTATTATCGAAATTTCGTTATGTACTTTAACCGAAATGTAAACTTAATAGTTAATAATCTACTTTTGGTTATCGATTGTCGCGTTAACCCTGAACCGAGATCCCGGGTTGTTTCATCCTATGAGCACCGTGTCGGTGCATGAAGAGAGCATATTTTGGATCCAAATAAAATAAGGTAGCTTGGACCTCTAGGTCCACTCACTGGTTCTATTCTTTTTTTAAGACAAAGATGAGGCTTTTGTTAAACCAATTTTTCTGATGGGCCTTGAAGGCCCGTTACAACATTCAGTAGAGAATTTCTTCTCCAATCTGGCTCATCTTCATTCCAATCTCTATATGATCCAACAACAAGCCTTGTTTGGCAAACTCGTGTGCAGCAACATTAGTCGTGCGCCGCCACCATGTGTCAGAATACAGTTCCACCTCGGATAAGGCTAACACAATGTCTTCCCCCATGCCTCTTATTTTCAAGATGTCTTTTGTGCTACCCTTCAGTACCTCGTGAGCCAAATTGACAACATACAATGTATCCATTTCTATCTCCAACTCGAAATCCAATTGAACGACAGTTACAATCCCTTTCCCAGAGACCCATTACCTCAGCTTCACTTGGTCTTCTACAAAATTGAATTGGCTTTGCCCATGTCTTATTTCCTCGGTTTCGGATCCCAAGCGCCATCAATGTTCAGCTTGTAAACACCATTTTCTTGTTTTTCAGTGCCTTCCCTTTCTCCGGTAATGGTAAATTTGGGCTTTGCATGTGTGGATCTGAAGCAGTTGCTGCTTCAAAGCCCGACAAGTAACTCTTTGCGAACTGAATCAATTCATGTGGCGTATATTTCTTTTCCTCGAACAAGTTTTGATCTCGGTTCCACCATAGAAACCGAAGACAAAAACTGGAAGCGCTTTAGGTTGTTCATTTTGGCGCATTGCTTGAAGCTTCCAATGACTACCGCAACTGGGGCGGGGGGTGTCTTTCCATCAAACGTGAGGGATGAAAGTGTATTTAACCCATAATATAAGACAAATGACAGTATAGTAATTCATTAAATTACATTTTTTTTAATCCATGTGCGATTTCGCACTTGGACTGATAAAATAGGACGGAGTCAGAGGGACGAAAACCCAACTGAATGCAATCTGCAAGAAGTGAAACATTTGGAATGTCAGTTACATGAAGCTCAAAAGAAGGTGATAAAACACTTTTGTACTCAGTGGCGGAGTCAGGAATTGATGAGTGGGGTGGCACAATTCACACAACTAAATTTCGTTAGGGTGTACTTTTGTCATTTTAAGAAGGGCAGAGTTGAAAAAACCCAAATTATAGGGGGTACACTAGTAGTAAACAAAATGTTCAGGGGTGCACTTGCACCCCCATACCCCCATGTCCCTCCGCCCCTGTTTGTACTTCCACAAGAAAGCCTCAGATAGAAGAAGAAATCTGATGGACGGGGTTCAAGACAGTTGTGGAGTTTGGGTGACTAAAAAAGTCCAATCAATAATATGTCTATATCTAAAATCATATTAAATTATAATCTCATATACGCGCTCTCTTAGTGCTCTCAAATACAACATTTTTAGAACTTGTCTCTTTCACGTTCCCGACCCAAGCGACTTAGGTCTAGAATCTCAATCATCTTATGGGGGTTAAATTTACTTTCACCCCCTCTAATTTGACTGAAACACACTTTAACCCCTTCCAGTTTGGAAACTGCATTTTAATTCCTTCAATATGCCGAACTTTCAGTCTTGGGGCAAACTCCGTCACTGAAGATAATTTTGTAGATAATTTTTTCCCAATATGAGGGTACATTTTTCCCAAAACATATTTTTAGTGACAAGGGGTGTAAGTTTTCTAAAGTTGAAGTCACACAAGGGTGAAAGTGTCATTTACTAAACTGGAAGAGGTGAAAGTGTCCTTGAGTCAAACTAAAGTGGGTGAAAATGTCTTTTTACCCTTTTACAGCCATAATAGCTCTGGCTCTAGCGTAGGGATGGCAACGGATCGGATCCGGATCGGATCAGGCTAGATCTGATCCAGATCCGACTAGCAGAAATGGGATCCAGATCCGATCCAGATCCGTTCGGATCATCACCGGATTCGGATCAGATCGGATCGGGTTTCATCCAGCTGATCCAAATCCGATCCGTAGATCCATATAATACGTGGTCAATCGGATTCGGATCGGATCCGACTTGGGTTTGCAATGAAATACAAAAAATAACATAAGAAATAAACACTATTTCATACGCTAAGGCATGTTCGCAAGTTATGAAGCCTAAAACACAACAAAATTAGCTTTGTAGGTTGGAATTACTATTGTATTCTTCTTGGAAGTGATATGGGGTGGTAGTATGAATATATTTGTAAAGCACACATATACGTCGGATCGGATCGGGTCGGAACCCGGTGGATCTGCCCTTAGATCCAAATCCAGATCCAAATCCGATCGGATCTGGCTTTCCAGATCCAAATCCGATCCATTTTCAATTGGATCGGATTTAGATCCGATCCATTCGGCCCGGATCGCTCGGATCACAGATCGGATCGGACCATATTGCCATCCCTACTCTAGCGGGTGGGTTCTTAAACATCATGTGTTGGGTCACTTCGATTTGGAACCGGCCCATTTGCAAATGGCCTTCTGCATTTTGAAGGCGAATAGGCCTTGTTTAGCATTTAGCCATCTATTACTTTGATTCTCCTCTTCTCCATCATCTTGACTTCTATCACTATTTACGGGATCACTTTGACTCAATAATTTAGATAACTAAATTAAGCAATTTTTTGATACTTTTTTCATGGTGTTGTAGACTTTGTGTGAAATCGAAACTGCGCATCTTTTTTTTTTGAAAGGAACTGCGTATCTTTAACATGTGAGGATAATCAATAGATTTTTTTTTTTGTGAAAGGAGATAATCAATAGATAGATGATAAGTACTAATATTTTAACTTGAATACAGCTAGGCAGGGGCGGATTCACATAATTTTATCTCAGTGGAGGGTAAAATTCAGAGTGAAGATTTTAAGAAAAAAGGCTTGTAGTAAGGGGCTATTGTGTAATTCTAGTGGGGACTAAATAGCATTATATGAAGAACAATGGGGTAAAATCACAAATTTTAAAAGTTGAGTGGCAGACTGGCAGCTACGTTTAACAAACTGTGCTTGCGGAGATGTCAGAACTCAGATGTGTTGCTTCATAGAGGACGCACCAACAATTAAAGTAACAATTTCAATCTAAAAATGAAATCATGTTTTGCGGTTGCTGTTCTTTAACACCCCGTGCGTTTTGCTATTTCAATAAGCAAATAAGTACTCATTCGAAACATATATATTCTGCTGACTAACAAATAAGAGGGTCGACGTACATGAAGAACTGTAATGCTATTGCAAAACAGTCTCATCGTCTTCCTAATTTCTACCAGGATGAGGCCATAAGCCACTCCGCTTAACATTCTAATTGTTTGAATGAGATAGATCCACTTGTCTCATAGTCTCAACCACTCATTTTAATAATTTATAATTTCATGATTTAATAATCTATTTCACCCAAACAGAAATATGCGACTATATCCGACCGCAGATGCAAAAAAAAAAATGCAAAAAATTGGGTATTTTCATCAAATAGTGGTGTATATGTGGGGATGCGCTCCACACGCAGTGCAAAGGCTATGACTTTAACCTTCGCTACGACACCAAACTTAAGTAAAGTCTGCTCCGCAAGAGGGAAAATATAAAATATTGAAAATAGTAAAGTTGTTTTAAGAAAAAGTTATCTTGAGAGCCTAAACCATATGCCGAAAAGTGGCAGTGCAATCGTCTTACAACACGAAGGGAAATAACTCAGGTTCATCTAGCGAATTTGCACAAACTGAAATCGCACACAATGCTCGAAAATTCACTAATAAGCGAAGTAGGAATCAGAGAGTTTTAGTAGTTGCAGTTTCGTCCCTGGACCAAGCCCCTGCACCGAGCAACTCAAACTGTAGTAAGACTCTCACTGTATATGAAAATCCCAAGCGGATATTTTTCTGGGAAGAAACTATTTGTTTCCCCAGTTTTTGGATTGCACAAATAGTATGTACCACGATGACGAGTGCTAAGAACTACCAAATCAGGTTCACCGCTTTTAACGAGGAATCCTTCTGCAGTTGGAACATCCACAGGCAAGCTAAAACTCAGTTGTTTAGACCATGATTGATTAATGTAATCATCCAAAACCCACACATCAAACGCGTAACCACAAGGACTGAAACCCGATTTTCTACGAACAAACATGGCAATAGTCTCTTTGTAAACAGTTAAACGACTCATCAACCATGTCAAAACACAGAATGTAGTTCTCGCGGTCGTCTAAGGGGTGTAGCTCACAGCGTCTGTGGTCGATATTCGTCATCCAGTGCATCCTTCTCTTCACGGATGTTCCTCCAGTTATATAACAACAGCAACGGATTGGACGGGGGAGATCGAGCATATTCCTCCTCCACGAGTTGTCACTCGACCTAAATATGCATACTTCTGCAATACTACCTTCTGGCTGTGGATTGTTCGCAAAACCAGAACAAAATATAATCCTTGCGACATTAAAAGTCTTGGCTATGGGATCGAAACAGAATCCTGACATGTAGCGATCCCAAGCGCCACCCGACAAGTTCTCACAATCCAGGCGAGGGACGAGCCCATGTTTTCTCGTAACAGGGTTCCATAGAACGTAATCATCCTGCTTGCTTAGCGAGAGAGTTAAGCAAACTATACCATTCGAACAACCGGCAATCCTCACGGTTTCCGAGGTTGCAGGAATTGTTATATCTACAGGAATATCGTACAATCGGCAGGAGATTGTAGTGCTAGGGCTTTCATTGGTATAAAGATTAATCGTCGTCCGCAGATACAAAGATACTTTCTCCCTAACAGTTGTATCAACATTATTATACCGGTCAATAAAATTAGGAGAAACGATAGTGTCGTACCAGAATCTGCAGACGCTGTTGAAGCATAAGAGAGATCTGATGGGCAATTTAAGGAGGATCTCAACTATCACATCATGTGACAATTCTGTACTAATCCTTCTTCTCCTGCTACCTCTTTCTTGGAAACTTCTCGAACAAGTAAGAGCAAAACCCATTATTTATGTTAGTGTTCAAATTGGTTTGATACCATGGAACGTTGTGAACCAGAGTAAATCACACGTGGTGCTCTATTCCATTCACATTTTGACATCTACACTACAAATGGAGTGAGTGAAAGAGAGAAAATAGCTAAGTAGGAATCTATTTTTCTTCTATAACATATAAGTCTAGTGGTTAATCCTAGTGGGTATAGGTGTCAATTACTGAATGGTGTAGAGCACCACATGCATGCTGACGTGGTGCTCTTGGAGCAAATAATAATTTCTCTAGTCGGAAGGGTTTCCTGTTCTGCTATGGAATGGAACAACAGGTCACATCCATTATAACTAGGATTATAGCTTGGTCAAATCTATAATCTGAACCGTTCAATGAAAATATGAAGAATAACTTAAATTAGTAAATTTTCTTTTCTTTTTTTTAGAGCAACAATTTTCTTTTCATAGCTTTCAGAAAAAACAGGAACCACAATAAAATAAGAGTAATAATCATATTGATTTTAGAATTAAAGACACTTTGCACCCTATGTTTAGGCAAAAAAACACTCAACGCCCCTGTGTTTTGAGAAATTTACCTTTTCACATGTGTAATGGAATTTTTTTTTAACAATTTTTAACTACTTGACGTATGTTTGTATATTTTGTTGGTGTTCATGTTCTTGGTGTTCTTGATATTCAACTTCACCACACTTATCATAAAAAAATCAACCCAAAATCAAGCCTAGAAAGATAAAGAATGAGTAGGAAGATGAATATTCATTAAATTCTCCTACTAGTACTTCTCTGAAAATGATTCTCTCAAGTCTCAACAAGAACTAGTTGGGAATGTTGTGGCGGTGCTAAAAAGCTGCTGTGTGAAAACACTATGGAAAAATTGTTGTGAATTATTGATAAAATGTTGTTTGGTAAATATTACGTAAAAGTTGCTGTGAAATATTGATATAGTAATTTTGTGTTTTGTAAAATCAAAAGTGAAGTTGCTGTGAGGGTAAATGACAAAAACATATGACACGTATCTTTTCTGTAAAGATAACTATTGATATTTTTAAAAATTGTAAGGTTAAAATCTGGTGTAGACAAATCAATTAAAAGCACTTTCTGGAAAAGCATATCCACCATTGCTTCCTAAAAACTGTTGTGGGACAGCAGAAACTCACCGAAAAAAACAGAAATTTAATTTTTACCAAACACACTGAAACTGCTTTTGCTATCAGAAAGCAAGCAGTTGTGCTGGCAACAGAAGCATTCCCAAACTGGCCCTTAAGTCCTCAAAATTATGACTTTATCCAGAAATTCAACTATTCTACCAGAGAAGATTATACACAACCCAACCCAAGAACTGGGTATACGGTGTTGTGGAATTTGGGTGTAATTAGTAGAATAAAGAAGTTGAATAAGTTAAGGGGTTTTTGTCTCTGTGACAATTGCTACAGAAGACCTAGGAACTTAACACCCACTGCCTCCAATCAATTTCCCACAAAGAACCGAAAATCAATTAACCTCCACCCACGCCATCTATAAAAACCCACACCCGCATCTAACTACCTTACCATGCGCCATGTGCACTGGATCATGCCTTGTCAGCATTTGAGGACCATGTTACACGTCCCTCCGCATATTACAGCTCGCACAGGAACCGGATAATCGAGTGGTTTGGAGGCTGGAATAAGACTCGTCGGAGGTGGTTGATGTCCCACCTGCGATCCTTGTGTGTCATAAGGGAGACTTGTCCAACGTCTATATATGCGGATCCAATAACGGTTTCTTGAGATATCCGCCATGATATCCACAACAACTAACTTGTTGGCCTTAATGGAGGTATGATTAAGTCCGTAACTCTTCCATGACCATGACCGTTGCTAATGGTTTTGTATATATAGGAGTGGCATACTCTCAATAGAGGTACGAATAATTTGTTATTCAAAGTCATAACAAGCTGTCTATGTCATTTAAAGTACACATTGCTTATTTCCAATCCCTCATACTCAATTTCTATGTGTTTTCATACATATTGATCACTGGGAATTGAATTAGATGGCTTCAAAAACACTTTGTCATCATCCTTGCCACACAAACACATCTACATTGCTGAACCTAACGTGAAGCTCCAACAAACCCTCAGTGATCTGATCATGTCTCGGAACAGAGATGTTGTTGACGGAAACACCTCCCCCAGCAACTGTGAGATGTTACTTTCTTTAGGAATTGTTGGAGCTCTTTTATATCTCACTATAACCAAAACCGATTTACAGTTTGCAGTGAATGTTCTATGTCAACATATGCATGCTCTTACTTCTGCAGATTTTCAATCTCTCAAAAGGACATTGAGATATGTGAAAGATACTCTAGGCCAAGGTCTTCAGTTCATGGTGCTGATTGGGCTGGCTGCAGGGAGGATATGAGATCCACTACTGTGTATTGTGTGTTTTTGGGCTCTTAGTTTTTTGGTGTTCTAAGAAGCAGCCTACAGTTGTCTAATCTTCATCAGAGGCATAATGTAGAGCTTTATGAGCTGTGGCATCTGAGGTAGAATGGCTTATTTATTTGTTGCATGATCTGGGAATTGCTCATAATGTACCTCATTTTTGGTGTGATAATTCCTCAACTTTAGCTCTAGCATTTAATCGTGTTTCATGCTACAATTAAACATGAGACTGATTATCATTTTGTGAGAGAAATAGTTGTGGCAAAGCTTGTCTCTGTCTTATGTTGCTTCCAAAGCTCACGTTGCAGATATCATGACCAAGGCCCTTTCACATTCTCAGTTTCTGGATTTTAAGAACAAACTGCAGCTCACTCAAGTGTCTAAGTGAGCTCAGTTTCAGGGAGGTTGTAGAAGTGTGTATGTAGGGTTAGTTTGTATTGTTACCTAAACTGTAAGGGTAGAAGTGTGTAGTAGAGTTTGTTAGATAAAAGTAAAAAGTACAAATACTGTATCTGTATTGTGTGGGAAAATTAATTGAATTTGAGTAACAGTACATTTTCCCTCTCCATCTTCTCCCTTTCTCCCTCTTCATTTCTGGTTCTCTCAAGAACCCCCTAGATAGTTTGATAAAGAGGCCATCAATCTAATTATACTTGGATATTGTGCTTTGAAGTTGATCTTATTCCTTGATTTTTCTTGCAGGATTTGTTAAGTGTGAAGACTGTTTTGTAACCTAGTCTAAATTAGAGGGGCTTACAAGCAATTCATGTATTACTATCTCTATATATATTAACCTAGCCTAGGGTTAGGGTATCACATCACAGAGAGAGGCTGAGAGATCTTTTGTACTTTTTATTCATTCATCATAGTGAAGTGGGTGTGGACCGTGGATGTAGCCAATTTGGTGAACCACGTAAATCGTCGTGTTCTTGTTCGTGCGTGTGATTTCGTTTTGCTTTTCGTTGCGTTGTTATATCGCTCCGAGTCGATCCTAACAACTGGTATCAGAGCCACGTCGAATCGGTGCAAAGAATCTGAGAAAAGAATTTTTTTCTTGTTCTTGGATTTGTCTACGGCAGTCGAAGTTTTTTTTACGCAATCGAAGCAAACTAGCGTCGGCCACAGTGGGGTTGCAAAAACAGGGTGCCGAGTTTGTTTGTCTCTTCAACAGTAACTCGTGAGGAAGAAAATTACCAGGTACTACTCTGTCCCAGCTCTTGCCCATCATTGGGAATAATTGACTCGTATATGGGTCACTTTGACCGGATGATTTCGATAGCAAAATAATGCGATTTTTCGATAATTTTTTCACGGTGTTATAGAGCAACTTATACTCTACAACACCATGAAAAAATTATCAAAAAATTAAATTATTTTGCTATCCAAATCACCGAGTCAAAGTGACCCAGTGAATAGTGGTAAAAGTCAAAATGATGGGGAAGAGCTGGGACTGAGGTAGTAACTTGATTCAATTCTTAGGTCTATTATTTTAATCAATTGGTTTGTTAGTTGGAGTGACACTTGGCGACTTGGGGTTGTTGGCTTGGTAACCCTTTGCTTGTTGTTGACCCGTGAGGAAGGAAGCACCAATCTGGTGCGTTCTTGCTGGAAAGTAGGGCTGCATAAGAGAAGCGATCAAGTGCTTCTCGGACGCAGGGTTGCAGTGTGCTCGATTGCGCGTAGTTGGTCCAATTTTGTTTTGGACGTATCTCAGTGTTCAGGAATCCGATTGACTTGAAACAGGAGTCAAACTTGGGGTTTTTGGACGTTTCGGATCTGTTGGTCAGATCAGAATTCTGAGATTCTGCACGGTTTGAGTGGGAGTGATGGCGGACGACGGAAGATTCAAGATTGAGAAATTCGACGGGACGAATTTCAGCCTATGGAAGATGCAGATAGAAGACTATTTGTATCAGAAGGACTTGTACTTGCCGTTGGACGGAGTTGAGAAGAAACCAAGCGAAATTAAAGACGAACAGTGGAAGATTTTGGACAGAAAAGCTCTAGGACTTGTGAGATTGAGTATCGCATCGTCAGTTCTGTTCAATGTGTCGAAAGAAACGACGACGAAGGGTTTGATGGATGCTCTTTCACAAATGTATGAGAAACCTTCAGCAGCGAACAAGGTGTTTCTCATGCAGAAGCTCTTTGACATGAGGATGGCCGAGAGTGGTAATGTTTCCCAGTACCTGAACGAGTTAAACATCGTCATAAGCCAGTTGGAATCCGTCGGGATTACATGCTTTGACGACGAGATGAAGGCACTGTTGGTTTTGTCCGGGTTACCCAAGAGTTGGGGTGGCGTAGTGACTGCTGTGAGCAATTCTGCTGGAAAAGACAAGCTAGGGTACGACAACGTGGTGAGCACGGTACTCGGTGAAGAGATGCGCAAGAAGAGCAGTGGATCTAGCAAATCCTCTGATGGTGCGTTGTATGTCGAGCAGAGAGGGAGATCAGCAGACAGGAAGAACGGAAACAAGGGTCGAGGTCGATCTAAGTCAAAGTCAAAGTGGAAGAAAAAGGACATTAAGGACATCGAGTGCTACAACTGCGGTGAAACCGGACATTTTGCAAGGGAGTGCAAGAATCCGAGCAAGAAGAAGTCAGACAACCACAAAGGTAATGATTCTATTAATATTTCTGAAAGTGATCCTGAAACATTAATATTATCTGTATCCTCAAAGGAGGATGTGTGGGTGGTCGATTCTGGTGCTTCGTTCCATGCGACAGGTAGAAAGGATATTCTTCATAATTACGTGCAGGGTGATTTCGGGAAGGTGTATCTCGGAGACGATGAGGCATGTAAGATTGTTGGGAAGGGAGAAATCTAATTGAAATTGGATAATGGAACAGCTTTGCAGTTGACCGATGTCAGACATGTTCCGATGTTGAAGAGGAATCTTATCTCGGTAGGCCAGCTTGCAGCATCAGGTTGCAAAACTACTTTTGGAGTTGATTCCTGTAAAGTAACAAGATGATCTATGGTGATCTCTCACGGTAAGAAGGAGGGTACTTTGTATGTGACTTCAGGAACGGACAGTACCATAGCTGTCGCGTCTTCTGATATTGGCGCAAGTACCTGGCACCACAGGCTAGGACACATGAGTGAGAAGGGCATGCAGATAATGCTCAAAACAGGCAAGCTCAAGGGTTTGAAGGAACTTGATTTGGAGTTTTGCGAGGATTGTGTCTGCGGGAAGCAGAAGAGAGTCAGCTTCACCAAAGTTAGCCGAGGTAGAAAGCTCAACAGGTTGGAGTTAGTGCATACAGATGTATGGGGTCCAGGGAATGTAGCTTCTAATGGAGGTGCGTCTTAATTTGTTACTTTTATTGATGATGCCACTAGAAAACTATGGGTTTACTTCTTGAAGCACAAATCAGATGTGTTTGATGTGTTTAAGAAGTGGAAGGCTACTGTTGAGAATGAGACAGGTCGGAAACTTAAGTGTTTGAGATCTGACAATGGTGGCGAGTATTGCAGCAATGAGTTTGAGGAGTTCTGCGCAGAGAACGGTATCAAGAGACAGAAGACAATTCCAAACAAGCCTAGACAGAATGGAGTTGCAGAGCGCATGAATAGAACACTCACAGAGCGTGCAAGGTGCATGAGGATACACGCTGGATTGCCTAAGTCATTTTGGGCTGAGGCAGTGAACACAGCTGCATACTTAATCAACAGAGGTCCATCGACAGCACTAGATTTTGGATTGCCTGAGGAAGCTTGGACAGGAAAACAGGTATGTTTGTCGCATTTGAGAACATTTGGATGTACCGCTTATGTTCATGTTGATGCAGAACAGAGGTCCAAGTTAGATCCTAAGTCGAAGAAGTGCGCGTTTATCGGATATGGCATTAACAGTTTTGGCTATCGATTTTGGGATTTCGATAAGCACAAGGCTGTTAGAAGCATGGATGTGGTATTTAACGAGTCAGTTATGTACAAGGATTGGAAACAGGGACAGGTTTCAGATGAGAAGGAAACGGTAGAGCTTGAGATTGGAGATGTCCAGCCACAAGTTGAAGCCCCTGCTCCAGTACAAAGCTCAGAAGTTGAAGCGGTCGCTCCAACACGAAGAGTTTCAGGAAGGTCGACTAAAGGTAAGACTCCAGCTCGTTATTTATCATCACTGTCATATCTTTTTCTCACAGATAGTGGTGAACCCGAGAGCTTCAAGGAAGCTGTTCAGAGTGAAGCCAGAGTCAAGTGGGAGCATGCAATGAATGATGAGATGTAGTCTCTCTACTCCAATAAGACATGGGATCTTGTGGAGTTGCCTCGAGGGAAGAAGGCTTTGCACAACAAGTGGGTTTACAGACTTAAGGAGGAGCATGATGGATCAAAGAGGTACAAGGCTAGACTGGTGGTGAAAGGATATCAGCAGAAAGCAGGCGTAGACTTCAATGAAATCTTCTCTCCAGTTGTGAAGATTTCCACCATCCGCACGGTACTTAGCATTGTGGCAGTTGAAGATTTGCACCTTGAGCAGTTAGATGTCAAGACAGCCTTTCTACACGGGGATTTAGAAGAAGACATCTATATGGTACAACCACAAGGGTACAAAGAAGCAGGTGAAGAGAATATGGTGTGCAAACTAAGAAAGAGTTTGTATGGCTTGAAGCAGGCACCGAGACAATGGTACAAGAAGTTTGATAACTTCATGTCTAGGCAAGGATACAAGAAGTGTCACGGGTATCACTGTTGCTACTTCAAGAGGTTCAAGAATTCTTACACTATTCTCTTGTTATATGTGGATGATATGCTTGTTGCAGGATCAAGCATGGGGGAAATTCAGAAGCTGAAAGAGAGCTTATGTAAGGAGTTCTCAATGAAGGATTTGGGACCTGCGAAGCAAATCCTTGGCATGAGAATCAACAGGGATAGAATTGGCAAGAAGCTAGTTTTGTCACAAGCTGATTATGTTCAGAAAGTCTTGAAGATGTTTAACATGCATGATGCCAAACCAGTGAGTACTCCGTTGGCGAGTCACTTCAAACTTTCGAAAGACCAGAGGCCAGCTACAGATGAGGAGAAGAACTACATGGCTAAAGTTCCTTATGCATCTGCTGTGGGAAGCTTGATGTATGCTATGGTGTGCACACGTCCAGATATTGCCCAAGCAGTGGGAGTTGTTAGCAGATTCATGAGAAATCACGGTAAGGAGCATTGGAGAGCTGTGAAGTGGATTTTCAGGTATCTGAGAGGTACACAGGATGTAGCTTTGTGCTATGGAGGGTCAGAGATCACTTTGAAAGGGTATGTTGATTCAGACATGGCTGGTGATGTGGACAGAAGAAAGAGCACTACAGGCTATGTGTTTACACTTGGAAGTGGAGCTGTCAGTTGGGTTTCGAGGTTGCAGAAAATTGTTGCCCTATCTACTACTGAAGCCGAATATGTAGCAGCTACGGAAGCGTGCAAAGAGATGGTTTGGCTACAGAGTTTCTTGAGGGAACTTGGGAAGAAGAAGAGGAGTTGTAAGCTGTATAGTGACAGTCAGAGTGCAATTCATCTGGCGAAGAATTCCACTTTTCATGCAAGGACGAAACACATTGACATCAGGTATCACTTCATTCGTTCATTATTGGAGAAAGACGTGATAAAGTTGGAGAAGATTCACACGAGTCAGAATCCTGCGGATATGTTTAGCAAGGTTGTGACCTTGGAGAAGCTGAGAACCTGCTCGGCTTCGGTTGGCCTAGTTGCATGATGAGAGGCCAAGTCCACACTCATGGAGGATGTTGAATTGAAGCTGGGAGAAGCACACTCAGAGTTAATCAGTCTTCAAGTGGGAGATTGTTAAGTGTGAAGACTGTTTTGTAACCTAGTCTAAATTAGAGGGGCTTACAAGCAATTCATGTATTACTATCTCTATATATATTAACCTAGCCTAGGGTTAGGGTATCACTTCACAGAGAGAGGCTGAGAGATCTTTTGTACTTTTTATTCATTCATCATAGTGAAGTGGGTGTGGACCATGGATGTAGCCAATTTGGTGAACCACGTAAATCGTCGTGTTCTTGTTCGTGCGTGTGATTTCGTTTTGCTTTTCGTTGCGTTGTTATATCGCTCCGAGTCGTTCCTAACAGGATTTTCATCTGCATCTAGAATGCGAAAAGGGTAATGAAATTATTGAAGCTGACGGGAACAATAGAAGACAAGCTTACTACTGCCTTTCTTCTTCTTCATCTTCTTCTTCTTCTTCTTCTTCTTCTTCTTCTTCTTCTTCTTCTTCTTCTTCTTCTTCTTCTTCTTCTAATTTTGACTTTTTCATCTGTAATCATGTCACTTTGACCCGATAAAGGATAACAAAATGATGCAATTTTTGATAATTTTTAATTATGAACACTATGAAAAATTACCAAAAAATATTGCATCGTAATCAAATTGTCGAGTCAAAGCGATCCAATAAATATTGGTAAAAGTCAATATAGGGAGAAAGAGAAGAATTAGATGAAGTAACATTTTACTCGTGTAATTTGACATCATAGAGACACAAAAAGTACTAAAACAAGAAATTATGTCTAAACTTTTGTCCGTTTAGAATCATTGCATTTTTTTAAAGAATTATTGCATATTATAACGTGTGTACATAGGTAATACTACCTCTGTTTCTTCTCTTTCATCTTAGGAGGACTTTTTTACCCGTATCTTGGTCACTTTGACCCGGTGATTTGGATAGCAAAACAATGTAATTTTTTGGTAACTTTTCATCGTATTGTAGAGTAAAGTTTTCTCTACAAGATCATGCAAAGATTACCGAATTCGTGTTCGTTTTGCTAACCAAATCACCGGGTCAAAGTGACACAGTAAATAGTGTTAAAAAGTGAAGTAAGGTAAAAGAGAAGAAATAGAGGTAGTGATGGGTATCTACTCGGTCATTAAATCTAACCGATCTGAATGAATACCGACATAACGTGGCGATGATTGCAGGATAGTGCCGGTTTGAACAGTTTTGCTTGATCCTTTTTGGATTCCCACTTCAAATTTGCTTCAAAGCTGAACCCTCCGTTGACTAGTATATTGGCAACAGATTAGCACAAAGTACCACCTGCAACAATAGCTAATAAAAAGTACCACTAGGTAAGGAAATTGTCCTACAAGCTAGGACAGCTCGGAAAACATAACTTGAGGAAGACATTTTTGTTGCAATTTGGATTTTGGATAGAAAATGAATCCACCTGCATCTATTTTCCAAGTACTCGTGCCATTGGTTCTCGCGAAGACTGTCAAAAAAAACATCGGCCAATAAAAAATCACAACTATTTAAACTGGACGTAACATAATGTCAACAAACAAATACTTCTAACTCGATTTTTCATCAAGTAACAAACCAGACCAGCTGATAGAAAGGTATGAAGAAACTTGCTCACTTCAATATATCTTTTGTTCGTATTGAACAAGAAGGTGAAACCTCATCATAAATTAACGGGAAAAGGTAGGAATATTATACAGTTCCTTGTACCTGAATACAATAAATCACTAGTTTCCTGAGAAAGCTTCATGCTATGTCACAGCTAAGCAAAGTTCAGGAAATTAGTAAAACCATTTCGAATGTATACTTCAGGTATAGCCTTCAGGAAGCAACTGTGACACCCCAATTGCCGCTTCCACATTCATTTAAATTCTCCCCTTCACCCACTAGCATTTCCCACAAGAGCTCATCTCTCTTTCTACACACAGTTGAAACTATGGGCACTTCAGTCCTCTTCTGTACTTCTCTTCTTGTTGCGGTGCTCTCTTTGGTGAATGGCCAGCCTCTAGTTCCTGCATTGTTCCTCTTTGGCGACTCTGTCATAGACGTTGGCAATAACAACCACCTTCACACTATTGTCAAGGCCAACTTTGCTCCCTATGGAAGAGACTTCATCGGTCAGAAACCAACTGGAAGGTTCTGCAACGGAAAGCTTGCCTCAGATTTCACAGGTATGATATGGTCATATGACCTATCTCTAGCTAAAGAACTAGCAGCATGATAATTCAACCGACAGAAGCGATAAATCAAACTCATAGTAGAATCAGAATTGTAGCGATGCCAAGTGTAATAGAGTAATGCTACACGTCAAGGTAACAAGGGGGCCGGCCCAGGAGTAAACCCTAAACTGGCTGAGCCCGCACTAAAATGAGCCAGGCCCGACCCCAGACCGCCCCCCTCGAACACCCGAACCGGCCCAGCACCCCTAATCTCCTGCCCGCCCCCAACCCGGTGCAGTTGACTTGGCCCCCCTCCAACCCGGCCCGCCCCCCACCGGGATGGTTCGCCCCCCCTCCAACCGGTACATTTATTATTTTTTTATTAATTTATGTATATAAAATATTTAATATATTAATAATATATACTCAGGCCCACCGGCCCCCTCAACCCCTAACCCCACCGGTTTTTGGCCCGTGCCTGCTGGGGTTCAACTTCCCTCGATTTCAACCGGCCCGGCCCGACCCCTCTACCACCGGGCCCCTAACCCCAAGCAGCCCCCAACCCGGCCCCCTGACACCTTGAGCTACACGTACCAACGTAAATGTCCCAATAACATCCCAACTTACGCACATCACTTACAGGGCCCACCAATATCCAAAATAGTTTTCACAGTATTGGTCAATATAGTTGCTGGCAAGTGGGGACATGTAGCATTTTTAGTGTAATACAAGTAATATTTGAATTATGTCAATTTTACAGAATGGTAACTATTTCTGTTTGGAATGGAGTAATTTGTAACTATCAGCCCATCCCTAACTACTGGTACTAGCAACAGTTGAATTCATTCAATATTATACGTCTACTACATGTTCTTCTACTACGGCCCCATCTCTAATGGCTTGCTTTCTTCTGCCATATCAGCTGAGAACATAGGTTTTACCTCGTATCCTCCAGCTTATCTAAGCAAGGAAGCAAACGGAAAAAACCTCCTCATTGGAGCCAATTTCGCCTCAGGTTCTTCTGGGTATTACGAAACTACTGCAAAACTATATGTAAGAACACACTGTTTCTGCATCATATAGTAACTCCATATGCACATTACTGACTATATCATACGTGATATGCATTGCGGATTTTCATTTTGTAGGATACGATACCATTAAGCAAGCAACTGGAGTACTACAAGGAGTACCAAGAGAAACTAATAGGAATAGCAGGGAAAGCCAATGCTTCAGCTATAATCTCTGGATCGGTCTACTTCATCGGAGCTGGGAGTAGTGACTTTGTTCAGAACTACTACATCAATCCTCTTCTTTACGAGGTCTACACACCTGACCAGTTCTCCGAACTTCTCCTGGAGTCTTATGCAACTTTCATTCAGGTAAAATGAATAAATTTAAACCAGTTTACGCATCAAATTGAACCCAATCAGTGAAATTACATGATGAAGCTATCTTTTACAAGAAAGGAAAAATGCATGTAGATTTACATGACATCTATATGACAGGAACTGTATCGATTGGGAGCGAGGAAGATTGGAGTCACAACACTGCCACCACTAGGTTGCCTACCAGCAGCCATCACAGTATTTGGCTCTGATAGCAATGAGTGTGTGGAAAAACTAAATGTAGCTGCTACGTCGTTCAATAACAAGCTCAATGTGACTTCACAAAAGCTGCAAAACAAGCTGTCTAACCTCACTCTGGTTGTCCTCGACATCTACCAGCCTCTCTATGACCTGGTGACAAAGCCTGGTGATTACGGTATGAATGGAGAGTGCAAGAGTTTAGAACGGCAGTTAAATTATTCTCATCGACATCATTGACACTTGACACATCTTGATTTGTGTGTGATAACAGGTTTTTTCGAGGCTAGGAAGGCATGCTGTGGCACTGGATTGCTAGAGACATCAGTATTATGCAACGCTGAGTCCCCAGGAACATGCGCAAATGCGTCAGAATATGTCTTCTGGGATGGGTATCATCCAACCGAGGCTGCAAACAAGATTTTGTCCGATGACCTTCTCGTTAGCGGCATCGCCCTAATCTCCTAATTCAACTCTCAAAACAATAGCATTTTCCATAAGAAATAATCACTTATCTTTGACCGTAAGTGTACGTCGCTAGTTGAGATTTTATTCGTTGAATTTCTTCCTCTCATTTCATGTTCTGTGCCATCAGTTGGTCGATATTAATAAAGTTATATGAAGCTTGTATTCACTTGAAGTTGACATTACAGCAACATGTAGATTCTTGATTACATCTCTCGCTGTTTTCTTTTCCTTCCGCATCTGCGATCGGCGCCTTGTTCTCTAAGAATCGAACTCTTGAATGAAGTATGAAGTTATAAAGTTAACCAAAGTGGAAGATGCCATGTCGGGAGCCCTTTAACTTCCCAGGAACTCCATAAATTAAATTTATTATAGGTGAAAACATGTGCTAAGAGTGTGCTTCCCTGATTGCAAGGACTATGCAAAGCAAAAGAATGCCCTAGTCTCTTGACCCCTTTGCTGAAAATCTCTTCATTAAGATCTGCCTTGCTCTGGATGTGTGTGTGTGTTTGAGGCAGGCAGTAATAGATCTGGCTTTCTCTTCTCTTAGAGGGCTTATCTCTACCATTTAACTTGAACTACTTTCAACACATGAAAATTACTTCTCAACATCTTCTCGATTAGAATTATGCCACCCACTTTGAATGCCGACTGACTCAAACAAGCAAAACTACAACTCTAGCGTTTTGTAGCGAAAATTCCAGGCTTACCTGGGCTAAAGGGCCGATAAGTCGAAGAAGTTAGCAGGAATTGCGGTCAAAGTATACACGAGAATGTGACATTGCCTAAAAGTCATAACAATTACTACTATAATCCCATTAATTTCAGATGACATTTTATATAAAACTTGATGAGGCTTGTATATTAGATGCAGCAGAAATTCAGCAAAGCCACACAACACATTGGGGGAGTAGATAACTTTTCCCAAATCTCAATTACCAAGTACAGAATCTGAGTTGCAACTCCTATATTGAGATGTAGGTTGACATAAAGAGACACTCTACATCCCCAATTTTTAGTTTTCACACATCTCAAAGTTATTTGGAATCCACCTATTCGTCATGAAAAAATATTTGAAATCCCCTATCCCAATTTTCAGTTCAATTGAATCAATACTATGGCCTATAAATCTCAAACTCCAAAGAAAGCATCCCCTGAGTCCTGACTACCAACAACAAAAAGCCTTTCAACCATAAGGTCACTCCCATGTCTCCAAATTCGCAACAGTTAGAGTGAGAGACGTGACTGGGGAAAAAAGATACTCAATAGCTCCACCCTTACAGGGATTCAGTACTTCTACCAGATCATCCACAGTTAAATTATCTCGTACCCTAATGCGTTCTGAAGCACAAGACATTCACGAATGTCTATAAATGTTAGAAATTTTAGAAAACTTCACTTATACCCCAAGCAGAAAGTAGATGATCACCAGCGGTTATGAACAAGACAGCGGTTTCAACATTCAACAGTTAGTGGATATGAATGAGAAGAACGCATTTTGCCACAGCAGAAAGTAGATGATCACCCCTACAATCAACCACTTGCACACTGACCTGACCTACCATCCACTTGGCTCCCGACCCCCACAACTTCGGATTCATCCAACGCGCAAAATACGGGAAATAGTTGTAACACCTGACGAGAGACTGTCAATTTCTGTATTGTTAGTCTTCCCCCCAGCTTAGGTTTTCCTTGAGCTGCAATCATATCTGAATTCTGATTCAACTCAACTTAACAAGCCTTTTTGTAACTTAACTTGGGTCTGCTACTTGGATCAATGTCATCCAGTAGCTTCTTCCAATAGCATGCACAACGTAGAAAAGAACGCCTAAGTCTCTCGCACCCTTCGGTGATTTCCCTTGATAAAGATATGTGTGGTTCTGTTCATTCAGCTCTTCAACCAAGCTTTTCAAATCACTTGTGACAAAACTGCCACACCACCCTTCTTGGATAGCTTGGATAGCATTGGCTTCAACGTTTGTGGTTACCATGAAAAGACCTTGTTCAGCCATAAAAGAGAAGTAAGACAATTACCATCCGTATCTCACCCAACCACTCCCCTATCCCCATCCCAACAAACATCTGGATTAATCTAGTGCACAGACTCTGTGGAACTGATTTAACACCTAACGTGAAAACTGCCAAGGTTTGTACTTCTGATGTTCCCATAACCTTGAGATTTTCCTCAATTACAATTCAATAAGGTATACCCAAGTTCTCATTCTTTTAAACCCTAAGGCTCCGTTTGGTTGGTGGTAAAACATTTTCCTGTAAAATGTTTTCCCTTGTTTTGGTGTTTTGGTGCTGTTTGGTTTCCTGTAAAATGTTCTCCTGTAAAATGTTTTCCCTCAAATGATGTAAAATGATTTACACATTTCAAATCCGTAAGCCATTTTCCGGAGAGTGAAGGAGCACAGCAACTCACACTAACACCTCCACCACCACTACCACCTACCTCCACCACGACCCATCGCCGCCACCCACCTTCACCGCCACCCATCACTGCCATTTCCGCAACTGTCCATTGTTTTGGCAAGAGTCAACCAAACACGAGAAAATAATTGCAGGGAAAGTTTTTTCACACAAAATATTTTACGTCCCTTGTAAAACATTTTACTGCGAACCAAACAGAGCCTAAATGTGTATCATTCCACATTTCCACTCATTCTCCCGGCAGTAATGTCAGAACCAAAAAACCTCAAACTATCTTCCTGTCATCATCTTTTGCCGATGTAACTTCAAGGTTCCGAATTTCCAAATAATGATTAAATCGCCCACTTCAAGTTACAAACACTTGTTTATCTCCGCATCCTCACTACCAAAACCCCCATCTTTTACTTAAATAACGGCGACACTGTGTCAAACAGTTTATGGTCTCAAAGCCCTTCCTATAAAATATTACCCTTTTGGAGCAGGTGGGATCCTACAATCACCAAAATATTAATCCCTTGGTTAGAAGCTTTTGTGCCTGTGTCCCCTTTAATATCCCACATTGCTATTGTTGCTAAAGAATAGCCAAATGAATGAAAACCAAATATCAGACCATACAATCAAGTTTCATTCTTTAAAAAAACAATCGATTATTAAACGCACGTACCTGGAGATCAACCGGCGACGAATTGCAGTTCCAGCAATGGAGTCCGTCGAATCGGCGTCTGTGTACAACAATCTACTAATCTCCATATCTAAACATCAAATCGGTGACTAACGTGGGTTCCATGGGTGATGGCGACACAGCAGAGGAGAGGAATGGCGGAGAGGTTGAAAAAGGAAGAAATTGGGAAACAAACCTGAAAGAATTGTTCGTCCTACCCGTCTGGTGAATTGGTCTTTGAAAAATACCCGTCTCTCACTTATGTTTGGCGTGTGTAACCCACGCGTGGGTTACACAATTTAATCAACTAAATTAACACTTAATTAGACAAATTTTTAAACAAAGCTATACACATCATCGTCCCAGTTGTTTCTCGTCCCAGTTTTTTCTCGTCCCAGTTTTTCTCGTCTCAGTTTTTTCTCGTCTCAGTGTGGCAATATACTGAGACGAGAGTTCTGCTCGTCTTAGTATATTGCCACATTGGTACTGAGACGAGCAGGTCAACACCGGGACGAGCAAAAGCTCGTCTTACACAGTAACTGTGTTTTCCAGAAAAAAACTAAGAAAAACTTCGAACAGTCATAATCAGAGATTCAGAAAGATGAAATTGTTCAGAAATAAAAGACTTGATTACATTAAAAACTTAAAAAACTTAAAAACATGAACATGATTACATTTTTTTGGGCTTTTTGGGACTGCGAGGCCAGAACTCCGGATCATCTTCATCTTCTTCACTGCTGTCGTCGTCTCTGTTTCTTTTCTTCGGCGTCCATGGCGGAGATGGCGGCCAATCCACGGAGTCGTCATCATCTTCCTCGTCTTCATCGTCACTGTACTGAGTAGTTTCAGATCCCCTTTTTGCCCGGAAATAGGACTGTTCACGGTCAGTTTCACTGTCACTCTCTTCCTCTTCATCCTCATCCTCTTCCTCGTCCTCGTCCTCGTCCTCGTCCTCGTCCTCGGACCTTTCAGTGTCCTCCTCCTCCTCCTTGTCCTCGTCCTCGGACACCTCCTCCTCCTTGTCCTCGTCCCACTCCTTTGGTATCTTCTTCTTTGCCATTTCAGAATGTGGTGAGTTTTGGAGAGAAGAGTGGCTTTTGTAGTGCTTCCTGGGTAGATGAAGAGACTGGGTAGATGAAGAGACGGAGAGAGATAATGGTTCATGTGCCGGGTATAATTGCATTTTCTAGAAAACATGCATGTATGTTTTCTAGAAAACATGCATGTATGTTTTCTAGAAGGTGTGTAATAATAATATTGTTGAAATACGTAACAGTTTTTTTTTAAGAAATGCATATTCATATTAAATAAATTTAGAAAAAGAAATTGTTTATCTATGTATTAAAATGCAGATTCATATTAAAAAACACAAGAATTGATCGAAATAAAAGATATATTGTTTATTTATGTATTAAAATGCATATTTATAGTAAAAAACACAAGAAAAAGATATATTGTTTATTTTTGTAATAAAATGCATATTCAAATTAAAAAACACAATAATTGATCGAAACAACAGATATATTGTTTGCGCAATCATCAAAAGAGGTTGCGAACTAATAATTACATTACAAAGAACGAAGAACAACGGCTTTTATCACAACATTAATTTTTCAATTGAGGGCAAATCTTTCTGGTGTGCCCTTTTACATGGCAATGGCTACATCCGTACGTTCCCGTTCCTCGCTTTTTTTCACGAACGGTTTCGACCATTGGCTTGTGTCTTTTCTCCTTGTCCCTCCCAACTGTTACAACTTTCTTCGGTGGAAGTGGGCGAATGTTTCTTATGTGTGCAGGTACTTCGCTTGTGACTGCGCTGGTCCAAGTTGCTGGGTTAGGAGGAGTCTTAATTGTACCTGCATAAGCCAGATGGTAGTTTTCCAGTGAATAGAACCTGCTTGTGTGGGCGTACATGACCTTCATGTCATGGTCGGCATCGTAACGGCCAAGTTTTCTGAGTTCTTTTGCACAAGCACACGCATGCACACACGGGAACCACATCTGTTGGTATTTGCCGCACGTGCAGGTTCCGAGGCAATGTCCAGCTTTGAATTCCACAATTTGAGTTTTCAGATGATTACCGCGGACTTCATACAGAGACTCTGAAATTGGTCGCACTCGAAAATCTATACACTTTATAGAACGACTCAACATTCTTTTCTCCATTTTCGCAGTCAGGTAGGTGTTGCCCATGTCAAAGCCGAGGTTTCGTTTTTTAAGGTGCCACTCGCTCTGATGATCGCTTATTTGGGAGAACATTGTAAGAGCTTTGTCAGACCTGGTCGGCAGCAGGCACGAGTTAATGGACTCAGCATAGTTGGATGTAAGAATCTCAAATCGTGCTGTTTTACAATGGGACCTTGCCCATTTCTCTAGACCGGCATCCCGGAAGTAACGTTCGACGGTCTTGTCGTTAACGCTGTTTACTTTGTCGCACTCAATACCCATGTCTATCAGATGTGACTCACACGCGTCCTTATCAAATGTGTAGGCCGCATTGTGGTAATGAGGCACCCACTTTTGTGTATTGTAATGCTTCAGAGCGTTCATTTTCAAATGGTAATAGCAGTGGACGTGGTTGGATAAGGGGTACACGGCCTTGACTGAATTGATGATAGCCCGGTGCCGATCTGAAACGAACGTCAACTCCTCATGATCCTGGACAACATACCTCAGTCTGTTTAAGAACCAAGTCCATGCAGCGGTGTCTTCATTGTCCACTAGTCCCCATGCAATGGGATAGCACTGTTTCTGGCTATCAACCATTGTGCATACGACCAATTGCAGGGGTTCCTTCTTCATGTGCGACATGTCGATGACAATTACTGGTCGCATATACGGTATCCCCTGAATTTGTGCCGCGAACGCAAGGAAACAGTACAAGAAAACACCACCTTCGTCCACTCCCATATCCCATTTAGTACCGGGGTTCAGAATTTCACATAATGCCATGAACACGGGAAGATCAGCGTAATTTTGAGCACGAGTACCCTGGATCATCTGTTTGGCCCTTTGACGTGCATACCATGCCGGCCAGTATGATATTCTACTTCCCATTTTTAAGGCGATGTTCTGTACTTCCTTGATTGTGGGTGTGTTTTTTGATTGGCCCATCATTCCCAGCAATTCATACGCGATCACTTCGCTATTAATGTTACGGTGCTTCCCATCTACGCTGCATGCCGTACATGTATGAATGGGGTTATGTTTCTTCACCTGGTAGTGCACGGAATCTTTTTGCTTGTAAGCCCCAAGCATCCATTTGCATTCCCGATTCTCGCACCGCAGTATAATACGAGTCTGGTCTCGCTTATAACGTAAAAAGTCCATCTCTTCGAACCTGCAACCGTTCTGATATGGTGGGACAACGCCCTCCCAGTATACAAACCTTTAATCTCTATGTCCAGACCGTCTAGCCTTCCCACACCAGTCTGTCCACGACTCTCTGTACAATCTACCGCAACAGTTGCCAATGCAAGATTATTTTGCCCCATTGCCTCATTAGTGGCAACCATAACTCTGTCAGCTAATTGCACAATGTCGTTACAGTGAACCGGAGACGGAGTGAGATCCATTTCGTTATATGCTACCCTGTCTTCGTCACGATCCTCGGCGAGTATCTCTATACCCTGAAAGTAATCCTCGCGGTACGTAAGGGGGGGGGGGCTCAAAGGAACCAACTGATTGTTAGGGGTTTCAGTTTGATCCATCACATCCTCGTCAGCAACATCGGCATTAATGTATGGTTGATCCACCAAATCCTTTAACGTGACGTACATGGTTACAATAGTTCCCTTTTCCGTAATATCAAAGATATCTTTGATTTCTATATCTTTAGTGAGGGCATTAGGCTCGATCAGGTTAGCATCTGGAAATTGGAAATGATAAGATAAGACAACCTTTTTGGTAGGCGGACAATCTGTATCCATTCTGACCGAAACTTCGTGCTCCAAAGATTCCACGGTAATGCCTTGAATTATCTTGAATACTGCATTCTTCACGGCATGACCTATGTATATGTGTCTACCTTCGGCACGCGTCCATTCACCATTCCAAACAGCACGGAACATCAATTTTCTCACCATTTCTACATGTCAAGAGAGAGAATGATTTTAGGGTTTAGGGTTCGCATAGTAGAAAGAGAGAGAATGATTTTAGGGTTTAGGGTTTGGATGAAATTAGGGTTTGGTCAAACAAAGAAAAAAGTTTTCTGATGGGTAACAGAATTTCTGTACTTTTTTCAGGAAGGAGAGGGACCACCACCAGCTCAGACAACATATTTATTTTAAACTGTGACGAGAGTATACTCGTCCCTGTATTTACAACTGGGACGAGAGAATGTTCGTCCCTGTGTTTTACAACTGGGACGAGAGTATACTCGTCCCTGTATTTACAACTGGGACGAGAGAATGTTCGTCCCTGTATTTACAACTGGGACGAGAGTATACTCGTCCCTGTATTTACAACTGGGACGAGAGAATGTTCGTCCCTGTATTTACAACTGGGACGAGAGTATACTCGTCCCAGTCTTAGGTGTACAATCTTAGGTTTACTTAAAATGGATGATCTGTGATTTAGGGATTCATGTTTAGTATTATTATTGTTTATGACTTACAATTAACATCTTTAGTGGCTATAGGAATGATACTTAGTTGGTTATAGTGTTTAGTGTCTACAAATGTAGGATTTTGGGAGGATGTTACTTGGTTTAATGGTGTGTATAAGGTTTAGGCATTACATGATTAAGATATGATGATTGTAGGATGTTGAGTTTATAGTTTACATTACATGATTATATGGTTTAGGACTTACAATTAACATCTTTAGTGTCTATAGGAATGATACTTAGTTGGTTATAGTGTTTAGTGTCTACAAATGTAGGATTTTGGGAGGATGTTACTTGGTTTAATGGTATGTATAAGGTTTAGGCATTACATGATTAAGATATGATGATTGTAGGATTTTGAGTTTATAGTTTAGATCACATGATTATATGGTTTAGGACTTACAATTTTAATATTGAATACCATTTTTCATGATAAGAGAGGATTTCAGGGTTTAGGGTTTAGGGTATGCTCGTCTCTGTCGTCCCTGTCTTGTCATCTTTGGGTATCGTACTCGTACGAGTCTATCACACCCCAGTCTGGGACGAGAGATTACTCGTCCCACGAGTCTATCAAATGCCAGACCGGGACGAGTCCTCGTCTGTGATTTGAATGCCAGACGAGAGATTTCTCGTCCCACTTTGGCAGGTCTTGCTCTTCCCAGTTGTGCATGGGGAAGACTGGTACGAGCATAGTTCACGTCTCAGTCTTATGAGAAGACAGAGACGTTGAATATACTCGTCCCAGTCTCTCCACATACAACAACACACATCAAACCAATAATAATGAAGAACAGAGCAGAAATAAACCTACATTTTAGAGTAATGTGATGAACATATTGGAAGGATGAAAGTAAATAAATGAGAATACCATACATTTCAGAGTACTGTGATCAACATATACTAAGGACAAACATACAGTACAGAGGTGAGAGTTTAAGTTTTTACCGTAGCTGAAGAACAAAAGTGAGGAAAGAGAGAGACTTGTACAGACAAATGGGATACTTCTATGGGAGAACTGGAGCCAATGAGAGTGACAAATGAGCCATATTCTTGAGGAGTTTAAGGTATACATTCATAAAGTTTACAGTTGGAGTAAATTCAACTGTACTTGGTAGGTTGAGGTAGATAGAAACAATTCAATGTTGGAGAGAGAGAGTACGCGTTTTTAGGGTTTGTTTTTAGAGTATTTAACTATTGTGTTTGGAAAGGTTGGTTTAAGGCTTCTGTGGAAACTGATGCTCAAGTGATAGTAAATGCAATCAAAAACAATGTTGCTAGCCGTTGGAATTGGAGGACCAGAGCCTCCCTGTTCAGCCTTGTTAAAAAATTTCTCTAGTTCAATTAATTATGTACCCAGAGAGTTAAATGCCAGAGCACATAAACTAGTTGGTGCAGTTTTGTAATGATCTTAGTAGTGGGAGTGATCAACCCAGTTTTGGTATGTATAAGGGTGGCCTTTTCTATAAAAAAAACTATTGTGTTTGGAGACGAGAGAGAGAGAGATGCAGACGAGAGAGAGAGTTGGAGACGAGATTGGAGACGAGAGAGAGAGTTGGAGACGAGATTGGAGACGAGAGAGAGAGTTGGAGACGAGATTGGAGACGAGAGAGAGAGTTGGAGACGAGATTGGAGACGAGAGAGAGAGTTGGAGACGAGAGACAGTTGGAGACGAGAGAGAGAGATGGAGACGAGAGAGAGAGTTGGAGACGAGAGACAGTTGGAGACGAGAGGCAGATGGAGACGAGAGAGAGAGAATGGAGACGAGAGAGACAGATGGCCCCACTACGCTGCTAACAACTAGTGTTTAAAAAGGAGGGTATTTTTCAAAGACCAATTCACCCGAATGCATTTTTCTAAGACCAATTCACAGACTGGTAGTTTTCCAATTCCCCCAACAAACCTTCTCTTGTTGTGAAACGAGAATTGAGAGAGACAAGAAATAGAGAGAAGTATGGGAGACAAAGATGTAGGGAGAAGAGTGATGAGATGTGTATTATTTTCCAACCCTAAGCCTCCTTATATAGGCATTAGGTGAGCTTCTGGACCAGAATATAATTATACAAAATACACCCAACTATGTGGTGGATATTCACATAAGTCCAATTACATATTTCATAACACTCCCCCTTGAATATTCACCACTACGATGCCTCATTAAAACCTTGTCATGAAAAACCCAGTGGGAAAAATCAATGACTAAGGAAAAAGAGTACATCGGTGAATCCTATTTGCTCAGTTGGTGATGACATTCTTCTGGAACGCATCTGGATAATCTTCGCAAGCCTCGTTAAAACCTTGCTAGGAAAAACTCTGTGGGACAAAAACCGTAGCGAAGGAAAAAGAGTGCCGCGCTTTTAGCATTTCATTGGATCTCCCCCTCATTGGAACATCCTTGTACCTGACAAACAAAACTCATTGCAAAAACAATAATATAAAAATAGCCGATTAACAATCATAATCAATATAATGCATATGCACCTAAACTACTCGCGAGTGTACACTTTTTGATTTGCTTCAGACAAATAATATTTCTCATGGGAACCAACCTCCACGGAATTTCACAAATTTGTGATTCATACAGTCGTATTGTAACTAGTTACTTTTCAACCCATATTTTGTTGTTCCTTAGTCCCCGAGACTAATACAACATTATTATCATTCTCTCCACGAGAAGATTATATTAGTGAGAATTTATCATGACCCATATATCATGTTTCTCATTTTCAAGTCCCACGCTTAAAGCGGACATAATCCCAAACATAAGTCGTCCCACGCTTAACAGCGAACATATATCCCAAACATAAGTCCCACGCTTAACAGCGGACATATATCCCAAAGTAACTCCCACGCGTACCAGCGGATATGTAGTATTCGCATACATTGTAATTATGCTTGGGGTTGTAAGTACGTTGAGTACTATACATTTTGCTCTACATAATTATGTAACCCGAGCAATAGTTTATGCGTGTGTTGACTTTGTTTTGGCCATTATCTAGTCAACACTTTTTCCTTTAACCCATATGATTTATATAGCGCTTAATATAATAATCATTAATTTGTAGGATCATAAGATTGTATTAAGGTACCTTTAGCTACTTCCAGAGCTATATGCCTCTTCCAGGGCTATTTGGTTACCAACGTTGGTTTTGATCCATATTAATGATAATCTTTCAAGATTTTCCTTGTTGTTTTCCCATCTTGTAGAGCAATATATTCATATCCCAACTTATTTTGGATGCTTTGATTTCATGTTCCTCTTCCGGAGGATCAACATATGTACTCAAGCAACCTTTTCATGCTTAAAGTGTATGCCCAAACCGACACCCATTTGTCGAGAAGCTATCCATTTTATTGGGATTTCGCATTAGTACATACCCGTAGAGACAATGATATTTTGGCTGACGTCATGCAATATGACCCATTCTCCCCCTCATGACGTGAGCAATATGATCATAACCATAATGATATTTCGTTGATGCTTCAGGCATCAATTTGTCTCATATGTACCTTGTGTAAACCAAACCTCAAATTCAAATAAGAACATTGACAATAAGCAATCTCTTGGACGCCGTAGTTCTCTAATCAAAGTTTCGCCAAGAAACCCAAAAAGAGACGTAAATGTCAATACTCTCATTTAAAAATGACTGGTTGTAGATTCTCTCTTCAGGGAGATCTTTTGATGTTATTTTATAACTCCATGTTATAATATTATTTTTCATAACTTCTGGTATGAAAATCACTTTTTACGCATATAAAATGCGTTTGTCCAATAAACCCTCATGGACTAAGAACATCTTCTGGATGCTCTACTTTGATCAAAATAACTATATAATGAATAAAGTAACAAATATATAAAACGTAAATTATAAAAGAAAAATAAGACGACCTCTTCAGGAGGGTAGAATAATTATATATATATATATTTTGAGAAAATAATTATAAAATTTTGACTATCTCTTCAGGAGATATACCATAACTGCTGGTTATGAGTTATTCGTCATGTAATTTGTACTTCATGTACAATTTAGTGGCTAAAAAAATAAGCACAACGAATCCTCTTCTGGGGATACGTTTTTGATCAATTCTAAGTACAAAACAATGTACCATACAAAATACTAAATGTGTAAAAGTAAAGTTGAACATAATCTACCTCTTCAGGAGATCTAGTAGCAACATGTTATGACTTCAGTCATAATTAGAAATATTGATTCCGTAACTTCAGGTTAGGATCAATTCTAATAAAAAAAATTGTCGTAACTTCAAGCTACGAAACATGGCCTCTTCATGATGTTCAAATAATTACGATAATTTTAAACATCTCTTCTGGAGATGTAAAAATAATTTGTATATTATGACTTCAAGTCATAAAAAAAATTGTCGCAACTGCAGGTTGCAATTGAATCATTGTGAAGTTCACAGCTTCTGGTATGAACATGGTTCAACTATGACTTAGGGTCATTAGAAAAAAAAAATAGCCGTAACTTCAGGTTACGATTAAATTTTCATGTAGTCTATGACTTCGGGTATAGATCACAGCTTTGGTAAGCGTAATAATAGCTCATAACGGTTTTTTTTTGTTGATTCGAGACCTCTTTTATCTTTTTCAAACAGAAAATTAATATGTAGGATTGCATCTAAGTCCCCAGCATCATAAAAATACACTATGCTACTAAAAATTAATATTACTTTCACAAACAGAGTGTGTGCTCATAAAAATTCATATTACCCGAAAGCGAACGCTGCTCCAACGTGATGACGAGAAATCTACGAAAAAGACAAGGTAATAGCATAGCAGCATGGCAATTCAGAGCTGCCAGATTAGTGTTCAAGGGATGAAAACTTAATAATCATATGTAAGTTATGAATTTACCCAACATCTAAACAGAGATCAATATGGGACAACAAACCCACATGACAGCATGAGTACTTTTTCCCTGGTAAAAACTCAAAACAAACAAAAATTGGTGACCACCATAGTTCATGAATGGAAGTCGTTTTTGGTGTATGTCCGTAGGCAACTTTTGATAGAGCCGTTAAAACGACTAATCCAATCAAGCTCAGATCGTAAAGAACAACCACAACGAAAATTGTATTTTTCGGCATGATTACTCTTTTCAGATTAAATAAAAATATAATAAATTTAGTACATGTTCTCCATATCGATTTTGTCGGATAGAGCACTGTCGTGCTGATAACGTGTTGTGAAACGAGAATTGAGAGAGACAAGAAATAGAGAGAAGTATGGGAGACAAAGATGCAGGGAGAAGAGTGATGAGATGTGTATTATTCTCCAACCCTAAGCCTCCTTATATAGGCATTAGGTGAGCTTCTGGACCAGAATATAATTATACAAAATACACCCAACTATGTGGTGGATATTCACATAAGTCCAATTACATATTTCATAACATCTCTCACTTTTTTGGTGGAAACTAACCATTGACCTTTTGGCTTTTAGTTTGACCTCCATTTGAGGAATTAATCAAAAAATAACAACCTAATTAAACTAATAAAAGCATATCATATTTAAAAAACATTAAAATTTAAAAAATAACTTTTCTTCTCTCTCTCCCCTCCATCGGGATTATACCCGGTAGAGAACAGAAGACAAACCGTCCTCCTCACTCTCTCTTCCTCTTCCTTCTCATGCTATTCCTCCACTTCTCTCCGGCGAATCTCCTCCATCTCCGGCGACTCACTCTCATGGCTTCCCAACCCTCTTCCCCATCCTCTCCTACCGGACTTGTGAGCGACGTTATAGCAGATCTCACCTCCACGAACCAACTGACCATGTCGCCGTCTCCTCCGGCGTCTTCTTCTCCGGCTCCGACAGCGGCTATGGCTGCGGCCGCGACTCTTCCGGCACCTCCTCCTCCCTCTGCACCGGCCAATGTGGCCCAAGAGGTGAGTTTGTTTCACCTCTTCAAGTATTCTTCATCAAACTCATGTTCTAGAGTTAGATAAAATTGATGTTGTGTTGCTTTTTTGGTGCAAAATTGGTTCATGAAATCAAGTTGTTCTGTAAATTTCACGACTACGTTCATGTAAAAATCATGTTGATGAACCACTGGGCGTATACAAGAACATCAATTTTGACTGATAAATCACATAGGGCGTATACAAGAACATCAATTTTTGACTGAAAATCATCAAGGGCGCCTGGGGCGCATAGTTTGATTGTTGGGGCATACAGAACACGTTGTATGCGCCCCAACTGGGAAACAAGGAAATTTTTTGACCCAGAAGCCCAGGGGCGCATACAGGGGCGTCTGGTATCCGCCTAGGTGCCCCTGTATGCGCCCCTGGGCTTCTGGGTCAAAAAATTTCCTTGTTTCCCAGCTGGGGCGCATACCTCATGTGCTGGGGCATCCAGAACATGCTGTATGCGCCCCAGCTGGGAAGCAAGGCAAATTTTTCACCCAGAAGCCCAGGGGCGCATACAGGGGTGCCTAGGCAGTTCCTAGAAGCCCCTGTATGCGCCCCTGGGCTTCTGGGTGAAAAATTTGCCTTGTTTCCCAGCTGGGGCGCATACTTCATGTGCTGGGGCATACAGAACATGCTTTATACGCCCCAGCTGGGAAGCAAGGAAAATTTTTCACCCAGAAGCCCAGGGGCGCATACAGGGGTGCCTAGGCAGTTCCTAGAAGCCCATGTATGCGCCCCTGGGCTTCTGGGTGAAAAATTTGCCTTGTTTCCCATCTGGGGCGCATACAGCGTAGTCTGTATGCCCCAAAACATGAGGTATGCGCCCCTGCTGAGATATTGAAGAATTTTTTGACTGAGTAAGCCAAGGGGGCTTACAGGACGCCCCTGTATGCCCCCTTGGCTTACTCAGTGTTTTTTTCCCAAGTTTTCAGCTTGTATGCGCCTGTGCTGGGAAATTGAGAAAATTGTCATTAATTGTGATTAGTTTTTTGAGTATGTGCCCGTAGATGATAAGTTCATAAAGTAATGACTAATTTTCTGAGTACTTATTGATAATTAACTACTTATTGGTTTATTTGACAGGATTTGATCTCCTTGGACCAACTTGGTCGTTTACCCGCTGCCGCTAATCGAGCCGAATTAAGGAGGTATAAGTTGACGTTTCGTTCGCGGAAGAGGTCATGGATAGTGTTTACAAGGCTTACCAGACGGGAAGACGTTAGGACTTTAGTGCGACAGCGGCTCCCTAACTTGGCATGGCTTTTGACCTATCGATATGACCAAGTGTTCTCGAAGACGCTCCTCGACTTACTTATCCAGCGTCGGATTAACACTAACCCTCATGACCGTGAAATATGGTTCAACTTTGGGACCTTCCCGCTGCGATTCTCCCTACAAGAGTTTGTTCTCTGTAGTGGACTTAACGTGCTTAAGTCTCATGACGATGAGCAGCTCGACGAGCGGATGGCAGATTATACCCTTGTTCAGACCTTGTTTGGCCCCGATTTCACGAGTGTGTACGGGAAAGTGAATGCAACTACACTGGAGAATTATCTGGAAGGCATCGAGAGCGAACACCCGTACTCCGAAGATCCTGATAAGCAGATGGACTCGGCTGCGTTGGAAAGATTTGTGAAGATATTAGTTGCTGCAATAATTGGTAGGTTATGGCACAACACCGCCGGTCATGATATGATGCCCGCCGCAGTGATACAGAAGTGCAATGACTTTGACTTCTGTAACGCCTACGATTGGGGTATGGAATGCTTTGAAAAATTACTCGGCGGGATGAAACATTGCGACTTTACCAAACCAACTTACTCGCTCACCGCCTTCCCTTTCGTTGTTGCGGTAATTGTGTTAGTTATGCATTTTTTATTGTTAGTTAAATCTATAAATGTTATATGCTTACTGCGATTCGTCTCTCCGCGCATGCTTGGGCCTACGAAGCAATCCCACAGATGGTACCCCTCTTGGCTAGCAGGGACGAAGGGGTACTTCCCAGAGTGGCGGCGTACTATCCTCTACAGGTCAGGGCTGATGATGAATCAGTGAAAAGACTTGTGGCGTCAATCACATATGTTCGCCCGTCACTTCACCCCACTCCTGCGGAGGAGCAGAGTTGGTACTGGCTTCAGTACTTGGCTCATATGGAAGCTAATCCGTATCTTCCATTGTTTCCGGACCTGACGAGTAAGTTGGGTGGCCGATGCGTTGTCTACTCCGGTGCAGCTATTCAAATGCAACCGTTTCAGATGTCGGGGACTAAGACGACGAGGAATTTGGGTGCGAGTACGAAAACAAGTGAAAAGCAGGGAAAAAAGCAAACTCAGAAAAAGGGTAAGCAAACAAGTGGAACGCCACCGCCAAGTGAAGGGGAGGCCGATGTGCCAAGGCCGGCGACAACCAAGGGAAAAAGGCAAACTCAGAAACAGAGTCAGCAAACAAGTGAAACGCCATTGCCAAGCCCACCTGCTGCAGCTCCACATGATGTCATGACTGAAGAGCGCGTTAGGGAGGATTTTGATCGAATGATTAACGCACCCCTGTCCTCACCCAGTGGGGAAGTAGGTGCCGAGCAAAGGTCGAAGAAGCGTCAGGATCGCGAAAGGGAGACTGATGAAGTGTCCGAGGAAACTGAGGAGGCACAACCAAGAAAGAGAGCCCGGACTGAGGAAATGGTAGATGGGATGGATCTTATTATCAGTATGCTGACTTCGATGAAGTCCCAAATGACAAGAATGGATTTGGGTATGACAACGATGAAATCCCGAATGACAAACATGGAGATGGCTTTTCAGAGAATGAAGAACGAGCAGAAGGTGAATATCGATGCGTGTATGAGGAAGCTGAATGATGTGACGGCGAGGCTAGATGGGTTGACGGAGAGGCTAGATGGGTTGACAGACAAAACCAGTGGTGCTAGACAGATGGGCACACAAGATTCTAACGATGCTCGCGATTCACCATTGGTCCAAACTGTCGAGGAAGAAGGGGCACAACCCGTTGAAATTTGTGGTGATCGCGGAACAAGTGTGGATGTTTTTGTATCGCTTAACCGTGTAAAATCTCTCTTGTTTCCCTTTATAAGCAGCCATGTACCACTGACAATGAGGATTGCGACATTTGAGAACGACCCTTGTGCTCTCTGTCTTTACACTTGTCCATTGCCACCCTTGTTGAGTTGCAGGACCCCGTAGGATATTCTTGATTTCCTTTGCTGATTCAAACAAATCATCAAGCTTTAACGTAGATCCATCGGGCCTGCTGTTACTGGCAACGGCGTCGGCTTCAATCGCAAGTGTGGGATGATGCTGTAAACCTGTGGCCCAAGGACCCCTGTTAACCGGTACATCGTCGTCCGTTGTGTCATCTCCACTTGATGGCCCGTGCGGGTCAGCGTTCGGATCTTCGTTCAAGTCGGGATTCTCCGACAAACTTCCACCCTCGTAACTAGGACCACCGACATTAGTGTCAAACAATCTTTCCAACGCTGTTGCATCCTGACATGTGTTCTTCGCCACCAAGACCGCTGTTTCGTTAAAACCGGCCTCCCAGGTTGGGAATTCATGTTCCCCACCCCCGAAATTCGTGTCAAGCGGTCCTTCCAAGGCTGCTGCATCCTGAAATGTGTTGTTCGCCACCAAGACCGCTATTTCGTTAAAACCGGCCTCCCAGGTTGGGCCTTCATGTTCCTGACTATCATCAGTAAGTAACGCATGAAGCTCCGAATTTCCCCTGCGAGGATTCATCTTCTGCAAATACTGTCCCCCAGCAGCAACCGAGCCGTCATTATCGTACTTGGCAAACATGGGAACGATCTCCTTTGGTTCATATGTCTCAAATATTAACAAAACATCGTCTTCGTCGGTGATTTCTGATGGCTCATACTGCTCCATCCCTTGTCGCATGTAACTTAACTCTATGAATGGAGCTAGGTGCTTGTCCAATCCCATTCTCGAAGCAACTCGTTCCTTCAGACTATGGAGTGTGGGAATTTCCTCCTGTTTCAGCACCATCGTCTTCGATTTGTAGTTCACCCCGCGTGCGTAGAAAAATTTTCCATTGACGAGCTCCCAAACTCCATTCCACATGAGTTGCACAGTGATTTTCCCCATTCCTGCAGATAACCGAAAAGTCAATAATGTCAACGGTCAACTAAGAAGTCACAAGTCAACACCGAAAAGTCAATAACCCCCCCAGGGCGCCTAAGTGTATGCCCAGGGCGTCTGAAACAATACACGGGCGTATATATCACCCCCCAGGGCGCCTAAGTGTATGCCCGAAGTTCAAACTGAGTCATTCACTTATGGGGCATCTAGGGGCGCCTAGATTAGGCGCCCCTAGATGCCCCATAGGTGAATGACCCATTTTGATCTTCGGGCATACAGAGGGGCGTCTGTAACCAAACACGGGCGCCTAAGTGTATGCCCCAAGTTCAAACTAGTCTTTCACCTATGGGGCATCTAGGGGCGCCTAGGTCAGGGCGCCCCTAGATGCCCCATAGGTGAAAGACTAGTTTGAGCTTGGGGCATACACTTAGGCGCCCGAAACCACACACGGGCGTATTTAACCCTCCCGGGCGCCTATGTGTATGCCCGAAGCTCAAAATGGGTTATTCGCCCATGGGCTTCTAGGGGCGCCTTAATGTAGGCGCCCTTAGATGCCCCAATGGGTGAATATCTCATTTTGAGATTCGGGCATACAGTAGGCGCCCATGACGGGTTATTGTACGCCTGTTATAGGTTCCGGACGCCCTCTGTATGCCCAAACTCAAAATGGAACTTAAATCGATCGTATTGGGGCTTCTTGTAGGGCTTCCAAAGACCTTCGCAATATCCTCAAGGTGAATCTCATACTATTTTCAGAACATCTCCGAAAATGTTGAAAAATGAATATACGAGTTTTTTTCAAAATACTACTTTTGAAATGAAAAGATAAAACGAAGGGATACTAAGGTTGATAAACTTACTCTTGTTTCCGACGGATTCGAAGTCTTCAAACGAACGAACTTTGTTTTTGTTTTGAAATCCAACAATGGAGGTTTTGGAATAGACTAGAGAGAGAAACAACAACTTTTGGGTGTCAAAATTGATGAACTGAGGTACATTTTAAGGTTTGACATCTTAGGTAGTTGAATTTAATTTTCTAGTTGAACAAGGTTGTAGAGTGAATTTAATTTTCTAGAGTGAGGGAGATGTTGTTGTTGTTGTTGTTGTTGAATGAAGAGAGAGAGAGAGAGAGAGAGAGAGAGAGAGAGAGAGAGAGAGAGAGAGAGAGAGTAGTGCATGCATGCAAATTTGGAGAAAAAATTCAGCAAATAAATATTTGGGTAGGACCCCCTCTTGCCACATGGAAAAACTTAAAAAAACAAAGAGAGACCCACCATGGAGAAAATGTTAAAAAAATCAAATGGGACCCACTAACTATAACAAACCAAAAGTTAACTTATGATTATTAGTTGGTGTGTACTTCCCACCAACTTTTTGAACTTATGGTTAATATACACCACAAAGGTGCATATTGGTTTTTTACCAAAATTTCCCTTGAAAAAGTGGAGCAGATGGAAGTAGCGAGAAATTTTTGAGTGCTCCAAATGTTGGTATAGATGCCCTAGAGGCAATCGTAGATTTAGTATGAACAATGTTTTGGCTAGAATATTCATTTATTATTTATGGCAATATTTAATATAATGAAGTCCTTAGATAAATTGTGTTATTTATCTTAAATGTCCCTAGTCCATTATATTGATTAATAGGGCAATCAAATATAGACTAGTATATGGGTAGATTGATATGGAGATATCAAGTCTAACATATGGGTATGCATTAGGAGTAATGGCATACTGGACTGACCCACGACGAAAAGGATACATTAGATTATGTGAAGTCACAATCGCTTTTCGTAGTGCTAATATTATTGCAATCCTTGGACTTCTAGATACTCTAGTTGTGAAATATTGCGCTTTGATGTTATCAAACGTTACACCGTAACTGGGTAATCATAAAGGTGGCTATCGGGCGTAATAGGAAGCAAGCTTAGAGATCGTCGTGATGTAGATAGGATTTGTCCCTCCCACATAATGGGGGTAAATATCCACGGCCACTCGAGGGATGAGGCTTATTGAATGTCTGGCCAGACTCAGATAAATTAATATGGAGATATTAATGTTATCTGCAAGCATAAGCATATTCCCAGGATCGAGGAACTATGGATTGGATATACGAGTGTGACTATTTATGTCTCGTGTCCAATCCGGATATGGAGACAAAGGGATAATGCAATATGACATATTGGGCACAAAGGTTTGTCGGGATCACTGACTATTTCTATTGGTTGGGTGGCATGGATGTGTTGCTAGACACCGCTCCATGTTAGTAATAGTTACTACCAACTATATAGAAACCTATGGGGTCACACGTCAAATAGAGTAGAGCTAGATTTGGGATTAACTAATATGGATTAATTAATAGAAGGGTCATTGTGCAACACCTTGCAAACTTAGTAGGACTAATTTGCAAGGAAGGGAATAGTTCTAGTCCTACTAGAACAAGAAAACTCTTTTATGGAAACAACAAGGAGTTGTTGGAGTATATAAAGGAGGCTCTAGCTTCCTTCCCACAACATGAGTTATTAGTCATAACACACAAAGAGTGGGAGAGAGCAAAAGAGAGAGCAAGACAAGGTGCTAGGGCCGAAACCCTAGCCACCCGTCCGCCCCCTTACCCGACGGCAAAGAGAGGCCGCCCCTCTCTTGTGCTTTTGGTGATTTGTTGCTTTGATCTTCATCCCTCTTCCTCCAAGGTTCAAGCTAGCACTTGATTGAAGGAAGAATCTAGATCTCACCTCTAGACGTGGATCAACCGTAGAGACGAGGACATCATTCTTCGTGTGATCTCACAAATCAAAAGGTACACATCTTCTATGACCTTAATCATGTTATGATGTCTCTTCCTGTGATCCTTGGTGGGCTTTGAGTAGGATTAAATTTTTGTTATTCCGCTGCGTTACCTACGTCAAAACCCAACAGTGGTATCAGAGCCACAGGTCGTAGAGCATAACATGATATTATGTATTTACGATTTCAGTTCATACACCGTATTATTGTTTATTACGCGAAAACTGAAAAATTGGCATAGTAGATGCAAATTGAATTTGATTCAATCAAACAAGACCCAATTTAACATTGGATGTTAGAATTGGTGAGTTTAATCACATAGGATGTGAATAATTGGGTTCTTGAAAAATTAGGGTTCATGGGCACATGATTGAAAAGGGGTTTTCAATTATGGAAACAAAATTATGGAATTAAATCCATAAGGAAACAACCTTGCTTGGGCAACAAGGAAGGAGGAAGGGGACTAGGGCCGAAACCCTAGCCGCCCGCCCCTCCCTTGCGCGCCAAGCAAGGCCGCGGCCCCCTTAGGCGTGCGGCGGTCCTAGGGTTCGGGCCACTTGTTGGCTTGGACCCTTTGGACCGTTGTGAAACCCTAGTTACCCAATTTTATTAAAATTAAACAAGCGCGTTAAAAATTGGTTTTAACTGTATTATGTGCTTTATTGCATGGTGGATGGATATGGCCTAGGATTGTGGATGTTTATTGTTTTGTGGTTTGGTTTACGGCCTGCGAGCTGATCAAATTAATGTAATAATTAATTAAGTTTTACGGCCTGCGAGTCGTTCCTTTTCTCCTCGACATGTGAGGCTTTTATTATTTATTTATTCTAGATGTTAGGCTAGAATTAGAAATATTTAGATGATAGCCAAGAGCATGGAGAAGAAGACTGGAGAACCTAAGGAGCCAAAAGACATCCCTAGGCGCGCAGCTATGGTGGAGCACATGGAGATGAGCTCGGCACTTTAGGGCAATTAGATATTATCATTGGCTTGATAATATCATTAGTCTAGAGGCCATATCCATGCCACATTTTTTTTATTTTGTGGATGTTTATTATTCATGCCTTGTTATTTATTTTGTGTGTATGGCGTTACAAGCAAAACAATAACAAGATAATAATAAACAAGGTTGGTCTTTTATTGTGGATGGCCCAATCCAAATAAGTAGACCATGTTGATAAAGATCAACCAAACAAATTAAAAGAAATCCCTCAATTAAATATTGCGTTTTGCCTTCTCTTGCCAAAACACCCTTCATGATCATGGCCTATTAAAATTCGGGCTTGCCAAAGCAAGGCGATTTTAATTTTTCATGATGTGTTGCGGACGACGCAAGCTAGTAATGCGTGTATGTTGAAAGCAAGAGGTTGGACGCAACTAGGCAAGAATCAATTGGATTGATGAGCTTAGAGGCATGACAATTAGGAGTTATCCAATTGGATAAAGAATAAAAGGAATTTATTCACCTAATTGGACCAAGAGTTGCATAGGATGCAATTGGAATGGTTCCTACCTAAATAACCAATTCTTGGGTGACTTGCCAAAGCAAGCTCAAGAAGAAGTGAAATAAGGATCTTGGACCCACTAGAAAATATAAAGATATTTTCCGCTTTAATAGTGAGGGCTATTAATCCGAGAAAAATAGTGGGAGCTATATTTAATGATCTAGCCATTGTTAAATATAGTTAAAATTGTTCAAAATACTAAATTGCATATTTCTCGTTTGTAGAATTCCAAATGGCAAACAACAACGCATCGAGTTCATCCCTACGATCTGTCCTTGAGAAGGATAAATTGTCTGGAACAAATTTTCTTGACTGGTACAGAAACTTGAGGATTGTCCTCAAGCAAGAAAAGAAGTTGTACGTCTTGGACACTCCAATTCCAGACCCACCACAAGATGAGTCTCTATTAGCGGAAGTAAGGGCACGTCAGAAACATATTGATGATTCTAATGACGTGACTTGCCTCATGCTTTGTACCATGACTGGTGAGCTTCAGAAGCAGCACGAGAACATGGAAGCCTATGATATGATCAGACACTTGAAACAATTGTTTCAGGAACAGGCAAGGCATGAGCGCTATGAGGTGTCTAAAGTGTTGTTCAAAAGTAGTCTTGCAGAGGGGAATCCAGTAGGCCCTCATGTACTCCGAATGATCGGGTACATAGAGAACCTTGAGAGACTGGGGTTCCCACTCGGCCAGGACTTGGCGACTGATCTCGTCTTGCAATCGTTGCCTGACAGTTATAATCAGTTCATTATGAACTATAATATGAATGAGATCAACAAGTCTTTGCCAGACCTATTGAACATGCTAAAGACAGCTGAGCAAAGCATCAATAAAGGCAAGGGCAAGGCCATAATGATGGTACACAAGAAGAAGGGCAAGTCAGTTGCATCTACTTCAAAAGGAAAACGCAAGAAAGTTGCGAAATCCAAGGATGCCCTAAAGCCTAGTGGAGGTGTGGCTAAAGGTGAATGTCACTACTGCAGCCAGCCGGGTCACTGGAGGAGGAATTGCCCTAAATATCTGGAGGATAAGAAGCTTGGAATAGTGATTCCACCACCACCAGGTATTTATGTTACAGACGTTAATCTTTCTATTTCATCATCCTGGGTATTAGATACCGGATGTGGTTCTCACATTTGTCGTAATGTGCAGGATTTGAAAAGAAGTAGAAGATTGCGAAAAGGGGAGATAGACTTGCGCGTCGGGAATGGAGCAAAGGTTGCTGCATTAGCTGTAGGCGTTTATGAGCTATCTTTGCCTTCTGGACTTATTTTAGAATTAGACAATTGCTTTTATGTGCCTGCTATGAGCAGAAACATTATTTCCGTTTCTTGTTTGGACGAGAAAGGTTTTTCTATTTCAATAAAGGACAAGTGTTGCTCCATTTATTTTGATAGTATGCACTATTGTAGTGCGCATTTGTCTAATGGATTGTATATCCTTGATCTAAATAATCCAATCTATAACATAAATACTAAAAGGATTAAAACTAATGATTTAAATCCTACATATCTATGGCACTGTCGTTTAGGCCATATAAATGAGAAGCGCATATCTAGACTCCATAAGGATGGACTTCTAGACTCATTTGATTTGGAATCATATGAGACATGTGAATCTTGTTTATTGGGAAAAATGACAAAGTCCCCTTTCAATAAGAAAGGCGAACGGACTAGTGAGTTATTGGCACTCATACATACTGATGTATGCGGACCATTCCCCACGCCTGCCAGAGGTGGTTATACCTACTTCATCACATTTACTGATGATTTCAGTAGATATGGATTTGTATACCTTATGAAGGCCAAATCCGAATCCTTTGAATTGTTCAAAGAATTCAAGAGTGAAGTAGAGAAGCAACTTGGCAAAAGTATTAAAGCTCTACGATCGGATCGTGGAGGAGAATACTTAAGCCAAGAGTTTGATGAGTATCTTAGAGAGTGTGGGATAGTGTCCCAGCTCACTCCACCCGGAACACCACAATGGAATGGTGTATCTGAGAGGAGGAATCGCACTCTATTAGATATGGTGCGATCTATGATGTCTCAAACAGATCTTCCGATATCCTTTTGGGGACACGCTCTAATGACGGCAGCTTTTACCATTAACCGTGTTCCATCCAAATCAGTCATGAAGACACCATATGAGATATGTACTGGGAGGCGTCCCATAGTGTCGTTTATGAAGATTTGGGGCTGCGACGTTTATGTAAAGCGTTTACAAACAGACAAGCTCGGGCCTAAAGCGGATAAGTGTAAGTTTGTGGGATATCCTAAGGAAACTAAAGGATATTACTTCTATAACCCTACCGAAAACAAAGTGTTTGTTGCTCGGACCGGCGTGTTTCTAGAAAGAGAACTAGTCTCTAAAGAAGCAAGTGGGAGGGTTGTAGAACTTGAAGAAATTTATGAACCACAAACCACTGAACCGATAATGGAACATGAACAGGAACCACAAGAAGTTGTGGAAGAACCTGTTCAGGTAACACAGGAACTCCGTAGATCAGGAAGAGTGCGTCATGAGCCAGAGAGGTATGGACTTCTCGTGACTGAGCCCGATGACGTACCACTCATGGATGATGAGCCTGCAAACTATGGAGAAGCCATGAGTGGCCCAGACTCTAAGAAGTGGCTAGAAGCCATGAGATCCGAAATGGATTCCATGTATACCAACAAAGTATGGACTTTGGTGGAACCACCGGAAGGGGCTCGACCCATAGGGTGCAAGTGGGTCTTCAAGAAGAAGACCGACATGGATGGCAAGGTAGTTGCCTATAAGGCCCGATTGGTGGCCAAAGGTTATAGACAGATTCATGGTATTGACTATGATGAGACCTTTTCACCAGTCGCCATGACTAAATCCATTCGAATCTTACTTGCTATTGCAGCATACTACGACTATGAGATTTGGCAAATGGATGTCAAAATAGCGTTCCTTTATGGGAACCTCCTTGAGGATGTGTACATGACACAACCAGAGGGTTTTGAGGATCCAGAGAATGCCAATAAAGTCTGTAAACTGCAAAGGTCCATTTATGGATTAAAGCAAGCTTCTAGGAGCTGGAATCGACGTTTTGATGACGCGGTCAAAGAGTTTGGCTTCATCAAGAACGAAGATGAGCCTTGTGTTTACAAGAAGGTTAGTGGGAGCTCTATAGTATTTCTGGTCTTGTATGTGGATGACATACTAATCATTGGCAATGATATTCCTACTCTGCAATCTGTTAAAGATTGGCTAGGAAAGTTCTTTGCAATGAAAGACTTAGGAGATGCAGCCTATATACTGGGTATAAAGATCTATAGAGATAGATATAAAAGGTTGCTTGGCCTAAGTCAGAGTACATATATTGACAAGGTGTTGAAGAGGTTCAACATGCAAGATTCCAAGAAGGGATTCTTGCCCATGTCACATGGAGTCACTCTTTCCAAGAATGACTGTCCCTCCAACGAGATGGAGAAGGACCGCATGAGCAGGATACCCTATGCTTCGGCCATAGGATCCATCATGTACGCCATGCTATGTACTAGACCAGACGTATCATACGCGTTGAGTATGGTGAGCAGATATCAGTCCAATCCGGGTGAGAGTCACTGGATTGCTGACAAGAACATCCTAAAGTACTTGAGAAGAACTAAGGATGTATTCTTGATATTTGGAGGAATGGAAGAGCTGAGTGTAAAGGGTTACACTGACGCAAGCTTCCAAACCGACAAGGATGATTACAGATCGCAGTCTGGATACGTGTTTTGCCTGAATGGAGGAGCTGTGAGCTGGAAGAGTTCCAAGCAAGGCACAGTTGCTGATTCTACAACAGAAGCTGAGTACATTGCTGCTGCGGAAGCAGCGAAAGAGGCAGTATGGATAAAGAAGTTTATCACTGAGCTCGGTGTGGTCCCTAGCATAGTGGATCCCATGGAGTTGTACTGTGACAACTCTGGGGCAATCGCACAAGCAAAGGAACCAAGATCGCACCAAAAGTCAAAGCATGTACTTAGGAGATTCCATCTTATTCGTGATATGATCGATCGAGGAGATGTGAAGATATGCAAGATTCCGACAGATGACAACGTGTCAGATTCGCTTACGAAACCTCTTGCGCAGCGAAAGCATGAAGGGCACGCCAGATCTGTAGGCATACGAGATGCGCCGCATTGGCTCTAGTGCAAGTGGGAGACTCTTGGAATAGATGCCCTAGAGGCAATCGTAGATTTAGTATGAACAATGTTTTGGCTAGAATATTCATATATAATTTATGGCAATATTTAATATAATGAAGTCCTTAGATAAATTGTGTTATTTATCTTAAATGTCCCTAGTCCATTATATTGATTAATAGGGCAATCAAATATAGACTAGTATATGGGTAGATTGATATGGAGATATCAAGTCTAACATATGGGTATGCATTAGGAGTAATGGCATACTGGACTGACCCACGACGAAAAGGATACATTAGATTATGTGAAGTCACAATCGCTTTTCGTAGTGCTAATATTATTGCAATCCTTGGACTTGAAGTCACTAGATACTCTAGTTGTGAAATATTGCGCTTTGATGTTATCAAACGTTACACCGTAACTGGGTAATCATAAAGGTGGCTATCGGGCGTAATAGGAAGCAAGCTTAGAGATCGTAGTGATGTAGATAGGATTTGTCCCTCCCACATAATGGGGGTAAATATCCACGGCCACTCGAGGGATGAGGCTTATTGAATGTCTGGCCAGACTCAGATAAATTAATATGGAGATATTAATGTTATCTGCAAGCATAAGCATATTCCCAGGATCGAGGAACTATGGATTGGATATACGAGTGTGACTATTTATGTCTCGTGTCCAATCCGGATATGGAGACAAAGGGATAATGCAATATGACATATTGGGCACAAAGGTTTGTCGGGATCACTGACTATTTCTATTGGTTGGGTGGCATGGATGTGTTGCTAGACACCGCTCCATGTTAGTAATAGTTACTACCAACTATATAGAAACCTATGGGGTCACACGTCAAATAGAGTAGAGCTAGATTTGGGATTAACTAATATGGATTAATTAATAGAAGGGTCATTGTGCAACACCTTGCAAACTTAGTAGGACTAATTTGCAAGGAAGGGAATAGTTCTAGTCCTACTAGAACAAGAAAACTCTTTTATGGAAACAACAAGGAGTTGTTGGAGTATATAAAGGAGGCTCTAGCTTCCTTCCCACAACATGAGTTATTAGTCATAACACACAAAGAGTGGGAGAGAGCAAAAGAGAGAGCAAGACAAGGTGCTAGGGCCGAAACCCTAGCCACCCGTCCGCCCCCTTACCCGACGGCAAAGAGAGGCCGCCCCTCTCTTGTGCTTTTGGTGATTTGTTGCTTTGATCTTCATCCCTCTTCCTCCAAGGTTCAAGCTAGCACTTGATTGAAGGAAGAATCTAGATCTCACCTCTAGACGTGGATCAACCGTAGAGACGAGGACATCATTCTTCGTGTGATCTCACAAATCAAAAGGTACACATCTTCTATGACCTTAATCATGTTATGATGTCTCTTCCTGTGATCCTTGGTGGGCTTTGAGTAGGATTAAATTTTTGTTATTCCGCTGCGTTACCTACGTCAAAACCCAACACCAAAAGAGCGCCACGTGGTGCTCTACAACACTTAAATACACTGTGTTGTGATTGGCAGATAACCAATTAAAGTGTAACACTTAAATACATTGTGTGTGATTGGCTGACAATAAGTGGCTGTAGAGCACCACGTGGTGCGATATTAGAGCACTAAAAAAATTTCAGTCAGACCCAGCAGAGTTGAGGAATGGTGGAGAGGTAATTTGATGCAAGAATTTGCTAATTTTTCATGGGGTAAATTTTACTCTACATTATCGTGAAAAAATTGCCGAATAATTGCATCATTTTGCAATTTTTCAGGCTGAATGGAAAAGAAGGACCCTCAATTTCACACTAATAGATGTTAAAGTAAGTAGACATTGCCTAGGCATCACTCACTTTTTATTTGCGGACGACTGTCTTCTTTTTGAAATGGTTGTGATCAATAATGCGATAACTCTAAATTCTATCCTTAACATCTATTGTCATGCCTCTGCCCAAATGATAAATAAAGACAAGTTTTCTTTCGTTTTCAGCTCCAAATTGCCTAATAATATTAAGAAAGACATTTCCTCCATTTTTCAAATTCCATTTTCTCAGGCCACGAAAAGTAATTGGTTTTCGGTTATCTTAGGTAGAAATTTCAGTAAGCTCTTTACCAATCTCAAATAGAGAATTATAGGCAAAACTTGTAATTGAAAGGGTAAATTCCTTTCTTTTAAAGGTAAAGAAACTCTCATAAAAGTCATACCCCAAGTCTTTCCTACCTACATCATGTCCATATACCTCCTCCCTAATTCTGACTGAATATTTGCCTAATACCAAGACAATGTCTACTTACTGAATATTTGGCAGATAATATGTTCTAGGTCTATATATTTCCTATTTCAAAAAAAATGACCTTTCACATTAATAGCATCACAATTAGAGAGTCAAGGTGCATCGCCATTTACTGATGAAATGGTAAAATGTCATTTCCTAATTATAGGGGTGAAAGTGTCTTTACATCAAACTTGTGGGGGGCGGGAGGGTTAAAGATTATTTTTCCCAAAAGGGTAAAGTCACTTTCAACCCTCTAATGTGACTTAAGGACACTTTCACCCCTCCCCCCTTATAGTTTGGAAAATGCCACTTTTACCCTTTTAGCGTGTTGTACATATGAAAACACGCACTCTTTATTGTGTTGCCATTAGTCTGGAGTTGAGGTTTGTTGCTAAAAATAGTGCTTGCGACATATATAAACCCCATATATGCAAAATATGGGAGATTACCCAAAGGTAGGCTCCTACATTATGGCGAGGTAAATTGGTCTCCAAAACTATTTTCATTGATGAACCCCGCCCCCAAACTAATGGCATCACAATGACGCAGGTGTAAGTTACTTGATGTTCGCACTAAATTGAATGAAGGTGCAAAAGTGTACTCCCTCCGTTTCGACAGGTTCTTCAAAAATTTATTTGGGTATTATTTGGGCCTAGCAATTTCGGTAGCAAAACGATTCAAGAATTTGGCAATTTTTAAAGTAAACTTTACTCTACAATATCACAAAAAAATTATCAAAATTCTTATTTTGTTTTGGTAACCAAATCATTAAGCCCAAATAAGTTTGCAAAAAAAAAAAAAAATTAAGCCCAAATAATACCCGAATAAGTTTTTGAAGAACCTGGTGAAATAGAGAGAGTATTTTTCAAGAAAAAAAGAGGTGAAAGTGTCCCTCAATCAAAGTAGAGGGGGTAAAAGTGTCTTTTACCCAAAAAATAATTGCGAAGATCCTCCGTTTTTTTTCAAAAAGGGCACACTCACCGTCGAGAGTCGAGTGAGAGAGAAATGGATTACAGTCTGGCGGCACTGAAGCTGCTATGCGTTCAGCTAAAGGACGCCAAAGAGACGCCGTCGCAGTCCGCCATGACTCTCGGCGGCATCCTCTTCCAACGTGCCTGGTTACAGGTCTCTCCCCTTCCTTATCTCTCTTAGGGTTTCGATGTTTGTCTCTATACCCCTTTTTGAACTCACTGAATCAAATCCGACGTCGTTTTTTGTTAGGGCGTTTTGGTGTCGACGGCTTCCGGTGACGACGGCGGAGGACGCCATCTCCTTGACGATGGCACCGGCGTTATCGAGCTCTCCCTCTCCGGCGACTTCCGTAACCGCGATTGGAACACAGGTCAGCGTTTGTGTTCGTCCCGCGAAATGTTAATTTCTAGGGCTTAAAATGAGTGTTTTGTCCGAGTTGAGTGTAATCTCTCGTTCAATTAAGTCCCTAGATCCTGGAATTGCTCATTTCTGCAGAAAAAAAACCTGATTGAAAAAATGATTTTTGAACTGAATTCCAAGTCACTGACCTTCTATCTGGTCAAAAAAAATATTGTAGTTGATTAATTAAAATCTTTCTTTGTGAAGTTTAAGGTACTGATTTCCTATGGGTTGTTTAAGGTACCACTCTGTCCCAGCTCTAACGCATCATTTGGACTTTTACCACTATTCACTGGGTCACTTTGACCTGATGATTTTGATAGCAAAATTTTGCAATTTTTAGATAATTTTTTCGTAGTATAGAGTAGCTCTTATTCTACAAGACCATGAAAAAATTATCAAAAAATTGCATCGTTTTGCAATCCAAATCACCGGGTCAAAGTGACCCAGTTACAGGTGAAAAATCCAAATGGTGCATTAGAGGTGGGACGGAGTAGTACTAGTTTTCCATGGAGTATAAACTGGAGTAGAATTAAGTCCCTGGATCCTGGAATTGCTTAATTCTGAAGAAAAACCCGATTGAAAAGCTTATTTTTGGACTGAATTCCGAGTCACAGATTGTATTTCATTAACTTTTTTTTTTTTTTATTTATTATTTTTTTTTTTTGTGAAGTTTAAGGTACTGAATTCCTATGGGTTTTTTAAGGTAATAGCTTTCCATGAATTATTATAATCTGGAATGGACTGAAATTTATCATGCAGTCTTCTCAATTGACCTTTCTTTTGCATCTAATGATCTGAATGTATGACACTAAAACCTTATCATGCAGTCTTCTCAATTGAGCCTTCGTTTGAATCTGATGCTCTGAATGTATGCAGGAATGTATGTGATGGTCGTTGGAGGCTATTTTATTCGCAATGGCGGCATTCCATTTATTAAGGTAATACTTCATCCTACAAAGTTTAGGAGGGGCTATTAATTTCATTCATTTTGTTCGCTGAATGTGCGATGAGCCTATGAGTGACGAAGGTTGTAGTCCATCTCGTTCATATCAAATGCATATGATCTGATCAATGTTTTCATGCAATTGAGCTACTTTGCTGGTCTCTTGTGATGCAATCGCACAATTTGGCTGCTCGTGGTCCCCAATTACGTTTCAGTCCTCTGAAACTTTTGTTCATGAAGAATGTGGATTTGTCCTTGTATAGAACATATATTGACGTGTATCCTGATTCCTGACTTGTGCTTCAGACTTCACGGGTACCTAAGAGCTCAGAGTTGCAGAAATGTCACGTGACTGATCATGACATTTTGTGGGTAGAGGCTATTGAGATAGACATATTTAAGTTGTAACTATTCGCGTGTAATGACATCTTTGAAGTGTTCATGGATTCAGATTATAAGAATACCGTTGATGCTCCACAGCTCTATATTTTCTGAGACTGATGTTCTTATAGAAAAGTTCACTTCCTGAAATGTTTTTCTAAATGCAACATCTGAATCTTCTAAGCCAAATGCATGAGGAAGTTCAACATAGACACTTTCATCACTTCAGAGATACAAGTTAACCAAGCATGGTAAACTAGATGCAAAGCAAGATTTCCGTCCGATAAGCTCTGAAACGGGTAAAATGCCACAACTTTATATTTTTTCGTATTTCGGATGTACAGATACTAAGAACCCATTGCCCAATTGGTGTAAGTTCCTGAGAGTGAGTTGACATTGTGGGCTAGAATATTATGGTGAGAAGATTGCTGTTTGGTCAAACTTAAACTTGAAGATTGGATCACCCCAAGTTATATGAGGAATACTACCACAAATGCATGGTTGGCAGTAGACTCTTTATTCTAAAAAAATGGTTGGCAATAGTGAAATTTGTGTATATAATCAGCAGAAGAATGCAGGTTCACTTGTTTTGCAGTAGAGATAGACAAAATGCATTTAAGTATTTGTTCTGGGCATTCCATGAGTGCATGACTTTAGCCTGAAGCCATGAACTGAAGCCTTGCATAGTCATAGCTCATAAGGAAACCGAAACGTGTGGAAGGACACAGATAGTAAATTAGGTTCAAACCTCCCCCCCCTCATGTTGTGTTTGTGATCAATGTATCAAGAAAATAATTGATCTATCTCTTCTCATATTCTCGTACAAAATGCTAGTGAAACATTGGTGTGAGTAATAATGCATGTTTGGGGTTCTGGAATAGTGAATTATGCTGAGCCAAAGGAGTTCTTAATTATTTTCTCTGACTTCTCGCTGTGCAAGAAAGTAAAAGATGTCGTTTGAAGTGAATGTCAAATTCAAGGTAATATTAGAGAAATGGGAGGGGTTTACCAGACTAGTTATCAAGAACGCAGCTATTAGAATATATTGAGCACAAAGGTTTGTTTTTGAAGTGTTTACTTGGAGCTGCTAGATCAAGGGTTATATTGTTAGAATTCTCGCAATCCATTCTGCATTCTTCTCCATGATAAGCTGGAGTCGACGTTTCTAATCACCAAGAACTACTTAGGAAGCTTCACGTTTTATTGATTTAAATTATAAAATCAACTCTGTCATTTTTTTTTCCTGGTTGGAACCATCCTATTCCAGGTATTGTAGCCTCTTGCACCCATATTCTGCAGTAGTTATTGTATCTTCTTTTCTAGGCATTTTCATGACAGTGCTCAGAAGCATGTTTCTATTTATATAATTGTGAAGACAACATTCTTGTTAAATCCCGTGCATTTTGTTGATTGTGCAAGATACCATTTACACTCTTATATTATATTAAGGCTAGTGAAATGTCTTGAATTTCAGGTCCACAAAATCGTCGACCTCTCACATTTTCCTGATCGAGAGGCGATGTGGTACCTAGAAGTGATGGAGGTGTACAAACTCTTCTACCTACCGCTACTTGAAGAATGAGGCAGAGACTGCAGAAGAATGAGGTCTGGTGAAGTTGTTGCAACTGCTTCACAACAGATCACCTCATGCTCTTACCAACAGTATTTAATGGTCCTTAAAAAGTTGGCGAGAAGATTGATGTATGGACTAACCCCTTTGTAGAACTGCACAAGCAGATGGTCAGAGTTATTGACGTCAAAATGACAGTCAACATTATGCATCGCCTACATTTTGTGCGTGTGGATGTAACCTTGTGCACGTCTTAGGTGGATACTAAGCTGTAGATACATCTATAAAGAGTGCTCATCATCAATGTAGAACATATATTTTGAACATCGTCGCCAGAAAAGGCTTAGAAAAGAAGGGTGGAATAAGCCCCAAGACTGCAAGATATGCGTGTTAGGAGCTGCAAATACCTGGCCTGTGAAATCGTTCAATACGATGATGCACCAAGTTCCTTCTTGGCCGAGGGTTTTAGTGTTCTGTACTGGAAGAGAATGGAAAGGAAAACTGCCAGTATAATTAGAATTAGCATTGTTGCTTTTGACATGTCTTTTGACCCTTAGTGAATGTCTCATGCAAATATGGTTGTTTTGCATTGGAGGTTATCTTGATGTTATCTGGATAGTGCTCTAATGGCACAGGTAATCCATATTTGATAATATGTTCGAAATAAATGTTATTTTTCAAATTTATAGATTAGTAAGGAGCGTTTCAGCTGATGGTAATGCAATTTAATTTTCTTTACCAAGTGTATCACATTTGTTCTATACACATTAGATTAGTAATGTTACCGAATGCAATGAAATACAGAAAAGTTATACAGGCTAATAGTAAGGTTATTTCTATGTGATCGGTACCCTCGGGGACGGACAATTTCTTAATATACTACATAAAACATGCGCAATTTCTTAATATACTACGTAAAACATGTGCTAGGGAGTTACAATCGCTTTTGACCCATCATCGCCATTTCATCCCCGAGATCCTCAACAACGGAGGTCAATCTTTTAGCTTCTCCCCTTCTTCTTCTCTCGAGACCTTGAACCAGAGACCGGGAGTCTCCTTCAAGGACAAGAACGAAATTTATTCAACAAGGCTAACGAGATTGCTGTCTTTGCTGCTTCAGCTTCGAGGGCAGAATCGCAATCCCTATATTTAAAGCAGAGGGCAAGAACCAGATTGCCATTCTCACCACAAATTGTCACACTAATCGAGGTAGATAGGAGTCTTGACACCGGGAGGCATCGTATTGGCTTAGAGAAAACCCACCGGAGGTGAAAGCCAACAAGCTATCATCTTATTGAATATATGAAGGTCTTGGACTGAATTGCAACTTGAGCCAAATTGATGACATGAAATATTTGAGCAGCAGGAGCAGCAGATACCGTCGGATGGCTTCTCATCTTTTAATCGTGTCCGTTGTTTAGTCTTAAACAGAACGATGTCGTTTTATTTTACTTATGTGGCATTTCCGTTAGCCACTTGCTTAGGTGTCCTTCTCTTATTGGTTGTACTCGGTCATTTTGAATTTTCTCTCACTCCCTTTACTCTTCCACCGTGTACACTGGTGGAGGGATAAAAGGGTAGTTAGGGTTTCATTTCCATTTTCGATTGAACTTCATCTTCTTTAATTCAAAGGTTGTTTTCTGCGTTTGATCCTTCTTCAATATGGTATCAGAGCCAGGTTCATGGCTTAACGGCGGTGCTTGCCGTTCGGTTCACAGAGCTAGGGACGATTTGACGCGTCGTACCGATCTAGTTTCTCTGTTGAGACTCTCTCTTTTCAAATGTCTCTACCGGTGGATGATTCACAATCTCCGGTTTCTGGAGGTTCCAGTTCGCGAGTTGCGATGGACGGTTCATCACCGTATTTCCTCCACAACTCAGATTCACCAGGTATGTCACTAGTTACTCAAGTGCTTAATGGTGAGAACTTCAATATGTGGTACAGATCCATGATTGTAGCTCTTGAGGCTAAAAACAAACTAGATTTTGTTACTGGTGTTATTTTGGAACCTGGACGTCAATCTGAGTTATATTCCTTGTGGAAAAGATGTGATAGAATGGTGATTTCATGGATTTTGAACTCTGTAAGCAAGGAGATAGCCTCAAGTGTGGTGTATTACTCTACAGCAAGAGAAATCTGGGCAGATCTGCTAGAACGGTTCTCACAGAAGAATTTGCCTAAAATTTTTCAGCTTAGTAGTGCTATCTCAAACCTTAAACAGGGTGGTATGTCTGTTACAGCATACTTCACCAAATTGAAATCACTTTGGGATGAATTAGAAAACTATTTGGAAAGGCCTATATGTTCATGTGGTGCTCTTCAAGCCTGTACATGTAATGTGATGGGTATTCTGCTTAAGAAACAACAACAAGAGCACATAATGCAGTTTCTTATGGGATTAAATGTGGGATACACACTTGTTAGAGATCAAATCTTGTTGCAAGATCCTCTTCCCAGTTTGAATGGAGTTTTTGCTAAAATTATTCAACAAGAGATGCAGGGTAATATCAGTGTGAATGATCCAGCAGCTCCTACCATGGCAATGTATTCACAGAACTACTCTCAAGCTCCAATTGCCATGTACTCTAGCTACAATAATACAGGATCTGGAGCTGGCACACCACATCATTTCAATCACAGTACCAATGCCAACAATGGATCAGCACCACCTCAAAGTTCTTTTAAGAATCCCAAACAGGTCTGTGCTCATTGTGGAGGTAGTGGTCATGTCAAAGCCAAATGTTGGAAGCTGCATGGATATCCACCAAATTTCAAGAATAAGCATAAATTTCAAGCACATAATGTTGTTTCTCAAGACACAGTTGAAGCAGCAAGTGATAAGTCTAGCTTTCCTTTCTCTCAGACACAGTGTCAACAAATGATGCATTATATCAATACTCAAATGCAGCAATCCAATCAAGGTGGTTCTAGTGATAACACTTCAGGATCTTCACCATCACATAGTAGTCACTCTAATGTGATGGATAGTCCCGTTAGTCAGTATTCAAGAGCTGATTCTGTGTATAATAGTCATTTTATGGGAGGTGTGATGAGATCATTTAGTTTCTGTGGTTCTGAGAGCACTATACCATCTGATAGCCAAGCTTGGATTATTGATAGTGGGGCAACAGATCATATGTGCCATGATCTAAGAATATTGCACAATGTAGTCCCAGTTACAGACATTAATGTGTGCTTACCAGATGGAAAGAGAGTTGCAGTCACTCACATTGGGGATGTTCAACTTTCAGCTTCTCTGCATCTTACAGGGGTGTTATGTATACCTCAATTCAAATTTAATTTGATCTCCATCACTCAGCTGACCAAGGTACAATCTTGTCATTTTGTTTGTGATGTCAACAAATGTCAGATTGTTGACAATATTACTGCTAAGATTCTGGGTGAAGGAAAAAGAGTTGATGGTTTATATCTACTATCTCCTACAAATGCTACTTTGGCTATTTGCACTTTGGTCCCCAAAGTATCATCTAACTGCATCTCAGCCCCTCTTTGGCATAAAAGATTGGGTCACTTATCAGACATGAAACTGAGAAGTCTCACCAAAATTTTGCCTTCTCTCACAAATGTTGACAACACTCTTTGTGAGATTTGTCCTCAAGCCAAGCAAAATAAGCTACATTATCCTAGTATTGGCAAAATTGAAAAGCAACCTTTCTCTTTGGTACACTGTGACATTTGGGGCCCTTATAGGGTTCCCACTCATGCAGGACATAGGTTTTTCCTCACTTTGGTTGATGATGCAACCAGAATGACTTGGGTCTACCTTCTTGTTCACAAATCAGAGGCTCAAGTTCACATACCACAGTTCTACAACATGGTGGAGACACAATTCAAAGTCAAAATCAAGAAGATAAGGAGTGATAATGCCAAAGAGCTTGCTCTTACTGAGTTCATGTTACAGAAAGGTATAGTCCATCAGCTCAGTTGTGTTGAAGCACATCAACAAAACTCAGTTGTTGAAAGAAAGCATCAGCACTTATTAAAAGTTGCTAGAGCTTTGACTTTTCAGTCCTCTCTTCCACTCAAGTTCTGGGGAGATAGTGTGCTTACAGCCACTTACTTGATCAATAGAACACCTACAAAGGTTCTCCAAGAAAAATCACCATATGAGTGTCTTTTTGGTGAGCTCCCTGACTATACTTCTTTGAGAACTTTTGGGTGTTTATGCTATAGTTCCACTTTAATGCAAGGGAGGACAAAATTCACACCAAGAGCTGTTCCTTGTGTGTTTCTGGGTTATGTTTTTGGAATGAAGGGATATAAGCTTTATAATCTCAAAGATCAATGCTTCTCTGTTTCTAGGGATGTTGTCTTTCATGAGTCAATCTTTCCCTTTGCCACAAAAGATGTCACTTTGCCACAAGTAATAGAAGATCTCAGCTTACCCATAAGCAGTGACAATGGTGTTTTCTTGGATATGGATGTGCCACCTACTACTGATATTCCTTCATCTTCTACTCTTCATCAAAACACAGAGTCAGAGCTGATTCTCTCTTCCACTCCTCCTCCACCTGTCTCAGGCCTTAGAAGAACTGCAAGAGAGATTAGAACACCTCAATATCTCAGAGATTTTGTACTAAACAAGCCTAGACTTGTGTCTGCTTGCCTATCTCCAGTGCATTTTGATTCTGTTGCAGGAAGTGCTCCAGTGTTTAGGCATTTCTTAGCAGCAGTAGATGCTATTGTGGAGCCTAGATCTTACAGAGAGGAAGCTCAATCAGAAAAATGGACTCAAGCCATGCAGACTGAGCTAAGAGCACTTGAACAAAATCAAACTTGGGTTCTCACAACTCTTCCTCCTGGACATGATGCAGTAGGTTGTAGGTGGGTCTACAAAGTGAAATTGAAGTCTGATGGGACAGTTGAAAGGTACAAGGCAAGATTGGTGGCTAAGGGCTACACACAAACAGAGGGGATTGATTATGGAGAAACTTTTTCCCCAGTTGCCAAGCTCCCTACAGTGAAATGTCTACTTGCATTGGCTGCTAGTCAAGGATGGCATCTAATGCAGTTAGATGTAAATAATGCATTTCTGCATGGTGACTTGCATGAGGAAGTGTATATGTATTTGCCTCCTGGTTATGATACAACTCTTATACATGATCTCAGCTCCAGAGATAAAGGGAAAGTTGTGTGTCATCTCAGAAAATCACTTTATGGTTTAAAACAAGCTTCAAGACAGTGGTATAGTAAGTTTTCTCATACTCTTCTTGATCTTGGTTTTACTCAAAGCAAGTCTGATTACACCTTATTTGTCAAGAAGACTCCTCAATCTTTCATGTGTCTTCTAGTTTATGTTGATGATATAGTCTTGGCTGGTACAAATTTGACTTCTATGAATGATCTCAAGAAGGTTCTGAATAGTACTTTTCAGCTAAAAGATCTTGGACATTTGAGGTACTTTCTGGGTTTTGAAATTGCTAGGAATGATCATGGAATTACACTTTGTCAAAGGAAATTTGCTTTAGAAATTCTCAAGGAGGCAGGCTATTCTGAAAGCAAACCAGTCCCTGTTCCAATGAATCCAGCTGTTAAGCTCTCTGCAAATACTGGTGATCCACTTTCAGCAGCTGATACTGTTATGTACAGACAGCTAGTTGGGAAATTACTCTATCTTGGACACAGCAGGCCAGATATTTGTTTTGCAGTCCACAAATTGTCACAATTTGTCTCCAGGCCTACCTCAATTCATTTGAAAGCAGTGCATCATGTGCTTAGATATCTAAAAATGCTCCAGCTCAAGGTTTGATGTTTTCCTCTTCTTCTCCTCTTACTTTACTAGCATACTCAGATGCAGACTGGGGAGGGTGCTTGGACACCAGAAAGTCCACCACAGGTTATTTGGTCTATCTGGGTGATTCACTAGTCTCTTGGAGGTCAAAGAAACAAAATGCAGTTTCTAAGAGTTCAACAGAGTCAGAATACAGAAGTTTGGCTAGTGTTGCCTGTGAAATTCAATGGTTTTTGTTTCTTTTGAATGATCTTGGAGTGATGGTTTCAGGTGTACCTGTTGTTTATTGTGACAGCAACTCAGCTTTGCAGCTTGCAGCCAACCCCATTCTTCATGACAAAACCAAACACATAGACTTGGATTGTCATTTGATCAGAGATCTTGCACAAAAAGGGGTTCTTACTCTCAGACACATATCTACTACTCATCAGCTAGCTGACATGCTCACCAAGCCTTTGCACTCTGCAGTTTTCAATTTTCTTCTTTCCAAGTTGGGTGTGATCATCCTACACACTCCAACTTGAGGGGGGATATTGAATATATGAAGGTCTTGGACTGAATTGCAACTTGAGCCAAATTGATGACATGAAATATTTGAGCAGCAGGAGCAGCAGATACCGTCGGATGGCTTCTCATCTTTTAATCGTGTCCGTTGTTTAGTCTTAAACAGAACGATAGCGTTTTATTTTACTTATGTGGCATTTCCGTTAGCCACTTGCTTAGGTGCCCTTCTCTTATTGGTTGTACTCGGTCATTTTGAATTTTCTCTCACTCCCTTTACTCTTCCACCGTGTACACTGGTGGAGGGATAAAAGGGTAGTTAGGGTTTCATTTCCATTTTCGATTGAACTTCATCTTCTTTAATTCAAAGGTTGTTTTCTGCGTTTGATCCTTCTTCAATACATCTTCTTCATCGGAGTACTGCATAGGTCAAAACCCATCGGAGCATTCGTAAGTTCATCATCCCTGTCAAAAATCTCTGCAACAATTTCATGAATTCCCTTCTTCGTTCCTCTGAAAACTCTTACATTCCTCTCATTCCAGATACACCAGATTGCCAAGAAGAACTTGCGTCGGTTCACTCCTTGGAGATTATCAATTTGGTCCAGCAACCAAGAGTTAAAAATCGCAGTTCAAGTTGGAGATAAACTTTTCGCCCAAAACATTTTGGAAGATCTGTATGGATTCTTCGCATCTTCTAAAAATGTGTTCTTCACTTTCATTCCATCAGCACGAAACTTATAGCAATTTTCCTCCAATATGCCCCTCCTGATCAGATTGTTTGCAGTCAGTAAGGCTCCCAAAAGCATCTCATGACATGAATGAAAATTTTCTTCGGTAACTTAAATCTTTCAAAGCTTGTCGTAAATGGTAGTTGCAGAAGAGGTCGAAGCCATTTGTGAATATCCAGCTTTGATCTCCTGAGCTAGAGAATAAACTCCTAACTACCCAAGTGACTGTTGAGTTACTACTCCTCACCCCAATTATCAAGTTGTTGGTTAATTAAGGTACTAACTGTCAGATCTTTACTTGTAGCAGGGACAGAAAACTTGAAAGACGCCCCCCTCAAGATCCATTTATCTAGTCATTGAGTTACGGTTCCCTATCTTCCAACGAAAGCATTTGTCAAGAAGATCCCTGTCATGGAGTAAGCTCCTCCATGCATGGGAAGGTGAGGACCCAATTTATGCACTTAGAAATCTTTTGTCCTTAAAATATTATCCTTGAGAACCCTCGAGATAAGGGAATCTGGATCTGTAAAATTATCCAAACTTGTTTAGCCAACATCGCCTGATTAAATAAGTCGAGATCTTTAAAATCAAAGACCACATGTTTTCTAAAATGTTGAATTTTTGACCAAGCAATCAAATTGATACATTTGTCTCGATATGTTTTTCTCCACTAAAACTGTCGAATAAGTGTCTCCATCTTATCAATGGTACCTGTTATCTTAAAACATGATTGCGAGAGCTTGAGCAACTGATTTAGTAAGGGCATCTTTTCCTCCAGCCGAGAGCTTCTTCTCCTCCCAACCTTTAAGTCTCCTAGATTGGCTATCAATGAAATATGCAAATGTGGTTGATTTTTGTCTTCTTATTGTTGTAGGGAGTCCCATGTACTGACCGTGTTGATCCACTTTGATGATTCCACATTGCCGAAGAATTTTATGTCTACCATTACTTGAGACATTCGAAGAGAAGATCGTCGCTGACTTATTCAAGTTTAGTTGTTTCTCCGAAGATTTATCGTAATTATTAATGATCTGTAGTATCTTCCTTGTATTTTCTTTATCTGCTACTGTAAAAATAGACTGTGTCTATAAAGGATAGATGGGAGACACTAGGCCCCCTCTCGAGACTGTCACACCCACTAAAGAGCCCTCCTCCACAGCAGTTGTGATCGATCTAGAAAGCATATCAATACATAAAAGAAATAGATAGGGGGAGGGGACATCCTTCTATGAGGCCCCTCTCAGGGACTAAATGTCCCATACTACTGCCATTACAAACGAAAGAGAAAACTGATGAAATACAATTATAATTCAAGGAAATAAATCTAGGGGCAAAACTGTATGAAAAAGGATCTCTATGATGAACTGCCATTCCACCCGATCATAGGCATTGCTCATGTCTAATTTTATAGTACCCCTTCTTACCATTCTTTATGGTCTCATCGAGCGGATCACCTAAAAGGCCGTAAGATTGTTATGATAAATCATCCTTCGAGGAAAAAAAACACGTTTAAGTTATAAAATTAGCGATGGGGGAAATTTCTTGAGGCTATTGGCAATAGCTTTAGAAACAATCTTATAGACCACTAAACAGAGACTGATCGGAATGTAATTGTAGGGTTTCGATACGGATTACGCAGCGGAATAAACAAAATAAACATCCGTTCAGACCCTCCAAGGATCACAAGTCTAGAATTCATAACGATGGTAAAGGATGAGAACATCCAAGTACCTTGTTTGTCTCCTTTGATGACTTCACGTGAAATAATGTCTACGTCTCTATGCAAAGTCCACTCATAGGATTGATCCCGTATCCTCAACGCCTTTGTGCTAGTTGGGGAAGGAGGAGGAAGAAGATGATCACGCAAAACGAGACCCAAGGTCGCGGCTTGTAGGCCGACGAAAAGAGGGGGGGACGGGGTGGGATCGGGTTCGGCCCTCCTTGTTGCTCTCTCTTTGCTTTGTTCTCTCCCTCTCTTATGTGATAACAATTATGACACTTCTTATGACAAGGTCTGCTGGAAAAGTAGCAAGGACTGTGTGAAAAACTTTTCCCGCATATAGTCGTATCGTCACCAAGAGGATTGTGCACCATATGAACGACGTCCTTGGCGCAGGGTCAGAATCGTCTTCGTCCGTTAAAGCCTCACTCTAGGAGTGTACCACAACTGTCTCATCTTCTTGCAGTTTATTAGTCGCGACATCTTCCTTATGAAACCAGATTTCTCTTTTCTCTTCCTTCCTATTTATTTTCAAAGGTTGATACCGCAACCATGTACCATAACCCGGTTCTGCTTTTACTCATATCTTCATCTCTTTCAAAGCACATTCACTGCTATAATGAGAGATCTTCCCACACCAGCAACAAACGTGGGGATTCGTCCATACTTGAAATCGTGCCAGACTCTCTCACATTTTATTCGAGCGAAGACACCCCTCCTAAGAGTTTTATTAACCAACAATTAAACCCTTGTTCTCACATATGATGTACTTTTCCTACAGAAAACTCTTTGATCCCTTTCAATAATCTTGCAGATAGGGGTGAAAGCCATACTGTCCGCTTCGGGTTTGATCAACCATGAAATTCTATGTAGGAATTTTGAATGTTCTTCTTCAGACCTAGCATCCTATTTGTGCGGACAAATTAGCTAGTTTTTCACCCCTTTAAGTGTATTTCCTAGGTGAAGAGGAACATAGTGTGTATCCTGCACACCAAATCGCCAGAAGGACAATCACATAGAGTTTGGGTAGCGGATAAGAAGAGATGATGTAATATGGTATTCTTTCTATATTATATCATGTGTTTGGGCACACACCTCTTATTTTTTGTTTTCAAAAAACCAAAATCTTATACCGCCGACCCAGGTATACAGCAGATAAGATAAGAGAATAATTTATTGACCAATTTGTCCTTAGCAAATACGCAAACACACACACACACACGCACACGCACACACGCACACACACTATAAGTGCTTAAAATTACTCACGCTACACTGCTTTATCTACCTTATCTCCTTCCCTCTCCCTCTCGGGCGTGTTCATCAGAATACCACTAAACCACCTCCACCACCTCGTCGACGCCGAGCTCCTCCCACCGCACCCTCAATTATTGTCGTCCTCCTCCTATCTATACTTCTCTCTTGCCCTCGGGTGGGTGTTCTTTACGGTTACCCAAAAAGGGGCTTTGATCTACTTATTTGATGCTTCTATTTATTGGTGTGGATGTCTCAATCGGAGGTTGTGCTCTCCGTTTTGGTTATTGGTTGTTTCACAACCTCAGAACGGTTCTTCGATTTGGGTGTTTCAATAGGAGAAATGTTTCAAATTGACTCGACTCTGTTGCTCTGTTATTTGTAAGTTTTGAATCGATTGGGGGGGTTTTAGAAGAAACTTGTTTGATGTTTCCACTATCATTCTTCATCTTCTTCTTTTGAATTCTTGCATTGAGGCTACACCGAAGCCCGATTTGCCTTTGTGGAGCTCCGAGAAGTCCCTGTCAACGCCGGCGCAGAGAACAGCCCTTCCTATTCGCTCGATTTCTGCATCATTGGGTGTGGAACCGTCGAGATGGGATCGACGGTAGGGTTTAGGAAGGGCTAGAATTGGCTTCCAAATATAGGGGTCCTATGTGCAATTAGGTATACTCAGGGGGCGTTTTGTGTAATTACTTGAACAATGGGGGCTCAACTGTGTTTTCACCGACCTCAGGGGCGGTCCTATATATTGACAACATACTGGGTTCAATTTCTTGGCGCGGTTTCATTCTGTTCTGTAACAGAGTCATCAGAGTACACGAACAGAGCATGAAGAGGAAGAAGAGAGAAGAAGAGAAGGAGAAGATACAATGATGGGAATATGCAAACATTACAACACGTTTGGGGTTTGCCAGTCAAGGAATTGCAAGTTCAGACATACAGAGCCTTCTGAATTAAGAACAATCTTCTTCCCTCACCTTTTTCATCTAGAGGATGATGTTGAGGTAATTCTCTTGTTCTACTACTCCTTGGAGTGATTTTCCTTCTTCTCTTTCTTTAGCCTCCGTTCTAGCAATTTCTGTTTCTGGTACGTTTCTTGATTTTGTTTTTTGCAGATTTTTTATAATGATTTGATCAAAGAATGTAGTTTCTATGGTGAGATTGAAGAAGTTATAGTTTGCGATAATACGCATCAGCATATGGTATGTTAAACATGATTTAAAGTCTAGGTTTGATTAATGGGTGTTAATTCTTGAAATTAATGGGTGTTAAATGTTAATTGCAGGCTGGTAATACATTTGTAAAATACAAACATGAAAATCAGGCAGCCTATTGTCACAGGCCGAGACCTCGATCCCGCCACAACCCGTGCGGCACCCGGTCGTCGTCCCACCGTTGACTCCCGAGTAAGCCTTCAACACCATTCTAATGGAACAATTTGAATATGAGAGTGATGTATGGGAAGATAACTTCTATTACCATTCAAAAGAGTACATGAGTGCTTGAGAGATTGGTTGGTTTGCTCCAAATGAGCTCCCACCTATTTATACAAGTCATGGAAGTATGTAGCTACTATAATTAATGCTACCTGTAGAACCTTCCTACCTTCTTACATTCTTTTACACTATTCTTATCTAGAGTATTCTACAAACATCTACCAATTCTCAAACCTTCCCTATAGTTCTAGAACATTCATGAACCATCTTCACACGTCTAGAACATCCGAGAACGCTCTAGAATATTCCTGAACCTTCTTCCACATTCTAGACATTTCTAGAATGTTCCACCACCTTCTAGATTGTTTCACCGTTTTCTAGAATATTCCGCCATGCTCTAGAACATTCCATCGCCTTCTAGAACATTCCGTCATGCTCTAGATTATTCCACTTGTTTCTAGAACACTCCACATCATCCTCCAAACTCTAAATTATAGGGAGTATTCTAACTTAATCGAATCATGGTCATGGGATGACATTGGGTTCGCACGCCAAGTGCTAGCCAAGATATCAACCCGTGACGGTATGCATTCCAGAATCTGAAATCATGGATTTATAAAGGTATCATCAGAAAATGACTTTTCCACCCTCCTCTACTGTTTCAGAATAACCATCTTACTTTATATCTTTGATTTGATATCAGGACGCCTAATTAGAGGCGAGTACTCACCTGTGGTTGACTTTAACAAAGCCAAGTGCTATCAATACCAATGGAGAGTTTGCCAATATGGGCAAGATTGTCTCAAGATCCACCCGAAAGTGCTTCAGTTTCCCTCGCCGCAGAGAGTACGGGTTGATCTTGATGGTAACCCCATCGATGTTATGGCTATCTGCATAATTGGTGTTGGTGGATTCATCGGGACACATATATCCAAAGCTATTATATCTTACACACCACATCGGATCTTGGGGATAAATGTCTACAGTGATGAAATGGAGTCTGATCATTTTTCCTCAGAAAGTTCCTCCTCAGCCCCCCGTTTGATATTAGAGAACATCAGTATCCAGAATATTTCCAAGCTGAAAAGGATTATACTGGCATCTGATGTGGTGAGAATTCTCACATTCTATAAACAATTTAGTATTTATCTTTGTTATCCAATTTATTCAATACTCGCATGATCTACTTGGTGGTTCTTGTTCCTACTTTCACAATAAATCCTGGTAACTATTTCTTTTACAGGTCATTAATCTCGGAGTAAGAACTCTCTATGCTCCAAACTGTCAGAACTTTATAGACATGCCAGTGGTATGTGATATTTTTTTTCCAAATATGGTTAATGCAATGTTATTGGGTGTATGTTTCATTTTGGACCTTTTGAACTGTAGGTCTCGTACTGTTCGAAATACAAAAAGCGCCTCATTGAGCTTTCGTGCTGTGACATATTTGCAAGACAATTAGGAAACCAGGTAAGTTTTGCTTCTGTTCTGAACTTTCGTCGTTCCTATGCTGTTATTATAACAACTATATTTATTTCAGTACTTCCTTCATCTGGATAATTACGGTAATCTATGAGAATTGTTTTTTCATGCATCATCGGATTGCTATGGCTACTCACTAAGTAAGCCATGCGAGTTCCAAACATATACCTAAATGAAAACTACCAGTTTAAGAATTTTATGTCCTGGTTCATTTACCACAGTATCCGATTGTGTTTCTTGTGGAGATTAGCATATCTAGTATATTGGGGAACTTAACAATGCCTGGCGGTTCAATATGGTTGTTGTTTACTAGTCTAGTTAGCTGTCGAGTGACCCATTTTACACACTTGATGAACTTAGCTATCAGCACCTTCAGTGAAGAATTGTGGGTGGTGGGGTAGGTAGGGAGACACTTTGAACTTTCTTACCATCATAGCAGATGTTTGATTTCCCAGCTTTATAGCTTTAAGCTTATGCCATTAGCTTTCAACAATGAGCCAGGGCTCTCAATGCCATCTTTACAACCCCGTCCTTGATAGTAAATGCTAACTCTATTGGAATCCCCCCTCTAAGAGCAAATGTATAATGCTTTGTGCACTCAATTTTGACAGTACTGAAGGTCTGGTCTATGATGTTTTACTGATTCTGAGATTTTTGTTTCTGATTTTTATTCGGCATTTTAGGAATATAACTGCCTAAATTTTCACTGCTGGTGTTGTCATGTATTTTCATAAGCAAGCCGTCGGCCTCAAGGAGGCCGAACCTCCTTGGTTTGGTCTCGTTTTGCGTGATTCTTCTTCCTCTTCCTCTTTCCGGGCTAGCACCAAGGATTGGAAGATCTAGAAATCAACTCTATGCGTGGATCAACTATAGAGAACGTGACACAATTCGCGTTTGAAGTCATCAAAGGAGAACCCTAAGGTGTGTTATTGATTTCTTTCTTTATCATCGTTATGTCTCTTGACTTGTGATTCTTGGAGGGTTTTGCATGGTTAATTATTGTTTTTCGTTGCGCATCCATGAATCAAAACCCTACAGCTAGTGGCGATGTTGTCGGTCTTCACCCCGAACTTGGGCCCCAACAAATAGTGATTCCACGTCCTTAGACAATGCACCACCGCAGTCATTTCCTTTTCTTGGACCGTGTATCTCCGCTCGGTCTCGTTGAGCTTCCGGCTCTCATAAGCAATGGGATGGCCCTCTTTCATGAGAACTCCTCATGTGGCATAATCGGATCCGTCGGTATGCACGACATACCCTAGAATGCTTGCTATCGATAAAGTCATTTTTTGGGGGCAGGTGATGACCGGTTTTTTTACATTCAAAGCCAAAAGCTCTGTTCATTAGGTTTCATAGTTCTTGAGATGGGCGGGGACTACTGCAGTTGGGTGGCCAAGTACACACTCAATCTTAGATCCCTTATGTCAGTTGTTCCTGATTTCAATGAAATATGTAGGATTTGTTAATTATGTGTGATGTAAATTTTGAAGGAAGGCGAAAAGTGATGATTTATGGCTAGAGTTATTAATAATAGTTGTAGGACTACTTTGTAATTACTAGTTTTGGACTAATTTGTAATTAGTGTTGTAATTACTATTTAAATGGGTCGATAATGAATAAAATACTGACGGAAAGATTTCACCAACCTTCATGGTATCAGAGCACCAACCCTAGGTCTCTGTTTTCCCGTCACCGGCCTCACGCCATCGCAAGCAGCAGTTGTCCTCCTCTCCGGACGACCGCCGCCACTTCCCCTCCAGCTTCCGCACGCATCATCAGAGCCATATCCGGCAACGTTTAATCGACGCCGCTTGACCTCTGCAACATCGTCGCCGTCGATTGCATCTTCCCTCTGCAACATCCCATCTCCGACAGCGTTCAAATCGACGCCGCCCGACCTCTGCAACGTCGTCGCCGTCGATTGCACCTTCCCCAAGTCTGAAACCCTTTTCGTTCCTTTGTTTGTCGAAGCCCTAACTCCGACGTCATACAGCAGCGCCGCCTGCACCGCCGTCCTCCAGCGCCGCCTGCACTGCCGGCGTCGCCCTCCGCTGCTCTCTGCGACGCCCTCCATCAACGTCGCCCTCCTCTGCTCTCTCCGTTGCGATCACTGTTTTGTGATTTACCCCTTTTTCTCACTGGTGTCTTAGTGGGGCTTTCTTTATTAGGCACTTGGCTCACTCGGCTCATAGCTTGGCTCGGCTTGGCTTGGCTCCTGTTGTTAGGCTAGGCTTCAGCAGCCCTGTTTTAGCTTCATCTCTTCTCCCGTAGCATCATGTCATCTGAAACCACCACCGACACAGCCTCCTCCACCACTGCCAAGGAGCCCCTCCACCCTGTCTTCATGGTCAACAACATTGAGAAACGAGTTCGCTACACTTTAGACAATGACAAGGTTCAGTATGATCACTGGGCCACATTCTTTCGCATCCAAACCCACTCCTTTGGTGTTTCGGACCATCTTGACAAAGACCCGCCACCTGCTAACAGTGATCCCCTCTGGAGCTCTATTGATTCGGTAATCCTGTCTTGGATTTACCAAACGATTAGTGATGACTTGGCACTCGCTATACTTACTCGGGGCCAGACTGCTCGAGAAGCGTGGTTGAAGTTGGAGAACCTCTTTCACGACAATCAGGGCTCTCGGATAGCAGAACTGGAATTGGAATTTGTCAATCTGCGCATGGACCACTGCTCGTCTCTCGACGACTACTGCACCAGGCTGAAGAACTTGGCGGATCGCATTGGGAATGTCGGCACTTCAGTTTCGAACCAGCGGTTGGTTATACAGCTCACCAATGGTCTCTCTTCTGCTTATACCGGGGTTGCCATGATCATCCAGCAGACTCGTCCCACTCCGGAGTATCTCTCAGCCGTTTCAATGATCCGGCTACACGAGCGTCTTCTTGCTCGACAGGAGCTGGTCCATCCTAGCCCGCATCAGGTGTTGGTTTCGACTCCTTCGAACCGACAGCCCAATGCCCCCTCTCCTCAGCCCGGCAGCCACTCCAGTGGCGGGCATGGGAACCATGGCGGTGGACAGCGACGCAATGGGAATGGCAGGAACGGACGTCGCAGATCTGGGACAGGAGGTGGTCAACCTGCTGCTCCGACACCCCCTACTGCACCCTCGGGCTCCCAAGGCTCCTGGGTTTGGTGCCCCTGCCCCACAGGACCCGTGCCTCCCTGCCCTTATCCGACTACGGGCTGGAGTACTCCATGGCCTAGTCATGCTGGTCTTCTCGGTCCACCACCGGCTGCACGTCATCAGGCCCTCACTGCTCCTTCTGGCCATCCGACTGCTACGGATTTGGGGTCTCAGCTTTCTGGCATGACACTCAGCGTCCCGGATCAGACCTGGTATATGGATTCCGGTGCATCAGCTCACCTCACCCCGCAGTCAGGTATCCTCTCTTCTCTCTCATCATCTTGTCACTTTCCTAACATACTTGTGGGAAACGGCTCTAGCATTCCAGTGCAAGGATCTGGCCATCACACCCTTACCACCAACACCCGTTCCCTTCACCTTAGAAATGTCTTACTCATGCCAAATGTTATCAAAAACCTAGTATCCGTTCGTCAATTTACCACTGACAATCAGGTTTCTATTGAGTTTGACCCTTTTGGTTTTTCTGTGAAGGACCTACGTTCGGGAGCTCTTTTAAAGAGGAGCAACAGTTCGGGTGATCTCTATCCATTCCAGCCTGGCCCACCACACTCGTCCGCTGTCTCGTTAGCTGCTCTTCCTGCTTCAGTTTGGCACAACCGCCTCGGTCATCCCGGGCTTCCAGTCTTAGATTTGCTTCGTAGTAGTCAGTTCATAGCTTGTAGTAGGAATAAATCAGACACTCTTTGTCATGCTTGTCAGATTAGTAAACATGTGCGTTTGCCTTTCTTAGCTTCTACTTCTTCCACTGTTAGTCCGTTTGACATTGTTCACAGTGATTTATGGACATCTCCGGTTTTAAGTAAATCGCACTATAAATACTACCTGCTACTCTTAGACGATTACACACATTTTCTCTGGGTTTTCCCACTAAAACAGAAAAGCGAAGCACTATTGAAATTCAAACAATTCACTACCTTTGTCCAAACCCAGTTTCAGCGACCCATCAAGAGTTTCCAATGTGACCTTGGTGGAGAATTTGATAATGGCTCCTTTCACTCTCACGCCATTGATCATGGACTAGTCTTTCGGTTTGCGTGTCCTCAGACGTCATCTCAAAATGGCAAAGCTGAACGCATGATTCGTAGAATCAATGACATTATGCGTGCTCTCCTAGCTCAGGCCTCTCTGCCAGCCTCTTTCTGGGTTGAGTCTCTTCTCACTGCTGTCTACCTCCATAATATTCTTCCCACCAAAGTCCTTGGCAACGTCATCCCTACTGTTGCCCTCTATCATCGCTCACCCTCCTATGAGCATCTTCGCACGTTCGGATGCTTGTGTTACCCGAACCTCTCTGCCACCTCACCCCACAAGCTTGCACCCCGCTCCGTTCGATGTGTTTTTTTGGGCTACCCTCTTAACCATCGTGGGTACAGGTGTCTCGACTTGAGCACTGGTCGTGTTCACACTTCCCGTCATGTCACTTTTGATGAGACGGTGTTTCCTTTCTCCTCTCCTGGGTCAGTGTCTCCCTCTGTTCACCGGACGTCTGATCCGGATGACAGTCTTCCGTCTCCCCTCTTCACTCATCGTGCTCTCCACCCTGTGGCTACCGCACCCTCACCCCCACCTCCCAGGGCACCTACACAGCTTGCCCCGTCCCGGACCCTAGTGGAACCTTTTCCTCAGCACTACGTCCGTCGGTCTGTGTCCACTCGCCCTCCTCCTGTACCATCTGTGCCAGTGTTACCTGACCCTCCTGAGTCACCCACACCACGCCCAGTGGCTACTTCTCCTCCTCCTACCTCTCCTCGGATGACTACCCGATCCATGCATGGCATTGTCAAACCAGTCACCCGTCTCACTTTAGCTGTCCAGCCACCAGACCCCATCTCACCCCTTCCCAAATCCCCCATCCTCGCCTTGTCAGATCCTCACTGGAAAGCGGCCATGGATGATGAGTTTGGAGCTATGGTTCGGAACCACACGTGGGATCTGGTTCCCCGCCCGGCAGGGGCTAATGTTCTGCGATCTATGTGGCTCTTCCGCCACAAGTTTCGCGCTGATGGAAGTCTGCAGCGCTATAAGGCGCGATTGGTAGCCAATGGGAAGTCCCAGATGGTTGGGATCGATTGTGAGGAGACTTTCAGCTCGGTTGTCAAACCGACCACCATCCGTACAGTTCTCAACATTGCCGTCACGCGCTCTTGGCCTATCCGTCAGCTGGATGTCAAGAACGCTTTTCTTCATGGTGATCTCTCTGAGACGGTATACATGCATCAGCCCCCAGGCTATCGCGACACACGCCATCCTGATTTTGTTTGCCGGTTACGCAAATCTTTATATGGTCTGAAGCAGGCCCCCCGTGCTTGGTTTCAGCGATTTGCCACCGTCCTTACACAGACTATCGGTTTCTCTGGTTGCTCGTGTGATGAGTCTCTCTTCGTCTACAGTCGTGGCTCGGACATCGTCTACCTCCTGCTGTATGTGGATGATATCGTCATCACTGGGTCGTCTCCGCTTGTTTTGGATCAGATTGTCTCCCAGCTCTCTGGAGAGTTTGCTATGACTGACCTCGGCCATCTGCATCATTTTCTGGGCATCGCTGTCACCCGTGATTCGTCTGGCTTGTTCCTGTCTCAGCATCAGTATGCCACCGACATTCTGCGTCGTGCCTCTATGTCGACCTGTAAGCCTACTGCCACACCTGTCGAGGTCGGGAGTAAGCTTACAGCCACATCTGGACCACCGGTTGCTGATCCTACCTTATACCGCAGCCTTGATGGGGCCCTGCAGTACCTCACATTCACTCGACCCGACATTCAGTTTGCTGTTCAGCAGGTCTGTCTCTTCATGCATGACCCCCGTGAGCCGCACTTTCATGCCCTGAAGCGCATCTTGCGCTACATCAGTGGGACACTTGAGTATGGTCTTCGGCTCTCTGCCTCCGCCGCCGATTCCCTCACCGCCTACACTGACGCCGATTGGGCTGGTTGTCCGGACACACGCCGCTCCACTTCTGGTTACTGTGTCTTCTATGGAGACAATCTTCTGAGTTGGTCGTCCAAGCGACAGGCCACTGTATCTCGTTCTAGTGCTGAGGCTGAGTATCGTGGTGTTGCTAACGCCGTCTACGAACTCTGTTGGGTTCGGAATTTACTTCTTCAGCTTCGTATTACCCCGCCTCGAGCTACTGTCGTGTATTGCGACAACGTCAGTGCTGTCTATCTCTCCGGTAATCCTGTTCAGCATCAGCGCACTAAGCATGTTGAGATTGATCTCCACTTCGTTCGTGAGAAGGTTCGTTTGGGTCAGCTTCGCGTGTTGCACATTCCAGCCGATTACCAGTACGCCGACATATTCACCAAAGGTCTTCCTCGACCCTTGTTCCAGCGCTTCCGTTCCAGTCTCAGTGTTGGCACGCCTACAGCTTCGACTGCGGGGGCGTAATAGTTGTAGGACTACTTTGTAATTACTAGTTTTGGACTAATTTGTAATTAGTGTTGTAATTACTATTTAAATGGGTCGATAATGAATAAAATACTGACGGAAAGATTTCACCAACCTTCATTTTGGACTAATTTGTAATTACAAAGTAGTCCTACAACTATTAATTAATTGGTTAAAATTTATTTCCTATAACCTGAACTGCAAGACATGGAAGGTGCTTCTTGATCTGCCTCGTAGCAACATAATTGATTATGATCTTTAAAGACTCCTAAATGACTTTTTATTAACTCTAGACTCTATTATTAACATTGGATACTTTCACGAAGAACAAAAAGAGAACACATGAGAGGGAAAAGGGGGCGACATCCTGTCTGTGTAGATACAGTGAAGGAAGATTCATTGGAGCTAATCTGGATTTCTTGAGTTCGTTTATCTATCTTTCATTTCAGTTACACATGATTATCAATATTAGATCTTCATCTTTTTCTATGATTGGCCAGACTTATTTACTAGGGCTCGAGTGGGTACATAGGGTTTATTGCGTTCTTGATGTTTATCTATACTATTTGATTCATGCCCTGACAAGGCTTAATTGATGATCTAGTTTGCAACATTTAGTTTTGATTCATGTTTCCTTAATGTTCTTGACTAGGAAACGTCTTAATCTTGAAACCTAGTTAACTCATAGATTATTGCTAGCAATCGACATGAGATAACAGTTGTGATGAATCAAGACTAAGGGAAGCCTTAGAACTTCATGTTCATGGAAGGAGCACCTTGATCCGTACATTGAATACCCAAAACTAGGTTAGTATTTCATTGATAGCAAGTAAACGCAAGAATATCCTAGGTATCCCCCGCGGTGTCCTAGTTCTTTCCATCACTTTCATACAAATTCATCTTTATTTCTAGTAGCAATTACTTTTGGTAAGACATAGTTTTAGAACAATCAACAAACAAAAACCGTCACCACTTCGAAGATTGTCCAACCCAAGTCGCCTATGTCCTCCTCCTGTCGACCAACTTTCGCCTCTTTTTCCTCACCAATTGACCATACCAACTGACATTTCATCCTCCGAACCAAACCGCCAAACAACCCAAACGCACCCTCTGCAATCGATTAGAACCCAAAATGAGCAGTCAGAAACACTCGCTTGGAACAACCAAGCACTGCACCCTACGTCGCCGCCCTCAACCCCCCTCCTCACTACCATGACCCAGAACTAGACTCAATCGATTTCTCCTGAACCCAAACTCAGATTCACTGAACCTCTTTGTGCCCTCAATGATGGACGCACAAGTGGTGTTGGGGGCTGTGGGTCAGTGAAGAATCATAGATCCTTTTTGGGTTGTGTAGAAGAAGGCAGAAGGGAGGAGCGAGACGAACTCGGTGATGGAGATATTGATGGCAGAGGTAATGGTTCTGACTACAGTTTGAGAAGATGAGATGATTTGAGGGAAGAAATTCGGGAAAAAAAGAATGGAAGGTAGAGTTGTTATTTTTTATAATGGGGAGGGTATAATGATCATTTGACACAGTTGGTTACTCTATTTCATGTGAAGGGTCTAAGTGTGCTTTCCCAATCAGAGGGGTGTCCTTGTGTCAAACAACAGGGGTGGCACTGTCTTTTACCCTAATGAAACTCCTTCAAATGCTTTAGTACCGCGCTTCATCTATTGTAGCATTGGATCTAAGAGAAATAAAAACAAAGCAAGGAGAAACTGGAGAGCAAGAAAGAAAAAGCACAAGTAGAAGAAGAGCAAGAAAGAACAGAGGAGGAAGAAAGAAATGGAGAAATGAAAATTCTAAAATGAATACTGGGGCATGCAAGTTCATGTCGAGCTACAGAATGCAGAATGCTTCATACAGTACATATAGAGAGTGTTACCATCGTATTCCCTTCATACAGTACATATAGAGAGTGTTAAGATCCTATTCCCCACCTATACAAGGCACATATGGGCAATTTCGAGGTGAAGTTCTGTATATCTTGACATTCCCCCTCCTCCTCCTCCACCTCATTCTTTATTTGCCGTATTTTGTTACTTTTGTGTTCCTCACTCCTTTCTTATGTTAGAATATATATTTTTCTTCTGATATAATCGATCTTAGTTTATATTTTTGATGTCATGTTATTTAACCAGAGATGAAGACTCATTATTATTGACTTTAACGAATCAAAGTATTTTACGAGCTATTAGTGGAGAGTTTGTCAGTACTTGCAAACGGTCACAATATCACAAAAAAGTGCATATACTTCCGTCACCAACTAGTAAGAAAAGGATTGATCTTGATGGTAACCCATCAATAGTGTGTTTCATAATAGCAAAAGCTATCACAAGAGCCTTTTTATAGACTTGAGAGAACTTTAGAGAATACAAAAAAAATCAATTAGGTCAATCTATTCAGGAAACACAATAATATAAATGACTAATTTAGAAACTACATAACCTACAATAATCTACAATTATAATGATAATATCTCTTACATTCCTCCTCAAATGTAACGTGCCAACCTCAAGGGATTTCCCTAGTGGATGAGGCTAGGGATTTACGAGTCTGCTCTTAGGTCTCAAGTTCAAATTCCACGAACGCCAATTATCCTTGAGCAATTGACTTAAGGGTCAGCTCATTTGGAAAATTACAACCGTTGTCGGATCCCCGAACTCGGATCATCTATCTCCACCATCGTAAGATCATCCGCCGCGCTTACCCACGCAGAGACTTCGTATTTTTTGTTTGGTCTGTATTTACTCCTTATCTTATTATTGACCCCGTTTTTCTATTTATTTTCTACTAGATCCTTACTGTTTGTAAAAATTTCACTTGAAACCCCACCGGATTCCTTTTTGACTCTTTTTGACACAATCTATCATATAACTATTCTTCTTCTTCTTCTTCTTCAAATGTCAATTATATCCATATAATAAATCATCTAGGTGTTTTCCTCAAAAAAATGTTGATGGGAAGATCCTAACCCTCCAATAGTTAAAAATGTCTTGATACATTTTGATCCGTTTGTGTCGCCCTCCGTTTAGAACTGCTTCTTGAGATCGCCACGTGATTAGAGCCTCAGTATCATTATGACACGCCTAGCATTAACATTTAGTAACTAAAATGAGTTATAGCATAACTTGATGTTACGCGTACATTTCACACTACCCTGTGCGCATAAAAATAGAGGCTTTTTGCTAATGAGAGATTACATGTTTCTACGAGGTTTTAGCGCCGCGAGTATTTGTTCGATTTTAGCTTCGAGGACGAAGCTCTCTTTAAGGGGGGGAGGATGTAATACCCGGTTTGTAACAAAGGGGTAATTGTTGACTTTTCGTATAGTTAGATGTTAGTTAAACGACGAGAAGGGAGGTAGTTGTCATTTTAAGAAGTCTAAACTAGTTAATTTAAATACTTAGATAGGGGTGGAAGTTGTAGTTGGTCAAAGCTTTAAAGCCTTAGAACTAATTAAATAAATAAAACAAAATAAAACAAAAACAATTACTTTTCACGTTTCCCCAACTTCACACAACTCCCAGTAACATTTTAATCTCCTCCCTCTTCTTCTTATACTGGTTCTTTTTCTTCTCCTTCACACCCCCGACACCACCACTCACCACCACCACCCACCGGCAACACCACCGCCCTCAACGCCACCACCATCACAGTCACCACCTCCTCCACCATCTCTCTGTCTCTCTCTCTCTCTCTCCCCTCTCTGTTCTCCCCGACGAAAAGCAGCAGCAACAGCGGCGGCGGTGAAGCCGCTGCCGTCTCCGGCTAGCAACGCCGCCACCACCACCTGCAATCTCTCTCTCTTCCTTTCGATTGGACCCCTAGCTCTCATCCCCTCTCTGTTTTGAGCCAAGGAGGAGAAACACAGCAGCAGCTAGCTGCAAGGACCACCTGCAACCTCCCCGACGCCGCCGGCCACCATTTTTGCCGGCGAGAAGCTCGACCCAAATGAACCAGGGCCACCCACCTTCATCAATCGGTCTCTATAGACTGTAAAAGTTCCGACCAGTCCTAGGGGAGGCTCAACCGCACCAAAAACAGACCGGAGAGTCCCCGTCGACCATCACCGTCGGGCTCGGCGGCGACGAAGCTCAGCCCGAGCTATCCGGTGCCACCCACTACCTCAAATCAGTTGCAGAAGACTCCTAGGGGCTCGAGGAGGTCTAAAACGAACCCAGCCAGAGCCAGGGACGCCGGCAACGTCGCCGGCAAACATCATCGCCGACCCACTCGACGGCGAGCTCTAATCGACTCATTTCTCGACCGTTTTTCACGATTCTCGGCTTGGGTAAGCTCTAAATCACTCACTAGTTCGTATTTGATAATCAAAATCGTGTCTCGAGACTTGAATCCGGGTTTAGATCGCTCGTTTTGAAAAGGGGGTGAAAGTGTATTTTATATAAAGCTAAGTGTAAGGTAAGGGGGTACTTTGTGCGCAATCTGAAACATGGTGGCTATGTATTGTGGCATCTGAAACTATTAGTTTTAGAAGGGGGGTTATTGTCGTCTTTTAAGAAAGTATAAGTGTTTACATAACTACATATATATACATACATATATATATATATATATGAGATTAAAGATAGAAAGTTTTTATTGAATTAATTTCCGATTCTATAATTATTAGTAAATGTGGAAAAATAACTTGGGCAAAGAAATTTTTCAATAAATAGTTGTTACAATATAAACTAGAGTTGCTTGGTAGATTGTGCCCATTTTTAAACAATATCGTTTTGATAGTTAATGTCAAAATATTGTAGATTGACATGCTAAATAGATTGGTTGTCTAAATATAAATTTCTAGAATAAAATAAGTTTAGAGATTAATTTGAGGAATATTTATGAGTAGTATCTTTAATTAATGTTTTAGCTTATCTCTAAATTACAATAATTATTTCCCATAATTATAAATAAATGTTAAATAACACTTATTTTCGTAGATATTTTTATGGTATCATCTCTAAAATAAGTTAGTACATGGTTTTTTTTAAGAACATATCTCCAATAATTAGTTTCGTTAATTAAATAATTTATTTTCTATGAAGAATTTACTCTAGAAGAGATAAAAATATTTTTTGTATATATAACAGGATATATATATATCTGTGTGTGTGTGTGTGTGTGTGTGTATATAAAATAAAAGGTGTTGTTTAAGCTAGAATTTATAATTGAGAAGTTCTAAATCTAAACTCATTCTCTCGCTATTTGAAATATACGAGTATTATTTACGGATTTGAGAATTTATATTAAATAAGTATATTTTGAGGATGTAATTACGATAGTAGCACACTCTTGACGAATATAATGAAAAAGATATATTTAGAGTTTGTATTAAATTAAATTAGATTCCCTTTCGACGACACTAGAGCTCATTGCATACCACATCGCCCACTCGCATTATACGTGATAGTTGGAATTGGAATTGAAGTTGATTAGAAATTATAAATTTGTAGGTGACGAGCTTCGTACACAGGGGCGATGTCTATTCGTAGTGCCTAGAACGTGCTATTCGCTAACGGATTGAGGTGAGTAAACATGCCAAGTCTGGCGTGCCAAGCTCCTTTCGTGTCGAAATATGATTTTATAATTTGTCTCAAAATGTGTTTTATGACATACATGATTTACTTGAGATTTGTATTGTGTTGAGATATTTTCTTTGAAATTGACACGTGAAAATAATAACGCGTAATAACATAAAGTGGAAAGAGTTGTGCGGGGAAAACTTATTATTGTCATGTTGGCTTTAGCCACTCGGCCTGTGATTATTATTGTCGTGTTGGCTTCGTCCACTCGGCCTGTGATTATTATTGTCGTGTTGGTGTCGTCCACTCGGCCTGTGTATTTCAACCCGGTCGCAACCTTCCGGGTCGCTCCATGTACTCACCTCTCTGGCCGCAAGAAGTCTTAGGGGGGTGCCGGCACTTAAGGTCTTGGATGCTTGTGATGGATTATTCTTCCCCGTATCAACTAATGGATTTCATGGTTTGGATCTTGGATATTAATGGAAATGGAAATATTGAGATTACATGGTTTGGATATTGGATATTAATGGAAAGGGAGATATTGAGGCTAAATGGTTTGGATATTGGATATGGATTTAATTATGATCATTGGTGATTTTCTTAAAGATTTACGAGAACCCGGGAATGTCTTACTATTACACTTTCTTTTACTTCCGCGGTATTTCCCCTTGAAGTTGAACACTTGTGAAATATTTACTCTTCATCCATTTTTTTCATTGTTACTTAAGTTAAAATATCTCGTCTCGGATTTACATGCTTGGGTGTAATTCACCCAGTATTTCACTGCTGACTTTTGAAAACTGCAGTCTTTGTTTTCTTTCCCCCGCAGGTCTTAGAAGCTGGATTATGGGGTAGCGGAATTCGACATTCATCTAGTATTTATCCGCACGCTTAGTAAAGATGAACTCTAGACAGTATGGATCTTTTGTATAATGTACAAGTCAATGTAAGTTTGTTCTAAAGTATGTAATAGATAATTATGACAGTGTTTGTTCTCGATTTCCGCCACTTCATTTTGAGTAGCACCCACCCGGGCTCTCCGGTCCGGAACGGAAATTCTGGGAACCAAGGGGTGTTACAGTTTGATTGTTAATTTCTTCAATCAATTGCCATAATTATCAAAAATTAGCTATGATATAGTAAATTAAGGATAAGATAATATATTTATCTTCAAAATCTTTTTCTTTTCTTGTTATATTTTCAGAATTATTTTCATTCATTATCCGTTTGACACATAAATCTTAAACACGCGAAGACACGTAAATGTAGCACACGTGATCTTCCTAAAAAAAGCACAAATGAGATTTCTAATTTGAAAATAATTTAATGGGTGCTAATTCATTGGTAGAGTGTTGGAAGGTCATGCATAGATTTCGGGTTCAATCCCGACTATATTTATGTAATCCTAAAAATATTGTCATTGCTTTTGTAGTGCCCGACCGGCACGTGTCATTTTCTAGTCTATCTATATACCAGTCTGTTCCCTCTCTTTCTCCCTCTTGGAGACGGCACGGACATTGAAAAAAGGGTGTTTGACTGTCTTATCCCTGCACTTCCCCTAAAAGTCTCTCTCTGCCCTCCTTTCTCTTCTACTTCTTTCTCCTCCTCTCTCTCTGGTTGATAACAGAAAACACCACCACCACCACCACCACCAGGAGAACCACCACATTACATATCCAAATAGAAATCAAACAAATACATATGAAATCAAACAGATACATAGGTGGAATGAACATTAAATATGAAATCAAACAAAGATAGAGGAAGAAAAGAAGATGAATATGGGCCTCGCCAAGGCACCTCCAACCTCTGCTGCCTTCGGATTTTGAAAGTACCAGCAGTGCCTCGCCACCACGGCCGTCGAGATCGCGTTTGTAGCCTCAATCTCGAAACCTCATCGTCTTCTTCTTCTTCTTCTTCTTCTTCTTCTTCTTCTTCTTCTTCTTCTCTCTATCTCCCCCTCTCTCTTGCTCTACCCGTATGTCAACTAGTTTCTCTCTCTCTCTCTATTCTCTCTAAAAACGGGTGGTTATAATGAAATGTGGGAAAAAAAAAAGGTGGGGTTTTTTTGGAGAAAAAATGGGTGTGGTTGGGTATGTTGAAATGAAAAGTAGGGTATTACAAGGGCAAATTGGTCATTGCTCATTATTAATCATGCCAAAAGAAAAAAAAAAAAAAAGAAAGGAAAGGAAGTACCAAAATAGAAATTGAGAGAGAGAATGAACAGAGTGGTATTGTCAATCAGTGTCTCGCATATTTTTAATGAGACATATTATACTTATATTTTGTTATAGGATAACCCATAAGCTTTATAAAATTTATATTACGACTCACAAACTTTATAAAAAGACCCCTACAAATTTTATAAAAGTACATGATCACTCAGAAACTTTGTAGAGTTTGTACATTACAAGCTTCCTATGTATCCCTCAAAACTTCGTAAAATATAGTACAACCCATAAATTTTGTACAATTCATGTTGTGACTCATAACTTTGGATAGTGCATTTTAGGCACGGACAATATCTTTTATGTTTATATGTTAAATTAATTATTAAGGAATATCAAATAAAATAAAAAGCGGTGTTCCACTCAAAAAATATAAAAATAAAATTGATGATAATGTTGTTTGTTTAATGTAAGTTTTAATGTGGTATGTTATGGAACTTTTGAAAGAAAACCACCTCGCAATTTCGTCTCGCTGACACTTAATTGTATGTTGTATTGGTTTTATCACTTATCGTCTCTGTAGTTAGTAAACTGGCGACATTTGGGTTAAAATGGACTAACACCGTTAACTTCAGTAAGATAATGAGTGACATTCTAGTATTTTAATACTACAAAAGGGACAATGTGGTCTTTTCTTCTGTAGACTTCTTTTTTCTTATTCGTTTTTGTCTTTTCAAATTTTCTTTTTCTTTTTTTCTTCTTCATTTATATTTTACGGAAGTTAACGGCATTAGTCCATTATGACCTAAGTGTCGCAATTTTACAAACTGCATAGACGATAAGAGGTAAGATCAATACTGTATGTAGCTAAGTGTCATTGAGGCAAAATTACGATGGGGTTTTCTGTCAGAACTTCTATGTCATACCATATTTATCTTCAAAACTTATCAACTTTACTGGGTATATTTCATAACCAACTTTCTTAGTGCAGCTGTTGTTACTTCTACCTTTGTTGAAACTTGCCAGTGGCTTCTTCATTCTTCGTGACTTATGAATGTACTAGAGTATTGCCCGTGCCCGAGGGCACTATCCCTAAATTGGATAGTTTTTGAATTTATGAGTGTTTTTAAATGATTTAAAGGTGTTATCCAAAAATTATATTTACAAATGTGGTGGAAAAAAAACAACTTCCAGTATGGGATGAACATTATAATGTATGTGGGAATCACTCACAACCTATCTCCTATTAGTTAGGGATGTCCAAGGAGGGTGGGTAGTTAGGAATGTCCAAGGAGAGTGGGTAGTTAGAGATGTAATAAATATGTGAGATCTAATGGTGAGGATGAGGTTGATTTAATCTAACGGTTGAAAATTCATAAGTTAGTTAAACCATGCTATTTTATAATATAGAAATTGCACTTGGCTCCTTCAGGAAGTTCTAAAATAAAAAATGACGGCGCCCACTCAGTTGGCTTTCACATGTTTTACGTGTGGCGACCTCCTATTTCTCAAAAATTCCACCTAGCACCCCCAATTCACTATAATTCTATAAATACGGGTGCCAGCCCATTTGGTTATTTGACACCCCCTACCACCTTAGCTATAATTTAGAACTAGTATTTTGAGAGTTTTTTATGCGATTTTGGTTCCATTTCTAAGTGCTATTATTATTATTATTATTATTATTATTATTATTATTATTATTATTATTATTATTATTATTATTATTATTATTATTATTATTATTATTATTATTATTATTATTATTATTATTTGCAAAAGTCATCATGTTCTTGCTGGATTTGCACATTTTGCCTCCTCTCTTAGAAACCCCACCCAACCGACATGATGTGATTGTGTTGGGTTTGTCTCGAATTCCGCAAGACAAATCGGTGTACCCGATGCGTCTGATTACTTCCTCTGAGGAGGTGATCTCTGAGGAGGTGATAGCTTGGGTTTGGTGGGCTTTTCCACCTCCTCTATATTAGTATAAATAGAGGTGCTAGCTATTGTTTCTAATTGAGTTGAGTTGAGAGAGATTGGTGAGAGATATCTTTGACCGGATGTGTGAGGTTAGGGTTTCATGGTTGTAGGCCATGAGGATGAGAGTACCGCGTCGACGTAGTCCGCGGATTGAGCCGTCTCTCCCCTACGATGTATTCCCTCATTGATATAGTGAAATTCTCCTCCTCCCGTGGATGTAGGCGGTTTTGCCGAACCACGTTAAAATTCTTGTGTTGTCGTTTTTCTTCTCCTATATTGCGCGTGTAGTGTGTGATCGTGTGGCGTTGTTTTTGCTTCCGTTGCGACGGGAATTCGGATTGACGAATAATTCTCCGAAAAGTGGTATCAGAGCCAGGTTCACGATCCGGGTGGAGCACGCATGTGAAAGGATGAAGAAGAAACAAGGAAAAAAAAATAAAAAAAAACGAGTAAAAGAAAAAAAGGGTAGGATGGTATTTTTTTTCCTTTTGTTTGAGGCTGGAGGTGTTGTGAGTCACATGCATGTGAGTTGGGAGAAGTTGTTGGCTGCAGCGCATGCACGGTGCTACGAGTACTCCAGTGGCGATCGGATGGTTCAAATTGATTTGGATGTTCAGAGCTGCCTGTAAGTCCGATTGGACTCGAACAGGAGGTGAACCCTAGGTTTTTGGACGTTCTCGACGCGATGGCGGGGTCAGATTCTGCAAATTGTCGCTGGATTTTGCAGAATGCTGACGTGGCAGTTTGCGGTGAGATCCAACGATCCAAAATTGTTCGGGTGGTTACGGCGTGCCTGTAGATCGGATTGGGATGAGTCAGGAGTCTAACCCTATGTTTTTGGACGCTGCGGATTCATCGGTACGATCAAAATTTTGAGATTCCGAGTTGATTGAGAAGATCGGCATCAATCGATATCGATAGGGAGATCGAAGACGACGGGATGCGATCAGGGTCAATCAAGTTCAAGTCCAATCACGTGGAGTCAATTAGAGGCGTTTTCCTAATTGAACGTTCGATTGGCAACCTATGTAGGCTTGGGAGTGTGTTGACAGGTGGAGCTGGTGTTCAACATATCAAGAAGCGTAGGCTTTGTGTGTTTGTGAGCACGAGACGCAACAGTTGCAGAGGAGTCTGGTCAGATACGTGGGCAACTATTGCAAGGAAATTCACAAGAAGCTCCAGGGCAGAGATCGAGACAGTGGACGCAGTTGACAAGGCCATGGCAGCGGTGGCGTCCTGATATCTCTGTGTGGGTTTGTGACGATAACTCTTGAGCAGCTCGAGGCAAGAAGAGAGGTAAGTCATGACGGATCCGCAAAGCGGTGGCTTTGCAAGACGTCTTGTTGAAGGCGTATGGTCGAACAGGAGAAGCAACAGCGCAAGGAGAAGCACTCAGGACTGGCGTGGAGAAACACGTGGTTGACGTGTGAGGACGCTGAAGCATGGAGATAGTGCAGGATATGCAACAGTTGCAGGTTGTTCGAGAAGAAGCTCAAGTGACGAGAACGATGATGAATAAAGCTACTGCAGTAGTGAAGAGGAAGGGAGTCTCGTTTGCACTTGACGTGGTTGGTGGAGAACTCTCCAGTGATGAGCTAGCTGGTGGAGAGATGGAGCCACACTACTCCCCAAAGTGTCATGCTTTGGGACGCACCCGTGTCGGGGGTGCGAGGCGATGCCCTAGGAGGGGGTGCAGAGCATCTCGGTAGAGGTGCGATGGCGATCCATGCAGGTGGAGCATGGCGGATGCGGCGGAGTTGACATCAACAACGGAGTTGGCTGAGGAATTTGCTAGGCGCTTGCAGAATTCAAGCCAAGGTGGAGTTTGTTGGGTTTGTCTCGAATTCCGCAAGACAAATCGGTGTACCCGATGCGTCTGATTACTTCCTCTGAGGAGGTGATCTCTGAGGAGGTGATAGCTTGGGCTTGGTGGGCTTTTCCACCTCATCTATATTAGTATAAATAGAGGTGCTAGCTATTGTTTCTAATTGAATTGAGTTGAGAGAGATTGGTGAGAGATATCTTTGAGCGGATGTGTGAGGTTAGGGTTTCATGGTTGTAGGCCATGAGGATGAGAGTACCGCGTCGACGTAGTCCGCGGATTGAGCCGTCTCTCCCCTACGATGTATTCCCTCATTGATATAGTGAAATTCTCCTCCTCCCGTGGATGTAGGCGGTTTTGCCGAACCACGTTAAAATTCTTGTGTTGTCGTTTTTCTTCTCCTATATTGCGCATGTAGTGTGTGATCGTGTGGCGTTGTTTTTGCTTCCGTTGCGGCGGGAATTCGGATTGACGAATAATTCCCCGACAGATTGTTGGTATTGTTGTAGTTTAAAATAGAATACATGGACATTATTGTCATATTGTCTCCTCTCTTAAAAACCCTACCCATCCGCCATGGGGCTAAAGAGTGGTAGTTGTGAAGCCGTGGTATGATGTCTAGCTCCTTGTGTAATTTTGAGGTGTTTGTGGTCAGCCGCCCTGGTCCAGTTTGGTCCTCGTTTTTTCGGTTTAGTTTGTACTTTCTCTGTTCTCCATCTATCTTCACAGTTTTCATTTTACCGCTATTCACTGAATCACTTTGATTCAGTGATTTGACTAGTAAAACGATGCAAGACGTTGATATTCTTTGCATGATGTTGCAGAGTAAACTTTACTCTAAAACACCATGGAAAAATTACCAAAAAAAAAAATCATCAGTTTGCTATCCAAATCACCGGATCAAAGTGGACCGCTTACAAAAAAAGTCAAACTGCGATGATAGATAGAAAACGGAGGTAGTAGTTTCTTTGGTCTGGCTGTATGTTTCTTTGGCTTTGTATGTTTGGTTCTTTCTGCTAGGCTTCCTAGTTTGTTTCTTAGTTTGTTCTCTTTAGCGGCCAGCTGCCTGTTGTCCTTCTTACTCTGACGCTTTTGATGATGTTCTATTGGCTTATACTACTTTGTTCCCTTTCTTTCTACCCGTTGGAGAAAGCTCGGGAATTAAGAAAAATTGCCATTTGACTATGTTATTCCTGTTATGTCCTCCTCTTTGTTATTCTCTTTCCTCCCCTCTCTCATGTCTCCTCCTCTCTCTCTCGTTGATAACAACAAACACCACCACCAGACCTCCACCACTGCCAGACCTCTACCACCACCAGTCAACAACCACTAACAACATCATAAACTAGTAGATTCAACAGTCAACAAGCACTACGAACATCATAAACTACCAAATCCAACAACATATTTACATAACCAAGAATATAATTTTATATCTAAGAATAAAATTACAAATTGAAGAAAAAATCAGAAGAAGAAGAAGAAGAAGAAGAAGAAGAAGAAGAAGAAGAAGAAGAAGAAGAAGAAGAGAAGAAGAAGAAGAAAAAGGGGTAGGTTTTTTTTTTTTTGAGAGAAAAAATGGGTTGGGTTGGGTGGGGTATGTTGAATGAAAGGTGGGGTACGGTATTAACTATAAGGGCAAATTCGTCATTATCCATTATTAACATGCCAAAAGAAGAAAGGAGAAAGAAAGGGAACGTACCAAAATAGAAAGGGGAAGAAAGAGAAGGAACAGAGTGGTAGCATACAAAAAACTTCCTGAAGAAATTACTTATTCGGCTAAAATGCATCCGCGGTACCCATAGTTTGGATTTTGTGTAGATTTTGTGCCCATGGTTGGTTTCAATTGCAGCATCCACAAAACCTATATAGTGGTACCATTAGTTAACTTTCTATTCATATGTTGACTGAAGATATGTAAAAAGACTAGTGTGCCCCTCATGTTCACTTCAATTTTTTATAGAATTGTAACTTTTACATACAAATTTAAAAATGATACATAACATTAATTTTTAAAATTTAATAATTTATTTATATATTAAATTAAATTTAACATATTAAAATAATATAATATATTTAAAAAACATATTTTTTACTAAAAAAGTATAACTTACCACAATAAATATTGTCCATGTAAAAGGGTACAGTAAATATACTAATCATTATTATGCCAAGTAAATAATTAAGTTTAATATAATTTATTGATAACAAAGTTTAGCTTGTGAGTAAAAATAATTCTAATTTTAACTATTATTATGACAAGTATATATGTAAATAAATATATAAATAAATAAATAACTAAATTAAAAATAAGTCAATTCAATGTTCTATAAAAACTATTTACAAAATTGTATGGGTGAGAATTATGGCGTACTAGTCGTTTTACATATTTTCATCCAACATACGGATGGAAAGTTACGGTCGGTACCACCTTCGCAACAGATTGAAAGTATGGGTACCCCACATGTTGTAATTGAAACTATGGGTACCAGCGATGCAATTTAACCTATTTATTTAGATGTCGTTTTGGAGATATTCATCATTTAATTCTACCTCGTCGAAATTGAGTAGAGAGCTATGCAGTTTATCATATTATCGCTTACGGCTTATGTGCATGCTCCGTATTAAATGAATGTCAATCCGTTTATTATTGTAATAATCAATTGATATGTTAGCATGTTATTATGTGTTACATGATTATCATGTGATATCGCGTGTAACATGCTATAATCATATTGTTTATTGCATTTCAACTTACTTTGCCGTGAACAACCTACAAGACGCGAGCTCATTACTCCTTAATATTCTTGCAGGTTAAGACGGATGGATCATACGGTAGAATCAAAGTGATAATTTTATCAGATTTTAAATAGAAACGTCGTGATTTATTAAATTATAAATATAAAGGTTACTCAGAGTGTTGTAAAGATTTATTTGTAAAATCATTTTATAAAACAACTAATTTCAATATGAGTCATGTATCGAATGATCTTATTAATTAAATTGACCAATGTTTGTCAGACGAGATTGTACTTGTATCATGTTCATGCAGGCTGCATCGATGCTCCAGAGATGGTACTAATTCCGGTCATGCCGATTCTATGTGGTTAAAGTTTCTATTTCATCCTAAAATAACCACGACATTTCGGGTGTTATAACAGGTTAGTCGGCTAGTATCTCCCACATCTCAAAGGCCACACACATGGATTATTGATAGTGGTGCAACTCACCACGTGTTGTGATTTCTTTCTTTCTAATGGCAAGGCAGCTTATGATGTTTCAGTTCAGTTACCAGATGGCAAGAAGGTTTATGTCACACTCATGGGTATATCTATCTTACAATTGATTTGGTTTTTACCAAAGTGTTGTGCATCCCTGATTTTCAATTTAATCTCATCAACATGACTCAATTGACTTAAACACACAACTATGTTTTTGTTTGTGGTCAACATAAGTGAAATTTTGAGCATTGAAGGCAAGAAAGTCCCAAGTACTTCACAGTAGCATTACATGTCCCAAGTACTTCAGTAGCTTTACAATGTCTTGACTGCAAAATATTGTTCATGAAGGATTTGACACCAGAGATTAGGCCACCCTTCTGATGTGAAATTGAAATGGTTTCTTCTGTATGGGATTTGCATTGATTCCCCCAATAACACTACTTGTGAAGTTCGTCACTGGCTGAACATAAGTTGAAGTACCCCATCATTGGTCATTTGTCTGCATAATCATTTCAGTTGGTGCATTGTGACATTTTGGGGACCCTATTAGTCTCCTTATCCTGGCTGTAGATATTTCTTAACCTTGGTTTGATGATTGTACCAGGGTTTCTCGTGTCTCTCAAGGTGGGAAGTTGTGAGCAGGTGAACTTATGGTGGGATAGTTGGCTCCTCAATGGGGCGATGTTAGGAAGAATGCCGGGGAGATAGTAAGGTATGATTCCGCTCCTCCTAGAAATGCTAGAGTAAGTAGTAGCATTGCAATTCACGGGCTCGCTTGTTTCCATCTCCATCTGTTAGAGTTCCTGAAAAGTAGGCAGTTTGGCTTCATGACGGATAGAAGAATTTCACCATATATAGCCCTGGCTTCGGATTCATTCAGATCTAGAGGGCAATTTACTTCCTGGCGGTACCTGTGTTGGCATAAGATTCAGGTCCCCACGCAGTCTTTCATCTTGTGGCTTGGCTATGAATAAGGGCAGACTCCGTACAGCTGACAAACTTCAGAGATGGGGAGTGGAGATAGTTACTAGAGGTGTGTGTGCTCTCTGTGAGAATCACCAGGAATCCAAATCTCATCTTTTCTTCAGGTGTGAGTACTCTAATGCCATTTGGGATCATCTTGAACGGCAAATGGAAGACCAATGGCTGTTTACCCTTGGTATGATCTGGTGCTAACTTTAGCAGGAACGTGGGTGGACAACACTCACTTGCATTCTTATACCTAGCTCCATGGTGTTGTACTGTATTTGGCAAGACAAGAACCTCAGATTCCATGAAAGTCCAAGAACTCCCACTATGTAATTATCAACAGAATTACAATGGACATTAGAATGAAGTTAAAGTAAAGAAAGCTGAATATTGATAGAAATTATCTATTTGTGAACTACTACCTCCTCCATCCCATTTATATTGCCATACTTCCTAAAATGAAATTCCCGAAATAATTGTCATACTTAAAAAAAAGTTGCCATATTTTCACTTTACTTCCCTACACACCATTCTCTCTTTCCCAGTTTTTCAGTTTTCAAGGAATAATTACATACACGACAAAGGGCAATATAGAAATTAACCAAGTCATACACATCTCGTCCAAATTTATGAAAAGTCCACCCAGACTAATATTTTGGGACATTCGGACGGAATATCTTGTAGTAGGCTTGTTTTATGGCCATTGGGCTTGGTTATGGTCATGTTTTCCTGGAGAATTGCCCCCTGTAGTTCTATATCTTGTTTTCCATGAGGAGAGGAAGTTTGTGAATCCCTGGACTCTGCCTCCTTCCAGAAGTTATAAATGTCCTTGTGACAATGCAAGGCTTCCGTTCGGGCTACTACACTGAATGTACACGTTAATGCACTTTGTTTGTCCCTACTGCAAGAAACAAGTGAGCCTGCATTCTTCATCAGAATGCATACATAGCTTTTACTATTTCCAACAGTTCTTAGTATCTTCTTGTGCGTGATAATATGAAACCATTGCGTACCTAGGATATATCTCCTATAACCTTCTCTAGCGATCCAATCTTCATGTTTAGGTTTAACCTAACAGCAATCTTCTCACGGTAGTATTCTAGCCCAAAATGTGAAGTCACAAATCCAACGTCACTCTCAGCGACTTACTTTCAATAACGAGAATATCCTGAAAAAATGTAATTACTTTTTAAAGCATTTTACCTGTTTTAGAGCTTTTCAAATAGAAATCTAGCTCTGCATCTAGTTCTCATCTAACATGCTTTGTTGACTTGTACTACCTGTGAAGTGCTTCAGTGTATCTATGTTGGCATTTCAATGCGCAATTAAACTATGTTTACAACAAAAGGGCGGAAAAGGCATACAGAAACCCCATTTTTTTCACACATTCCACCCATGATTTAAGCTAACACAATTAACATCTAAAATCCATAACATGTAGGTTTCCTACACCCCTTGATAAATAGTTTATTTAAGGAATTAGTAATTCAGATCATCATTTGACATTTTTCATGCATTATGATAACAGAATAACTTACACAATATTAGCACCTCAGTAGATAGTCTATGATGGAGATTTTCCTTGATATAGGGCACCCCACCATTGCGAATTAAACAGCCTCCAACAACCATCACGTACATTCCTACACACATTGAGAGTTTGAGACCAATAAATGCAAAAGAATTGTCAGTTCAAGGCTGAAATATAGTCTGGTCATCTGGACCATGCTAGTTTCAACAAGTAGAAGATTAGTTACAAATTGATATAATAGTACTAGGTCTATCATAGATACAAATTGATAGATGGTGACTCCAATACAGTATGAGCATCAGAAAAAGATCTGATTGTAAAGCCAGTGAAAGAATTCAACACACCTCATCCTTCTGCCGTCTCCACAATGTCATTCTTCAAATATTGGTTAGGAGAAGAGTTCGTGCACCTTCATAACTTCTAAGTACCCCATTCCCTCTCAACCAGAAAACTCTGAAAGGCCAACAGGTTTGTGAACCAGAGTACCAGACATTGAAGACAATTCGCAGGTTTTAGTAGACTTTGGTAGTGTATGCACAGTCAAGAGTATGCATAGTCGGATACTAAGCTGCAGATCTATTAAGATACACTCCTAAGGATTTAAGAGGTATGTGGTCATCTATGCAAACCTATTTTCTGAACATTGTCGCCAAGCCCAAGAAATAGGTAGCATATGGGTGTTAGGGCTACAAGTGCTACCTGGGCTGGACTGTGGATGGTTCAAGTTCAACCAGAGATGAACCAAACCCCACAAAGTACATCAGGTTGACTTTCCCCAACCGGTGATTAGCACCAACCCAGTGAACCCGATCGGCTGAATATAGCTTTGAGTCATTATGGGACTCTTCAAAAGACATGTGACTCTTCTATGCAATGGTGGTACCTACCTACCACATTATGCCACAACCAAACCATAGACAACAGAATCAAAGTGAATTTCTAACAGTCTCTGGACTTGATTCTGAAATCCCGAAAAATATAATATTGTATCAAACAAGAGGAAGATCGTATCAGACAAGAGGAAAACGGACATCGGAAACAACAAAGTCGAATTATTTTTAACTCTGTTCTACAAAAGGAACATAGACAGTCGAATCAAAGTACATGTCTAGCAGTCTCTGGACTAGAATCTGCACCAAACGATAAAACAATCACATTTTCTATCCCTTTTTTCTAAGAAAATAATTCTATATGAAATAGGGTTGTGTGTGTGTGTGGTCAAAGGTGGAAGGACCTCCGGAAACAAAGAACTGGATGGCAACTACGTAACCTTTTCGATGGGTGTGAGCAATCACACCCGCGAAGAGGAAGTCGCTGACTGCAAGAACTTTAAGCCAAATACATCAATGGAGAGGTTGATGTTCACAACGCAGCCTGAACAACCACCGAGGAATATCCATAGAGATAATCCACTAAGATACCTTGTGTAAATGCAAAAATAAGCCCGGCCTGCAAAACCCACGCCTCCGCCTCAATAAAAGTAAATGAGCCCATCTGAACTGAATAGGGGCCAAGAAGCTGCTATCATATGATCCTGGACAACCCCTCCTCTGACACCCGCACTGAGCAAAATGATGATTTGTGCTGATCAACCACAACAAAAGGGGAAAAGGAGCACAATTGAGAATTATCCTAAATCTTCGAAAAATCAAGAAAAATGGTTTCAAACTACCAAACAAACTGCCATCTTCAGTTTATACTTCAAATCACAATGTCATAAACTCCTTGCAGCCACTCAAACCGATGCCAGGCTTTGTCTGTACAGAAAAATCCCATCAGGATAGTCTTTTGGGAAAAAACTAAAGGTTTCTCCAGTCTTTGGATTGCACAAGTAGTATTTACCACGATGAGCAGTGCTCAAAACTACGTAATCAACCTCGCCACTTTTAATGAGAAATCCTTCTACAACCGAAACGTCCACAGACGGTCTAAAAGTCATTTGTTTAGACCACGATTCATCCCAATCATTCAGAACCCACACATCGAATGCATAACCGAAGAGATTGAAACCGGATCTCCTACGGACAAACATGGCAAGAGACTCTTTGTAATTAACAAGTCGTGAGCATGGAGTGCCGCGACATGGAGGCAACTCGATGCACTTAAACGACTCGTCAACCATGTCAAAACACAAAATGTACTTGTCCTCCGACGGGTGGATATCACACATACTTGTTGGAGCGATATTTGTTATCCAAAACATGCAACTCTTCACACGTGTTCCTCCTGGAGTAATAGAAGCCGGGCACCTAGAGCCACAGATTCGATGTTGAGGGATATCAACTATCTTCGCTCTCCAAGAGTTGTCCTTCGACGTAAATGTACAGACCTGTGCAATACTACCTTGTGGTTGTGGATCATTCTTCCCCAATCCGGAGCAAAACGTAACCCTCGTGATCTTAAATTTCTTAGCAATGGGATCGAACCAAAACCCACACATGTAGCGTCCCCAACCAAAAACCGAGAAGTATTCATATCTAAGAAGAGGGATGTTCCGATATCTTCTGGTGGCAGGGTTCCATACCAAAAACCGACATTCCTCCACAGTGAGAGAGAAGCAAACTATGCCATTAGAGCAACCCACAAGCCTCACCGTCTTGGAGGGTACAGCAAAGGTCACATGTATGGGGAAATCGTAAAATCTCATGGATATTGTAGTACTACGTATAAGCATAGAGGTCATAAAATTATCTGAACGACAGTAGAAAGAAACTTTCTCATTACTACCCATGATGCTGTACTTGTCAGTGAAATTAGAGGAAAGGACTGTTTTGTACCAGGATTTGCCGACGCACTTGAACTGTAGTAGCGATTTGACTGGCAATCTGAGGAGGACCTCAACTATCATGTCATCTGGCAACAACAACAGCTTCTTCTCATTTCTGCTTCTCTTTTTTCTCCTCCCTCCTCCCCAAATTTTTGCATCAGATTGTGTGTTTCCTAACACTCTGTCACGTTTCCCCAACTCCCCCTCTCTCTCTCTCCCCCCAGCATTCTCTCTTCCCCCTCCCTCTATATCTTCTTCTTCTTCTCTTCACGGCACACACCACCTCCTCCTCCTCTTTCTATCTCTCTCATTCTATCTCTCACTTTCTTTCTGCCAGCAGCAGCAGCAGAAGGCAGCGGCCAAGCCATCACCGTCGCTGCCACCGGCGAGAAGACCCACCCCCGACGCCACCAACACCATCGCCACCTCACCACCATCTCTCTATCTCTCACTACCTCTCTGTCCCTCTATCTCTTCTCTCTGTTCTGACCAGCAGCGAAGAAGCAGACGCAGCGGCAACAATGGCCGCAGCCACCGCCGCAAAAAACACCGCCACCACCACTACCATCCATCTCTCCCTCTTTCCCCTTCTCTCTCCTTCTCTCCCCCTCTTTGCCTTGCTCGAAAGAGCCACCAGAATCAACAGCAGTAGCAGTAGCAACGCAGGAGCAGCAGAAGCAAGAAACTCCGGCGACCCACCATGGATTCCGGCGAGAAGTTCGCCGCAGCTCAACCAAGGCGACCCATGCCTCCAAACCTACTACGTTCAACTAAAGAAGGTCCGACAAAGCTTGGAGAAGTCCTAGCCGCAGCCAAGAACCACCGGAGAAAGCCCGGCGAAGCTCCATATCCGGCGACATCAACGGCGACCTCGACCCACTCCGTTTCTTCACCATTTCTTGCGATTTTTGGACTGGGTATGCTCGAAATCTCCTCCTTAGTCATTTATGTAATCAAAATCATGTTTTAGGACCTTTAATCCATGTTTTCATCGATGATTTTGGGTGTTCTTGATTTGGGGGGTTAAAATGCAATTTTTTAGAAAGTTTTTGGGGGTTATTTTGAATTTTCTGAAACTTAGGGAGTGCAGTTGTCTTTTCAGAAACTTTTGAGGTACTTAGTGTAGTTTTCAATATCAGTTCTATTAATAAATTTAGTTTTTCTTTAATTTGCTTAAATATTATTTATAATTAATAACTCTATTTTGGAGGTAAATATTATAGAAGAAAATATAATTTTGGGTTTGTAAATTAGTTAAAATTAATATTTTCTTGAGAAAAATAAAAGAGGCTAGAAAATATATTAGATAGCTTATTTTCATAAATTGGTTGAGAGTATATTGAGTTAGAAGCTCCAATTGTAGGCGACGATTTCGTAGGCGAGATCAACATCTAGGACGTGCTTGGATTTCGGTAAGTTAATATGTGCCTTTCATTCTTTCGCGTATCGCGTGTGTTATTTGTGAACTACTACTATACATGCTTTATTTGAGTTATTTACTTGCTTTTGAAATTTTATACTTTGAAGTATCACGTGAAAAATGATGATCATAATCCAAAATCAGAATCTGAAAGAAGAACATTAAAATTTCTATTGCGAATTGAGAAAGTACCGTTCCACACATGACTACCAAGTTAGACCGTGTTTACCTAGTTCACGGGCCACGATTATCAATAGTAGCACACCGCTCACTTATTGGTCAAATCTGAATATCTCTCAATCATACATCGATTATTATTAAATGTGCCATACCGGCTTTACTTGGAGCTCCCGATTTACATCTTGTAATATCTTGGAAGAAAAGTTGTAATGACGTAAAGTGCAAAACCGTTGTGCGTGGGTTTGTGACATGTCCCTGATACGATACATTTCTGACATATTGTGACTGGTTACTGTTATGAGATTATGAGGCGCTATGATGCGAACCTCCTTTTGATTATGTTATGGTTATGCGGCGCTATGATACGAACCTCCTGTGATTGAGTTATGGTTATGGCAGTGCTTTCGCACAGTATGAGAAAGTGGTTGTGGATTGGATATGGTCACGCCCGTATCAATTATCATTTCATTGAGAAAAGTGGAAGTTATCATCTTGAGATTTAAAGTTAAATTGTGAAATTCTATTAACATTACTTGATCCCCAAGATGGACCACATCATTGGGTTGGAATACGAAATTTGAAATCGTGACGAAGTTTGACACATCAAATCAACAAAAAGGTTATACCCACATATATCTGATCTTTATTAGCGAATATGGTATTCCTGTCATATGTCTCATAATATGTTTACGTGCTATGGGTGTTAGCTTACTCAACCGTTTGCTGATCATTTTCTATAAAATTGAGTCGGCTTTTGCCATTTTAAAACCACATGTTGGCTATCAAGGTGGGGGAAATATTCACGACACTTCTGGATATGAAGACTTGCTGCTTAGAATATCACCTAGTATTGTCATTTCAAATGTACTATTAGCCTTTCAAATGCTATCACTGTTTATCTTGAAATTGTAATAAATTATGTTTTCAATTATTGATGGTTGTACTAACTGTGAACATACGATCCTTATTCGTTCCCAATAGGGTTCATCACCCCGAGCGGAGGCATCATTCCAAACGTACGGTTCGGTCGGCCGTATGATTTGGGGGTGTTGCAGTTGGTAGCACAGCCGACGGTTCTAAATTATTACGACCCTTAAGTTTCAATTAAAATAAGATTTTTCAAAATTAAAATGAATATAGGAGAACTAAAACCGGTAACAAATTGAGCAAGCCAAAAATTGTGAGTTAGCTTATGTCCTTATATGCTAGGGGTGCTGCTGTGAGTCCTATTAGCTGAATTGCTATTTGAATTTATTATTTGTGATGCTTGCTATCTGCATATTTTGTTTTGTCTGTCGAGACGTTAGTGATGCGCTTGGACCATAGAACCATTTTGAGACTTATCGACTCTAGCTTCGAGGACGAAACTCTCTTTAAAGGGGGGAGGATGTAACACCCCGTCTTTTTTCTAAGTATAATATACGTCTTTTTCGTAAAGTTTAAACATTTATTTTTGAAATATATATCTAGTAGGGAGGTAGTTGTAATTTTAGATAATATTAAATAGTTGATGTTGGGGGAATTATGTGTTTTATACGAAATTTTTGGTAGGTATACTTGTATTTATACTTATACTATATGTATTGTTATACTGTATCTATACTCCCTACCTATACGTATTTATACTGTGTATTTATACTTTTGTATACATAATAATAATAACGAAAAAATGAGAGGAGAGTGTTTCCCCAAATTTTTGCATCGGATTGTGTGTTACCCCAACACTCCCTCACGTTTCCCCAACTCCCTCTCTCTCTCTCTCCCCGGCATTCTCTCTTCCCCCTCCCTCTATATCTTCTTCTCCTTCTCTCACGGCACACACCACCTCCTCCTCCTTTTTTCTATCTCTCTCCTTCTATCTCTCTCTTTCTCTCTGCCAGTAGCAGTAGCAGAAGGCAGCGGCCAAGCCACCACCACCGCTGCCACCGGCGAGAAGACCCACCCCCGACGCCACCATCTCTCTATACCTCACTACCTCTCTGTCCCTCTCTCTCTTCTCTCTGTTCTGACCAGCAGCGAAGAAGTAGCAGCAGCAGCAGCGGCAACAATGGCCGCAGCCACCGCCGGTAAAATCACCGCCACCACCACTGCCATCCATCTCTCCCTCTTTCACATGCCCTCTCCTTCTCTCCCCCTCTTTGCCTTGCTCTAAAGAGCCACGAGAATCAACAGCACCATCAGTAGCAACACATGAGCATCAGAAGCAAGAAACTCTGGCAACCCACCATGGATTCCGGCGAGAAGTTCGTCGGAGCTCAACCAAGGCGACCCACACCTCCAAACCAACTCCGTTAAACTCAAGAAGGTCCGACCAAGCTTGGAAAAGTCCTAGCCGCAGCCAAGAACCACCAGAGAAAGCCCGGCGAAGCTCCATCTCCGGCGACATCGACGGCGACCTCGACCCACTCCGTTTCTTCACCTTTTCTTGCGATTTTTGGACTGGGTATGCTCGAAATCTCTTCCTTTGTCGTTTTATGTAATCAAAATCATGTTTTAGGACCTTTAATCCATGTTTTGATCGATGAGTTTGGGTGTTCTTGATTTGGAGGGGTTAAAATGCAATTTTTCAGAAAGTTTTTAGGGGGTTATTTTGTAGTTTTAGAAACTTAGGGGGTGCAGTTGTCTTTTCAGAAACTTTTGGAGTTCTAAGTGTAGTTTTCAATTTCAGTTCTATTAATAAATTTTTTTCTTTAATTTGCTTAAATTATTATTTATAATTAATAACTCTATTTTTTAGGGTAAATATTATAGAAGAAAATATATTTTTGGGTTTGTAAATAAGTTAAAATTAATGTTTTCTTGATAAAAATAATAGGGCCAGAAAATATATTAGATAGCTTGTTTTCATAAATTGGTTGAGAGTATATTGAGTTAGAAGCTCCAATTGTAGGCGACGATTTCGTAGGCGAGATCAACATCTAGGACGTGCTTGGATTTCGGTAAGTTGATATGCCTAGCCTCGTGTGCCTTTCATTCTTTCGCGTATCGCGTGTGTTATTTGTGAACTACTACTATACATGCTTTATTTGAGTTATTTTCTTGCTTTTGAAATATTCTACTTTGAAGTATCACGTGAAAAATGATGATCCTAATCCAAAGTCAGAATCCGAAAGAAGAACATTCAAATTTCTATTGCGCATTGAGAAAGTACTGTTCCACACATGACTACCAAATTATGTCGTGTTTGCCTAGTTCACGGGCCACGATTATTAATAGTAGCACACCTCTCACTTATTGGTCAAATCTGAATATCTCTCAATCATACATCGATTATTATAAAATGTGTCGTACCGGCTTTACTTAGAGCTCCAATTTACATCTTGTAGTATCTTGGAAGAAAAGTCGCAATGATGTAAAGTGGAAATCGTGGTGCGTGGGTTTGCGCCATATCCCTTATACGATACATTTCTGACATATTGTGACTGGTTACTGTTATGAGATTATGAGGCGCTATGATGCGAACCTCCTTTTGATTATGTTATGGTTATGAGGCGCTATGATACAAACCTCCTGTGATTGAGTTATGGCTATGGCAGTGCTTCCGCACATTATGAGAAAGCGGTTGTGGATTGGATATGGTCACGTCCCGTAACAACTAGTTACTAAAATGAATTTCTAGACTCGATTATCATATCATTGAGAAAAGTAGAAGTTATCATCTTGAGATTTAAATTTAAATTGTGAAATTCTATTAACAGTACTTGATCCGCAAGATTGACCTTATCATTCGGTTGGAATACGAAATTTGAAATCGTGACGAAGTTTGACACATCAAATCAACAAAAAGGTTATCCCCACATATATCTGATCTTTATTAGCTAATATGTTATTCCTGTCATAGTGTCTCATAATCTGTTTACGTGCTATGGGTTTTAGCTTACTCAGCCGTTTGCTGATCATTTTCTACAAAATTGCGTCGGCTTTTGCCATTTTAAAAATGCAGGTTGGCTGTCAAGGTGGGGGAAACGTTCACGACACTGCTGGATATGAAGACTTGCTGCTTAGAATATCACCTAGTATTGTCATTCCAAATGTACTCTTAGACCTTCAAATGCTATCACTGTTTATCTTGAAATTGTAATAAATTATGTTTTCAATTATCGATGGTTGTACTAACTGTGAACCGACGATCCTTATTCGTTCCCAATAGGGTTCATCACCCCGGGCGGAGGCATCATTCCAAACGTACGGTTCGGCCGGCCGTATTATTTGGGGGTGTTGCACTTTTCTTCATGAAACATGCTTAATGAGTTAATGGATAACTGTAATTTAGTGGATATTGGTTTTGAGGGCTACCCCTTCACATAGTGGAATAGAAGAGAAGGAGTTTCCGGCATTGAGGAGATAATAGATAGGGGGTTTGCGACACAAGATTGGTGCTCCAATTTTGTTAATGCCAAATTATTTCACTTTTTAACTAATGGATCTGATCATTGCATTCTCCTTCTAGATACATGTCTCAAAGTGGAACAGAAAAGAAAAATAATTTCCAGGCATAATGCTGAAAGGATCAATAAGTAAAGCCTTCCTGAAGTCATTTCTAGAGCCTGGTCTTATGAAGCTAAAGGGGTTCAGATGTATAAGGTTCAACAAAGACTCAAAGAGTGCAGAAGGCAGGTCGTAATTTGGAGTAAAAGTCTGAATGAAGGCATTCCAGCAAGGATCAAAGAGAAAGAAGAAACAATGGCTGCCATGACACTGAAGGTTAGAGATGTTGACACTGATGCATTGATGCAACTTGAATTACATCTGGAATAATTGTAGTTGGAAGAGGAAGTATATTGGAAGAATAAAGATAGAGTTGATTGGCTACAAACTGGGGATTTAAACACAATTTATTTCCACAATTTGGTGAAGCCGAGAAGGATGAGAAATCACATTCCAGGAGTTTTTAATAGTAATGGGAAGTGGTGTACTTCAAAAGAAGATACTGAGGCTGAATTCCAGAACTATTATACACATCTGTATTGTGAAGAAAGAGAGGGTCAAAACTTGGCCAGTTGTATCAAATGTTAATAGACTGATAACAGCGGCTATGAATTTGATGCTCACAAGGCCTTTCACTGATGATGAAATAAATAATGCTTGCTTTGAAATGGCTCCTGATAAAGCTCCAGGATATGAGGGATTCTCTGCAAGTTTTTTTCATGATCATTGGAGCTTGGTTGGAGAAGATATTTGTAATGCTTGTAGAGATTGTCAAAGATCTGAGAAGCTTCTCAAAAGTGTTAACATCACTCAAGTTGCACTAATTCCAAAGGTACATAGCCCTACTTCAGTCAAAAACTATAGGCCTATTAGCCTATGTACTACTTTATACAAAATTCTTTCAAAATCTTTGGCTAATAGGTTGAACCTGGTTCTTGATGGGCTAACTTCAGACACTCAAAGTGCCTTTGTGAGTAATAGGCTAATTTCTGGTAATATTTTGCTAGCTCATGAGGTACTTCATTGGATTAAGAACGATAGAGGTGGAAAGAATGGATGGATGACCCTTAAGCTTGATATGCTCAAAGCGTTTGATAGATTTAAATGGAACTATTTGAGAGATATTATGATTCAGATGGACTTTGATTCAAAGTGGGTTAGCTGAATTATGACTTGTATCAAGACTGTGAGCTACAATTTGATCCTAAATGGTGAAGTGGATAATTTTATATCTCCAAAGAGAGGCTTGAGACACGGTGATCCTCTTTCACCTTATCTCTTTATCTTATGTGCAGAAAGATTTTCTGCAACTTTAAAAAAAATTGAGGAAAATCAATGGCTTTCATGCATTAGAATCTCAATTAATCATCTATTTTTTTGCGGATGATTCACTTCTCTTCTGTAGGGCAACAGTTGCTGACTGTAGTGCTGTTAATGAAGTGCTGCAAATGTATGAAGATGCCTCCGGACAATCTATAAACAGAGAGAAGTCCCAACTATTCTTCAGCCCAAATACAAGCCAGCTTACTATCTGAGTTTGCCTGCTATTTCGAAAGATCAAAAAAGAAATCTCAGGTTCATCAAGGAAAGAATTTTAGATAAATTAAGGGGCTGGAAGGAAACAACTCTAAAGGCAGCTGGAAGAGAAGTTCTGGAGTAGTGAATTTGAGGTGGGCATTGAAACAAATTGTGACAATTTGTGACACCAAAGCATAAGTCTGGTTTGCTATTACACAAATAAAGCAGTCTACCAATCAACTTCTTGTAATTCAACACTTTTGCAGTTGTCAAAATGTTACCTAAATCAATAACCAGCTTCAAAGTTGAATCCATATGAATTCCAGCAACTTTGCAGTTCATGTAAGCAGCATCCTTCAATGTATCAAGTGCAAATATTTTCCGACACAACATAATTCCTGCTGCATTTCCTGTAACTTCAAATCCTAGTGACACCAAGTCTTTCCGCTGACATTGGTTGCTAAGTGTTGCGTTCAAAGAGTGTAGTAGCTCTTGACTAGTTTCCAACACTTTTCACAAAAAAAGTCTGTAGTCAGTTTTACATTGTCTAAATTTCATATTGATCAAAGCGCAGTTGAACTTACTGTACAACTTCCTTAAAGCCCGCTTTAGGCCATAAAGAAATTTCTTGAGCTGACAAACAAGTTTTAGTTGGGGGTGTTACGTGACCGGCCGAATCACCATCATTTGGGGATCACCACTGCAGGAACAAGATACAAGTAGAATCTTGTGTGACTGTCAACTTAATTAATAAGATCATTCGATACGTGACTCATATTGAAAATATTTTCTTTATAAAATAATTTTACAAATAAATATTTACAACGATCATAATGAGCTTTCTATTTAAAATCTAATAAAGCTATCACTTCTATTCTACCGTCTGATCCACCCGCTGTAACCTGCAAGACTATTAAGGCAGAAATACTAGCTAGATGAGCTAATTGAGTTGGTTATGATGCAAATGAATATATATATATATATATATATATATAATCTATTTTATTGAAGTCTTCGACACAAATGAAAACTCATTTGATAAAATTTTGGAGACAGATATAACATACCACATTGCAACTTACATTCAACAAACAACTTTATCATTTATTTTTATTTTATTTTAGTGTAACATCAGTTTTTATTTGATATTCCTTACTAAATAATTAGTTATGATTTATTAGTACACAATTCCTTTTGTTATGCTAAGAAGGTTATATTCTTCATTCCAAAAATTAAATCAATGTTTTTTTATTTGCTGCTAGTTTCGTTTGATGCTAGTTTCGTCTGGTACACAATTCTTCTTCTTCTTCTTCTTCTTCTTCTTCTTCTTCTTCTTCTTCTTCTTCTTCTTCTTCTTCTTCTGTGGCTACTTGCAAATTCAATATTGGTGCACTGCATTTTGTAAGAGAATTTTTTTCGTGGTGTCCAGGGCAGCTTGGGTGCACCTGGATAAATCCACAGAGTCATGGGGTACATCTACAGTCTAGGTAGTCATGTCAATCCCTAATTGCCCAAGGATAATTGGCGTTCGTGGGATTTAAACTCGAGACTTGATGGGAGCAAACCCTTAAGTCTCTATCATTCACTAGGCCAACCCATTGAGGTTGGCACCCTGCATTTGAGGAGAGATGTTAGAGATATTATCATTATAGTAGTAGATTATTGTAGGTTATTATTTGTTTCCTATAATAGATTAATCCGATTGATTTCATTTATATTCTCTATAGTTCTTTCAAGTCTATATAAAGGCTCTTGTGATAGCTTAGGCTATTATGAAATACACTATTGATGGGGTTAGCATCATTATCAATCCTAGTATTTCTATTTGGTGAGGGAAGTTTACAAAATGCATAGGTTGCAATATTTATTTCACATACATAATACCAATCTACAAATTAACGCATATTATTTTTAAGTCTCAACCAAAACTACATTTTTAGGGGTGCCGACAACAATGGAGTGACCATTAACCCTGGCCGAATTTTCCTGAGAAAAAGTACTGATTGAGAAGCTATTTTTAGACAGTAACACAAGACTAAGATGTGACATAGTTTCTACGCACAACAACTCGTATGAGTGCATCGATCGCATAACCAATATAGCAAGGGGACATCTGTGATTCTCCGTTCACGATCTTCACCGACTCCTTAGTGAGTAAGCTCTGCTCAAAAATGATTGAGGTTAGGACCAAGTGAAGGAACGCAAACATGTTTTAAAATTTAAAACTCGTGAATAAAATGTACTTCACTAGGACCCTCCAGCCTAGGAATGAATTATGCTCTTGTTCCTATCCAGTTCAGTGGTTTTACCATTCTTCTTGGCATGATTATCTACAAGAAATAAAATAAACTAAGATTCTAAATATTAAACCTCTACTCCTACATTTTTCCTACAATTCACGCGGCTGTGATCAGCTTGTCAGCTTGAAGCTTTGCCGAAGCATAAGCACAACGTTTTTCCCATTCATAACCAAATATGCTTGCAAAATCATATTCTTTAAGGACAAATGCAACATCCTAATTCAACATTGGCTTCACCAGATATAATATTTTTGCACAGGAAAGACATGTCTATGAAAATAAATGACAGACTAGCTAGTGACTATCTAGGCATGTAACGTACTTTTAATTTTCCTAACATAGACGAAGAATAAATATCAGAATCAAACATACTTATACCAGAATAAAGCACAACATTAATGAAAAAAAATTCACTCAGCAATCAAACTTAGGAATGAGCCAAAACCGTTATACTAGCTAACTTAGCATTTACTACCAAAGTATGAGTTCTAAAGTTGAAATGAGAAGACAAATAAGCAAGGGTTGGTCTCGAAATTACAAATATATTAAATTTGTAAGACAGAGCAGAACATATCGATTAATCATCTCTCAAATATTAATATGGTCAGGACTAGTATTGGGCTCAGATCTCACAGCTTCTTACAAGTTTTGATAGTAGTGCTAACAACTTCAATTTCTCTACAGATCATAAGCTAAACTGATCTGGCTTCCTGATCCTCTAGCAAAAGCATCACATGAAGAGATTCGCACAAGACACTTTTGTTATTCCGAACAATAGGAAACCTGGAGTCCAAAAGCACTCCAACTTGAAACACTTGCAATACCCAATAACCTTGCATCAATAAAATTTCAGAAAGAAACATATACCATATGCATGTCATTGAAGTTTGAATTGCCTTGAGCAAAATCAGTCCCCAATCCCAGATTGTTTACCTATAATGAAATATTGACGGGTATTTAGAGCATCTCCAATGGAATACTTGAATGGCTGTTATTTTTATAATATAAAGGAGATGGTGAAATGCCATTTACAGTGTGCTCTCTACTCCGCTCTTTATTTTAGCGGATAGTCATCTCACTCTCTACTTTTATAGAACCGAGAAATGGATAGTAAATTTTTTTGTCTATCTCTGACCTCCTTTTTTATTTAATTTCTACCTACAATAACTACACTTTAACTAACTTTTACATAATAACATTGGAGATCATATGAACCTTTGAATAGTTAAAATAAATAATGATAATTTTGATTAAATTATACTGAATTTTTAACTACTAGCATTAGGGATGCTCTTGCATGAAAATAGGATCAGTAACCTTTTTGAAATGGGATGTCCTAAAAAAAAACCTTTTTGAAATGGGAGATGATTCTTACAAAGCAAAAAATGATCCTCACAAAACCACTAACTAATTACACATGTAAACTAATTTTTATTTTACATGTAAAATTAGTTACTGGATTTGTAATAATCATTTTTTGTTGTGTGACGAGAATTGAAAGAGACAAGAAATAAAGAGAGCGACAAGATGTAGGGAGAATAGTATTGAGATGTGTATTATTCTCCAACCCTAAGCCTCCTTATATAGGCATTAGGTGGGCTTCTGGATCAGAATATAATTATACAAAATACACCTAACTATGTGGTGGATATTCACATCAGTCCAATAACATATTCCATAACACTCCCCCTTGAATATTCACCACTACGATGCCTCATTAAAACCTTGTCATGAAAAACCCAGTGGGACAAAATCAATGACTAAGGAAAAAGAGTACATCGGTGAATTCTATTTGCTCAACATTGGTGATGACATTCTTCTGGAACGCATCTGATAATCTCCGCAAGCCTCGTTAAAACCTTGCTAGGAAAAACCCTGTGGGACAAAAAACCGTAGCGAAGGAAAAAGAGTGCCGCGCTTTTAGCATTTCATTGGATCTCCCCCTCATTGGAACATCTTTGTACCTGACAAACAAAACTCATTGCAAAAACAATAATCTAAAAATAGCCGATTAACAATCATAATCAATATAATGCATATGCACATAAACTACTCGCGAGTGTACACTTTTTGATTTGCTTCAGGCAAATAATATTTCTCATGGGAACCAATCTCCATGGAATTTCACAAATTTGTGATTTGTACGATCGTATTGTAACTAGTTACATTTCAACCCATCTTTTGTTGTTCCTTAGTCCCCGAGACTAATACAACATTACATCGTTCTCACCACGAGATGATTATACTAACGAGAATTTGTCATGACCCATACATCATGTTTCTCATTTTACAAGTCCCACGCTTAAAAGCGGACATAAACCTCGATATGAGTCCCACGCATTACAGCGGACATATAACATTAACATGAGTCTCACGCTTAATAGCGGACATATAATAACTATAAAGATCCCACGCTTACCGGCGGATATGGAGTCTCTGCATAGTATGTTATTTCTGCTTCGGGTTGTTTCTATGCTCTACATATTCAAAATGATTGTACCCGACCAGTTTTCTATGCACTTGTTGACTTTGTTTTGGCCAATAACTATTTAGTCAACATTTCCCAATAAAATATCACGTGATTTATATAGCGCTTCCTCAATTGTATCATCATTATTAATAGGATCATACTATTGTATTACGGTACATTTAGCTACTTCCAGAGCTATGAGCCTCTCCCATGGCTATTCAATTACCAACGTTGGTTTTGATCCATTATGATGATGCATATATGAACCCCCAAGATTTCTCCAGAATCTTGTGTTCTTAATTTGTAGAGCATGTTAACCATATCCCAAATTATTTTGGATGCTTTGATTTAGGTTCCTCTTCTGGAGGATCAACATATGTACACAAGCAACCCATTTATGCTTAATAAAGTGTATACCCAAATCGACACCCATTAGTCGAGAAGCTATCAATTTTATTGAGATTTCGAATTAGTACGTACCCGTAGAGACAATGATATTTTGGCTCACGTCATGCAATAGGACCCATTCCCCCCCCCCCCCCTCATGACGTGAGCAATATGATCATAACCATAATGATACTTTATCGTCGATGCTTCAGGCATTAATTTGTCTCATATGTACTTTGTGTAAACCAATCCTCAAATTAAAAATAAAAACATCGACAATAAGCAATCTCTTGGACGCCGTAGTTCTCTAATCAAAGTTTCTTCAAGAAACTCAAAAAGAGATGTAAATGTCAATATTTTTATTTAAAAGTAAGTGGTTGTAGATTCTCTCTTCAGGGAGATCTATGATGTTATTCTATAACTCCATGTTATAAAATTATTTTTCATAACTTCTGGTATGAAAATCAACTTTTTACGCATATAAAATGCGTTTGTCCAATAAACCCTCATGTAGTAAGAACATCTTCTGGATGCTCCGCTTGAATCAATGATAAGCGTATAAATAAAAAATTACTAAACAAGTTACCAACAAAAAGTATAATGCGTAAATAATACAAGAAATAAACATAATATAACCTCTTCAGGAGGGTGGATCATTATTTAATCTTCTAGCCATCTCTTTGAGAGATTTACTATTTTAGAACTCCAGGTTCTACAAATCATAACTGCTGGTTATGAGTGATATCATGTAATATGTAACTTCGGGTACATATGACATGGCCATTACGAATGCTCTTGAGGAGGTCCGTTTTTGATCCATAATACGAGAACAGAAGAAAAAGTAGCAAAAAGAAATTCATAAAAATTAAATAAAGCGAGGTAAGAAAATATGACCTCTTCGGGAGGTTTAGAAGAAAAAATGATGGACATCTCTTCAGGAGATGTAACTAAAATTATGACTTCAGGTCATAAAAAGTATTGTCGCAACTTCAGGTTACGATTAAGTTTTCTTGTTCCATAACTTCAGGTATGGAAAAAAACTTGGTTTAATTTGTAATTTAGAGACCTCTTCTGGAGATCTACTATGACTTCAGGTCATAAAGAAAATAACTGTAACTTCAGGTTACAATAAAAATAATCATGTAGTTTACAACTACATGTGTGAAAACAATATTTTTTATAAGCGCATAAAGCTCAGTTTAACAATTAGCGGTCAGTTATAATTCTCGAGAAAAAAAATAGCAGTCAAAATTAAGACCTCTTTTAGAAGTCCTTTAATAGATCGGAATTCTATAAACTAAAAGTCTTCACCGTCATATAGCAAGGGATGTAGAGCAAAGCGAAACCCAACTCTGCATTGTCTTGAGAGTTCAAGGTTTGACCCTCCTACTAATGTAAATTCAGAACATAGAAAAAAAAACAATTAAGTTTTCATGCATGACAACTAGTGAAAGATTCAGAAAAGATAATCACATGGCAGACTACAGAGATAGCCTTAGCAAACATAATCATATGTTATTTAACCTTTCAATCGATTTTGGCTTTGAAAGTGAACCCACTATAACACAAACACCGCAACAATTAATTTATGTTCCAGTGACGTATGAAAACAGACCAAACATTAAAACAGAGGCCAAAGTGTTCGCTTGTCACTATTGAAAAATAAGATCCACCAATCGAAAGAGAGGAACAACCACTCTTGTAAAATTATGATCACGTAAGAAAATCAAATACCGAAAACCTGTTATGCGGCAGACCTTTTGTCTCTTCTGTCTCTTCTGTCAAATATAGCTGTCGTGCTGATAACGTGTTGTGAGACGAGAATTGAAAGAGACAAGAAATAAAGAGAGCGACAAGATGTAGGGAGAATAGTATTGAGATGTGTATTATTCTCCAACCCTAAGCCTCCTTATATAGGCATTAGGTGGGCTTCTGGACCAGAATATAATTATACAAAATACACCCAACTATGTGGTGGATATTCACATCAGTCCAATAACATATTCCATAACACTTTTTGCTTTGTGAATCATCACCCTTTCAAAAAACACTGCACTACAAAGATTAATTAATACTAGTATTTAATGCAGTTGCATAGCTCTCACCGGATCTGAATTCATGATAAGGCTTTTTAATGCCGAAATATCCTTGATATCCAGGTTCACTAATTGTAAGCAAACGGTTGGAGGGAAATTACAGGAATAAAGCAGGTTGAACTTCATTTCATCGAGCAGATTTTAGGTGCTCATAGAGAAAATCACACTGGGTGCTCTGCATTACTCACATTTTGACATGTATAAACCATCACTCTTGCGTAATACTACCTCTTTATTTAATCCTTATCCACTCACAAAATATATCCCTCTTTGCAGTTTCTCACTTCATTCTACGAACTCCACTAGTGTGGTCTCAGTTTGACTCTAATAAAAAAAATACTCTCACGTAACTTTACCTATAACTATAAAGCCTAAATATAAGCAGTCGGCTTTTAACATCGCTCTACTTTCTTTTTGAGAAGTCTAGTTACCTGGAACGCGGATCGTCCCGGTTCGTGGAACGGGTACGGAATCGCGGAACACAATACCCTATGAAATTCGATACGCCAATGGTAGACTTCTTTGGATAACTGTATAAGAGTTTTACCAATTTCCATAAATCATGAAGTATAAAATTGCTTAATTTAAACAATATTTAAAAGTATTGAAATAGATGTAACTTAACATTTCCAAATTTAATTTTCCCTTCTACATAGATACTTCAGGTGAAAGTAGTGAACAAAACTGCATCGCCTAATTAAGCGATATGGATCGCTGGTGTTCCATGTTTCGGAACGCACGATCTAGATCGCTGGTGTTCCATGTTTCGGAACGTGCGGTCCAATTTTCAATTCGCGGGTGTATGAGTGAATTGTGGTAACATTGCTCTAATCTACACGAGTAGTGGTGAACTCTATAATAAAAGTAGGATTTTTTTTCTAAAAAAAAGTAGTGTTATACTCTAGTGGGCATAGATGTCACTTAATGAATTGTGTAGAGCGCCACGTGACATGTTGACCCTGTTGGTAGCAAAAGGAAAACTATTATTTTTTGTTTATAATTTGTTTGTCGTCTCCCGGGCTTTTAAACGCTCTAGCACTTGAGCTTGCACAAATTTACACTATTGTTTTATTTTTTTTAATTGTGAGGATCATAAATAAAACAAAACAGCTAATACAAACTACTGTATGTGTGCCTACCTCCTGAGTCCAGACTGAAAATGCATGATGATTCTTCAAGTGTCTTGTTGCATGCTAAATCTTTTGTACAAATATTACAAATTGCTTGTTATACTGCCTCTGTTCTATGTGAATCTTTACATTTGACTTTTTTTTCCATAACTATATCAGTTTGAACCGGTGACTTGGATAGCAAAACAATGCAGTTTTATAATTTTACTTTACTCTACAACATGATGCAAAGATTATCAAGTTCTTTGATCGTTTTACTAATCAAATCATTGAATCAATGTGACCCAGCAAATAATGGTAAAAGTCAAAATCTGTGAAGATTCAAATAGAACAAAGGTAGTACCACTTTTGCCTCATTTGATGTATGTATTAGGGTAATTTACCGTTTGTTAGGTTTATGTAAATAGATAATTCCCACCCCTACTGTTCATCAATTGACAGGGAATACTCCTATTTTGGATGGTTTGTAACGGTCATGGACGGAAAATGCGAAAGTACTAATTTGCTACTCAATATTTATAGGGTAATTTGCACAAAGCACCCCCAGGTTATGGTATACATGCATTGGGTACCCCTATTGTTTTCTAATTGGCAGGAGAACACCCTTAATTTAGACAGACTCCAATGGAAGATGGGAAAGTACTAATTTTATATTCAATCTTTATACAATGTTTAATCTGCAAGATACATAAATTCTAATCTACCCACGATTTTTTGGTTCATTTAAGACTTCGATAATGTTATTGCGAGCCATTTTTAGTGCTCCCAAAGAGCACCACGTGGTGCTCTACAACCAATGTGTGTCTACCAATCACTATCAATTTGTTTAAGTGTAGCAATTTCATTGGTTGTAGAGCACCAAGTGGTGTTCTAATGGAGCACTAAAAACAATCTCTGTTATTGCCCACCGAAAAATTTCCTCCGTGACTCTCCGACGTTGATGGGTGAAAAAGATGGAGGGTTAATCAATCTACCGCAACTTATAGAAAGCACTCAACTCGGATGAAAAAAAATATCGCAGATGTGTAAACTTCACATCTGCAAGTCTAAAAAACTGAGTCATCCAATAGATACAAAAAAAAAAACGTTTTAGGTGGGTTCATAACGGTACATAATTCAGTTGGCAGAGAGTGAAAGGGAAAGACGCAAAAAAGTCGTTTTAATTGGTTCTTTTTTTAATTTATTTAAGATTTTGCTAGATAGTAATAGAATTGTGTCTGTTTGCTATGTATCTCTTTGTATCTCATGTGTTTTCTTCTATTTACAGCAAGCTAAATGCTTGATTTTTTTTAACTCAACGCTTGAATTTTAATAAACTTGGGTTGTATTAACTACTATAATCTTTGAAAAAAAACTACTATAATCCTCTTTATTTTAGTTTCGAATAATTTTCATAGGTACTATTTAGTTTCACTTTAAAGAAAAATCATTATCATTCTAGTAAACAAATCACAAATTGATGTTGATATTTGAACTAAAATTAAGAGTCATACAATTTAATGGTATAAATAGTAATATCTAAGCTTCTAAAGGTTAAAAAGGGGCATTATATATCACTAGAGGACATAATAGGCATGAACCTAACACCCAAATGTGTACGCCACGGCCAACTCACAAAATAGGAGTTTTCCATGTCAATTGACAAACAATAAATGTGTGCATTGCATATTTACCTAAACTTGAGGGGTCATAGGTGTAAATTGTCAAAATTAAGGGGACAAAAGGGAAATGAAAAATAGACCCAAAAGTGAGCCCCACTAACACTTCACAACTCCCTAACGAAAATGGATGGAGGGGTATAATTTGTACTACATCCGTTTCTTCTCTATAACACCGGTTTGATTTTTTAACTCGTATCCTGGTCACTTTGACCGGGTAATTTGGATAGTAAAAATAATGCGATTTTTTGATAATTTTTTCATCGTGTTATAGAGCAACTTTTACTTTACAAGACCATGAAAAAATTATCAAAAAATATCATTGTTTTGCTACACAAATCACCGGGTCAAAGTGACACAGTGAATATTGACAAAAGTCAAATCGGTGTGATAGAGAAGAAACGGAGGTAGTAATTATTATCGCACAAAATAGAAGTGTGCCCTGTCAATTGATGAACAGTAGGGGTAGGAATTAACTATTTACATAAATCCGAGGGTACAAACTCTAAATTACCCTATGGATTATTGTAAAATATTCACAGATTGGTCATCAATTCATGTTTGGCATAGGATGAGATTTGAAAGTGGGGTCTTGAGAATAACAATAACTTGATCAAGAATGAAAGTAATTCATAATGGGAAGTAGTCGGGGTTTTTTGGATGAAGTTGAGCAGTCAAAAACAGCCCAACCCGTTTGTCAATCAGTGAATATTGCCCAACTTATTCGAATCCGTATATAAATGGGCGGACATGGGCGAACGAATGAGCCATGTTTAGCGTACTTAAATGGGCAGGGGAGCGTGGGCGAACCAACATGAGCCGGTTCTGGTTCTGTGGTTTGGGTTTTTTGTGCTTTGGTCGGGTCGGTTCCAATCCTACTATATGTCTTTTTTTTTTTTTTTTTTTTTTTGAGGAAATCCTACTATATGTCGTCTTTCTTTTCTTTTAATCTCATTGCTAGTTTTATTTCAAAAAATCTCATTGCTAGTTTAAAACCCTTTTTTGTTCCTTCTAGCACAGGTCAGCATATCATCAAGCTCCGATTGAAGTTGAGCACCTAGACCTTCTTAAATCATGGGGTTTACTCTCACTCGCACGAGATGTTATGAAGAAGACCAAGACACAAAAAAAGGGAGAAAGAGAAGAAAAAATACAGAATTGCCCTATGATGGGATGGTTGAGATCCTCCTCAAATTGCCCGTCAAATCTCTGTTACGGTTCAAGTGCGTCTGCAGATTCTGGTACGACTCCATTGTCTCTCCTAACTTTATCGACAAGTACAATGCAGAAGCCGCCGACAGAGCGAAAGTCTCTTTGTACTTGCGTTCCACTTATAATGTTTATACTTGGTGGCGTAATCCTACCACCACCGGCACGACAATCTCCTGCCGGTTTTACGATACCTCCGTAGATATAACAGTCCCTCTAACCTCGAGGCGCTTCGTCAACATAATCGGTTGTTCCAACGGTATCGTCTGCTTATCTTTCTCGGATAACTCGACTCTCTCGGTAGGCGTGCAGGATTTCGTCCTCTGTAACCCTGCCACAAGAACACATCGCCTTATTCCTCATCTCCGTTACACATATTTCCCGCCACATATCCACAACGGATTTGGGTTCGATCCCTTTGCCAAGACTTTTAAGATTGCAAGGATCGCATTTTATATGCGTTTGGGCGAGATTCTTGCGGGAGTAAGTATGTTTACATTCAATGACAATGCTTGGAGGGAGAAGATCCTCGACGTCCCTCATCGATTCTGTTGCTGCAAAATGACTGAAGGAATATCTGCGAAGGGAAGAATGTATTGGATGATAAATAAAAACACTCACTACCGCTGTGCGTTGCACCCGTTAGAAGAAGAAAGCGGCGATAACTACATTCTATGTTTTGACATGGTTGATGAGTTGTTTAAGCGCGTTGAGTTGCCCTCATGTCGGGGCATTCCATGCGGACGACTTGTTGGTTACAAGGAGTCTCTTGCCATGTTTGTTAGTAGGAGATCCGGTTTCAGCACTTGTGGTTACGCATTTGATGTGTGGGTTTTGAATGATTCCGATCAAGCCTGGTCTAAACAATTTACTGTTAGGCCGCCAGTGGATGATTCAGTTGCGGAAGGATTTCTTTCAAAGTGCGGTAATGTTGATTTTGTTGTTTTTAGCCGTTGCGGTAGATACTATATGTGCAATCCGAAAACTGGGGAGGCCTACAATTTCTTCGCAGAAGAGTATCCGGATCAGATCTTCTCATACAGTGAGAGTCTCGCTTCAGTTTAGTGGGACGACTGCAGTTTTCGGTGTTTTGGCATAGATTTAGGTAATTAAGTGTTTCCAGATTTTGTGAGGATGCCTAGTTTCTCCTTGTGATATAGATGCTATACTTGGTTTCATGTTAATATAACATGGTCTTTTTCCAATAACAATTGCCTGATTCAAATAGCAATTGTAGGAACAGAGGAAAGAGATCAGCTCAAACACCACAAAATTGGTGTTTTCGTAGACAGCTGTTTTGTTTCTCCGTATATCTGTTTTAAAACAGGGTTGTCAAACATGCACTTAGCTGGAAATCTTGCTTCAAGTGTTGCATTGTTTGTAGGTTTTGATGCAACTACCGTGATGTGAAGAAAGATAGAAAGTTACACCTTGAAGTTCACTTTGTGGCCTGTGTTGGCCTCTCAAAAATCAACCCACAAACTTGCAAAAACGAGCACATACAAACTAGCGTTTAGCAAACTGAAAAACATAACTCATTTCACAGTGAACCGTGGAATGCATTTAGTCATCTACATGTCTCTAGTGCAGAATGTTACAACATAACGTCCCTGATAATCTATGCAACTCTTCACGCATGGTTTTGATATTTCCTAACTCGGGTAATCTGTTTCTCGCCTTTCAACCAAGCAACAGATGGATAACACTGAGCCCTAGCACTCGCCAGCTTGGTGCTTTGTTTACAACTACCAAAATCTCCAACTTGGTGCTTTGTTTACAACCTGCAAAGAATCATACCACACCCAACTCATTATTGTAATATTAAAAATATGGTTCCTCCTAAAGCAACTTCACTAGACTAAGAGTTACCTACCTTTGGACGGGCATCGCGATGTCCTCACCTCAAAGGACCTTTAGAAATTGCAGAATGTAAGATCATAAAGAAGATGCATCTACTGATGAAAGAAGTAGGAAGACCAGATGATGACCCTTTTGTAACTCATGATCCTGCATCACTTCTACAAGAGTACGGCAAGTATCAGATTTACAGTACACAAGCTTTCATCAATCTAACTTTTAGAAATGAATGTTATAAGAAGACATTGGCGGTTTCAACTCCTACAAACCACTAAACATCTGTGCAGAAGGAGAAGAGACTTGAAAAGAAAAGATGATAGATATCTAGACAACTACCTGAGGGGGAAAAAAGGTAAAGAAAGTGGAGAAGAAAAGAAGAGGTAAGGTTAAAGTATACATTCATCACTAAATAAACCAGGAAGAGCTGCATGAATTCCCATGTATCAGCATTACTAGAAGTATCTGCTATACGCTCTACCACTGTCAACTTTTTTTAGGTTCTGGAGTGGACACAAGTCAAATCCCATCTATTAGAGGGTTGGGACAAAGGCAGAGGTTGATACAACTTTTAAATAAGCAGCCAGGGTGCATAAATAAACAGACAAATAACACAGCCTTTAAATGGGTGGTAATAAAATAGTATCAGACCGTTTTTTGTACCTAGAATAAGTTACATAACCTCTCTAAGGAGGGGAAATTATATCGCATGGAAAGAGGAAAGCAACTTACTCAATATATTTGCTGCAGAAGTCCAATAATCTATTAACTGCACCGTCATCTACATGGTCATCTGCCACAGGATTGGTCTCTCTAACAGCTTCCTTTGCGACAGACCATTCTCTTAAGATACTGGTAATCTTTCTAAGCTATCGCAGGGGTGAAGGGAAACAGTAAAGTCTAGAGATTTCATAAATGCTGCAAGTGAAGAAATCACCAAGTAATTCGAAACTACCACTATGGTACACAAGCCTTTATAGAAAGGATACAGCCATAGTTCTGCTGGTTAAATAAGCAGCCGCACCACAATTTTCTAACTGGTGGTCTAGAAGCTCATCTTCAATCTCTTCCGATTTGCTTACCAAAACTGTAACATATTGACAGATTTTTGATGCGCTCAGTTGAGACTCTTGCCCTCGGCCCAATATTCTGGCGATGGTGCTCCAAATTGCACTTCGTGCTTCAATGTCATCCGAAGCAAATGAAAGAACATCAAATAGACCCTGCAAGAATGACAAGTCTGCATGGACCCAAAAGTTACTGCTGATCTCATATTAAGGTTGATGATAAAACCAAATATTCTTTCAAGAACATTAACAATATTACCCTGTGATATCTCTGCTGCAAGATCAGCAACATCGGTCAGAATATTAGCAATTAGAACGGCGGCACTAACACAAGAATTTGGAACCTGCATAAGGGCACAACATTTAGTATTAATATCTCGAAAGTTTCTTACTCGGAAGTCTACAAAATGCAACACAGATCGACAAGTTTTAGGACATAGTATTGAATAAACAGGGGAGCTCAGAGTAAGAAAATGTTCACTATTAAGTTACTGTCTTTTGTAGTGATAAGCAAGTGTATAAGGTGAATGTTGGAGGACCCTTGTGCCCAAACATTAGAAGATACGATATGGTCACAGTTGAAAAGAATTTGGAAGTACAATAACAAGATAACTTCAAAATTTTAACGTTTCAGAAAACAGACCTTGCAAACGTAAAAAGCTGGTAACTGATGGTCCAACTTCTCTGTCAATGGGCGAACTCAGGCATTGTGCAGGTTTAAGTAGGGACATATATCAAAACCTTTTGTCCACAAAGCCATATTAGAAATTAATAACCTTCCAAGTTCCATTGCAACCAAAGAAACATCTAGAAGAACTGGCAAACTTCATGCCGGTCCTTTTTATGGTTCACTGGACTCGAAAATGTTACAGGAGAAAGGAAACTTTAACAGCCTGTTGATGATGTAAACCAACTTTTTAATGAAATCAAAATACATCACTGCAGGTACCAAACTACTCTTTGGACAATCAGATAGGTTCTTCAGTTGCCCAAATGGCAAGAACATACGTATATTAGATGGAATGACACTGATACTGTCTAGATAGGCTCCATAACAGTTTCTGAATCCAAAAACAAAATACAAATGGTTTAAGATCTGTGAGCACCGTGTTAAACCAAAAAGCGTCGAACTAGAAACTTTTTGTTCAAAAATGCTATTTACGTAATGTTGTGTCTTCAACCACCAATTTGACATGTTTTACACTTCAAGGACTATTTAACCATCAGTGGGTAGTTCAGAAATTAAAATACTATAAATTAGTCTGTCTGAGAATGAGCAATGCTTTAGACATATTGGATTTTGTGAATCATGAAGAAGAAAAACCAACTATGAAAGATTAAGAATATAGAGAAAGGATGTAGGCAGAACTACAGGGGCACAAATGCATACCGATCAACCCCTCTAACAGTAGAAAAGAAAATGTTTAGAATATCTCTACTTGTATAAGCATCTGTTAGGTAAATACAAATGCAAACTAGCACAGATTTATATTTAAGAGATAGCTTTCAAAAAGCTTCAAATACCTCAGCTTTATCAGTGAATTTGATCAGGTCAGTGAGAAGTGGAATAAGTTCCCCGTTTGAACTAATTTCTCGTGAATGATCATCAATAACAGACAGGGCTTCAATTGCTCGAAGAATTAAATCAAGAACACAATACCTGCATTTGAATTTCATAGATTAGAGAGAATTAACAGTCAGTAGTTAAGTATTTTGGTCCAACAGTAATGAAGTTAAGCAATCAGGACGAAGTAAAATAACCTGAAAAAAGGTATCAAGAAAATATGGTACTCCAGCTAGAATAAAAATTACAGAAACCTGCTAAGATATTCAACTAGACTTCAAATTTTAAGATATCCATGCTTACATGACAAATTGGGTCACAGGAATGACTGTCACATTGTCACCAAAAATCAACAAATGAGGGATAAGCATCACAACCAGCTTGACAGCCTAAGTTTCAAGCACTACCAATGCTGCCATAAGTTCCTCTAGTATAAAGTAAAGGCCTCTATCGTGAAGAGGTAGCAAAATGTAAGAGCCCATTTTGAATATTAACAGAACCATGCTTGCTTGCTCTGAAAATCGGAAATACATATCATCAATTAATGTCATCATTAGGGATGACGAATAAGGGGGAGAAATCCAGTTCCAATGTTGGGTGCTGATGCAGGTCGGGTTCAGATGGGACCCAATGAGATCTGAAACAAATAGGACCATCTCCCTTTCTCAATCGACCTAACTAGAACAGATGCTACGATATTGTTAAATCTGCATGTGCTCTAGAATGAAGAGGCTTGATGTCCTCCTTCCCTCTCTCGATCTCAATCTTGAGATCTCGCTCAACCTTACTAGAGCAGAGAATGCTGTGAAATTGTTTAACTCTGCATCAAAATACTCTAGAAAGAATAGGCTCAATGTCCTCTCTCCAACCCTCTCGCAATCTCGATCGACATTACTAGAGCAGAGTATGCTATGAAATTGTCAACTCTGCGTCAAAATACTTCAGAAAGAAGAAGCTTGATGTCCTCCCTCCCTCCCCGGATCTCGAGAACTCGATAATCAACTCTGCATCAAAATACTCTAGAAAAAAGAAGTGTGATGAATGGAATCTACCCAATCTTCGGGTAAGAAATGTGTTTGAGGGTTTCATGGCTATGACAGTATGGCTGTATGTCTTGATGGATTTTTATTTTATTCCTTTGTTGCATAAATCCGGTACTCACTACAGTGACAAACTCTTTCAAACCCGTTTCATGCTGCTCGGTTTTTCTTGTACAGGCCAGTTAAAGTTCACCCATTACAAGGGTCTTTAATTTTACTGCTGTTCGTTGAGTATTAAGGAAAACTTGGGTATATTCTGGCCGGGGTGAATCATGGGATTACCGTTCGGGGCCATCTTACAGCAGGCTCAGATTAGGGGATGTGGGGGTGGCACGGGTGAGCCTTTTTTAGGCTTCCACCACCAATTGCCATCCTTTGTCAGTATAGTGATATACCGAAACCTTCCCACTGAATTGTACAACCGGAATTATCCAACTTCATCACATGCCTCTTCAGCCTGTACCCTGATACAGCCAGACCAGAGTAGCATTTTTTGTCATAATTTAACCGCAGATGTTCAAGATGCATATGCCTCAATGTATGCTAGGGGCCGTGGTCTATGAATCCATCATCTATGCAGCCAATCACTAAGTCAAAAGCATAATCTTCTGGAAGTTTGAATTTCATAGTTTGGTTGAGCTGTGAAATAAAATCTAAAATACACCACTTTAAGACAATCTATACAGCAAGGAAGCTAATTGTTGGTGAGCTCACACAAATAAAAAACCACATATCGTAAGAATAAGTCAATATAACCAGTGTATACTATCTCGTCTTCTCACCCTCTCTCACACGGCATGTGGCTAATTCTGCTCCACAAATTGGTGCCCCTGCTGATACAAATTTAAATTTCAATTTGGGATCACTAGGAGTCTTGGACCCACCAAAAGCAACAACTATGAGTTTAGGAGTCCCATCAATAAATAAGATAACATCATTTAGATCACTTTTGTTTTGGAGTAGCCCCCCGGGCATGGGCACTTAACTACAAATTTTTTCTTAGTATGCTTGCTGACCCCTGAAAAATTTACAAGTCCAAAGATTTCACGACTTCTATCAACTATTTGAAATATAAAATGAAGGAACTGAACTAGTCATCCGAAACAAATCAACAACATTCGCCAAGCACTAGATTCATAAAAAATTAACTCCTACAAAAACAGCAAGTATCAGAATCACAGCACCTCCAACCCCTAATGACCAAAAGGTACATACCTTATCCTCTATCCCTCCACACTTCCAAGTGGGTTCTACATATAAGCAATAAAATACAAATCTCGAATATAGAACCTGCCAAAAGAGAATAGACCATCAAGCCATTATACCATTATCAGCGGGTTTTCCACACATGGGGCATCTTAAATGGTCATACCAAACATTCCTCCACCATGAAAGGAAGCCACAAAGGTTTAGAAAAAGAAAGAAGTTACTATCCATGTCCTCTCCCAATCTTTTCCAACATTCTGCATGGATGCATTGTCAAAGAAGTTGCTATGAGATTTGTTACCTGTATATCGGAACATAGGCCTCTAGATGAACTCAGAGTTCGAGAAAAAATTGATTGATTGTTTTCCCTTCAACAATATCAATTATACTTTCCATCACACTAAAGTAGAACTATGGCAACCACTACGCCACCCATTTTAACTGGAATGATGTACCTGAGGGTAAGTCACGGAAGGAATTGAAGTTAAACGGTGTAAATGAACCCACATACATTCTTAATGGAACAACACAAAGTTCAACCCTCAATCAAAAAAATGTACAATCTGACCCCCAACAAGAACAAGATGTACAAATTCAATCGTACAAGCAAATCCAAGATGAACCAGGATTTATCATGGGTTCCCTATATCTCGGGCTGGGTTCATGGTTATATAGGTCTAACTTAGGGCTGGGTTCATGGTTATATAGGTCTGGCTGTTCTGGGTGAATCATTTGTTCTTTTTTAGGTTTGAGATGACGCTCTGAATTTAAGAGTGATGGTTTTGCTGGCTTGTCTAGCAGTTTGGGCTGGTGATTCTGCTCCCATACTCCATCCTCTGAATTTGTGGCGCCGCCACACTGCATATTAACAGGTCAAGGTGGTGCTTACTGCTACATGCTCTCCAATAGAAGCAGTAGATTACCAATTCTTCATTCCCCGTCTTTTACCGATACTCTCTCCCCAACATACAGAACCCAAACAAAACCATCCTACATCAAACTTCAACCACCAATGCTTCTTTATTTTATTGACCCTCGTAGTTAAACACCCCAATTCCATAAGGAAAATATCGGTGCACACTCATTCTCTGAATCAGTGGGTTTTGCCATTTGTTAGTCACTAGCGATGATTGCTCCAGTGCTCAACTATGAACACAAGAACTACAACTAATACTACAAAAAGCTAATACATCTAAATTCCATGGATGAACTGAATAAGAAACTAAGGAAGTTGAGTACAACTTTTTTTCGTTTTACCACAGCATTAACATATAATGTGTGACAATACAAGAGTACGCTTCCTGTAATTAGTTCCCTTAATCTTGTTATTCTACGCAAATAGTGGCAACTAGAAAGTAGTGAAGGTACTAGCTAGGTAAACTTGAAACAATTTGCTATCGTTCATTCTTGGAGGTTTGAGACAATAACAATCACCTTACACTATGAGAAGTTTTTTATCCTAAAATCAATACATTTATATGAAATAAACATAACAGATAGATGCTCTCACGGCACTCTCAAATGTAATTTTCAAGAGTTGGCCGATTTTACGCACCCGCTCCAGGTGAGTTAGGTTACGCCCATATGAAATTCTAACATGACTTAAAAGTATTGTTTCACCAAAAAGGACAAACTGTCCACCTACTTTTGTCAGGTACCGTGTGCATGTGACTTTCATAAAATTAAACACTGCAGACGTAAGAAGGTCTAAATAGGACATTGCAAAACTGGTGTCATTTGAGGTGTGAAAGTAAAACTCAATCTCAGTTTCTTTCAACAACAAAATACTCATTCTCTCCTCCATGTAACTTAGATCAATAAAAATAAAATAAACTACCATAAGGCAAAAGAAGGTTTGTTTTATGATGTGGCTCTTCCAGGATGGAAAAGTTGCAGGTCAATAGGTAAGAAAGGCTAGAGGAGATCCCCATTGAACTCAAATGAAGAGTTTGACACTCGGTCTCTAATGAAAAGAAATATTCCATTGTACCTCGATATGTGCAGATAACAAAAGTTATAATGTATGGACACTAGAAATTTAAAGAAAACGAAACGACATCCTCTATCTTTTGAAGCTTTATATTATATTGCTATTATTGGTTTCATTAAAGAAGACTTTGATTTTGACTTTTCTGGAGTATATTTGATGTGCTACCAATAATCAAGAAGATTCCATGTGTAAAGAAAGTAAGTCATTGCAGTTATAACAAAGCTTACTTAAGGGAACATTTATCCTATACATGATGGCGTGAGTACAACATACCTCTCAGGTACCCTTTCTTGTATTAATTTGTTTATCTCAAAATTTAGGAGACTAATTAGGAGACTTGGAAGACCCAACTGCATCAGGGGTGGAAGTAGGCCAGCAGTATTTTCCTGCTGATTCTCCAAGATTGCTAACAACAAGCCAACACTCTGCTCAGGACAAAAACTTTACTTCAGATATTTAGACGTGATAAAAATTATCAATAATATATACATATATCCATTTAATTGGCACTCGGTATCTGGCAGAAAATATAATATTTTGATAAATAGACTGACGACAGCTAATACTACTATCAGATATCAATATTTCGTTTTGAAATTTACCCTAGTCCTCTTCCAAAGTAGCAACTTTCTCAGGACAAGAACCAACGTCCGCCAAGACATTATGTATTACAACATTAACCTATTATATAAATCTTTAGATATAGCTGAAACCAAAACAGATAGTCTCAACTGAAGCCAAACACCAAAAAGTCAAACAACTGTCTTCATTCAAGTCGAATAAGATTCACTCCCTCTATACCACAGCTTTTTTGTCTTTTCCTTTACAACTTACAAGATGGCCCAAAATAATTGTCATCTTTCTATGATCGGAAAACAATTTATACGTACTGATGTAATCCATTGAAATTATATACAAAATGTATGAAAACAGAACTTACAGGGAAAATACTGAGATGTAATAGCTACTCCTACTTGTTATGATAATTCACGCTCTTTTGATAATTCATGCTCTTTTAAAGAGTTTCCAAGATAGAATAATACTATAGGCTAGAGGGAGTGAAAAATATTAAGAACGTTACAGTTTCATGCAGTTACCGCCAAGAAGTCTTCTTTTTAGGTTTAATCTCGATTTTCAGAAGTACCAAAGTTTGATTGGAGGATAAAATAAAACAAGAAAATGCTAGGATGTTAGTGAGTTCGCATGAAGCCACTTTGGTAGTGGATAAACTCTCCCCTTCCTGTGAAGGCATTGACTTCAAAGACGATATAAAATGAATTGAAGCTTCGAAGAGTTGACCTTCAAGCATGCAAATTACTCCAGCCTCAAAGGGAATTACTAAGGACTAAAGCTGTCATTTTATGATGTCTACGGCTTTTAAGGGAATAAATATGAAGTCGAAGCAACTAGATATCGTCGCTTTCACTTCAGGTTAAGCTAACGGATAAGGTGATGCTAACTATGTTAGGTTGGTTTCATGGAGTTAGGGGCATCTACCATTCTTACAATTCTCCGCAATAATAATGAGCAACAAGAATGAATTTAATATAGTCTATTACCTTTATCCTCAACTTCCATATCTTTCAAAATTAAAATTCGGCGTTCGGTTGTGTATTTGAAATCTTAGTTGATATAAAAAGAATCTTTCATCTCTTTATCTATTAAAGAAAAAGGAAGTCAGGGTAGAGAGTAGAGACGTATCTGAGAAGGGTCAGAATTTTGCAGATTGTTGGTTCCAAGAAGTAACAGGCCCTTCTTGAGGGTGTGTGTTCCTATATGGCCACCACCAGAATGTTGAGACCTAAATATCTTGATCCCTCAAATTAACAAACGTCTGTTTGGATAGCATTGGATTTGGGGGTGGATTTGGATTTGGAGTGATTTCGGATGAAATCCAATGTTTGGATACATTTTAGGGGCTTGGATTTGATTTGGAACAAATCTATCCCCTCAAACTGAGAATAATTTGAAATTCCAACTAATAACTTGTCATTTGAAATTCCCACATGTGGAGAGTCCCATAAGTGACAAAGGTGAGGATTCCACATGTGGCTTCAACATATGAAGCCAACATCTCATCTGTTGGTTTCAACGAATTTTGTAAAAGACACTGCAAATTCGGGGAACGAACCCCCGACCTCTGCCTCTAGCACGCTTCAATTCTTATGGGTTGGCTAGTTACCCCTGGGACAACACCACGCATTGTTAAGTTTTGACATTTAATATGCAACAATGAAAAATCTACAAATTAGAAACTTAAAATTCTAGACTTCAATAGCATCCAAACGGAGGAATTTAAATCCCGAGGTATTTGAAATTTTAGAATTTGAAAGTTTCGATTTGAAATCAAAATTCAAATCATGGTTGCGAAACGCAACCAAAGGGAAATCAAATATTCCAATCCAGTAGGGAGCAATTCATTTCAGTCATCCAGAAGACATGAAACTGAATCTTCAGTCTCAAATCAGAAAAAAGTATTGAGTTCACTAATTTGTATCAATTCCCATAATCCAAATATGAAGTGAGCCAAACGAAAACCAAACTTCAGAGCATAGTTATTCATGGTTTACTAGAAATGTAATACACAAAGTTGTACTTCAGACTTCAGAGATGCTAAACTGCTACATTTTCTGTACATAAAGGTTATGGCATCTATCCAAGAGGCTAGACATGGGAGATGCATCTGACTGGTATAAAACAGCCGAAAAAAGTAAACGAGTTGCAGTGAAACTGTTACCTTTTCTAAAAGTTGTGGGTTTAATGTGTTTTCTGTAATCCACAGAACACGGGAGAGAATATCACTGGATTGTAACACCTCAGTCCAAGCTACACATTCAGTACCTTGCAAGCCCAATGTTAACACCCTGCACCGAAAAACCTGTACCTTTAGGATAAAGATGATAAGAATTGCACTGTGAGAGGCCAACATACATGAACTCCACAATCCAACATCAGGGACTAGTCAAGTGTTGTCAATACATCCACAAATACAGAAATGACGGAACAGAGTTGTCATAAGCAATTCTTTCTGACCATACGGGTCAGCAGTTTTGACCTCAGAAAGAATTCGTCAGAAAGAATTGCTTATGACAACTCTGTTCCGTCATTTCTACGAAAGGTTTTTAATCTTGGATTGACCTTCCAGTATTCAGATTTTCTAGTCCTTGATGGTACTACTGGAAGGTCAATCCAAGATTAAAAAACTTTCGTAGAGATTTTACATTAAAAAAAAGCACAGTACCCAAAGGCAAAACATTATGATAATCAAACAATTCAATATAGACTACACTATGAGAAAATAGTAATTTATAACTGATACACCCCAAGACCCAAGTTTTTGAAGTATATCACCAAATATCCTTGGTATTATTTACCTGAAAGCTTCGCATAGACATGGGGTATCCTCTAAAAACAATTGTTGCACAATTGCTGGAATTAACCCATTTACAGATGCTATGAGCTTTCGAGGCACTTCGTGGCATGAAAGGTTTCCGAGTATTCCAAGTATAATTTCCTGAAATGAAATAACCAACACGGTGCATAAGTTCTCAAGCGCCAACTTAACATGTTTTAACCTTCCAACAAAGGAAATGATCAATTTATGACCGATAATTTTCCCCGCAACAAGACTTGGAGAAACCATCTAGAACTACAGCTTACCTTAGCGCGGTCCGGTTGAAAAATCAACAGATTTCCAAGAAGTACTTCAAGGATGAAATTTTGCACCTACATAGAAACAAGCACACTGCTATAACAAAGCTACGAGATGGGAAGGTTAAATTGTGCAGCAATTATAACTTGGAGAAGACTGATTAATTTTACTTACTATGTTAACGGCAACAGTGAGTAAGTCATCTAATAAGTCAAATTGTATACTATTCGTTTCATTTTATCAGAGTTGTTACTGTCAAAAGCAAGTTCCTTCAGGGGAAATGTTTGCATATCGAAGGCTACAATTCCTTTAATCATAAATTTCGTATTTTTGCTATTAAGTCCATTATACAATGTATGGGTCATTTTGATCCTTATAATTTCAGTTCCGCCTATTCAGTTTCTACTTTGCACAATCGCTATCCTCGATATCTGGCAGTTAACTTAGATGGTGATAGGATTTATGCATAAAATTTAATTGATTCTCAGTTGAAAAGATATGACTATAACATAGACTAACCCAATACCTTATCAGCATTAAAGGAAAATACTTTATCAGCATCAATGGTAACACTAACACCGCCCTAATTCTAGAAAGTAAATATTTCAGTTCCACGAGAGGTAACTATCTCAGAGATGAAGTGTCAAATAACAGGCTTCGCACCTAAATTTTGAACCAGTATTCAATCTAATCACCACACTTCTATTGTGAAATTCCACTATAAGTTAATTATTAAAAAAATCAATTTGAACGATGTGGCTCCCAAAAGTGATATGATATCCACATTTGGAAAGTATAAGAAGATATGTCAACACACACACTTTTTATATTTTTATCTTGTCTATTATCATATTTTTTGGTGGGGGTATGCAAGGCCATGGCAGCTGAGCAACACTGAGTTGACACTCAAGTGACCATAGCAGCAAGCCACTGCCGTGGACTGCTTCTCCTAAAAATCAATTTAACATCTGAGCTAATGGCTCACATACCAGATAAAAATGTCATGATGGTTCCATAGTTCTATCTGAAATTTGCTTAAAAATGACCTGGGCAAAGAGTCATGAACACTTTTAATAAAGTATTAAATCTGGCTCAGATAGTCATATGTATGCTTCAAAACAAAAATCCTCAAGCAGCTGGACAGGTTATTAATACTAATGAACATCATGCTCATACAAATGTAGTCATTAGAAGTATACTATATGGATGTGCTTTTGCGTAAACGTGCTATTTCTCATCTACACCATATTGTTAGATGTTGGTATGATTATGAATGTTACTTTTGTTGTTCACCCAGGGAAGGAGCTATAATTTGGCCTAAAATTTAGAATTCAAATTCACAGATGTGAAGATAAATCTTTAGTTGCGCAAAGAAGATTAATGGGGAAGGAACTAGCACTAATAAAAGGAATACTAAAACTACCAGACAACCATTAGCTCAGCATGTGTGCTGCTAGCTGCAAGATCCCATAAGATGCATCCATTCTCTTCCCAGAGTTCTTCTTGCACTGATTTACATTGTTTCCATTGTGACCCATCATCCCTTCCCTCAATGCCTTTAGGATCGGAATCACTACTAGCATCCATAGGCTCAGCTTCACTGCTTGGGCCATTTGAAGCTCCTTTCTCATATATGGGGGCTGCATTTTCCTCCATACCATCAGCTTTTGATTGTTGGGCAGAGCCTTCATGAGCATCGATTTCAGATGGTTTACGGTCATTCACACTGCCGACTGGCAAGAGCTTCCTTATTAAGGATATTATGTAACTGGGATCAACTGTAGTTGGGATGTCAAAAAACTGCAAAGTGAAAGGTCAAATTTCAGTGGGAGCCACTAAAAATATATGCATCTTGAACAGAACCATCAAAGGGCTTCCATATAAAAGTAGACATGCTATAAGTCCCAACATATAGATCATGTTATTGTCTCAACTTAGCCAAATGAACACATTGACCAATCTCTTGAACCAAAAACTTGCATACTAGTGTGTAGTTGATGCAGCCAAGTACGGAATTTATTAGGGCATCTATGTTGGGACTTACGACGTATATCATTGCTCACAAAAGTAACATATATGCACAAGGAGAATGCAGTTGGTCACTTCTCACTAAAAACAGAGTTTAATCAATGCTTTCATGTTTCGACAGATAAGGACACAGAGACAATCTAGCTTCTATTCCCTTCATAACTTTACAATGTTAAGCAAACTCCTTTACTTTATTGAAGGAGGATGTGTTACACTCTTTTTCGTCGTATCTTTGCATCATATGTAAAGTTCCAATGATAAGTCCTTACTCCTGAATCCTGATCAATTAGGCATATATTCTAAAAAAAAAGCCATCAGGGGTGACTCTAAAGTTTCAAAGACACATTGGAGCAGCATGTAATTTTCCTTATGAGATAAACACTGTAATTGAATCCAAATGTCAATCAATCAATACACAGGAAATTATATGCTGTTGAAATTTTTATGAGACCATGCTCTGATGCACAAGTTATGCGGACCTCTGTGTTTGGGAGTCAGTGGTTCAGCACATTTTTCTAGCTCACCTTTTGATACTTGGTTCATTGATAATCTCGGAACTAAAGCCAATATGAATTCTCAATTTGACCACTCCCTACTCCTTTTAGTCACTTGCTGGTCAATTTGGAAGCATAGAAATGGCTTCATTTCCCAAAACAAGACTATGCCAGTGACTAAAACAGTAGAGATAGTCTACAGGCATGTTATTAAGATTACCAATGCTCCAACTTTTTGCTGAACGCCACTGACTCTCCACAACTTTGTACTGCTGTAATTGGATTCCCCCGCCTACATGTCGAATTAAACTCAAAGGGTGAAGACATTATAACTGAAACATACTCAGAGGAAGCTGTCAAATGCTTAATGAACCCATCCCTCCAAACTTTCATTACAGGGTAAAGGTGGAAGACATTAGAATCCCCTGGGAAGGTAGTGGCTGTGAGTTGCCATATGTGAACGGAATATTCAACTAAGCTGCTGATCAAATGGCAAAAATTGGTAAGACTCCAAAACGAATGTGTCCTTATTGTTAGAAACTGGCGAGGAAATGATACGCCTACTAATCAGACAGATTCTCGACAACAACTTCAGTAACGGCTAACGATTACGGGTTGCATAGGCGTAGTATTTTGTTATTTGTAAAGTTGAAAACTGCATGTCTATGACTCTATGTTGCTACTCTAGTTATCTAATTTAGTCTCCTTTCTCAATCAACAATAATATGATGTTGAAAGTAATATTTACTAGAGAAGTTAGTAGAATCAAGTATCATATATTGCTTGAGATGAACACAAGTGGCAGACAAAGTTCACTAGCTACCCTAATTGCCATGTTTCCAAACTCTAAACCTACATACAAATTCAGATAATTTGGCAATTTATTTATGTGTGAATGTAGAGAGACAACGATACCTCATCGGGAGGGGCATTAGGGTGATGTGCTGGTTCGAGGTTCGCCTCTGGTTGCTCCTGGTCTTCGTCTTCGACCACCGGACCCGACGGAATCGACATAGACTCCGATTACACGATGAAAGTGGCTCGGCGATGGTGGTAAAGCGACGGTTCCGGCCACTCTGCCTCTGCGATGTTTTTTTAGTTCAGCCCTAGCTCTCTCTTACTGTATTGGACGGGTGGCTTTTTGCACTTAGAAGTTCACCGAACTCGGCTTTGAAAGCTAAAGTCCGCTTGAATTACATTTAATTTAATTTAATCAAAAGGTTATTAACATTTTGTTATTTTGAGATGCTTGAATCAAGAAAGCTACATGGCACCGTGGACAAGAAAAAGATGCACTTGGTTAATTGGAATGATGTTTGTACCGTGAAGAAATTTGGAGGCATTGGGATCAAGAAAGCCTCTTTATTGAATACCAGTCTGTCTCAGCTCTTTCTTCTCAATTTGACTTTTGTCACTATTCACTGGGTCACTTTGATCCGATGGTTTGAATAGCAAACCGATATAATTTTTTGATTTTTTTTCATGGTGTTGTAGAGTAAAAGTTGCTCTATAATATGGTGAAAAAATTATCGAAATATCGTATTATTTTGCTATCCAAATCACCCGGTCAAAGTGACCCAGATACGAGTCAAAAAAGTCAAATGGGAAGAAAGAGCTGGGACGGACTGGTAAAGCTTTTGTTTCTAAATTGGGTTGGAGAGTTCTTTTTGATAAGTCCTCCTTGTGGACTACTGTTCTTCAGAAGAAGTATCTCTCTGAGTCCAGTTTCTTTAACTGGAAAAGTTCTAATAGAGCCTTCCACACTTGGAAGAGTATTACCAAGTGTAAAGATGTGCTCAAGGATAAAATTAAATGGAACATTGGTGATGGAAAATTCATTTCTTTTTGGTGAGACTGGCGGTGTGGTGACTCTGTGTTAGGTTTGAAAGCTAAAGATCCCATAGAGGTTGATACTAGTAAGGTGAATGAGTATATGAGCACTGGTGGGAGCTGGAATCTCAGTTCTATTAGTGACAATCTTGAGAGGGATGATGTGAACATCATTAATAGAACCCCTTTCTCCATTTTCAACAGGGTCCTGATAAACTGATTTGGCATCTCAATGCTAATGGCAAGTTCAGCATCTCTTCTGCTTATGAGTCTTTGTACAAGGGTAATTTGAATTCCCTTGATTGGAATTGGTTGTGGAAAATTAAGACTGCTCAAAAAAATCATTAGTTTTCTTTGGAAAGCTCTCATAAACAGACTTCCTACAAATGCTCTGTTGAGCATGCAATGATGGTGTTGAATCTCAAGATCACTTATTCAGATAGTGTCAGTTCTCTGTCAAAATTTGGAAAGAGTTGAGGAAAGATAATTGGCTGTTAAACTCTCAAAACCTCAATTTTCGGAATTGGATCAAGAACAACACTTCTGACTCTTCTTGTCACTCATTTTCTGTGAGTTGGAAGGATGTATTGCTTACCTCTATCTGAATGATTTGGAAGCAGAGAAATGTTAAAGTTTTTGAAGGAAAGATGATGCCACACATTGTGTGTGCTGCTCTCTCATAAAAGCAGACGTCTGATATCACTTATGCTTTTTTCACAAAAAGACATAGGTGGTACACCTGCTACCTTTTCTTCTTATTCCACTAATTTGGTGTGGTATCCTCCTTCTACAGGTAACCTTAAGCTTAATATGGATGCTTGTCTTTATCATGGAATTGGAGGAGCTGGGTATGGTGGAATTTTGAGGAGTGATAAAGGGGATCATGTGATCAGTTTCACACGAAAGTCTGTTGAGACTATGGTGACCCCCACTGAGGTGTTAGCAATCTATAAGGGGCTCAAGATAGTGTACTCCTGCAGTCTCACCCCTGTGGAGGTGCAGTCTGACTCTTTGGATGCGGTTAGCATGATCAATAAAGACACTAACAAGCACTGTTGGAGCCCTGAAGAGGATTCACTTATCCCGGAGATTAGAAAGTTGTTGATACTCTCCAGAAGCTCACTCACTTATGTTGAGAGATCCAAGAACAAATGTGTTGACATTTTGGCTAGAATTGGTTCCTTCCAACCCAAGACTTGATGCTTTACAACATGACTCATGAGGATATCCAGAACATCCTGGAGGAGGACAAGCTCTCCACACACTAAAACTAAGCTCGGGTGCTAGTTTGGTGATGGTGGATGTGGCTGTTTTGTGGTTTCTTATTTTTCTTGTTCTCTTTTAGTTTCTGTACTGCACTACTTTTTTTCGAATTATCAAAAAAATAAAGCAGTTCAAAATTCTCTGCCACTTCTGTTCATAAAGGAAGACTAAACTGTGGGAGTTTTTAATAAAAAAAAAATGGGAGTTCTTCACGTTATTGGCCTTGTTGGAGCCGAGTAAAACGGAAGAAACTCCCAGTGGGGAACATATACAAGACTAAGCTCGTTTAGAAAACGACAATACTGGTGCCTTTTCTTGAAGCTAAAATCGACGCAATTACTGTCGGTTTTTAGCTTTTCCCATGCCAGTCTGAAACTGAATTTACAACGAACCGATAATGGCACGGACAATTTATGTCCACCAAAATCGAGAGTGATATACTCGGTTCTGGGCTTGGAGAATTCAAAAATAAAATCTCAGTGGGCAGAGAAAATAGACGTGATAAAGAGATAGAGGGGATGAGGAAGAGGACTTGCCGCTGAGAGAGAGGGAGAGTGAGCACCGAAGAGGTTGCTGAAGTTGATGGGCGGGGCACTGGTCGTCGTCGTTCGTCGTTCCTTCGTCGTGGATCTGCTTCGTTCGTCGATGAGCATAGAGAGGGGAAGAAGAGAGAAAGGGAGTTGGAGAATGAGAAGAATAGAAGGTAGGGTTTTTATTGTAGTATAAAACCGATACTGGAATAATCGGTTCCTAGGAGTAAAATCGACGTTTGTAAACTCGGTTTCAAAATGATCTTAGTCTCGCATTTGTTTCTTACCGGGGGTTTCTTCTGTTTTACTCGTCTCCAACAAGGCCAATAACGTGAAAAACTCTAAGCTGGGGGACTTGACTCTTACGCGACTTTGGAGCCCTAGAACATTATGGAGTTCCCCAAACCCCGTATGTTCCAGCTGATTTGACTCATTGAGACGCGCATGACTGCACTGATGAGCCGCCATCGATGCTAGAGGGTACTTTGGAGCTCCCCCCACCCTTGTTTCGTAGTCTCATCTTTGTAATACCATGATTGTTGTTTTGCAATGTTTAAACCTTTAAAGGAAGTTCACATCCGGTCGGTCACCCTTATTTTATTTTCTTTATGTTTCCTAGTTGCCAACGGGCTATACTCAATCCTGATCCCTTTCCCCTTTGGATGAAGACCATCTTACAACGGAAAAGTATTCCGATTGTAAGTTCTCTCCGAGTATCCGGTAATGAGTTTTGTGAGATTGTTTTTTGTAGGGAAAAACAATGTTATAAAGGGGTAGTCACACCCGTACTATCAGTGGAAATTACATCCATAGCCCAACTGGGCGTTTCAGTAAAATAACTGGTATCTCCATCAAGCAGGCCTCTCCTAGCAAATACATGAGCAGTTTTGTTACCTTCACGTCCTACATGATTTACCTCCATCTCATCAAAAGGCAGTAGAAGACTTCTTCCATGTTGTATCAGATTCTTCATTTCAGAGAACAAATCCAACCCTTTGATTTTTTTCAGAATTGCCAACCTTCATAAGGGATACACCCACCAAACTGTCATATTCGATTATTAAGTTTGTCACCTTCATCTCTTTGGCGAGCTCAAGCCCAGGGACAATGGATTCGATCTCTTCTAACAGAGGAGTCGGGTCAAGGGGATTCGCTTGGTTCTCCCCCTCTGGAACCCCCCCCCCCCCCCACTGTTGCGTAACACCACACCAATCCCTGTTGCAGGGTCCGTACTCCTCCACGTAGCATCGGTGTTCGCTTTAATCCAGTTCGCCGAAGGTGGCGACAGAACTGTGGCCGTGGTAGAGAGGCCGATCACCGGTCCTCAAACAATCCACACAAGTGGCTTTCCTTGAACCAATTCAACATGTCCAAACCCAGTTTCGCTATCTCCTCGGCTGGCTTATCCTCCCCTTCAAAACACAGTTTATTCCGACTTCTCCAGATTGTCCAGAACCCCGCCACAATTTTTTCACACTCGCTTGCTTAATTTTGTTCAAAGATATCACAAATCCATAGTCTCAAGGGTGACTGCTTGTTTGCAATGAAGTCACTACCCATCAGGATTTCCCTAACTTTTTTCGCCTTCTTGCAACCCGTAAATAAATGTTCATCGTCTTCAACATGCTTCCTGCATCCTTGACATTGCGTAGTCACCTTAATTCCATGGTATTTCAAATTAGTAAGTATATGGGGTGAATTGCGCCAAAGTTGCCAAACTGTAAAGATCATCTTCTTTTGGATACACAAACTCCATAATTTCTTAAGCCACCCATCATTGACTGATCGTGAAGATGTGCCAGGGGTAGGGGAAGATCTTAGTCTTTGAGCTTCATAACCACTTGATACTGAATAAATGCCGTCATATGAGTGCTTCTAGTAAAAGGAGTCATATTGCTCATGTCTCAAAATCGGGATATAACTGATAATGTCTGCATCAACTGGTAAAGAACTTGCCGCACCCTATCCATATTCCAGTGACCGGTATTCTCATCAATAAGCCGGTTTACTCTTAAGTTTTCCCATCCCGTTGGACAGGGAGTGATAACCCTATGAGTTGTAGGGCGTGGAACCCAACAGTCGCTAAAAACCTTCACGTTGTTTCCGTTAGCAATCTTTCACATTCACCCCGTTTTGATCAAATCACGTCCAGCCAACAAACTTTACAAAGCATAAGAAGCATGCGCACTACGAGCCAACTGAAAATTCAGAATATTTGACTGTTTAAAGTACTTGGCCTGAAAGATACGACTTACCAGGCTGAAAGGAAAACTAAGAAGTCTCCAAATCTGTTTTGCCAACAGTGCAATGTTAACATCGTGAAAATCTCGAAAAGCCAACCCTCCTTCAGTTTTCTGATGTTTCATCTTGTCCCATGCTACCCACTGCATAAATTTCTTTTCGTCGCAACCAACCCACCAAAACTGTCTTGTGAGTCTCTACATATCATCACAAACTTGTTTTGGGAGCAAGAAACACTCCATAAGATAATTATGAATATCTTGACCCAAATCAATAATAGCGTCTGTAGCACAACGGATAGTTCAATTGACTTTTAATCAATAGATCCGGGTTCGACTCCCGGCAGACGCATAGCTTTTTTATTTCCACTATCTCACGACTTTTTCGACTTTTTTTTGCGATCTGGAAAACCTAATGTAGTGGCAATACCAGTATTTGTTCTGGCTAGGGGTGCAACTTGGACGGGCTGAACCCGACCAACCCGAACCCAGCCCGGACTAAAGTCGGGCTTGGGCACATGTTTTGAGTAATTTGGACGGGCTCGGGCAAGAATTCTCAACCCGAATTGCAATTAGGGTCGGGCTTGGGTACGGATATTAAAAGACGGGCTAGCCCGAATTGCCCGATTTGTATACTTATTACCTACAAATGATATATTTGGAGAGTATTATATTGCATTTTTATCAAGAAAATATTATTTTTCTATTAAATATTAATAATATTTTTAATGATGTTTATGTTCTTAACTAATAAATTTTTTTCACAAAATATTTAGTATTGTCTTGTATAAACGGATAATTTTTAAGTTCATTCTAACAATATATAGTCATTCTTGTTTAGCCTTAAAAAAAAAAAAATGAAGTATCCACATTTAGTATCTATTTTTATATGTATGTTATTAACTTAACTATAATGGCACAATTTTAATTGAGTTGAATGTGAAAATTATGCTATTTTATTTAGTTTAATGGGCTAGCCCGAATTCAACCCGAACCCGAATTGGTTTGTTCGAATTCGGGCTTGGACGGGTTGGCGATGCTTGTAACCCGGGCTGGGCTGGGCTTGGGCAACCCTGACAGAACTCGGGCTTGGGCTTGGACAAGGGTGTCAACCCGCCCAGCCCGCCCGAGTTGCAGTCCTAGTTCTGGCAAAGGCGTCTACATCTTTTAAACATCGTGATAACGGTCATTAGCGGTCCTTGTCAAAACCAATTCACAGAGAAAAACAGCCATGTGGACGAACCCTCACCAGAAAAAAATCATCACCTTCCTCCAACCCCTTTTTACCCTAAACCGATAATGGCCACCAAATCAAACCTCAACACACATGACTGTACTTCATCCAATTTCACATCCTCCTTCTCAGACCATGATCGGAGCAGCGAAGGCACACACATGAGCTCCGTATCACACCACAGCCATGGCCGTCGCAACTCCGATTCCGTCCACCGCTCGAAACGCTCTTCAATTTCCGGTACTCTCTCCGTCGCCGTCCGGCGATTGGCTGTTCTCTACAAGCGGCGTCGTTTTGAAGTCACGGTGGGCTTTCTCGGCGGTGAATTTGAAGGAAACGGGGAGGTTTTCGTGGAGAGTTAGTTGTGTTGCGAAATCGACGGAGGAGAGTCAGTGGAGCGAGTCCGAAACCCTAGAGAGTGACGATGGGGTTAGTGTTAAGGCTCATAGGCGTGATGATGATAGTCCAAGTGAACAGCCTCGGTTGAGGACTGTGGCGGGGTCGAATACTGATTCTCTTTCGCTTGGGATTCGCGAACCGGTGTATGAGGTATGATCTGGTTTGAAGCGGTACACATTCTCAATTTGGAAATTTTTGGGAATTTGATTATGCAATTAGGGAACAGTGTTAGGGTCATTGATTTGCTGATGTTCATGTGGTCAGAAATTTGAACTCTTAATGGCGTAAAACGTAGTGGTGAAGAGAAAGGTAGGTACTAGGGAGGGTTTATGCAAATTGGTGGATGTGAAGCTAGTTTATTAGCAACCTGAATAAATGATAAGTACTAGTAATTACCTACAAGACCCAACTTGTCAGGCATCTGTCTAAAAAGTCTGTATCGAACATGCACCTTATAGCTGTTAAAAGCCGAAGTTTTAGGGTTGTTTAAAGTTATGAGTTGTGATAGCCTCTTCAGTTTAATAGTTATTCATCAGCAGCGAATTTAGATTGAGGGATACCGTCTTTTTAAGTTTGGTTCTCTGCCAGCTGGGAGGTTTGGCAGACATTACTTCACCTGGCACCCTAACCTCCTCTGGGTTTATGTATTGAGAAGATGATACTTCTCGATAACTAATATTTAGAATATCACAAAACGAACCCCGAGAAATTTTAAAAAATTCCTGACACGTGTGTCTCCATTTTAAGACACACGTGTCGGACGGCGTGTCTGGCCATTGTTTTATGTTTTTCAAACCGAAACGCCACCTGGCGTGTCAGAGACGTTTAGCGACGTGTCGGAAGTGTCTGAAACACATACTGAATTTTGGATTGTCGGTGCAACATAGCAGGCAAGTTAAACAGTGTAGAAAGTCTTCGTCACGAGACTTGCTGCCTCGCAAATTGAAAATAAGAGAAGATTCATTGGGGGCAATTGAAACACTGGACAGTTGAATCAGGGTATTCCCTGGTGAAGTCTATTGTCATGGTACTGTTTGAAATGAAGTTTGTGCGTGACTGAATGTATGATATCTCAAATAACAGATGAATTATCAGTGAGGACTTATGTCTGCTTCTTTTTCCAGCTTAAGTTGATGCTGATTAGTTCTAAAACTCTGAATAGTGCATCCATTAACCTAGTTTTGATTACATATTCTTTCCGTTCTTATCCAACCCATCCTTGTTTCTATTTGAATTCCATTATTTTTGTTACAATAGTATTGTTTCTCGTGAAGGTTGTAGAAGTTAAGTCCAATGGGGTGGTATCTACGAGGAAAATAAATAGGCGACACCTACTGAAGTCGAGTGGTGAGCACCATTCTAACTCTGTTTAGAAAGACATACAAATCTGTTCTGATCTTTTACTGTTGTATCTAATTATGTTTCGTGCAATATGGTCAGTGACCCCAGTCCCTCATTTCAGTGAAATTATAGATTTACCTGATGATCAGTGGATCAAATTTTGCGTATTTATGAAGTTCGCCATCTATAAGCACACACCCACCTTTTCTCACTCTCATTAGTTGTTTCTGTAAATTCTTCTGCATCAGGTCTTCGCCCACGAGATGTCAGGAGTGTAGACCCATCTTTGTGGTTGACGAACTCGATGCCTGCTTTGCTGGTACTACATGAACTTGTTATTACTCTATTCTTCATTGTTATTTTATTGACTTTTTTTGTCTTTTACTAAATTTAGCAAAAAAATTGGTTCACATCCGTTGCAACTCAATCTCGAATGCATTATAATATGGTGGCTTTTAAGTAGAAATCTCATGTTGAGAAAGCTTACAATACTGCTGCCTCTCCTCATTCATTTTAATGATTCAATCCTGTCGTATATGACTTGAATTCTAATACTGCTTTCCATTTGACAGGCAAATTGCTTTTAAATTCCTTCGCACTACCAGCTGAAATGTATTTTATTTGTACATTCTTTCCTTTCACATTGTTAACAGACACGAATAGAGAGTTCCTATACCTCCTCTAATAGACGTGTTGATCTCTGTAATTTCTCAACTTGAACATTTTTGTATGGTGGCCGAGATTCCCATTCGCCTCAAACACTAAACAGTTGTAGTTGTTAACTACTTAACTTCATTTGGTTCCTGAAGTATGTTATGGCTCGATTCTGAAGACAAGTCTCGCTAGTACACTTTCCATGTTGCTATGGATTATGTGCTATCTGCCTTCTGTGCTACAGAGCCTCTTAGCTTCACATCTTAGCCAGGATATAGTTTTCTTCTTAATTCAAATTGCAAGATTGACGTCATATACACTCATATCCTAGTTGTGATCACTTTGACCACTTAATCTAAATAGCTGGATTAGCACATTTGAGGGAAAGAAACAATACTTAAACTGCTTACTGTATACAAGAACACGAGTGGATTTCTTTTTTCTTCTACACACTCTACATAATTTGGTTGGATTTGATGTTATCTTGTAGAAGTTCGGTCTCAGAAATACTTCTCAGGAGATTTCTTACTTACAACTATTATTTTCGAGTTCTTATCTCAGGTTCGTGAAAATGCTATCCTTTTGAATTTGGGCTCTCTTCGGGCCATAGCAATGCAAGATCATGTCTTCATATTCAATTATAATCGGTAAGTTCCAACTGATCTAATTATGTTAAATCACCATTGTTGTTGCTTCACTGGTTGATAAACCAACATACTTAACTAGTCATCTTTGTTGATTTTCATCAGTAAAGGAGGAAAAGCTTTTATAGATGCATTGCTTCCTCGACTGAATCCTAAAAACACAAATGGAGGGCCAAGTATGCCATTTGAACTTGAGGTTAGTTCATTATTTTGATCTTTTAATACACGCTAATAGGCTAGTTCACCAATTGAGACATACAAGAGGGGGGGGGGGGATTCATGATGGAGGAAAAGCTTTTATAGATGCATTGCTTCCTTGGCTGAATCCCAATAACATGAATGGAGGATCAAGTATGCCATTAGAACTCGAGGTTAGTTTAGTCTTATAATCCTTTTTATTAATATGCAAATAAAGCAACTTAAGAAGTTGACTGAAAGTAGGGGTGGGGGTGTTTTATAGATACTTTGCTTCCTTGGCTGAATCCCAATATGGAGGGTCAAGAATGTCATATGAACTCGAGGTTAGTTTAGTCCTACAATCTTTTGATATGCAAATAAAACAACTGCTGAGAGCTTTTCTCTTCTGGCTAAGGCTCCTCTGAATTTCACTATGATACTAAAGCAGCCTAGTAACCTTTCTGAGGGGGGGGAGGGATGGGACTGATATGTTGGCACCTGAAGTTTTTTCCTATCCGTGGCTCCAAGTGGTACTTAACTGATGTTGAGAGCTTTTCTCTTGTGTGTTAGGCTCTGGCTAAGGCTTCTCTGAATTTCACTATGATACTTGAGCAGTCCAGTCACCTTTCTGAGAGAGGCTTTCCATTTCATGTGTTCAGGTTGTTGAAGCAGCGCTGCATTCAAGGATTCAACGACTGGAGCAAAGACTAATGGACTTAGAGCCACGTGTGAGTATGGAAACATGATATATATTTTTCTGTCCGTATCTTTTGTTATTTCGACTTCATCTGAACATGTAAACAGTTGAATGTAATGATGATAGTGAAATGTACCATATGCTTTTGTGCTTTATTCAGATTCAGATTTAGAAGCATGTGGACTAAGAATGCACCTCATGCTTGTCCATGAATTTGTTGAAATTAACCAAATGATTATGATGGTTTCATACTTATATTCACTCTAATGTCTTCACACTTACAAGAAGCGAATTTTTCTGCATGATTCAGGTTCAAGCTTTACTCGAAGTCTTACCGAATCGGCTTACAGCTGACGTTTTGGAGGAACTCCGTATCAGCAAGCAAGCCCTGGTAATAGTTCTGACAAGCTATTTAAAATGGCTCCAATTAGTTAAACTGCTAACGTCACGTGATGTGCATACAAGGTTGAATTAGCTTCACGGGCTGGCGCTCTCAAACAAATGCTACTCGATATTCTTGAAGACTCTGATGAAATCCGGCGCATTTGTATCATGGGAAGGAATTGCACTTCGAAGAGAGGAAGTGATTTCATCGAGTGTTCTGTTCCCTTAGAGAAGCAGATTGCTGAGGGTAAACACAAGTCTGCATTTCTAAACATCCGCTATTGGCGTAAACAAATAATGCTAATATAATTACTCTTACTTTCAAATGTTTGGTCTTTTCTTTGCAGAAGAGGAGGAAGAAATTGAAATGCTTCTGGAAAATTACCTTCAAAGGTTTGGCACGAGTTCCCATTAAGTTCTGTTTAGGCATTAGGTGAGAAGTCAGTGGCATATAAAACAAAAGTTTGTGGAAGAAACTTTACTCTACCTGATTTCTCTGATGGTTAAATGTTATAGTTTACGTGTAAGGCACTGATTACTTTATTCCAAATGAAAGTACCACTTTTTTTGTTATTTTATCAGACTATATAAACTGAATAAAAGAGTGTTTCGTATCCTATAACCATATGTTGTAATGTTTATGCTGCCGTTGTTGCGTTGTCAGTTGATTTAACCTAGTAGTTATCGTTTGCTAGTTCTTGACCTACATATATAGACCGAAGGTAACATATGTTCACATCTTTAAGACCCGCTGTGCCATGATAAGGTGCATGTGTTGCATGCTTGGAATACAATTCAATGCACCTAAACCACCCTCCGTGTTTGGATTATTATACTTGCTGTTCAACGTGTACCTTCAGTTTTCCTCTTTGCTACAACCATTCAATTGAATAAAATAAAATTTAACGAACCAAGTCTCTTTTTGTGGTACGAGAGTTAATGCAAATCTGAGTCTCTCATCCTTGTCATACCTGTTGAATGCAGTTTTCCTCATTGCTACAACCATTCAATTGAATAAAATAAAATTTAACGAACCAAGTCTCTTTTTGTGGTTTGAGAATTAATGCAAATCTGAGTCTCACACCCTTGTCATACCTGTTGAATGCGGATATGTGGGGACACAAAGGGAGTCCATGAACGAGCGACAACCTCAGAGCTCCAAAGAGCATAGGGATCTTATTGTTTGTTACTCTCACAGATCAACTTATGTGCTGGATTCAGCTATGGGTCAATGTGTTTTCTGTTCCCTCTAAAGAAAATCTTTGCTTGTTTGACTGTAGATGTGAATCTTGTCACGGGCAAGCAGAAAGGCTTCTAGATTCGGCAAAAGAAATGGAAGATTCAATTGCTGTCAACTTAAGGTCTGTACATGTGTGCATATCTTCATCGTGTTCAAGTTACTATTCCAGATTAGTTAATACTTAATAGTAGTACAATTTTTTTACCACAATGTTGAAATAGAAAGATATGCTGTCTACTATTACATTTATTGTAACAACCCGAGCGGATTACTGTCCTAGCAAATTCTTTACCCATACCACCAGATAAAAATGCTTAAGCCTTGATGGTGCTAGTAGTAATTTACAAGGTTTACCATATACCAGATGTCAAACTCACAAATCTCCAATGTGGGACATGATATTATAATCTCCCACCATGCCATATATACATCTAATCCACAATATCAATCCATAATATCTCACTGTGGGACGGGATATTACATTTATGGTACCGGATTTACGGTCCGATTTGGCCATTTCTCTGGTTTAAGTAATCTGTGATCTTGCTGGACTCCTCTGCCTTAGTTGCCTGACCAATGATTTCCTAATTTCATTCATGTTTTTTTCTGAGGCTGAAAATGTTTCAGGGCTCTGCTATGATTGGGAAAATGACAACTATGTAATTGAGAGATGTTGATATATTTTGAAAAATCTCCGTAAATAATAAGACAAGCTTGGTTGAAGCCTTTGTATCTATTTGAGTTTAATACCAAAGTAGAATCCTTAGAATTAAAATGATTTAATGTAATCACATTCTTGCTCGTATCTAGTTCAAGATTTCTGATATTAGTTTCTTGCTCGTTTCTTGACTTGGTATCAGAGCCACGGTTATGATTGAATTTGGTGGTTGTTTGGCACATTGCGAGTGAAGGAGCTTGTTAAGAAGTGTTGTTTTTCCCACATCGGGAACTTGGTAGATGTATGTGTGGTTAATGAGATACTTGGACTACAGGGTGATGTTTTTCCCACGGTTATGCTTGAAGCTGTTGGTTGTTTGGCACATTGTGAGTGAGGGGGCTTGTTAAGAAGCGCTGTTTTTCCTACATAGGGAACTTGGTAGATGTATGTGTAGTTAATAAGATACTTGGGCTACCCCCCCTTGCCAATTGGTTTTGAGGTTGATTCCCATGGATTCTAACATGGTATCAGAGCATAGGCCAGTTGTTTCGTGTTGGTTATGTGACTGAAGGTGTCAACAGTGCGGGCCGGGCTGGGGCGGGTTGGAGAGGGGCCTGTGAGAGAGGGGGCAGAGCTGGGGCCGGGTTGAGGGGAAGAGGGGGCTGGGCTGGGTTGAGGGGTCGCAAAACTTGAATCCCACCGGTCTTGGGCCCTAAACCCGTGGGGTTAGGGGTTGAGAGGCCCGGGGAGGGGCGGGGGCAATATATGTTATTAATATATAAAATAATATATTTCTAATGTTAATGTGTGTGTGTGTGTATTAATAATATATTAATAAACGGTACCGTTTAGGTAGGGGGGGGGGGACGTGAACGGGCTGGGTCAGATTGTCTAGAAGTCGAACCGCACCGGGTTGGGGGCCAGGCTGGGGGTTAGGGGGCTGGGCCGGTTCAGGTGTTTGTGGGGGCCTGGATGGGGCCGGTTTAGGCTCATTTTAGTGCTGGCCGGGCAGGTTTCAAGCCTGGGCCGGCCCCCTTGACACCTTGATATGTTACCCACGTGTGCTCACCGCCACCCACTTATGTTGTCCACGTGATTGGCTTGTATGATGCCACAGTAAGGGTGTGTGTTTAGGTTTGTCCCACACCGGTGTGACGTAGAATGAACTCCCTTAGCGGCATCCCGACCGAAGGGGAACCCGGGCCAAGGACTGAGTCGATCAAAATACGGAGAACTCCCGAGGTATATGAATACTGATGACTGAGTCGATCAAAATGCGGAGAACTCCCGAGGTATATGAATGCCGATGCGGATCGCCGTATAGGAATGATCCGTAAAGGGTGGTAAAGGGGTGGGGGCGGCACAGGCATTCGGTGTACTGTTCTTGGTTGGAAGAAACCTTCCTTTTACTGAGAGATCTTTGTGCTATTTCGAGTGACACAATTTTGAGATTGGAACTCCATGTGTTCCATCTTCCAACAAGTGAATAAGGTATGCATAGAGGTCATACGTTGTTAAGCATGTTCATTTTCAGTAACACATGAATACTTTTCCTTGTCTCTGTACATCTCTGTGCCTATTTTCTTTTCTTCTTACTTGAATTTATCACCCAACATAATTTAGATTCCTCTCTGTAGTAAAATCATATTCCAAAAGCAAAATTTAGGTCGAAGAAACTCATCAACAGTTGGCATTTGGTAAGAGTGACTCTCTGTTATTTAGTATAGGGTCCTCCTAACAGAAATAATTCTGTAATTTCATGACTGCCTTCCGGAAAAGCTGTTCTTGTCTCTTGCTCATATCCGTTTTTCTGTTTGATGCCACATGCTATCTTCATAGGGTAGGCTTAAATACTTCTGAAGTAGCATTTTAAGTACTGAACTACACTTACCTGCAAATAACAGACTTTCAAATTTGTCCTAATATCTAACTGCTATGTTATTGACCAAAGTTGGCTGTCACTTCACTAAATCTTGATTCATTTTATTAGCTCTCGGAGGCTTGAAGTTAGCAGAGTAGAATTGCTCCTTCAAGTTGGGACATTTTGTGTTGCAATTGGTGCCTTGGTTGCAGGTAACTCCTTCCTGTTAAATGACAAAAGATGGTTCATATATGCATTCTATGAATTCCTTTCGCTGAAATATTTACAAAGTGTCTCGATGCTGGTAATAGGTCTGATATATCTATTACTATCAGCCATATTATTTCAAGCAGATTTATATTGCAAAGTACGCTACTTTAAGATGGGGATAGCTATGTGTTTCGGACAGTTATCTTTACATTATTAGTGAGAGCTATAAGTTGCGTAGAAAGTTATCTCGACAATATTGGCAAGAGAGTTTTCTCTGGATGGGCTTCTGTGGTTATGCTTGGGGACCAGAGATGTCTATGATTTTTAGAAGCTGATTTTTCGACATGTGGCTAAAATGGAGAGAAGAATTTGTGTATATCTCAACAACATGTTGGAAGAATCAGAATCTAAAAATCGGATATATCTTGGTTCCCAAACAGGGCTTATGTATAATATGATCTTTTCTTCATAGGTAATAAAAATGTATTACACTAAAGAGAACTTAGTTCAATAGAGGTTCCAACTTGTTCATTTCAGTTTGTAGCCAGGGATAGAATGTAATAAGAGTTGTGTCCTATTAGAGGCCGTTAAAGCAGAGGGCTACCTTCTTAGTTGAAGGGCTGCCTTAATGTAGTAACCTTTGATGTGTATGACTCTCTGGAATCTGGTTAGGCAAGTAACAAAGACTTTCTAGCTATAGCCTGCAAGTCTACAAACACTATAGCTCAGACGATCATGTTTGGTAGATAACTGTTAGTGTGATCTCATGCTTCTACTGAAGCTGCGAGTTATTGACTGAAAGCCCCTTCCCAGACTATGTTCCAGTGCTGTAACATGGATACCAACTTTATTGCCCAAGATAAGGGATACTGAAGGTTTAGTACATGAAAGTCATGTTATTATAGTTGGAGCAGAGGGCATTCATTAATAGCAATGAAGCAGTGGTATCTGGATTATTGTGTAGTTACATCTAGAACCTCTCGAAGATTCATGATTGATCTTACTAACATTATCTCCTATTTGTTTGGTTCGTCATCAGAGTTCCACTAGGATAGGGTTCACCGGTTCAGTGTTTCTAACAGGTCTTACCATTTTACTCTGGAGATAAGGTGTTAACACGATAATCAGATTTAATCACCCAGCTTCTGCTGCCATAATTTGGTGCTATACGTTTCCTAAAAAAAAATTGGTGCTATACTGCTATACATATCATCAGTATTTATACGGCTAAATTGCATTGGTGGTACCCATAGTTTGGTTTTGTGTGGATTTGGTACCAAGAGTTTCAATTTCAGCATCCGCGGTACCCATACTTCTAATTTGTTGCAACGGTGGTACCCACCGTTAACTTTCCATCCGTATTTTGGATCGAAATATGTAAAAATACTAGTGCGCCCTATTTCTCACCCCTACATTTTTGTAAATAGTTATTTATAGAATATTGAATCGATTTACTTATTTATTTATTTATTTATTTATTTATTTATTTATTTATTTATTTATTTATTTATTTACATATTTATATATTTTTATGTGTAAACAAATTAATTTTTTATAGTAATAATTAAAATTTTAATTATTTTTACTCACAAGTGTAAATTTTATAAAATCTTAATTATATTTAATTTAATTATTTCCTTGTCATAGTAATTATTAATTTATTATAAATTTTTTTTCGAACGAAATATCTATTGTGATAACTTGTACTTTTGGTAAACATATGTAAATTTTTTATTTTGTAAAAAAATATGTTAATATATTAATATATAAGTAAATATTTAGATTTTAAAAATTAATTTTATGTATCTAATAAACTTATAGTTAAGAGTTGCAGTTTTATAAATATTTGGTTCGTGAAAATGGGAGGCACACCATATTTCCATCCAACATATGGATGTAAAGTTAACGGAGGGTACCACCGTTGCCACAAATTGAAAGTATGGTTACTGTGGATGCTGCAATTGAAACTATGAGTACCAAATCCAAACCATGGGTACGACAGATGCAATTTAGCCATAAATTGCACCACAGGTACCCAATTTGCTTTTTCCGGCAAGTGGATACCCAAACTTTAAAATCGTGCACCACATGTCCCAAATTTTCAAAATTCGTTAAGCGAGGTACCCTTCCGTTAACTTTCCATCCATATTGGACAGAGTAATGTAAAAAGATTATTGTACCCTAAATTTTCACTCCTAAATTTGTTTCAAATTACAAATTTTACAAAGAAATCAAAAAACATATTAAGAATAGTAAAACTTTAATTTGAACCTTCAGATATATGTAAATATAATGGGTAAAAGACACTTTACTACCTTCACTTTTAAAAAAATCCCAATATGCTCCCTGACAAGGTGTTAGTTTCCGTTGTCTTTAAGGGAGCATATGTGAATTGCTTATTTTCAGGGAGCATACTGGGATTTCTTCAAAAGTGGAGGTAGCAAAGTGTCTTTTACCCAAATATAATATATATTTTCATAAAAATAACAAGCTTACATATATTTTCATGAAAAATGCAAATCATTACAGTAAAAAACTATTAAAAGCGTCATGTCTCAACTCTTGTGTCAGTTGTGAAAATGTACAAAGATACTTTTACTTTATTGTTTTATTCAAAAAACTACACGCGGAATTATGAAATTTTGAGAAATAAAGTTTTATTACAACTTTGTTAAAAAAAGGTTAAAGACTTTAAGATTGACGGATATTTGTTAATACAAACATATTTCATATATTAAATGATGTAAAAATATGCAATGTTGATGAAAATATATGACATTATCTTACATATATCTAATTATTAAATCAATAAATTATTATTTTTAACTTCTTTTTCAGATTTGTTAGTAAAACTTGCCACTTGAGAAAAAAATAGAGGTGAAAATGAGGGGTACAATAGTCTTTTTATATTATTCCGTCCAATATGGATGAAAAGTTAACGGAAGGGTACCTAGCCGAATGAATTTCTAATGTTTGGAGCTTGTGGTGCATAATTTTAAAGTTTGGGTACCCACTTGCCGGAAAAAGCAAACTTTGGGTACCTGTGGTGCAGTTTCCATTAAATAATTAAGAAGCTCTTCTATGCACTCTGCAAATTCTTAAAGTAAGCATCAGAACATTGCTATCTAGCATCTTATTCTATATCAATGTGAAATATATTGGTCATGCATTACAAATCTTTTTGAAATTTGTGACGTTTGTAGTATATTCTATCCTGAAGTTACTACTATTTGAGGCTTATTTTATAACCTAATGCCACTAAAAGTTTGACATGGGAGCCTTTTTGGATGTAAAGCTTGTTCTCGCTGAGTAGCTTGCATCATAGTGGCTAAATCAGTGAAAATTTGGTGAAAGGTTGCTGAAACGTTGAGCAATGGTGAAAAAATATAGGAAGAGGGTGAGGAAAATGCTACTGGGAGGCAAACTTGAGCAGTGTCTGTAACGATGTGCTGTTAATGTAACTGTGTCAAGATATCTGTAACTAAATACATTCATTATGAAGTCCTCCACATTTTTTGTACTAGTAAAAAATGGTACATCAGTATACAATTTAGTTTCAGAGATAGATATCACAAATGATTTCCATAAAGTGAGAAAGACTGACAATAGAGATCAAGAGATGTTATACCGTTATGCATCACCCTGCCAAAATTTAATGTGCTAACTTGGACTAGCGACAATATTTCAGAAAACTTTAGTCTTAATCTTTTCATGTACTGTCAATCCGATCCATACAATATCAATGTGAAATGTTCTTGTACTTTTTGATTTCATGTCAAGAGCTTGTCATTTGGTGGTTGCAGGTATATTTGGCATGAACCTGAAGTCTTATCTTGAAGAACATGTGGTATTTCTTCTTGAATTCGAACTTCTTACTTGCTATTGATATATGTAAAAGTCATGTAGTCACGTTTATATTGTGTCTTGTAGTTCGCTTTTTGGCTCACGACGGGTGGAATAATTGTTGGTGCCGTTGTGGGATTTTTTCTGCTATATTGGTACCTGAGGGCAAGGAAAATTCTTTAAGCTAGTAAGTTGCATACTTGTATCTATCCTTTGATGACAGCAATATCTTTTGTATGATTATGCTTAGACCTTAGATTCCTGGAGGAAAAAAGGAAATGAGATATGTAGGGATAGAGAAGAATAGCATGAAGATGCTCAACGTAATTTGTTAATGAAAAAGTAAAGTCAATTTACATTTCGTTGTTAATCCAGTAAAAGAATTGCCGAGGAAAGCATTATCCATACAATTTGAACTACCTGCAAGAAATTTAAGATCCTTTCTATTCCTTCTTCCCAAATCCAAGATCCAATATAGCACGAGTGACCATGTCGTTGGCACCTCAGAATGAAGTTAATGAAAGGAGAGACATTACCTATTATATATGGTTGCAAGGCTTTGGTGCTTGGTGGATCCATTCTAAAGTTTGCCTGTTCTTTTACTTTCAAGATAAATAGTAAAATGATAAATACTTCATCGTGGACAGGTCCAGCCGGCAGTGGTAGAGCAATATATTTATAGACAGTAGATCTGGAAATGTTATGTGATCGAGAAGCAGATGATGCATTTGTGTACAATAAGAAGGCAATCTTTTCACCATTGAACTGTCCGATGCTCCACCGTATGTGAAGTTAGGCCATCTTTAGGTAAACGGTGTAGTTAGGTTTCTTGACATATTATTTCAACATTTGCACACTTTTTCATTATTGTATTACAATGATGAATAAGAAGTTAACTCACTAGGAATTTTGATGGCGTTGTTCCAAAGTGTTTGTTGAAGTTTCATGAACAAATAACTTTCAGCAAGTATACTTCTCAAATGTAAACTATGTTATACCCTACTCTGAAGGGGTGTGAGATAGTTTCAAACTGAAATCCTTGGTTCCTGGAGCTTACTACTCTGCTAACTGAGCTTTCATTCAACTTCTGGTAAATTACAATAAGCATCCATATTAAGGTTACCCGAAGACGATGTCCTCTGGTTTAGAAATTAAATGAAATACTGGCACATCCATTGGGTACTCTCAGATGTAAGTTATATACAACCATCTAGAGTACAACATGAAAAAACCACATTATCTGGCATTTACAGAAACAACAACAATATTGTCTTTAATTATGCCATTGACCCTATATTTAAAAAAATACATATCCTACCTCTGTAACTAATAACTAGCATTTGCAACACTAAAAAATAAAGTATTAACCATTCTGGAACTAGTGAACTAGCATTTGCAACATTAATAGACAAAGTGTTTGTAAAAATTATATTATAGATAAAGTATGAACCCATTCTGGAACTGGTGAACTACCATTTTCTACCTTGGGCTCCCTCCTTTCAAAGGCTTTGAGCTGTTGCCATAAGATGGAAAAACATTATAGTCCCGATCATTTTCGCCTACATAGAAAATTTATTTGTTAAGCCATACCCTTTCAATTGAATCTTTGTAACTAAGGTTGCTGAAAAAATGAAACATTGCTCATAATTTATTAACCCATACTCCCTTTCAATTGAATCTTTGTGACTTAGGATACTGGAAAAAGTAAACATTCCTCTTAACCTGTTAACCCTTATCCCCTCTCGATTCAATCTTTGTAACTGAGGATACTGAAAAAGGCATTCTGAGCTCTGCAGGGGTTAGCTGTTCACAGAAAAATGGAGTTGGTCTTCACTCGAATCTGCAGCCTGGGTTGTTCAGACAAATAAGTAAATAAATAAAACGGAAGAACAAGTGGAGATGGAAACTTGTAAAATAATAAACTCGACGATCCTGTATTCCTGAGTAATTGTTGGTATTAACTTTCCAATAGTACCAAAATAAGGAAATCAGTGCACTGACATTAGAGTTTACTAGATTGCTAGGGTCACTGAAGTTGTTAACTGGTGTATATTGAGCCGGATAAATCATTTTCTTTCCTTATCCTCGGAATCTTCTGTAATCCAACATATTTATTTCTCTCTCGCTGGTCAAATCCTTACCAAATGAGAAGAAATACAATTCTCAAGCCCCTTAAGGAGGTCCATGTTATTTGGTGCCAAGAACACAGCTGGGAGTTTATTCGAGAAACTCCTGGAAAAAGGGGTAAGAGCCTATATCGGAGTTGGCTGCAAAGCAAGCACATCATTGTTTGTGCTGACAAGTTGAATCTGTTGAATCTCTGCCCAGAGGATTGCAGCTGACCAGATAGGCAGATAATTTCTGGGGTGTCCTTTCCTTGAAGCAGAGGGCATTGTAGTTCTGAACCTCCCCTAACGGAAGTTAGTTATCCCACAGGTACTTTGAACATTTTAAACTACACAGTTACTTGTGATTTAATCCAAATAAGCAGGGGATATTTTATTAAAGTTGGCTTCACATGTTGCAGAATGGCGGATTTGCCTATGCAAGTACCCACCTGTTTATAATGACGCATGTTGTCCACTTATAGGCCTTGTAGATCAACTGGTGTAGTGCCCGCGCCTAAATGCACCATCTAAAAGTTTTTGGGTGGTATAAATTGTATTGGTTTCCTTATCAGTGCATGCTTGAATCAAGCTCCGAGTCTTCAATGGCTCGGACTCTACACATGGCTTGCTCTATGTGCTTCTGTTGTCACTGTTAATACGCACTGGCTAGAGCCCCTTACAACTTTCTGGAGAACGCCCTTGTTGAGCCAGAGCTGAGCTGAAACTTAATTGTCTAGGAACTCTGGTTAGTTGTGTACTTGTGTGGCTTAGCATAGAATCAGAGAATGTAGGCTCAAAGTTTCTGCAGTTACTTTTACGTCTTAGAATTAAACCAGTTGTTTTATAGTAGTTAATATTGGAACATGTTATCCGTCAAAAAAATATGATTAATGAAGTTGCGGATTCATAGGATAATGTGTTCCTTTAACTAGATTAATTTGATTAGATACCTTTCTGTATGTAATAATATCTCATACATCATGGAAATTAACTGCAGATGCAGTTTCATTTCCCGTTGCTAGGATTAGTATAAAATTATAAATCATAGAAATGAGAAACTATGTTTACTAATGATAAGTACAGCAGAACCATTGTTTTCCCAATAATTATTTTCTTAATTGACGTCATCAACCACAAGATTGTACTAGTAGATGCTCGCCCAAAGAGTTTATGCAATAATATGCTGTTGCAGTAGGGGAGCTAATTAGCCTTGCCAATGTGTCTTGTTTGCCCAATACACAGTATTAAAATTTGATTGTATAAGCACTAGTCTACAGTAAACAGAAAAATCGTTGCTCAAAAACCGTTGAATGTATCAATTGATCCGAGGAAAAGCACATGCCAAAACCCAGTGTCCAGTGACCTTTCCAGGACCACCCAAGTCACATTTCTTCCCTTATAACTCAGGCAATGCGTCTTCTGAGAACTATGAGGTTTGATACACACACACACACACACACACATATATAATGTTGACAAATGAGCAAAAGAATAAACACACTTTAATCAAATTATTACTTTGACTATTTAAAAAGAGAACACTCATTTTCACATGTGATATGAGAACTTTAAGGAGAGAACGCATATAACGACCAAGACTCTGATATGATCTATTTGAATAAAGTACTTCAACTTCATTTATGTTGCTTCTACTTTTAAATTTTCAAACTTAAGAGACAGTGGTTAGGGCTAGGTCTCGTGTTCGAGCGCCTCCCAATAGGGTGGGGTTGTTTTTATGGTGTTCTATGTTCTACATAATGACAATTAGAAAATAAAGAATGTAAAATTAGAGCATTAATTTTGATTTTAAGCTCACGCGGCACGCCATTTCCTCAGGTTCACAATACTGACAATAGTCATTACCTAATAGTAGTACATAAAAACAAACATGTAGACTGAAATGACCTTCACCACATATAGACAAACATATACTCCAAATTATCGGTGATTCAAACTAGAGCAAGTAAAGAAGAAGACTGGAATAGATTTCCCACCTAACTACCTCATACCTGATCAAATTCGCTTTCTGGCCTTTGGCCTACCAGGAGTACGTTGTAGGAAAGCTAGAACCAAGTTCCTCTTGCGAACATGGATTTGTCTTTTACTTATAAAAATAATGTTTCTTAATGAAAAAATAACCAAGCTAGAGCCAAGTTATTTCTTCGTCATTCCTGCTTTGACAAACACAAACTTGTTGGATTCGAAATAACTAAGAGAAACAAAAATTATATCCTTCAGGTTATATGTGTCCACCTTTTCTAAAATGGATATCCGTGGATCTCACACAAAAGTTACGTACAGTACTTGTACATTTTCCTCCCTTCCAAATCCTTCTCAAATAATTTCTCACTTCCCAATACAAGTACTACCTCCATTTCCTCATGTTCTTTCCCGTGATTTGATTAACAAAACGATGCAAATTACCGGATCAAAGTGACCGTACATCAAAAATTAAACTAAAAGAACCTGGCAAAATAGATTGAATACCAGACAAAAGACAATTAGAAAGATTTCTTGAATTGTCAGTGCTCTGTTGTGCATGGTCTTTCTAAAAACTAATTAAATTTGTTTGCTGTGGGAATATATATGAATGTAAAGTCTTCCGGTTCACACTAGTACCCAGTTTATTCACTCCTCCTTTGATCTTTACCCAATTCTCTACATAAAGCTCGTTTCTGGTTGAAGTCATTCCACATATCTCTTCCTTTCTCAGATGTTGCGCCATATTTTTCCGAGTGTCTATTTCTGGTTATACCTTAGTCACTTTACCTTGTTATTATGGCTCGTTACGATGGTTACTATGGAGCCAATCTATGCTATTCTTACGGATTGCAGTAGCGATGCAGTACGTTTCTTTTGGCTTCTCGGCATGGTTTTCGTTCATCAAGCAGTCGATGCTCGCAGGACAAGTACGCAGTTTGTTCATCCTTCTCGTGGCTATCGACGACGACGAGTCAGTAAAATCGTAGCAGCCGCACTTCTGGTGTTTGGTAACATCGGTCTTTACTACTTCCAGGTGGAACCCGGGCATTGGCTGGCGTTGTTCCTGTTGCTGGCGCTATACTGTCTCTGCATTCTCTGCTGCATTCAACCAGAAACAGATTTCGGACTTCTGGACTTCTTCCTCAGTGCTGCTTTGAACCAGTCTCTGAGTCTTTTCGGTCTGAGAATGAACGGCACATGGATTGTTGCACTTATCTGTGTTGTTATTTTCAGTCTCCGCTACTGGTTAGAGCCAATGCGGTCAGAGGCTCGTGAACACGATGTGTTTCTTCCCACCACAAAATAGCATGGTGATTTAGAGATTGCAACACTGCTAGGTGGAACTAATTTGGTGAAATTTGTGGTATTAGCATTTACAAGTTCTCCTTTCTCTTTTAACTTTCTCCTTTTGTCAAAATTCTTCCGTTCACATCGCCCTCCCATTGTTCATGTGTCCATTCGGGAATTACAGTTGTGAATTTGAGGTTTATTCGGTTAGAATTTCATTTTTACCCCGCATGGATTCTAGATAAACTGAAGAAGCAGATAAGGATGACAATCCTAAACAACAATAAGAGCAATGGTGATACAGTATAGTTTGGTCAACTGTCATTTACCCAATCAAATAGAAGTAAGGACTAAGGAAGAAGTCGGTAGAATATCTTCTACGAAAGTTCTTGGTGTTTGAGTTGCACAAACACTGATGTCTTTGCCTTTTAGGTAAATGTTTGCTCAACCCCCAATGGAAGCCAGGTTCTAGGTGTACTTAATGAAGATTTGTGGGGAAAATGCCTGAAGGGTGAAATTTAGTTTTCACCGATATGTCGCCTACAAAGTTGGCATACATGACATATCACAATCATAAAATCTCTCTCTCTCTGTTACTCCCCCTTTTTTTTTTTATTTTTTTTTTTGAGCTTAATTTCTCCCCAGTATTTGTGGATGATTTTAAGTGAATTAGTTAAGAAGTTAATAAACTGATATTTTCTAGTGAAGGAACTTCGCGGCAAACCCAGTAGCTGACTTTCGCATAGACACATATATTGTAATACACACTCGTTTTACATAATAATGAAATAATGTGGGACACTTTTGTACTTTTTAGGCGCGCAAATGGATGTGTGTTACAAAATAGGAGTACTCTAGTAATTTTCATAACTTTTGAGGGGGCAAGTAACCTCATGTCCCTTAACATCTCCGCCTTCGACAACTTGCCCAACTCACCTAAGTTGTTATCCCCAGTGAAATTTTGCACCAAATTTTAGTTATTCAGTGCCCCTGCTTGGGTTTTCACCTTATTAAGAACATCATCAAAGTCATGCCTAAATGGCAAAGACTAATCATTGTGATGAAAAAAAGACACTTCACCCCCTAAAGTTTGATGCAAAGACATTTTCACCCCTTGTAATTTGGAAATAACACTTTCACCCATTCGGTGTGAAAGTTGTCAGAACACGACTACACTCTCACTCATTAGCCTGAGATGTGGGTCCGTCATTGGGCTACTGCCAGGGAGCAATTTCAAAACGAGTGTCCACAATAAAGTTTGCAAGCTTCGTTCCATGGCTTCAACAGCATTTGACAAGGCATGCTCTACTAGCTACTGCCAGGGAGCAATATTACATACTCTACATACAAATTATTTTTGACCTTTGCAGAAGTCTTACAAATAGCAAGAGACGCCTCCAACTTTTTTTTTTTTTTTTTTTTTTTTTTTTTTTTTTTTTTTTTTTTTTTTTTTTTTTTGCTACGATGGAAGTTAATGCCTCCAACTTCTACTGGCTACTGCTAGAGAGCAATTTGGAAATGAGATGTCCACAATAAAGTTTGAAGGAATATTAGTAAGAATTGTAGTACAAACTATCCCTAAGAAAGTTCCATAGTAAGTCTACAAAAAAGAAAGTTCTTGCACTTCACAGTTCACATCTTGGTAGGTCTTTCTCAATCAGCTGTCTCCCGCGAATTCTCCCCAATGCAGATTTTGGGACGGTGTTTATGAACGCTACCTTCAGCAATCATTATTTCTTTTAAAAGGTTCAACTTGAAAAATATATGTGGATACAAGTTAGGCTTCCCACTTCTAATTACTGGGAAAACACTCAACAACAAAGGGGTAAAGTCCTTGCTGTTTATGAAGGACTGGGTGAATGAATTGTTACGCCGAGTATAATGGATGATGGAAGAAACTGGACTTGAGGCACGATGAACGTTTTCTTTAAGGGATAAATCGCCCCCACTATGCTGCCGGGTTCTGGCGATTCCCCTCCAGGATACAACAAGTCGCTTCGGTTCTACAGCCAGCGATCTGCAGAAGTTCTCTAGAATTCTCTGTGAAACTGTGATTGAAACTGATATAGAATCTGCTGAGTCTTTGGCTTATTTATAGTTCACGAAATATCATGAATGAAAGGGTGTGTTTGTTCATAACAGTTGTGACTGTTTATAACAACACATCCCTTCACCAACCGAAAAATAACTGCCATAACCGCCAGCAAAATAAAAACGGAAAATAGTTATTAGTTAAACAACTCACGCCACAAGCGCACGTGCCACGTCGCCCAAGTGCCCAAGTGCGCCTACAAAAGCGCCACATTGCGCCTTGCGCGCGCGCGCGTGTGCGAGTTGTAGAGGATAACCACTCTATATATTAACTCACTTTAATAGCATTAATGTGATTCCATATATAAAGTGAACAATAACTATAGTTTACAAGATGTGGGACAAAATACACTTTAGCTTTTACAAGCTATTTACAACAATCCCCCACTTAGCTTGTAAATTCCAGTTCAATCGTGATAGATTTATGCATACAGGAAGGTGTCTCTCGACTTAAACCCCAATTAGTGTAAATACTTCAAATTTCTAATAAAGTATTTGGTGTCCGCAGATTAAACCAAAACTCTAGAATTAGAAGCGGAAGTATCACACACATAAATCTATCCAGTTCCGGTGAGTAATTCACATTATTTTAGCACCTTAAGCCATGTGCTCGATCCTGGATTCATAAACATTTACAAAAGTAAACCTTTAAAACTTTTGTTAGAAGCGGCTAAACTTCTTATGTTTATATAGGTGAAGTTTCATCTCCTTGGTATCTATGTTACCTCGAAGATATGAACTTCATTAAGAGTCTTAACTCACCCTCGTAAATATTACACTGATCATCCTAGAATGGGTACGTAAATTATCAGTGTTTTCCCGATCATAATGCAACTTGTTTTTACCCATTAAACCTTGTTTAGCAATTAAGCATAAGGTTGGGTTCCCGCTACATGTGATTGTAAGGTTTTAATCCCATTCCACTAGATGTTTTCCTTACTAAGTCTCTGCAAAGACCCTTAGTAAACGGATCAGCCAAGTTTTCACTTGACCGAACATAAAATATGGCAATAATACCATCAAAGATTAACTGTCTTACATATTCATGTCGGAAGCTAATATGTCTAGATTTTCCATTATAAACTTTATTATATGCTCTAGACATTGTCGCTTGACTATCGCAAAACAAAGAAATAGACGGCATCGGTTGTGGCCACAACTTTATATCCAATAGCAGATTTCTCAGCCATTCCGCTTCTTTGCCTGCAGCCGCTAAGGCAATAAATTCTGACTCCATCATTGAATGAGAGATACATGTCTGTTTCTTGGAACCCCAAGAGACTGCTCCTCCTCCAATCATAAAGATCCATCCAGAAGTTGCCTTATTGTCACCCCCGCCAGTTATCCAACTAGCGTCTGTGTAACCCTCTAATACCGCTGGGAACTTATAATAAAATAATCCCAAGTTGGAAGTCCGTTTGAGATAACCGAGAATTCTACCAACAGCTTTCCAATGCATGACACTTGGATTACTTGTGTATCTTGCGAGTTTACAAACTGCGAAGGAAATATCAGGTCGCGTGCAATGCATTGCATACATCAAACTCCCAATGACACTAGCATACTCTAATTGAGCAACCGCTCTGTCATCATTTTCAGTCAATTTTACCGAAGAATCATAAGGTGAGTTAGCTTCTTTAAATCCTAAATGTTTGAATTTAAGAAGCAACTTCTCTATGTAATGAGATTGACATAAAGCGTAACCCCCACTATGTTTCTTCACCTTGACACCTAAGATAGTATCAACCTCATTAAGATCCTTCATCTTAAATTGGGAGGTCAAATACTTCTTAGTTTCTGAAATCCCTTCCATGTTAGTCCCAAAAATAAGCATATCGTCCACATATAGACAAATAATAACACCATAACGATCCGTAAATTTTGAATATATGCATTTGTCCGCATGATTATGCTTAAATCCATGGGATAAAATAACGGCATCGAACTTTTCATACCATTGTTTCGGTGCCTGCTTTAACCCATACAAGGACTTAACAAGTTTGCAAAATTTCTTTTCGTTATTTGGCATCACGAATCCTTCTGGTTGTTCCATATACACTTCTTCATATAGTTCACCATTTAGGAATGCGGTTTTAACATCCATTTGGTGTACATGCAAATTAAAAATGGAGGCAAGTGCCATCAACACTCTAATGGATGTTATTCTAGCCACGGGTGCATAGGTATCGAAATAATCAATACCCCCTTTCTGCTTGAAACCTTTTGCTACCAATCTAGCTTTAAAGGTTTGTAGTGACCCATCAGAATTATACTTCCTTCTAAACACCCATTTACACCTAATAGGTTTTGATCCCGGAGGTAAATCGACTAATGTCCAAGTATTATTCGATAATATCGAGTCCATTTCGTCGTTTATAGCCTCTTTCCAAAAACCTGAATCTCTAGAAGTCATAGCTTCGGAGAATGTTTTTGGATCATCTTCCGTATCGAGTGCAATAGGAATTTTGTTCAGGAAAGTTTCTCTATCTCCTTCCATAAGAAAGACAAGAGAATCTGGTGAGACAAAATCAGGGCCCAATCCTTTTTCCTTCCGTGCTCTTTGACTTCTCCGAGGAGGTTCAATATCATCGGAAGCCTTTCTCTTATTTCCAAGAGATAGGTCAGGATTCATTGTTGGAGTAGGTTTTGACGAGTTGGAATCATCGATAAATTTATTTTCAATAAATTCTACGTCCCTTGATTCCACTATCACATTGGATTCTAAATCCAATAACCTATATGCCTTTGAGTTTTCGGCATATCCAACAAACACGCTCTTGAGAGCTCTTGGCCCTAATTTTGTTCTCTTAGGGTCTGTAACACGATAAAACGCCATGCATCCCCATACCCTAAGGTACTTCAAGTTTGGTTTTCTTCCTTTCCATACTTCGTAAGGTGAAACTTTTGATTTCCGTGAAGGAATTCTATTATGCAAATAACATGCGGTAAGTAACGCTTCACCCCACAAAGAGGATTTTCATTTTGCGTTCAAGAGCATAGAATTGGCCATATCCACTAGCGTCCTATTCTTCCTCTCAGCCAAACCATTTTGTTGTGGCGTGTATGGTGCACTAGTTTAATATTCAATACCATGCTCTTCACAAAACGCGGAAAATTCATGAGGAAAATATTCACCACCTCTATCGCTACGAAGAGTTTTAATTTTCCTTTCCATGAGATTCTCAACTTCAGCCTTATAACACTTAAATTTGTCAAAGGCCTCATCCTTAGTTTTCATCAAATAAACATAGGTATATCTAGAACAATCATCAATAAATGTTATGAAATACCTATTACCACCTCTAGTAACTATGCCATTTAATTCACAAATATCAGAATGCACAAGTTCTAGAAGTTGGGATTTTCTTTCTACACTTGGGAAAGATTTCTTAGTCATTTTCGCTTGTATGCAAATTTCACATTTAGAGTCGTGATTAACAGTGCAAGATATCAAACCATCTTTTCGCATGAATTTCAACGATCTAAAATTTAAATGCGCCAAACGAGAATGCCATAAAGAAATAGAGTCAATCATGTAGATAGAACTAGCATTTATTTCATTAATAGATAACTTAAACATCCCATTACAAGCATACCCCTTTCCAACAAACATGCCAGCCTTAGATAAAATTACATTGTCAGCCTCAATCACAGCCTTAAAGCCGTTCTTACAAAGAAGATTAGCCGACACTAAATTCTTCTTGATTTCAGGAACATAGAGAACATTCTGAAGGGTCAACTTCTTCCCGGAAGTGAATTGGATTTGAATATTGCCCTTTCCGAGAACCTTGGCTGCATTGTGATTTCCCATAAGAACTTCACGTTCGTTTGGAGTCTCTTCATAATGCACAAAAAGCGACCTGTTGTTACAAACATGGACAGTAGCACCGGAGTCATACCACCAATCATGAGAAGCATCTTCAGACGCCATGTTTAACTCCATAATCATGCCAATATGCATGTCGGAAACCATGGCGACTAATTCAGAAACTGAACTCTCAATGACATTAGCCTGTTTGGAATTTCCGTTAGACTTGTCTTTGGAATTCCCATTCTGAACCTTAGGCTTGTTGCATTCCTTTTTGATGTGCCCCTTCTTGCCGCAATTGTAACATTTCATATTCTTCTTGTTCTTCTTGGTAGCACTGTTTGGATTGGAACCGGTTTCATCGAACTTCCTTTTCTTTCCCGCTCTACCTTGGTCATCCACGAAGTTCACTTTAGAACTAGAAGGACCCGCCAGGTTTCTTTTCCGGATTTGAGTCTCTTCTTCGATTCGCAGATGTTTCTGAAGTTGTTCAAGGTTGAAGTCTTCTGTTGTGTGAAGAAGCTCCTTCATGTATTTATGCCAACTTTCAGGAAGTTTGGCAATAATACCCCCCACTAACAACTCATCAGGAACAACAATCTTGAGATCTCGAAGTTTATTAGAGAGGATTTGGAATTCGTAAACCTGATCGAGAATGGGAGAACTATCATCCATAGTAAAATCAAAAAATTTCTTAATTAGAAACTTATCTGATCCTTGCTTTTCAGCCTTGTATTTGTTCTCCGACGTCTTCCAGATTTTGCTTGGTGACTTCTCTGATGTGAATAGATCGTATAAACGATCCGACAGTGTGTTGAGAATGTGTCCATTGCAAACCAGTTCGTCCTCCTCCCTCTTCTTACGTTGCGCCTTTATTTCGTCAGTGTCGTCGTCCTTTGGTTCTGGTATTGGCTGAAAATTTTCGTCCAGAACGTATGCCACCTTCAATGCAGTGAGTAGAATCATCAACTTGTCTTGCCAACGGGTGAAATTGGTGCCATCAAACCGGTCCAGTTTGACGAAGTCTTGATTCATCATCTTGAAAGTTGCAGTCTTTCCTCCACTCTCCATTGTTGTACGATTTATCCCTTAAAATTATTACGCCGAGTATAATGGATGATGGAAGAAACTGGACTAGAGGCACGATGAATGTTTTCTTTAAGGGATAAATCGCCCCCACTATGCTGCCGGGTTCTGGCGATTCCCCTCCAGGATACAACGATTCGCTTCGGTTCTACAACCAGCAATCTGCAGAAGTTCTCTAGAATTCTCTGTGAAACTGTGATTGAAACTGATATAGAATCTGCTGAGTCTTTGGCTTATTTATAGTTCACGAAATATCATGAATGAAAGGGTGTGTTTGTTCATAACAGTTGTGACTGTTTATAACAACACATCCCTTCACCAACCGAAAAATAACTGCCATAACCGCCAACAAAATAAAAACGGAAAATAGTTATTAGTTAAACAACTCACGCCACACGCGCACGTGCCACGTCGCCAAAGTGCCTAAGTGCGCCTACAAAAGCGCCACATTGCGCCTTGCGCGCGCGTGTGCGAGTTGTAGAGGATAACCACTCTATATATTAGCTCACTTTAATAGCATTAATGTGCTTCCATATATAAAGTGAACAATAACTATAGTTTCCAAGATGTGGGACAAAATACACTTTAGCTTTTACAAGCTATTTACAACATGAATCACAAAACGAGAGAAGACCCCCTGCTTATAATGATGATTCATGCATATAAGTCAGACAACAGAAATTAATCTATTCTCTATCTTGCATAATGTTAGGTCCTGGAACAAGCATACATATTTGCTGAACAGAATGCCGATGAGCAAAATGTTGAAACTGAACTTGAAAATAAAAGTGAAGTGAGAAATCACAGCTGAAATTAACACTCAAGCGATTTCTGTACCAAGAAATAAGGCCTCTTAATAGATTAAGCATAGATAAAATATACCAAAATCATAGTGATTTACTGAACTTCAAATATCTCGTTTGTGTATGAGTAAACGTGACTGACCATTTCTACTTGCATGTATATCATGGCACTTGCACATTCTTTTTTGTAAAGATTATTCATAATACTGCAGTATATACCTTGTTATTCACATCATAACACATATCGGTAAAGAAACTAAAGTTTTTTTTTGATTGTCCGGAAATAATACAAACAAACTAACTACCATAATACATCATCTCCCTAACAAGAAGCTGAGTAATCTCAGAGGGAGGCTCATGCAAAATAACCAGCTGTTCTTCCTGCTGTCTACCCTTCTTAGCCAAACTGTCAGCAAACTAATTTTTGTCTCTTGGGATGAGCTCAAGCTTGCAGTCACAGCCTCTCATCAAAGTAACAATGTCTTCAGTGATGGCCTTGAGAGGAAAGTTGTTCGGGTACTTGCCATTGATGCAGTTGATGGCATCTGTAGAGTCACTTTCAATTTGCACCTTTGTCATGTTTTCTTGATGGATGATCACCAACCCTCTGTGGATTCCCCAGAGCTCAGCTTCTAGCACAGAGCTATAGCCAATCTGCCCCATGTATCCCTTGACCCATTTGCCTTCCCCATCCCTGAGAACACCACCATATCCAGTAGCTCCCATCTCCCCAGCTTTGCTCCCATCAGTATTAAGCTTTAGAGCACCTGCAGGGGGGGGGGCAATCCAACCACAAAGGTTCAAGTTAGGATGGTGACTGTGAGGGTTATTGGTGATACCCTTACCTTTCTTGAAATGATCAAAAATTTCATTTGTCATTCTTCTCCAGGTACTGATGTTGACCTCATTTTGGATGGGGGAAAAATTGAAAACCTTGTGGTTTCTATTTTTCCAAATAATCCACATCCCACAAATGAAGTTAACACAGTGTTCATAGGAGGTATTCCTGCTCTCCCTGCAATTTCTGGTAAACCAATCATCAAAATTCAAATCACAGTTATCATTATGCCATCTTTGACCTAGAGCAGCCCTCCAAAAAAAAACCGAGGCTTTGTCACAACAAAAGAAAAGGTGGTCCAGATCTTCAGTCTGACCAGGACACAGGGGGCAGGAGTCATCAGGGGTAAGATTCCTGATTTTCCTTTGGGCATTAGTAAGTAATTTCTTATGGCAAACCTTCCACAAGAAGAGAACAAGCTTAGTATGGATTTGAAGCTTCCAAATCCAGTGCCACTTAACCACTCTTCTATTGAATTTTCCAAAGACCAGCTCATAAGCACTGGACACAGTAAACTTCCCATTGTCTTGAAGCCCCCAGCAGATAGAGTCAGTCATGTTTCTGTCATTAGGAATCAGTTTAGCAAGGATTGAGTTTTTCAGGTTAGTGTTAATAATCTGCTCTAGGCAATTCAAGTTCCACTGCCCATTATGAATAAGCACCTCAACTTTAAGGTTTTTATCAAAGGGGTAGTCAGGGTAGTGGCTTTCCAGGCTACCCACATCCCTCCCAATCCAGTTGTCAACCCAAATGGAGACTTTATCACCTTTCCTCACAGTCCAGGAGCTACCTTTTTTAATGTAATTCCTAACTTTAACAATCTCTTTCCAGGTTCTAGTGCCAATTCTCTTAGAGGGCCAGTTAAACAGATCATAATTCTTAAGATACTTAGCCTTAAGGCAGTTAACCCAAAGAGGTTCCAGGCCAGATGTAACACCCCTGATTTCCAGAGGAGCCGGAGACCGGGATGGTGCCCTCCGTACAGGGGATTTTACCCTTTCGTACAAGGAGTGGTAACAACAAACGAGTGAAACGAAACATCCAACTACCGATTCATTACGATAAAAGTTTACAACATCTGTGACTGGTTCCAAACTGGACACCGAGTCTAACAAAAGATATCTTACAACAAAAAGGCTCTTCGGTTAATTACTAAGCTCTATTGTTTGCATGAGAGAACAGATTCGTGATCCCAGCGCGTTACCCCAAGCAACCAATCATATACGTGCGGGGAATTTAAAAGAAACACAAGGACGCAGTTTTTCGAGTATCAGTAAAAACTGAGTGAATATACAACTTAGCATGTAAAACAGAGTGGCTAGATAGGTTTCGGGGTTTACGTTTGAAACGCTTTAAACAGTATCAGAGTGTAAGTATAAACATCAGAGTATGCGGAAGTTGGTGTTTCCAAATCTGAAAGTTATTATAAGTGCTCGATTCGTTTACCGAGTTACTCAAAAGTTTCCAGCATGGAATGAAACAAGTCACGTTATTAGTTCGCAGTATCCAGGGGTGACCAGGGTAAATAGTAACAGATGATACTGGCGTATAGGGGGTTCTGATAACCCAACCTCTCTGCCAAGCGTTATGGATCGGATCCCCCGTCCCGCTAGTCATCATACAAATAGCTAACTAGACCTTAAGTGTCGACACCCCCTTAAGATTGTAAGTCAGAAGAGTAGTACTAGATGCTAGACTCCAGCCTACGGCGAAAAGATTCGGGGCGCACGGAGTCCCAATTCTTTAGGGACTAAAACCCAGGGAATCATCACCCGAAATAAGTTTAGGGACTGGACCCAGGGGATTATCCCGGTATCTCTTTAGGGACCTGGCCCAGGGAATCATCACCCGATAGTAACGTAACGTAAAGTAACACGACGTAGGCGTATAGCACTGTCGTAGACCCAACTGGTTCCGGTATACGCGATTCTTTCACTTTACGTTATTAATGACTTCTGATTTAGTGACATTTGAACAATGAGATTGTCGATTTGAATACGAGAAGTAAAGTGAGGATATTAAAGCAATTAAATCGCGTTTAACAAATTTCAGAATAAAGTACGACAGTTATTTGAAAAGAAAACAAGTATAGTATGAGAAAAAACTTGGCACAACAGGTATATTTTGAGACAGAACATAAATCACGTTCGGACACGAAAGAAGACAAGTACACGACGCTAAGCATGAATACTCACCGTGAGAGCCAAAAGTGCTAACTAAGCCGCTACTCGTACACAACGTCGGGATCAACTAGCTCGTCGAAGACAGGCTCAACAATCATACACATAAAATCCTAATCACAAACAAGTTCGTATCGCAAATAGACAATGCATATGTCCTATATGATATGAATGCGAAAGCCTAATCGAATACCCCTAACGTATTTATAAACTCCAAATTTATTTTAGAAAATTAACCAATAATTTTAAGGAGTGAAAACTATTTAATATACTATTCAAAAGAATTTATTTGTACAAAAAAAAAAAAATAGTATTTGACATTTAGTTGATAATGAAAACACAGTTATTTCTCAGTATATATTTATAATTATATTTTTAATAATATATAGATTTTATTTTAAATTGTATTGAAACATTATGTTTATAAAAGAAATAATTTATTGACTCAAAGTCATAATTTAATAATTTGCTAAAAAAGGTAATATTTCAAATAAATTAATAAAATCATTATGATAAGAAATTGAAATGATAAACTACTACTAGTAACTACTATTATTACACATATTACTACCACATAGTACTGCCATAACAACCAACTACATGTATATAATACACTTCACTATTACGAATACTACTACTTTCATATAATTCCTACTGTAACTATATAGCACATCTCAACCTCCTTAAATCATTTCTATCTTCTTCTTCCTTTTCTTAATTCCTCCATTTTCAATTGCCTTTCCCCACCACATGTCACACACCCTAACCTACTGCACATACAAATCCCACACACACACACACGTACAAACACACCTACATATCGATGCACACACAAATTTATCTACATGGACAAAGAGAGAAAGTTGTGAAGAGAATACAACAGTACCGAGTGGGTAAAGATATTGTCGAGGGTGAGTTCCGGCGAATGTGTACCCGGCTATGCGGGCGGCTGCGATAGAGGCTGGGATTCGTCGGAAACTTAGCAGCGAGACCGAGGGAACTGTGGCGAACGGAGATGGGGGAGAGAGCTACGGCGGCGGTGGCGGCGTCGGGCTGCTTCATGGCTGCTTCAGAAGCTGCTGTTGTCGTTGCTTTTGGCGGCTGATGCCGAGAGGGAATAGAGGGGAAGTGAGAGAGAGATGAAGGTGGAGTTGGTGGTGCACGGTGGTGGAACGGGGCTGTTTCAGGTGGTGAAAACAAAGGGTTTTGCGCGGCAAAGCAGTGAAAGGGAGGGATGGAGAGTGAAACAAATGGAGGTGGTAATGGTTGTTGTGAGGTGCAACGGTGGTGGTGTTGGAGAATTTTGAGCTTGGTGGTGGTGTTAGGAGGAGGTTGAAGGAGGGTGTGAAGGGGCTGGGTTTTCTAGGAAATAGAGAGGCATGGAGTTTGAGGGTGAAGAAGAGAAGAGGAGAAATGGTGATTAAGAGGGAAAAGAAACGGAGCAAAGATTTAGGAGAAAAGGGGGGCTGATGGTGATGTGAGGAGGCAGTGTAGGCTAGGCAAGTAGTGACAGTGGTGTTGGTGTTGGTTTCGGTGTTTGTGATGGGAAGGGTCCGTGATGGAGAAAATGAGCAGAGAGTTGAGGCTAAAAATAGAAAGGAGAGTAGGCTCTCAAGTGGTTGGTGGGTGGTGATCCGGTGCGGCGAGGGCACATGTGAGACGGTGGTCCAACACGCGACGGTGATTGAAAACGTGACGAAAGTTTATACCCGATAAACAATAGATACTCGACGGATCAAAACGGCTCTCGACTAAAATTTGGGACGACGATTCGAATGAAAATAATTTGGGAAGAAAATAACATATAATAATATTTCGAACGAAACAATAAAATCTTAGAAATTCAATATTACTAAACGGCGGATTATATATGAACTAATATAAAAAGAGAATTCGAGAAAATTTAATTGGACACAACTTTATAAAAGATTGCTCGATATTCTTGATAACTTTGAATAATATATTTCTTACAGATAATTAACATATAAAAAGTACTGCAGCTACAAATAAACTAGAATATTAATTTAAATTTATAACAACTTATTATTTTGATTAAAATAGTAATATTTAAAATTAAAATTTATGATAATAACTAAATTATTAAAATAATTGCAAACAAATAGTTACTGTGTTTAGGGAAAATTAAAGTAAGCAAATTATGAACTAAAGCAATTCATTAAAATACTCTTATGGAAAATTCGGAGTATTACATCCTTCCCCCCTTGGACTAAGCTTCGTCCTCGAAGCTTGAAAGAGAATCTAGGGCTTAGAGGTCTCTTCTAGAAGTCTGAGCTAGACAAAGAGACAATTAACAAGCAAATGAATTAATGGACAAAATCGGGTCACAAAACAGGGTCGTTACACCAGAGGTCATGTTATAGCAGAGGTTCCAGCCAAGCTTAACCATAAGGGCTTTGCTCTGGTCCTTCATTCTCCTGATTCCCAAGCCTCCATGTTTCTTAGGACAACAAACAGTGTCCCACTCCACTGCATGGATCCTTCTTTTTTCATCAGTACTTCCCCAGAGAAAATTTCTGTTGATCCTATCAAGCTCATCACACAAATTAGAAGGGATAGGTTGGGTAAGCATGGTATAAATGGGCATGGAGCTAGTAACAGCTTTTATAAGAACAAGTCTGCCCCCAACTAAGAGGAAGTTGGACTTCCACCCTGCAAGTTTCTTATAAGTTTTCTCAATGAGTTCAGCAAAGTGGATCTTTCCTATTCTAGCCTGTTTGAGATTGATACCAAGGTACTTCCCCAGGTCCTGAGTAAGCCCAATGTTCATGTTAGAGCTGATGACTCTAGCCTGACTATTTCTGACATTGGGAGAAGCAAACATTTTGGACTTGTTGAAGTTAATTTTCTGACCTGAAAGAGTACAAAAGTCATCAAGAACTTGTTTAACAAAGTGGCAGGAGATAGAGTCACTTTGAGCAAACAAAAGCATATCATCAGCAAACAGTAAGGGGGTGAGCTCAGGACCCCTATTAGTGATTTTAATACCTTTCCAAAGCCCCTGGTTAGCCACCTGGTTAATCATGCTAGTCAGTCTTTCAAGGCACAGGACAAAGATGTAGGGGGACAGGGGGTCTCCCTCTCTTAACCCTCTCCCAGCTTTGAACTTGGGAAGGGGTTCCCCATTCCACAAGATACAGTAGTTAACAGAGGTGATGCAATTCATGTTGAGCTCAATAAATTCGGAATCAAAGTTAAAATGGGTGAGAGTGTCCTGAATGAAGTCCCAAGACATCATATCATAAGCCTTTTCAAGATCAATTTTGATGATAATACCACCCTTTTTTCCTTTTCTCTTCTTAAGACTGTGGATGACCTCTTGGACAATGATAACATTGTCACTAGTAGACCTACCAGGAATAAAACTACTCTGGGTAGGAGAAATAAGATCATTCATAAGGGGTCTAAGTTTCTCAACAATGATTTTAGTAACAATCTTTTAGGACACATTGCATAACCCTATAGGTCTGAACTGACTAATGGTTTCAGGGTTGTCAACTTTAGGGATCAGAGTTAAGAAAGTGTCATTCATACCTTCAGGAATGGTGTTAGTAGAGAAAATGGACTTAGTGTTTTGCACCACTTTCTGACCAATGGTAGTCCAACACTCGTGATAGAAAGTAGCATTGAAACCATCAGGTCCAGGAGCTTTGTTTCTGCCTATGCTCTTGACAGCTCTAAGAATATCATTCTCATTGACCTGTTCAGTGAGTCTATGGTTCTCCTCATCTTTAACTTTCCTAATATTGTCTTTATACTGGATATCAACATCCTTAAGAGTACCCTCATCCTTATAAAGGTTAACATAAAAGTTAGTAACAAGATCCTGGAGCTCAGCAGGATCAGAAATCCAAACATTATTGCTATTTTTCAACATGCAAATTTTATTTCTATTTCTTCTAACCACCGTAGAGAGGTGAAAGAATCTAGTGTTTTTCACCCCTAACTAACCAGTTAGCTCTGGAATTTTGGTGCCAGAGTTCCTCTTCCTGATCCAGGATAAGGTTGAACTCAGTAACCAGATCTCGATTAAGAAGGAACAAGTTATGACTTTAGTAGTTAATGAGGGCTTTCTGCACACCATTAATTCTAGCAAGAATGTGTTTCTTTTTCCTGTGGATGTTACCTAAGACATCCACATTCCAAGTCTTAAGACAGTTTTTGGTAATATCAAGAGCCTCACAAAGTTGACAGTCATTATCCCAGTTATCAGTCACAACTTTGTTAAAGTCAGGATGGGAGATCCAATAGTTTTCAAACCTGAAAGGTTTAGTGATTTTAGAGGACGTACCTGTGGTGTCCAAGAGCATGGGGGAGTGGTCAGAGTAAGTCCTAGGGAGACAGGTCACCAGGCTAGAGGGCAAATTGAGCTTCCATTCCTGATTGCAAAGAGCTCTGTCCAGCTTCTCCTGGGTATTAGCCAACCCCTCTCTATTATTAGTCCAAGTCAATCTTGGCCCCTTGTGTTCCATATCCAGCAAATTGCATTCATAAATGTTTCTGTTGAAGGTAATCAGTCTTCTGCAGTTAGTGAAGGGGGTGAAGCTTCTCCTCTCAGAAGAACCAGTGAAATCGTTGAAATCTCCTGCCAACAACCAGGGCTCCACAATGCTAGCAGCCCTGTTTTTTTATGTCATTCCAAAAGAGCTCCCTGTTAGCTTCAATAGGGCTACCATACACCGCGGTAAGGAGCCAATCTTTATGGTTGATTTTGGTGACTCTGGCGTGAATCGCTTGACTATTAGCATCAATCAAATCCACATTCAGCTCCCTAGGGTTCCACAGGAGCCAGATGCCCCCAGATCTTCCATCCGGATCCACATAGTGGTTACTGGTAAACCCAAGATTGGAGAAGAAATTACCCATTTTATCCAACTTGACCTTAGTTTCTAGCAAGACAACAATCTCAAAGTTGTTGTTGTTTTTGAGATTTTTGAAGTTCTTCTTAAACTTCATGTTGTTTGCCCCCGGCAATTCCAGAAAAACATCTTGGTTGTACTATTCATAGCAACAGTTGTAGTTAAACGAACCTGATTAACTCTACTAAATTCCATCAGTCTCTGTCTCACCTCCTCCTTTGGCTTTGTTGATTTCACCTCGATCCCCAGGAGCGACGGATCCGTTCCCGCCGACATCATCCTGTAGAACTGTAGCTCCACTTGTTCCATACTCCACGGAACTATCGCAATAGTTGCTTGGCTCCCAGTTCTTCCCATCAGAAATTGGAGGTTTTGGAAAGTCAGGACCTTTTGCTCTGCTTCGATATCCATGGTAGGGGCTAGCTCTCTTGATTTGGTCTTTTGGAGACTTTCTATACACTGAGTTCCCTTCGGAGCTCCCGTTTCTGGCGAAGTTTATGTTGAGGAAAGCCTCTGGTGGAGATTGACTGATGGCGCCTTCTGGGTGGGTTGAAAGAGTGAGGAGAGAAGCCTGAGCACTCTGATTTGAGGGGTTCACTTCATCAATCTCATCAGTTTTCATATTGATTGTATCGTCGTCTTCAGTATTCCCCTCATTCTTATCGCAAACAGTGGTACATTGCATCTGGTCCGTGGGTGGGATTACATCGGTGATCTCGACCGTGTGGTTCTTATCATTTGTTCCTCGATTCCCGGTATCCCCTTGGAACCCTCCACTTCTGTCACTTTGGTTCTTTTGATCGTCATGAATGCTCTGCGAGTTGCATTCTTGGTTTCTGGTGGATTTATTGCTGTCGTTTCGATTCCCCGTGAGGTTGTTGACCACTGCCTTCCCCTTTTGCCTATATGTGAACCAGTTAATTTGTTTCGATTTATGGTATTGCACATGGGTTCTCGGGTTTGGCTTGGTTTGTGGGTTTGGATCGGGTTTATGTTCCTCCAATCCAAGTAGGGGGTTAAATCTGTTGAAATTTGGGTTGGGCTTACCCACTTGGTGATTTCTTCTCTTGGCAACCACCGTCCATGGGCCTGGGCCTCTAGGCCCATTGGGGATGCTTTGTTGACCAAACCGATCGTAATATGTTGGTTGGGTCAGCCCTTCCATCTTCTTCTCCGTCTCCGGCGCCACCTTCGCCACCGCGTTTTTCCGATTGTCATCAGGGCAGTTATGTCTTGAATGTCCGAACCTGCCACACGAGAAACACACAGCATGGATATGTTCATATTCAACTTTATAACATTTACCTCTCACCATGAGGTCCGTAATAAGCGGTTTATTGAGATCTGCTTCGACACAGACCCTTGCAAATCGACATTTATCTTGATTGCCGGTAACAATATCCATTTTGAGCGGTAGCCCAATTCCACTAGCAATCGGGTAGAGGCCTCTGTCCGCATAGTATTCCACAGGGAGTTCGTGGATTCTGATCCACACTGCGAATTTGGCCTCTGTACTCTCCTAGACGTTGAAGTCCGGCGTCCATTTCTGGACAAGGACGTATTGATCTTGAATAATCCAAGGACCTCCAGTGAGGACCTTTTGGTAATCACTTTTGCATTCAAACTTAAATAGGAAGAAACCCTTCCCCACATCGATGTGGCTATGGTCTCCTTGGAGATTCCAAGTTTTGAGTGTCTTGGGTATAAGGACATGTCCAGCCATGGTTCTACCCAAAGGTCTCACAATTAAGTGATTAACCCATGGCTGTCTAAGTTCTTCCAGAAGATCATCATCAAAGTTGATTTTGACAGTGGTATCATTAATTTGTTCTGATAAATTCGAATTGGAAGCCAACGCATTTGATTAGTTTGGCAGAGAAAGCTTCGACATCATCCTCGAAGAATCTCTCTCGATCAGAGAGACCTACCAGAGCTTTGATATATGATGTCGATGCCCTCTCTCCCGTCATATATGGAGATATTTGAGCTTCCGGCAGTTGATTACATGGGTTGATACCCATATCATCATCTTTAATCCCAATCGTTAGATTGGAAAGAGTAGTAATCGAAGTATGGATGGATTGAGAGATTCTGCCAGGGTCAAGATCGATAGGGGGCTGATCCCCTCCCGTCAATCCCCTCGGAGTTGCCATGGAGTCTCGCCGGAGGCAAGATTCTCCGATGGCGAAGCCAGCAATGAGAGTGAGCCGTTGGGCACACTAACCAAGTCAGAGCCAGAAAGAGGAGAGAGAATGCTTGTTGGGACTTGTAGTTTTTTCTCCAAAAGGCGAAACTAAAGCTAGACACCTATTTCTGACACCTAGCCAAAAGGCGAATTACTCCGCGACACTGTCTGTATAATTCCGGAATGTCTCAGTGGTGGCGAGGTAGAGTATAGGCACTGTCCTGCTGTCTCAGCAAAGCATGTAGAAGCCTCGGCGGCTCAAGAAACTCTGAGAACATCTAAGGACCTCAATTGCAGAGAGATGATAATGAAAGGTGACGCCAAGATTCTTATAGACCAAATCAACCGAGCAAGGAAGGGGAATACAGAGGAAGACATTACTGAGACGGGTTTGATAATTGATAATATAGCAGAACAAGGAAGAGACCTCCCTCTGGTTGGTTTTAGTTTTGTCCCTCGATCAGCAAACAGTACAGCACACCTATTGGCAGCTCGAACAAAAGAAGACATTACTGTTAGATTTCGCAAAGAGAACATTCCCTCATGGTTGCAGAATTGTATCAGTAGTGAAAAAACTCATGTAATCCCTCCAGTTTAGTCTTCTATGGAATTGAATTTTCTCAACAAAAAAAAAATGCATAATGACTACTGATTTTCGCTGGTGAAGTTTTGGATCTCTCTATTTGGTATGTGGACTCATCAGTCATTGGTTACAAAATAAATCATAAAATTCGTTCTCTCAATAAATAACTTGTGCAGCTAAAAAAACAAAAGAAGATACCAGTATGAGGAATAACTTACTTATGCAGATAAAAGACAACAGAGTAACAATACCAGTTGAGTAGCATTCAAGAATAAAAGCAGCTCTAACAAAACTAAAATTCAAGAATATGAGCATGACAAACCTTAAGCATATACCAGAATGCGGAAAATGAGAATGCCGAAGAATCTTCATTTCATGTAGAATGCCAGAATGCGGAAATGTTAATGATAATTTATATCTTGTTTTACATGAAACACATTTTAATGTACAAATATATCACATAGGCAAACAAGTGTAAAATCAGATAACCTGCAAGACAAAGGCCATTGATAAGAGTATTGAAGGTTACGACGTTTGGTTGATAGCCTTGTTTGAGAATCCTGGCCAGCAGAGAGCAACCAAAGGCAACTCGATTCAGACGGCAGAAACAATTGATGGCTATGCAGAGCGTGTAAAGATCAAGCCTAAGCTTGTGGTAGTGTTGTTCGGATCCTACAAAATCCAACTTGGAGAACAAAGAGAGAGCGGTGGAGTAGTGCTTAGTTCGAACGAGAGAAGTGAGGAGTTGATTGAATTGGATGACGGAAGGCAGGGGTTGCGTTTGAAGCATGGATTCAAACCGACTAATGGCATGGTGAGTAGATGATGATGATGATGATGGTGAATGATTTTGAACCGAATTACTAGTAATATTATTATTTGTTGAAAAGGAAGAACAATGATGAGGAACAAGGGATGGAGGGCAGGTTTTACCATTTCCAGAAGCAGCCCTCCGCGATACAAAGAGAAGGAACGGAGCTTTCCAGCGAGCTGCGGTACAAATAGAAACCGCTGGATATGGTGGATGGGTGGCGGCTGCGGTACGAATTAGAAACCCTGGATGGGTGATGGACCCTTTAAAGATTGGGTCTTGAACCGGCTGAGGATTTCAAATTTGCATTCTATCAACTCTGTTTCTTCTCTCTCGGCCATTTGGCTTCTTTTTGCTAGTCACCGGGTCATTCTGACCCGTGCAAAAAAATAATGCAGTTTTTTTTTTTTATTATTTTTTCTTGGCTTTGGAGAGTGAAAAAATTTATCAAAAATCGCATCATTTTGAGATTCAAATCACCCAATCAAAAAATCAAGTTTGGAGAAATACAAGAAACAAAGTGATGCTAAAAGGTAAAGTGTGAGTTTTTAATTCACTTTGAACTTTTAATTTGTTTCGAATTTTTCTGAAATATTTGGTATAAGTTTTTTGTGTCTGTTTTTATGTTGTGAAGCTGAATGTTGAAAAATGTTGTGTTTCACGAGTTTTTTTTGGACTTTTTAAACAACAAAATGACAAATTTACCCATGCTTTTTTTATTAGCGTACCACGACAACTAATTTGACCTATCATAATTTTACTTATTTTTTTGGTAAAACAGGTGGCAAACCTAAAACAACCTAATCTGGCCAAATTCAGAGAAATCAAAATCCATACAGTGTTTACAAAAATCTGGCATATCTGAGAAGGACATAGAGTTCAACTCAGTAGCCTCCTTATAATGCGCAAGAAGATCAGTTACCATATTGCCTTCCCTCCAAATATGATTCACATCACTCTGGTCTCAACCAGCAACTTCTTGATCAAATCCACCATGTAGAAGAAAGGGGCATTAACATCATTAGCAACAATCATCTGAGCTGCAGTGAGGGAGTCAGATTCAACCACAACCTGCTTCATATTCAGCTTCTTTAACATATTTAAACCTTCAAAAATTGCCCAGATCTCACCATGAATTACAGGGTGGGAGCAATTTGCTTGTGCAGACCCCAAAGCCAGATACCACAGTGATCCTACACACAATCCCAACAACAGCAACAACCCCATCCGCAGAAAAAACATAATCAACATTCAGCTTCACCTTCCCTACAGGAGGACAATACCACTTAACCAAAATAGGCCTAGCAAGAAGCCTATTAGGATTAATGGCAACACCCTTCACAACATACTGAGCTTTATACCACAAGAACTTCCCAATATAACCAGGAATTGTAACATGAATAAACAAATTATGCCAGTACCAAATCTGAGAAATAGCAGTTAGAAACATAAATTGCCAATCACAATCAGCAAAACACCCCCAATCAGATTGGAGATTCACATCAATCCAAGCAACCAGATCCAAAGAAAAGAACTCCTCCCAAACATCAGACTTCAGAATTTTAATCCACACATTCTTAGCCAGCACACAATCCCTAATAGCATGAAGCGTGGTTTCACAAGAACTATACATAAAAGACAAGAAACATTAGGAATAATACCTCTTTTGAACTTGAGATGTTGTGTGAGCAGTCTATCACTTCTAATAATCCAGAGCAGGGACCTCCACCTCTGATAACCCTTACTCCTCCAAACAGCCTTCCATTTCTTATCGATTATAGGCCTAGTTTCATAATCAGCCAATACCTCATAATCAGAAGCAGCAATAAAAACACCCTTATCAGGAAACCAAGTAATTTTGTCCATAGAATCCTCACCAGAACTAAGACAAACAGCAGCCAAAAAAGTCAAGGACAGCAGGAGGCAAACACTCACAAAGATGATTAAAGTTCCAACCACCATCCTTCTCTCACAATCCCTTAACAGCAGATCATCGTCACTGACAAGGTTAAGAGAAAGATTAGCAAGATTAAACTTACCCATCACCAACATTTACCCCAAAACCAGATTTGAGATCAGACAAACATCTAAAAATCTGTTTCCATACCTTGGAATGATAAGGCTTGATATGAGAAGAATCACCATTAGTCTTTGGCAAACCATACTTCTTCACCATCTCTTTGGACCAGAAAGATTGATGTTTAGCAAATAATCTCCACCCAGCTTTAGCCATAAGAGCAGAGTTAAACTTGCACAAATCCTTCAAGTTAAGACCACCTCTATCTTTAGGTAGAGTAACAGAGTGACAACCCCACCAAAGGAAGCTTGGCTTTAGTCAAAGAGCCTCCCCAAAGAAATCTCTAAAATATTTGATTAATCTTCAAAATGATAGACTTAGGAAGAATAATGGACTGCATAATATAGGTAGGCAAAGCCTGCAACACAGATTGGATTAAAGTAATCCTACCTGCCAAAGAGAGTTGAGCAGCCTTCCACAAAGCCAACCTCCTCTGAACCTTATCCACCAAAAATTGAAATTGACAAGCACTAAGCCTGTCATGGATCAAAGGTACACCTAAGTGAATACCAAGATCCTCAGAAAGCATCACTCCTGCCAAAGAACTCAATTCTTTAGCAAGTATTTTAGGCACACAAGGAGCCACAAAAAGTTTATATTTCTCCAAGCTAATAGATTGACCAGCCACAGAACATAAATCCTCCATAACATCCATCATAACCTTCATTTGCTTCTTACAAGCCTCCACAAACAAAATGAGATCATCAGCAAAGAAAATGTGGGTCAAAACAGTACCACTTCTAGAAAGCTTCAACCATTTCCACTTACTCCCATCCACTGCTTCCTGGATCTTTTGAGCCAAAACCTCCATTTTTAGAAGCAAGAGATAAGGAGACACTGAGTCACCTTGTCTCAACCCCCTCTCAGGAAGAAAAGACTGTCGAGCTTCACCATTCCAATTTACTTGGAAACTGGTAGTAGTAACCCTATCCATAATAAAAAACTTAACATTATGAGGAAGCTTAATACTAGCCAAAATTTTCTCAAAGAGGGACCATCTAGCTTTATCATAAGCTTTAGCAAGATATATTTTAATAGCCATCCCCCCTTTCTTACTTTTCATATGCTTCATACAATGAATCATTTCTTGAGCCAAAAAGACATTATCAATAGCAGCTCTACCAGGTATAAAACTGAACTGTAGAGGATGAATTAGCCTTTGCAATATAGGGCTAAGCCTATCATAATTTTATTAGTAATATTATAAATTTAAAATAGTATTTCTAAAAAACAAAATCATACCAAACCCACCGTGGATCAGTTCCAATGCTATTACTGGTAGTTATAGATTATGTACCACTCTGTTCCAGTTCTTTCTTGTTGGCATGTTCCACCTCTTTCTCCCTACTTTCTTATTTGGTAACTTTGAACAGTTGAAATGACCGAATTACCCTCACAAATAACCACATATTTTTCCTATTCCGAAGTCCCAACCCTTTCAAACTCACTTCATACCACATACTTCTAAATCCACCATGGCTGCAACTCAAGGCTACGCCTGAGAAGAAATTGGGAAGAAAACCGTGGCTCACTTTTTTGGTGCAAACTAACCATTGACTTTTTGGCTTTTAGTTTGACCTTTAATTGAGGAACTAATCAAAAAATAATAATCTAATTAAACTAATAAAAACATATCATATTAAAAAAAACATTAAAATTCAAAAAAGAACTTTCTCTCTCCCCTCCATCGGGATTATACCCGAGAAAAAACCCAACAGTTTCTCTTTTCTTCCTCACAACCGACGGCTCACTCTCTCTTCCTTGTCTTGCTATTCCTCCGTCTCCGGCGAAATACATCCCTGTCTCTCACTCGTTTTTCTCGCTCTCTCACTCTCATGGCTTCCCCACCTTCTCCTACTGGACTTGCGAGCGACGTTCTAGCAGATCTCACCTCCAGAACCAACTGACCATGTCGCCATCTTCTTCTCCGGCTCCGAATGTTACAGCGGCTATGGTTGCGGCCGCGACATCTTCAGCAACGGTTCCTCCCTCTGCACGGGCCAATGTTCCACCAAGAGGTGAGTTTGTTTCACCTCTTCAAGTTTTTTCATCAAACACATGTTATGGGGTTAGAAAAATTGATGCTCTGTTGATTTTTTTGTGCAAAATTCGTTGATGAAATCAAGTTGTACTGTAAAATTCACGTAGCAGTTCATGTAAAAATCAAGTTGATGAACCATGGGGCGCCTGTAGAACATCAATTTGGATAGAAAAATCATCTAGGGCGCCTAACTATGATGAAAAGCTCAAACTTTTGACTGAAGTTCGATCTTGGGCGCATATGGGCACCTAGAATTGTAGCCCTTACACAATTAACCCTAATTTTAAAATGCAATTAACCCTAATTTTAATAATAGTTACATGGAGTACATTGGTAATTAAAGATATTAAGAATCACATTTGAATCGTCATTCTTTTATAGAGGAGAGAAATAATAATTGTTGGAGACTCACTGAATAACTATTTTTAATCCCTCCCTATTTAATGTTAATGTATAGACTTTGGCTTGCAGCGTAGGAATGTACTATGAAAATTGATTGCAATCCTTGTGATTAAGCTAGCAATAAAAAAGTTGGGATGATAGTAGCATCCATTATTGCAACATTACACTAGGGGTAGTATAATAATTCTGCAAGTAAAGGCAGCAAGACTAAACGAGAGCTAGAGTGCGGTATGGTAAGCCACGTGCCGCACCCTAATCTAAAAAAACAACACTATTACTCAGATATTTTACATAAATTTTCAATAATACCTCTAATAAAACTATAAAAATGTTCCATCTTTATTTGAAACGTACAAGCGTGGCCCCGGTACTTAGTAGTTCTAGCTCCGCCAATGAACTCGTATAAGATTATAAGTTCTTAAAAGCTTTTAGAGGATCGTTAGTATCGATCTCAAACAGACGTGGGAGATCTATCAGCAGTGTTTTCTAAGAAGCGTTAAGGATATGAAGAACTGAGCATCGTTTCTCATTCAATTACAGAGTATAAATAATATACCTTACAACAATAACCACATGAATAGGTGGGATATCCAGATATTTAAGAATTGTATACTGACTAGGATATCCTGATCCTTAGGAGTTCTAAACAGACTTGGATAATCCTGAATATATCAATCAAATAAATAAAGATATGGTTAGTTATATAACTTGATCTGCTATCATGTCTACTCAAGATAGGCCACGAATAGAGAGGCCAATCTTGTCTCTGAGCGAATGAAATTGACCAAGTGACAGAGGGTTCGTCAGTAGATCAGCAAGTTGATCACTGGAGGAAACATGAGATACTCGTAGAAGACCTAACTGAACTTTATCACGAATAAAATGGTAATCAAACTGCCACATGCTTCATTCGGGGAGTGGAAAACAGGATTTGAGCTTAGTTGAGTGGCACCAATATTATCGCAGTAATAAGAAGATGAAAAGAAAAAGAAAAAAAAAAACAAGCTACAGGAAATGCTGCAAACACTTGTTCCAGCAAACCAATTGCCTGTATAATAGGCTCAATGAAACTACCAGTACCAATGCAAAAACATGTCCAAGAACCAAATCCCTCTATCTTGACAACTGAAAACTTAGACACAAGAGAGAATATCGCATGTTACAAGTCACTGTAAGTGGAGAAATCTTCCGTACTTTATTTCAATAATCACAATGTTTAAATAGACTAATTACAAACACCAATTACAAACATAGTCCTCAACTAAGTGAGGTACGTATAAAAACGTCCCACGACTATTACTCCCCCGCAGTCGAAACTGTAGGCGGGCCAACACTGAGACTGGAACGAAAGCGCTGGAACAAGGGCCTAGGGAGACCCTTGGTGAAGATGTCGGCGTACTGATAATCAGCAGGGATGTGTAACACGCGTAGCTGACCTAAACGAACTTTCTCACGAAGGAAGTGTAGATCAATTTTAACATGTTTAGTACGCTGATGCTGAACAGGATTACCTGAAAGGTAAACCGCACTCACATTCTCACAATAGACCACTGTGGACCGAGGCGGAGCGATGCGAAGCTGAAGAAGTAATTTCGGACCCAACAGAGTTCAGAGACGGCGTTAGCTACTCCACGATATTCAACTTCAGCACTAGAGCGAGATACCGTAGCCTGACGCTTGGACGACCAACTGAGAAGATTGTCCCCATAGAAGACACAGTACCCGGAAGTGGAGCGGCGCGTGTCCGGGCAACCAGCCCAATCAGCATCAGTATAGGCGGTGAGAGAAACAGCAGCTGAGGCAGAGATTCGGAGACCATGATCAAGTGTCCCACTCATGTAGCGTAAGATACGCTTCAGGGCATGGAAGTGCGGCTCACGTGGGTCATGCATGTAGAGACAGACCTGCTGAACTGCATACTGTATGTCGGGGCGAGTGAACATGAGGTACTGCAAGGCCCCAGCAAGGCCGCGGTATAGCGTAGGATCAGCAACCGGTGGGCCTGATGTAGCTGTGAGTTTACTACCTACCTCAACAGGGGTGGCAGTAGACTTACAGGTGGACATGGAGGCACGGCGCAAAATGTCAGTCGCATACTGGTGCTGAGACATGAACAAACCGGATGAATCACGGGTGACAGCAATGCCCAGAAAGTGATGCAGATGGCCCAGATCAGTCATAGCGAACTCGCCAGATAGCTGAGATACAATATGGTCCAAGACGACCGGCGACGACCCAGTGATCACGATATCATCCACATAGAGCAAGAGGTAGACGATGTCTGAGCCACGACTGTAGACGAAGAGAGACTCATCGCAAGTGCAACCAGAGAAACCGATAGTCTGCGTAAGAATAGTGGCAAAACGCTGAAACCAAGCACGAGGAGCCTGTTTAGGCCATATAAAGATTTGCGTAACCGGCAAACAAAGTCAGGATGGTGTGTGTCACGGTAGCCAGGGGGCTTATGCATGTATACCATCTCAGAGAGATCACCATGAAGAAAAGCGTTCTTGACATCCTGACGGATAGGCCAAGAGCGCGTGACGGCAATGCTGAGAACTGTACGGATGGTGGTCGGTTTGAAAACCGAGCTGAAAGTCTCCTCACTATCGATCCCAACCATCTAGGACTTCCCATTAGCTACCAATCGCGCCTTATAGCGCTGCAGACTGCCATCAGCGCGGAACTTGTGACGAAAGAGCCACATAGATCGCAGAACATTAGCCTCTGCCGGGCGAGGAACCAGATCTCAAGTGTGGTTCGTAACCATAGCTCCAAACTCATCATCCATGGCCGCTTTCAAGTGAGGATCGGACAAGGCTAGGATGGGGGATTTCGGAAGGGGCGAGATGGGATCTGGTGGCTGGGCCGCTAAAGTGAGACGGGTGACCGGTAAGACAATGCCGTGCATGGATCGGGTGGTCATCTGAGGAGAGGTAGGAAGAGGAGAAGTAGCCACTGGGCTTGGTGTGGGTGACTCAGGAGGGTCAGGCAACACAGGCACAGATGGTACAGTAGGAGGGCGAGTGGACACAGACCGACGGACGTAGTGTTGAGGAAAAGGTTCCACAAGGGTCCTGGACGGGGTAAGCTGTGTAGGTGCCCTAGGAGGTGTGGGTGGGGAAGTGGGTACCCTAGGAGGTGTGGGTGGGGATGTGGGTACCCTAGGAGGTGTGGCTGAGGGTGCGGTAGCCACAGGGTGGAGAGCAACTGACGACACTGCCACCTCCGGCAACACCACTGCAGCTGCCTCCAGCAACACCAAGGAGTCCCTCTACCCCATGTTCTTGGTCACTAACATTGAGAAACGTGTACGTTTCGTCCTGGACAATGACAAAGTCCAGTATGATCACTGGGCTACGTTTTTTTGCATCCAAACGCACTCCTTTGGCGTTTCGGATCATCTCGACAAAGACCCGCCACCTGCTGACAGTGATCCCCTCTGGAGCTCTATTGATTCGGTAATCCTGTCTTGGATTTACCAAACGATCAGCGACGACTTAGCACTCGCTATCCTTACTCGTGGCCAGACTGCTAGAGATGCGTGGTTGAAGTTGGAGAACCTATTTCACGACAATCAGGGATCCCGGCTAGCAGAACTGGAATTGGAGTTCGTCAATCTGCGCATGGACCACTGCTCGTCTCTCGACGACTATTGCACCAGGTTGAAGAACTTGGCGGATCGTATTGGGAATGTCGGCTCTCCAGTCTCGAACCAGCGGTTGGTTATACAGCTCACCAATGGTCTCACCAGTGTTTGTAATGTTTAAATAGACTAATTACAAACACTAATTACAAACATAGTCCTCAACTAAGTGAGGTACGTATAAAAACGTCCTACGACTATTAGTTACAACTGTACATGTATGTGATTTTAGCATCAGAGACCAATGCACCGCCAGCTCCAAAGCTACACAATATTTCAGTTAGCTAGAATTGGCTCGAGACCTAAGAAACAGCCGCACTAGGAGCAAGGTTAGATAATCCGTAACCGTTTCTGTCAATACCCTCCACAAATCCCTGCAAAATTACAAGAAGAAAATACATAAATTCACTGGGACTTCTTATAGAGGCAACTGTTACAGGCTCTAGGGAAGAACTCAATTGATAAAGACTTTTTTAAGATAAGGGGAAGAACACAGACCCTCTCTCGCGACCTCTTTCACTCCTCTGTCTCTCAACAAACCCATAGGAGGGGTGTTGGATTCTGTTCCAGTTGGAGGGAGGTTGGAGGTTGCGATCTCTCTCTGACTCTGTCGGAGTGGGAGGTGGGCCACATTGGTCTCAATTGGGTGTTGAGGTGGGTCAATTTGGTGGTTGAGGTGATATCAAAACACGGGAAATGAAGGGGAGGAGATATCAAATCCTTATCCCCCTCATATCCACTACAGAAACTAGGCATATATGTTTATAAAGGGGAGGTGATCTGCAACTAAGTTCCCCCAGCGATTCACGAAGGAATTTTCCACGTTCCACAGTAATTCAAGATCAAATTCCCCAAGTTTCATGTGCATGCTGTTTCAAGTTTCATGTGCACGCTGTTCTCCCTTTTGTTCAGTGTCATTGTCGCCTTAGAGGTGCGGGGAAGGGTGGTCAGTGGATTGAAGGCAATACTGAGAAACTTATGAGTCGTCTGCACTCTGCGGAGGAGTTTTTGAAACACTTGGGGAAACTTGTAAGGAAGGGAGCCAGTTATTCTAATTGCTTCGAATTTTAGATATTTTTGAGAATTGATTACATTTTATTAGTTGTTTCTCTAATTGATGATAGTTTTAGTTTTCTTAGAATTTATTATATTTGAGTTTTAAATTTATTTATTGGAGGTGATGATTTGTTTCCTTTTTAATCTACGTCGACTAGGGTTTACACCCAAGGTTGAGCACAAAAAAGGCTTTACCATTCAAGTCTCCATAGATGTCGAAGGCCCCATCCTCAAGATGGGAAATGAGTTCCGTATTATAGCTAGGAGAGAAGAAGGGATCAAGCATGGGAGGTGGTAAAGGATTACGGCACCCATGGATCTGATATCAGGCGTGGGGAATCTTTGCCAGGCCTCAAATAATAGCAAATTCACAAGTCAACAACAGGCTCCCAAACACTAGGCAGATGAAACCCGGCTCTTCCTTGTCAACACTACAGCCAAAGTTATGCAAACAGCTGTGTCACATCAAATGTATGGCTACATAAAGATAAATGAAATTGAGTTGGTTGACATCAAGCATAGGGTCTTATTAGAACCTACCATAGGTTGTTAGAACTCCAGCATTTCCTATATTTTAGAAGACAAAACTAAAAACTGACGAATTGTAGAATAATTAACCTAAAATAGAGAAAATTGTGGTAATACAGCACTAGGCATGATAATCATCTGACCCTTTTCGTCAACCAGGCAGGGTACAATCAGCAGTGTTATAAGCAGGGTACTAATGAACATATTTGTAATATAAAGGTGATTCACGCATATATGTCAGACAACAGAAATTAATTAATTCTCTACCTTGCATAATGTTAGGTCCTGCAACAAGCATACATATTTGCTGAACGGAATGCTGATGAGCAAAATATTGATTCTGAACTTCAAAAAAAAAAAAGTGAACTGAGAAATCACAGCTGCAATAAATACTCAAGCGATTTCTGTACCAAGAAATTAAGGCCTCTTGATAGATGAATTATAGAGAAAATCAACCAAAATCATAGTGATTTACCGGGCTTCAAATATATTGTTTGTGTACGAGTAAATGTGACTGACCATTTCTACTCAAATGTATATCATGGTTCTAGCACATTCTTGTTTGTGAAGATTATTCATAATACTGCAATTCACATCAAAACACAGATCGATAAAGAAACTAGAGCTAGACACCTAGCCAAAAGCAAATTACTCGGCGACATTGTATGTATAATCCGGAATGTCTCAGTGGTGGCGAGGTAGGGTATGGGCACTGTCCTGCTGCTCAAGTATCAAATGCATAATGATTACTGATTTTTACTGGTTAAGTTTTCAAACTCTCTATATGGTATGTGGACTCATCAGTCATTGGTTACAGAATAAATCATAAAATTGTTCTCTCAATAAATAACTTGTGCAGCTAATAGGACAAAAGAAGATACCAGTATCCAGAATAAGTTGTGCAGATAAAAGACAAAACAGAGTAACAATACTAGTTGAGTAGCATTCACGAAAAAAGCAGCTCTAACAAAACGAAAATTCAAGAAAATGAGCATGACAAACCTTAAGCATATACCAGAATGGGGAAAATGAGAATGCCGAAGAACCTTCATTTCATGTAGAATGCCAGAATGCGGGAATGTTTATGATAATTTATATCTTGTTTGACTTGAAACACATTTTAATGTACAAATATATCACATAGGCAAACAAGTGTAAAATCAATCTTTGCCCACCTTGTATTGAAAGTCGTCATACAGTCAGGTCTAGCATTGCAAGTGACTTCAAGAACTTTAAGCACCTTCTTTCGGGTAAACAGTGATACCCAAAAATTGCTTAAGCACCTCCTTTGAAGTCTCGTCTAACCCATCATCATCCAACATCTGAAATATATACCTTATTGTGCCTGTACCAACCGCAATCCCTCTTTTACGCATCCTCTCAAGAACTTTAACTGCCTTCAACATTTCACCATTCTTTAAATATGCATCAGCAACAATGGAATATGAATAAAAATCTGGCAAGCACCCATTTTCTTCCATTTCATGTAACATCTGATTTGCTTCATCAAATAGGCTTTTCTTACAAAGTCCATTTACCATGATACTGTATGTGTGAACATCGGGTTTTGGTCCTCTGGAAGAGAGTTTCGAGAAGAGCTGCAGAGCAGCAACAAGTCTTCCACCTTTGCACAAACCATCTAGAACCGTACTATACATCACAATATTAGGCTCAAATTCTTCACTTTCAAGTTGTTCCAAAAATGTAACCGCTTCATCAAGTTTCTGGTTTTTGCAAAAACCATCCAACAGAGAGGCGTATGTGAATGCATTGGGAAATATGCCTTGACCTTTCATCTTGCCGAGAAGATGAAGTGCGTCTCTAGTTCTTCCAACTTGACAGAAGGCACCAATGAGAGTAGTATAAGTAACTGTATTAGGAAGAACTTGCTTTTGTGTCATTTCCTCAAAGACAGTCATAGCTTCACCAATCTGTTTGTGCTTGCAGTACCCATTTATTAAAGTACTGTAAGTGACTACATCAGGAGTATAACCCTTGGCGACAATAGTATTAAGTAACTTTCTTGCCTTGCCAACTTGTCCTAGCAAACAGTACCCATCCATGAGAGAGCTATATGTGATGATATCAGGCCAAATGCCCATTTTAAGCATGAAAGCAACCACTTGCCAAGATTCCTTAACCCTCCCTTTTTTGCAAAGGGCATCGACCATAATGGTGAACGTCCTAGTGTTGGGTGATATATTCATGGCCAGCATTTCAGAGAGTAGTCTGGTGCCTTGGCTCCACTGTCCGAAGTTGCAAACTCCCAAAATTAAGGTATTGTAAGTAACAACATTCGGGGAAATACCTTTATCAATCATCTCTGAAAAGATATTGAAAGCTTGGTCCAAGTGCTGGTCAATGCACAGGCCATCAATGATAGTACTGTAAGTCACAATGTTAGGCTCATAACCATCAGTTCTTTCCAACCTTCTAAGGAGGCGAATAGCGTCGGCTGTTTTGCCGGCCTTGCACAATCCATTGATGATAGAATTGCAAGTTATTAGATTGAGGTGATAGCCTTTGAGGACTAATTCGTCAAAGAGCTGAATGGCAGCATCTACCCGACCACCGCGACAAAGGCCATCGATCAAACTAGTAAATGTTACGACATCTGGTTCATAACCTTGTTTGAGAATCCTACCAAGGAGAGAGCAACCAAAGGCAACTCGATTCAGACGGCAGTAACAGTTGATGGCTATGCTGAGTGTGTACAAATCAGGCCTAATCTTGTGGTAGTGTTGTTGTTCGGCTCCTAACAGATCCAACTTGGTGAACAGAGAGAGGGCGGTGGAATGGTGTTTGGTTCGAACGAGAGACGTGAGGAGTTGATTGAATTGGATGACGGAAGGGAGGGGTCGCATTTGAAGCATGGATTCAAACTGATTAATGACATCGTTTAGGAGGGGAGGAGATGATGATGGTGAAAGATTTTGAATCAGGGATTGAGAATGAATCGAATTTGTTGAAAAGGAAGCACAAACAGATTGATTAATGGCACCATTTTCTTCCATTTGATCAGTGGCATCGTTATCATTTGTTGAAAAGGGAGAACAAAGATGAGGAAGAAGGGATGGAGGGCAGATTTTACCATTTCCTGAAGCAGCAGCTCTGCGCGATAGTCTCATCGTCGACTTCGGAATGGAGCTTTCAAGCGAGCGGAGTGGCGGCTGCGGTACAAGGAGAAACCCCCTGGATGTGGTGGATGGATGGATCGGAGAACATTTTGGTACAACTCTACAGTCTCTACTGTAGATGACCCTAAAATGTTGGTTAATTGCATTTTACCTCTCTGTAGTTAGGGGTTTGTGCGAAAGACCCCTGGGGGTGTATTGCAACATTTAAGACCTTAGGGGGGGTTTCGTATAAACCCCTAATCAAAGGGGGATAAAATGAAATTAAACCAAGATTGAGCAACCGGCTGAGGAATTTTTTTAGAAAATACCACTCTGTCCCAGCTCTTTCTACCCAAACTGACTTTTGCCACTATTCACTTTGACACGTTGATTTGAATAGCAAATCGGTGCAATTTTTCGATAATTTTTTCATGGTATTGTAAAGTAAAAGCTTCTCTATAATACGGTGAAAAAAATATCAAAACATCATATTATTTTACTATCTAAATCACCCGGTCAAAGTGATCCAGATACGAGTCAATTTGGATAAAAAAAGCTGGGACGGAGTGGTATGAGGAATTCAAATTTGCATTCACCAAGTTATCTTGAATTTGTGAGAATAGTATAATTAGGGGTGTGTTTGGTTTGATTTATTGTCAGATTTTAATTTCACGAGTTTTTGTTGGACTTTTTTCTTCTTAAACAACAAATGACCAATTTATTTATACTTGTTTAATTAACTAACATGTCACGACAACTAACGTGGTCTACCATAATTTTATTGGTAAGTATTTTAAATGTAAAATGATAATTTTCATTAACAAACAAATGTGTTGCATCACCTATTTTTAACGGTATAACTTTTTTTTTTTACAACAACTGAAAAGTCGACGTAAAAGTCCAAAAAGTCATATCAAACCCACCCTAGATCACCTCCAAAAATTCATACCTAATGTGCCACTTCGTCTCAATTCTTTTCTTATTGGCATGTTCCTCATTTTCTCCCTATTTGATAATATTAAACAGTTGAAATGACCAAATTACCTTCACAAATAATACACCCACATACTTTTTTCCCTTCCCAACCCTATCCTATTTCACTACACTTCCCCCAACTCTTACCCTTTCAAACTCACTCCACACCACATAATAGAAAAAGGTAGTGAGAGGACGAAACCTATGGACGGTAAGAAATTTCATTAAACAAAAACTGGCCATTGCAGTTTTTGTTTAATGAAATTTCGTACAATTAAAATATGTGTTTTGTGGTCAATTTTTGTTGTTCATGAAATAAACATATTTCGCTTGTCTTATTAGGGCATCGGCGACGCACGTGTCGCACTTTAATTTAAAAAAAAAAAAAAACACTATTATACATATATTTTCAATAATATCTCTGATAAAATTATAAAAAATCCTTATCTTTAATTGAAACGTACAATTGTGCTCCAGTACTAGCTCCACCCTGAACTTGACTAAGATTATAATTTCTGGAACGCTTTGAGAGGATCGTTAGGATCAATCTCAAACAGACGTGGGAGATCTACCAGCAGAGTTTTCAAGCTCAAACCGGCATCCCGCAGTTTGGCTTTCACTTCATCAAACACAACCTTGTTACCACTTTTTGTAAGGTGCAAACCATCTCTCAGATAAGCCTTTTTCCACCCAGGACTCCGCTGCATTTTGGACCAGAGATCAACCACTGGTACACCACACTCTTTCGCAGCAGCAATACATGCTTTCGCGTATTTACCAGCAGTCTCATTAGTCCTTTCCGGCAACGACCCTAGCGTGTTATTATTGCCAAATGGGTGACGTAGCCGTCCGTCTTCATCAATTGGGGGAGGAGTTATGAGCAGAATAGTGGTTGAAGGCCATCTCTTCTTCAAGAAAGAGACGATAGTTTTGAGATTTTGTTTGTATTCATCCACCGGTACATGTGCAAAGGAAGAAGATCTATCGGGAAGACAAGCGTCGTTAGCGCCGAAGAACACCGTCACTGCCGCCGGCGGAGGCACAGCGCCGGCGATGTCGGGTGGAAAGACCTTGTCCAAAACCTTGAGAGCCCACCTCGTGTTGTAGCCGCTGTAACCTCGTAGCACGACGTCCATTGTGCGAGAGAAGTGGTTTGCAAGGGAGGCACCCCAGCCGTGGATTTCACTGTTGAAGGACTCTTGGGTGATTGAATCTCCAAATAGGTAGATCTTCGGCCTCATTTTTTGTGAGGCAAATGAAAAAAACAGGTTATACTTATGAATAAAACTACTGAAACCAAACCGATTATATAGGATTTGATTTCACGTACGTAGATTGGATGAAAATGAAAGGTCGAAGGTGGTCGTGGAATATTTTTGAAATCAACAAAAGGAGCTTTCCAACTTCCGGACTGCATGCATTAATCGAATTACAAGCTTCTACCTTTTCAAATTTAATGCTCACTATTCATCATTTTTGAGGGGGAGGGGGAGATTCATCATTTTTGAGGGGAGGGGGAAAACCGTATTTTGGGAGGAGGGGGAGGGGGTGGTATGGGGAGAAATTTTGTCTTGGGTGCATAGAGTACTAAATTAATTCAATATTTGACAATATTAATTACAGTTAGTAGTTTTTATGATTGTATTATATATATTTGTTATGATTTATAAATTTTATTTTATTTTTATTATTGATAAAAATAATAATTTACTCACGACTGTTGAAAAGTATATGTACGAAAAAAGTTATCGTTATCTTATTTTGTTCAAAATTTAATAAATCTTATTGTTTATGCAGTTAACAATTATAATTATTAAATTTAGAGATACGATTAAAAAAAATCAAATTTATTGAATCAGAAAGATAAAAAAATAATATTCCGATACAAAGCAAATATCGTCACTTATTGTGCATAATTACTTTTCTTAGTATTAATAATTTATTTTAAATTATTAAATATATATTAAAAATTACTTTTGTTGGGTAGAGAGAAATGAATTGGTTGGAGATGAGTAGTTGTTTGGCGGAACCGGAGGGAGGGATAATGGTGGGCCCCTGAGGAGGGGGAAGAGGAAAATGCCATGATAGCATACACGAACAGGCAAATGGGTCGAGACTCTAATTCATGTCACAAGATTGGATCAACAAGTCAATTACACTAGTGACTAGTCCTACAATATTAACAACGGGCTATACCAACTCCTAATAGTGACTGCCCGGTTCAGCCTCATCCCGTGAGCTATTTTATGCACCATGTTTTTTTGCTGAAATACCATCCTCTGCATAGTTTTTTCTCATTATTTTGAGTGATCTCTATTGTTTCGGTCATCACTTTGACTTTTCATGATACTAGTCATATAATTATGGACAAGTTTGATGTTTCTCAACCTATATTTGCATGATGGGTCAAGTTATATTTTGTGGTCCCAAGAGTTCTCAAATTAATTGCGGGGTCGTAAGTTATTGCGTATGGTTAAATGGGATACACCTAGAGTCTATGTCAAAGACGAGAAACTCACACCGGAAGAAAATGTTAAACTTGATGCTTAACAAGAGGAATGGGATTCCAATAATGCACGAGTCCTTACATGAATTCGTAACACATCTATTCCCTCCATCCGCAGTCAACTAGGGCACTTTGAGATTAAAAAAGAAGCATGGGATTTTATTTCCTCTCCCAAATGCAAATCATATTACATTACATCAATGAAGCAAACCCTAAGAGCAAACACCACGCGAATGGACGCCGAGGGCAACCCAAAACACTGCAATTTCACTTACAAGAAAACGGGAACTGTAAAAAAATAGTCTAGTTAAAGAGTGAAAAAAGGATACAATACTGTGGAAAGATCAATAAACTGAAGCCAAACTCTCGCCGTAAAGAAAGAACTCGCCCGAACCTTCTGGAAATTTCTTGGTCTCTCCTGTTTCTGAATTATGCAAATAGCATTTCGAACTTCGGTCACTCACAAATACCGAATCGTCCTCGTCGCCCCTTCTAACGAATCCCGTCGCACAGGGGAAATTTACCGACCGTCTCAGAGTCGAAATTTTATACCACGACTCAGTAACACCACCAAAGTCATTCATAACCCACACATCATCAGAAAACCCTAATCGGTTATACCCACGCTGACGAACCAACACTGCAATAGATTCTTCGTATACAGCGAGCTTCATGCCGCAGCGGGGCCCACATGGTGGCAGCTCGATTCCACGAAACGATTCATCAACCATGTCAAAACACAGAACGTATTGATTGAGGACACGAGAATCACCTAGGATCCAATACATGTATCTATTAACACACGTTACTGTAGTGTAATATTCTTGAACATCGCTTTCAGAAGACGATGCGTATATTGGGACAACATGTTTCTTCTCCCTCCAAGAGTTCTCACTTGATGTGAATACATCGACCAGCGCTCCTTTCGTGAAGTACGATTCCAATTCAACGCGCACAATCTTGAAAGTACCTGTAGCGGGATTGAAATAGAATCCAGAATCAGGCCTTCCCATTGAATAAATAGTCCTTTTCATTGGAATATTTCGAAACTGTCTTGTGGCAGGGTTCCAAATTGCGAAATTGTCGTCTCGCGCTGTGAGAGACAAGCAGATTACTCCATTAGAACAACCCACAATGCTCATCCTCTTTGGTGGAAAAGGAACGGCTAGTTTTACGGGGGAATCATAAAAGTTGAAAGGAGATGGTGGAAGTTACTTGCGGGTAACCGAGAGCGTTTGAATTGAGAATTGTGTGGGCATCCAAAGATACAATAGTCTTCTTCTGGAAGGGAAACTTGCTTTTGTTGGCATGGTACATGGAGGTGAAATTGGGAGAGAGGATTAGGTCGTGCCAGGCTTTGCAGACGCACTCGAACTGTACCAGAGACTTGATGGGCAATCTGAGTAATATCTCGATTTTTGTGTCTTCAGATAACTCGATTTTTTGTCTACCTTTTTTAGAACCTCTGGTAGGAAAATTCAAATCGATCACCATTCTCTCTCTATCCACTCTGAAATAATTGAAAGAAGATTGGTGTCTTTGCTTGATAGAGAGTACGTATTTATAGGAAACATGAATTGAAATCCTAAGACCAATTCTATTAGGGATGAGATTTGACCTTAGACCTTTTTGTCGTGTGTTTTTAGGTTAAGGCTTATTGCAAGTGCTGCCCCGTGCTTTTTGTTAATTACAATAATTTGTCTCTTTTTTTGTTACTTCGGAAATTAGAAGAAAGACAAACCAAACAAACGACAACTAACGTCCTGAAAACACAGCTGACATCAAAAGTACATTCCAATATGAAGCCTATTAACACTGATGAGGGTCCAAGCCCCTAATATGCTGGTGTTTCTGATAACCCCGTAATCGGAGTTATATTCTATATTGATTATCTACTGATTTGCGTGATTTCCTCTATGTTTTGATAATATATTTGCCGTATTGCGGAAATATTTGTTAAGTTGAGCTTTATGTGCATTATTATAGAGTCCATGCGTTTTTCGCGTTGAATTGAGCATTTTAAATATGATCTCGGTATGTCTAGTGTTGTGTTTCTCAGATACTGGAGGCTCGTAAAATTGATTGGAGGCAAAAAAGAACTTCGGAAACGATTAAAGCTCAAGGAAACGGCCAAAGAGTGAAGAGGAGATCAAGAAAGAAGGGGAAAAACGAGATTCAGAAGCAAACGGAAGCTTGCGAAAATATTGAGGAAGAGAAGCAACGAGAGGTATAAAACAAAGAAAAGTAAATGAGCTCGCACGACCTCCATACAATGCTCCCACGAGCAAGGTACAAAACAGAAGAGCGTTGGGTGCAAGGATGCTCACGCGAGCTCCCGTTGTGCACGCATGAACAGGTCTGCACAGGAGGCGTGCTTGTAAACATTTGTATAACGTTGGTCAAGTCGACCAGTCTTTTCCAATTTAACTGGGGTTGGTGCATTCATCAAACCCATTCACAGGGTGTGGAGTGCTTAGTTAAATTTGGGGCTTTTCTTTTGGAAAAGTGCTAGCTTGAAAATATTAAAAAGAACGCAGTAGCTGAAAGATATGTTGATGAATGATGTGAGTTCACTACTTGTAAACACAAGTAAGAGAGAAAATAAAAACCAAGTCCAAAAGAAGTTAAGTAGAACATCCAAACCAAGCTCCAAACAAACAAAATGTCACTCATGCATGAGCTAAGAGTACTTCAGATTGATGGGGATTTCAAACCACCACTCGAGCGCTATCTTGCACATCGGATGCAATTGGAATTGAGATAGAATATGAAAGTTCATAAAATTCAGTCTCCGCGAATATCTTACAGGATAGTCATGAACTAGGACCCAGCGACACATGACTTAATTAAAAGCGTACAGATGTTCAATTTACAGATATTTATTCATAAAGCTTGCAATCAAAATTAAGAGACAACCATCCAGTTCTAGTTGCGGAAACCGAAAAAGATGACAGCAATCCATCAGAAAGTAAATAAAATTGAAAGGGAAGAATCATGAAGCAGCTCCAGGCTCCAGCAGCAATACTGAAGGGTCAACTTTGTCAAATATGATGTACTTGCTTCTGCACTCGAGAGCATTGACGACGTTGAACAAGGACAAAGCCACCTCAAACTAGGTTCAGATGGGCACATGTGCAACCAGAACCCCCCCTGTAAAAAAAAGATGAAAAAAAAAGAAAGAAAAACAAGCAACAGGAAATGTCGTAACATCTGTGCCAGCAAACCAATTTCCTGTATAATACGCTCAACGAAACTACCAGTACCAACGCAAAAACATGTCCAATAACCAAATCCCTCTATCTTGACAACTGAAAGCTCAGACATAGGAGAGAGAAATGAGAAACTCTTTATCTGTAGGCTCAGAATTGCAAGAGATTGCGCATGCTACAAGTTACAACTGTACATGTATGTGATTTTGGCATCAGAGACCAATGTACCCACCAGGTCCAAAGCTAAAAATATTTCAGTTAGCTAGAATTGACTTGAGACCTAATACACAGCCGCACTAGGAGCAGATTAGGGTTAGCTAATCCGTAACCGTTTTCTGTCAATACCTTCCTCGATAAATCCCTGCACATATACAAGAAGAAAGCACATAAATTCAAGGGGGCTTCATATAGAGGCAACTGCTACAAGGAAAGGGAAGCACTCGATAAATAAAGACATTTAAGATAAAGAATGCAATAATTATTCCTCTATACATAGACATTGTGGAAGAGACCCAACACCAGAGAGAGCGACAGTCATGACTATCAACTAAAAGAGAACAAACCGTAGATGAAAAGAACATTCCCCTCTTAAAACTGAATATGGATACTTATAGGTACTGCTGTCAAGTGGGGCGGTTAACTGGCGAACCGACCCCCCAAAACCGGCCGAGAATAACCGGCCCGAAAGGGGACTCACTGTCCGAAACCGGCCCAGGACCTATTGTATAGTGGACCGGGCCGGTTTAGGTTTGGGTGGACCACAAAACTGGCCCGAACCGGCCCGCCAGAGAATTGTAACCTCAACCTTAACCAAACCTGTCAATTAACCTTAACCGAACGGTTAACCACCAGCTACAATTATGTAATGTATATATATACATAACACACACACACACGTGTGTGTATACCGGTCCTGAACCGGCCTGTTAAAGAGGTCCGATTCCGTGGTCCGGGCTGGTTAGAGGTCTCTCGTAAATTTAACAGCTTATAACCATAACCGGCTGAGGGCTAACCGGCCCGTAACCGAACCGGAGGTGCTTCACGGTTAACCGGGCCGGTTACGGTTAAACCGTTTGACAGCTCTACTTATAGGTGCTATATGAATAATGTGTACTTGAGAACCTCACACATTTTTTTATCTTTCCTTATTTTAAAGGCTCAATGACAGTCTATAGGAGAAAAATATCTACCGACTGGCATGATCTCCAAGTAACAAGCAGAAAAGCATACCCGTTCACGTTTTCCTGAATCTTCTGCAGGAACCGCACTGGTATCAGACATGCATTTCGCATGCACTATAGGACCCAACTGAGACCTATTCAAGCCTGAAGTTGACCCATTAGGGGCGTTCATATAGACGGCACCCTTATACATCCATTCCTCAGTCTCATCACTGTAAAAATCATCAAAAGGCTCGCCACATAATGCACAAGCATTTTGATCCTCATCAGCAGGTACCGCAAGTTCTTCATCATCCTTCTTTTCCACAACACTCTCAGTTGGTAAGAAACCAGGGACGGCTTCAGTTCCCAGTGCTTCCGCGCCTGTTAGCCACATAGTATGACTAACAAACCACTTACGAGAAGGCTTCTGCTTCCGGTTCTTGGACATCCGGTTTCTTGTAACATGCCAATCCATGTGACTACTGTGTTCGTCTTGGGTTTTGAATCGCAGTCCACATGTTGTACATTGTCTTGGAAGATCACCATATAAGGCAGTTATTGCAGACTCATGACGCACCTTAAGTATGTCAGGGTCAAACTCAACTCCCACAGTATCCTAATAAATGAAAAACCAGAATAGCATGAAACTTGGGGTTAAAGATTCTAAAACACAAGAAATATCCTGAGATTTAAAAAAAGGATTTAGGTTTTTAACAGGACATAGGAAACATAATCCAAAAGCATACCTTGGCAGAAGATGGTTTATTCAACGAGAGAAATCCTTGAGCCATGAGAGAACTAAACAAACCCGAGAGTGCACCCCCAGGTTGCTGACCAGGAGGAGGAACTGGGGTTTGTGAGATAGGCATCATTTGAGAAGGTGAAGGACGAGGCCCAGGGGGTAGAGGTGGATAGCCACCTCCTTGCCAATGCAAAGAGTTGTTTGGAGTGTTGAGAATTGGCATATATGGGCGTGAACCAGGAACTGGGTTCGGCGCGAACGAGTTGAACGCATTGTTTGGCCTTTGTGATGGATAACCATGAGTAAATGGTGGTGGCAGCGATGTCATGGAAACCGCAGAAGATGGAGTCAGATGTTGCCGAACTTCCTGAGAAGAATGCAGCGGTGGTTCTAAGGAGCTGCTTTGTACCTGAGGCTGTGGATTGGAAGGAACACGTCCAACCTGCTGATTGGGATATGAAGGTAGCTTATCCATACCATCAAACTGATGCTGGGGCAAAAATGGCCTGTTCAAACCTTTATTCAAAAATGCACTGCCAGCATTGTTTGACTCGAATGGACTCCTGGTTGGTCTCTGTGATGGAAGAAGAGGCAATGGTGGGTGGAGGTTATGTGTTTGTGTATTTACAGGAGGCCAAACCCCTAAGGACGATGGAATAGCTGCTGGCGGACCCTCTGACTTCCACTGCTCAGTACCTGCAACTCCAACTCTTGAGTCAATAGAAGAACCATGATTTCTTGCATTAGCATCTGGAAAACCGTGGATTATAGGTCTTCTTTCGGTGCCTGATGGTGTGAAGGATTGGATATTCCTAGCACGACCTTCAGAATCGAACGGATGCAAAGACTGAGATGTAATAAGCGGAAAATTCTGACCGGCTTCAGGATACTGAGAACCCATAGACTGAGTAGTCCTCTCATGCAATCCCACTACCCTATTGCTTGCTCCATGGCCAGACTGCACAAAAATGTTTCGAATGTTGAAAGTTCATCTCAGTGACATAAGCAAGGAAAATTGCAACAAAACAGAAGAAAAAAAGAATCCGGGAAGAGAGTAATAGATAAGAAGTGGAGGAAACATACATTCAAAGGTGGAAATCCATCTTCAAGAGTAGCGTTAGATTCATTAGCTACAGACATCTGTGCTGGACTCAACCGGTTGGTTCTCCTGAAGTCAGACTCCTGGGGCACTGTGTTGTGTGTTCCGTAGCCAGGTCTTCTCATTAAGCTTTCCAGATTTGGAAGAGGTAATGACAGAAGGTCGTTAGTTCGTCTATGGTCTACTGAAGTTGGGCTCATATCTTCCCAATCGTACTCTTCCTCCTCGGTGTTCTGCCATGTTCTTGTACCAGGCCTCTGGTGTGTACTGTTAATATTTACATTCCGGGAGTTATTGTTTGGTTGAGTCATCCGTTGGTCATTGCCATAAGCATCAATAAGTGCTCTGGGTCTCTGAAGTTCAATCCCATTATTAAATGTAGCAGAAGTTTCATGTCGCCTATAACCAACATCAGGGTATTTATTTCGTGACCAATCACTAGGCTCCTCTCCTCCCCCAGTTCTACCCAGCCCGTATCCAAACCGAATGTCAGAGGGAGAGGCCCTGTCAACAACCCTTCTAGGAGAGCCATTCATAACAGCATCATCACCTTGTGGGGACAACCTGCCAAGACCCATCATAAATTCCCCTGAATTTGCAACCCTGGCAGCTGAAGATGGAGGCAGTTTATGACCAGCTAAGCTCGCTCGAGATGACATAACATCTGCTTTATCAGCAACATAACTATCATGTACACAGCCAGGTTTTTGGCCATAGGTCTTGAGAGTTGAAGTAGCACGTTCATTATTCTGCAATTGCATGTTTACATCATTTAAATAATTATGAAGACATTGGAAAAGAACATGCAGCAAAGTGAAAGATATATTTATCACAGCAAGCCATAGGAGAATTAAGTTCAGATGTGAAAGAAGAGAGCGACATATAGTCTGAAAGAATTGTATCACCATGCTGAACACAGAAATGGGCTGGGCCCCATTCGGAACAAACTGAATGAAAGCTCTGTATGTTTCTAGATACCATGAATTCCTTCATAATTCCAGAAAACTAGTTGCACCACCTTCTATTTCTTCATTCACTTAGGTAAACCTAGATGTTGTTACCCAACCAAATAAATGCAAAACAATACTTTAAGACAGACATCACCCAAGGTCTCAAACAGATGAAACCCAGCACAGCAATGCAAAAAGAATACTCTCGCTGTCTCAAATTGAGTGTCCGGTGGACTTTTCACAGAGATTAAGGATGTGCTTTAGACTTGCTGGATTTACTAAAATATCCATTGTTATATGTGAGACTTTTCTTGGGAAATGAAAAGCTAATGACCTGGCCACTCATGCAAGAGAGAGGCAACCCTCTCCTTTCAGTCAATGGTACAAGCACCCGACAAAGGCATCAAGTTGACGCTTGCCCCCAAATCACATAGGACCTGTCCAGTGTAGGCTCCACCTAGAGTAGCTTCACCTAAAGCAATTAGGTTATAATCTCCTATGGGTCGGTTACATCGGAGGAAAGAAGGGACAAAGAGTCAATATTTGACCTTTGTTGGTGGACTAGATGTACTTCCCTGGGATGAGAGGCCTATTTGGGAGGAAGCGACTTCGTCAGGTTAGGAGTAGAGGTCTTGGTTTCAACCTATGAATAAAGTAAAGAAGTAACTTTTTTGGTAATAGGACACTCATTTCGAAACATCCATTCAAGGAAATGAATACAATAGAACTGGGACAGAGGGAACACTACTCTCAGAAACTTGACTAGCAGTGAGATGACGACAACCTATGGACATGCAACATAACAATATGACAGCGAGAGATAGAGATTCTATTGCCTTCCCCCAATAACATATGACCAATGACTTCTCATGAGTTCAAGGAACGCCGGCATTTTTTCAACTAGTGGTAAATATCTGTGTCAGATTTTACAAAGTCCCACGGAATAGGCTAAGACTTCTTCAGACACCAAAATACTGCAAGTTAACCATACATACATTCATGACGGTAGTAACTAACAACCTTGAATATGTCAATGACAGAGATGCTACTATAGAGAACTGGAAGTAAACACGATAGCCTATCAAATTACTAATACAATCAATGAACAGAATTAAAAATAATTATCACATTCGGGAGGCACAAATCTCTTCATGAGAGAAGATTTAAGATGCACCCTTCAAATGTGTCGTAGCCAAACCTACACCTATCCCGACCCCCTCCCCATAGATCATTAGAAATCACATTAATTTTATACCGTCCTGTCAGTACGACAGCTTTCTTTTCTTCTATCTAACCACTGTCCCCGTCACATTAATTCCATCCCATGCATGAATTCATGATGACCAACTACGCATATCCAATAAATAGTTATTGTCGATAGACTCAGAGGTAGATAAATGCTACCTTACGAGCTGGCTGAAGATTTCTCTTCATCTGACATTCTTATGATAAATGTAAACCAGTCTTCCCACCAAGATGTGCCACAGATGGATTCTCTTCAAAGAAAGCTGTCTTTTACTAGGGTGTTATGCACCACATGCAACACGCAAATATACTATCCAGTCACTGGAGACTAAATGTTTACTACCTCACGCTGGTGTTCCTTCCTTGTGCCTTCATTGTCAAATTTCAGATCATCAACCTCCCTTTGAAGTTAGCTGAACAAGACACACTACGCGGGAGCGGGACGCCAAAGAAGGTTTGATGCATAAACTTCTCTCAACTAATACTGTCTCAGGACAGGCCACTGTGAACATAAGGGCTTTTACAATTTGAAAGGTCTTGAGTCTTTAGTTAATGCAGAAATAGTATTGTCTAACATTCTTTACAAGGGTAGCCATAATAAGGTAAAGGATTTTTTATCGTAAACCTATATGCATTATTGTTTTTTTACACTTAACCCACTGCATTATCAATTTACCACCAAAACCCCTTATATAATTCTAATCTGTGACAAATAGCCTATTTTCAGTCCATCTCCGTTATAGAAAGTAACAGCAGCCCAAAAATTATAATTATTTTTGTTTTAAATCTATAAATTACATTTTTTAAATAGTTAAGACACTTTCACCCCCTCAGATTTGAAAAGACACTTCTACACCTTCCAGTTTGGGAAATGACACTTTCACCCCTTCAGTTTGGAAAAAATTGGTGTTTAAACCGGCTACGAACTTGGTCTTGCCATTCTACCCTCGGGGAATAAGACAAAACTTATCCTCCTCTCACAATTGGAGGGTAGATTGCAAAGAGTGAATTCAGCCAAGGGTAGAATGTAACGGGTATTTGAGGGAATGGCACACTAAAGGGGTGAAAGTGTGTTTTTCCAAACTGGGGGGGGGGGGGAGGAAGTGTCTTTTCATCAAACCTGAGAGGGTTAAAGTCTTTTACCCTTTTAAAATTTGTCATTAAGGTCTGGTAATGACCTGATAGCGAATAAACCTTCATCAAAGGACATATATGTCACAGAGAAAGAAATAGGACAAAGACAGAAATCGAGCCGATGGCGCAGGTGAGTGTATGCTCTGAAGAATCGCAAGCTTTGGCGATTGGCCTACAAGTTGGTCCACGCTGAAAAAACCGAAGTCCAATCTGTGGGAGAAAAGCTTCAAAAATCGCTGTCTACTATCGCCCAACAATATGGGTACGAGTTCTTTTCTGCGGTTCTATACCAATTCTTTGGATTTTTGTGTATGTTTTTGTCCTACTTAACTCTTGGGAATGCTGTTTGGTTGGATTTATCAGTTAAAAAATTGATTTCTTTAGTCTAGGGTTTCTTAATGCGTAGAAAAAACCAATCACTTCCAAAATGTTTAGACTTTGCTATCAATTCCATGATAGTAGGAGAGTTCAATTCTCGTATATGTTCATCTTTATCTTTTTGCCCCAACTCTCAATAGCGTGTCATCTTATCAAGCAACTCTATCCCCCACAACTTCAAACCCTCGTGAAAGCACAATTTCAATGATTTCTACAACAAATAACTTTGTTCCATCAAAACTTCAAGATTTCTCAATGCATCGATATTTCAGTTCAGTGATCCTAATATGAAGACTCTTGTTCTGCGATCCAAATAAGAGACTTCAAAAGATTGTGGAGGCGTGACCCATGAGTTTGCACTTTGTAGAGTCTCAATCTCAAGAATATTGAAAGTGAACAGAGTGATAGACCTATCCAGGTATTTTACGTACACGAATACAACAGGGGAAAGGGATGAGAACAGAAAGTCAAAGGGGGTAGAGGTTATACATACATACCACAAAATGGGTATTGGAAAATAGGCAGCTATAACAAAATATTCAGCTTAGAAGTCCTATACCTCTCCGTCGTTACAGGCTACCTTAGACAGTCAGATCTCTCCAGGTATCAGTCAATAATCACTAGCAACCTAACTAAGTAATCTACTACACAGGTCATCGTTTGCGCATCTTATAAGTTATTCTTGATTACAGTTGCATGTTGCCTAACTTAACTACCGAGCAAACAACAGAAGTGTTAAGTGAACTACATAGCAAGTTCATTCTGGGAATTCCCTAGAGGCAGAACAGAAAACCCGTTGTCGCCCAAATATATTACATATTCACTAATGTTTACACATTCGCTCTATCCTGTATCAGCATTCCATTAAAATATCGCTCTTGTGCATCTGATTCAGCACACTAGAGACCGATTCACATGCATGAGCTCCACAAAATTGAATAGGAAAAACATTCCTATAGATTGAACCCTCTCACTCAATCTGAACCTAATAATATTTATCACGCATGTAATCCATTATCCCTAAAAACACCCAATTGCATTTCCACTGAAACAGGATAACAGTAAATGGATGACAAACTAGATCAAGGCATCAAGATAGCAGAGACCAAGGGACATGAGTGGACTTGGGACAGAAAGTAAACGGGTATGAGGACAATATACTAATCATGGTTTCTACGGATTCTGATACAAGTTTCTTGAAAGGGAACGTCAATTAAGGCATGACAAGTTTCTGGCAAGCACATAATCCGTTATCCTTGCAAACACCCAATCGAACTCAATTAACACACTTTCACCCCTTTAGTGTGCCAAACTGAAGGGGTGAAAGTGTCATTTCCCAAAATGGATGGTGTGGAAGTATTGTTTCATCAAACCTGAGGGGGTGAAAGTGTCTTTTACCCATTTTAAGAACGTAATTTATAGATTTAAAACAAAAAAAATGCTAATTTTTGGGCTACCATTACTATCAATAATGGAGATGGACGGAAAATAGGCTATTTGTCACAAATTAGAATATTGTAGGGGGTTTTGGTGGTAATTGATAATGCAGTAGGTTAAGTGTCGAAAAACAATAATGTATATAGGTTTACCGTAAAAAATCCTAAGGTAAATGTAGATATCTTTAACTTTAAGGAGCAATCATTTATTTAAGTATAGTCCTCGATCTGTTAACTCAAATGTCTAACATAACCCGACGCATCTACATTCACCACATCAATTGCCTGCAATAGCGCAAAACTGTTCATCATCCATGAAACAAGTGCAACCTTAACGATCCAGGATGCAGGAAGCAAAAAAATAAATGTTTCAACATGTTCATATAATCTACATATCCCAATTTTGTTAATTAGTGTCATAAAGCTCAGGTTCGTACACTAGTTCATGTATAAGAAGACAGGTGCATGTACCCAAAAATCATAATTGAGAATTTCATTAGTTCTTCAGACTGTAGATATTGAGGTGATAAAAAAAAGGACCATGCAGGTATAGATAGGGATGCAAGTTCAAACCGAAAAAAACAATCCGAGCCGAACCGGGCGGTTTGGTTCGGTTTGGTTCGGTTCCGATTACAGTTCGGTCCAGGTTTGCGAAAATCCCAAACCGCATAATACGGTTCGCTTTCGGCTTGAGATACCTCAAAACCGCAAAAACCGAACCGTTTATGTAGCATATTGGGCAATACAACTGCCACACTAGATAATTTCTACACATATCATATACATTAGGTACTCGAAATGATGTAATGTTTGCTACTTTATTTTTAAATTGCTTGACATTGAAATTTTAGAAAACATTTTATTGGTGAATGAACTTCTAAGAAATTTCAAATGAAATAATATATTTCCAGGAACCACGGTTTAAAACCGAACCAAACCGGTCCTTCACGGTGAGGAAACTTGTAAATTATTTGTTTCCTCCCACCTGGTTACGACAAGTTAGCAAATGGAACAGGACTAAGTTCCTTCTTTGCGTTGACAATATATAATTTTGATATGTAGCTACGACTTGGTGAGGGCAGAGTGATTAATACTTATATTACCAATTTATATCCATTCTAATCAAATCATGCAACCCAAAGGGGTCGTACGTTTTCATATATGCCAATTTTGGATAATCATGTATTGTTATCATTTTAAACAATTTTACAGGTCAGCTGCAGCAAGCGCCAAAGGAAAGGGAAAGCAGAAAGAAGTTTCTCTCAAAAGCTTACATTATCCAACGTCGAATGTTCTAACTGACGCCTTGCTTCCAAATATTTGGGATTGACATGTATTCCATGACTTGGTCGAGGAGACTCAGAAGCCCTCAAGGATGCCAGTCCAGAAGGTGGGGCATTCTCTGGTAGAGGAAGATCCAATTCTGCAGCAATCTTATGGAGTACTGTTGGTGGAAACACTGTTGACCAAGTCTTAAAGAGGTGACGCATGGCTGCATGCATGTTAGGGTGAACTTGCCTGTAGGCCTCGCAGAAAACCTAGGTAAAGGAGTAATCAAATGCAAAGAAGAAACAGTAGGTGACTAGAACATCGAACAACAATTACAAATATCACGTAGACTAACTCATGCTGTTAAATATGACCCAATTTGACAAACTCAAAAAGCACTCACCTGGGTCAAATGGGAAGAGATGTGACTAATATATTCTCTTCCAATATTCTTAACAATACTGTCAACAAGATATAGCGATGGAAGTTTTTGCTCTACTGGCACCTGAAATAGAGAGAGAAAAAAAAAATGGTCATTCTAGGAATGAGTAAGTCATGTAGAATATTGGATACATAGATGGAAATCATGCAACATTGCTTGGCTTTACAAATGAGGCAATTATTACAGAAGAAAAGGAGTTCAGAAAAAACAAGGCTAATTAGAGCAAGAAGATTGAGCGTCAATCTCAAACAAAACAAGAAACCTCTTCAGATACTCCGGTCAGACACATTACGGAAGATCATGGTAACTTATCCAAATGCCTTTCTTGATACTGTTATGCGTCTCAGAAAGTCCCCAGGTGTAGGAAACGCTTCTGCATTCAGCAATAACTCTAAACACTAACCATGAAACATCAAAATAACGAGATGACGCAAATGTGAGACCATGAATGAGACTGATCGAGGGTCCTATTCGCTAGATCAGACTGACACTGAGTTTACATGTACCAAGAATTCCCTGGAAAAATTTCTTCATCATAGTAGTAATAGTAATAACATTAATATGAATAGTAATAGGAACAGAGAATTAGTAACAAAATCAACAATAACAATAGTAGAATGACAGAGATGGCAAAAACTACTACAATTATCATTTCTTTTAAGATAATGCATCGACGTCTATTTAATTTCTCAAATCATATATTCTAACTTCAACTTCTTGGCGAAATGCTATGATTACATATCATATGAACATCTGAAATACCAATGTTCTGCACGTGTGAGATTAAACTAAAATAATTAGTATGAATAAACACTGTATCGTACTCTTCTAATTTGTTAGTTTTCTTTTATTTATTTATTTATTTTTATTTTTTTGCAGAAAGATTGTCATAGTCAATTATTTATGGCTGCAAATACTAGAGTACTGGATCTCTCTATATACCAAAATAACTTGGTATTTTACTGTTCAAGTAGCCATGTTGGCTGAATACCAGCCCTTGGATAAGAGATCAAAGGCTGAGAATTGATGAGCGAACAAGTGGACTGAAGCTGAATCCATAAATCACATGGAGATGGAGCAGTTAATGTCTTTCTAACAATGTACACATGGATTTCTTCTCACAGCTATGTTATAATTCCTCTAGGTTTTGCAATTCCAGTGGCTACACATACTTTTTCGAAGCTACATAATTTTTTTTGGTTTTCTTAATATGAATTTTTTACAGTGCCCTCGGGCACGGGTAGTATCCTATCTATATATTAAGCTAGTTTGGGCTTAAGCAGTGTGATAAATATTAGCTCTTAGAATGGAGATAGATCAAACTACTGAGTTGAGGAGGGGGAGTAAGTGGTACTAGTCCCAACGGGACGGGTTTTACCCTAGTAGTATTCTAAAAGAACTGAGTTTCTGTCTCATGAGATCCCCATCAATCCTTTTCTCTGAGATCCCAATTTTATACCACCAATACTAGGATCTGACCATGACCCAAAGTTTCACGTGTATCAAACAATCTACAAATAACAGAAAACAAAGTCGCCCCTAATGTCTAATTAGTAAACACTTGCAAGGGAGAAAAGGAAACAGGGGAATATGTTGACCAACGTTCTCTATCTGTTTCCCAACATGCATACACAGATATAGATCTTATTTCACCACCACATCCAAATGGGAACAGAACTCTAGAGTGACTACACAGTGGAAACAACACAGAAAAACAGTGGAGGGGTCAGTATGAAAGAATGGCGGACGTGTCAACTTCTACATGCGGCTAGTCAAATTATGAGAATATGTAAAGAGAAAAATATGAACTTGATCCACATGGGTTCAGCAAGTTCTTCCCTACAAGTCCTCCAAATACTTCAGAATAATATTGCGGAATTAACACAAGTTGATTGTTGCAGAATCACTTAAAGCCACCTGGTCACATCTCTCTCTTACGCTCCCACAGTCCATAGTTGGGACAGCGTCAACTGTGGCAATGTAAAAGTTCTACTTCTCTCTCTGCGGCATCCATATACTGGGCACAACGGGGCTATCATCAGATCCCTTTCCACATAATAATAGAATTATGGAATATGAAACGATGCCTCTGTCCCATAGACTGGAAAAAGAACATAACGTTTACAAAATCATAGCGATGACAGCTTGTCATGTCCAATGAAGAGAGAATAAACGTGGTGTTCGTATTATTTGAAGCAACTTTACTATTTTTGTGACCCCACCAAGCACACAAGTAAATATGTTACACTAGCATGGAAGGATTTCTGTGGTACACATTGTTTGTGCAGCAAAACGGAATCTCGTTCCTCAAGTGTTTTGTATCTCTTGCTGAGTAAATAGCTATTCATGAGGACACGTCATCTTTAAAATGTTTTTCCACCAAATAAAGTGTGTGAAGTAGAAATTTCAACTGTATTTCGGAATTCATACAAGATGTTCCATATTAGCATTTCTCTTACGGTAGAACGTTTAAGTAGTACGCCAAGTTATGCGAACTTAAGTAGCATTACTTGAGTTTGAACTTAAACATGTCTTCAGATTCATGAAGTTAACTTCCGAACAATAGTTAGTCGTGAAGTTATTCTTCCAAATGTTGAAAACAGAAACGCACTCTTATGATTGTATCGAAGATATGACTTACTGGAGAACAAAAAGAAAAGTTCCAGAAATGGAACATGAATTGTATCGTGAACTCGTGACCCATAAACAATTGAATGGTAAGCTAAAACTCCCCCAGTCACGATTTGGAACCAAGTTCAGTTTCTCTACGAGTTTATTTTCCCGTAAATATATCTTCAGCTTATAGCACTACAATCCCTCACTCCTTATCATCAAAATAGAGATCAGAAGCCAACCATACCCTGTTTGAACTCTTATATATAAAGGATCGATGACAAAATAATGTTTTGGATCCCACACACAATTCATTTCATAAAAAATGTGTTTTTTTTAGTTACAATGAAGAGAATTCATATATACATAATTGCTAAGTGTACATTACCACGCCACTAGATGAAATTATGCTCAAAGCTTAAAACTGGCAGTAAAACATGTTTCTCGTGAACATGTCATTATTTGTAAAGTCAAACTACTAAGGCAATCCAAATACTTCCAATGCACTTAATGGTTCATAGTTGAATAACCCAACAGAACCATTCCATTTACTGGAAATTCTTAAAATACACTACATCAAAAGAGTATAAACACATAGAAATCACCGACTAATTTTTGAATTTGAGTTGGCACTTTGCAGTGAGGTCAGTGTTTTAGTAATATTTCTAGAAAAAATCTTTTTTAACAAGCATTTTCCAAAACAACTCAATAAATATTACAATTGATGCATGCTATATGAAACATCTGTCAGGCCGAAGAGCATGGACAACTACAGTAAAACCTTGGTACAAGAATGTCCGATAAACAAATAAATAACCTCACCAAGTGAATAATTTTCTCCGGTCCAGACTTGGGAAAAAGGGCTAAATGAATGTTCGATAAACGAAAAACCTCGCCAAATGAATAATTTTTTTCTAGTCCCAGGAGTATTCATTTATCGAGGTTTTACTGTATGAACTAACAACAGCCACCAAATCATAGCATCTTCAATTAGATCCAATGGAAGGTCGAGTACTGGGTTCGCTCATATAAAAGAGGAGCAATTGTTTCCGTATCATACTAGCCTTCACAATCTCTAACACCTATACACGGCCTGTTTGAGTGAGCTACATCAATAGATTATGAGATTGTAGATTATCGAAATGGGTGGTTGAGGTCAAAATAGTGCACTCTCTCTCCTCACCTCTGCCACTCATTCTAATAATCTACAATCTCATAATCTATTACTCTAGCTAATCCAGACAAGACCAACATCCATAACTATGATTGTCCTCCACAGAAATATTTCAATGGTTCATGTATCATGTTAACCTTCTAATTACAAGTGGTTACTATTGTCAAAAAACATTTCGACTCTTTACTCTTGTGAGAGAGATCCACTTGTAAACTAAGCCAGTCTATTATCTAGATGTTTGGGACATGTGGTTCATGTCAACCACGTCCCAAACATTTAGATGAAAATTTCATCTATATTTTTGTCCCCAAACAAGCCAAAAGCCACTCTCAAGTGCAATGCTATAAGGAATATCATGACAAGATAGAGTAGTTATTTGTTGATAAGAACTACTGCAAGTTAAGCTCTCCAAAAGCAATGCATAAATGAAGACAAGAAATTTTCTCATTTCAGACAATATATAGAACACTCTTGCAGACTAATGTAGTACCTAAACAACAAGACATTTAATACTGTTATTGTAAGGCTTTCCATAAACTATAGTAAGTAAGCGAAGATGTACAAAACTTTTCAGCTTTGAACAACTACACATATTGAATAATTGATTAACCCTCGTCACAGGAGCACTCAGCTCCTCCTATCGTACCTCAAGAATCCTTGCACAAATTGCTTCTGCAATGCCCTCACTGTGCTCCTTTTGCTCACCAGCAATGATTGTGAGGTCAGTGATAATTGGTTTAGAGTTCAGGGTGAGCTCCGACAACAACAGCTGAAAAAGCCGCACGATTTCTTCCCTGCTTGGAGGCGGAACATCCTGAACATCCAGAGAAATCCGGAGCTCTGTTTCTCTCTCTTTCAACATAGCCCTATAACGATCGATGATCGCAGAAAGAGGCTTTTGAACCACACTGCCTTCACCAGACATGTCTTTTACAGCTGTTTCCTTTGCAGAAGCCCCTGAAACTTATATGGTTTCTCTAGCTGATTTTAACGATCCTGTAGTGACAGAACCAAAAAATGTCACGGGTGGGACTAAGAACAAGATCACAAAATGCTTTGTTAAATATAATTGCAAACCTAAATCAAGAACTAAACTAAAATATGTAACTGCACGTGTATGAGTTCGAGCAAGGACTAAAGCAAGTTTTTACCAAAGAACAAACCATTGACTGTATATTCCAATATACTCAAAACCAATCCTACATATTTTGGTTGCAAAATAGACGAAACCATTATCCACAGAAGTGGTTCTCATGATTTGAAATCCTTGTACAATAATAAATTTGCCTAGAAACTCAACCAGAACCAGTAACGAAAACAAACACCAACTAGCAAGAACATAGTTCAACCCAAGTTCCTAATTTTCAACTTACAAATCACAGTTTCTGATCCACGGGCCCAAGCCTACCAGAACCCAAATCCCAAATTAAATGGGAATCCAATTTAAACAATCTTCTCCCAACCTAACTTCAGATGCACTTCTCTGGAAACTGCAATCAACTACGGATATACTCACACAGAAGTTAAAAAGTACCGAATTAGAAACACAACCAGAACCACCAACTTGCAAGAACAAATTTCAACATTTGAAGTTCCAAAATTTCGATATCCAAGTCACAATTTCAAACACACCAGACCCAAATCCCAAATCCGGCAGAAACCCAACTAAAAACAATCCTCTCCAAACATAACCTCAGATGCATTTCTTGAGAAATCAAATTACTAACAGAGAAGAAACGAAGAACAACAAAAACCCACATTAAAAACAGAACCCTTTCGCCGAAAATTGTCAGCATAAGTGATAACGAGCAAGGGTCATTCGACGGCGTCGTTTCACACCGGTCCTGTCTCGTCTTTTACGGCGTCATCTGTCTCTCGCTCGCCATTAAACTCCATACGAAGGACTCGAATAAAGGAATTCGTAACCGAAACCACTACAGAAACTCACTAAATCGACCGAATTGATAGTTCCGAAAGGCCAGAATCAAACGATTCAACGATTCATAAACCTAGGGTTTCACTAGTGGAAAGGCAGTTGGGGAAAGCGAGAAATCAATTACCTACGCGAGTTCGGTGGGACGACGACGTATCAAGTTCGCCGGAGACGAGGAGTGGTGGCCTGAGTGACTGCGTCGGCGTAACGCCCGAATTTACTCCTCTCCTCCACCGTCGCCGAGAGTAGTCTCAGTCCCGTCTTTCCCTCTTTCGGTTCCAAAAAGGAGAGGAAAAGATGTTGATGGGGTTTTGAACTTTAAGAAGAGAAGGGGTTTTATTCTATTTATTTAAAAGTATTGGGGCAAGTAGGTAAAACAATCTTTTCTAATGAAAAGAAGTTTGTAAGTACGGAAACCCCTGCATTTTGGAAAAGGATACTTAACACCCTACACGTTCGATTTTATGCCACTATAGCCACACCTTAGTTTCGCCCGTCAACATTTTTTTTTGGAAATACATCTTATACTTTATTTAATAGTGGGCTAGATCAGAGGCTCGTACGTTTTACAAGTTATTGTGGCACGTTATAGCCCAAAACAAAATAACATTACAGTCCAAACCCATTTTAGGTAGAGTATGGGCAAGGACATTCTGGTCTTTTCGACATCAGTTTACCCTAGCATACATAAAACACTGAAGCTAGGGGTGTTCAAAAACCGACCGCGTCGGCAAAATCGGACCGCACCAAACCGAACCGTTCCTAAACCGATGCTTCAACAATTCTTTTTCTTAAAGAACGGTTTTATTATTTTGAAAACCGAACTGGGCACTAACCGAACCGAGACCGAACCAACAAAACCGAAAAAAACCGCACCGCACCAAGAAGAGTTTTAAATACAAATTTTAGTATTTTGTTTACTATCTTCTATGTTCTGACTCACTATCCACAGTTTGAGTTTAATACTTTAAGCGCTAGAACCACACCATAGTCCTAATTTACAAAACAAAAAATTATTACCTCTATGTTGAGATAAAAGAGAAGTAGGAAAGCATTATGTTTCTTAAATGTTGAGCTTATCATAGGCTTTTTTGATGTATTCGGTAAGTAACAAAGATTTAAGTAAAACGACATTTTTTTATAGTTAGTTTACTTTGCGTCGAAGTTAGAAATTAATACATAATGTAATGAGTTCTAAACCGAATGGCTTAACTGGACCGAACCGGTATTTTCGGTGCGGTTTCTTTATTTCTAAGTTTCAAACCGAAGTTATTTCGGTTTCGAAAATAGTGAACCGAACATTTCTGTTTAGGTGTCTCATATCCTCTAAAACCGACCGAACCGGACCGTGAACACCCCTAACTGAAGCTACGAAACAACCTCATTCACAAACGTTCTTTCTCTGAGAAAGCCATTAGCGGCGCCTCTCTATCTGTCACAAGTCGTAGCGCTAGGGTTTGATTATCCCTTTCGATCAACAAGTTTGTGTCAATCACGAGTCAATAATTTTGTTAATGTAGACCTCAATTAAATTGCAAACAGATGCACGTCTTATCGATGCAGTGAAGTACCTGCGGTATAAGAGATAGGTTCTTACTGCACCAGCGAAACAAAACCAAATTTATGGGCTAGACAACTGATACTCCCTGTGTCCCAGCAGATTCTTCAAAAAATACTATTCACCGATAACTTTGATATGATGATTTTGTTAGTAAAACGATGCAAGAATGTTATAACTTTTTCATGGTGTTGTAGAGTAAACTTAACTCTACATCACTTAACGCTACATCACCATGAAAAAGATTACCAAATTCTAGCATCGTTCTGATAACCAAATTACCGGGTCAAAAATGACTTGGAAAATACTCCCTTACAGCACAAAAATGAGCCAAAATGCATATCGGTTGATTGAGTTTGCTTCGCTTCGAATTTATTCTAAACAAACTTATATGAAAACTTTTTACATGGGACAAACTACTTTGAACTTAGGTGAGTATGAATATGATTTGCCTAGCCTGATATTTTAAAAGTTGTAATCAAGACGCTCAAAAAACTAAATGTGTATATAGAGAGTTATTTTGAGTGAACCAACAACCCTGAAGCGACTGACAGCGACACAGACTATACAGAAAAGGAACAACGTAGGGCAATCCTTGATAATGAATACTGCACAGAGGCTGAACAGGGTTTCAAGTTATGTATGATCAGCATGCTCGTTTATGAGAAAACCTCAATGAGAAGGTTATGATGTCAGTTTTCCGACGGATCTGGAACAAAGGTCCTGAGATTACTATGATTGAAGTGAATTTCAATACCTGCTTATTTGTTTCCCCAAATCAAAGCTGCATGGATAGGGTTACCTAGGCAGGGCATTGGGATTTCTACGGCAAATTATTTCTGCTTAAACTCTAGAAACTGGGCAATCCTACAAAGTCGGTGGAATTTCAAAATGTGGATGTCTGAGTCCAAATTAGCAACATTTTGATTCACCTAATGAAGGGAGAAACATGAAGACTGGTCATAGATACAGTGGTAGAAACAATGTATGTTGATAGTCAGATCGATATCAAGGAAAAAATCAATTAGATAAGGATTATGGCTGGCTTTTCGAGCGCTAGGAAAACACCATGCACTTTTAATTTTGAGACAAATTAACTAAGTTTGTTGCACTACCCATGTCACATGATGGGCTGTAATGTTCATCTCGTGGTGGGTATTACAGTAAATTTCTTTAATTTTATTTAACCATCTTAAAAATTAGAAGCTATTTGTCTCAAAATAAAAAGTGCACAAAATTTTTCTATAAAATTGATAGTGATTGAGGTTTAGTGTCACAAGTATTAAACTGCATATAATTTAGTGCCAATTGTCCTATATTTATATTATACATTAACAAAATAATTTATAAGTGTTAACTAAAGTACTAAACACCTGAAAATAATTTGTAAGGAAAATATTTTCACAAAAAATATTGTACACATAGAATATTTTAAGTTATAAAGTGTTTTACCGCCAACCAAACAGAGTCGCAAAGCAATCAAATCTTGCCTATCTGCAAGAGATAGGCAAACCATACCGTTAGCGCAACCCACAATCTTAAAATTAGTTCCCGAAAGAGGAATACAGTTACATCTAATGGTACATCATAAAATCGGAATTAGGTTGTAGTATGTCGTACTTAGCTATCTGGAGTTTAGAGATTTGTGATCATTGGGCCTGCTTGGATACGTTGGTTGGGGGGGTTGGGTTAACCAAACTTGAGTGGTGTTTGGGTAGAGTAATTTAGTTACACTGTTGACCCGGTCACCGCCACCTATCCACCCGGACACCGGTCATTAATTCTCTCTCCTCTCACTCTCTTCTTCACCAATTCACGTGCACACACTTTACTTTTCTCACCCGGCCCCACTCACAACTCTCTTCTCTTTCCCTCTCTCTTCTTCACGTGCACTCCCTTCACTTCTCTCTCTCTCCTCTCCTCTCTCTTCTGCTTAGTAGCCGGGCACCGTCCACATGGGTGGTACCCGGGTATTTATATTTTTTTTTTATTTCATTTCGGTGGGTTGTGTTTGTTTGACGGATGTAATATTTTTGAAAAAAAAAACATGCGCTCAAACCTCTATTTAAACACAGCTTCACCCTTTCATTTTTTGTGCTACTATCTTCTTTCTCAAACATATTTGATCTTTCATAAGAAAATCTTGTACATCAAGGTTTTGTAAATTTTCTGTCATTTATTTATGTTCATTGTTTAAGAAGTGATTTTGCTATATTGTACAAAATTTTTCATAACATCTTCTACACTAAGATTTTGTCAAATTTTCTGTCATATATTTGTTCATATATTACGAAAATATTTTGCTATTCTAACTAATTTTTCTTCGTAGGCCTGAGTAATGGACAACAATGGTGCGCCTCCTCGACTGTCCAGGAACGCATAGAATGAGGGTGCACGCCTACCGCGATCGTTGGGGCCGGGATGAATGGTGTTTGTTCATCATGCTATTGATCGAGGAGAAACAACGTATGAACCTTCGCAGAATGTTACTAATCAACTCTGGCTTACATTCGTGTTAGTGAAATCTGGTTCCTGAACACCGACGAGTTCATGACTCGGACCGTTTATGATAACCAGTTCCAGTTGCTCACTCGTGAGTTCAAAAAATGGGTTCGTTCGGTTGCCGCCCCTGAACTGCTTGGCGAAGAAGATAACGGTGCCGATGTCGTGGACAGGCGGGCTGTGATCATTGTGGGCAATGAAGCTCGCCTGTGCGATCTGTTCGATATGCCGTATCATGATGGTTTGCCTCATCCCCCGACCCTGAATCGCAATGTCGTCCCGGACGAGACTGTCCCGAACCCTAATGGCGACTAAAATTAGCAGGAAATATGTGGAACAACATAAACTGTAATACGGTCAACCTCGTATCGTGACGCTACTTTTTTTTCTTAATCTGTATGGTTGTACTTTACTTTCATCTGTAATGTTCAATAAATTGACCGAGTTTATGTGTTAGAAATAAACGCCTTATTCTGATCAACGATTACTGGTGTGTTATGTACTATATTTTTATTTAAAATTCGTGTCACATATAACGCAACAATTAATATGGTTTAAAGCCTTAATTATATCTACATTTCCGTAAATATAGATGACGTTACAATCTGATACAAAGTTTACGTAAAATTTAATACAAATTTGTCAGTCAAGTCTATTACGACTGTCCCAACATTTGCGCCATATATACGTATTGTCAATTGAGCGATTTCATGAAGATAGTATTACTGTAACCACATTCAAAAAGAGGACGGATATAATGCTGTTATTTCAACGGCAGGAAGACCAGAGACTCGCGTGCAGCAATAATGTTGGAAGATCAGAGATTCGCCTGCAGCAATAATATTTCTTTGAAGCAATAATTGTTGGAGTAGTGAGTAGTCCACATCATGGTCAAGAGGCAGCAACATTTATTTGGACAATAATGCACCCTTTTGCAGTGAGTAGTGAGTAGTCAACAATTGGCAGTGAATAGTAACATTTATTGGCATCATCGATTTATCAGAGATGCAGTTGGCGTGCGAATATGTTTTTGTTTTTTTACTTTTAAAAAGCAACATCATGTAACATCACATCAATCTTTTTACTTTTTTTTTTTTTTGCTTTTATCAAATCTGACAAACTGCCACCACAATTAATTGGGTTGCTTTTGCTTTACCACCGTTCAAATAATTCACTACTCAATAATTCATCTGGTGTGTTTAAAAAAATACAGTAGCAAAACCAGTATAAATAGGTTCCAAACACATGGCTGTTTTCAATTCACAGTCTTCCTTTCCAAACACATCACACATTCTTCCTACACCCACTGCAAGTTTGGTTTGTAAGTATGAATCTGATTTTTCTGTTCACAATTAATATATGTTTAACGATATTGTTATTATAACTTCTATGTTCTAATTAGTTGTATCTTCTATAGAATTTGTCGTGGAGCAACAATCCCGATGACGAAGAGCCGCCACCGCCTGCTTATCCAGCAAGTACTCTCCCTGACCTTCACAAGTTCTTCTGGCCCCCAGGCGCAATACCCCAAAGTAGAGTAGAATGGGACACTGACAAAACTGAGTTATTTCTGAACCTTGTAAAGGCTAAAAAATATAAAGGCAACTTTAGGGGTAAAGATTTGAACCAGACAGGTTATAACAACATAATTGCTGAATTTTATGATAAGACTGATTTATTTTTCACGCATCAACAATTTAAGAATAAGTACGAGAATATGCGGAAATTGTTTAAGGTTTGGGTTAAGACAAAAAACACAGAGACTGGTTTGGGGTGGGACCCTCGTCGAAATACGTGGTCGCTGTCTGATCAACGATGGGCTGCACTCATTCAGGTACGGACGTTACATTTTGTTCATAACTTTAATATTTTTGAAACTGTGATCAAATAATTACTTACACGCGTGGTATTTTTGGGTTGTTTAGAAAACTCCTCTGGCGAAGAAATTTCAACAAGGTGGTCTGCCACACCGTGAGCTGCAGTTTCAAATTTTTGGAGATATTACGGAGACTGGTGAACACGCATGGACTCCAGCTGCCGGGCCCCCTCCAGGAGGTCGTGGCCGTCGAGCAAGCGCTCCTCAAAGAGCGTGGTCGCAACCGACTACTTGGGATCATGGGCAGGGCTCAGGTTATCGAAACCCAATCATGTCGCAGCCTCCGCCAGGTTACGAGAGGGATGACGGCACCGGAATTCAGACCCCACTGCACCCAGATTCGCCTCCGCCGGGATTAGAACGAGATGAGGGTGTCGGGTTCAGGACCCCACCTAGGACTCATCGCAATGAAGACGATTTGGATGACACAATCAGCTCACCTAATGCGCCTCCCACTGGTTGGGAACAAGGGAGGAGCGATAATTCTGGGCCATCAGGTGGCCGGAAGCGTAGGTGCAGGGAATTCACTAGTGGGACTATGAATTCAGTCATGGAGAACTTGACCGAGGCGTTTCGCGATCAACACGTCACCCACCGTCACCATGAGGTTCTAGTTACACGAGACCGCCAAGGGAGGACTATCGATGAATGCCTGGAGATAGCCTCGACCTTCCGAGGCCTTAACCCTGAGGAGGATGGATACGACGAATGTGTTAACTTCTTCCAGTACCGGGCTAACAGAGAGGTGTTCATGGCGGTGAAGAATCCGGTAGCCCGCGAGAGGTGGCTCAACAAATATCTGGGTCGGGCAAGAACTGGATGGGTCCCCCCTTCGTGATGAGGACATCTGTTACCATGTCATAATTTTTAATTACCGTTGTAATGCTTGTTTAGTTAACGCACTCTACAGTCGGACGTGATGTTAGGTATTAAATATGTACGCCTTATTCAGTTAAAAATGTTATAATATTTCAAATTCAGATGACGAAGATGTGCTAGAACCAATGGTGGAGCCAATACTCGTATCGGCCATAAATGCAACCCCTAACGCTAATGCTGGACAGGTGATGTTAGTTGCAATGCAGATGTTGTTTTCACTCGGCCCGGAGCCATGTCGAACTTCATTATTAACGGGACACATGTGGGTAAAAGAAGTTTTAGATGGACATTGGAAGAGATCAGTCGAATCGTTCCGGATGCGAGCATCAGTATTCCGTCAACTGTGCGAGTTGTAACAGGGGTCTTATGGATTTAGGCCGTCAAGGCGTATGACAGCCGAGGAATCTATTTCCATATTCTTGTACACCCTCGGACATCGTTCATCCAATAGGGATTTGCAAGAACGGTTCCAGCACTCCGGAGAAACAATAAGCAGACAATTCCACAATGTTCTTGCAGCTGCGACTCGTATGACTTCAGACTGGACAGCGCCAGTTTACTCTGATAGTGTGCACCAGCACATTCATAACAACGCGATGTACTGGCCGGCATTTAAAGTAAGTTCCTAATTTTTTCCGGTTATGAACAGAAGATTGTATTTGCTAACGAGATCTATGTTAATAATGCACAGGATTGTATTGGCGCGATGGACGGCACCCACGTCAATGCGCGCGTTCCGGAGAATCGTAACATTACTTATATTGGCAGGAAAGGTTACGCAACTCAAAACATTTTGGCGATATGTGATTTCGACATGTGCTTCACATACGTTTCCGCGGGGTGGGAAGGTTGCACTCATGACAGCCGAATATTCCATAACTTGATGGAAAACCCAGTAATGCATTTTCCGAGGCCGCCCGCTGGGAAATATTATTTGGTGGACGCAGGCTACCCTAACATGCAAGGTTTTCTAGCACCCTACACAGGAGAACCAATGTACCACTTATCTGCGTTCCGGCAGGGGGATCCACCGCGAAATGCACAAGAAGTATTCAACCGACGCCATGCATCTTTGCGCAGCGGGATTGAGATAACTTTTGGGGTGTGGAAGACGAGGTGGCAGATACTGGAAGGAATGCCACAATTTTGTTACGACGTCCAGGTTTCGATCATTGGGGTGACAATGGCACTCCACAACTTCGTAAGGTTATGCGACAGGGGCGACGCTTGGTTCATGTTCACGGACCGGTACGGAGCTAGGCATCTTGCAAGGAATCATGGTGCGAGAACCTCCAACGAAGCTTCAACATCTGGGGCTGCTGCAACTGCAGGAGACATGACAGATGACTACACTATGGGGGAGCTAAGGACACACATAACTAATGTTATGATGAGTACGCACCAATTATAATAAATAGTAACGATCATTTTCTCCATTCATGTTTGTTTTATATGAAATAATATTTTAGTTTCACAGGTTGTTAGTGTCATTAATATTATGTTGGCGTTTCATGGTGACAAAACGTACCTTTTTTTTAAATCATACGTTTGAACAATAGCATACATTCATAGAATTTTATTACATCAAACATTACAAGTGCGTACAAACAAGTGATTGAACATGAACATTATATTAGCATTACAATCTAGTTGCGCCGGCCCGACAGCCTTGCACCAATACTGCCGCCCGATGAGGATGGTGATGCAGAGTTACTAACACGGTCACGCTGACTAACTCCATTGTTACTGCGTTGACTACTGCGGAACATGTTACCTAGTCGACGGATAAGGCTTCGCGATTGTCCATGTGTCGTTGCAATGGATTCTTCTCAGAGCTGACGAATATCCTCCCTAACCTGACGAATATCCTCCCTGGTCTCACGAATATCGTCCCTAGTTTGACGGTGGTTGACTTGAATTGTCATCTCAATTCGGTCTAGGCGTTCGTTAGCTTCATTTTGACCAACTTGGTAACCCTCCCTGAACTCGACATCAGCAGACACTTGTCGGACATGTCGATTACCTCGGCCAGACGGGTGCCCACGAGGTGGAACATCAGAAACACTGGCACGACGCCCCATCGATGGTTCTGCCTCTTCTTCAGCGCCTGCCGGGGTTTCGGGAGGGAATCCACTAATTTTTAATGCGGAAACACGTCCCAATGGGCCAAGAGTAGGTTGGTACAAGTCCATAAATTGGATAATCGGAATTTCAAAATATGTGAATAGTTCGGTGATTATCGCTCCGTAGGGTAAACACTTTATCACGTTACTGTTGGTCCTGGCCTCGTACATGACATTAGCAATGATAAATGAGATACTTAACTTACCATGAGTGGCGCAACAGTATATCATGAACCCCAGGAAGGTATCAACCTCGTCACCGTGTCCCGTTCGAGGCAGTATATTCGTCGCCAAGTAGTGCTTAAGAAGGCGAAATTCCGGCTTAATGTCACTACTCGTAATAGACCTCCCAAGGTCCCTCGACATACAGAACGCGCCATAGTAGTCTCCAAGATTTTCCTCCCCGCCAATGTTGGCAAGAAGACCTTCGAAGTGACTGAAGTAGGTAAATGATCCTTCGGGGGATAGCCCTAGATCTTGCACGAGGTATACGGGGGTAACGAAAACAGGCCTTCCTTTCACAACACTGAAAAGTTGTTGGTCGCCGTGATACGTACGCCACTCTAGGGTAGCGTAAAATAATTTCACTAAAACTGGGAAATACATTGTTGGTAGGATGGTGAGAGACTCACAACCAAGGAATACCAAATGATCGTACAAATACTCCTTGAATTCGGCGCCGAGCGCTAGCGACCTCCCGGAAGCAATTGGACGGCGCTGCATTCCATCAAATCTTGCGGCGTCTATAGTATTTGCGAACGGTTTTGCGGCATCAGTGATGTGTTGCGGTAGTTGATTGGAAGGACGTCTGGGATCGTCAGAATCAAGACCTTCGTATGAAGGAATAAGACTCGACATTTTTGTTAAAAATAAATGGTAGAAGAAGAGAAATTGTGAAGAGGAGGTTCTGTATTGAGGAGGAATGAAAGTTGTGAAGACAGCAAATGATAGTTGTGAAGACAGGAGAAGAGAAAAATGTGAAGGAAGATGGTAGAAAAAATTACTCAATTTTAAAGAATTGTTGGAGAGAGTCACGAGCCTAAAGTTTGACGTGCACTGCATAAAAAAACAAACCATCTGACAAATAAATTTGTCTCCTTCCTTCACGTGACAATTACAAACAAAACAATTTTCTCTCTCTCACACTCACGGGAACAAACAACTCCCTCTCTCCTGCTACACCCGGCCACCACCCCCTTCTACCCCCATCCCTCTCTCTCTCTCTCTCTCTCTCCTGCCACACCCGGGCACCGCCGGCCTTCTCTCTCCCACCCTCCCACTCACTCTCTCTCTCTCTCTCCTGCACAAGCTGGACACCGCCCCCTTCTGCCCCCCCCTCTCTCTCTCTCTCTCTCTCTCTCCTGCCACATCCGGGCACCGCCCTTCTTCTCTCTCCCTCCCTCCCACTCACTCTCTCTCTCCTGCACAAGCCGGGCACCGCCCATCTCTCTCACCCTCCCAGTCACTGTCACGCTCTCTCTCCCTCTTCCTCCCACTCCCTCTCTCTCTCTCCCCTGCGACACCCGGGCACCGCCCTTCTTTCTCTCTCCCTCTCCCTCCAACTCAGCCGGGCACCGCCACTATTACACCGTCCACCGGTGGTTTCAGCCGAACCAATTTTGGTTGGGTTCGGTTGTGGGTTTACCGAACCCAGGTATCCAAACAGACCCATTGTTCTCTTTTGGTTGCAATAGTTGCTTTTTCCCCATACATTCATGGCGGTGAAATTTGGAGAAAGAATTAGGTGATTATGTCTATGAACTTAAATCGTACCACACGACCACAGACTTCTCTATCATCACCATCCATAAAAAATCTTACAATAATTCAACCCCGCAATCTCCCACCCACAATTTTACCACATATTCTTCTCAGAGATCATCCGAGGGTAATGCAAAATCTATATAAGAGTCAAAAGCTTTACATAATGGATTAACATTGAAAATAGGTAATTCCTATTAAAGTCAACAAGTAACTAAACACTACAAAAGGGAAAGGAAGTCCAAGATATAACTTTCTCCTCAAAACCAGGATTTTCTGGGAAACATAATCGAATTGTAATTTTACAATACAAACGAGTACTGATAAGTTCGGATGTGGTGGTAAACTGTATGAACCCAACCGATGCTTCATCGAGGCTTATAGGAAGGCGATGGGACTTTAAGTTTGGGTGTGGCGATGGTACTGCATGTTGGATATGGCATCGTGCTTGTAAGAATCGTAATCTGCACAAAGCAGATTTAATAAATTTCGATAACTGAAATTTATTTGAAACCAGTGAACTTGAGTAAAGAAACTGATAACGCGGACAACATTATTCAAGCGTTCAATTCAATCCAGTGTCATAAAGGTCCACCTGAAAAATTAAACAATTCAAGTAATAATGAACAAGAACTTTTTGACATGCCCTTAAAATGTGATAGCAAATTAGAGCATCTCTAATCCGTTCATGTCCCCTCATCGATCCACCCTCGCCCCCTTCCCCTTCTCCTCAACCACATTATCGTCTCTAACCCGTCTCCTTCGCCTCAACTCCCTTGCCCTCCTATTCTTTTCACTATATAAAAAAGCTCCATGTCCTAGTAGTTTCATATTACTATGTTTTCACAATATGTTGGTCCTAGTAGTTTCCCTTTACAATTCATCATTAACGACAAAAGTGCACAAGATTTTGATAGCGGAAACATGGGATTTTGATTAAAAACATGTTCTTAACTTCAAGGAAAACTGGTGGAATCGAAATCATAAAAATATCCATATGAAAAGTTATACTATAATCCCTGTTATTTCTCTTGGCATAATAGTTGAGAATCTGATGGAAAACTCTTAAAATACAGGAGTAATCATGTGCATTAAATCTCAAACCATCATTTCTCAAAAAAAAAAAAAAAAAAAATCTCAAACCATCATGAACATCAAACGATTGCAAACATTGGTTGCATACAGTGGCGGACGCAGGATTCTTATGGTGTAGGGGCCAAGTACATATTAAAAATGACTAATGAAATAATACTTAAATTTTGGAGGGGCCAAAATGTATTATTTTTATATAAATACTAAATATATTAGGGGGTTTAAGTAAAATTTTCAAGACTTTGCGGGGACCGCGGCCCCCCTCCGCCACCCTATGTGTCCGCCACTGGTTGCATACCTTCTCTTGTATATTCAAACAAGTTTAATGTCGTCCCACCCCGAGCTTGTTTTACGGAGAAAATATTGTCGATGGTGTCACATAATTGTATCGAGGATGAGTGATATATGGATCGGAATAGCTTGATTTTCTCATTTCAATCTTGGAAGTATTATTCCTTTTTTTGTTGGAAAAGAAGAGACTCGCACTACATCGAAATATAAGTTATCAAGTAGTTCATTAATTACTCCAGAAGCTATTTATATTACAATCAGAAGAAGAAGAAAGAAGTTTTTAAAAAAACTTCAAACAGATACAACTATCAAATTGAGATAAACTATGATCCACGTAACGAAGCCAGCGTTTATATGCCGAATCCAAACAAAACACAATGAAACGGTTGTCAATGAATTACATAGGACAATACTACGTCGTCTATGAAAGTCGGGAACCTGTATAAGTACACATTACTTAGTGTGGGGTTATGTGAAAATTGTTGCATGCTGTTAGATGAAGTATTATTTGCATGGTTGCAGTAGATATTTTTCCGGAATCTATATAAGGAGTAACTTTGTACAAAACTCTCTTAACATTTGCACACATACGTACTAATCTTGATTAAATCAAAGTGAGTTCCATCAGGGACACCTCGCTGCTATGTTATTACCAATAGAACCGCAGACTTAAGATGGAATAAGTGTGAATGAACTATGAAAAGGAAACAATAATCTCGCTTAAACATTGATTAAAGAAGACATGATTATTTGACCAACTGTAATTAACCACTAAGAATTTTGAAAAAATACTTGACATTTGACTAAAAACTATACGAGAAAAGCAGATAGTGTGGTAGCTCAAGTGGTAGAGCGTTGGAAACCCCTGCATGAGGTCCCGGGTTCAATCCTGGTTGGCGACCAAAAAAAAAAACTATACGAGAAATTCATCACAAACTTGACTTGGTAAAAACCTCTCTGTCGATGAAGTGAACTAAAGCGCATCCAACCAGTGAAATAAGTTCAATTGAATTTCTTCACCTGATCATTGACCTGAAGCAAGGCTCTCGCTATACGCGAACAATGGATTAGGATATTCTTCCACACTAAAGTTCTTGGTGACTCCAATTTGCGGATCGTACAAGAAGTATGATCCTGTTTGAGAAGAAAGAACAACGTCCCAGTTATTTTCATCCTCTCCGTAAAATCCAATCGGCAGAAGCAAAATTATGGGCACAGTGAAAGTTAGTTTTTTAGTCCATGATTGATTACTTCCACTACAATCATCCAACACCCACACATCAAAATTATACGAATCCTTGCATGTAAATGTAGCGAGAGACTCGAAGCAACTACCAAGAATCGTTGGAGGGCATGGTGGAAGCTCAACTACCTTGAACAATTCATTAACCATATCGAAACAAATAATGCGCCTGTCGTCCAAAGACTCGTACGAGTAAACATTGCCTATCAACCAATACATGCATCTCTTCACACAAGTTACGCGATATTGAAATTGATCGACAACAACAGGGTTACATGTCGTTGATCTTCCAATATGATCGACCCCGCCCAATGTCCTCCAAGAATTGTCACCAGATGAGAATATGCCGACTAGGGCTTCAATCGTTCCTCTTTGATGAGTAGAACTAAACTCAATCCTTACCACTTTAAAAGTATTAGCTATGGGATCGAAACAAAAACCACAACTGGACCGTGTCGAGGTATATAGACTTGATAACCATGGAATAACCCTAAATCCTCCTGTGATAGGGTTTAAAACCACGAATTCACCGTGCAAATCTGAAACAGACAAGCAAACTAATCCGTTCGAACAGCCTATGATCTCTAGCTTATTCCCAACAACAGGGAGGGTCACATCAAGGTTATCTTTGTTTACGCGAAGGGAAATTGTCGTGGATCTATTCGAAGGAAAAGATTTATAGGATCGCAAGTACAGTGAGACTTTCTTCTTGGGGTTAAACTTCTTGTTACTAGATATGAAATCAGGAGAGCAGATTAGGTCGTACCAGACTTTGCAGACAAACCAGAGAGTTTATGGGCAGTCTCAAGAGGATCTCAGTAATCACATCTTGTGGTAATTCTCTTTCGCCACCACTCATCGTTGTCTCTCTTTTTTCTTCCATCATCGCCATTGTTATGAATTGATTATTGATATGAGGATTCTCTTTGTTTACTCAGGGTTGTATGGTTGGACCCTTCTTATCTCTGCCTCGTTTTCATTAAGAAGGGGATTCTCTTAGTTTACCTTAATTGCACTCCAGCCCTACAAAGTAGCACCAACTTCGTGGAAGTACCTTGTCAGGGAAAATATCGTCAAAAACAGTAAGACATTTTCGGTTGTTCCGGAAAATCCACCGGTTTTCGATTTTTGGTATTTTCTATTTTGGTCCTTTCGTCACGAGCCCATGGTCTGTTTTGGTCAAAATCGTCCATTAAAGCTTGTCAAATCATCAGACTTTCGATTTTTGGTATGTCTTTATTTCATGAGAGTAGTTCACTTATTTTTACTAATACCTCTAGAAAATACATTTTTTTTTCCGCCTCAGCCATGTTCCAATTTTCTGGCGGTGGTGCATGTAGTTCTTGGCTTCGAATACAATCCTATGATCCTATCATTAGTGATAAATATATGTGACGATGAAGTGCTTAAAATTATATTATTTATTATAAAGAAAGATTGCTGACTAGATAATTATTGGCCGATGAAGTCGAAAGACCCATAAACATTTGACGGGGTACGTAGCTTTAGAATCATAATATTAACAATACTTGACGTATAAATTAGGGTATATGTAGGTATTACATATCTTCTATTAAACATGGGACAATTGAGAATATATGTTCCGCGGGTAAGTGTCTGATTTATATAAGGATCATATTTTCATTTTTAAGCACGGGGAAATATTGTAACGGTGTACATAAGACCAATAAGCGGTAATGAATTGACTTCCATATAATCATCTCCCGTAAAGACTGATTAGTGGCGGAGGGGTTAATTGGCGACATAATTCTTTGAAAACTATTAAAGTATTCCCCTACTTTTGTAACATATATTCATAGGAAGCACAAATGTGACCCCATGAAGTTTGGTTTTTGAATTTGCCCGCGCCTTTACTCAATTCCTAGTTCCGCCACTAAGATTGGTGACAATGCCTTTGTTAGTCTTGAGGACTATTATATTGTCATATTTTTTTCAAGCATTTTGAAGAGACAATTTAGTTGGGATAATAGTAGAACGAACTGAAGGATTTGTGAATCCTTTCATGATGTTGTAACTCTACACCAATACGAAAATGATTGAAAAGTTCTTGTATTGTGTGCCTATTTGAATCACCACCTCAAATGACTGGAAAAAAAGAATAACAATTATTTTGTGACAACTACAAATGTCTCCCCAGTTATTTGACATTTTACGTGAAATTGTTGGGGCTTTCCTGACATAATCAATACTGCAGAATGCAGATAGCTAAAGTATTAGCGAGACGATACTGCATGAGAGTTTCTGTCAAAAGTCCGAAAAAGAGATGTTTCTTGCTTAACATAAACACACAAATAAGAATCATAAAATATTTGAGCTCCATTTGAATATCTTGATGAACTACTTCTACCACCACTTAGAAACATACATAGACTCGACATCAAATTTGAAACGGAACAAGCGATAATAATATCAACCCGGTGAACACCTTGATACAACGCTGATCGATTCCATCTAACGATCTACATCCGGTCAATCAACTGAAGCAAAACTCTCACTGTATTGGAAGAACTCATCTGGATATTCATCCATGCGAAACTTATCGGTGACTCCCGTAATCGCACAAGTAATACTCAGAACCAGAACCAAAAATAACCCAATCGATTCCATCTTTACCTTAAAACCCTATGGCAGATGACATATAAGAATCTGGTGTAAAATCTAGATGTTTCGTGAAACCAACTTTGCATCTCATCGCGAAATGTGGAAAATTCCCCTCGCGGAAAGTGCATCTCATCTCATGAATGAATTGAAGCAAGACTCTCCCTGTACTGAAAGAAATTTCCTGGACACTCATTCATCTCAAAATGGACAGTCGCTCCAGTTTGTGGGTTGCACAAGTGATATTCCACACTACGTCTCATGGCTTCGCAACTATACTCAGTACTAGCAGTCCCAGTGCTCAAAACTGCCCAATTGACATGGTCTTTACCGTAAAATCCTATTGCAGTTGAAGCCTTTGACGACGGTGGTGTAAATCTGAATAATGTAGTCCATGACTGATTGCTACCACCACTATACCGCATCACCTCAACATCAAAGGGGGGCTCATATGACTCATTGAACGTAGCAAACGTTGCCAGGGAATCCTCGTACCCAACAAGACGGTGATAATAATCGGGACACGGCAACTTAATATGCTTAAAGAATTCGTCAACCATGTCAAAACATAGAATGTATTTGTCGCACAAGGCTCTTCGACGATCAAAAAGACCGCAACCTACAATCCAGTACATGCAGCTTCCCACACATGTCACTGGTCTCATCACCCTTTTAGCCCAAGAGTAGCTGATTTTATCAGGAACCACTAGTTCCATTCCCCTCCAAGAATTCCCACTAGAAAAAAAGACAGCGAGTCGTGCCTTAGTCTCTCGTTGTGAATCACCAATCTGATAAAAATCAATCCATACAACCTTAAAAGTATTAGCGACGGGATCAAAACAAAACCCACGGCTCACATTGGGTGAATGTGTGGCAAATTGAACCGGAGGGAGAAACCTATGTGATCCGGTCACTGGATTCCAAAGAAGGAACCCCCTGGCCGAGATAGCTAAGCAAACCACTCCTCTAGAACAGCCCACAATGCATATATATCCTATAAAATTGATCATTTGATCGAATGGAACATCGTAAAAGCGGAAGGTTATTCTAGTAGCATTCGGAGGAAGAAGTTTGTACCGGTGAAGGTGCAAAGAGACTTTAGACTGGTGGTTATAGTTTTTGTTATCGTACAAGGTGGTGAAACTAGGACAAGTGATCAGGTCGTACCAGGTTTTGCAGACCAACTTGAAACGGGACACGCACTTGGGAGGCAATGTTAAGAGGATATCAATGAGCACATCTGCTGGTAGTTGTGTTTTTCGTCTGTGTTTTTCATCTTCTTCTTCTTCTCTAGAACTTCTGATAATCTCTGTTGCTTCCATTGCTCGAGCCGCTACTTCGAAGGATTGCTCGAGCCGCTACTTTGAAGAAATCTTGCAGATTTAGGGTTTGATCTGCTCCAAGTTGCTTTATTTGACGGGTTTTAGGGTAAAGCTGAAACCCTAGCCTTAAAACAACCGGGCCGCTCGCCCCCTATCTCTTACTTGAAGATCTCATGTAGTATTTGCCAAATCAGGCTACTTATAGTACGAGAAAGTAGTGTTGCAAGTTCGAACTCATAAAATTTCAAACCCGGCCCAACTGTGCTAGTAGGTTAAGAGCCCGTTTGGTACTGCTTTTGCTTTCTAGAACGCTGCTTTTCGAATCCAAAAGCGGTATTTTTGTGTTTGGTAAAGTTTTGTTTTTCTGCTTTTTAGAAAACAACTGCTTTCACACAACAGCTTTTGAAAGCAAGGGAGGGGTTACTTTCTACGGCATGCTTTTTGATTAATTTATCGTTTGACGTCATTGTTCATTAATAAATATTAATAATATTTTATTGTAATAGAACTATATTTTATCATGTATGAAATGATCGTTTTGACATTAACAAAAAGTCTATTTTATCATGTCTGAAATTGTCGTTTTGACATTAACAAAAAGTCTAAAACACTAATTACCAAATACATAATGTCAAAAGTACTTCTCCACAGCAGATTTTATACAGAGTTTACCAAACACTTTTTGTGTAAATTCCCACAACAACTTTCTCACAGTGCTTTCTACACAACAGCTTTATGAACCGCCACTTCATTACCAAACTAGCCCTAAGTTTTGTTCGATTTGGAGCCTGGTTCTTAAAAATATATTACGTCGACGCGACGTCAGCTATCACGCGTTGAGTTGGCCCTAATCAGAAAGACAATAACGGGATTGGCGGATCCAGTGCGTGAATCTCTGAAATGCCATTTTTTTGGCAAAACATCATAAAAAATGATGAAGAACAGGGACAAAGGAAAAAAAAAGAGAAATCATAATGTTTTTGTTATTATTATTTCTGAAATAACAAGTGTTTAAAAAATAACTAGATCCTACACAGTTCGACCGTACGATCCTCGAAAGAACCGCAAACAAAACCTGGTCGGAAGTCGGAACTTATAACCCGCTCAAGACCCATTACAAATTAACTAAAGCTAAACATAATCTTTAGATATTTTGAGAGCACCACCGTGACCTGGAGCCTCAGGCGAATTATCTCCCTCCACGTTTGAGCTACTATCCCGCACGGACGTGTCCATATCCGCTTGGTCTCCCATACCCGTATCAACTCCCCTACCGCCGGAAACCACATTTTTCCTCAAGGTGCATATCGGGAAACACTTTTCGAAGCGAGGTAACTATTTTCCAAGTGTCCAAAGCTCCATCAGACCACTAAACCAACCATTGTTCTTGCAGTTGCCCCGCAACCATAATAGTGCGTCCCTGAACCGCGGCAATGGGAAACACAACTGGATGACCCTGAAAGAACTGCTCAGGAAGAATAGCGGTGGGTGGCGCATAATCAAGAGACACATAAGGACGCAACAAGGAGACGGGGAAAACTTTGTGAAAGCGGCTCTAGTTGGGTAACCGAAGTCGATAGGCCACAACACCAATGTGCTCTAGGACCTCAAAAGGCCCATAAATCGTTGAGGCAATGTAGCGACCAAGAGCAGGCCAACTGAATGTTGGCGGTAAGGTTGAAGTTTACCAAATTACCTACCTCGAAGGATACCTCAGGATGATGTTTATTGGCCTGAGGGCGCATGCATTGTCGCATCCTGGCAAGATAAAAATTGGCCTTCAAATCACTCAAGCAAAGCGTGTCGTTCCGTTAACAATTCTGCGATAGAGGGAGAACGACTAGCGGATGGGTGATGACGGAAACAAAGAAGGTGGCTCGAGACCAACAAGGGCGAGGAACGAAGACATGTTGATGTTGTCGTTGTGACTGCAATTCAGGGACAATTATGCCCATGTCAAAAGTTGCGCCCACCAAGTAGGGCGTCCTTGAGTAAAGGTGCACAGATAATTTTCGAGCCAACGATTCACAATCTCGGTCTGATCGTCGATTTGCGGAGGATACATTGTGCTGAACATGAGAGTAGTACCGCTGAACTTCAACAATTATTTCCAAAACGTACCCATAAAAACGGAATCACAATCTGAAACTAAGGCAGCCGGGAAACCATAATGCTTGTCCACCACATCAATAATACAGATGAGCCACTCGTGAAGTATCAAAATAGAAAGTCAAGGCCCCACATTGCACTAACTTCGTAACGCGATTGACGACCACTATTAATACTGAATAATCTTATGAGGAGGGCAAATCCGTAATAAAATCCGTCGAATCAGCTTCCCAAACACGATCAGGAATCGACAAAGGCCATAATAATCCTCCCGATTTATGAGTAGAATACTTCGTTGTCTGACAAGTTTGGCAAGACAATATTACAGACTCGCTGAACATCTGAGCGCATCCAGGGCCAATAGAAAACCGAAGAGAGACGGTGAAAAGTGTGTTAGATACATGTATGGCCTTCCCGGGGAGACTGGGAGAGCTATGGAGTTTCTGCAATAATTGGTCTGGGAACTGTGAGTCGTGGCTAATATAGATCCGGGTCTTGTAGTATAGAATACCATCCAAGGTCGAGAGATGCAACAGTAGGTAAGCGGAGGCGAGCGCCATGTGCAAGACCCGGAGATCGTCCAAGTAGATTTTTCCTGCCGAATTGATTCCAGAGGGAACTGGCCGAACGACGGAGACTAATAACTCCACCCTCGTCTTCACGGCGTGAAAGTACATCAGCCACCCGCCCTGTTCGACACTCATTTCTTATACTCAATCCGAAAATTAAACCCCATCAGCTTATGAGCGTAAAACTGTTGGTCTGGTGTCTAAATAATCTGGGATAAGAGCTCCTTCAAATTGCGCTGATCACTGCAAATGACGAACTCACGTCCCAACAAATACTGGCGCCACTTCACCACTGCTTCCACAATGGCGTTCAACTCCTTGTTATCTGTCAAAGAGGACTGTAGCCAATGTCCCAATTTATTACTCAAAAAGGGAAGTGGATGGCCATTATGTAACAAGACGTCGACGCCGGTATCTGGTGCATCAGTCTTGAGCACAAAGGTCTGTGAAAAATCTGGCAACTGCAGCATGAGTGCGCTAGTCATAGCTTGCTTTAGCAAAGTAAAAGCCTGTTCGACGAACAAAGACCAAGAAAATCCATCGCAGTCAAAGGTGCAAACAAAGTGGCATATCAACAAATAAAGCACCGATAATACCCTATGAGTCGCAAAAATCCGCGCGAACTATTTAACCGTGGATGGAGTTGGCCACGACACCATTGCTTCAAGCTTCTGTCGGCCAGCAATTCCCCAGCTATAAAAATATGACCCAGATAGTCTACAATACTCCTGCGCCAAAATTGCAGAACCTAATGCAAGTGCGACGCATGCACGTTCAACGCCGTGCTGTCGTCGAAGAATACAATCACGAAAGAGCGAATGAGCGGTTTAAAGATGTGGTTCATGGCTGATTAAAATATAGATGGTGCATTAGTTAGTGAGGCCGAAAGCATCACAAGAAACTTGTAATGACCCTCATTGATGCTTGACTCAAAAGACTTAACAGCTGGCTTGGTTTTTACTCTGTAATAGAACCGTTCATTAAACATGCTTGTAAACATAATTTGAGAACAAATTCAGTTCATCTTAATATCTATTACAGAATTGTGATGATACAATTGAAAGAAAACCTTAGGGTTTCTGTGTGAAGAGGCGAGAGTAGAGAGAGAAAATGTATATTCACATAATAAAACGATACATCACAGAGGAGACTTATATATGTCTCAATCAACGGTCTGATTGTACTGACCTAGATCTAACGGTAATAATAGCTTCTAGGGTTTACAACAGGAAGAAATAGAACTGGGCCAGAGAGCTGATCCAATATGTAGCCCAAAGCTGTTGTGTCCGTCTTGAAGCCCAAATGCTGCTAGTCCATCTATTAATCCCCCTTAAACTTATGGCGGATGAGAAGCCATGAGTTTATCACGAAAACTGGTGAATTGAGCAGTGGTGAGTGATTTAGTGAAGAGCTTGCTCACGGACATAGTGATAATCAATTTCAATATGTTCAGTTCTAGCGTGAAAAATCGGATTTTGTGTTAAGGAAATAGCAGAAATGTTATCAGTATGCAAGAGAGGAGGAGAAGATAAATGAAAACGTAAATCATGAAGAAGTTGACGGAACCAAGACAAATCTGCTGCACCCGTGGCCAAGGCCCGATACTCTGCCTCAGTTGAGGAACGTGAAACTGTGGGCTGCTTTTTGGCGGCCAAATGGACAGGGTTGGGGCCCAAAAACACAACAAGGCCTGTGGTGCTGCGACGATCAGTTGGATCGCCGGCCCAATCGGCATCTGTGAATATTTGCAAAGGTAAAAGACCAGGTTTGTAAAATAAACTGTATGAAGGAGTGCCTTTCAAGTAACGAAGAATACTTTTGGCACCACTAAGGTGCACATCTGACGGATTATGCATAAATTGACAAAGGTGGTTAACCGCAAAGGCAATGTCGGGTCTAGTAAATGTCAAATATTGTAAAGCTCCCAAAAGTTGGCAAAAAACAGTTGGATCAGGAAAGGGAGTGCCTTGTGAAATGTGATATTTAATACCAGATTCCAAAGGAGTGGCACTGGGCTTACAATGAAGCATATTGAAACGAAGTAACAAATCATGCACATATTTTGTTTGAGTGACAGATATACCAGAGGAATTTCTGGAAATTTGAAGTCCCAAAAAAATAAGTTAAGGGACCTAAATTGTTCATATGAAATTCAGTACCCAAAGCTGTCAAGAGATAAGAAATGTAAGGTAAGTCATCTCCAGTGACAATTATATCGTCCACATATAGCAACAAAATAGTAATGCAGTTATTATGATGTCGAATAAAAAGGGAGGAATCAGCAAAAGAGGCCACAAAGCCAAGAGATAATAAGTATGAGGTGAATCTCTCAAACCAGGCACGTGGTGCCTGCTTTAGGCCGTAAATAGATTTACGAAGAAGACATACATGGTTGGGGTGTTTTGGATTTTGAAAACCAGTAGGTTGCTTCATAAAAACAACTTCTCGTAAATTGCCATGTAAAAAAGTATTTTTAACATCTAACTGCTGAAGTGGCCAAGAAAAATTAGCGGCCAAAGCTAAAATTGTGCGTACGGTTGCATGTTTCACTACGGGACTAAATGTCTCATCAAAGTCCAAACCTGGGGTTTGATGGTACCCCGTTGCAACCAACCGGTCTTTGTAACGAGAGATAGACCCATCTGGGTAAAATTTTGTGCGAAATACCCACTTATTGCCAATAATGTTGGCATTAGGGGGTGCAGGCACTAAAGTCCATGTGTGCTGCTGTGAGAGGCTGTTAACCTCATCTGCCATAGCGTGGCGCCAGTGAGGAAATTTAACGGCCTCTGTGTAAGTAGTAGGATCAACCTGTGAAGTGTGTGTGGGAGTGATAGCAGAAAAACCAATAACAGTAGAAGGAGAAGCATAGTAAACTAATTTTTTCTTGCTAATCCCAGATTTACTGCGTGTTTGCATAGGATGAGTAGAGACTGAGATGGGGGAGACATGAGAGGGGGAGGGGGGGATCATCATGGGGTCACCTTGAACTGCCAGGCCATAGCTGGGTGAGAGTGGCTGTGAGTCAACTTCTGTGGCAGTGTTGGGAGTATCAGTTCTTTGAAAGTGTGTATCTGATCTGGTGCTGCCACATGGAGTTGCTGCAGCAGGCACTCTCACTGCAGTCGAATGCAGAGGATCATCTCCCTCAGATAAGGGTGTATCTGGTATAAAACCAGATGTATGCTCAGTTCGATGCTGAGCTTGAGGGACCTGAGATGGGTATGAACCTGAAACAGAAACACCAACACGTGAGTTTGGCATAGAAGAAGAAGAAGAAGCTGCATATGGAAATTGAAATTCATCAAATATTACATCCCTGCTGATGTAAATTTTTTTGTTAGAGCAATCATAACACAAATAACCTTTATATCCAGAAGCATAGCCTAAGAAAACACATTTTCTAGTTTTAGGATCCAATTTAGATGAGTTATAATCAGTTAATCTTGGAAAACAACTACAACCAAACACTTTTAAATGTGCATAATCAGGTTTTGTGTTAAATAACAGTTCATAAGGTGATTTATCTGAAGTTACTTTGCTTGGCAATCTATTGATTAAATAAACAGAAGTAGCTACTGCATGATACCAAAACATTTTAGGAAGAGATGCATTATGTAATAATGTAACTGCAGTTTCTATAATGTGTCTATGCTTCCTTTCTGCAATGCCATTCTGTTGTGGTGTATAAGGGCATGATTTTTGATGCAATATACCATGATTTTGAAGAAATTTTTGAAATTTAAAAGCTATATATTCACCACCACCATCTGAGCGTAAAATTTTAATAGAGTAACCTAACAGTTTTTCAATAAAGTTCTTGAATGTGGCAAAAGTAGAAGACACTTCAGATTTGAATTTTAGAGGGAATAACGAGGTAAATTTAGAAAAATCGTCAATAAATAAGACATAATATTTAAATCCATCAAAGGAAATTGTGGAAGCAGGTCCCCACACATCACTGTGAAGAAGCTGAAGAGGAACAGTAGTACTAGTTTCAGACAGTTTGTAAGGCAACCTAGACATTTTGCCAGCCAAGCATGATTCACACATATTACCAACAGTGTTTGCAGATTTAGTATCACATAATTTAACAGAAGGAGAAAGGAAAGGCATTTAACACATTTTGATAAAACAGAAGCAGTAGGGTGTCCAAGTCTTGAATGCCATAAATTGGATTGGACTCTTTGACCCAAAAAGGCTTGTGGTTTGTATGATGCTGACTCAGAAGATAGAGGATAGAGGCCATTTTTTACTGGGTCCTTGAAACAGTATTTGACCCGAAGACTTGTCATGAACATAAAAGTGATCTTTATCAAAAACAAATCGTGCATTATGATCCAAGCAAAACTTGTTCACAGAAAGAAGATTAACAGATAATCGAGGCACATGTAGAGTATCAGATAGAGTATAAGAACAATTTGAGGTAGAGATAAAAGCTGTACCAGAAACTGTATAGGAAGAGAAGAACCGTTACCGACGGTGACAGAATCTTTCCCAAGATAGGGTTCTGCCAGAGAGAGTTTATGAAAATCTGCTGTCATGTGGTTAGATGCTCCGGTATCAGTCAACCAAAGGTCGGAGGTGGGCGTCTGAGAAGTGGACGCCGCCATTGCTGAAAGCTGTTCAGGAGGTAGTTTACCTTGATATGCATAATCCATTCGATGATAGCAATCAATGGCTGAGTGATAGTCGTATCCACAGATCTGACACTTAATAGGAGCTGAAGAGCCACGACCCGATCCACCTCTTCCTCGGTAACTGAAGCGACCCAAACCACAACCCAATCCATACCCATTACCATAACCCTATCCAAATTCAAACCCGGATCCATAAGATGGAGCAGATCCAGATCCATATCCGGAATACGAACGACCTCCTCTGGAATCGGATCGGCCACCGCCACCACCAGGGTAGCCAAACCATCCTCGTCCACCACCACAGTGGCCGGTAGGATTCCGACCACCAGGATGGCGGCCTCCACCGCGGTTATGATAGAAAGCAGTGGGAAGAGAGGCATCGGAGATCGGATTCTGGAGCGCATGCATTTGTTCCTCCGCTTTTAACAGAAAATGGAGTTCTTCAAATGGTATAGGAGCGGAGTGGATACGCAGGGAGGATCGGAAGGAGTTGTACTCATGTGGTAAGCCGTTGAGGGCATATAACAAGAGATCTTCATCGGCGGTAGTGACACCGGCAACGGAGAGTTTATCTCTGACAGATTTGACCTTCTGCGTGTATAGATCTATCGAATCGGAGCCATTTTGAAGGGTGTGGAACTCCGATTTGAGATATAAGATGTTGGATCTGGTGAGAGAGGCATAACGGCGTTCAAGAACACACCAGGCATCTCTAGATGTAAGAGATCCAATAACCAAAGTGAGGGATTCTTGAGATAAAGTTGCATTGAGGATGGTGAGGACGGCCTGATCTTGCAGTTGCCACGCCGTATAAGCCGGATTGGGGACCGGAGCACCGTCGGGAGAGAGAATAGTAGCCGGAGGATAGGGGATGGTGTTGGATATGTGCCCTAGAGGCAATCAATTAATTGTGACAAATATATGGATTTACGATTCATTATGTTATCGATATGGAGATATGCTAACATGAATGAAGTCCTTAGAATATAAGGTGTTATATTCTTAAATATCCCTAGTCAATTATAATGATTAATGGGACAATCATCTATAGACTAGTATGGGTTTGGATTGATATGGAGATATCACGATCCAACACATGGGTATGCATTAGGAGTAATGGCATACTGGATGACCCACGACGAGAAGGATACATTAGATTATGTTGAAGTCACAATCTCTTCTCGTAGTGCTAATAATATTGCAATCCTTAGACTTGAAGTCACTAGATACTCTAGTTGTGGAATATTGTGCTTTGATGTTATCAAACGTTATCCCGTAACTAGGGTAATCATAAAGATAGCTATCGGGCATGATAGGAAGCAAGCTTAGAGATCGTAGTGATGTAGATAGGATTTGTCCCTCCCACATAATGGGGGTAAATATCCACGGCCACTCGAGGGATGAGGCTTATTGAATGTCTGGCCAGACTCAGATAAATTAATATAGAGATATTAATGTTATCTGCTTGCATAAGCATATTCCCAGGATCGAGGAACTATGGATTGGATATACGAGTGTGACTATTTATGTCTCGTGTCCAATCCGGATATGGAGACAAAGGGATAAGTGCAATATAAGATATTGGGCACAAGAGGTTTGTCGGGATCACTGACTATTTCTATTAGTTGGGTGGCATGGATGTGTTGCTAGACACCGCTCCATGTTAGTAAGAGTTACTACCAACTAAGTAGAAACCTATGGGGTCACACGTCAAATAGAGTAGAGCTAGATTTGGGATTAATTAATATTGATTAATTAATAGAAGGATCATTGTGCAACACCTTGCAAACTTAGTAGGACTAATTTGCAAGGAAGGGAATAATTCTAGTTCATGTAGAATTAGGAAACTCCTTTATGGAAACAACAAGGAGTTGTTGGAGTATATAAAGGAGGCTCTAGCTTCCTTCCCACTTGATGTTAATTGTTATCAAACATAACAAAGAGAGTGGGAGAGAACAAGAGAGAGAGCAAGACAAGAGCTAGGGCCGAAACCCTAGCCCCGTCCGCCCTTCCCGTCGGCGCCAAGAAGAGGGGCCGATCCCCTCTTGGCTCTTTGTGCCTTTGTTGCTTTGATCTTCTTCCCTCTTCCTCCGGGTTCAAGCTAGCACTTGTTTGAAGGAAGAATCTAGATCTCACCTCTAGACGTGGATCAACCGTAGACACGAGGACATCATTCTTCGTGTGATCTCACAAATTCAAAAGGTACACAATACTATGTCTCTTATCATGTTATGATGTCTCTTCCTGACGATCCGTGGTGGGCATTGAAGTAGAATTAAATTTTGTTATTCCGCTGCGTTACCTACTTCAAAACCCAACAGTGGTATTAGAGCCACAGGTCGTAGAGCATAACATGATTTTATGTGTTACGATTTCAGTTTATACACCGTGTTATTGTTATTACGCGAAAACTGAAAATAATTGGCATAGTAGATGCAATAAACGATATCTAATTTAGCATTGGATGTGTAAATTAGTGAGTTTGATCACATGAGATGTGTGGATTTTGGATCTAGATCTAGGGTTTGGGCACATGCTTGGAAAAGGGGTTTTCCAAGTATGGAAATAATTAAACTTGGGCAACAAGGAAGAAGTTGTTTTGGAAACAACTAAACTTGGGCAACAAGTAAGAAGTTGTTTATGGAAACAACTAAACTTGGGAACCAAGTAAAGAATTATTTTGGAAACAATACCATAAGGGTGTTTTGGAAACAACCCAACAAGGAAGGAATTGTTTATGGAAACAATTCCATATATTGTTTATGGAAATAATTCCATGAATTGTTTATGGAAACAATTCCATGAGGAGGTGTGGCCCATGTAGGGACCGCCCCTCTCTCTCCTTGCCGCTCAAGTAACACACGGCACAAAAAGGGGGCCGGCACACCCTAGCACACGGCCTAGCCGTGTGGCCTAGGGGCCGGCCGGCCCGGGCCAAGTGTGGCGGTTCCTTGGTTGATTTTGGCCATTCTCTTGGTAAATATCTTGGACCGTTTTAACCCTAGTATGTCCAAAACAACTAAAATTGAACAAGCGCGTTAAAAATTGGTTTTAACTGTATTATGTGCTTTGTTGCATGGTGGATGGATATGGCCTAGGATTGTGGATGTTTATTGCTTTGTGGTTTGGTTTACGGCCTGCGAGCTGATCAAATTAATGTAATAATTAATTAGGTTTTACGGCCTGCGAGTCGTCTCTTTTCTCCTCGACATGTGAGGCTTTTTGTTATTTATTTATTCTAGATGTTAGGCTAGAATTAGAAATATTTAGTTGATAGCCAAGAACATGGAGAAGAAGACCGGAGAACCAAAGGAGCCAAAAGACATCCCTAGGCGCGCAGCTATGGTGGAGCACATGGAGATGAGCTTGTCACTTTAGGGCATATAGATATTATCATTGGCTTGGTAATATCTTAGTCTAGGGGCCATATCCATGCCACATTATTTTCTTTTGTGGATGTTTATTATTTATGTCTTGTTATTTATTTTTGTGTGTATGGCGATACTAGCAAAACGTTAACAAGATAATAATAAACAAGGTTGGTCTTTTATTATGGATGGCCCAATCCAAATAAGTAGACCATGTTGATAAGATCAACCAAACAACTTAAAAGTAATCCCTCAAATAAATATTGCGTTTTGCCTTCTCTTGCCAAAAACACCCTTCATGATCATTGCCTATTAAAATTCGGGCTTGCCAAAGCAAGGCGATTTTAATTTTCCATGGTGTGTTGCGGACGACGCAAGCTAGTAATGCGTGTATGTTGAAAACAAGAGGTTGGACGCAACTAGGCAAGATTTAATTGGATTGATGAGCTTAGAGGCATGACAATTAGGTGTTATCTAAAGGATAAAGAACAGAGAGTTATTCACCTAATTGGACCAAGAGTTGCATGGGATGCAATTGGAATGGTTCCTACCTAAATAACCAATTCTTGGGTGACTTGCCAAAGCAAGCTCAAGAAGAAGTGAAAAAGGGATCTTGGACCCACTAGAAAATATATAAAATATTTTCCGCATTAATGGTGAGGGCTATTAATCCGAGAAAAATATTGGGAGCTATATTTAATAATTTAAATCCTTCTTGAATATAGTTATACGTCACAATGCTTTGCATAATCCTACAAGTGTTGAATACCCATCGCATTAAACAAACAAACGCGACTGTATGTCCATGAGATGGACAAGATGTCTGGAATCTATTTTCTAGATTGGTATAAAATTGAGAATTGTTCTCAAATAAAGGAAATATGTTGTACATTGTAGAGCATAAATTTCTCTTCCCACCAACTACCAAAACACACTAAAGCCTTATGGAAGGAACATCAAAGAATGGTTCTTTGGATGTAACTTTCTCATATCAAGCCCCATTGACTCTGAGCTTTGGAAGCAAGAAGAAAAACATGGAGAAGTATGATATGATCATACATTGAAATAAGCTCTTTTCAAAAGAGCGAGCTAGACATGAAGGTTTGAAGTGTTGCTCCACTTTGCCTGGTGCAAATAAGCTAATTCAATATGATTTAAATATTAGTGAATGAGCATTATCTATGAGATAGATAGAGAATAAACGGTTATTCACCCAAGTGGACCAAGAATTGCATTGGATGCAATTACAGTTTTGTTTTAAAGTTGATTTACTCAATATGATTGAAAAATCACTTAACAAAACACTCATAATGGGCATGGGCAAAAACTGTTAATAGTTAACAGCATGGGTAAGGGCAAATGGTTTGCGCCGAACCCATGAGTATAAAGCAAGCCTGTTGCTAAAACCAAGTTGCCTCGAAGTCCCATCGGTGGTGTAGAGGAAGAGAGACTACCCAAAGTACATGGAAGTAAATAATAAAGGAATTATGAATTCCGACTTGGGTATTTTATTATAAAATTCAATGTGACTATCTCATCATCAAGAGTATATGATACTAGATGAGGATCTCACATTTATAGAAATGTGGATGATCTCAAGAGACGAAGACAATTGGATAAGGAAGAAATAATCCTACACGTGGGGCTATGAAGCAAAGGGTTGCTGAAAAGCCGTAGGAATTATTTCTACCTTTCAGAAATTGTTCATGAATTAGACAAAAGGGATAATGTCCCTACTATGAGTAGGACCATTATCATAGTTTCTTGTTTGGACAAGAAAGCTCCTTATCATAATAAAAGGACAAATGTTGTTCCATTTATTATGGTATGCATTATTGTAATGCAATATTGTCTAAGTGGATTCTATATCCATGATCATGATAATTTCATCTATAACATTAATACCTAGAGGTTTGCATATAATGATATGAACTTCACTTATCTTTAGCATTGTCGTTTAGGCCCCATAAATAAGAGATACATATCTAGAACTCTATTAGGATAGATTTCTGGGACTCATTTGATTATTGAATCATATGAGACATGTAAGACTTATTAGGCAAAGATATGATCTTTTGGGAATCATACATATTGATGTATGAAGGCCTCTAAGCACAAATACTAAAGATGGTTTTAGTACTTCATCATATTTACTGATAGGATCAGAGAAATATGGATTTGTGTATCTTATGAAGAAACAAATCAGAATCCTTTGAATTGTTCAAAGTATTCAGGAATGAAGTAGAGAACCAACTTGGCAAAAGTATTTAGACTCTACGATTGGATCATAGAAAAAAATACTTGAGCCAAGAGTTTGACAAGAATCTATGGGAGTATTGGATATGATCCAAAACTCGCTCCACCTAGCACGCCACATGGGTTTGGCGTGTCTAAAAGGAGAGTTCGAACCTTGTAGGACACGGTTCGGACCATGATGAGTCAAACAGAACTTCCAGTTTACTTTTAGGGGCTATGTTCTAATTACAGCAAATTTCGCCCTTAACCTTGTTCCATCAAAAACGGATTATGAAAAACACCATATGAGATATGGACTAGGAAGTGTCCTAGTATGTCATTCATAAATATTTGGGGTTATGAGGTCTATAGAAAAGAGTTTACAAATAAACTTGGACCCAAGTCGGATAAATGTTTTGTGGGATATCCTGAAAAGGATATTATTTCTACAACCTAATCGAGAACAAACTGTTTGTTTCTCGAACCACAGTGTTTCTAGGTAGAGATTGTCTCTAAAAGAAACAGTGGGAGGACAGTAGAACTTGAAAAAGTTCAAGAACCACAATAGAACATTGATCCGTTTGATGGAACATGAGCAGGATCACAAGGTGTTGTGGAGCAACCTACTCAGATAACACAAGAACCTCGTAGGACAGGTAGGATACGTCAAGGGACTAGAGAAATAAGGATTTCTCATAACCCCTGATATATTGCTCATCAAGATGAGCCTACAACCTATGATATGGCCACATGTGGGCCATACTCTCAGAAATAGCTAGAAGCCATGGGATACAAAATGGAATCCATGTATACCAACAAAGTATGAACTTTGGTGGAACCACCTGAAAGGTGCAAGCGGGTTATGAGGAAACCAACATGGATGGTAATATGATTACCTTTAAGGGACAATTGGTTGGATAAGGATTTCATGTGAGTTCATAGTATAGACTATGACGAAATCTTTCCAGTTGTGATGCTTAAATCCATTCGTATCCTGCTTGTAGCAATCTGTTTATAGATTGAATCAAGCTTCTAGGAGTTGGACTCTTCAAATTAATGATGCAATCAAAGGAGTTTGGTTCCATCAAAATTGAAGATGATACTTGTGTCTACAAGAAGGTTAGTGGGAGCACAGTTTTTTTCTGGTCTTGAGTGTGGAGACATACTTAATCATTAGGAATGTTGCCCCTACTTGGCAGTCTTACGTAGATTGACTAGGGAGTTGACTTTCTAATGGTAGACTTAAGCGAAGCAACTTGTGAAAATCTATTGAGCTAGATCAAGATGGTTGTATAGCTTAGGTCATAGTACACAAATTGACAAAGGTGTTGAAATGGTTCAACATGAAAAGAATATTGATTCTTACCCATGTCACATGGAATTAGTCTTTGGAAGGCTAATTGTCTTACCAATTAGATTGGGAATGGACCGTATGAATTAGATTCACGAGATATGCCATGAGATGTACTAGGCCAGACGTGTCATAAAGCATGACACAAAGATACCAATCAAATCCAAGTGAGGTGTCACTTGATAATTATCAAGATTATCCTTAAGTACTTGAGAAGGAATAAAGGATGAACTCTTGATTAATGGAGGATAAGAAAAGTTTACTGTAAGGGGTTACAGTGATGAGAACTTCCATCTGACAAAGAAGATTTCAGATTATAGTCGAGTTTTATGTTTTGTGCTAGAGGGAGTGACTGTGAGCTGGAGAGGTTCCAGGCAAGATTCAGTCATTGATTCTAACATAGAGGGCTGAGTAAATTATAGCATGAGATGCAGTTACTCAGAATATCAAATCTCAATCAAATTGTTGATGGAGGAGATGTGAATATTTGCAAGGTGCCAGCATATGTCTCGCCCCTACGCAGTGTAAGTGTGGAGGGCTGGGCTAGATCAATAGGCATATGATGCAGGAGATTGACTCTAGTGCAAGTGGGAGACTGTTGGAATTGTGCCCTAGAAGCAATCAATTAATTATGACAAATATATGGATTTACAATTCATTATGTTATCGATATGGAGATATGCTAACATGAATGAAGTCCTTAGAATATAAGGTGTTATATTCTTAAATATCCCTAGTCAATTATAATGATTAATGGGACAATCATCTATAGACTAGTATGGGGTTGGATTGATATGGAGATATACGATCCAACACATGGGTATGCATTAGGAGTAATGGCATACTGGATGACCCACGACGAGAAGGATACATTAGATTATGTTGAAGTCACAATCTCTTCTCGTAGTGCTAATAATATTGCAATCCTTAGACTTGAAGTCACTAGATACTCTAGTTGTGGAATATTGTGATTTGATGTTATCAAACATTACACCGTAACTGGGTAATCATAAAGATAGCTATCGGGCATGATAGGAAGCAATCTTAGAGATCGTAGTGATGTAGATAGGATTTGTCCCTCCCACATAATGGGGGTAAATATCCACGGCCACTCGAGGGATGAGGCTTATTGAATGTCTGACCAGACTCAGATAAATTAATATAGAGATATTAATGTTATCTGCTTGCATAAGCATATTCCCAGGATCGAGGAACTATGGATTGGATATACGAGTGTGACTATTTATGTCTCGTGTCCAATCCGGATATGGAGACAAAGGGATAAGTGCAATATAAGATATTGGGCACAAGAGGTTTGTCGGGATCACTGACTATTTCTATTAGTTGGGTGGCATGGATGTGTTGCTAGACACCGCTCCATGTTAGTAAGAGTTACTACCAACTAAGTAGAAACCTATGGGGTCACACGTCAAATAGAGTAGAGCTAGATTTGGGATTAATTAATATTGATTAATTAATAGAAGGATCATTGTGCAACACCTTGCAAACCTAGTAGGACTAATTTGCAAGGAAGGGAATAATTCTAGTTCATGTAGAATTAGGAAACTCCTTTATGGAAACAACAAGGAGTTGTTGGAGTATATAAAGGAGGCTCTAGCTTTCTTCCCACTTGATGTTAATTGTTATCAAACATAACAAAGAGAGTGGGAGAGAACAAGAGAGAGAGCAAGACAAGAGCTAGGGCCGAAACCCTAGCCCCGTCCGCCCTTCCCGTCGGCGCCAAGAAGAGGGGCCAATCCCCTCTTGGCTCTTTGTGCCTTTGTTGCTTTGATCTTCTTCCCTCTTCCTCCGGGTTCAAGCTAGCACTTGTTTGAAGGAAGAATCTAGATCTCACCTCTAGACGTGGATCAACCGTAGAGACGAGGACATCATTCTTCGTGTGATCTCACAAATTCAAAAGGTACACAATACTATGTCTCTTATCATGTTATGATGTCTCTTCCTGACGATCCGTGGTGGGCATTGAAGTAGAATTAAATTTTGTTATTCCGCTGCGTTACCTACTTCAAAACCCAACAGATGGTGCCATCGAGATAACCGTAAAGTGTATGTGTGCGAAAAATTGATGAAATTTGGTGTTTCCAGAGAACAAAATTGGAGGAATCAAGTTTAAAATGAAGCAAATTGTGTATATTGGACAGGAGATAGAGAGGCTGTGAAGCCGGTGATGGATTGGTAAGAGCCATCGAAGAGCTCTGATACCATGAAAGAAACCCTTAGGGTTTCTGTGTGAAGAGGCGAGAGTAGAGAGAGAAAATGTATATTCACATAATTAAACGATACAACACAGAGGAGACTTATATATGTCTCAATCAACGATCTGATTGTACTGACCTAGATCTAACGGTAATAATAGCTTCTAGAGTTTACAACGGGAAGAAATATAGAACTGGGCCAGGAGTCTTCATTGATGATGAATTGGGCTTGAGAGCTGATCCAATATGTGGCCCAAAGCTGTTGTGTCCGTCTTGAAGCCCAAATGCTGCTAGTCCATCTATTAACAATGTCATACTTTTTAGCCTACTTTAGATTCTTGCAGCCATATCACAGTTTGTGATTTAAAAAGAGATATTTCTTGCTTAACATAAACACAAAAAAGAATCATAAAATCGAACTACAACAAATTGAGGCTAAGCACGAAACAATCCACGATAGAATTCTTAGGAGATAATTTTGGCCACTCCAAAACGATAGACTACAGAAGTAAACTATCTGTGTTACTACTACTACTACTACCAGTTAGAAAACATACATAGATTCGACATGCAATTTGAAAGAGAACAAGCGATACAAATGTCAACCCTGTCAACCTTGCACGATTCCATCTACCGATGTACGCTTGGTCAATCAACTGAAGCAAAACTCTCACTGTATTGGAAGAATTCATCTGGACGTTCATCCATGAGAAACTTGTCGGAGACTCCCGTCAGTGGATCGCACAAGTAATACTCGGAACCAGAACTCAGAACAACCCAATCAACTCCATCTTTACCGTAAAACCCTACGACAGATGACATAAAAGAATCTGGTGTAAAATCTAGACGTTTCGTGAAACCCATATCGCTAGTAAAACTATTGTCAGTCATCCACACATCAAATCCAAATCCCCCATAACTACGAACCCAAACAAAAACAGCGAGAGAGTCGCCGTAGCCAGCAAGTCTGTGAAGCGAGTTGCCAGAAAGTGGCAACTCAATTCGCTTAAACAACTCATCAACCATATCAAAACACAGAATGAACTCGTGGTTCAGTAAACCGTAATGATGATTCGAACCTACGATCCAACACAAGCGTCTGCCGCCACATGTCGCTGACGTCATGCTACTCATGCATAGGCACGTCGGTGAATCTGGTGCAGGGTTATACACTTCCCATTCCTTCCACGAATCCTGGATCGAACAAAAGACAGCGACCTTTGCTCTACGCCCACACCATTCGTTCCGACAAAACCCAATTCGTACGACCTTAAAAGTATTCGTGACAGGATCGAAATAAAATCCACAATGTGGGACCTCTTTCGAGGCGCATATGCATGAAACCAAAGCAGGTGCAGGGAGACGCCGAAAGGCTCTAGTCGCAGGGTTCCAGAGAGCAAAGAGATCTTGTTTATGTGAAAGAGATAGGCAAACGACTCCATTAGAGCAACCCACGATCTTGACTTTGGCTGCGCGAAGAGGAATAGTTAGATTTACTAGTACGTCGTAAAATCTGAATGAGATTGTAGTCGTGTCGGGAGTTAGAGTTTTGAAGTCGCGACAATATAAAGAGAGTGTTCTCTTGTGGTTGTTGTAGTTGCTGTTTTTGTACGTGGCGATGAAACTAGGAGAAAGGATTAGGTCGTACCAGAGTTTGCAAACGAACTTGAACCGTACAAGAGACTTCATCGGCAGTCTGAGGAGGATCTCAGTGATGATATCTTCCGGTAGTTCTGTTTTAGCTTTGATTCTTCTTTTTGTTTCGTCCGCAGAACTGGTACGAACAAAGGTGGCGTCATCCATAATATTATTCCACCTGAGGCTTGCTACTCTGTCACAAGTGTTGAGGGTTTGCTACCTTATGTGCACACACATATATACAGAGATATTAATAAGAGAAATCAATGCATGCGTCGGTTTTCAGAAACCGCCTTACACCAGCAGGGGAATCGAACCGCCTTATAAAAATATCAATTATAATAATTAATTTCCATAATTAATTTCCAATTAATTTTTTTTCCAGTTTCTTTGTTTTTTTTACTGTATTTATAATTATTTCATATCTTAACTTTATTATTTTTTCATCAATTCCAGAATCAACTCTTTACTAAAAAAAACTCCAGAATCAACTCCAGTCCCATGTGTGCAAAAATCTCCAGATCCATTTTTGCAAAACAAAAAACTCAAGATCCATATCCTCAAAAGAAATCCAAAATCATCAACATGTAAGTGAACCAGATCAGATCGAGCGGGGTAGGGGGGTCTGATCGATGAAGCACAAAGAGAGAGAGAGAGAAGAGTCACAGAGAGTGAAAAGATCGACTTTATGCCGATGTTAGTTCGCCGGAAAAGTGAGGTGGGTGGAGAGCTTGTGATGGGTCAGTCAGTCTCCGTCCCCTGTTTCTTCCTTGTCGTGATGGGTCTCCTGGCTTCTCAAACCCATATTGAGGACTTCATATCTTCTGATCGAATAGAGAAAATAAGATTTAATAAAAAAAAAATGAGAAGATAAGAGAAGAGAGAAACTAATCGGGAGGGGGAGAAAGAGAGAGCGTCGATCTGGTGGTTCGTGTAGTGGAGGAGGCGGATGAAAAATGAGATGGGAGAAAGAGGGTTGGTGGTTTATAAGATAGGGTTTCTAATGGATGGTCCAGATTAAATTTCATAGGTTTCCAATCAAGGGTCTATAATCAAGATGAAATGTTTTATTTATTTAATTAAAAGACACATAAGGCGGTTTAGAAACCCAGAATGCTGGCGCAAATTTTGTAAGCCGCCGTAACTCTAGGGCGGTTTGACAAACCGACGAATTATTTACGGTGCACAAAAGTAAACTGTTGTATTTGAAAGGTGTTTTACTAGATCCGTCGTTAAATTTACGGCTTCTTCAAACCGCAGTTAATTTTGGGGTATGCGACGGGTTAAAAACCGACGCTACTATATTCATTAAACGGCGGTTTTTTCTTCCGCCGTATGAAAAACTGTCATGACAGCCTATTTTTCTACTAGTGAACTTCACTGACCAGTCATAAAGAGGATATGATAACAGCAGAAATGGTCTATAATTTCTAATTAAAGAAAATGAATTTCTAAGAATAAATTGGTATTCGAACTTTGATACAAATTTAGTTTACATGAATATTGCTTTTAAATTTCAGCAGTAAGGGTTTTCAATTTTGGATAAAACATGTTGTTGGGTTGAAACCAATACAAAGTTTGGTTAGCTTTTTCTACATAAAAATAAAGAAAGACATAATAAGGAAGAAAACACATACCTCGATACTGTGAAGATGCAGATTTTCACTTTTGAACAAAAGCTAGGAGACTCGTAAGAACCAGACACCCCGAAGAAATCATGCACTGAAAGAATTTCAAACATTAATGGCCATGAGATTAGAGTTTATTTGATTTGTAAACTTTCCTATAATAGATGATTATGCAATAAATGAAGAAATACTATTAATTGATTAGAAAAAAGTATTAGTGTCATGACAAGTAAAATTCGGTATAACCAACAAAAAATACCGGTGTAAGAATCAATTTCCTCAAAAAGTGGATTCCGATGAAGAAACACTTTCTCCTCCATGTCCAGGATTCTCTTGGAATCAATATGGTCAAGAAAAATGTGATAGGAAAATGGTCAATGTAGCTTGTCAGAAGGAAATGATTGTGATACTTTACGGTTATATCATACTACCTCCGTTTCTTCTCTATCACACCGGTCTGACTTTCTGACTCGTATTTGGGTCACTTTGACTAGGTGATTTGGATACCAAAACGATGCGATGTTTCGATAATTTTTTCACCGTGTTATAAAACAACTTTTACTCTACAATACCATGAGAAAAAAATCAAAAAATCTGTCTGTTTTGCTAACCAAATCACCAGATCAAAGTGACCCAGTGAATAGTGACAAAAGTTAAACCGGTGTGATATAGTAGAAACGGAGGTAGTAGTAAGTTGTAGTTCCAACTTCAAGTTCCATGGTGCAATTGTAGCGTGATATCTTTGTATCAGACCTATAATTGAATTCTCAATTTCCAAGCTTCAGAGGCACCTTATTGGAAGGAAGTTCTGGAAAGTGAAATTGAATCAATTATACACAACAATACAAGGAAATTGGTAGATCTTCCTCAAGGATGTAAACATCTAAGGATGCAAGTGGGTATTTTAGTGGAACCTTAAACTACATGATTATATTGACAACTATAAGGTTAGATTTGTCGCAAAAAGGATACAACAAAAGGAAGTAATAGATTTATTCGACACCTACTCTCCAGTGAGTGGTAACTTCCATTCGAATCTGGTTTCAATTGCATCAATCTTTAATTGCGAAATTCGTCAAATGAATGCAAAACAGCATTCTTAAATGCAAAATTAGACGAAAAATTTTATATGGAACAATGTGAATGTTTTCAAGTTTCAGGAAGCAAAAACAAATATTGTTGGCTAAAGAAATCGTATGCGGAATAAAAACAGGCACTCAAACAGTGGCACTAGAAATTTGCTATATTATGACAATAAATGGTTGTAGAACAAATGATTGCGAAAAATGTGTATACTCTAAAACCAAAACACCGACATGTTGATTTTTGGGAACACGGAAAAATAATACGCGCCACCAAAAGATTGTTATTTACAAACTTTGAACATTTATTGGGTACACGTTATCTCAGTCTCACTATATCGAGAAAATTCACAAAAACTTTGACCAAGAGATTAGCAAACAAGTAAAGACCCCGGGTGACGTAAGCATACATCTACCCAAAAATCGTGGCAATTAAACAACTTGAGGATGTGTAAATAATATGAAGCCTAATGTACATCACAAATTGTAGAAGACCAGACATCGCACAAGCGGTGGGAAAGTTCGCTTTAGTGGTTATCCTGAGAAGGATCACTGGACAACACTAATCCGAGTATTAAGGTATGTGCGATAATTACAATATTCCAACTATCTTGCGGATCTAGAAGAATATTGCGACGTTAATTAGATATCTGATACGAAATATTCCAAATCAAGGAGTGGTAATGTATTCACACTTGAAGGAGCGGCTATTTGAGCATAACTCACAACGCTTTGTGTGGTCAAATTCGGTCATCTGCACTTCAAATTGACGTTTTTACTATTTTGCCCAAACAGTATTTTATTATTCACATTGCTGATAATGTGTTGACTGGACCGACTGGTTACCATTACATTCAGAAGTCACACATTAACATCAACATAACTACAAGCTTTTTTCGCTCAAAAGGGAGAACTTCATTGGTCATAACTGAGTTACATAGGACATAGGACGCGTGCACATCAAAAGAAAACACAAACCTTCCTTGAGCTTCTAGTAGCTTACTGAGCTAACCTCCATCTCATGTTGTCACTAGCTAGCTATATACAACATGGACAGTACATAAACAAAACAATAAGTGACTTAGATACTTCAGGTACTACTTCCTTTCGCAGCAGTGTCTACACATCAGAAACACAGGAGAAAATACGACGACACGTTACTACGGTTTTCATAGTTTGGAACATCCATAAAGTAAAAATAATTATAACACAGCCGAGACAAACATCAAGAACTTGCCAGGGACATCAAGAGCAAGCAAAGCAGCAACTTCGGCGAGCGCGAGCAACAACAACAGCAGCAAAACCAGCTGCAAAATGAAAACCATTTCAATTTTTGACTACATATTTGGTCCAGCTTCATTAAATTATAATAGCTCATACATTAGTTTATCATCTCTTGTATAACATTATTATTCTGTGTAGCTTGTGTTTCATATAAAATGGATTGCAGTATGTAAACCATGAAGGGGACATTTTGGCAAAGACAAACAGAATAGATCATATAAAATGTAACTTTGAGAAGATCAACATCCAAGGATTAGGCGAAAGGGCTATTCACTATTCAGTCTAGCCTAGCAAATTAAGCTGCAAATTTCAGATGATTCCTAGGCAAATGGAAGCTATATCATCAGGATAAACTGTAACTTACACAAACAACGTTGATTTTTATTAGAAACAATTGGTGTAGAAAGTCTCTATGAACCTTGAGACTGCTCCCATGCTACTAAGTATTGCGCCTTCAACACCCGGACTAAGACAAAAGTCTCCACGTAATAGCTCATAAATTGGAAGTTCATTTCACCTGTATTTTGACGATCCAGAGAATGAAGGAACCATCAAGATACAAGTGATATGAACTTCCAATATGATATGCAAATTCATTCCATAAGCTTTAGAATTAATTGAAAACATTTTTTGTTTCGTAGCGGCTGAATGTGTTGATCCCAATAGCACAGACTTAATTCACAAATCTGATCAGTGACACTGCACACAATGTCTGATCAGCCATCAGTAACAGACTCATTTCACACAAATAATACGCAAATAAGCAGTAACACTGCATACATTGGGATGGATATCAGAAAATTATACAAACCTGTCAAGAGCACTGATCATAAAACATCTTCTTAGTATCCCGTACCTGCCATAAAACATCTTCAAGGAACCCTTCATCGCACAGAAAGAACACGACATTACAGGCACCCGCAAATCGAGGCCAGAACTCTGTTATCAGCGGGCAGTCAAGTTTGGCGTAGTCGCTGACTGTTCCATCATGGTAACGTAACGTGAATTGTTCTATAATGGGTTCCATGGTTGGATCAACATAAGTAAAGCCATAAAGCAGAAAGTATGGTCTGTTGGAGGATTCAGAGCGGTGGGTTTTGATGAAATCAGGGTCGGAGATCATGGTGTACCATTGTGTTGATACGGGCATGAAACGAACTACTGATTTCACCGGTAATTATGAGAAGACCTTCAGCAGCAGCTTTGGGGGTATGTAGTCTGACATGTTTGGGTTACCTCGAATGGAAGGGGAAGAAAGGGGAAAGCAGATATGAAGTCGATTTTACCAGTGTGAAGGGGGAGAAAAGTGGAAAGCTGATATATAGGCAATAAAATTCGACCGTAACGAAACTCCTAGTGAGCTACGTGTCATTTATTTCTCATCAGCTATCATTACAAAAAGCAAAAGAAGTTTCATGCAGTGACCAATTCAGGGCATGGATGCCACTTAGTGAGTTACGTGCCATTTTTAGCTCTTTGGCTGCCATTGCAAAAGCAAGACTCTCCATGCAACAATCATCGCACGGCATGGACACCACCTAGTGAGCTACGTGCCACTTATTTCTCTTTATCTGTCCATAAAAATGGCAATAAATTCTCCATGCCTTTACCAACACGGCATGGACGCCACTTGTGGTCTCTCTTTTTGTTGGTCTCTATCCATATGGAAAGCTGCAGCCGCTACTAGCGTTGCATTATCTTCACTACTCGGGACAAAAAAACAATTTTAAGAACGAGAAACGCTAATTGAGACGATTTGTCCTACATTTATTTATAAAGTCCCTAATAATACGTGCATTCTCCAAACCAATTATCATAATAATAACCAAACATTTTGCTATAATCCGTTGGTGTCTCAAAATAATTCTGAGTATGATGAACTGTTAATAAGAGTTTTTTCTGGCTATAATCTGTTGGATTCTACTACAGACCTTGGTTATTGTATTAATCAATGACTCTTGGAAATTTGTGGTTTTGTTTCCTTGATGAGAAATTAGATTCCTATTGCAACTTTTCCTCTCCGTATTACAGCATAAGTATTATTTCCTGAACTAGACTAGATAACGGACGGACGTCCATGAAAAGGAAACAGAGCAACTAGAGAAGATCAAGCAGAAGATGAAGCTGATGGATAGACATATAATTTCTTCTTCCCTCACTCTCTGGAAATTTGGGAATGCCGTGTTTAGCGATCTGGGTCGAAAACGTACCGCGTTTCGGTATGAATGACCCCCATTGAAAAACGTGGCTATTTCCATGTTTCTTAGTTTTCTTTTCTTTTCCACACTTTTTTTTTAGATTTATTATTATTTATAGACAGTTATACCCTCAATAGAGTTAAAAGTTTCCCAGTTGTAGATTCAATGCAATTAACAACTGAAGGTGGCATTCTGTGGGTTTTTTAAACTGGAAGGGGGAGACTTGGAGACTGATCATTACCATATAGTGGATGTGGGTTATACGTAATTGGCCCTAAAAGGTATAAGACAGGATCATACAAAAAGAAAAAGAATAAAAAATTCACAGGAAGGTGTTGTAAGAAGCGACGGAACAAGCCAATTAACCTCCTAAAGGCTCCAGAGGGGCAGGGTTCAAAACCCCACAATCAACAACCCACAATGATGAAGTCATCCCAGAATTTGGAGACCATATTTTTATTTTCCAAATAGGGTTCTGCAGTTGGAGTCGGGACGCAAGAAAATCTATGAATGCAGTACCTTAGGTCATAGGAGTTCAATGGAACACCTTGCAAAATGTAATTCAAATCAATTGAACTTATCAGCAAAAATATAGTAATGTTGACCTAAACTATTATACCGTCATTCAGGTAAAAGAGAATTTGTCAAATTGCAAGTTTTACTTATTCGAAACCCTAGTGCTTCATGTCGTGCAAATGCATCATTCCTACACTGTTTATCAGGTTCTCAACCCAGAAAAAGAAAAAAGATAATCAACTATATTCAAAGTTTCCTACACTGTTTATCAGGTTCTCAACCGTAATGTTTGAATAACCAACATACTTAAGGTCATTAATGTTTGAATAATCTTAAATCCTCCTGTGGCAGGTTCAAAGTCACAAAATTGTGGCGCGGAGAGACAAGATAAATCAACTATATAGGGAACAACAACAGTACACCAACAAAGCAGCAGAAAACAATGCGTTAAGAAACACTATTGGACAAAGTACTTTGCATGATAATCGATAAGAACAAATAAAGTGTAAAAGAGTAATTGATGCAAACCCGACTGATATCTAACTTGTTCGTTACCTGATCAATGAACTGGAGCAAGAGTCTCATGGTACGCCAACAATTGACCGGGACATTCACTTTCAATAAAAGCCTCCCTCTTTCCAGTTTGTTCATCATACAATTGAAGGGAATATTCACAACAAAAATAACGATAGAGAAGTTTCCAGTTATTTTCATCCTCACCGTAAAATCCAATCGGGAAATGTAAATCACTGAAGGTTTGTTGTTTAGCCCATGCTTGATTTCTGCCATTGCAGTCATTCATTACCCACATATGATAGTAAACAGTGTGCTGATCCTCAAGGCGAGCAAACATTGCAAGAGAGTCCTCCTTGTAACAAGCAAGCATAAAACATTGAAGTGGAAAGTAGGGTGGCAACTCAACTCGCTTAAAGAGCTCCTCAACCATGTCGAAACATATAACGCAAGTGTGGTCCGAAATTTCCCCATCCCAAACTCCGTTTAGACTACCTGTTAACCAATACATGCATGTCTTCACGCATGTTACTTGAGTTTGAGTTTGAAGCTCAATGCATTTGCAGACCGGTACTTGAGGCAGGACAAATTCCTTCAACCTCCATGAATCATCAATAGAGGAGAATATGTAGACTTGTGCATTTGAATTACCAAATTCAACCCTCGCAACCTTAAAACTATTATCAGCAAGATCGAACCAAAAACCGGAAGTGGACTCTGTGGCCGGCCATTTTGATACAATATTCAACAGTTTGGGAATACGCTTCAATTCATTTGTGGCAGGGTTCCAAAGAGACTTTCTTCTTGGGGTTTAGGTTTCTGTTTTCGTACATCTTGACGAAATAAGGAGATCGGATTAGGTTATACCAGTATTTGCAGACGAACTTGAATCTTGCAACGGAATCGGCCGGGAGTCTTAAGAGGAGCTCAATGATCAGATCCTTCCATTCTTCCGCCATCGCCGCCCGCTTTCGGATCTCCATGGACGCAGAGCTCTGGTGGTAGATAAGGGGGCGGAGAGATCGAGGAGGTGAGGGGAGTACAACCTCGCAACAAGAACGGTACTATTGGAGTGCTTTGATAGAAACGTTTCAACGAAGCTACTAGAAAACCATTTTTCAGTACCTCATTATCTTTTCTATGACACTCGTTTGACTTTTACCACTATTTACTGGATCACTTTGATCCGGTGATTTAGATAGCAAAATGACAATTTCAACAATTTTTGCTCTACAGGCCAACTGTCACACCAATGAGTTCCTAAGACCAAAACGGTGCACGGAGTTTGCAGATTGGCTCAGTGCATTCGTTAGTGTGTTCAACAATGTGTTTGTTGGCTTCTGGGTGGGCTAATAAAGCTGGTCGGTGTGGGATGCTTTGTGCAATTCGTTAATTCAATAACCGAAAATTCTAGTACTTCTAATTTGCACGTCACAGTTAAATTTTGAGGCATCTCTGTACGGGTGTTGGCTTGGTGCTTCGGCCTACAAATCAAGGGGGTTTAATATTCAGGGGTCATTGTTATGTGTTCGGACCACGATCAAACTTGGATTTTGACGCATTTCGGAGCCTTTTAGTCGTTGAGGCTGGAGCAGAATTCTGTGCGAACAGATTCTGCGTTTTTCCGCTGTTGAGCTGCTAATCGGAAGCCTTTCCGGGTCAAAACCAAGTTGTTCGTGAGCCGTTCTCGCGGTGTCTTCTAGCTGGAGGAATGAGGATGAACAGCATGCCAAGTTCCTGGCCGGTTCGTCGTCACAAAGCAAGAAAAGCTCGCTGAATTTGCTGTCCAAACCCGGGGCGTTCTGTCAGCTTGGTGCGACAGAATTTTGTAACACGTTTGCTAGCTATTTTTGGTCACTTGCTATAGAATTTGTGGCATGTACTAGAGCTTTAATTTAGTAGCTATTTAGTGGAGGAAATAGGCTAGAAAGTGGGGAAAAAAAATATCATGGGTGTGTCCATGATTGGGGGTGGTTTCTTTGTAACCGTAGCGGCTATATATGCGTTTTTTTGGACTGTTTCTGGGCAAAGTGGGAAAGCAACAAAAATTAGCTTGTATCATTGTTTATTTGGAAGAATAAAAAGGTTAGGAGAGTTCCCGAGCTGCGCATTCATTCGTTTACTTCTGCCCACTGAACGGTGATTTCGTTCGTCGTTTTGGAGCCTGTACAAAGCGGTAAACTTTGTTGCCGCACAGTGTCGTTTTGAGTGATTAAATCCGGCGCCGAGACAAACTCGAATCAGAGTTAAGGGGATGGTGATTGTTCGCTGCATTTTTGTGCCTTAAGTGGACGCATTCGGGTGGAGGAACGGCGGCCTAATTCTACTTTTTTTGCAGTGAAAATTCTGGTGGCGGGGCGATGAGTTCTTCGCTGCCCGGTCTGGTTATTTTGGGCGGCTTTGTGCTCTGTTTCTTCTTCATTTCTCAAATTTTCATGGGTAATTAACTCACTGCGATGGCGGGTAGAAATGCAAAGTTTCATGAATGATTGTCGCGGTTGGTGGCAATCGTTGCTGTGCTTTGACGATCTGGCGGATCCTTTGACTCGGAGAATGACGGCGGCAGAAGGTGGTCTTGAGGACCAATCCCATTCTCTCGAAGCAGAGGTGAATAGGGCGATCGCTAGGCATCATGATGTGCGGAAAGAGTTAGCGGCAACTCAGAAACGTTGTGGGGATTTGGAGGCGGAGTTGGCCACTTTTCTTGCTCGCTTCGAAACGGCAAAAAAAGAGTTGGCGGACTAGTTAACTCGCTCCGAGATTGTGGAATAGGAATTGACGGTTGTTCGGATGCTCTTGGCTACGAGACCAGCAGGTGGTGGTTAGGATCGACGAAATGTTAGGGTTGCCGGATCAAAATCGTTTAGCGGGACGAGAAGCTCCAAGGAATCGGAGAATTTTCTATGGGATATGGAGCAATATTTCTCGGTTGTTCGAGTTTCCGACGAGGAAAAATTCACAATAACTACGATGTAACTCTAAGGAGACGCAAAGTTATAGTGGAGGATTCATTCGTCGGGGGGATATGAGTTCAGGTCATCCTTGTGTGGATACGCGTGAAAAGCCAAGGAAGGAATTGAAAGAACAGTTCTTGCCGGGGAATGCTTCGTGGTTGGCTCGAGAGGGATTGCGTTCGCTCAAGCACACGGGTTCGGTAAGAGAATATGTTATGAAATTCTCTTCTCTTATGCTTGATATTCAGGACATGAGCGACTACGACCAACACTACAACTTTATGACGGATTTACAACTATGGGCGCAAGCAGAGTTGCGGAGACATAACGTGAAGGATCTTCATGGGGCGTATACCGCGGCTGGAGTTGGTTAATTACCGACTAATTGAGGCAGGTCTCGAGTTTTCTTCGTCTTCAAAAATCAAGAAGGTAAAGAGAAAGAACATGCGAAATCTGTAACGGACAAGGCTAAAGATGGTGGGGAAAAAAGGGACCCGAGGAAGCGGAGGCTACCAAGAGACGGTGATGTTTCATTTGCGATGGTTCTCATCTTACTCGTGATTCTACGAAACGGGAAAAGTTTAGTGCTTTGTTAGCGACGGAATTTCATGAAATACAGAACGTGTGGGTGAATTGAATGATCTTCCGTTATTGAACACGATGGTTGATTTTGAACTATCGAAGATGAAGGCTACATGGGATGAAATTGTTTAGAAGGAAGAGATGAGGACAAACGACCTAGTTCACGAGGGGCGGGATGTTTGTCACACCGTTGAGTTCCTAAGACGAATACGGTGCTCGGATCTTGCATATTGGCTCGGTGCATTCATTAGTGGGTTCGGCAATGTGTTCGTTGGGTGCTTGACGGGCTAACATGACTGGTTGGCGCGGGATGCTTTGTGCAATTCGTTAATTCAATAGCCAAAAATTCCGGTGCATCTAATTTGCACGCCACAATCATAATTTGAGGCATCTTTGTACGGTTGTTGGCTTGGTCCTTCGAGGCCTTTCTGGGGTCGAAACCATGCTGTTCGTGAGCCGTTCTCGCGGTGTCTTCTAGCATGAGGTATGAGGATGAAGAGCATGCCAAGTTCCTGTCCGATACGTTCGTCACAAGCGAGAAAAGCTCGTTGAATTTGTTGTCCAAAACTGGGGCGTGTTAGCATTGTTATAGAATTCGTGGCATGTATTAGAGCTGTAATTTAGTAGCTATTTAGTGGGGGGAATGGGCTAAAAAGTGAGGCAAAAACAGATCATGGTGTGCCCATGACTGGAAGTGATTTCTTTGTAACCGATGTGGCTATATATGCGGCATTTGGGGTTGTTTCTGGGCAGAGTGAGAAGGCAACGAAAATTAACTTGTATCCTTGTTCATTTGGAAGAATAAAAAGGTTAGGAGAGTTCCCGTAAGCCGCGCGTTCATTCGTTCACTTGTCCCCACTGAACGGTGATTCCGTTCGTCGTTTTGGAGGCTGAGCGAAGCGGGCAACATCGTTGCCGCAGGGTGTCGTTTTGAGTGATTAAAATCCGGCCCCGCGACACCAACCATGGTGTCATTTTGTTTAGTGAAATTCTATCATCTTCACTTTAAATTGACGTTTTTAAGTATTTTTGCCCGAAAAGTATTTTTACAAAACCATTCACATTCCTCGTAGTGTGTGGACTGGTTACCATTGCATTTAAATGTCGCACATTAACATCAACCCACAAGTTTTTTTCCTCAAAAGGGATGAATTCATTGGTAATAACTGAGTTAAATAGGACATGTGCACATCAAAAGAAAACATAAACCGTCCTTGAGCTTCTAGTAGCTTACTAAGCTAACCTCCATCTCATATGCTCATCACTAGCTAGCTATATACAACATTGAAAGGACATAAACAAAACGGCTGCCTACACAACAAAGGTAGATAAACTTAGATAATCTACTCATCACGACACAATACTATGGTTTTCATAGTTTGGAACATCCATGAAGTACAAATAAGCCATAATTATAACACAGCCGAGACAAACATCAAGAACTTAGACAAACATCAAGAACTTGCCAGGGACATCAACAGCAAGCAAAGCAGCAACATCGGCGAGCGCGAGCAACAACACTAGAAGCAAAACCAGCTGCAAAATGAAAACCATTTCAATTTTAACAACATATTTGGGCCAGCTTCATCAAATTATAATAGCTCTCAATTTACATAGATTATTAAACTCAGAAGTGACAACAGCCATTACAAAAAAGAAATCCAGTTACAACAGTCTTTATTATCTTCCTGTATACCATTTCTTACGAAATGTATTATTCTGTGTAGCTTGTGTTTCAGATAAAATAGATTGCAATATGTAAACTAGGAAGGGCATATGTTAGCAGAGCGAAACAGAATAGATCAAATAAAATGTCATTTGAGAAGATTAACATCCCGGGATTAGGGGAAAGGGGTATCCACTATTCAGTCTAGCCTAGCAAATTAAGCTGCTCAGTAACACTTCACAGACTCATTTCACAAAAACAATACTATCTAAATGCAAATAAGCAGTAACAATGCACACATTGGGATGGATATCAGAAAATAACACAAACCTGTCAGAGTACTGATCTCAAAAAACATCTTCTTACTTCTTAGTATCCCGTACCTGTCAAAATTACACAATTCTGATCAGAAAATTACACAAATCAGTCAAAGTACTGATCAGAAAACACCTTCTTAGCACATACCCTGTCCATTGCTAGAGATACCAAGGTCAACCGACTATAATCCCACAATCGGCACAGAAAAAAAAAGATTACACAAATTTATCTCATTACAGGAGGGAATGTGACCCCAGGAATGAATGTAAAACTTCTAATCACTGAGATGAGAAACATGACCTGGAAATGAATTTCTGACATCAAATATACAGAAAAAAAGCAACTTAGCAGAATAGATGGTCTGTTTGAGGAATTGGTGAGGTGGGAATCAATGAATCTAGGGCTGGATATTATGGATCTCCAATGTTTAGAAACAAACCTGCAACGAAGAAGTGATTTGACTGGCAATCTCGAGAAGATCGCCGCCAACACTTCCGGTGGCAAGTAGTCGGACATCTTAGGGTACCTCAAATGGAAGAGGGAAGAAGGGGGAAATGCTGATATGAAGTCCATCGACTTCTCGATCTTATCGAATTTTCTAGTGAGATCATAAACACCAAATGTCTCTTTTAAGCGCTTAATCACATAGCACACTACAGAACACCACGCGTGCTCTCTGTTCTTCTCACATCGCACGGATCAAGATGGAAAGTTAGAGTCTATTCTGCCATAGATCTTACAAATATCGACATATATTTACACATCAGTAAAAGCATTTTTCTCTCTATATGTCAAGAAATTCATAATCATGTATCGATTGCTATTTACACATCATTAAAAGCATTTTTCTCTCTATATGTCAAGAAATTCATAATCATGCATCGATTGCTATTTACACATCAGTACAAGCATTGTTATCAATGAAACACACTTTCAAGAGGTTCACTTCTACTAATTACCCCCAAGTCCCCCTAACAATGAACTAATACTACTGAATCCCAGAACTAATAACACTTTCAATAACTCTATTTAATTAACTAATAATACTTTAAATAAAGCTACTACTTCACTGCAACGCCGTGTACGTAGTTGGATACGTACTCGTATCATAGTGGTATACCAGATCACGCTCACCAGAGAGGGTTTGTGTTTGTTCTTGATATACAATGAGTAAAGCGGTGGAGAATTCTCTTATTGAAGGATTGAAGAGCGTGGAGATACAATTAGATGAAGATGACGAGATTGAGATCGATCTAAGTGAGGACGAGATTGATTCGCAGCTACTAGAAAGCTCCTGTAGCACGGTTGGTAAGGTACTCACCCAGAAGAATGTTAATCTAGAATGCCTAAGAAGAACTATGTTCTCTATATGGCGTAAACCTCCAAGTTTCAAGGTAGATCATGTAAAGAGGAAAATCTATCAGTTTTTCTTCAAGGATGAGAAGGATCTTGAGAAAGTGCATGGTGGGAGACCTTGGTTCTTCAAAAACAACTTGATTGTTCTACATAAATGGGATCCCTCGACTGATGTTGCAGAGCTTCTATTTCAGTTCTCCTCTTTTTGGGTTCAGGTGTGGAACCTGCTGGGGATTGTTATAACAGATAAAGTTATAAGGAAGATGGGTTCTAAGTTCAAAGAGGTAATAGAGACTAAAATCCCAGAAAAATCAAGTGAAGATGGAAAATTTGGTAGAATGAAGGTCTTGCTGGATGTTACAAAACCCTATTGAGGGAGGCAAAATTAAAGCTTCTGGGGCAGAGCTTTATGAAAATTAACTTTAAATACGAAAGGCTACCGGATATTTGTGAAGTCTGTGGAGTTTTGGATCATGATGAGAAAGCTTGTAGTTCTACAGTTTCAAAGGATCATTCACCTGATTTTGCTCCTTGGCTGAAAGAAAAATCTCCATCTGAAATATGGCTCCAAAAGGTGAAAGAAGATAGCTCTGGTGGTCTACACATGTCAGATAAGGATGTTTTGCACACCCTTACGCTTCCAGTCAATGTTGATAGTTTCTCATCCTGGAAAGACTCTGTATCGTTGCTATTGCCGGCGGCCGGAGAAGGTCAAAAGTCACGAACAGATAGGGAGATGAACGGTTTAGAAACTTCCCGAGAAACATTAACTGATGCATCTTCGCCATCTGATTGCATGGAGAAGAGCGTCAACTTGGAAAAAGAGCTTGCCATTGAAATCTTGGCGTGATGTTAAAAACTTGACTCCTTTTTAAATTCGGGAAGGCCAGACAAAAAGTCTCTTTTGGTGGGCTCAGTTAACCCCCCTCATGGGCCTGTTGAGAAGCCCACTGTATTTAGTTCGGATTCTACGTCAACCCCGGGGGTGATGTGATTAATGAAGTTTTGTTAAGGCACATGAATGGAACAACTAATTTAGACAATTCAGAAACCGTTATCCCTTCGTCTTCAAGTCGAGGTGTTTCTTCTTCTTCTCCTAAAACCCTAGTTAAGAATGGTGACAAATTGCCTGAGGAGCAGAAGACTACAAAGAAATGGAAGCGACTGGCAAGAGAGCATTGTACCCTTGCGATTCAGCCCCCAGAAGTCCTGAAGAACTCGCTAAAAAGAAGGGATGAGGACTTGATGGATGTTGATGACGATTTCACAGGCATTATTTCAGAAGGGAAGAAGCCGAGGAACTTGAAAGAAATCACTTCAATCGCTGATAATTGGGTGGAGGCGACCAACCTGGAGTGGTCCCAAGTGGACCAATGAGGCTATTAGCTTGGAATTGTCAGGGAGCTGGTAGATCCCTAACAATTCATCAATTCAGGAAGACTTGTCGTCTTCATTCTCCATAGATATGTTTCCCTAGCTAAACCAAGAAAAAATCTTTATTTATGGATAAAAATTATAGAAGAGGTGGTCTGATAAATAGCATTTGGGTGGATGCATTGGGCAAGTCTGGAGGGCTTGGTGTTTTATGGACTGCAAATGTTGCAGTTAATTAAGTATTGCTTGTTTTTTATTCATGTGCAAATTGCTCCCGTTGATAGTCCTGCTTGGCAGATTATTTTTGTCTTTCTTAACGCTGACGATGTCATTAGGTCTCAACAACTATGTTTTTTATGCTCGTATATGAGTTCTTGCTCGGAAAAAAATAGTGTTGTGGGGAGACTTTAATGACTTGCTTTGCAGCAATGAGAAGAAAGAAGGTTGTCAAAGATCTGCTTCATCTTTCAGATTACTCTCTAGCTTTATTGAAAATAAATCTCTAACTGATTTGGGTTTCAAAGGGTACCCTTTCACATAGTGGAATAGAAGAAGTAGAGGGAGTTGCATTGAGGAAAGAATTGATAGAGGTTTGGCTTCTATTCAATGGCTAGCTAATTGGGGGAAATCAGTAATCCACCATATTTAAGCTCCTGGCTCTTATAATTGTATGTTGCTACTTGACACAACTCCCTCTTCTAAGCCTAAAAAATTCTATATATTCAGGTTTGAAAGTAGGTGGACAAAGGTGAAAGAAGTTAATAAAATCGTTGAAAAAGTTCGAAAAAAAAAGGTGGATGGTTTTCCAATGTTTGTTGTTAAAGCTAAACTGAAGAAATGCAGGCTTGCTCTTAGACATTGGAGTAAATTATATGACAAGGGCCTCTCAACCTGCTATAAGATAAAAAAGAGAGGGTATGGTTACTTCTATTAGAGAAACGGGGCCTGATGCTGATTTGGATTTTCTCCATCAAACTGAAGTGGAGTTGAAAGCTCTTTAGGGTGAAGAAGAGAAATTGTGGAAAGAAAAAGCAAGAGTTCATTGGCTTAAAGCCGGAGACAGGAATACCAAGTTTTTTCAATTTGTGGCAAGACAACGAAGAAAGACAAATCTGGTTGTGGGGATCACTAAAGATGATGGAACTTGGTACAATGAGGAAGATGAAATATTAAAGGAGTTTCATTCTTTCTATTCCCACCTCTTCATGGATGATGGTTTGAATGTCATGGAGCAAGTTCTTTCTAATGTGAAAAGAAATGTCAAATTTGAAATGAATAGATTCCTCACACAACCTTTCTCTTCTAATGAAATTCAAAGAGCCTCTTTTGATCTCAACCCTGATAAAGCTGCATGATATGATGGTTTCTCTGCAAAATTCTTTCAGCACTCCTGGTATTTGATTGGGGAAGATATCTGTTTGGCAGTCAGAGACTTTCAATCTTCTGGTAAAGTGCTCAAGTGTTGAAATATAACAAACATTGTTCTTTTACCCAAAGTCAAGAACCCATCTCTTGTGAAGGACTTTAGACCAATTAGTCTTTGTCCCGTTATGTACACAATCACCTCCAAGGCTTTGGCAAAAAGATTGTGCAATATTCTTGATGAGCTTATCTCTGTGAATCAATCTGCGTTTGTTAAGGGTAGATTGATAGTGGACAATGTCATGATTGCTCAAGAGATACGACATTTTATAAAGAACAAGAAAAGTGGTAGAGAAGGTGTTATGGCCCTTAAGATCGACATGCTTAAGGCTTTTGACAGGGTTAAGTGGAATTATTTAGAAGCTATAATGTTAAAATTGGGCTTCTGCAAAACTTGGATTATGTGGGTGATGTCTTGTGTTAAAACTGTGACTCTAAGGCTGGTGGTGAATGGCAAGATAAGTGAGCCTATATCTCCATCGAGGGGTATTAGGCAAGGAGACACACTATCCCCTCTTATCTTCGTGATTTGTGCAGAAAGCCTATCCTCTCTATTGAAGCATTTCGAGAGTTTGAAGTGGTTTTCAGGTGCAAAAAATTTCTAGAAGCTGCCCCAAAATCAGTCATCTTCTCTTTGCGGATGATTCTCTGCTATCACGGGTTGAGTTGGCCCTTGTCAGAAAGACTATAACGGGATTGGCGGATCGACTGCGTGAATCTTAGAAATGCCTTTTTTTGGCAAAAGTTTACTTCATAAAAAATATGAAGAACAGGGACGAAGAGAAAAAAAAGAGAAATAATAATGTTTTTGTTATTATTATTTCTGAAATAACAAGTGTTTAAAAAATAACTAGATCCTACACAGTTGGACCATACGATCCTCGAAAGAACCGCAAACAAAACCAGGTCGAAAGTCGGAACTTATAACCCGCTCAAGACTCATTACAAATTAACTAAAGCTAAACATAATCTTTAGATATTTTGAGAGCACCACCGTGACTTGTAGCCTCAGGCGAACTGTCTCCCTCCACGTTTGAGCTACTATCCCGCACGGACGTGTCCGTATCCGCTTGGTCGCCCATACCCGTATCAACTCCTCTACATTCGAAAACCACATTTTCCTCAAGGTGCATATCGGGAAACACTTTTCGAAGGGAAATACTATTTTTCAAGTGTCCAAAGCTCCATCATCGTGCGTCCCTGAACCGCGGCAATGGGAAACACAGCTGGATGACCCTGAAAGAACTGCTCGGGAAGAATAGCGGTGGGTGGCGCAGAACCAAGAGACACATAAGGGCGCAACAAAAAGACGTGGAAAACTTTGTGAAAGCGGCTCTAGTTGGTTAACCGAAGTCGATAGCCACAAAACCAATGTGCTCTAGGACCTCAAAAGGCCCATAAATCGTTGTGGCAATTTAGCAACCAAGAGCAGGCCAACTGAATGTTGGCGGTAAGGTTGAAGTTTACCAAATCACCTACCTCGAAGGATACCTCATGACGATGTTTATTGGCCTGAGGGCGCATGCATTGTCGCATCCTGGTAAGATAAAAATTGGCCTTCAAATCACTCAAGCAAAGTGTGTCGTTCCTTTAACAATTGTGCGATAGAGGGAGAACGACAAGCGGATGGATGATGACGGAAAGAAAGAAGGTGGCTCGAGACCATCAAGGGCGCGGAACGAAGACATCATGTTGTCGTTGTGACTGCAATTCAGGGACAACTATGCCCATGGCAAAAGCTGCGCCACCAAGTAGGGCGTCCATGAGTAAAGGTGCACATATACTTTTCGAGCCAACGATTCACAATCTCCGTCTGACCGTCGGTTTGCGGATGATACATTGTGCTGAACATGAGAGTAGTACAGATGAACTTCAACAATTATTTCCAAAACGTACTCATAAAAACAGAATCACAATCTAAAACTAAGGCAGCCGGGAAACCATGATGCTTGTCCACCACATCAAAAAAACAGATGAGCCACTCGTGAAGTATCAAAATAAAAAAGTCAAGGCCCCACATTGCAGTTACTTCGTAAGGCGATTGACGACCACCATTATCACTGAATAATCTTATGAGGAAGGCAAATCCGTAATAAAATCCGTCGAAGCAGCTTCCCAAACACGATCAGGAATCGGCAAAGGCTATAATAATCCTCCCGATTTATGAGTAGAATACTTCGTTGTCTGACAAGTTTGGCAAGACGATACTGACTTGCTGAACATCTGAGCGCATCCAGGGCCAATAGAAAACCGAAGAGAGACAAAATGTGTTGGATACATGTATGGCCTTCCCCGAGAGACTGGGAGAGCTATGGAATTTCTGCAACAATTGGTTTGGGAACTGTGAGTCGTGGCTAATACAGATCCGGGTCTTGTAGTATAGAATACCATCCAAGGTAGAGAGATGCAACAGTAGGTCAGCGGATGCGAGCGCCGTGTGCAAGATCCGGAGATCTTCCATAGTAGATTTTTCCTGCCGAATTGATTCCAGAGGGAACTGGCCGAACAACGGAGACTAATAACTCTGACGATGCACCCTCGTCTTCACGGCGTGAAAGTGCATCAGCCACCCGGCACGTTCAACACTCATTTCTTATACTCAATCCGAATATTAATCAGCTTATGAGCGTAAAAGTGTTGGTCTGTGTCTAAATAATCTGGGATAAGACCTCCTTCAAATTGCGCTGATCACTGCGAATGACGAACTCGCGTCCCAACAAATACTGGCGCCACTTGAGCACTGCTTCCACAATGGCGTTCAACTCCTTGTTATATGTCGAAGAGGACTGTAGCCAAGGTCCCAATTTATTACTCAAAAAGGGAAGTGGATGGGCATTATGTAATAAGACGGCGTCGACGCCGGTATCTGGTGCATCAGTCTTGAGCTCAAAGGTCTGTGAAAAATCTGGCAACTGCAGCATGAGTGTGCTAGTCATAGCTTGTTTTAGCAAAGTAAAAGTCTGTTCGACGAACGGGGACCAAGAAAATCCATCACAGTCAAAGGTGCAAACAACGTGGCATATCAACAAATAAAGCGCCGATAAAACCCTGTGAGTCCGAAAAATCCGCGCGAACTGTTTGACCGTGGATGGAGTTGGCCACGACACCATTGCTTCCAGCTTCTGAGAATCGGCTAGCAATTCCCCAGCTATAAAAATATGACCCAGATAGTCTACAATACTCATGCGCAAAATTGCAGAACCTAATGCAAGTGCGACGCATGCAAGTCCAACGTCGTGCTGTAGATGAGGATCTCGTCGAAGAATACAATCGTAAATGAGCGAATGAGCGGTTTAAAGATGTAGTTCATGGCTGATTGGAATATAGATGGTGCATAAGTTAGTAAGGCCGAAAGCATCAGAAGAGACGTGTAATGACCCTCATTGATGCTTGACTCAAAAGACTTCACAGCTCGCTTGGTTTTTACTCTGTAATAGGACCGTTCATTAAACATGCTTGTAAACATAATTCGAGAACAAATTCAGTTCATCTTAATATCTATTACAGAATTGTGTGATGATACAATGTCATACTTTTTAGCCTACTTTAAATTCTTGCAGCCATATAACAGTTTGTGATTTAAAAAGAGATATTTCTTGCTTAACAAACACAAAAAAGAATCATAAAATGGAACTACAACAAATTGAGGCTAAGCACGAAACAATCCACGATAGAATTCTTTGGAGATAATTTTGGCCACTCAAAAACGATAGACTACAGAAGTAAACTATCTGTGTTACTACTACTACTACCAGTTAGAAAACATACATAGATTCGACATGCAATTTGAAAGAGAACAAGCGATACAAATGTCAACCCGGTCAACCTTGATCGATTCCATCTACCGACGTACGCTTGGTCAATCAACTGAAGCAAAACTCTCACTGTATTGAAAGAATTCATCTGGACGTTCATCCATGAGAAACTTGTCGGAGACTCCCGTCTGTGGATCGCACAAGTAATACTCGGAACCAGAACTCAGAACAACCCAATCGACTCCATCTTTACCGTAAAACCCTACAACAGATGACATAGAAGAATCTGGTGTAAAATCTAGACGTTTCGTGAAACCCATATCGCTAGTAAAATTACTGTCAGTCATCCACACATCAAATCCAAATCCCCCATAACTACGAACCCAAACAAAAACAGCGAGAGAGTCGCGGTAGCCAGCAAGTCTGTGAAGCGAGTTGCCAGAAAGTGGCAACTCAATTCGCTTAAACAACTCATCAACCATATCAAAACACAGAATGAACTCGTGGTTCAGTAAACCGTAATGATGATTCGAACCTACGATCCAACACAAGCGTCTGCCGCCACATGTCGCTGACGTCATGCTACTCATGCATAGGCACGTCGGTGAATCTGGTGCAGGGTTATACACTTCCCATTCCCTCCACGAATCCTGGATCGACCAAAAGACAGCCACCCGTGCTCTACGCCCACACGATTCGTTCCGACAAAACACAATTCGTACGACCTTAAAAGTATTCGTGACAGGATCGAAATAAAATCCACAATGTGGGACCTCTTTCGAGGCGCATATGCATGAAACCAAAGCAGGTGCAGGGAGACGCCTAAAGGCTCTAGTCGCAGGGTTCCAGAGAGCAAAGAGATCTTGTTTATGTGAAAGAGATAGGCAAACGACTCCATTAGAGCAACCCACGATCTTGACCTTGGCTGCGCGAACAGGAATAGTTAGATTTACTAGTACGTCGTAAAATCTGAATGAGATTGTAGTCGTGTCGGGAGTTAGAGTTTTGAAGTCGCGACAATATAAAGAGAGTGTTCTCTTGTGGTTGTTGTAGTTGCTGTTTTTGTACGTGGTGATGAAAATAGGGGAAAGTATTAGGTCGTACCAGAGTTTGCAGACGAACTTGAACCGTACAAGAGACTTCATCGGCAGTCTGAGGAAGATCTCAGTGATGACATCTTCCGGTAGTTCTGTTTTAGCTTTGATTCTTGTTTTTGTTTCGTCCGCAGAACTTGTACGAACAAAGGTGGCGTCATCCATAATATTATTCCACCTGAGGCTTGCTACTCTGTCACAAGTGTTGAGGGTTTGCTACCTTATGTGCAGAGATATTAATAAGAGAAATCAATGCATGCGTCGGTTTTCAGAAACCGCCTTACACCAGCAGGGGAATCTTACAACAACGTCCGAAAATTTGAACCGCCTTATAAAAATATCAATTATAATAATTAATTTCCATAATTAATTTCCAATTTTTTCTTTTTTCAGTTTCTTTGTTTTTTTTCCTGTATTTATAATTATTTCATATCTTAACTTTATTATTTTTTCATCAATTCCAGAATCAACTCTTTACTGAAAAAAAACTCCAGAATCAACTCCAGTTCCATGTGTGCAAAAATCTCCAGATCCATTTTTGCAAAACAAAAGAAATCCAGATCCATATCCTCAAAAGAAATCCAAAATCATCAACATGTAAGTGAACCAGATCAGATCGAGCGGGGTAGGGGGGTCTGATCGATGAAGCACAAAGAGAGAGAGAGAGAAGAGTCACAGAGAGTGAAAAAGATCGACTTTATGCCGATGTTAGTTCGCCGGAAAAGTGAGGTGGGTGGAGAGCTTGTGATGGGTCGGTCAGTCTCCGTCCCCTGTTTCTTCCTTGTCGTGATGGGTCGCCGGAAAAGTAGAGGTAGCAGTGGTAGGCCTCCTGGCTCGTGTAGTGGAGGAGGCGGATGAAAAATGAGATGGTGCGTCCCTTAATAGGGTTTCTAATGGATGGTCCAGATTAAATTTGATAGGTTTCCAATCAAGGGTCTAGATGAAATGTTTTATTTATTTAATTAAAAGACACATAAGGCGGTTTAGAAACCCAGAATGCTGGCGCAAATTTTGTAAGCCGCCGTAACTCTAGGGCGGTTTGACGAATTATTTACGGCGCACAAAAGTAAACTGTCGTATTTGAAAGGTGGTTTTACTGGATCCGTCGTTAAATTTACGGCTTCTTCAAACCGCTGTTAATTTTGGGGTATGCGACGGTTTAAAAACCGACGCTACTATATTCATTAAACGGCGGTTTTTTCTTCCGCCGTATGAAAAACTGTCGTGACAGCCTATTTTTCTACTAGTGAACTTCACTGACCAGTCATAAAGAGGATATGATAACTGCAGAAATGGTCTACAATTTCTAATTAAAAATAATAAATTTCTAAGAATAAATTGGCATTCGAACTTTGATACAAATTTAGTTTACATGAATATTGCTTGCAAATTTCAGCAGTAAGGGTTTTCAATTTTGGGTAAAACATGTTGGGTTGAAACCAATACAAAGTTTGGTTAGCTTTTTCTACATAAAAATAAAGAAGATTTTCACTTTCGAACAAAAGCTAGGAGACTCGTAAGAACCAGACACCCCAAAGAAATCATGCACTGAAAGAATTTCAAATATGAATGGCCATGAGATTAGAGTTTATTTGATTTGTAAACTTGCCTATAATAGGAGAAAGTATTCATTGGGCTAGCCTCACCACTGTGGCATGTCTGTGTGGTGGGGCGTACCATTCAATTTTTGACAAACAAGTAAAATTTGGTGGGTTCCATCTGACTAGTGCATATTTGTCAAAAGTTGAATGGCACGCCCCACCACGCAGGCATGCCACAGTGGTGGGGCTAGCCCCAAAGAATACTTTCTCCTATAATAGATGATTATGCAATAAATTAAAAAATACTACTAATTGATTAGAAAAGGTATTAGTGTCATGACAAGTAAAATTCGGTATAACTAACAAAAAACACCGATGTAAGAATCAATTTCCTTAAAAAGTGGATTCCGATGAAGAAACACTTTCTCCTCCATGTCCAGGATTCTCTTGGAATCAACATGGTCAAGAAAAATGTGATAGGAAAATGGTCAATGTAGCTTGTCAGAAGGAAATAATTGTGATACTTTACGGTTATATCATACTACCTCCGTTTCTTCTCTATCACACTGGTCTCACTTTCTGACTCGTATCTGGGTTAATTTGACTGGGTGATTTGGATACCAAAACGATGCGATGCTTTGATAATTTTTTCACCGTGTTATAAAACAACTTTTACTCTACAATACCATGAAAAAAAATCAAAAAATCTGACTGTTTTGCTAACCAAATCACCGGATCAAAGTGACCCAATTAATAGTGACAAAATTTAAACCGGTGTGATATAGTAGAAACGGAGGTAGTAGTAAGTTGTAGTTCCAACTTCAAGTTCCATGGTGCAATTGTAGCGTGATATCTTTGTATCAGACCTATAATTGAATTCTCAATTTCCAAGCTTCAGAGGCACCTTATTGGAAGGAAGTTGTGGAAAGTGAAATTGAATCAATTATACACAACAATACAAGGAAATTGGTAGATCTTCCTCAAGGATGTAAACATCTAGGATGCAAGTGGGTATTTTAGTGGAACCTTAAACTACATGGTTCTATTGACAACTATAAGGCTAGATTTGTCGCAAAAAGGATACAACAAAAGGAAGGAATAGATTTATTCGACACCTACTCTCCAGTGACTATTGTAACTTCCATTCGAATCTGGTTTCAATTGCATCAATCTTTAATTGCGAAATTCGTCAAATGAATGCAAAACAGCATTTTTAAATGCAAAATTAGACGAAAAAATTTATATGGAACAATGTGAAGGTTTTCAAGTTTCAGGAAGCAAAAACAAATATTGTTGGCTAAAGAAATCGTATGCGGATTAAAAACAGGCACTCAAACAGTGGCACTAGAAATTTGCTATATTATGACAATAAATGGTTGTAGAACAAATGACTGCGAAAAATGTGTATACTCTAAAACCAAAACACCGACATGTTGATTTTTGGGAACACGGAAAAATAATACGCGCCACCAAAAGATTGTTATTTACAAACTTTGAACATTTATTGGGTACACGTTATCTCAGTCTCACTATATCGAGAAAATTCATAAAAACTTTAGCCAAGAGATTAGCAAACAAGTAAAGACCTCGGTTGACGTAAGCATACATCTACCCAAAAATCGTGGCAATTAAACAACTTGAGGATGTGAAAATAATATGAAGCCTAATGTACATCACAAATTGTACAAGCCCAGACATCGCACAAGCGGTGGGAAAGTTCGGTCGCTTTAGTGGTTATCCTGAGAAGGATCACTGGACAACACTAATCCGAGTATTAAGGTATGTGCGATAATTACAATATTCCAACTATCTTGCGGATCTAGAAGGATATTGCGACGTTAAATAGAAATCTGATACAAAATATTCCAAATCAAGGAGTGGTAATGTATTCACACTTGAAGGAGCGGCAATTTAAGCATAACTCACGACCCTTTGTGTGGTCAAATTCGGTCATCTGCACTTCAAATTGACGTTTTTACTATTTTGCCCAAACAGTATTTTATTATTCACATTGCTGATAATGTGTTGACTGGACCGAGTGGTTACCATTACATTCAGAAGTCACACATTAACATCAACATAACTACAAGCTTTTTTCGCTCAAAAGGGAGAACTTCATTGGTAATAACTGAGTTACATAGGACCATAGGACGCGTGCACATCAAAAGAAAACACAAACCTTCCTTGAGCTTCTAGTAGCTTACTGAGCTAACCTCCATCTCATGTTGTCACTAGCTAGCTATATACAACATGGACAGTACATAAACAAAACAATAAGTGACTTAGATACTTCAGGTACTACTTCCTTTTGCAGCAGTGTCTACACATCAGAAACACAGGAGAAAATACGACGACACGTTACTACGGTTTTCATAGTTTGGAACATCCATAAAGTAAAAATAATTATAACACAGCCGAGACAAACATCAAGAACTTGCCAGGGACATCAAGAGCAAGCAAAGCAGCAACATCGGCGAGCGCGAGCAACAACAACAGCAGCAAAACCAGCTGCAAAATGAAAACCATTTCAATTTTTGACTACATATTTGGGCCAGCTTCATCAAATTATAATAGCTCATACATTAGTTTATCATCTCTTGTATAACATTATTATTCTGTGTAGCTTGTGTTTCATATAAAATGGATTGCAATATGTAAACCATGAAGGGGACATTTTGGCAAAGACAAACAGAATAGATCAAATAAAATGTAACTTTAGGATTAGGCGAAAGGGCTATTCACTATTCAGTCTAGCCTAGCAAATTAAGCTGCAAATTTCAGATGATTCCTAGGCAAATAGAAGCTATATCATCAGGATAAACTGTAACTTACACAAACAACGTTGATTTTTATTAGAAACAATTGGTGTAGAAAGTCTCTATGAACCTTGAGGCTGCTCCCATGCTACTAAGTATTGCGCCTTCAACACCCCGACTAAGACAAAAGTCTCCACGTAATAGCTCATAAATTGGAAGTTCATTTCACCTGTATTTTGACGATCCAGAGAATAAATGAACCATCAAGATATAAGTGATATGAACTTCCAATTTTGAATTCATCAAGTTGTCTATATGATATGCAAATTCATTCCATAAGTTTAGAATTAATTAAAAACTTTTTTTTAGCAGGTGAATGTGTTGATCCCAATAGCACAGACTCAATTCACAAATCTGATCAGTAACACTCAAGTCTGATCAGCCATCAGTAACAGTTCACAGACTCATTTCACAAAAATAATACTATCTAAACGCAAATAAGCAGGAACACTGCACATATCGGGATGGATATCAGAAAATTACACAAACCTGTCAGAGTACTTACTGATCATAACACATCTTCTTACTTCTTAGTATCCGTACCTGCCAAAATTACACACATCTTATCAGAAAATTCCACAAACCAGTCCAAGTAGTGCTCAGAAAGCACCTTGGCATCATGTACCCTGTCCCTTGCTAGAGATACCAAGGTCCAACGACTCTAATTCCACACTCGGAACAGAAACAAAAGATTACACAAATTTATCTCATAACTGGAGGGAATGTGACCCCGGGTATGAGTGTAAAACATCTCATCACTGAGATGGGAAAATGACCCGGAAATGAAATGTTTCCGGATCATCTTTTTCTTGTCTTTTAATCTCAAAGAGTCTTTTTTGCTTTTTGGAGATTTTTGCAAAGGTTTGGTATCAACTTTTTTTAGGTGACTTTTGGATTTTGGCTTCTAGTGAAAAATGGATGAAAGAAAAAAGTTAGTTTGGGTTAGCTTTTTTGTGCCTTTTTTTCCTCAAATCATAAAATTGACAATAATGTCCTCACCACTCAAATCAAGAAAATGACAATAAATAGACAAAAGGGGCATATTGGTAATATTCACTAAACAACAAAACAATCACATAACTGACTTTTTCCAGCACCAACTTTTTTTACCAAACCCATACATCTTTTCCCTCTAGCTTTTGTGTCACGTACTTTTTTCCCACCATATTTAAGACAACTTAAAATCCAAAAAGTTCATACCAAACCCACCCATAGCTAGTCCTACAGAAGATCAAACAAAAGCGCACTCAAAAGTCAAATCAAAAAGAGTCTGGTACAGTTTTGCTTACCTGACATGGGAAAATGTTTACAGGTGTGCACTTAAAACTCCCTTACATGGTAGAACATTTTAACTAGTAATCTAAAGTCGCTAAGAGCGACGACCACAGGCTCTAAAATTCAAATGTGAACTTACAGCAAAAGTACAAAGAGAAACAGTGACAACGACAACTTATTACTTGCATTCGTTTTCATCAAAAAGCTACTATTAGGCTTCGAACAAGCTAATATAGCCATAAGCCAAGAAAGTGCAATCAGAATTAGCACAGTTGAAAGGTATCTACTCAGATGAGATCAACCGGAAGTAAGCAGCTGATGCATTTCAGCCGACTACATCTGTCAGACTAGTAACCTGACACAATCCTATTATTTTTCTGGAACGCAATCAATCCCAGGTTGCCATTGTGCGATCAAAGCCATAACCAGAACCTCTAACTTATGCTGTTAACTGTAGAGTCCTATTCGATAAACTTAACCATGTGAACTCCCCAGAACATAATTGTTAATTATTGCTTCAGAACTGCTAGATTATATCTAATATTTGACCATATATTTTCCAGTAACTAACTACTCTGTCCTATGACCTATCTTCTGGAGGAGGTTAGTTTGTTATGATTTTCTGGATAGTCATTATCATGTGTAGTATTTAATCTTTATTTTAGGGATTTCAGTTATGTTCCAGCCTATTTAAATGTATGCTTCCAATCAAATAAATTCATTCACTTTTATTTCTCCTGTACATTTTTTCTCCATTAACTCAATTCCCTTCTATCTTCTTCCCTCTAAATAGTCCTAAAATAATCAAGCAAGAAACATATTCTACATGGTCTTATATCAGGAATCTGGCACCAATTAGAATATTCGAGAATACGATGAATTTCAAAAATCGGCAAATTAATGTATTATACACTAAAACTTCAATCAGATGCATGGTTTCACATTCTCTAAATAGTAACTACTCTAGCTGAACAGCATTTTTGCAGACACACAAAAATTCTGGTAAACAGTCAAGGCAATCAACTCCATTAACAGAGAATGCAGATCAGGTGGAAGAATGAAGTCAGTTCACCATACAAGAGGTAGGAAACTGATACTACTTCTGTGTTCTAATTATATATCATCCATAATCAAGTCTTGAAAGGGGCGAATGACACAGAAGAATAACACAAACTGTGTACCTGATTTAATGCCTATAAGCTCACAGCTCTCGTATCTCACAAGCTTATAAGCACGCTCAGGCCGAGCTGAACACAAAACAGTTCTTGTGCCAGAGCACCTTACAATTTACATCTCTTATCAACCAACATGGAACCTGGCATATTTTGTCGAGCACAATCCAATAATATTCTGCCCGACTCGGCTCGTTTACACCCCTAACTAGAAGGAACAATCTCATTACTTGCTGATTTACGCATTACTAGCTTCGATAGAAAAGAATAGCAAGTCGTAAGGACGGACATTGAAAAAGGACAAAACAATCGATCAATTGAAAGGGGAAAAAGTTAACATTGTACCGAGACGAAATGTTAAAATAGTTCAATCATTCTGTCTGGGAAACCTCGACAAACAAGGTTTTATTATTAATTAAAACAAAGCTCACAATGTTTTGTTTCATACCCCAGAACTAAGACGATCTTAGTATGTCAGGAGGAACTCCACTAGGTTACCGGTCACGGATATAACTGAGTCCGAAATTCTTGTTTGCAGCCGTCCTGATTGCATCTCCCCCACGGCCTTCTCGTTCTCCATTGCCTCTTTTCGTAAGCCAAGTAGGGAAAACAGAATCTCCGACATGTGTTTGAGCTTGTAAACCCCCTTATGATCCACTGACCAAAGCAAGGCTCTCGGTATGGTAACAAGCAAAGAACAGCCCTCTCATCGGACGATCAAATCTATACTGCTTACCTTGGTCCAGGATTCCACCACGCCAAACTCTCGCATCACCCATATGGAAAGAGTGAAATGATTCACAGTCCCCTCAACATGAAACACTGAAACCATATCATGGAATAATCGGATCTCCATTCTTGGGACAACCCCGTAATTCATCTCATCCGGGGTGCCAATAACTTGAAACACCTCGTCTCCCAAATCAAATGACAAGAGTACAATGGGGAGAACATCAGAGTCGGATTCTTTAAACCCAATATGACACAAGCCCCATTGATATAAACCTGTTCCCACAAAAGAACATCCAAACAATGTAACTGAAGAGCAGATGATACGGGTTTCCAGGAACCACTCCCCCAAGGGAGGAGGGGTTGTTTTGGTTTCTTTTTCGGTAACAAAGTAAACGACTCTAACAAACCTTGTAGTCTTTGGTTTTTATGTCGAACCCCAAGGAAAGGAACGACAACCCCTTGTTACTGGTGTGCCTCGGTGAAGGAAGGATAACATACCTCTTAATTGAGGGGTTCCAGAGTAGTATGGTTTGCTCATCAGCGAACCCATGATCGGCTAAACAAATCAAGCCATTGCAATGGGAACTGCATTTTCAATGAGAAATCGAGTTTAATGCAGCCGCCGACTGTCCCATCATGAAAATCAAGAGTCCAATGTTCTATGCAGGAACAATCACTAGAAAAGCCACTTATTAGAAAAGAGGGTCTGTTGGAGGAATTGGTGAGGCGGGAACCAATTAACCTAGAGCTGGATATTATGGATCTCCAATGTTTAGAAACAGACCTGCAACGAAATAGTGATTTGACTGGCAATCTCGTGAAGATCGCTGCCAACACTTACGGGGGCAAGTAGTCGGACATCTTAGGGTACCTCGAACGGAAGAGGGAAGATGCTGATATGAAGCAAATAGACTTCTTGATCTTATCGAACTTTTCTAGTGAGTAGTGAGACCATAAATTGCCAAATGTCTCTCTATTAGCGCTTAATCACATTGCACGTACAGGACACCACACATGCTCTCTGTTCTTCTCACATCGCACGGATCCAGATGGAAAGTTAGAGTCTATTTCTACCATAGATCTTGCAAATATCGAAAAATATTTACACATCAGTACAAACATTGCTCAAATATGTCAAGAAATTCATAATCATGCATCGATTGCTATGATATCAGCAATTCATGATCCACATTGTGAATTGGATCACGCGTTCCGAAACGTGGAACACCAGAGAGACGGTCTTGTTATTTTCTCTGGCCGAGGAGAAGTTCCTTGTAATGATATTTCTAGAACCCTTTGAGTCTGTGACAATTTTGTTCGTGCACAACAACCATGTACACCGCAGCTCTTTTTCATTGTAGGTAACTAAAATATGAGTGATGGACAATCTGTTTGTGCAAACCCCAAGTGTTGATGGTTGTTCTGTATGTGATATACTCTCTAACCTTCATGTATTGGTTCGGTATCTTTTCCAGCCAAAATATTGATTTTGTAGATTTATTTCTACTGGGAAAGACATCTTAGAGTTGCATATTGTTTCACGACTATTTGCTGTTTTCTTTGCAAGTGTAGTGGTATACCAGATCATGCTCACCACTTTTTATATGATAGTTAACTGCATATCCTTATTTTCGGGATTAATGCCTGGTCTTACTGTCAATCTATTTTGCTAGCCGTGAAGGAAATATTAGCCATTGAATGTGTTTCATTGATAACAATCTTGAGCGTGTTGTCTTACATATCGAATGGCCTGTAGGCTTAACGTTTAAACACAATTGAGCCTTATTTTGCTATATGGATGTTGGAGGGATTGGCAATCACGAGTGGCTTCCATGGTGGTGCTTAAATAGGAAATCTCAGTTAATGCAGCCTCACATAAGAGGTCTGCATAGAATTCTTTCATCCGTTTATCTATAATCATAACAGGTAATTTGTTTCCTGGAAATTTGTTTCCACCTTATGAAATAATGTATGAGAATTGAGACCATGTTTTCTTTATCGGGATTTGTCATCGGAATGTGCTTGAATTCCTCAAAAAAATAACGGCTACCACAATATGATGTATACATTGGGTGTTTGTTTGTTCTGTAACATGATATTTCATAAGCTGATAGAATTATTTTTTACCAACTATGATCAATACGTAGGGTTTTTCCAATTTAGACAATCATAGAAATCGATGCATGATTATGAATTTCTTGACATATTTGAGCAATGCTTTTACTGATGTGTAAATATTTGTCGATATTTGCAAGATCTATTGAAAAAATAGACTCTAACTTTCCATCTTGATCCGTGCTATGTGAGAAGAACAGAGAGCACGTGTGGTGTCCTGTACTGTGTGATGTGATTAAGCGCTAAAAGAGAGACATTTGACGTTTATTATCTCACTAGAAAATATGATAAGATCGAGAAGTCGATCGGCTTCATATCAGCATTTCCCCTTCTTCCATCTTCCATTTGAGGTACCCTAATAGGTCCGACTACTTGCCACCGGAAGTGTTGGCGGCAATCTACTCGAGATTGCCAGTCAAATCACTACTTCGTTGCAGGTCTGTTTCTAAACATTGGAGATGCATAATATCCTGCCCTAGATTCACCGATTCCCACCTCACCAATTACTCCAACAGACCCTCTTTTCCTAAGTTGCTTTACTAGTGATTGTTCCCGCATAGAACATTGGACTCTTGCTTCTCATAATGTGAACAGTCAGTGGTGACATTAAACTCGATTTCCCATTGAAAATGCAGTTCCCACCTCAGTTTGAGGGTGCCTGCAATGGCTTGATTTGTTTATGACGAGCAAACCATACTACTCTGGAACCCCTCAATCAGGAGGTATGTTACCCTTCCTTCACCGAGACTCACCAGTAACAAAGGGTTTTCGTTCCTTTCCTTTGGGTTCAATTTAAAAACCAAAGACTACAAGGTTGTTAGAGTTCGCTTACTTCGTTACTGAAAAAGAAACCAAAACAACTCATCCTCCCATGGTGGAGGTTTATGAAAAGAGGCAATGGAGAATGAGAAGGTGATGGGGGAGATGCAATCAGGACGGCTGCAAACAAGAATTCGGATTTTTAGTTATATCCGTGACCGGTAACCTAGTGGAGTTCCTCCTGACATCCTAAGATCATCTTAGTTCTGGGGTCATATGAAGCAAACCTTGTTTGTCGAGGTTTCTGAGACAGAGTGATTGATCGATCGTGTCGTCTCGGTACAATATTAACCTTTTTATCCCTTCAATTGATCCATTGCTTATCCTTTTCAGTGTCCTTTCTTACGACATGCTATTCTTTTCGATCGAAGTTAGTAATGTGTAAATCAGCAAGTAATGAGATTGTTCCTTCTCGTTAGGGGTGTAAATGAGCGAGTCAGGCAGAATATTATTGGCTTGTGCTCACAAAAATATGGCAGGTTCCGTGTTGGCACTTCTATATAATACACTACGTTACCAAATGCGGAGGTAAGAAAAAGTATGAACTTCTTATTTGCATGTTCTTCTTCCTACCCGTTGCCTCCTTTCCTAGCCCAAGTAGGTAAAACAAAGTCACCACCATGTATTGGAGCTTGTAAGTCCTTGCTATATCTACTGAGAAAGCAAGGCACTCCACATGCCTACAAAAGAAGAAATGACACCGCGTCGACACGTCCAACTCTCCTTCAAAATTGAAGCAATACTGCTTGGTCCAGGATTCCCACCACACCAAACTCTTTCATCACCCATATGGAAAGAGTTGAACCATTCTCCGTCTGTTGAACTCTATACACTGAAATCATATTCTGGAACAAGTGAACACCTTTAATCTCACAAAATCCAGGACCATTCATCGCGTCTGGGGTTTCAATTACCCGCAACTTCTCATCTCCCGAATCACATGACGAAAGCACAAGACGGAAAGCATCAACGGCATATTGCACACTCCCAATGCGAACACAAGTCCCGTTAACGCAAACGTGGTACCACAAACCACTTGATAAATACCACGATGGGTCAACAGAGGAGAGGGTCTTCCAGCAGCCACTCGTCAGTGCATAAACATCTTCCCTGGGAGAAGAAAGTCCTGGGGTGCGGGAGTAAACAGTTTTAACAACCTTATAGTCTTTACTTTTCAAATCGAAACCAAAGGAAATGGAACAAATGTGATGGCTCATGTTCCATCGTAGTAACGAAAAGTGAATTGTCCTATGGCGGGTTCCATGGTGGGATCAACATAAGTAAAACCGTTAAGCATAAAGTATGGTTTGTTGGAGGATTCCGTGTGGTGGATGTCAATGAAGGTGTACGGACATGAAATGAACTAGTGATTTCACCGGTAATTTTGAGAAGATCTTCAGCAGCAGCTTTGGGGAGTGGGGATATGTAGTCTGACATGTTTGGGTTACCTCGAAAGGGGAAAGCAGACATGCAGGCAGTCGATTCTACCAATGTGAAGGAGGAGAAAGGGGGAAAGCTGATATAAAGCCAATAAACTTCGACCGTATCGAAACTCCTAGTGAGCTACGTGTCATTACAAAGGCAAAAAAAGTTCCATGCAGAGACCACTTCAGGGTATGGATGCCACTAAGTGAGTTGTGTGCCATTTCTAGCTCTTTAGCTGTCATTGTCTCCATGCAACAATCATCACAAGGCATGGAAGGCACCTAGTGAGCTAGGTGCCACTTATTTCTCTTTATTTGTCAATACAATGCATTCACCAACACGGCATGGACGCCACTTGGGGTCTCTGTTCTTGTTGTGTCTATCCATATGGAAAGTTGCAGCCGCTACTACTAGCAACAATATTTAACTCCTAAAAAGAGTTAGTGTTACAGTTAACACTTTCCCAACATTGCATTATTGTCGCTATTCGGGACAAAAAAACAATTTCCAAGAACGAGAAACGCTAATTGAGACGATTTTTCCTAGATTTATTTATAAAGTCCTTGAAATAATACTTGCGTTCTCCAAACATAGTTCAAATAAGATGAATTTAAATGATGATCATGTCAATACACTATTCCTATACTCTTTATCAGCAAAAATATAGTAACGTCTGGCCTAAACTATTATACCGTCAATCAGGTAAAAGAGAAGTTGTCAAGTTGCAACTTTTACCTATTCGAAACCCTAGTGCTTCATGTCTTGCAAATGAATCGTTCCTACACTTTTTATCAGGTTCTCAACCCGCAAAAAGAAAAATAAAAAGATAATCTACTATATTTAAGGTTACTACACTGTTTATGAGGTTCCCGACTGTAATGTTAGAATAATCAACAAATTTAAGGTCATTAATGTTTGGCGGTTCAAAGTCACAAAATTGTGGTGCGGAGAGACAAGATAATCAACCATATGGGGAACAACAACAGTACATCAACAAAGCAACATAAAACAATGAGTCAAGAAACACTCTTGGACAAAGTACTTTCCATGATACTCTATAAGAACAAATATAGTGTAAAAGAGACATGGATGCAAAGCGGACAGATATCTAACTTGGTTCATTACCTGATCAATTAACTGGAGCAAGAGTCTCATGGTACGCCAACAATGGACGGGGACGTTCACTTGCAAAAAAAGCCTCACTCTCTCCAGTTTGTTCATCATAAATTTGATAGGGAAGTTTATCACAAACATAATGGAGAAGCTTCCAGTTATTTTCATCCTCACCGTAAAATCCGATCGGATGTAAATCCCTGAAGGTTTTCTGCATAGTCCATGCTTGATTACTGCCACCGCAATCATTCAATACCCACATATCAAAGAAGGGTGTGCGTCCCTCGCTTCTCGACACAAACATTGCAAGAGAGTCCTTGTAACTAGCAAGCTGAGCAAATCTAATCGGAAAAAGGGGTGGCAACTCAACTGGCTTAAACACCTCCTCAACCATGTCGAAACATACAATGCAATTGTGGTCCAAAAGAACCCCATCCACAACTCCATCGATGCGACCTGTTAACCAATACATGCATCTCTTGACACATGTTACCTGAGTTTCGGTTTGAAGCTTGATGCATTCACAGATGGGTACATCAGGCAGGACGAATTCCTTCAACCTCCACGAATTGTCAATAGATGAGAATATATGGACTTGTGCACTCACCCTTTGTTGTGCATTTGAACTACTAAATTCAACCCTCACAACCTTAAAAGAAGCATTATTAGCAGCAAGATCGAACCAAAAACCAGAAGTGGACTTTGTAGCCGGCCATTTTAATACTAGAGTCCACCGTTTGGGAATACGCCTCAATTCATTTGAGGCAGGGTTCCAAAGTACAAACTCATTATGCTTCTTATAGGAGAGGGACAGGCAAATTACTCCATTCGAACAACCCACAATTTCTACATTTTTTGCAACGATGGGGAGGGTCAAATTGACGATCTTGTCGTAAAAACGGAAGGAGATTGTGGTACGAGTACCGCAAAGAAGAGGGTTACAGGAGCGACAATACAAAGAGACTTTCTTCTTTGTTGGGTTAAAGTTTCTGTTTCCGTAGAGGTTGATGAAATAAGGAGAACGGATTAGGTTGTACCAGTTCTTGCAGACGAACTTCAATCTCGCGACTGACTCGGCCGGCAGTCTTAAGAGGATCTCAATAATCACATCTTTCCATTCTTCCGCCATCGCCGCACCATAGACGCAGAGCTGGTGGTAGTGAAGGAGAGTAGGGGCGGAGGTGAGGGTTTAGGGTTTAACCTTATCCACAGCAACTGTGCTGCTGGTAGAGGAGAGTAGAGAGAGACAGCTGTGCTAGCTTTGATAGAAACGTTTCGATCTAGTATGGCCCGTTCGAATGTAACAGCCCCACTCTCGAAAAGCTGGGCCATTCAGAAGAAGTCCAATACCGGTACTATACTTGTGAGTTGATGTCTTTTTCTTCAAAAATTATTTTGTTTGTTAATGGAGGTTTGGATAGAAAAAATTATATATGTAAAGTGTATGTTAACTTAATTTTTTGGAAAGAAATCCATTCCAACTAGGGCAACTAGGGCAAAGTTTCGGCCTAAAATGGCCCATTACATCATCAACAATAAAACTAGAGGCCCAATCCGGCTGATGATGGTACGAGAAAGAAACGTTGGGATTTTTGAGACTCTCATGCGCAAATTCGTGGGCACAACCGTTCCATTTTCTTGGGACGAAGCGAAGAAGTGTCCTCTGGAGAAACCGAGGAGCGCAGTGCATTCTTCACGAAAACTCCCCACTTCCTTTGAGTCTTCTGGTGCGTCTCTCTGCAGAACCCGATTCATTTCTCTCACTAGAGATAATGAATCTGACTCTACCCAGACCTGGTCAAAGCCAAGATTTGTAGCAAGCTTGATCCACTCTCGCATGACTTCTGCTTCTACTGATTCGGTTGATACAGAGAGAGAGAGAGGGATTCGTTTTGAAACTCCGACCATGAAGAGTCCCGTACAATCTCTGATGATAGCTCCGACAGTTGTCGTTCTCAAATTCGGGTTCCACGCGGCGTCGATGCTGACTAAGGTCCATCCCTCCCGTAGGGTTTGGGGGGTTACCCAATTTTGATTTTAATTCATAATATTCATAGGTTAGAACGAAAAAAAAATTAGTCACCATGATCCGATGGATAATTCGGTTCGAATCCGATCCGATCCGAAATCTTATGCATCGGATCGGATCTGGATCTAGACTAATCCGATCCAAATCCGATATGTTGCCATCCCTAATAGTGGTTCAATGTAGCCTGACTTGACAATGTACTTTCTATTTTTGGTAAAAAGGCCAAATGAATCTGTATTGGTCTGTTAATCGATGAAGAGGAATCTGAGTGATGGCTTTTGTAGTGCTTGTAATATGTCAATTATGTGATATATAAGAAATTAGATGAGGGCCAAATAATGATAATTGTGTGGATGCCAAATAATGATAACAGTACTTCCGAAATCCCCCTTACTACGGATGGCTAAAGCAGCTCTATTGGTCTCCCTAGCCCTGTTCGGTAACTGGAAATTGAAGAGGTCAAACAAACAAAAAGAAAAAAAAAGAAACCTGATATCTATATATAGAGCAAAAACCGAATTCTATCCTCTCGCGTGTCCTGAAAGGCAAGTACTGCCAATCAAAAGATTTTCACTCAATCACGAAATCAGCCAACAGTTTGTGGGGCTGGAAGAGTATTCTGTGGGGGAAGGAATTGCTAAAAAAAAGGACAGCTCTGGATCCCGGGAAATGGAAAATATATACGGCCTTTCACTGACCACCGGATCCCAAACATCTCTTCTCCCCTCCTTCCAAACCTGTTCACAACTATTGAGAACTCCACTCTTGACTTCTTCTTCAAAATGGGAAACAAGAATGGCTTTTGACACTTCTGGGCTCCTATTTCACTCCGGAAGCTGTCGACACTATCTCCCGCATGGTCTTACCGTCGTCTGGCTGTGATGATAAGCTTGTCTGGCCCTTCACTAAAAACTGGTTTTTTTCGGTGAAATCGGCTTGCAATCTGGCACGTAGCTTGTCTGACGCGACGGGGGCTGCCTCCACTCATGCCCTGCCTGCCAATCATAATGACCTTATGCGGATTTTGATCAAACAACTCGGCAAACTTCACCTTATCCCAAAGCTTAGAGCATTCGGATGGAGAATCGCAGTGAATGCCCTCCCAGTCATGGATTATCTCCTCAAAAGAAAGATTGTGCAGGTCCCAAAATGTGCAAGATGTGTGGCCACACTGGAAACCATGTACCATGTTTTCTTCGAATGCGAGCTCTCGCTTCACATCTGGCGCGGCTCCAGACTAGGTCTTGACTTTACAAGCTATTTGCAAGCTTCTGCTCCGGAAATAATCTCTGCAATGCTCTCCACTCTCCCGAACGAGGAGGACAAAGTCTACTTTGTTCAAACTCTTTGGCATATCTGGGTTAACAGGAATTCAGCGGCTATGAAGAACTTAATTCAGAGCCCCGCTGATTCATTACAAGCCCTTCGTGTTGCCACCTCTCATATCTCCACTCCACCAAATCCGAAAATTGCAGAGAAACCACAAGCCAACCCGGTTTTTGTCGCCAGCTCATCACTTCACTATTCATCACCGTCATTCCTGCCAGCTCGTTGTTTGATTGATGCCGCTTGGAAGAAAGATACAGGCAAAGCAGCAGGCGCATGGGTTTTCTTCAACGAGTTTGGGGAACGCGCACACGCAACTTCTATGTCTTTTATGTCCTCTTCAGCTCTCTCAGCAGAATCATCTACCCTGCTTCAGGCTCTGAAATGGTTAATCTCCAACAACCATACCAATGTCGTCATAGCCACGGAGTGCCTTGTTGGTAACAACACTTATGCGGAAAAAAACCGGCCTATGTCGACAAGAATCTCTTCCACGACATCTTTCTTCATACGACCAAATTCGTAAAACTGGTTGTCCAAAAAGTGCCTAGGGGAGAAGTTGAGGAAGCCGATTGTTTGGCTAAAAGTACTCTAAGAATGTTTGAGCAATCGATCAGATCAGGAATTGGCTAATTTCCTTTTTGGTCGTTTACGTTTTGTATGTAATTCTTTCCTATCAATATAAATTCTGCATTTCTACTCAAATATATATATATATATATATACACACGCGCGCGCGCAACTGTATCCGATTTTTCTTTTTCTTTTTTCTTTTCGGTTACTCTAAACCTGAAAAAGAAAATCTAAATGAAACCAACTTGTTTATACGGATCCAGTCCGTCCAATTAATCCGTGGAGCAATCTGGTTTAATCCACGGGTTAAAAAAGCTTGAAAACTTTAAATTCAATGCAACAATTTTAAAATACAAACTAACACGTCACATTCACGTTCAAATTCTTGACAAGGTCTGAGTTCACAAACCATTCACATTCCTGATACATACAAAAGTCACACATTAACATTAGCATCAACATTACTCCAAGGAGAACTTCATTGATAATAACTGAGTTCCTAGAGCTTTTAGTAGCTTACTGAGCTGAGCTCCATCACTAGCTAGCTATATACAACATGGAAAGGACATAAACAAAACGGCTGCCTACACAAGGTAGATAAACTTACATAAGTGACTTGGATACATCAGGCAAAGATGAAGTACAAATAGACATAACACAGCCGAGACAAACATCAAGAACTTAGCGGGGACATCAACAGCAAGCAAAGCAGCAACATCAGCGAGCGCGAGCAACAACAATAGCAGCAAAACCAGCTGCAATAGGAAAACCATTTCAATGTTTAACAATATATTTGGGCCAGCTTCATCAAATTATAATAGCTCTCAATTTACATTAAACTCACAAGTGGCCAACAGCAATTATAATAGCTGATAATAAGCATTTTCGAGTACTGATGATTTGGATATCCAGTTACAACAGTCTTTATCATCTAGCTGTATAACATTTCTTGCGAAATGTATTATTCTGTGTAGCTTGTGTGTCACAGAAAATGGATTGCAAGAAACTATGAAGGGGATATTTTTGGCCAAAAGAAACAGAGTATAGCAAATAAAATGTCATTTGAGAATATCAACATCCAAGGATTAGGGGAAAGGGCTATTCACAATTCAGTCTAGCCTAGCAAATTAAGCTGCATCAGTAACACTTCACAGACTCATTTCACAAAAATAATACTATATAAACGCAAATAAACAGTAACACTGCATACATTGGGATGGGTAATCAGAAAATTACACAAACCTGTCAGAGAACTGATCTTAAAACATCTTCTTACATCTTAGTATCCCGTACCTGTCAAAATTACACAATTCTGATCAGAAAATTACACAAACCAGTCAAAGTACTGATCAGAAAAGCATCACGAACCCTGTCCATTGCTAGAGATACCAAGGTCAACCAACTCTAATCCCACAAGCGGCACAGAAACAAAAGATTACACAAATTTATCTCATTACAGGAATGAATGTGACCCCGGGAATGAATGTAAAACTTCTAATCACTGAGATGAGAAACATGACCTGGAAATGAATGTTCAAAAATTCACATTTCTGACCTCAAGTATACAAAAAAAAGGAAGGAGAAAATGACAAAAAGATGTAAAAGGTCGGATATTGATGGGTCACTGCAAGTATATGGTGTCGTGCATAAATAAACAGCTAGCAAGTTTATTCACTTAACTCCGTGAGATCAATGATGAATAGAATGCAATCAACGACAAAGTGCAGCATGCAACAGTTACAACAACCACGACTCAGATGTTCAAGTCTGAACCTAGTAAAGATATCATACCATCACAAATAACATGTTAACATTTACTATAACATGAAGAAATAAGGTGTATATATGGAACAAGCAAATGTGATCAAAGTGCTACAACGCATGCATCGCAGATGCAGTCGAAGCGGGGTGCACATAATATTTAGCAAAAGCAGAGTTCGCAATCAGATCATTTTCAGAATCAGAAAACAAGTACCTTGGTAACCAAAAAAGACATTAGCTTTTTATCTGAAGCACAAACACATAGCAAGTCCTACAGAAGATCAAACAAAAACGCACTCAAAAGTCAAAACCGAAAGAGTCAGGTACAGTTTTGCTTACCTGAAATGGGAAAACGTTTACAGGTGTACACTTACGACTCCCTGACATGGGAGAACATTTTGAACTAGTAATCGAAAGTCGCTAAGATGGACAACTTATTACTTTCATTTGTTTTCAACAAAAGCTACTGTTGGGCTTTGAACAAGCTAGTATAGCCAAGAAAGTGCAATCAGAATTAGCCCAGTTGAAAGGTATCTACTCAGATGAGCTCAACTGACTAAGTCAAAATTAAGTAGCCAATGAGTTAGGTGAAATAATTATTAACATAAAAGCCCCTTTTACCCGTTAACTCTTGTGGATGGAAAAGACCCCAGTTGTTGATTGCCAGCAATCGTAATGAGTGGGGGTGGCATGTGGATTATGATCTCAAACAGGGAGTTGCTAATGAGTAATTGACCCTATATACTAAAATCCCATCAGATGCATGGTTCCACATCCTCTAAATAGTAACTACTCTAGCTGAACAGCATTTGCCAAGACACTCCCTTCATACCATAGACTAAAATTCTGGTAATAAGTCAAGGGCATCGACTCCATTGACAGAGAATGCAGATCAGGTGGAAGAATGAAGTCAGTTCACCATACAAGAGGTAGGAAACTGACACTACTTCTGTGTTCTAATTATATATCATCCATAATCAAGTCTTGTAAGGCGCGATTAACACAAAAGAATAACACAAAACGACTCCATGGGCATTGAGGGTATAACAAATCCAAAACAAATTAAGTAACAGATTCATCCTAGCTACAGGTAAGTATTGACATAACATGAAAATGCATCATATCTGGAAAAAATGAATCAGCCTGGCTTGCCATAGAACTGCTGTTTTCCCACCCATGAAAACCCACCTTATGTACCAGGTAGTCGCGCAAGCCGTACTTCAATCAATTCCAAAAAAAAAGAAACACACACACACACACACACACACACTCAAATCACAACTACATATTGTGCAGAGGCTCCACTGTATGGGTTGCAGAGACATTGACAAAGAAATTTATAGGTTCCGCACAGTCAATAACATCAAGCACATAATCACATTGCACATCACAGGCAAGTTTCAACACTTACATTATTATTAACGGAATTATCGAATTATTACTTTGATTATTCCTGTAATTTAACTTCATTCATATATGAACTAAATTTAATCCATACGAGTACAACCATACGTAAAGTCAATTACATATAACCCATATAACCCACGTCCGATATGTGGTAACAATCCACTTCCTCCCTCCAGTTTCGAAACCCACATAATGCCACCTCCTCTTCTTGAATGCAAGCAACTAGAAACTGGGCTGATTCATGTTCAATTTTTTCCGTAAGTTAACGGAATACAAGGGGTAAAATGGTCTAATAAAAGAATATGAACACGAAGAGTGTTCCACAGCTACAAAACCAAATTCCAACAAGCACCAACATCACCGCAACTTCAACTACCTGTTCAACACCAACCCATGAGCTCATTTGCAAGCACCGCTGTCTTCACTGCCCAAGCCATTAATTCTGGCCAAACAACAACAGACCCCGCCCAAACCACCATTAATTCCGGCCAATCCCCTGGTCCCCAACAGATCCTGAAAGCCTCTGAAATCACACACCCAACCAGCAAAACCCTCTGGAATCCATAACTGACTGGAAACCAATTGACAGAGAACAAATTCCAGCCAAACCACAAATAACTCTGGCCGAACCCCATATGCCCAACAGCCCGACACTCTCTGAAAAGACACCACCCAATTGGCAAAGCCCTCCGAAACCCAGATCAAATTGAAAACCAGTTAAGAGAAAGAATAAGGGGTATTTTGTGGATTTGGGTTAAGAAATGAGGAGGAGAAGGGAAGGAAAGGAAAGGGGATTTATAGTGGGGTAATTTCGTAAAATTTCAGGGGTATTTTGGTCTTTTTGCCCCTCCGTTAGTGCACCGTTACCTCCTAACTCTGACAGGGGAGGTAATGGTATATCCGCATAGACAAGGGGCTAATTTGTATTTAACCCATACTCGGAGGAAGGTTTTTGTCTTTTACCCTGTTTAGTAATGTCTGGCCTATACTATAATACTGTCATGATAAAAGAGATGGTGTCAAGTTGCAACTTCTACCGATTCAAAACCCTAGTGCTTCATATCTTACAAATGAATCATTCCTACACTGTTTATTAGGTTTACAAAAAAAAAAAAAAAAAAAAAAAAAAAAAAAAAAAGAGAGAGAGAGAGAGATACTGAAGTATATTTAAGGTTCATACACTGTTTATCTAATTTGGTATACCAACAAAGCAGCGTATAAGACCTGACTGATACTCTTGGACAAAGTACTTTGCATGATAGTCTATAGGGTAAAAGACAAAAACCACCCCTTGAGTACGGGTTATATACAAAAACACCCCTCGTGTTCGGGGATATACAAAAACCACCCTTGTCAGAGTTAGCATCTAACGGCGCTCTAACGGAGGTGGGAAAAGACATAGTTACCCCCGATTTGGCAAAATGTCATAATATAAATTGTCTCTTCTCCCTTCTCTCACATTTCTAACCCTAGCCTCCTTCTTCTCTCTTCTCCGCCAAACTCAAACTCCGCCCAGAACAGACCCGTCCGACCACCAAACTCCGGCCTGAATCTCGTCGCCTCCGCCGCCTGAAGAGACCCACAAGGTCGCGATGTTTTACTGGTTTTTCCTCTCTGCCGCCTGAAGGGACCGCCTGAAAAGAAGACCCACCGCTGCCCAGATCCAAAATGAGGCCTTTCATCTCCGTTCGAAGCATAGGAGGCGCCGACGCCTTCTTCTTCTCCTCTCTCCCCACTCTCTCTCTCTTTCTTTCTCTCTCGATTTATGTCGCCACTGCCAGTGGGTTGACTCTTTCTTTCTCTCTCGATTTCAAAGGTTGGACCTCAGCAGAATGATGTGTTTGGAGACCAGGGGAAGTCAAGTTTTGGTTCCAGAATCGTCGACCTCAGATGAAGGTACTGGAGATGATTTGAAAATCTAATTTTACTTTGAATTGTTCGATGTCGATTTGGGTTTATTGATTGAATTTGTTGAATCAAACCTGACCCAATTGGAGAGGCGTGCGAATTCAATTCTCCGGCAAGAGAACAACAAGCTCCGAGCTGAAAACATGTCGATTAGAGAAGCGATGAGGAACCCAATCAGCACCAATTGTGGTGGTCCGGCGATAATGGGCTATGTATCTCTGGAGGAGCAACACCTCAGAATGGAAAATGTTTGGAACTTGGTGTTGGAAGTAGTTTTGGGTTTCATGGTGTTGTCAATTGAGTTCGGTGGTGGTGTTTGTGATGTTGGGAGCATCAGATTTTTGAAGCTGTGTGGATGTGTTAGGCAGATGATGTTGGGGCATTTGTGGGTGTTTTTGAGGAGTTTTGGTCAGTGGTTTTGGTTATGGTTAGGTGGTGGTGTTGTTGTTGTTGTTGTTGTTGTTGTTGTTGTTGTTGTTGTGGTGGTGGTGGTGGTGGCGGCGGTGGCGGCGGTGGCGGCGGTGGCGGCGGTGGTGAAGAACACCAAGAACACCAAGTAAAAACATTTTATTAACAAAATAAACAAAAAAATACCATCAGGGGCAAAATGGTCATATAAAAGTCAGATTGCACCCTCCTCTAAATTGACATTAACAGATGGGTGGTATTTGTCTAACGTCCATCCACTGACAGGGGTGGTTTTTGTCTCGACAGGGGTGGTCTTTGTATATCCCCGAACACGAGGGATGTTTTTGTATATAACCCATACTCGAGGGGTGGTTTTTGTCTTTTACCCTAGTCTATAAGAACAAATGCAAACTGGACTGATATCTAATTTGGTTAATTACCTGATCAATTAACTGGAGCAAGAGTCTCATGGTACGCCAACAATTTCTCAGGACCTTCACTAGCAAAAAAAGCCTCGTTCTTTCCAGTTTCTTCATCATGCAATTGATGGGGACGTTCACCACCAATAAAATGGAGAAGTTTCCAGTTACTTTCATCTTCACCGTAAAATCCAATCGGCCAATGTAAATCTCTGAAGGTTTGTTGTATAGTCCATGCTTGATTTCTGCCATCACAATCATTCAATACCCACATATCAAAGTAAACAGTGCGTCCATCCTTGCGCATAACAAACATTGCAAGAGACTCCTCCTTGTAACAAGTAAGCTGAGCCAAATGAAGTGGAGAATAGTTTGGCAACACAACTCGCTTAAACACTTCCTCAACCATGTCGAAGCATATAATGCAAGTGTGGTCCAAATTTGTCCCATCCACAACTCCTTCAAACCTACCTGTTAACCAATACATGCATCTCTTCACACATGTTACTTGAGTTTTTTCAGAGTGAAAACATAATGCAGTTGCAGATGGGAAAATCATTCAGGACGAATTCCTTCAACCTCCACGAATCGTCAATAGAGGAGAATATACGGACTTGTGCAGTAATATTCCCTTGTTGTGCATTTGAATTACGAAATTCAACCCTCGCAACCTTAAAACTATTAGCAGCATGATCGAACCAAAAACCGGAATCCGGCCATGTTGTTACTCCATTCAATAGTTTCCGAACACGCCTTAATTCTTTTGTGGCAGGGTTCCAAAGTAAGAACTCATCTTGCATTAAGGATAGAGCCAGGCAAATTACTCCGTTCGAACAACCCACGATTTCTACATTTTTTGCAACGATGGGGAGGGTTAGATTAACGATCTGGTCGTAAAAACGGAAGGAGACTGGTACGAGTACCGCAAGGAAGAGGGTTACAGGAACGGCAATACAAAGACACTTTCTTCTTGGTGGGTTTAAGGTTCCTGTTGCCGTAGAGGTTGATAAAATAAGGAGAACGGATTAGGTCGTACCAGTTCTTGCAGACCAATTTGAATCGCGCAACCGACGAGGCCGGCAGTCTTAAGAGGATCTCAACTATCAGATCGTTCCAATCCGCCATCGCCGCCAGCTTTCGGATCATCATAGACGCAGATCTCGTGGTGGTGAAGGAGGTGTGGGAGTGGGGAGAACAACCTTATCCACAGCAACTCTACTGCTGGTGGAGGAGAGTAGAGACAGCTGTGCTAGCTTTGATAGAACCGTTTCGATCAAGTTGTATCCGATTCAACAGGCGCACTTCCACTGTAACACTCTTGAAAAGATGGGCCATCATCTATGAGGAGCCCACGAGCGAGTGAGGTTTTTTCTTTTTTTTTTTTTTTTTTTTTTTTTTTTTTTTTTTTTTTAAAAAAAACAATATTATTACTTAAACAGCGAGCTACAAGTACAATTATAAGTACCATAATATTGTGATGCTAAGGGCATCTCCAATAGCTCATGCAAAAGCCTATTTTATGCAAAATATAAAGAAAATAAGGAAAAAATGAGCTCCAATAGACTATGCAAATCGCCATGCATTTTGCAGAACATGCATCTTCCTCTCCATTAATAGCTAGCAAGAAAGTAGGCATGCAAAATTGTGTGTCTATCTCTCTCCTCTCATGCATCCTCAATATGTATATTTTAACCTCTCATAACTACAAAATGTATAAATTGCATTTTACTGCCGGAACAAAACTACAAATGCATGTCATGCAAAATTTAAAACATGCAAAAAATACCTACAACTATTGGAGATGCCCTAAATAGTGGGCCATTCTAACATGGGTCAATTACATATTACCCGTATAGGGTAATAATCTATCTACCACTTCCAATTTTAAAATTATCTTATTGCCACCTCCAGTTGGTGATTGAAATCAATCAACAACGGGGATAAATTCCATCCAAAAAATTCCGTTAATTAACGGTAATTTAGGGGTAAATTGGTCTACTCGTAAAAAATATGAACACGAAGAACACATAACCTCCACCGCCATAGCACCACCTTCACTGCCACCACAAACTCAGAATTCAGCGACAATCACCGCTACACCCATCACCCTTACCGGCCAAAACCTCCACCACCACAGCCATCTCAACACCCAAAGCAAACCCATTCCAGCCCACTCTTAGTCTTTAACAAACTCAGCCACTTCCATTTCCGAACTCCGACCACTACCACCACTTCGGCTACAACCACTGTCACTACCACACAGAAATTTCACAAATTGAAACCAAATAAACACCCAGATCCCAGATTCAAAACATCGCCATATGAAATTGAGGTACCCACACAAAAAAGCCCATATTTTTACTTCTAAAATATCGATTCTAAGAACATCAATTCCCAAAACGACAGATGAAAATTGAGAGGGCGAGAGAGATAAAGAACGAGGAGGGAGTGAGGAGATCGAGAGGGAATAAACACTGATTAACACTTATAAATCTTCAGCCCCCAATTCAAGAACCCATACAAATTAGCGCAAAGCTCTGTCCTCAATGGGTTTTCCGATTGAGAGAAATGCATAGAGTTTGGGAACGAGAAGCTCTGTCCTCCATGGGTCTCTCCGGCTCCGTGCGCAACGCACCACCACCAGCCCACCATGATTGTCGGTGGCAAGCTCACGCCAATCACATAGAGGGAATATCAATGGGGAACGAGAGGGAACATATTTGAGAGAGAAAGAGATAGGCCGAGAGACAAGAGAAAGGGAGTAGATTCATTTGAGAGAGAAAGAGACCAGATCTCAGTTTCCATTCGTCCCTTCCTCTTCATCATCGTCTTTTTCATTTTTTCTTTTACTTTTATTCTTTCAGTTTTTGTTTTCTTTTCATTTATGTCAAAAAGTTTATTTTCATAGACGGAAATACCCCTAACAGGGTTAACTTTTTAACAGATTTTTTACCCCAGTTTTGAATTGATTTCATTTAACAACTGGAGGTGGGTAGTTTGTAAAAAACAAACTGGGAGGTGTACTTGGATTATTACCATATACTGGAAGTGGGTAATAAGTAATTGGCCCTTCTAACATTGTCCCGACCCACAAATCTAATCTCACATGACTGAAAAGAAGAGGCTAGTGCATGTAGATCCTTTAGAAGCATGAGGATGTCTGGAGGACGTTGTTGGTCGGTGAGCCCTCTGATCAGGTTCTAGCAGTCTGTGCGGAGCTCAATGGTTGTGTACCCATGATAAAGTAACCATTTAAGTGCTGCAATAGCCTCGTACCTCTGCCTGTAATGGCGTATGTGCCACGAATGAGGTTTGAGCATAACAAGTGTGGTCGTGATGATCCACCCAAACAGCGGCCGAACAGGATTTTGTCTTCCATGCCACATCTACTTCAAAGAAAACCTTAACGGAAGAGGCAGTTGGTCGTAACGTATCTCGAGTTGCAACGAAAACTGTGTCCGAAGTAGAAGGAGCCACAGGTGGAGGGCGGATTTGGGTTCTGGTTTTGTTGCGATAGTGATGAGTGGTTAGAGCTGTGTCAATGACTGCCAAGCATTGCACAGTTGTGACGAACTTATGGTTCATTGTAATCGCGTTCCTGGATAGCCAAATTTGTCGGAGGGTGAGAACAAATCGAGTTCTCTCAACATCGGAAGGGAGGGTATGAAGCATGCTTCCAATGTGCTGGGATAGTTCATCAGGTGTATGAAGATTGGCTTTGACTGCCAGGCAGTTTGTCAAAAGCTTCCACATGAAGTAATATAATTTAGGTTGTAGTCGAAGTTTTCGCAAAGAAATCATTAACTGTCCAACCGTGTCGTTGCGGGAGTCAGATGATGACGAATGTGACCTAGTCAGCTCTAGCCCATAAGCGGACTTAACAGTGAAGAGTCTAGAAGAAGTCTGGTTCCAAACCATGACGTCGTTGTGAGTTTGATCAGTAATGGGGACCGAGGAGATGGTTGTAAGTTGTCTTGACGTGAAAAAAGACTGTAGTAATTTTGCGATGAAATTCTGTTCCCAGTTGCACATTGACGTATTTTTTGCAAATGGAGGATGCAATCAGCTAATTCTAGAATTGAGGGTTGTAATGTGATAGTTTTGACAAACTGGAGGTATGCATTAAGTTATTAAGCCTTTTCTTTTTGGTTAACCTAAAATTGAAAAAGAAAAACTAAATGAAACCAACTTGTTTGACACACTCCAACAATTCGATCGGCATTACGGATCCAGTCCGTCCAATTAATCCGTGGAGCGATCTGGTTTAATCCATGGGTTAAAAAAAAATTGAAAACTTCAAATTCAACACAACAATATTAAACACAGACTAACATATCACATTCACGTTCACATTTCTTGAAAAGGTCTTGAGTTCTCAAACCATTCACATTCCGGATAATTTGTGGTTATCATCGTGGTTGTCAGGATCGCGATCCGGATCATAGTATCGTACGATCATTCGATCCTGAGGGCGGGTGGCGATCCGAATCGGTTAGAAAATTGTTTTCTGATAGGATCAGGTGGGATTGCGCGTAGGATCAACCGATCCTACGATTCTACGATCTAACAATCCTACCTTTAAAAAAAATTCTTTTTATAATTTTTTTTCACTTCTCATGGCTTCATCGTGCCGCAAAAATGTTTATTGAAGTCTAATTTTGTACGCCTAATTTTGAAACTTCAAAGATTCAACATCATATGCAAGGGCAGAGATTGATGTGAAAATTAGCAGGGATATTGATGTCTTAAATTACCCAAATAATATGTCTCTATGGTATATTAGGTCTTGAGCTTGTGTATTAAATACTTTATGACATTAAGAACCTGAAAATAAGTCATTTAAGTAGTAACAATATCAATAAAAAAATAAAATTATATTTTTGGTAGGATCTTACGATCCGATCCGATCCTACGATTCTCGATCATGTGGGCCACTCCACATTCCTACATAGGATCACATTCCTGAAAACCTTAGTTACCATTAACATTAACAGTAACATCAACATTACTACAAATGTTTTCGCTCAAAAGGGAGAACTTCATTGATAATAACTGAGTTCCTAGAGCTTTTAGTAGCTTACTGAGGTGAGTTCCATCACTAGCTAGCTATATACAATATGGACATGACATAAACAAAACGGCTGCCTACACAAGGTAGATAAACTTAGATAAGCGACTTGGACACTTCAGGTAAAGATGAAGTACAAATAAATATAACACAGCCGAGACAAACATCAAGAACTTGGCAGGGACATCAACAGCAGCAAGGGCGAGCAACAACAAAAGCAGTAAAATCTGCAATAGGAAAACCATTTCAATGTTTAACAATATATTTGGGCCAGCTTCATCAAATTATAATAGCTCTCAATTTACATAGTTTATTAAACGCGCAAGTGACAACAGCAATTATAACAGCTGATAATAAGCATTATAGGAGTGCACTTAAAACTCTCTTACATGTGAGAACATTATGAACTAGTAATCTAATCTAAAGCCGCTAAGAGTGACGATGACAGGCTCTATAATTCAACTGTAAACTTAAAGCAAAAGTGCAAATAGTGACAACGACAATTTATTACTTGCATTCGTTTTCAACAAAAACTAATATTACGTTAAGGAAAATTTCAAAACTTAATTATTATTTATAATTATATTTATATTTTAATCATAATTGAGATGTTATTATTTTCTTTTTGTAACTCCCACATTATTGGGGTATTCAATATGAAATATTTGGTATAAATGTGTATTAGTTGGTGGTGTTTATTATAGCCATAATTCCATATAAATACTAGGAGTTACTATTTGATTTTGTAAGACTATATATATGTGAATATCATTTGTATGGGAGATGGATAGAGAGTATATGTGATGAGAGCTCACATAGAGAAGTATTGGAGTGTACTTCTCATGAAACATATTTTAAGTATTCTATATAGTATAGTATGATACTCTTGTTCTTGGGCAACAACGGTTCGTGACGGTTCACAAGTCCTACAACCGGCGTGACGCTTGTAGGAACTGGCTCGAGTGTGGGTTGAATCCTATTTCGTAGCATACCGGTAGCATCCTAACGTGGGGAGGATCTACGTTGTAGGACAATGTCCTACATAACATGCCTCTCACACCCAGGCCATCAATATCATATTCTTTGTTATTGTGTTTTATTCTATTTGATCTTTTTATGAGTTATCTAAATTATTTTAATTGATAATGCTAATGTTTATTTGTGTGATTTTGGTCGCAGAGGAATAACAATCTACAACGTAGATTTATTAATAATTTGTGTTTATATTTGTAGATGGCGTGTAGAGATATCGATCTCGGAATGCTACAATGTTTTCAGAAAGAAAATCTTCGAGATATTTATCCAGGCATGAAATATATCACTCCTACTTTTATTATTAGTTTTGTTAATTTGTTGTCTTCTACATCAACCCGATTTATGTTAAAAACGTTAATGTTTGTAAGTCTGCCAATGTGAGATTTTTTGGTGGAAAAATAGTTACTGGCTCGGAATCTGAAATGTGGTTATATAAAATTGCATACGAAATGTTAGTGTTCAGTTAGATCGATCTCGAAGTGATGTGATACCCCTTAGCAGAGAATTTCAAACATCCATACATGGTTTACATATTTTCCTTTATTATCATCGTATATTATTTTATAATTGCAAAAATCAAGGTGTTGTGCAGGTATGTACTTCGCCTTAAATGTCGGATGATGTAGCACACAAATAAATAAGTTATTAATGTAAAAAATAGAAGGACTTTCAATTTTATTCCTTCTCGTGCAAAGGTAATGTTGCTGGTCTCATGATATATCATGTTTGGAGTTACAAATGTGTTTATAAATTAGTTCACCCCCCTCAAAATTTATGTTATATATATATATTTAATGTTTGAATATTAATACTCCAACATTTCTATATAATTTAATAGGTTACAATTGTGCTAAGAAGTATCCAGCCAAATACTTCTAGTGAGTACAAGATTCGCATAATGAGATAAGCGTCTTATTTATCATTTTTATCTTATTCTTGCAGGTTACATTTAAAAATTACATTTTATTTATATGCCCCTTCTTGGGAGTCTTATATAGTAATTGGAGGATTATTTTGTTGATTGACTTGTTTTGGAGATCATCTATTAGTGCAGGATTTATCGCTCTCACATCATACGATTAGCCGAAGGAGTTGTCCAGCAATCGCTCATGAACACAAGTATGGGGATAATGTATTTATTTTCCATTAAGATAACATTCCTATTTGAATTCATCTCAAATATATTTTGGAGGGTGTACTGCTAGCAGCCATTTTTTTGGTATTAAGGAGCACTGATGGTTTTTGGTTTTCATATGAGCTTATTATTACTATCACAAAGTCCATGTTATTTGGAATATCGGAGTATATCTTTGATGTTGCTAAAGAAGAGGAGAATCACACGCACGAAATGATACAGGCTCGATTCCTTGAACTATTTCACTGCATTCATTTATTTATTTACATTGTTTGTTTATTGAGATTCCAGAATATTTTATGCATAAACTAAGTAGCTTATATTACTCAATCTTATTAAGGTAAATACACACTTAGGAAAAGGTGATTGCTTGAGAAGTTAAATATGCGTTAATCGAGAGATAATTTTTAAACTTTAGTTTATTATACAGAACCAAAATCATGAAATAGCCATGACTCAATTTGAATTGCTCTCACAAATTAAGCAATAATTTGCAAAAAGTGATGGAAGGATTATATATTTTTTTGAATATAGTAAGTGATCGATTATTTCATCGAGGATTACTTGATCACATCTATTTGTGATGTTTTGAAATGTGAGGGTTACATAAAGATGATTAATTTGAATTTTGATACGAGGAAGTTACATAAGGAGAAATATAGAAACTAATTTCATGATGAATTAAATGTGGGTTTAATGTGATAGTGTAATATTGTGGTCAAGTAAAAATATTGTTATAATGTCTCAAAATTTGTATTGTCAATACTATCTCATTCTAATTGCCTCGTTGGGTTTTTTTATTTAGTGCAATTTATATGACTCCATGGTTAAGGGAAAATGTGGGAGTTGAAAATGGAAATTGTTTATCATAATCTTATACTCATGTGACTTAGCTAATAGCAATGTTGTGGAGATTTAACATGTTATCATTTTGTGAATTAATTTTTTACATTAAATGTTTTAATAAATGTGAAATAATGTGAAGGGTTACAAAAGGATACGTATGAAATATGATATGAATTGTGTATTTTTGACTTGCTATGTTGTTGATGATTTGGTAATCCTTTAAAGAGATTTTGTTTGTGCTCTGTCAAATTACTGATTTTGCAGTACAAATGTTGTGCTTCACATGTGAAATTTAGTGTACACCGCGTTCATGTATGGCATAATATTGATGGAGCAATGTGAAAGGGAAATCAGAGAAGCGAACAAACCGCAAGATTAGAAATAAAAAAAATGATATTGGTTCTGTAGTCCCTAAGTCCTGGGATGGAGTTTGAAAACTCCTGATAGATTCCACCATTGAAAAATGAAAAATATTTTTAAAAATTATCATGGCTAAGATTTGTTTAAATGACCATTGAGGGTCTAATAAATCTAGGAGTGAAGTCCTAGATATGTCGAGGGGGATGAGCTAAGCCCAAAATATAGTCACCGCCGGAGGTAACCCAATCTCTGTGACTGGAGATCCCATGAAGGAGATTCAATGGGTAGAAACAATCCACGATGAGTGACGAAGATTTCCAGTACTTATTTATAGGAGAAGTCTAAGACTCTCCTCCCATCCCTATGGCATTGTGCTATGATGGAAAAAAAAAATTGTGACGTTAAGGTTGGATTTTAACCCTTAATGGATTCAAGGCGAGTAATTTGTCGCAAGGTATGGGTCACACGTACCCTTGGAGGATTCACCTAAGTGAGAGTCGCCTTGAGGCGGGGGCTATGGGATTGGGCTATTCCCTAGAGGCTCTCATGATTTGATTCGAGTGCATGGCCGTAACGCACTAACCCGCGGACTATGTCCAATGTCGGTATTGTGTGTGTTTCAATTGAACTCGGGCTTAAAGGGTCTAGTTCAAGGCTTAGTCCACTATGATCCTTCCGGGTGAGATTGTCATCACTAAATGAGGTTCAAGTCGGAAGACACCTCACCTATTGCGCTGTATGAAAGTTGCCCATTATTTTAGTGTTACATACATTATTCTATTATTTAATTTATTTGTGCTTATTGAGGTCATTTTAAAGTTTTAAAATTTGTGGGGGACTGTTAAGGAAAATTCCAAAACTTAATTATTATTTATAATTATATTTATATTTTAATCATAATTGAGATGTTATTATTTTCTATTTGTAACTCCCACATTATTGGGGTATTCAATATGAAATATTTGGTATAAATGTGTATTAGTTGGTGGTGTTTATTAGCCATAATTCCATATAATTACTAGGAGTTACTATTTAATTTTGTAAGGCTATATATATGTGAATATAATTTGTATGGGAGATGGATAGAGAGTATATGTGATGAGAGCTCACATAGAAAAGTATTAGAGTGTACTTCTCATGAAACTATTTTAAGTATTCTATATAGTATAGTATGATACTCTTGTTCTTGGGCAACAACGGTTCGCGACGGTTCACAAGTCCTACAACCGGCGTGACGCTTGTAGGAGCTGACTCGTGTGTGGGTTGAATCCTACTTCGTAGCATACCGGTAGCACCCTCACGTGGGGAGGATCTACGTTGTAGGACAATGTCCTACATAACATGCTTCTCTCATATCATATTCTTTGTTATTGTGTTTTATTCTATTTGATCTTTTTATGAGTTATCTAAATTATTTTAATTGATAATGCTAATGTTTATTTGTGTGTTTTTTGTCGCAGAGGATTAACATATTAGGCTTTGGACAAGCTAGTATAGCAAAGAAAGTGCAATCAGAATTAGCACAGTTGAAAAGTATATGCTCAGATGAGATCAACTGACTAAGTCAACCAAATTAAGCAGCCAATGAGTTAGCCGGCGTACGGGATTTTTCCCCAATTTCCACCGCTATTCTGGAACTAACCGGAATTAAGCAGCTGATACATTTTCAGTCGACTACATCTGTCAGACTAGTCACCTGACACAATCCTATTATTTTTCTGGAACACAATCAATCCCAGGTTGCCATTGTGCGATCAAAGCCATAACCAGAACCTCTAACTTATATTGCTAACTGTAGAGTCCTATTCGACAAACTTAACCATGTGATCTCCCCAGAACATAATTAAGCAAGAAACATATTCTACATGGTCTTATATCAGGAATCTGGCACCAATTAGAATCTTCCAGCATACAACGACCTTCAAAAGTCGGCATATTAATGTAATATACACTTAAATTTCAATCAGATGCATGGTTTCACATTCTCTAAATAGTAACTACTCTAGCTGAACAGCATTTGTGCAGACACTCCCTTCATGCTATAGACCAAAATTCTAGTAAACAGTCAAGGCAATCAACTCCATTAAAAAACAAAAATCCTTTTGCTTTTCCATTCATTTCCGGATGAAAAAATAGATTTTCCGCTGTCTTAATAAAAGATTTCATTCTATTTTCATTTTGTTTCTTTTCCTAATATAGTTACACCACCACACATTATGGAAACTTATACGAAAATTGTTTTTCTTTTATTTACATTTTCAAAGAACCAAACATAGCCTTTGTTCATACTTGATTTAGAAGAGACGCAGCCTAGAGGCCAATGACCTGCATTCATTTAGAAGAGGATCCATGGTATGGCTGGCAGAGACATTGACATATAAGTTCACAGATACAGCACAGTCAATAACATCAAGCACATAATCACAATGCATATCACAGACAAGTTTCACCACCGCTGTAAACCCAGATTCCGAGCGGACGTCCTATCACATCTCTTCCTCTCCCTATTACAGCATATGTATTATTTCCTAGCCTGGAGTAGATAACCAACAGACGCCCATGACTAAGAAAACATAGCAACAAGAGACTATAAAGCAGAAGATGAATCTGATGGATAAACATACAAGTTCTTCTTCCCTCACTGTCTGAAAATTTGGGAACGTCCTGTTTAGCGATCCGGGTCGAAAACATAGCACGTTCCCTGTACAAACGACCCCGATCAGAAAACCGGGCAATTTCCAAATTTCTTAGTTTTCCTTTCTTTTTACAATTTTATTTAGTTTTTATTATTTATACACAATATACCCTTACGAGAGTTAAAAGTTACCCAGTTGTAGATTGGATGCAATTAACAACTGAAGGTGGCATTGTTTGGGGTTTTAAACTGGAAGGGGGATATTGATCATTACCATATACTGGATGTGGGTTATGTAGGAGTTACTTAGGTTTAATTATTGTTTAATTATTTACAAGACGAATTACTGGTTATACGTAATTGACCCTAAAAAGTATTAGCAGCGGGATCATTCAAGAAGAAAAATAATGAAATTATACATGAAGCTGTTGTTAAAAGCAAACGAATAAGCCATTGAGCCTCCTAAAGCCTCCAGAGGGGCAGGGTTCAAAACCCCACAATTAACAACCCACAAAATTTAAATTTATCTTCATCGAGGTGAAAGGATGAGGTCGTCCCAGAATTTGGAGACCATCCTTTTATGTTCCGAACAGGGTTCTGCCATTGATGGAGTTGGGACGCAAGATAATGTATGAATGCAGTACCATAGGTTATAAGAGTAGAGTTCTATGGAACACCTTGCAAAATGTAATTCAAATAAACTGAACGTAAATGAAGATCATTATAGTCAATACCCTTTTCCTGCACTCTTTATCAGCAGAAAATTTAGTCACGTCTGGCCTTAACTATTATACTGTCATTCAGGTGAAAGAGAAGTTGTCAAGTTGCTACTTTAACCTATTTCACTATTTGAAACCCTGGTGCTTCATGTCTTGCAAATGAATCATTCCTACAATGTTTATCAGGTTCTCAACCCGCATCAAGAAAAATGAATATCAACTATATTTAAGGTTCCTACACTTTTTATCAGGTTCTCAACCGTAATGTTTGAATAATCAACACATTCAAGGTCATTAATGTTTGAACAATCTTAAACCCTCCTGTGGTGGGTTCAAACTCCAAAGTCACAAAATTGTGGGGCGTAGAGACAACAAAGCAGCAGAAAACTGTGCGTTAAGAAACACTCTTGGACAAAGTACTCTGCATGATACTCTATAAGAACAAATAGAGTGCAAAAGAGTAATTGATGCAAACCGTATTGATATCTAACTAGTTCATTACCTGATCAATGAATTGGAGCAAGAGTCTCATAGTACGCCAACAATGGAAAGGGACATTCACTTGCAAAAAAAGCCTCACTCTTCCCAGTTTCTTCATCATACAATTTATGGGGATGTTCACGACCAGTATAACGGAGAAGTTTATGGAGGAGTTTCCAGTTATTTTCGTCGTCGCCGTAAAATCCAATCGGCAAATGTACATCTCTGAAGGTTTGTTGTTTAGTCCATGATTGATTTCTGCTATCGCAATCATTCATAAGCCACATATCATAGTAAAAAGTGTGTTCAACCTCGCGGAAAACAAACATTGCAAGAGACTCCTTGTAACTAGCAAGCCGAGCAAAGTCAATTGGAAAACAGGGTAACTCAACTGGCTTAAACACCTCCTCAACCATGTCGAAACATACAATGCAGGTGTGGTCCAAAAGAACCCCATCCACAACTCCTTCAAACCTACCCGTTAACCAATACATGCATGTCTTCACACATGTTACTTGCATTTGAGTTTGAAGCTCAATGCATTTGCAGATGGATACATGAGGCAGGACGAATTCCTTCAGCCTCCACGAATTGTCGATAGAGGAGAATATATGGACTTGTGCAGCCATATTCCCTTGTTGTGTATTTGAATTACAAAATTCAACCCTCACAACCTTAAAAGTAGTAGTAGTAGTAGTAGTATTGAACCAAAAACCGGAAGTGGACATTGTGGCCGGCCTTTTTGATACTAGATTCGATAGTTTGGGAATACGCCTCAATTCTTTCGTAGCAGGGTTCCAAAGTAAATACTCATCTTCCTTATTGGATAGAGATAGGCAAACTAGTCCATTCGAACAACCAACAATTTTTACAAAATGTTCTACGATAGGGAGGGTCAAATCGACGATCTTGTCGTAAAAGCGGAAGGAGATTATAGTACGAGTACCGCAAGGAAGAGGGTCACAGGAGCGACAATACAAAGAGACTTTCTTCAGTAGGTTTCTGTTTTCGTAGAGGTTGATGAAATAAGGAGAACGGATTAGGTCATACCAGTTCTTGCAGACGAACTTGAATCTTGCGACTGACTCTGCCGGCAGTCTTAATAGGATCTCAATTATCAGATCGTTCCATTCCGCCATCGCCGCCCGCTTTCGGATCTCCATGGACGCAGAGCTGGTGGTCGTAGTGAAGGAGTACAACCAACTAACTGTGCTGCTGGTGGAGGAGGAGAAACGTTTCGATCCAAGAGGCGCTGTAACAGCCCACTCTTGAAAAATGGGCCATTGAGGAGGAGTCCAATACTGTGTGAGTTGATGTCGAAACCCTAAATGATTGATTGGTGTCCTTTATTTCATCTCACCCCTCTCGATAATGGAACCAACTCTTCTTCCTACACTCTTTCGCATCCAAAAATGACCCATCCACAAAAAATTCTGAAGTTAGATCTAGAGGATGACCATGTATGCAGTTCGACACCTTCACAAACTTACACTTGTCAAGACTACCGAAACTCCGGCGAAGAAAAAGATCTGATTAGGGTTCCGATGACCCAAAATACCTCGAGTTCGGGCTCGTTAGGACCGTCTCTCGACGAGGATAACGATTCCGAGCTTAAACTACTACGAACATTAATGGAACTCAACAGGATTCACAAAACAATAGATGGCAGAAAAGAGGAAAGAGAAAACGAAAATTGCTTCAGATTCATCCACAACAGATAAAAAACCCAAATGATTGTTATCTCGGATTTATAATCCGTTACACGGAAAAAGACGGATTTACCCTCGTAAGCACAGCGAAACTTGTAACTAAATTACCCATGTTCTCTCAGTCAGACATTACCCTAATACGGCGTCGTTACACTTAAGATTAAGTGTAACGACAGTGTTTTGATTAAACCCCGCCGTCGGTGACCAAATTGGTAAAAACCGGCAACAATTTGGTCACCGGAGTGTCTTATTTTGTCACCGGTGCCGGAATCTGGAAAAAACAAAAAACAAAATATATGAGAAAGGAAAAGGATCATGACAACTCCCTCCTGCTTGAGAACATCCATGTCCTCATGGATGAAAGTTAGGGAAATGCTGCTAGAGAGAAGCTAAATCCTCCAAGTAGCTTCATGAGGCAATGTATTAGCCCATTGGATGAGCACTTGAGGCACCTGTGTAGAATCTCTGGTGATGGTTCGCTGATCAAGCACACCTACTGGTTCAATGTACAATTGTCCACCTCGTCCTTGGAAGGGCAGGGAAGGTTGGATAGCAACTTGAGATCCCACCTTCTTACTGATAGCCCCTACAACGGTACGTTCGACCGCATATACAGGGACCGTTACGCACCTGCCCGCACATATCGGAGACCGTTATGAGATCGTCCGCATTTATGGGATGCACGAGCCTTAAACATCTCAGTCAGTTACCAGAGGTCGCGCGCGAGCTTGGTTGTCGCTCCCGCGCGACGGGCCTTACTCTAGCCTCCAAACCACTACGTCCCTACAAGTCATGTGTTGGTACGTGAGGGCCCTGTCTCGCAGCCCCCAAGTGGATAAGCATAGGAAGTTATCCGGTATACATGGAGCACAGTTAGGTGCGTTGGATGGCTGCCACGTGGCTGTGAGATGTCTGTCTGGAAAGCACCATCTAAAAATCTACTTTGCTCAATTTCAGCGGGCTCCTTAACAAGAGACTTCTCTTTCCAGATAGATGGATGAGCTACTTCTTACCCGGTCTACACAAATTACATTAAGGGCCGACCCTATAGCTAGGCAGCCGAGCGGCCGCCATAGGCCCCCGGGCCGGCAGGCCCCCGTGTACTAACTGTTTTTTATTATAGCTATAGTTCAGTTAATTATATAATTTAATGTGAATATTTAATGAAGATTGTGTCAGTTTAGTGGTGATTAACACTTTTGCCACAAGTTTGATCCAAGTTCGAATCTCGTTGATGTCTAATATGAACAATTTAAACTTTTTTTATCGGAAAATAACAAGGTTGAAGAACATTAATTCAAGCTAACATGAATCTCATATATTAAACATAATTATTAGAAGTCTACAAATGTTTAATTTAACATACTATTTTAACATACTATTTTACGTATATTTTTTCAAAATTTGGGACCCCAAATTCATTTCTTGCCTTAGACCCAAGTGTTTTGGGCTGGCCTTGATTACATTAAGAACATCACTTATTTCTAGTAAAGCACCGATTTTTTTTTACATTACGCATGGATTTTTTCTCTTTAAATTTTGTGTCACAAACTTTTTCATACTATCGCTATGTGGCTTAAGTTTGCTGCTATCTAAACATATAGGCTTAAGTTTGCTACAATCGAGACAGATAGGCTTAACTTAGCTGCTATCTAAACATATAGGCTTAAGTTTGCTGCTATTTAGACAGATAGGCTTAAGTTTGCTGCTATCTAGACAAATATGCTTAAATATCGCTGCTATCTAAACAAATAGGCTTTGTTTTATGAATCAAGCGATTGATTGCAAATCATAAGGGACAATGAAGCGAATGACACAAGTAAAACGATCGTTATTGTAGTCCTCTTATGGGAGGAAAGCACTAGAGTGCAAGTTTGGGCAAGCAAAGTTCTAAGGATAGTACTTCTTCATACCATGTTAATATGCGATTTCTTTCCCTTTGGGCTCCTTTTCAGAGTGAGACGGCAATGGATTACTGCGCGCGTCTTCAGTTGGATCGGAACCCCCCGATCCTTGATCATTCGAGTATCTCTTCTTTAGCTTCTCTGCGATGGGCTCGATGTTCCTAGTACAATCAATTAATTTGGAGAAACTAGGCATCTGCAAATTAATTAACTTACCTTTGTATTCGCCTCACATGCCTTGGAGACAGATTTCAACGAGGCGGCTCTCGACCACCTCATCCGCGCATTCCGGCGACTTGGTTCTGAATTTTTTTTATGAATGCGACGCCTTCTTCGTCATGTTTCTGGTGCATGCGCGACAGGTGTATCGTCGTAACCTTCTCCTCAACCTGGAAGAACTTGGTGTAAAACTTCTTGACCATGTCTTCCCAGGTTCTGATGGAGCCTGCCTCTAGAGTTCTGTACCATTTGTACGCGACAGTCCCCAAGGATTTGGGAAATTCGCGCATTAGTAGCCTGGTATCGATTCCATGCGGGTCCATCAAGTCGATGAACCTCATCACATGCTCGTACGCAGTCCCGCCTGCTTCATCGAATGTTTCCCATATGGGAGCTTTGTACCCAGCATGATTGGGCATTAGATATATGTCTCGCGGAATGGGAGGTGCATTGTCAACCTTCGGGATGACAGTATCCGCAAAGCTCTGGTTAGGAATGATGTTGTCTATTCGTTGTTCTAGGGCCGCGACGTTGGCAGAAGTACTTCCCCCGGAAGTTAATGACGGTGTCGTGGCGAAGCCCGGGATGTAGGACATATTTGGATCATAGTGAGGCGGAGGTGGGAGTGCGTAACTCCCCTGAGCTCTGTTCGTGTGCGCGGGAAACACGAAGTGCGTAGAAGGATTCCCGGTGTATGGCAGGGACGAGCCTCATTGAAGCCTTGGCGACTGAGACGTAGGGCCATTGGGTAGGAAAGCTTGCGGGTTTGGAAGGACGGGCGTGTGCACAACGGAGGTGGCAAGTGCCCCTGATGGAGCCAACTGAGTTGCCGGTGACGGGATTGGGCGGTGTTCTGAACAAGGCCTCCCAAGATTGCCATGATCTGGGCGATCTGAATGGACTGAGCCTGCATGGCTTGCGCCTGGCTCTGAATTGTGGCTTGCAACACCTCTAGAGAGGGCCGATTTTCCCTAACCGTCTGAGTGTTGGTGTTGGTGTTGGGGTCTCTTCCCCTTGAGTGTCATCTCTCAAAGGGGATTGGTCTCCAGCACGGCGGCTGGTTTCAAGAGACATGGTAGCTAGGTTGATTGGCTTGAAAAGGTTGAAGGTGGATGGATTCACGTCGGGCTCACCAAATTGTGTACAAGGAAATCCTCAGGAGAGATCCAAGTGTAAACCTCAAGTAGGGGATCAAAGAGTTTGAACACATAGAGATGTAGGGTGTGAGTAGGGAGAGAGTAAGCAAAGGCAACTACTCTTGGAAGTGAGACAGTGGATGTGCACAAGAGATTCCGGCAGGGAGACCTCCGTGTACACCGGTGTGTGGAGCACAATATGGTGGATCAGGGATCGCACAGGAAGAATAGGGGTGTGTGTAGGGAGAGAGTAAGTCAGTAGCAATGTCTGAGAGAGAGACAGAGGTTTGGCAGAGCTTCCGCGTATGGCAGTGTTGTTCTCCTTTGTATGGAAAGGTTGACGATATATATATATACTGGAGAACGTGACCGTTGTAGTGTGGTTAATGCGCCCATTAATGGCGGCTTAATTAGCTTAACCATAACGGCACGTTCGTCCGAGTATATAGGAACCGTTAGAGCACGTGGTGCGCAAGTACCGGAACCGTTACGAGGTTGACCGGGTTTGACCGGATTGACCGGGTCTAGGGAGCTCGTGCCATAAATCTCTCAAAACAGTTACTAAAGGTCGCGCGCGGGCTTGGCTCGCACGCGACAGGGCTTACTCTAGCCTCCAAACCACAAATCCCTACAAGTCCCGTGCAGTGGTATGCGAGGGCTCTGTCTCGCAGCCCCCACATGGATCAGCTCGGCTGGTGATCCTGTGTGTGTGGAGCACAATATGGTGTGCTGGATGGTTGCCACGTGGCCTAGATCTGCCATGTCATAAAGCAGTATCTACATTAGCCCCCTTTCTGCGCGTGAAGGCTTGTAGCTGTATAGGCTTCCATGCGCGGAAACCAACATGCGCGTCGTCGTCACGTACCAATTCAAATACGGGTAGATTCAGCCCCCGTGCGTGTAATTATGACCTAAAACCCCTAGAGTCGTGCCATCTGACCTTTAGGGTTTTAGGCGTGACGTCAGCCCGTCCTGTGATTGCGCGACACGACGGTGACGGTTGCGATTCGACTACTGAAGGGACGCAACCCTTCATTCTTCTGGATAAATACCTTGTATCCCATCATTGCAAGGCATTGCTTCTTTCTCTTAAAGTGAATGGTACCCGGAGATCTTCGAGAGCAGATCCAAATAATCAATCATCAGTTCAAGACTGCAAATCGTATTCTTCAATTGTGCATCTCCAAGCAGGCTTCAAGGAAACAAGGTTGGCCTCGTTTACTTTTTGATTTTAAAATTCCGGCGTTTGTCTTGAACTGCGTTGAATCCGTAAACTCATGAAATCTGTGAAGAGGCTTTGATCTTTAAACCCGCTTCGCTTTACTCTTTCGACGATATTGGATCTTGCAATTACCCAATTTCTGAAATCGGCACCGGAACTGTTTGCATTCCTTTGCATAAGTCTCGAATTCAAAATTCAAACTGACTGGTGTGGTATTTCTCCCCCCCTTTTTTTGCCCTTTCGCAGGAATGGCCAAAACAAGGGTAACCAGACCCGTCAAGGAAGATGAAGAGATGCCGGAGCTTCCGCAGTCTCTGTGGCGAAAAGCCCCCTTTCTGGGTGGGAAAGATTTTTACCACGCGAGGGTGAAGGCGAAGAGGATGCCTGATCCTGTTCCCGTTGAGCGGTTGTTGACACTGACTCGCCCAGTTAACTCAGCCTTGCTCGAGTTAGTTGGCTCCGAGGATGTGGTTCGATTGGGAATCGAGAACGGGCACTTTCCATACACTGCGATTTCTACTCAGGCGTTTGTCCAGAAGTTGGACTATATGGATGAGTGGACTGACCACGTGTTGGGTAATTACGCCGAAACTCTTGATGAAGCCGGCATTTTCTTTGCTGTTCGTGCTATGAAGGGTGCTGCCGTGAAGTTGGATCAGTCCATGCTTCTAGACCTTCTGTCCCGCTATTCGCCTGCGACTCACACGTTTCACTTTGCTGAGTTCGAGGCTGCCCCCACTCTCGAGGACGTTCAAATGCTGTATGAGCTTTCCCCCATGGGCGAGGTGGACCCCTTGAGTCACTTAAGGACATCTGCGGAATTAGCCTTGTACGCGCAGATGGAGGAGTGCCTAGCAGAGGTGAAGAAAATCTCCACTCGGTGGACCAGTACAAAACCTCTTCCGAACTGGCAGCTGGTTGATACGTCCGCGAAGAATACCTGGAACAAGTGGTTGCAGTACTTCTTCCGAGACTATGCGAGCAGCAGCATTACTAAGAAGCTTTTGAGCGAGGACCCGGAGGCCGAGAATTACGTAGAGGGCAAGGGTTATCATTTGACCCTTTGCGCCTTTCTCTGCGCTTGGCTGTCGAGGTATCTGATTGATGGTCACCCCCACGATGGGGTCTTCTACCATGTGCTGCCACTTGCCGTGAGGCTCGCTCTTGGCCAGAGAGTCGCACTTGGACCCTTGGTCTTGGGCACGCTATATTACAGGCTGGATCAGCTGGTTCTGGCGATGAGGGAATCGCGTGGCCGCCTCGATGTTCTGACCTTTGTCAATATCAGCTTTTTGACAATGTGGGTTTTCGAGCGTTGGCCGTCTTATGCTCCAACTCCCCTCCCACTTGAGAAGTGGTGTCCCCCAGGCGAGACGAAAGCGCTCAACAGCGGAAGGGCTGCGAGATGGTTCGGGGCAAGCAACACCAAGTGTACTTGGAGCTTGATATGCGACAAGCGAAGGGAGTTCACTGCCAGGCCTTACGCCACACGTGTTGAGAATGTGCGGTGGTTTCCGAAGCTATACCCCTCCGAAGGTATGGTCTTGTCAGAAGACCTTCTCTTTGAAAAGGGACCGCATTTCCACGAGCGCTATCGTGAGTTCTTTTGCTGGTGTCTGCGGGGTTCTCTTCCTGCACTTGCAGAGCATATTCGTGAGCTCGCGCCACGATATGAAAGGCTTACAGTGGATGTTGACCCCACTCGGGTCTCTCCTCAGTTTGGTTTCGATGCGGTGGCCCCATCAATCTGGCCCCAGTCTATCGTTAGAGGGTGCTACAAGCGCTTGCTGACAAAGGAATGCAAGACGGTCCTTATGAGCAATCTTCCCTTTGAGCAGCCTGCGGGAACTCGCAGGGGTGGTTGCTCCCAGAATTGGATCGCATACTGGATTGTCCAGCATACGAGGATGGAGACGGAGGCGGCAGCGCAGCCAGGAAGGGCCCCCTTGATCAAGAGAAACTCTTTTCCGTTTCGCCCCAATTGCAGTTTGAGCGAGTCTGAGTACGGTTGCTACTCGTTGTTGGACCGCGAGAATCATTTGTGCCCCGATTTCATTCTGAAGGAGCAGGTCGATGCAATCAAGAAGGGTGACACGCAGGTCATCAAATATAGCAAGGCGTTTGCTGAGGTAAGCAGTTTCCTTGTGTGCTTTGAGCTCTTTGATTTGCTTGCACTGATGCTTTTTGTTCTGTATTGTCTAGTGTCATGTGCGGAGGTTCGCAGCTGGTGACCGTTCCAAATCGCTGGTGGATACCATTGTTGCGACCAGAAGAAGGGGGGAGTCGTATCGGCTAGCATGGAGGATGGATGCCGAGGTCGAAACAAAAGTTCGCGGGGTCATGAACACTTTTGCTGACTCGCTGATAGACAACCCTCCGGCTCCGTCTCCTCCTAGAGATGACCCGTCCCCTCCAGCGACTGCGGCGCCGAGAGCGAAGAGGCCTAGGCAAAAGGGGATTACGATTTCTTCCCCTAGGAGCGTTCCAGCTTCGCCCCCAGCGAGGTCCCTTTCTGTCAAGGACAAAGGTAAGGGTCGTATGCCCGGCAAGGTGCGAAAAGATCTCGCAGTTGAAACCTTCGTTCCATTCAATCAAGAGGAAGAGGAAGAGAGGCAGGAGCCCCAAGCAAGTAATGAAGAAGAAGAAGAAGGAACAGTTGTGATGCGCGAGGAAGAGTCAGGAGGTACTTCCGCCGCATTTTCTTGTCCTTTATCATAACTTCTATGCAGTTCTTTTCTTTGAACCAATTTTGTATATTCGCAGGTGATGATGATGAAGCCGTTGGTGGCCTCGTGGCCAAGAGGCAAAAGAGAAATGCCCATGCTGGCGTTTCAGATGATCCCATAAGCGAGGATGTTCTTGCTGAATCCCGGAAGACAGCCGCGGAGGCTGCTGCGAGAAGAAGGCAGCGAGAGGAAGAGGAACTCGAGCTTGTGAAACAGCGGAGCCTCGAGGAGCGGCATGTTGACGACTTAGCGCGTCCAACTGGCGAGGAAGACGAGCTTCCCGAAGAAGTGGCTCCTCATGTGGAGGAGGAAGATGAGGTTCCTGGAGAGGACACAGCAGAGCTAGAGCAAGTCCAAGCGGACTTCGCAGAGATCGCAGGTGGCGATAAAGGTGAGATCTTCAATCTCGCAGTTACTTATAGAGATGTAATTGTGGGTGCGTTAAAGCACGGTGTGTCAAAGCCTGACATTCGCCGTTGGTTGGTAAGCAAATGCGGAGAACCCTCAGGTAATTATTTTGAGTGATATGCGCATACTAGGCTTTAGTCACTTGAAGCAAAATCATGACTGGTTTACTCGCGTCCCAGGTCACGCTTCTCTTAAAGATTTGCTTAGTGAAGATACACTGATAGGGCACGGTTCCACGTCCCTAGTGTACGATGAGGATACCTTAATCCCACCTTCGCGTGGAGGTGCTTATTCTTAGCTTTAGCAAAGATAGTGAAATAACTTATAACACAAGTTACCTCATATTGTCGCATTTGGTATCGCAGGTCATGCTGAGGAACCTGAGCTGGAGCAGAGAAGTCAGCCTTCTGCATCCCATGTTCCAATCTCGAGCTCTCATACTGAGAAGCCCGTCGCGGACGCTGGACATGTAAGTGAGCGTCTCGAGGATGTCATCGAGCTCTCCGATGATGTCGAAGCTGATGCTGTGCGGATGGACGAAAGTGTCCGTACTGGTGGTGAGGAGGAAAGGGCAAGCGATGCTGCCATTTCCGCATCCGGGAATGTCCGTCCAGCGACCTCGGTTGTGCCTCCGGCGATGACTGAGCCAGGAGCACCCATTCCTGCATGGAGCATTTGGGGCTCGCAGGTTGGGAATGTAATCGCAGCTGGTGCAGCTTACACTCTTCCTCCTAACTATGAGAATTTGGAGCTCGCAGCTGATAGGAGAGCCATGGAGCGAGGGCAGTCTTCGAACAACCCGGTGGCTCGCATTCCTTCTATTCATGAAATTCTGGAAGGGACCGGTAAGCAGAGATTTTACCATTCGTACGTCGCATTATTTGCTTGCTAGTTTTGACATCATGACTTGTTTTTGACGTCTCAGGTTTGAAGCAAACCGATGTAGACTGGGTGGTTCGAATGCGCCTCAGATACCCCCGATCGTTTGTGAGGTGTCTGGAGATCAGTCCTTTTGACAGGAGGCTATTCCTTACTGAAGCCATCTGGATACTAGAGCAGCTGTGTGCGGCTACACCTGCGACCATTTCGGCCCAGAGTGCTGAATTGCTGTGTGGCATGTGCCAAAATCTCGTGCTCAAAGTCCAAGGCAGACTTGGCTTTAAATTCCTCAAGGACAGAGTTACACTGATTCGCGCAGCTGTGACTTTGAATCTCGGTCACCAGAATCTCGCAGCTGAGATGCAGAAGGTGGAGCAGCAAAAGCAAAAGGCTGATGAAGCTGTAAAGCTGTATCAGGAAATGAATGCCAAGTGCGAGCAACTGAAGCAAGAAGTGAAACAAGTGGAGAAGCTGAGCGAGCAGTTCGCACCCCAGGACTCCTTAGTCAAAAATTTGTTTTGACTTTTCGAATTTTTGAAAAGAAAACAGGAAAATGGCTGAGACATTAATGTAATGTTTTGAACATTAATGTGATATTGCTAGGGTTTCTCCCCCTTCTTTTTTTTTAACAACAAACAATGAGTTTGCCCGTTTTGCCCCTTTCGGGATTTGATTGGACATTTCTGTGCATATCCAATTATGACATCAGCAATTGATTCTTTGCTTGATTTTCGCGCTAATTTCTCGGCAGATAAGCACGCTTCCGTTGGGAAGTCCATCCGAATCATGACTATCCGTCATTTATTAGGATACGCAACTGAATCGTCGTAGCCTTTAGTAGGGTAATTGATTGTTACCGCTTTTCAAGGCGTAAGTGATTGAACTTACCCTCTTTTTGAATTTGCTGACTCATCTTAAGCAACCGAAGAGTCTCTACAGGGCCTATATAAACCCTGTCTTTGCCATTTGGGTTCTTCATCCCAAACATGTGCTTTGCCGTGAGTCCTTACGACTGCTGGCCTCAACGCTTGTTTTTCGTTGATTCATGGCAACTTCAGGCTTTGAATCCTGAGTTTGCGCTTTGTGCCATAGAAATAGTTTCCAAGATCCACTTTATGAGGCTCATTGCCGTTTATAACCATCATAAAGAGGATGCAGATAATACCTCATGTGTGTTCGAAGAAATTTCTTCGTGTATTATGTGTGCAGGTCATGTTTCCGGCCGCCTCGTGGCGAGGTGCAGCGCCGTAGTGACCGTGCTACCGTCTCGTAATGAACGGCGGAATTCTCCTCCAGCATCTCCGGAGGAGAGTTTCTTGCCTCTTCGCTCTTGAACTCAGGAGGCTCGCCAACGCCCTTGTCTATCATGACAAGGAGCCCAGTACCAGAGGAATGACGGCTTCCCCTGTTGTGCACAACGGCATATGCCGGAACAGGTGGTTCCTCTGGTACATATCTTGATCAGACAGGGGTTTCGTCAGACCCCAAGATCTTTGGACGTGGATTTGCCCGGCTCTTGCCGCTAAGGATGTAGCGAATGGTGAGTTAATCTCTTCGCAGATGCATCCTACTTGCTACGGATCTTCGACCGCGGATCTGCGTACTGTGCTGCCGGTGTCAGGACCGGTGGATTCTCTCTTTTCTTAGTCGAGAGTTCCCTTGGCGCATTTCTGGCTTATCAGCCATTTTTCGAATGTATTGTAAGCCATGTTGGCTGTGTAGTTAGATGCGAGCTTTTCGCTTGTAAGCTGCTATCTAGATAGACAAATTGTAAGTCATTTGACTCATAATGATAAGTAGTATTTGTATCATCTGTTCTTTGCAACAAAATACAATTTCGCATGCGTTTCGGCTTGTTTTGCCTTGCATAATGACATGTAATGATTTCACATATGCGATGTCAATTTACATATATTTCGCTAGATCATTCGAGATCGTTATTTCGCAGCTGTGCCATCTTGACGGATGGGCTTGTAGTTGGTCGTTGTAAATCGTATGAGATCACGTTCACAACGTTGTTATCGTTCCAGATAATTTTCCAGAGATCAATCAAGATCGTTGTGCAAATTGCTATCATAGAAGATAGGCTTTGTCTGAGATCGTTTCTCGCATAAACTGTTATCATAGCAGACAGATCTTTAGAAGATCTAATAAGATAACTCTGCACTCATGTTGCCATCATATCAGACGGGTTTGGATAATTAACCAAAATTGCTATCGTAACAGATAAGCTTGAGGAGATCATTATAAGATCGCATCTGTATGGCCCGCTATCTCAAGAGATAGGCGTTAGATGATCGATTGAGATCGTTTTTGTATTTCGCTGCTATCGCAAAAGATAGACTTTGGATGATCATGTAAGATCGTGTTTTCGTTTGGGTGCTATCGCAAGAGATAGGCTTTAATGATCACTTAAGATCGTATTTGTATTTGATTGCTACCGTGAGAGATAGGCTTTAGATGATCACTTAAGATCGCATTTGCGTTTGGCTGCTATCGTAAGAGATAGGCTTTAATGATCGCTTAAGATCGCATTTGCATTTGGCTGCTATCGCAAGAGATAGGCTTTAACGATCACTTAAGATCGCATTTGCATTTGATTGCTACCATGGGAGATAGGCTTTAGATGATCACTTAAGATCGCATTTGCATTTGATTGCTACCGTAAGAGATAGGCTTCAATGATCACTTAAGATCACATTTGTAGTGGCTGCCATCGTAGGAGATGGGCTTTAGATGATCACTTAAGATCGCGCTCGCGGGTAACTGCTATCGTAAGAGATAGGCTTTAATGATCGATTAAGATCACATTTGTAGTGGCTGCCATCGTAGGAGATGGGCTTTAGATGATCACTTAAGATCGCATTTGTATTTAATTGCTATCGTAAGAGATAGGCTTTAATGATCGATTAAGATCACATTTGTAGTGGCTGCCATCGTAGGAGATGGGCTTTAGATGATCACTTAAGATCGCATTTGTATTTAATTGCTATCGTAAGAGATAGGCTTTAAATGATCGATTAAGATCGCATTTGTAGTGGCTGCCATCGTAGGAGATGGGCTTTAGATGATCGATTGAGATCGCGTTTGCTATCATATGAGATAGGCTTTGATGATCAATTAAGATCGCGTTCGCTATCGTAAGAGATAGGCTTTGATGATCATTTAAGATCGCGTTCGCTATCGTAAGAGATAGGCTTTGATGATCAGTTAAGATCGCGTTCGCTATCGTAAGGGATAGGCTTCGATGATCATTTAAGATCGTGTTTACATTTGTTACTATTGAAGCGCATAAATCATTGTTAACAGTTGTAACAAATTAGATAATCAATATAAACAGCTGATAAATGTGAACTTCTCATTTGGGAGAATTCTTTTATTATGACATTCTCATATGGGAGAGATAGGATTACAATCCTCTCATATGGGAGAGGAGATTGCGAATATCGTAGCCACATGAGACATTAAGCAACGTTATCATAAAACGTATGAAACAAGAGAAGTCAGGGATAGTACTTCTTGATCCAGCGCATGTTGACTGAGCTTGGAGTTGAGGTTGTGCCGTGCAACCTTCGTATGCTGCAGTAGCCGCTATCGAAGACTTCTGTGACTTCGAAGGGTCCCTCCCAATTAGCTGCGAACTTTGGGTGGGTTGCCTCTCGCATGCAGTGATCAGATGCGCGCAAGACCAGGTCGCCAACTGCGAAATCCCGTCGCTGGACTGTCTTGTTGTAGGCGCGAGCGATTCTTTCTTGGTACCGCTTGTTAGTCCTTTTGGCTTGTTCTCGCTTTTCTTCCAGCAAGACTAAATCATGATCGCGTTGGTTTTCGTAGAGCGCGTGGAAGGCCAGCCTTGCCGAATTGACTCTGACCTCCGCAGGTACCACAGCTTCAGCCCCATAACATAGTAGAAATGGCGAGGCCCCTGTGGGTGTCCTTGGAGAAGTTCTGTAGGCCCACAGAGCTATGTTAAGAGAGTCGGCCCACTTCTTGTGGTCATCTGCGACCATCTTGCTCAGAATTCTCAGCAGCGTTTTGTTAGTCGCCTCGGCTTGCCCGTTTCCCTTTGGATAATAGGGGGTAGAGCATATCTGCCTGATATTGTACTCCGCAAGTTTTGTAGCTACCTGACGATTAACAAAAGGAGTACCGTTATCTGAAAGAATAGTATTCGGGATTCCGAACCTGCATACGATGTTTTCCTGGATGAAGTTGACCACAGCCAGCGCGTTTGCCGTCTTCAGTGGTATTGCTTCCACCCATTTGGTGAACAGCTCAGTTGCGGTGAGAATGAAATGGTTCCCATGTGACGTTGGTCGGATGGGGCCAATGAAGTCCAAAGCCCATGTGTGAAATGGCCATGGCGTTCCTAGTGCATGTAGGTCCACGGCGGGAGCGTGCACTAGGTTCCCTTTGAATTGACATTCTTGGCAGCGTCGCACCTTGGTGCGGCAATCGACTTCCATCGTGGGCCAGAAGTATCCAATTGAGAGAAGCTGTCTGCATAATTTCGCACCTCCCTGGTGTTCCGCCTGGTGGGAGAGGTCCATGACTTCTTGTGCTTCCCTATCGTCTAGGCATCGCAGCAAGTTGCCTTCATGACCTTTTCGCCAAAGCAGATTTTCCTGAACCACATATCGAGAAGCTTTCCTCTTCAATTTGTCTGCCTCTTTTCTCGATTCGGGTATAGTGCCTTTGGTGAGGAATTCAAACAATGGCTTTCTCCAGTCTGTGTCGTCGTCGATTAGAGCGACAAGAAGAGAATCTTTGATTAGTGCGCAACTTTCGCACTTCCCTTGTATCAGGGCTGCGGCTGTAGACATGCTTGGCCAATGGATGCCGTATCTCTGAGCTTTCCTGTAGATTGACACCTCGCTTTCTCCGCAAGCGTGCTGGTGAATCTTTTCTAACAGCTGTTGTCCCTCTTGTTCGGAGACACATCGCATGAGTATTCCTCCGGGACCCTTGTAGTAAAGGGTGTTGTCGTGGATACAGTATCCTTTCGTGAGTGCCCAGCCCTTGCTGCTGGTGCCTTTCGCCATAGCTTGCAGGATTGCTTTTCGCCAGTCTGCGTCATCCATGTGTTCGTCGTCGCACGCATCTTCTGTTAATGCCGACGATGTTCGCACTTCGATGGAAATCCTTGCGGGGCATTTGTCTATGCTGACCTTAGATCCCAGAGTTGCTAAGGCGTCTGCATGCCTGTTGTCCGCTCGGGGTTTGTGCTCGTATTTCACGTCGCAGAATTGCTGCATCAGCTTTTGCACTAGGGTGCGGTATGGTAGGAGGTTGATCTCCTTTAAACCATATTCGCCCGAGGCCTGTTTAACAATCAGTTTGGAATCTCCCATGACTGTTAAGTTGCTCACTTCCAAAGCTTTCGCCGCACGGAGTCCCGCGATCAGAGCCTCGTATTCCGCCTCGTTGTTCGTGACTGCGAAGTTGAGTTTCGCGGACATCTGTATGACTTCCCCGTCCGGCTTTGTCAAGACTATCCCAATGCCTCCGCCTTTTCTGGTTGACGAACCATCGAAGTGGAGGGTCCAATAGGGCACGTCGATCGCGTAGATTTCAGGGCCTTCGAGTTCTTCCTCGATCACAGGTTCGTGACTGTTGTCAGGAAACTGTGCCAGCAGATCTGCTACCGCCTGCGACTTGATCGCTCTTGGTTTTACGCATGTGATATCGTACTGAGAGATGGTCATGTACCATTTCGCCAATCTCCCGCCCGGAGTAGTGTGAGTTAGCAGGTATCTTATGGGGTCGCTTTTGGTGACCACCACTACTTTGTGCGATGCAAAGTAGTGTCTCAACTTCTCTATTACGAAGAATAAGGCAAGGCAATGACGTTCGATGTCCGTGTACCTTGATTCAGCAGGCTGCACAATGCGAGAGATGTAATAGATAGGCCTCTCTTGTCCCTCATATACCTGGGCCAAGAGTGCTCCTATAGATCTCCTTGTTGATGTAAGATATAGCAGCAGCGGCGATCCCAGTTGAGGCGCGATCATAATCTTCGGGGATGTAAGTATCTCCTTTAGCTTTTCGAATGCCGCTTCATGGTCAGGAGCCCAGTTGTACGCGGCGTCCTTCCTGAGAAGAGTGCTGAAACAGCATGTGATTTCGGCGATTGCCGGGATGAATCTCCGCAGATATGACAATTTTCCCAAGAATGTTTTCAAGGTACTTTGGTCTTGAGGTGGTGTCATGCTGGTGATGGCTGACACTTTCGCAGGGTCAGGCTCAATTCCTTGGCGATGGACTACGCATCCCAGAAACTTCCCCGAAGTCACGCCGAACGCGCATTTCATGGGGTTCATTTTCAGTTGAAAGCTCCTGCATCTGTTGAATACCTTTCGCAGGTCTGCAAGGTGATCTGCTTCATGCCTGGATTTGACTACCAGGTCATCCACATAGAATTCCACTTCTTTGTGCATCATGTCGTGGAATAGGGCCATCATGGCCCGCTGATAGGTTGCGCCTGCATTCTTAAGACCGAATGGCATTACCGTATAGTTGAATACCCCCACGGGAGTGATGAATGCAGTTTTCCTTGCATCTTCGGGATCCATCTTGATTTGATTGTACCCGCTGAAGCCGTCCATGAAACTGAACATGCGATGGCCTGCTGTTGAATCAATGAGTAAATCGATGTTAGGCAGCGGGAAATCGTCCTTAGGACAGAAGCGATTAAGATCTCGGAAGTCCACGCAGATGCGGAGCTGTCCGTTCTTCTTCACCACTGGCACGATGTTGGCCAACCATGTGGGATGGTGATTGGGCTCTATGAACTTGGCATCTAGGAGTTTGACAATCTCCTGTTTGATCTTCACGTTGAGCTCTGGCCTAAAGCTTCTGGTGCTTTGCTTGACCGGTTTAGACCCTGGGATGATGTCTAAACGGTGCATGGTGATGCTCGTGTCCAGACCCGGCATCTCGTCGTATTCCCATGCGAACACGTCCTTGTATTCAGTTAGGAGCTGCAGCAGTCCTTGTTCCTCTTCGCTTGTGAGGTCCGCACTCAGGAAGACTGGTCTTTTCTTTTCCTCGTTCGGGCTGAGGAACACTTCCTTAAGCTCTTGCTTTTGTGGTCTTGGCCTGTCTTCCATGCATTCGGGGGCTTCTTTAAGTTTCTCCTCTGGAGCGCCCTGTGTTGGCTCTTCTGTGAGCGCGACTTGCTCGATTTGATTGATTTGCCCAGGGACATCCCCATGCCCGTGTGAGGACGTCCCCGCGCACCTTCATATGCGATAGCATTTCTTCCCGTTGGCGTAGAAGCTCTCTATCTCCTTGCCCTCGGGGTCGTGCTTTGCGATCCTCTTCAGAGTGTAGACACTCTTGCGATGATATGCGATGCGCGGCGCCTCTTCGTGGGTAGGCGGCTTTTCTTCGGTGTCTCCCCTTGTCACCATCACGCCTGCAGGTGACTGGTCCTTGATGTCCTCCCAGAGAGGTAAAGGAGTAGGGTTGAATGGTCCGGGTGTTTGCTCGTCCGCCATCTCGGTGAACCACACCGCCTCGCTGAGATGCGCTTCGTCCAAGTTGAACGGGTTAGTTGAGGCCGGTATCTCGACAATCCTGTCGTTCCAGATAGCTTTCATCACTTGGTGAGCCGTTGAAGGGATTGCGTCAAAGCGATGAATCCAGGCCCGACCTATGATCATGTGGTATGTGGTGTTCGCGTCTATGACATAGAACTTCGCCGAGCACTTGATTTTGCCGATCTGAACGCCCAGGCGGATCCACCCGATCGTCATTCTGGAATCGCTTCCGAATCCCACCAGCGGGGATGGACGCTTGACTACCTTGTGCTCGGGGATCCCTGCTAGCTTCAGTGTGTGGAGTGGAACAACATTGACCGCTGCTCCTCCATCGACGAATGCTCGCTTGAATTCGACGCCGTTGATGATGGCGGTCACGTACAGGGGCCTCTGGTGGCTCGCATCTGTCTTTTTGTCGCTGGCAGAAAAGGTCATAATCTTTTCTGTGGAACGGGACGCCCTGACGACTTTCCCGTTGGAGACCACGAGGTCCTCCTCGTAGTCCTCTGCTACCCTTAAGATTGCTTTTGTCATGTCCGCTCGACATTTTTTCGGAGAAGTTCATCTCGTTGAAGAATCTGTCGAAGCCGTGCGACCCTTTCATGCGGTCGGCACGCTCATCTTCCGTGTCCATGCTGTAGTCTTCATCTTCATGGACTTCAGCAACGATGGGCAGACCATCCTCTGCGACTTCTTCCAAGTCGACTATCGAGATCATGGCGACCTCTTTGCCTTTTGAGCCCGAATCTGTATGGGCAGGCAGCGGGTTGTTGCGCACATCCTTCCGATGGTCGCTGACGATGAGTTCGCCGCTCTTCATCTTCTGATCGAGTGCGAATCTGAGCTTCTTGCACTCGGCTGTGGGGTGCATGACCTTGCCGTGGTATTCGCACCACTTAGGGTCCCTCGTCATCTCCTTGGAGGGTGCTTTCTCGAGCGGTGGGAGGACGCCGTCCTTACGCCACTGTCTGCAGAGATCGCTTGCCTCCTCCACCGAGCAGGGCAGGGGCGGTGCGTCGAAGTTTGTAACTTTTGCTTGCTTCTGGGGCGAAACTGCATTGACCTCAGCTTCGCGTCCTCGCTTGTAGCCGAATCTGCCGATCTTGTAGGTGGTGCCGCTCGCAGGTCGTTCTGGAGCGCTCTTCTTTCTCTGTCTCTCGACGATGGGCTCGATGTTCATCGTGCACTCGATGAGCTTTGAAAACGTGGGTGTTTGCAAATTGATTAGCATGCTCTTGTACTCATCTCGCATGCACTGCAGGCATATCTCTACGAGCCGACTCTCGAGCATTGGGTCCTTGCATTCTAAGGATTTCGCTCTGAATTTCTTGATGAAAGTGATTCCATCTTCCTCGCGTTTCTGATACATCCGCGAGAGGTGGATCATCGTCACCTTCTCTTCCATCTGGAAGAACTTGGTGTAGAACTTCTGGACCATGTCGTCCCAAGTCTTCACAGATCCGGGCTCCAACGTCCGGTACCATTTGTATGCTACATTCCCAAGAGTCTTTGGGAACTCTCGCATCAGCAGTTTGGGATCAGCTCCGTATGGACCCATGACATCGATGAAACGCATGACATGCTCATGGGCGTTTCCATTGACGTCTTCGAACTTGTCCCATTTGGGAGCCTTGTACCCTGCCGGGTTAGGCATGAGATAAATTTCTCGTGGGATGGGTGGATCGTTGTCTAGCTTCGGGATGATGGTATCCGCGAGCGATTGATGAGCTAGGATGGAGTCCACGCGCTTCTGCAAGGATGTCATGCATTCTGGGAGGCTTCCCTCGGTAGCTGCCGGAGGGGCTGCCGTAGGCGGTGGCGATACATATGTCGCCGGAGGATTGAGAGTGTATTGGCTACCCGCGTTTCCCCATATGGTCGCCGGTGGAGGCATAGTGTACTGCAAAGTTGGGTTAGACGCCAAAGCCGTGGGCTGAGAGGCGTGAGCGGCAGGGGGTAGCATTTGCGCTGTTGATCCTTGGATCGAAGGCAGCTGCGCGGCTGACGGTGGAGTTTGCAGATGAGGGTTGGGAGGCGTGGCCGATACTCCCAATCCTGGAGCAGTAGGGGTTCCTCCTCCCTGAGGGGTGGCGGTACCTGGTGGAGGATTTGGCGCAAGGGTGCCCAGAACGGCCAGGATCCGCTCCAACTGCGCAGATTGAGACTTGAGAGCTTTTGCCTGACTTTGGACAGTGGCGTCCAAAGACTCCAAAGTTGGTGCCTCGCCGGGAGTCGTCGGAGTACGGCGGACTTCGTCTCCCGAGGGAGTTTCGGTGGAAGGCGACCGGTTGCTGACATCATCCTCCTGAGACATGGTTGCTTTTGCTGGTAAGTTTCACGTCGGGTTCACCAAAATGTGCACAAGAGATTCCGGCAGGGAGACCTCCGTGTACACCGGTGTGTGGAGCACAATATGGTGGATCAGGGATCGCACAGGAAGAATAGGGGTGTGTGTAGGGAGAGAGTAAGTCAGTAGCAATGTCTGAGAGAGAGACAGAGGTTTGGCAGAGCTTCCGCGTATGGCAGTGTTGTTCTCCTTTGTATGGAAAGGTTGACGATATATATATATACTGGAGAACGTGACCGTTGTAGTGTGGTTAATGCGCCCATTAATGGCGGCTTAATTAGCTTAACCATAACGGCACGTTCGTCCGAGTATATAGGAACCGTTAGAGCACGTGGTGCGCAAGTACCGGAACCGTTACGAGGTTGACCGGGTTTGACCGGATTGACCGGGTCTAGGGAGCTCGTACCATAAATCTCTCAAAACAGTTACTAAAGGTCGCGCGCGGGCTTGGCTCGCACGCGACAGGGCTTACTCTAGCCTCCAAACCACAAATCCCTACAAGTCCCGTGCAGTGGTATGCGAGGGCTCTGTCTCGCAGCCCCCACATGGATCAGCTCGGCTGGTGATCCTGTGTGTGTGGAGCACAATATGGTGTGCTGGATGGTTGCCACGTGGCCTAGATCTGCCATGTCATAAAGCAGTATCTACAGTGGACTAGCGAGAGATTGAAGTGTCTAAGAGTCTTGCAATAGGGAGCTAACGATCCAATATATAGTTGGGAAGTGACAGTTGTAAAGGGGGTTAATGCACCATAAATGGCGGCTTAATGATAGCCCCTGCAACGATACGTTCGACCGCATATATAGTGACCGTTAAGCAACTGCCCGCATATATCGGAGACCTTTATGAGATCGTCCGCATTTATGGGATGCACGAGCCTTAAACCTCTCAGTCAGTTACCAGAGGTCGCGCGCGAGCTTGGTTGTCGCTCCCGCGCGACGGGCCTTACTCTAGCCTCCAAACCACTAAGTCCCTACAAGTCCCGTGTTGGTACGCGAGGGCCCTGTCTCGCAGCCCCCAAGTGGATAAGCATAGGTAGTTATCCGGTATACATGGAGCACAGCTAGGTGTGCTGGATGGCTGCCACGTGGCTGTGAGATGTCTGTCTGGAAAGCACCATCTACAAATCTACTTCGCTCAATTTCAGCGGACTCCTTAACAAGAGACTTCTCTTTCCAAATAGATGGATGAGCTACTTCTTACCTGGTCTACACAAATTACATTAAGGGCCGGCCCTATAGCTAGGCAGCCGAGCGGCCGCCATTGGCCCCCGGGCCGGCAGGCCCCGTGTACTAACTTTTTTTTTATTATAGCTATAGTTCAGTTAATTATATAATTTAATGTGAATATTTAATGAAGATTGTGTCAGTTTAGTGGTGATCAACACTTTTGCCACAAGTTTGATCCAAGTTCGAATCTCGTTGATGTCTAATATGAAAAATTTAATTTTTTTTATCGGAAAATAACAAGGTTGAAGAACATTAATTCAAGCTAACATGAATCTCATATATGAAATATAATTATTAGAAGTCTACAAATGTTCCATTTGACATACTATTTTAACATACTATTTTACGTATATTTTTTCAAAATTTGGGACCCCAAATTCATTTCTTGCCTTAGGCCCAAGTATTTTGGGCCGGCCCTGATTACATTAAGAACATCACTTATTTCTAGTAAAGCACCGATTTTTTTTACATTACACATGGATTTTTTCTCTTTAAATTTTGTGTCACAAATTTTTTCATACTATCTTCTAAGATAACTTAAAATTCAAAAAATTCATATCAAACCCACCCATATTTTTTCCAGAGAGAGATTCAAGGCAGCACAAAAATGGTCTTTCTATTTACCATATTTCTAAGAGAATCTCCAACTGGATGCTAAAATTTGTTCTAATGTTATATTATAACATTTTTTTTAAACAGCATCCGAAGCATATCATTAAAGAAGGACCATCACGGCCACAAAAAACATACACAAACAGACCACCCAGGATCTGAACAGAACATAGACTCCAAGAGCAAGGAGCCTTTAGCAAAGCTATGAGCTTTAGAGTTCCTTGACGTGGGAATAAACAAAAAGTTACAAACATCAAATGAGCAGGCAATGTCCAGACAATCCTCTACCACTGCTCCAATTTTTCCCATACAAGCATTGCTTTTTTTAGAAATGCAATTTACTACCACTTCACAATCAGATAAAAGCAGAGCTTCTCTTATGGCCAAACACTCCAAAGTTGTTGCATCCACAATTCGTTCAACTGGACATCGCATACTGCTAATAACTTCACCAAAAGCATCCAATTTGACTGCAGCTAAACCACATTTGTTTTTGCAGGTATCCACTGTAGCATCAGTAGCTATTGATCTCCCTTCCACAAAATTAGGCGCTTGATTAACAGATGTGCCTGCAGATGGCTTGAAAATTTTACCAATTATATTAAAATTACTGAATTCATTGAAAGAAGCCAGAGCTTTCTTAACAATCTGATCTGGTTGCCAACTAACTTCATGAAACCAGAAATCATTTCTGGCCTTCCACAAAAAACAGCAAAGCGACAGAAAGATGCCCAGATAATCACTACTGCAATCACAAGCAGTAGCTAAATGAATTATATATTCCCACCACCTCATCAAGCTTCCAAAATCCAGATCATCATAAACCAATCTTAGTGGGGAAGATTTCCATATTATTTTTGCAAAACAACAGCTAACAAATAAATGAATGTCACTTTCTTCATTTTCACCACACAATCTGCATACCTTGTCAATGTCAACATGTTTAGCTGCCAATGAAACTCCTGTGGGAGTGGCATTATTTAGCAGCTTCCAAAAAAGGATTTAATCTTTGGTTGAACTGGGACACTCCGGAGCTTCCTCCAAAGACAAAAATTGCTACTTGAGGCTCCTTCATTTTGAGCTTCTCTTTCAACAATGGGGGGAGATGGGGGGAGGGAAAAATGAGGGGACTGGATCCAATCCCATTTTTAAGGGTTTGACATAAATTTTTTGAGTTGATTTTCATTTTGTAGTGTAAAATTGGTGGAAGAAAAAATTAGGCTTGATGATAATTCTTATGACTTTTTTCTCCAAATGATAAAAATGACGATAATGTCATCAACACTCAATTAAAAAGACGATAATGTCCGATGGATTAAATTTGCATCTAAAAAGCGTAGGTGAGGGGGGAATGCAACCTCAATTATGCAAATCAGAAATGTAACAAACTACTCCCCAATTAGGCTTCAAAAAGTCAAAATATTCACATCAATCAATAATATCATCAGTCATGATAAATCAATCAATCGATATAATACACACACACATATCGGTAGACAGATACGTGTGTGTCTCTTAGTATTAGAATGTTCATTTAGGAGTTAGTGTTGTTTCATTATCTTTCAGATCTAAGTGTATTACCCTCTTGTCATAGGGTCGTTTCATTGTGTATTGCGTCTGATCTTTTCCTAGAGTCAATACTTGAACATGTAAGTCTAGGATTCTTAGTATTGTCTATAATTTGCTTACTATGGTTCATATTTATTTCATAAGGTAGTCTCTTATAGAGTTGTTCACTCTACGAACACAATGACAGAGCTTTTCACTTTATGAACACGGCGATAGTATTGTTCACTTTACGAACACGGCGAGTAGAAACATGCTCTTGGGAGTTCCTGCACGGCTCCAGAATTCCTGCAGCACTTGCTGCAATTGGTCTCCTTTCCCATCCAAGCCTGTTGATTTCGATTCAAGGCATGCCAATGATAACACACAAACTAACATGTCACATTAACATTCTCGACAAGGTCTGAGTTCACAAACCATTCACATTCCTGATAATGCGTGCTTACCATTATATCCAAAAGTCGCACATTAGCATTAACATCAACATTACTACAAGGCTTTTCCGCTCAAAATGGATTTACTTCATTGATAATAACTGAGTTCCTAGAGCTTATAGTAGCATACTGAGCTAACATCCATCTCATAAGTTCATCACTAGCTACCTACATACAACATGGACAGGACATAAACAAAACGGCTGCCTACACAACATAGTAGATAAACTTAGACAAGTGACTTACATACTTCAGCTACTCCTTTTGCATCAGTGATCAGTGTCTACTCATCATCACAAACACATAGGAGGAAGTACGACGACAAATGTACTACCGTTCTCATAGTTTGGAACATCCATCGATACAGATGAAGTAGAAATAATTAAAACACAGCCAAGACAAATATCAAGAACTTGGCAGCGACATCAACAGCAAGCAAAGCAGCAACATCTGCATGGGCGAGCAACAACAATAGCAGCAAAACCAGCTGCAATAGGAAAAGCATATTAATGTTAACAACATATTTGGGCCAGCTTCATCAAATTCACAAATCTGATATTTTTTTTGGTAGCAGGTGAATATATTGATCCCACCACTACTAGCACAGACTCAATTCACAAATCTGATCAGTAACACTTCACATAAAACAAACAAGCAGTAACGCTGCACACACTGGGATGGATATCAGAAAATTACACAAACCTGTCAGAGTACTGATCATAAAACGTCTTCTTACATCTTAGTATCCCGTACCTGTCAAAATTACACAATTCTGATCAGAAAGTTACACAAACCAGTTGAAGTACTGATCAGGAAACACCTTCTTAGCATCACGTACCCTGTCCATTGCTAGAGATACCAAGGTCCAACAACTCTAATCCCACACTCGGCACAGGAACAAAAGATTACACAAATTTATCTCATAACAGGAGGGAATGCAACCCCGGGAGTGAATGTAAAACTTTAAATCACTAAGATTGGAAACATGACCCGGAAATTAATGTTCAAAAATTCACATTTCTGACCTCAAATATACAGAAAAAAAAAGGAAGGAGAAAATGACAAAAGATGTAAAAGGTTGGATATTGATGGGTCATTGCAGTATATCGTAACATGCATAAATAAACAGCTAGCAAGTTTATTCGATGATGAACAGAAAGGCAATGAAGACGACATAATGCAGCATGCAACAGTTACATCAACCAAGAATCAGATGCTGATGTCTGAACCCAGCAAAGATATCATACTATCACAAATAACATGTAAACAGTTACTATAAATTGAAGAATTAAGGTGTATATATGGAACAAGCAAATGTGATCAAAGTGCTAAAATGCATGCATTTAAGATGCAGTCCAAGCGGGATGCACATAATATTTAGCAAAAGCAGAGTTCACAATCGGAGAATTTTCAGAAATCAGAAAACAAGTAGTACTTCGGTAACCAAAAAAGACATTGAAGCACAAACACATAGCAAGTCCTACAGAAGATCAAACAAAAGCGCACTCAAAAGTCAATACAGAAAGAGTCTGGTACAGTTTTGCTTACCTGACATGGGAAAACGTTTACAGGCGTGCACTTAAAACTCCCTGGCATGGGAGAACATTTTGAACTAGTAATCTAAAGTCGCTAAGAGCGACGATGACAGACTCTAAAATTCAAGTGTAAACTTAAAGAAAAGGTACATAGAGCAACAACGAGCATGACGACAGGCTCTAAAATTCAAGTGTAAACATAAATCACTAACAAGCAGTATCACTAAACACACTGGGATGGATATCAGTAACAAATCTGCTCAGTAACAATTCACATAAAAAAAACAAGCAGTATCACTAAACACACTGGGATGGATATCAGAAAATTACACAAACCTGTCAGAGTACTGATCATAAAACGTCTTCTTACATCTTAGTATCCCGTACCTGTCAAAAATACACAATTATGATCAGAAAATTACACAAACGAGTCAAAGTACTGATCAGAAAAGCATCACGTACCCTGTCCATTGCTAGAGATACCAAGGTCAACCGACTCCAATCCCACAATTGGCACAGAAACAAAAGATTACCCAAATTTATCTCATTACAGGAGGGAATGTGGCCCCGGGAATGAATGTAAAACTTCTAATCACTGAAATGAGAAACATGACCCGGAAATGACTGTTCAAAAATTCACATTTCTGCCCTCAAACAGAAAAAAGGAAGGAGAAAATGACAAAAGATGTGAAAGATCGGATATTGATGGGTCACTGCAGTATATCGTGTCATGCATAAAATGATAAAATAACAGCTAGCAATTTTGTTCAGTCAACTCCGTGAGACCAATGATGAATCGAAAGGCAATTAAGACGACAGAGTGCAGCATGCAACAGTTACAGCAACCACGAATCAGATGCTGAAGTCTGAACCTAGCAAAGATATCATACTATCACAAATAACATGTAAACCGTTACTATAAAATGAAGAATTAAGGAGTATATATGGAACAAGCAAATCTGATCAAAGTGCTAAAAAGCACGCATCGCAGATGCAATCAAAGCGAGGTGCACATAATATTCAGCGAAAGCAGAGTTCACAATCAGAGTATTTTCAGAATCAGAAAACAAGTACATCGGTAACCAAAAAAGACATTAGCTTTTTAGCTGAAGCACAAATATATAGCAAGTCCTACAGAAGATCAAACAAAAACGCACTCAAATGTCAAAACAGAAAGAGTCAGATACAGTTTTGCTTACCTGACATGGGAGAACAATTTGAACTAGTGATCTAAAGTCGCAAAGAGCTTGACGACAGGCTCTAAAATTCAAGTGTAAACATAAATCAAAAGTACAAAGAGCAACAGCGACAACGACAACTTATTACTTGCATTCGTTGTCCACAAAAGCTACTATTAGGCTGCAAACAAGCTAGTATAGCCAAGAAAGTGCAAACAAAATTAGCACGGTTTGAATGTATCGAACCAGATGAGATGAACCGACTATGAACCGAGTAAGTCAACCAAACTAAGCAGCCAATGAGTTAACCACCTTACTGGGTTTTTCCCAATTTCCACCACCACCACCACTCAGGAATACAACCGTAATTAAGCAGATGATGCATTTCTTCAGTCGACAACATCTGTCAGACTAGTCACCTGACACAATCCTATTGTTATTCTGTCAGACTAGTCACCTCACTGTCTGAATCCCTCACTGTCTCGAGATTTGGAACGCTGTGTTCAGCGATCCGGGTGAATTTCTGTATGAACGACCCCGATAGAAAAACACGGCTATTCCCACGTTTCTTAGTTTTCTCTTCTTTTTACACTTTTTTTAGTTTTATTATTTATAGACGATAGACAATTATACCCTTAAAGAGAGTTAAAAGTTACCCAATTGTAGATTGGATGGAATTAACAACAGAAGGTGGCATTGTGTGGGTTTTTAAACTGGAAGGGGGAAATTGATCATTACCATATACTGGATGTATGTTATACGTAATTTACCCAAAAAAGCCTTAGCAGCAGTACCATAGGTCATAATAATAGAGTTCTATGGAACACCTTGCAATATGCAATTCAAATAAATTGAATTTAATTGATGATCATGTCAATACCCTTTTCCTACACTCTTTATCAGCAGAAAATCTAGTAACGTCTGGCCTATACCAGGTAAACACCAGTGATTCATGTCTTGCAAATGAATCATTCTGATTATCAGGTTGTCAACCCGCAAAAGAAAAAAGATTACCAACTATAATTTAAGGTTCCTACAGTGTTTATCAGGTTCTCAGCCGTAATGTTTGAATAATCATCATATTAAAGGTCATTAATGTTTGAATAATCTTAAATCCTCCTGTGGCAGGTTCAAAGTCACAAAATTGTGGTGCGGAGAGACAAGAGAATCAAACTGTATAGGTAACAACAACAGTAGAGCAATAAAGCAGCATAAAACTGTGCGAGAAGAAACACTCTTGGACAAAGTACTTGGCATGATAATCTATAAGAACAAATAAAAGAGTAATTGATGCAAACCGGGCTGATATCTGACTTGTTTATTACCTAATCAATTAAGTGGAGCAAGAGTCTCATGGTACGCCAACAATGGAAATGGATGTTCACTTGCAAAAAAAGCCTCACTCTTGCCAGTTTTTTCATCATACAATTGACGGGGACGTGCAACACCCATACAATGGAGAAGTTTCCAGTTATTTTCATCCTCACCGTAAAATCCAATCGGAAAAAGTAAATCTCTGAAGGTTTGTTGTTTAGCCCATGCTTGATTGCTGCCATCGCAATCACTTATTACCCACATATCATAGTAAACAGTGGGTCCATCCTCACGGATAACAAACATTGCAAGAGACTCCTCCTTGTAACTAGCAAGCTGAGCAAATTTGATTGGAAATTGGGGTGGCAACTCAACTGGCTTAAACACCTCCTCAGCCATGTCGAAACATACAATGCAATTGTGGTCCAAAAGAACCCCATCCACAACTCCATCGATGCGACCTGTTAACCAATACATGCATCTCTTGACACATGTTACTCGAGTTTCGGTTTGAAGCTCGATGCATTTGCAGATGGGTACATCCTCGAGGACTAATTCCTTCAACCTCCACGAATCATCAAATATACGGACTTGTGCAACAATCTTTTCTTGTGCATTTGAATTACTAAATTCAACCGACACGACCTTAAAACTATTAACAGCAAGATCAAACCAAAATCCGGAAGTGGACTTTGTAGCCGGCCATTTTGATACTAGATTCACCAGTTTTGGAATACGCCTTAATTCATTTGTGGCAGGGTTCCAAAGTATAAATTCGTCTTGCTTATCGGATAGAGCCAGGCAAACTACTCCATTCGAACAACCCACAATTTGTACAAAATATTTAAGGATAGGGAGGGTCAAATTGACGATCTTGTCGTAAAAACGGAAGGAGATTGTGGTACGAGTACCGCAAGGAAGAGGGTCACAGGAACGACGATACAAAGAGACTGTCTTCCTCTTGGTGGGGTTAAAGTTTCTGTTACCGTAGAGGTTGATGAAATAAGGAGATCGGATTAGGTCGTACCAGTTTTTGCAGACGAATTTGAATCTCGCCACTGACTCGGCCGGGAGTCTCAAGAGGATCTCAATTATCAAATCTTGCCATCGTCGTTTCTTTTCCTGACTCGGCCGCCCGCTTTCGGACGCAGAGCTGGTGGGTAGTGAAGGAGTACAACCTTATCCACAGCAACTGTGCTGCTGGTGGAGGAGAGACAAGTTGTGCTTTGTTGAAGGGTAAAAGACAAAAACCACCCCTCGAGTATGGGGTATATATAAAAACACCTTTCGTGTTCGGGGATATTCAAGAATCACCCCTGTCAGAGTTAGGAGATAACGGTTCTCTAACGGAGGGGTACAAAGACACATCTACCCTCACTTCAGAAAAAAATTACACTGCTATAAAATCCATTTCTTATCCTTACCCACTCATTTCTAACCCTACATTTTCTCTTTTCTCTCTATCTACTCTGAAGAATCCCTCTGCCTCCACCCCTCCTTGTCCTTCTCCGCTTCCTCTCAAACCTTCACCGAACAGCACCACCAGCATCATCGCCATCCCCATCACCCACCACCATCATCGAAATCCCTCTTTTCTCTCCTCTATTTCAAGTTTTAAGCACCCACCACCATCACCATCCCCATCTCCCATCGCCAATTCAAACCCAACTGATTAAAATAAACACCAAGAACATCAAGAACATGAATAAAATAAACACAAAACCACAAGTAGGGGTAAAAAGGTCATAAAAAGGTCTGAATGCACCCTCATACTAACTGATTATAACAGAAGGGTGCTATTCGTCTAACGTCCATCCACTGACAGGGGTGATTTTTGTCTCGACAGGGGTGGTTTTTATATAGGGTAAAAGACAAAAAGCACCCTCCATTTATGAGGAAAATACATTTTGCCCCCTGATTTATGGAGAAAATACCTTTTGCACCCCTGCAGTGGATGGAGATTGGACATATACCACCCTTCTGTTACAATCCGTTAGTGGAGGGGTGCAAACTGACTTTTTTGTGACCATTTTACCCTCACAAGTTATGGAAAACTAACACATTTTTTTGTTTATTATTAAATTCATGATGTTCTTGATGTTCTTGAGCACCACCAAATCACCACCACCACCACAACCACCAACACCACCACCAACAAACACAACTTCACTCTCAAACCCATAACCTCTGCTCCAATTCCTAACCAAACTTCCATAATTTACCAGTCTTCATCCTATTAACCAACTCCCTAACCAGCTCACAATTCCACCTCTCAATCACCAACAACACAACCTGCAATTAACCCCTCTAATAATCAAACCACCACCATCATCTCCAGTATTTACATCCCTTACATAACTTAACCAGTTATTTTGTTTTGATAATAACTTAACCAGTTAACTAACATGACCTCACTAATAAAGATTTCATCATGAATAACCAAACACCCATAACCTCCACCTAACCAATACATAAAATTACCAGACCCTTAAACCAAACCAATACACCACATTGAATAACTACCATTACACCGCCACACCTCACAGCAGCCACAACCAAACCCAACAATACCTAGCAAACCCCATAAGCTTCAATGCCACCAACCATTACACCATCACCTCTCTGCCTCAATTACAGCCGAACCTACCACAGTACACCACAACCAAATTATCTACATCACTTCCTTCACCATTTCACCCCCATAGACCACATGTAAATCCCGATCAAAAAATAGACTGCAGCCAATCAAAGCCGTGACCTGGGGCAACCAGAACATGCCTGCCTTTTAATTCATACAACCAATTCCTCACCTGAACCTAATAATCACCGGCCTTCTAACCAACAACCTGCTTAAACTAACTTACAAATCCAGCACCCAATCGAAGAAGGGGCGATTTCGATCTGAATATCACCCCATCGAAGAAGAAGAAGAAGAAGGTCGTCGTCACTTCTTCTCTCGGCGGCGACCTCGTGGGAAGGTCAGAACCTGTCTTTTTCTTCGTCTTCCACGGCTGCATCACCGTCGACATCGGACCCGACTCAATTGCGAAGCGCATCTTCCAGTCGGCTCAACGCAAGGCACTGAGTTCGTCCCTCGAATCTCATCCTCACCGACGGTGACTCAACCTCTACCGAAGTCGATCTCCACTCCCCAGCTATTGTGGGTTCACGATGGAGGGGCGATTCAGTGCGGTGACGGTGGTGGACGGCGATTCAACAAAGAGATGAGAGATGGAGAGTGAGGAGGCGGAGAGAAAGAGAACAGAGGAGAGGGTGGCTAGGGTTAGGAAATGAGGATAGAAGGGAAGGGGAGTGGGTTTTATAGTGAGGTCATTTCGTCAATTGTCAGGGGTATTTTTGTCTTTTCACCCCTCCGTTAGCGTGGTGTTAGTTTTTAACTCTGACAGGGGTGCAAAAAGTATTTTCCCCATAAATCGAGGGGCAAAATGTATTTTCCTCATAAATGGAGGGTGGTTTTTGTCTTTTACCCTTTTATATATCACCGAACACGAAGGGTGTTTTTGTATATATCCCATACTCGAGGGGTGATTTTTGTCTTTTACCCTTGATAGAAACGTTTCGATCCGAGAGGCGCTGTAATAGCCCACTCTTGAAAAATGGGCCATTGAGGAGGAGTCCAATACTTTGTGAGCTGATGTCGAAACCCCATTTGGAGGTAAATGTACTATTAAATGATTCATTGGGCCTTTAAGGCCTTTAAATATATGGCGATTTTTTTCTGGTTTTAATCTAAAGCACTTTTTTTTCTTTTTCCAATTTTAGTTTAATATTAGTGGATTTTCATTTTAGATTTTTAACTTGTAGTGTATTGATTTTTGAGGCGGTAGAGAAGAGTGAGGTTGGATGATTAATGATTTATATTTTTTAGTTTTTTGCTTTTCTGTATCTAATTAATTAATAGACCAAAAAAAAGAATAGAAAGGGAAAATACGAGGTTCCTATGGAGAAGGAACATGACCACTCTTTTCTTTGTCAAAAGCAAGTCCTCATCAACCATAGCACCTCTATTTCTTTTTAGAGTTCTTCGGCCCTTTTCCTTTCAGTCGAGTCCTTCGACCCTCTCCTGCTGGTCGAGTCTTTATACCCTGAAAATTTAACTTAACAACGAACCTGATGTCTTAAGTTCCGAGAGTTGAAGCCATACAGAGCATGTTTATTTCTAGCTCCATCGGGAAAGGGTACTAATCATTCAATTACAAGTAACCGAATAGAGAGTAGGAAGGCATTTATTGTAAATAGGATTGTCATCTTCTGATTTGAATCTACTTTGCTCAATTTCACCGGGCTCCTTATCTCAATGAGTAATGCTACACGTACCAACACTCACATCCCAATTATGTCCCAACTTGAACACATCAACAACATGACCCACCACTATGTAAAATGTTCTTTAATTGATTGGCCAATGTAGTTGATTTGGCAAGTATGGACGTAGTTGGGATGTGAGTGTAGGGATACATAGCATTATTGTATCTCAATACTTCTCTTTCTAGATAAATGGGTGAGCTACTTCTTACCTGATCTACATAAATTACATTAGGAACATGACTTATTTCTTAAAGCACAACTTTTTCACATTATTTCCTAAGAGAGAGATTCAAGGCAGCACAAAAATGGCCTTTATATTTACAGTATTTCTAAAGAAAATGCATTTCTATGTTAGGAATGTTACTATTTTCTCGGACAGCAAATGTTGTCCCACCTAAGAGAATCTCCAACTGAATGCTAAAAGTTGTTCTAATGTTATACTTATAACATTTGAGTGCTCCAATAGGGTGTTACAAGTTGTGCTATACTAATGTCGAACTAAGATTCTACTCCTAGATCTCTTGTTTATAATAGTTTACATATTTACCATTTCAACTGCATTCAACCACCACTAAAAAAGCATGGACCAAAAAAAACATGTCGTATCCCAAATCGTATGACGTTACTCCCTCGAGAATAATAGTTGGTTTTTCCATGTCCGATGAACTGTTTATGCCGCGCACTTGGGCAATCATTCCACTGCGAACGCAAACAATCCAATCTACCCAACATACTGTTTACATGGTTTGGTAACATCCAGTGACAAAGACGGAGTAGAGATAGTTAAAACACAGCTGAAACGACATCAAGTACTAGAGAAAGCATCATCAGGGACAGGAGCAGCAACAAGCAAAGCAGCAACAGCCGCAAGCATGAGCAGCAACAGGCAACATCAGTAGCAAAACCAGCTGCAACAGGATAACCATTTCAGTGTTTGACAACATATACAACAAACCTTCATCAAACTATAAAAGCCACTTTCCATAGTTTATTAAACTGACAAGTGACAAAAACAATTATAATAACTCATAAAAGGCATTTTCGGCACTGATGATTTGGAAATCTAGTTACAATAGTCTTTTATCGGTCTTCCTGTGTACCATTTCTGGCAAAATGTATTATTCTGCATAGCCTTGTGTTTCGCATGAAATAGATAATAATATATAAACCATTAATGGGATATTTCACAAAGACAAACAGAATAGATCAAATAAAATGTGAATGAGAAGACCAACATCCAAGATTTAGGGGACAGGGTTCATATGATACGCAGTACTTTGGTTAGCAGTTAATTCCTAGGCAAATTGAAGCTATGTCATCAAGACATACTGTGAAAATAACTTGCACAAACAACAATGTCTTTTTATTAAGACATTGGTGTAAAGTTGTTGCTTGTCACTACAATCAACTGAAGGTCTCTCTAAACCTTGAACAGAACTTCCAATTTTAAACTCATCAAGTTGTCTCAGAAAATTTCACAAACCTGTCAAAGTTCTGATCAGAAAACAACACCACCTTAGAATCGCATACCCTGTCCATTGCTAGAAATACCAAGGTCCACCGACTCTAATCCCACACTCAGCATAGAAACAAAAGATAATAAAAAAATGTATCTCATGATAGGAGGAAATGTAACCCCTGAAATGACTGAAACATGACCCCAAAAATGAATGTACTTTTTTTATCACTGAGAGAATAGATGGGAAACATGACACTGGAAATGAATGTTCAAAAATCTTGAAAAGAAAAGAGAAACTCTATGATTTAGCCATTTTTTGGTTTGGCAACGGCAGAAGCTTTATACTGGAGGTTCTTGAATCAGAAATTTTAGATCAAACTGCGCATCCCATGCCAAACTCAGACTTGATCAAATTACTAATGTAAAACATCACATTTCCGACTTGAAATATGCAGAAAAAAAAGGAAGGAGAAAATGAAAAGAGAAGTAATAAGGTCGTAAACATTGATGGGTCTTTTGCAGTATATAGTGTCATGCATAAATGAACAGCTAGCAAGGTCATTCAGTCAATTACGTGACATCACTGATGAACAGAAGGCAATTGAACGACAGAGTGCAGCAAGCAACAATTACAGATTTACAGTAAGCACGAATCAGATGCCGAAGTCTGAACCCAGCAAAGATATCATACTATCACAATCTATGCACAAATAACATGTAGACAGTTACTAATAAATGAAGATTAATGGTGTACATGGAACAAGCAAATGTGATCAAAGTGCTCAAAGGCATGTATCACACAAATGCAGTCAAAGCAGGGTACACAATATTTAGCAAAAGCAGAGTTCACAATCAGAGCATCTTAAAAATCAGAATACAAGGGCTTGGTTTGAATGAACTAAATTTTAGGATAGATAGGTTTTGAATAATCTTGTTTGAATTTGTAAATGAACCAGATCCGGGTAAATTAAACCCGGATCTGGCCAATAGCGTGAAATTTGTCGCTGGAGGACACGTGTCGAATCTCTATTGGTGGGTGGGCCGCGACTGGGGAAAATTGACCCGGATCCCATTTAATTCAACCTAGATCCTGCAAAGTTCCACCCGGATCCTGCTCATGATCAAGGACAGGTGGAGTCATGCGGTTGATTTAATCTATCTATCCGAAAGATAATCTGGCTCATCCAAACAGGTAGGATTAATTGGGGGTTTAACCTATCTATCACCAATAATTCAACTCATCCAAACATACCCAAATACTTCGGTAACCAAAAAAGACATTTGCTTTTTAGATGAAGCACAAACATATAGCAAGTCCTACAGAAGATCAAACAAAAACGCACTCAAAACTGGAATAGTCAGGTACAGTTTTGCTTACCTGACATGGGAGAACATTTTGAACTAGTTATCTAAATTCGCTGAGAGCGACGGTGACAGGATCCAAAATTCAAGTGTAACTTAAAAGCAAAAGTACAAAGAGCGACAACGACAACTTATTACTTGCATTTGTTTTCAACAAGAGTAACTATTAGGGTTTGAACAAGCTAGTATAGCCAAGAACGTGCAATCAGAATTAGCACAGTTTAAAGGTATTTACTCAGATGAGATCAACTGACTAAGTCAACCAAATTAAGCAGCCAATGAGTTAGCCGGCGTACTGAAAGAATGATAACATTTTAGTCGTCGACATCTGTCAGACTAGTTGATCCCAGGTTGCCATTGTGCGATCAAAGCCATTACCAGAACCTCCCCAGAACTTAATACTGCTAACTGTAGAGTCCTATTCGACAAACTTAACCATGTGAACTCCCCAGAACATAATTAAGCAAGAACCATATTCTATATGGTCTTGTATCAGGAATCTGACACCAATTAGAATCTTCGAGAATACGATGACCTTAAGAAGTCCGCAAATCATGTAATATACGCTAAAACTTCAATCAGATGCATGGTTCCACATTCTCCAAACAGTAAATACTCTAGCTGAACAGCATTTGCCAAGACACTCCCTTCATAGTTCATACTACTATATACCAAAATTCAGGTAAACAGTCAAGGCTATCAACTTCATTAACAGACTTTAGAGGTCGGGTGGAAGAATGAAGTCAGTTTACCATACAACAGGAAACTGACACTACTTCTATGTTCTAATTATATATCATCCACAATCAAGTCTTGTAAGACATGAATGACACAGAAGAATAACACAAATGACTCCATGGGCATTGATGGTATAATAAATTCACAACAAATGAGTAACACATTCATCCTGGCTACTGGTAAGTACTGACATAACATGAAAATGCATCATATCTGGAAAAAATCAATCAGCCTGGCTTGCCATAAGAACTATTGTTTCCCACCCACGAAAACCCGCCTTATACACCAGGTAGTGCCACGAGCCATATTCAATCAATTCAAATTGCCAAACAGAAAAAAACCCTAATCATAATCATACTTTCATTGATCATAATAACACAAATGACTCAATGGGCATTGATGGTATAATAAAAACCCAAGTTTCAACACTTACATTATCAACAAACACGGAACCTGGCATATTTTGTTGAGCACAAATCAATAATATTCTGCCCGACTCGGCTCGTTTACACCCCTAACTAGAAGGAACAGTCTCATTACTTGCTGATTTAGACATTACTAACTTCGATAGAAAAGAATAGCAAGTCGTAAGAAAGGAAGCTGAAAAAGGATAAAACAATCTATCAATTGAAGGGGAAAAAGAAGTTGAAATTTTACCGAGACGAAACATTAAAAATCGTTCAATCATTCTGTCTTAGCAACCTCGACAAACAAGGTTATATTATTAATTAAAACAAAAGCTCACAATGTCTTGCTTCATATGACCCCAGAACTAAGATTATCTTATGATGTCAGAAGGGACTCCATAACTACTGAAAGTCCGAAATTCTTGTTTGCAGCCGTCCTGATTGCAACTCCCCCACCACCTTCTCATTCTACATTAAATCGAGTTTAATGTAGCCACCAACTGTTTCATCATGAGAATCAAAAGTCCAATGTGGGAACAATCACAAGAAAAGCAACTTAGCAGAAAAGAGGGTCTTTTGGAGGAATTGGTGAGGTGGGAATCAATGAATCTAGTGCTGGATATTATGAATCTCCAAATGTTTAGAAACAGACCTGCAACGAAGAAGTGATTTGACTGGCAATCTCGAGAAGATCGCCGCCAACACTTCCGGTGACAAGTAGTCGGACATCTTAGGGTACGTCGAATGGAAGAGGGAAGAAGGGGAAATGCTGATATGAAGCCGATCGACTTCTCGATCTTATCGAATTTCCTAGTGAGATCATAAACGCCAAATGTCTCTCTTTTAGTGCTTAATCACATCGCACGGTACAGGACACCACACGTGCTCTCTGTTCTTCTCACATCGCACGGATCAAGATGGAAAGTTAAGAGTCTATGTCTACCATAGATCTTACAAATATCGACATATATTTACACATCAGTCAAAGCATTGCTCAAAATATGTCAAAAAATTCATAATCATACATCGATTGCCATGATTGTCTAAATTAGTAAAAGCATTGTTCTCCCTATATGTCAAGAAATTCATAATCATGCATCGATTGCCATTTACACATCAGTAAAAGCATTGTTATCAATGAAACACACTTTCAAGAGTTGCACTTCTACTAATTACCCCCAAGTCCCACTAACAACGAATTAATACTACTAAATCCCTGAACTAATAACACTTTCAATAACTATTTAATTAATTAATAATACTTTAAATAAATCTACTACTTCACTGCAACGCCGTGTTCGTTGTACGATACGTATCATAGTGATTTACCAGATCATGCTCACCACCGCTAATTGCATATCCTTATTTTCGAGATTAATGCCTAGTCTTATTGTCAATCTATTTTGCTAGCCGTGAAGGAAATATTAGCCATTGAATGTGTTTCATTTTGATAACAATCTTGAGCGTGTTGTCTGACATATTGAATGACCTGTAGGCTTAACTTTTAAACACAACTGAGCCTTATTTTGTTCTATGAATGTTGCAGGGATTGGCAATCACGAGTGGCTTCGTGGTGCATATATGGGAAACCTCAGTTAATGCAGCCTCACAGAAGAGGGCTGCGAAGAAGACTTTCATATGTTTAGCTATATTCATAACAGGTAATTTGTTTCCTGGAAATTTGTTTCCACTTTCTTATAAAATAATCTGAGAATTGAGACCATGTGTTCTTTATCGGGATTAGTCATCGGAATGTGCTTGAATCACGCAAAAAATAACGGTTATCACAATATGATGTAGACATTGGGTGTTTGTTTGTTCTGTAACCTGATATTTCATAAGCTGATAGAATTCCTTTTTACCAACTATGATCAATACGTAGGGTTTTTCCAATTTAGACAAACATAGCAATCGATGCATGATTATGAATTTCTTGACATATTAGAGCAATGCTTTTACTGATGTATATTTGTCAATATTTGCAAGATCTATGGAAAAAAATAGACTCTAACTTTCCATCTTGATCCGTGCTATGTGAGAAGAACAGAGAGCACGTGTGGTGTCATGTACCGTGTGATGTGATTAAGCGCTAAAGAGAGACATTTGACGTTTATGATCTCACTAGAAAATTCGATAAGATCGAGAAATCGATCGGCTTCATATCAGCATTTCCCCTTCTTCCCTCTTCCATTCGAGGTACCCTAAGATGTCCGACTACTTGCCACCGCAAGTGTTGGCGGCAATCTTCTCGAGATTGCTAGTCAAATCTCTACTTCGTTGCAGGTCTGTTTCTAAACATTGGAGATCCATAATATCCTGCCCTAGATTCATTGATTCCAACCTCACTAATTACTCCAACACACCCTCTTTTCCTAAGTTGTTTTTCTAGTGATTGTTCCCGCATAGAACATTGGACTCTTGCTTCTCAAGATGTGAACAATCGCCGGCTACATTAAACTCGATTTCCCATTAAATATGCAATTCCCACCTGCAATGGCTTGATTTGTTTAGCCGATCATGGGTTCGATGACGAGCAAACCATACTACTCTGGAACCCCTCAATAAGGAGGTATGTTACCCTTCCTTTATCGAGACTCACCAGTAACAAGGGGTTGTCGTTCCTTTCCTTTGGGTTCAATTTAAAAACCAAAGACTACAAGGTTGTTAGAGTCGTTTACTTCGTTACCGAAAAAGAAACCAAAACAAGTCCTTCCATGGGGGCGGTTTACGAAAAGAGGCAATGGAGAACGAGAAGATTGTGGGGGCATGCAATCCAGACGGCTGCAAACTAGAATTTCGGACTTTCAGTTATATCCGTGACCGGTAACCTAGTGGAGTTCTCCTGACATCCTAAGATCATCTTAGCTCTGGGGTCATATGAAGCAAGACATTGCGAGCATTTGTTTATTTAATAATAAAACCTTGTTTGTCGAGGTTTCTGAGACAGAGTGATTGAACGATCATTTCGTATCGGTACAATATTAACCTTTTTATCCCTTCAATTGATCCATTGTTTTATCCTTTTCAATGTCCTTTCTTACGACTTGCTATTCTTTTCATTCGAAGTTAGTAATGTGTAAATCAGCAAGTAATGAGATTGTTCCTTTTAGTTAGGGGTGTCAACGAGTGAGTCAGGCAGAAAATTATTGGATTGTGCTCACAAAAATATGGCAGGTTCCTTGTTGGCACTTCTATATAATACACATAAGAGTATATTATTCATTCAAAACATGGCAGGTTCCGTGTTGGCACTTCTATATAATACACATAAGAGTATATTATTCATTCAAAACATGATTGAATTGAAAATAATGAAAGTACGGCAGATAACAAGAACAGACGAGATTCAAACCAAATGGTGAAAATGAGTGTACAAACATGTCCCAGAAGTTTAACAAACCTTCAGTGGAAAAGAAAGTTCTCCCTCGCACAGCTAGCAAACGGTTCATATAAGTTATTTGCACAACTAGAAAGTTCTTTTGTGCCAGAAGTTTATGAATGTGCGTAGTTGAGACTTATCAAAAATCTCTAGCATCAACAAGTGTCTCTGAGTGAAAACACCCAGAAAGCTCAGCCTATCAAGCAACTTCTGTTCAAACGAATTAATTTGAAAGTGAGATGCATTGCAACTGACAACTAATTCCGAAATAGTATATAAAATAAGCCCGGGAAATAAATTAACAACAAACGAACACAATAACACTGCAAAAATAAGTCCAAGAGGTCACTACTGCAACATAAAGTTCGATTATTCAGTTTGAAAAGACTTAGAAACCAAATCTCCATCACTGGACACAACTTACAATGCCTTGACCACAAACACTCAGACTATCTTAGTTGGGAAGTAGAAACTCTACTATGTTACCAAATGCGGACGCAAGAGAAAGTATGGACTTCTTATTTGCATGTTCTTCTTCCTGCCCATTGCCCCCTTTCATAGCCCAAGCAGGTAAAACAAAGTCACCACCCTGTATCGGAGCTTGTAAGTCCTTGCTTGATCCACTAAGCAAAGCAAGGCACTCCACATGCCTACAAAAGAAGAAATGGCACCGCGTCGACACGTCCAACTCTCCTTCAAAATTGAAGCAATATTGCTTGGTCCAGGATTCCACCACACCAAACTCTTTCATCACCCATATGGAAAGAGTTGAAGCATTCTCCGTCTGCTGATTTCTATACACTGAAATCATATTTTGGAACAAGTGAACACCTTTAGTCTCACAAAATCCAGGACCATTCATCACGTCTGGGGTTTCAATTACCCGCAATTTCTCATCTCCCAAATCAAATGACAAAAGCACAATACGGAAAGCATCAACGGCATATTGCACACTCCCAATGTGAACACAAGCCCCGTTAACACAAACGTGGTACCACAAACCACTTGATAAACACCATTATGGGTCAACAGAGGAGAGGGTCTTCCAGCAGCCACTCCTCAGTGCATAAACCTCTGCCCTGGGAGAAGAAAGTCCTGGGGTGCGGGAGTAAACAGTTCTTATAGTCTTTACTTTTCAAATCGAAACAAAGGAAATGGAACAAATGTGATGCCTCCTGTTTTTTATGGGGATTGTTGGTGAAGGAAGGGTCAAATGCCTCCTAATTGAGGGGTTCCAGAGAGCAATGGTTTGATTTTCAGGGAACCCTTCATCGCACAGACAGAACAACCCATTACAGGCATCCACAAATCGCGGCCAGAACTCCGTTTTCAGCGGGCAGTCATTTTTGGCGTAGTCGCTGACTGTTCCATCATGGTAACGAAAAGTGAATTGTCCTATGGTGGGTTCCATGCTGGGATCAACATAAGTAAAGCCATTAAGCAGAAAGTATGGTCTGTTGGAGGATTTGGTGCGGTGGGTTTCGATGAAATCAGGGTTGGAGATCATGGTGTACCAATGTTTTGATACAGACATGAAACGAACTAGAAATTTCACCGGTAATTTTGAGATGATCTTCAGCAGCAGCTCCAGGGGTATGTAGTCTGACATGTTTGGATTACTTCGAATGGAAGGGGAAGAAAGGGGAAAAAAGATATGAAGGCAGTCGGTTCTACCAATGTGAGGGGGGGGGGAGCTGATATAAAGGCAATTACCTCCGACCGTATCGAAACTCCTAGTGAGCTACGTGCCATTTATTTCTCATCAGCTGTCATTACAAAAGCAAAAAAATCTCCATGCAGCGACCAATTCAGGGCATGGATGCCACTTAGTGAGTTACGAGCCGTTTCTTGATCTTTAGTTGTCATTACAAACGCAAAACTCTCCATGCAACAATCTTCACACGCATGGACGCCATCTAGTGAGTACGTGCCACTTATTTCTCTTTATCTGTCAATACAACGGCAATAAACTCTTCGCGCATCCACCAACACGGCATGGACGCCACTTGTGGTCTCTGTTCTAGTTGGTGTCTATCCATATGGAAAGCTGCAGCCGCTACTAGCAACAATATTTAACTCCTTAAAAAGAGTAAGTGTTGCATCTAACACTTTCCCTAACGATGCCTTATCTCCGCTATTCGACGAAAAACGATGTCCAGTAACGAGAAACGCAAATTGACACGATTTGTCCTACATGTATTTAGAAAGTCCCTAACAATACTTGCATTCTCCAAACCAATTACCATAATAATAACCAAAGGTTTACTATAATCCGTTGTACTCTCCGAAAAATTCTGAGTATGAACTGCTAATAAGTATTTTTTCTGGCTAAAATCTGTTGGATTCTACCAAAGACCTTAAATATTGTATTAATCGACGACTCGGAAAATTGTAATTTTGTTTCCTTTAAGAGAAATTAAATTTTATGATTATTGATTTAGTTTACCAATTAACTGGCAGATTTTAGAAAAATGTTATCTATCTTATTAATATAGCAATAAATAAGATAATAGAATCCCATCACAAGGTTTCCTCTCCCTATTACAGCATATACATTATTTCCTAACCTATACTAGAAAACGAACGGACGTCCATGAATAAGAAACCAGAGCAACTAGAGAAGATGAATCTGATGGATACATACAAGTTCTTCTTCCCTCACTCTCTGGAAATTTGGGAATGCCGTGTTTAGCGATCCGGGTCGAAAACGTATCGCGTTTCGGTATGAACGACCACAATCGAAAAACGCGGCTATTTTCATGTTTCTTAGTTTTCTTTTCTTTTTTATGCTCTTATTTAGTTTTATTATTTATGGACAATTATACCCTCCAGAGAGTTAAAAGTTTCTCAGCTGTAGAGTGGATGCAATTAACAACTGAAGGTGGCATTGTGTGGGAAACAGATCATTACCATATATTGGATGTGGGTTACACGTAATTGACCCTAAAAAAGGATTAGCAACAGGATTTTACAAAAAGAAAAAGAATAATACTTCACAGGAAGGTGTTGTAAAAAGCGACCGAACAAGCCAACTAGCCTCCTAAAGGCTCCAGAGGGGCAGGGTTCAAAACCCCACAATCAACAACCCACAATGATGAGGTCATCCCAGAATTTGGAGACCATCTATTTTATGTTCCAAATAGGGTTCTGCCGTTGATGGAGTCGGGACGCAAGATAATGTATGAATGCAGTACCATAGGTCATAAGCGTAGAGTTCCATGGAACACCTTGCAAAATGCAATTCAAATATATTGAATTTAATAGATGTTCATGTCAATACCCTTTTCCTACACTCTTTATCAGCAGAAAATTTAGTAACGCCTGGCCTATACTATTATACTGTCATTTAGGTAAAAAGAAGTTGTCAAGTAACAACTTTTACCTATTTGAAACCCTAGTCATTCATGGCTTGCAAATGAATCATTCCGCTTATCAGGTTCTCAACCCGCAAAAGAAAAAAGATGACCAACTATATTTAAGGTTCCTACAGTGTTTATCAGGTTCTCAACCGTAATGTTTGAATACTCAACATATTAAAGGTCATTAATGTTTGAATAATCTTAAATCCTCCCGTGGCAGGTTCAAAGTCACAAAATTGTGGTGCGGAGAGACAAGATAATCAAACTATATAGGGAACAACAACAGTACACCAACAAAGCAGCATAAAACTGTGCGTCAAGAAACACGATAATCTATAAGAACAAATAAAGTGTAAAAGAGTAATTGATGCAAACCGGACTGATATCTAACTGGTTCATTACCTAATCAATTAACTGGAGCAAGAGTCTCACGGTACGCCAACAATGGAAAGGGATGTTCACTTGCAAAAAAAGCCTCACTCTTGCCAGTTTCTTCATCATACAATCGACGGCGTTCAACACCCATAAAATGGAGAAGTTTCCAGTTATTTTCATCCTCACCGTAAAATCCAATCGGGAAAAGTACTTCTATGAAGGTTTGTTGTTTAGCCCATGTTTGATTTCTGTCACCGCAATCACTCATTACCCACATATCACAGTATGCATTGTGTTCATCCTCACGGTAAGCAAACATTGCAAGAGACTCCTTGTAACTAGCAAGCTTAACACATTGAAATGGAAAGTTGGGTGGCAACTCAACTCGCTTAAACACCTCCTCAACCATGTCGAAACATATAATGCAAGTGTGGTCCGAAATTTCCCCATCCAAAACTCCTCTTTCACGCCTACCAGTTAACCAATACATGCATCCCTTGACACATGTTACTTGAGTTTCGGATTGAAGCCTAATGCATTTGCAGATTGGTACATCAGGCAGGACGAATTCCTTCAACCTCCACGAATCATCAGTAGAGGAGAATATACGGACTTGTGCAACAATCCTTTCTTGTGCATTTGAATCACCAAATTCAACCCTCACAACCTTAAAAGCATAATTATTAGCAGCAAGATCGAACCAAAAACCGGAAGTGGACTTTGTAGCCGGCCATTTTGTTACTAGATTCAATACTAGTTTGGGAATACGCCTTAATTCATTTGTGGCAGGGTTCCAAAGTAAAAACTCATCTTCCTTATTGGATAGAGACAAGCAAACTACTCCATTCGAACAACCCACAATTTGTACAAAATGTTCAACGATGGGGAGGGTTAAGTCGACGATCTTGTGGTAAAAACCAAACGAGACTTTGGTACGAGTACCGCAAGGAAGAGGGTTACAGGAACGACAATACAAAGAGACTTTCTTCTTCTTGGTGGGTTTAAAGTTTCTGTTTCCGTAGAGGTTGATGAAATAAGGAGAACGGATTAGGTTATACCAGTTTTTGCAGACAAACTTGAATCTTGCCACGGACTCAGCCGGCAGTCTTAAGAGGATCTCAATAATCAGATCTTTCCATTCTTCCGCCATCGCCGTTTCTTCTTCCGCCGCCATCGCCGCCCGCTTTCGGATCTCCATGAACGCGCAGAGCGCTGGTGGTAGTGAAGGAGTACAACTGTGCAGGTGGAGGAGAGACAAGTTGTGCTTTCGATCAAGTTCGAATGTACATCATCACCCAAAATCCAATACTCTGTGAGTTGATGTCGAAACCCTAAATGATTGATTGGGCCCTTAATGCCTTTTAATATGGGGTGGTTTTGGAGACTTCTCTTTCTAGATAGATGGATGAACTATTTCTTACTTGGTCTTGGCAAATTACATTAGGAACATAACTTATTTCTTAAAGCATCAGTTTTTTTTTTTTACATCTTTTTCTTTAACTTTTGTTGTCACGAACTTTTTTCATACTATATTTTGAAAATTACTTAAAATCCAAAAATTCATATCAAACTCACCCATATTTTTTCGTAAAAGAGAAAGAGAGAGAGATTCAAGGCAGCACAAAAATGGTCTTTATATTTACAGTATTTTTAAAGAGAACTGTGTTTCCGCGACCTTCATCTTTTCAACCAAGCTCTCCTAACAAAGACTGCTTACATACATCATCACCAAAATCCATCTCCCTCCTAAGCAAAGTCCTTACAGAAAATATTGTCGAACCAAAAACTTCGAAGATACCTTTAAAGCGCCAACAGCGGCCACCTAGGGAAGGAAGAGCATTATATGGGGCAAGGAGCTTCTCACTAAAGGAACGAGATGGGAACTAGGAAACGGTCTTCAAATCCATCCGACTTCAGATAAATGGATCCCCGGAAACAACTTGTCGATCCCCTCGGGTGAAAATAACTGTTTCAAGAGCATAATATGCAGCTTCTTCATCAACCATTCAACAAAGATGTGGATCTACCCATTACTTTGAAGCTTCTATAATGAGAACACAACAAGAACGATGCCAAAAATCTACATTCCGCACTCTGGCCAGCACGACAGATAAATCTGGAAAAATACTAATGACGGGGTCTTCTCAGTCAAATCTGCATACCACTTAGCAGCTGGTACACCCCGAGGTATAATCAATAAAGAAGGCATCGTCCCAAGCCGCTTCAATCTCTGCAAAAGTGGGATCGCCATCTCAACGACCTACCCTCGGTGCAACTCCGACATGGAAACCTCAGAACACATCCTCTTCCAAATGTACCTCTCTCATCACGTGTGGAGAGGCTCAAGACTTAGACTTGACTTTCATTCTGGCCAGCCATTCTCTGCTGCTTCAACCACCTTCAACACAATTAAATCTCTTCCAAATGAGACAGACAAAATCCTATTTGTCCTCATTCTCTAGAAATTATGGCTCCACCATAATGAAGATGCTTTCCTATCTAGGATTCAGCAGCCTCATCACATCTTGGAAGCCATCTGTCACTTGAAAGCATCAAATTTCGAAATCCCGAGCACCTCAAAGCATTCGACTTAGAAAAAATCACACCGTCAACTGTCATATCTTTCCCGTTTAATGCAATCCTGGAAACGAACAACATAACCTTCCTCGTCGATGCGTCGTGGCATAAAGAAATTTTTTATAGAACTGCAGGATGGACTCGTGAGGATTGATGGACTCGTGAGGAATGTGACTCAATAAATGGTTATGTCACTTTCCTGGCGCCCTCAGCACTTGCGGCCGAAAACCAAAGGAGCGCTCGAGCTCATGAAGTGGCTCCTTTCGCACAGATACCCAACATCACGATTCTCACTAACTGCCTCATCTCAATTCAAAATCTAACAAGACAGAACGGACAAAGATATCGCCACCATCGTTGCAGATATCCTTGCACTTTTTCCAGCATTCAATAAATTTGTATTAAGCATGTCAACCGGGACATTGCATTAAAGGCACACAACATCGCTCAAAACTGTCAACGTTCGTCAATATAACATATATCAAATGTTTTCTTCTCAAAAAGAAAAGAAAGGGCCTTTCTATGTTTGGAATGTTATTATTTTCTCGGACAGAAATTGTTGTCCCATCTAAGAGAATCTCCAAAAGTTGTTCTAATGTTATACTTATAACGTCTCCAATGGGGTGTTTAAAGTTGTGCTATACTTAATCTCAAATTACAGACCAAGTGTAGGATTTTGCTAAAGATATAACTAAAATTCTATCCCTAGATCTCTTGATTATTATTGTTTACATATTTACCATTTCAACTGCATTCAACCACCACTAAAAAAGCATGGACCAAAAAAAAACCATGTCATATTCACAAATCGTATGATGTTACTCCCTCGAGAGTAATACTTGGTTTTTCCATGTCCGATGAATTGTCTATGTTGGGTTTTATCTTGATTCTGCGTTTTGGAAATATTAGGAATTTGTCAATTTTGGTAACTAGTAGAATTGGAAATCTACTTGTTTCCAAATTGGGTTATTTCCTAATAATGGTCCTATTAGGATTACTTGGAGAGCAAGTCAGTGTGGCCTATTTATAGGCGGCTCTACAAGAAGTTCTAATTGAGTCGAGTTGAGAGAGATTGGTGAGACATATATTTGAGCGGATGTGTGAGGTTAGAGTTTCATAGATGTAGTCTATGAGGATGAGAGTACCGCGTCGACGTGGTCCGCGGATTGAGCTGTCTCTCCCCTATGATGTATTTCCTCATTGATATAATGAAAATTCTCCTCCTCCCGTGGATGTAGGCGGTTTTGCCGAACCACGTTAAATTCTTGTGTTGTCGTTTTTCTTCTCCTATATGGCGTGTGTTGAGTGTGTGATCGTGTGGCGTTGTTTTTGCTTCTGTTGCGGCGGGAATTCGGGTCGACGAATAATTCCGCAACAAGTGGTATCAGAGCCAGGTTCACGATCCGGGTGGAGCACGCATGCGAAAGGATGAAGAAGAAACAAGGGAAGAATTGGAAAAAAAAAGATGAAAACAAAATCGAGAGCAGAGTAAAACAAACAGGGTCGTGTTTTGTTTTCAGGGAAACTTGGAGCAATCTGTTTGTGAGGGCGCATGTGAATTGTTGGAGAGCTTGATGCATGGTATGTTGCAGCCCTAGCAGCATGAGGTGGTAGCAAGGAAAGTAATCATGTGTGGCAATTACACCAGGTCGTGTTCCATGAAGCGATCGGGTGGTCCGTATTGTTTGGGTTGTTTTGAGCTGCCTGTAAGTCTGATTGGGCTCGAACAGGAGTTGAACCCTAGGTTTTTGGATGTTCCCGACGCAATGGAGGGGGTCAGATTCTGCAAATTGTCGCTGGATTTTGCAGAATGCTGACGTGGCAGTTTGCGGTGAGATCCAACGGTCCAAACTTGTTCGGGTTGTTACGACGTGCCTGTAGATCGGATTGGGATGAGTCAGGAGTCTAAACCTATGTTTTTGGACGTTGCGGATTCATGGGTACGGTCAGAATTTTCAGATTCTGAGTGGATTGAGAAGATCGACATCAATCGATATCGGTAGGAAGATCGAAGACGACGGGATGCGATCAGGGTCAATCAAGTTCAAGTCCAATCAGGTGGGGTCAATTAGAGGCGTTTTCCTAATTGAACGTTCGATTGGCAACCTATGCAGGCTTGGGAGTGTGTTGACAGGTGGAGCTGCTGTTCAACATAGGCAAGAAGCATAGGCTTTGTGTGATTGTGAGCACGAGACGCAACAGTTGTTGAGGAGTCTGGCTAGAGACGTGGGCAACTATTGCAAGGAAATTCACAAGAAGCTCCAGGGCAGAGATTGAGACGGTGGACGCAGTTGACAAGGCCATGGCAGAGGTGGCGTCCTGATATCTCTGTGTGTGGTTCGTGACGATAACTCTTGAGCAACTCGAGGCAAGAAGAGAGGTAAGTCGCGGCGGGTTCGCAAAGTGGTGGCTTTGCAAGACGTCTTGGTGAAGGCGTGTAGTCGAACAGGAGAAGCAACAACGAAAGGAGAAGCACTCAGGGCTGGCGTGAAGAAACACGTGGTTGACGTGTGAGGACGCTGAAGCATGGAAATAGTGCAGGCTATGCAGCAGTTGCAGGTTGTTCGAGACGGTGCTCAAGTGACGAGAACGGTGATGAAGAAAACTACTGCAGTAGTAAAGAGGAAGGGAGTCTCGTTTGCACTTGACGTGGTGGAGAACTCTCCAGTGATGAGCTAGCTGGTGGAGAGCTGGAGCCACACTACTCCCCAAAGTAGCAGACTTTGGGACGCACCTGTGTTGGAGGTGCGAGGCGGCGCCCTAGGAGGGGGTGCAGAGCATCTCTGTTGAAGATGCGATGGCGGTCCATGCAGGTAGAGCATGGCGGATGCAGCGGAATCGACATCAACGATGGAGAGCTCCAGGATGGCTAAGGAATTTGCCGGGTGGTTGCAGAATTCAAGCCAAGGTGGAGTTTGTTGGGTTTTTGTCTTGATTCTGCGTTTTGGAAATATTAGGAATTTGTCAATTTTGGTAATTAGTAGAATTAGAAATCTACTTGTTTCCAAATTGGGTTATTTCCTAATATTGGTCCTATTATGATTACTTGGAGAGCAAGTCAGTGTGACCTATTTATAGGCGGCTCTACAAGAAGTTCTAATTGAGTCGAGTTGAGAGAGGTTGGTGAGACATATCTTTGAGCGGATGTGTGAGGTTAGGGTTTCATAGATGTAGTCTATGAGGATGAGAGTACCGCGTCGACGTGGTCCGCGGATTGAGTTGTCTCTCCTCTACGATGTATTTCCTCATTGATATAATGAAAATTCTCCTCCTCCCGTGGATGTAGGCGATTTTGCCGAAACACGTTAAATTCTTGTGTTGTCGTTTTTCTTCTCCTATATGGCGTGTGTTGAGTGTGTGATCGTGTGGCGTTGTTTTTGCTTCCGTTGCGGCGGGAATTCGGGTCGACGAATAATTCCGCAACAGTCTATGCCACGCACTTGGGCAATCATTCCACTCCCAACGCATACAATCCAATCTACCCAACATACCGTTCACATAGTTTGGTAACATCCAGTGACAAAGACGGAGTAGAGATAATTAAAACACAGCTGAAACACCATCAAGTACTTCCTAGAGAAAGCATCATCAGGGACAGCACCAGCTGCAACAGGATAACCATACAACATATATAACCAACCTTTATAAAACTTTAAAAGCTCACTTTCCATAGTTTATTAAACTGACAAGTGACAAAAACAATTATAATAGCTCATAAAAAGCATTTCCGGCACTGATGATTTGGAAATCTAGTTACAATAGTCTTTTATCATCTTCTTGTATACCATTTATAGTTCCGTAATAAAATTTGCAGTTTCCACTCAAAAAAAAAAACATGGACCAAAAAAACGTCATATCCACAAATCGTATGACGTTAATCCCTCAAGAATAATAGTTGGTTTTTTCGATGTCCGATGAATTGTCTATGCCACGCACTTGGGCAATCATTCCACTCCCAACGCATACAATCCAATCTACCCAACATACCGATTTACATAGTTTGGTAACATCCAGTGACAAAGACGGAGTAGAGATAATTAAAACACAGCTGAAACAGCATCAAGTACTAGAGAAAGCGTCTTCAGAGACAGCAGCAGCAAGCAAGCAAAGTAGCAACAGCGCACACATGAGCAGCAAACTAGCTGCAACAGGATAACCATTTCAGTGTTTGACAACATATATAACCAACCTTCATCAAACTATAAAAGCTCACTTTCCATAGTTTATTAAACTGACAAGTGACAAAAACAATTATAATAGCTCATAAAAAGCATTTCCGGCACTGAGTTACAATAGTCTTTTATCATTTCCCTGTATACCATTTCTGGGAAAAATGTATTATTCTGTATAGCCTTGTGTTTCGCATGAAATAGATAACAATATATAAACTATGAAGGGGATATTTGACAAAGACAAACAGAATAGAACAAATAAATGCCAATGAGAAGATCAACATCCAAGATTTAGGGGACAGGGTTCATATGATACTCAGTACTTTGGTTAGCAGTTAATTCCTAGGTAAATCGAAGCTATATCATCAAGACATACAGTGAAAATAACTTACACAAACAACAATGTCTTTTTTATTAAAACATTGGTGTAAAGTTGTTGCTTGTCACTACAAGCAACTGAAGGTCTCTATAAACCTTGAACTGAACTTCCAATTTTGAACTCATCAAGTTGTCTCAGAAAATTTCACAAAACTGTCAAAGTACTGATCAGAAAACAACACCATATTAGCATCACGTACCCTGTCCATTGCTAGAAATACCAAGGTCCACCGACTATAATCCCACACTCAGCTTAGAAACAAAAAATTACAAAAAAATGTATCTCATGACAGGAGGAAATGTAACCCCTGAAATGACTGAAACAAGACCCGGAAAATGAATGTTAAACTTTTCATCACTGAGAGAATAGATGGGAAACATGACCCTGGAAATGAAGTGTTCCAAATTGTGGAAAAGAAAAGAGAAACTCTGTGATTTGGCCATTTTTCGGTTTGACAACGGCAAAAGCTTTATACTGGAGGTTCTTGAATCAGAAATTTTAGATCAAACTGAGCATCCCATGCCAAACTTGGACTAGATCAAATTACTAATGTGAAACATCACATTTCCAACCTGAAATATGCAGAAAAAAGGAATGAGAAAATGAAGAAAAAAAAAAGTAAAAGGTCGGAAACATTGATGGGTCTTTTGCAGTATATTGTGTCATGCATAAATGAACAGCTAGCAAGGTCATTCAGTCAATTGTGTGACATCACTGATGAATAGAAGGCAATTGAGACGACAGAGTGCAGCAAGCAACAATTACAGTAAGCACGAATCAGATGCTGAAGTCTGTACCCAGCAAAGATATCATACTATCACAATCTATGCACAAATAACATGTAGACAGTTACTAATTAATGACGATTGATGATGTATATGGAACAAGCAAATGTGATCAAAGTGCTCAAATGCATGTATCACAAATGCAGTCAAAGCAGGGTACACATAATATTTAGCAAAAGCAGAGTTCACAATGAGAGCCTCTTAAGAAACAGAAAACAAGGGCTTGGTTTGAATGAACTAAATTTTAGGATAGATAGACTTTGAATAATCTGGTTTCAATTTGTAGATTTTAAGCTAAATGAAGCGGATCCGGGTAAATTCAACCAGGATCCGGCCGATAGCGTGAAATTTGTGGCCTGAGTACAAGTGTCGAATTTTTATTGGTGGGTAGGCCGCGGCTGGGTGAAATTGACCCGGATCCTGTTTAATCCAACCTGGATACTGCAAAATTCCACCCGGATCCTGCTCATGATCAAGGACAGGTGGCGGCATGCGGTTGGTTTAATCTATCTATCCGAAAGATAATCTGGCTCATCCAAACAGGTAGGATTAATTGGGGGGTTTAATCTATCTATCACCAATAATTCAACTCATCCAAACATACCCAAATACTACGGCAACCAAAAAGGGCATTAGCTTTTTTAGTTGAAGCACAAACATATAGCACGTCCTACAGATGATCAAAGAACAACGCTCTCAAAACCATAGTTTTAAAAACCGGACCGGCCAGTTCGACAGGTCGGACCAGTGTCACTGCCCCGTCCGGTACGATCATTGGATCGGTCATGCACCGAATCGGTCAAAAACGGTCAGAAACCGGTCAGTTTGCGGCCCAACCGGTGAACTGGCCGAATTTCGATTACTTCTGCAAGATGAATGCTGCATGAAATTGAGACGAAGTTCCAACGAGCAAGACTGGGCCACAAGGCCGTTTGTGATTGTTAATTCACATTTTGATATGTACATATATACATATATATGTGTGTGTATATATATATATGTTGAACCTCAGAATTTCACGTTCTTTGTTGGATGTTTTTTTATTTGTATGTTTGCTTATTTTTTTTTAAACATAGCTATTATAAAGAACACTGCAATGCTAAATAAACTTAAACACTTATATTTTATTGGATCAAATTTATAATAGCCATCTCAAAAAAAAAAAAAAATCAAATTTATATAATTCTATTTGTGTGCTCAAATGTTATACGCGTACAAACAATCAACTATTATAACTTATGCAACGTTTTTTTTGTGTAATTTGATCAATACGTTTGTCACATTTAGGTATACACGTAATGTTCTATTTAAATATATTAGATATTTATATGAAAGCAAATTATTATATATTATAAAATACGGGCGGCTCAACCGGTTGGGTTGAACTGCAAACCAGTGCCTCATCGGTTCAATGACATGTCCGTTTTATAAAACTTTGCTCAAAACAGAAAGAGTCAGGTACAACTTTACTTACCTGACATGGGAGAACCTTTATAGGTGTGCAGTTAAACTCCCCGACACGGGAGAACATTTTGAACTAATCAAAAGTCGCTAAGAGCGACAACGACAGGCTCAAAAATCAAGTTTGAACTTAAAAGCAAAAGTACAAAGAGCGACAACGATAACTTATTACTTGCATTTGCATTTGCCTTCAACAAGAGCTACTATTAGGCTTTGAACAAGCTAGCGTACCCAAGAAAGTGCAATCGGAAATAGCACGATTAAAAGGTATCAACTCGGATATATGTCAACCAAATTTAGCAGCCAATGAGTCAGCCGCCTTACCGGATTTTTTTTTTCCGATTCCCACCACCACCACCCCTAGTCCGGAACCATCCGGAATTAAGCAGCTGAAGCATTTCAGTTGTCACCATCTGTCAGACTTTTCACCTGACAAAATTCTATTATGTTTCTGGAATTCAATCAATCCCAGGTTGCGATTATGCAATCAAAACCATTACAAGAACCTCTAACTTTTACTGTTAACTGTGAAGTCCTATTTGGCAAACTTAACCATTTGACAACTTCTATATAGTCTTGTATCAGGAAGCTTGCACCGGTTAGAATCTTAGAGAATGCGATGACCTTTCAAAAGTCGGCAAATTAATATATAATTAAACTTCCGTGAGATGCCCGGTTCCACATTCTAGAAATAATAACTACTCTAGCTGAACAGTATTTGCCAAGACATTCCCTTCATACTATGTACCAACATTCTGGTATATGGAGGCAAAGCAATCAACTCCATTAACAGAGAATGCAGATCAGGTGGAAGAATGGAGTCAGTTCACCATACAAGAGGAAACTGACACTACTTCTGTGTTCCAATTATATATATCACCCAATCAAGTCTTGTAAGGCATGAACGACACAGAATAATAACACAAACAACTCCATGGCCATTGAGGGTACATACATTGCAAGGTCAGATAATTTAACAAGTTCAAAACAAATTAAGCAACAGATTCATCCTAGCTACAGCTACAGGTAAGTACTGAGATAATATGAAATTGTGTCATATACTCATATCTGCAGAAGAATCAATCAGCCATCAGAACTGTTGTTTCCCACCCACGAAAACCCGACTTATACACCAGGTAGTGCCACGAGCGAAACTTCAATAAATTTATTGAAATTTCAATATCACCAAAGCACAATCATAAATCAATTCATGAAGATGAAGATGGAGAAAGAAGGTAGAACAGACGAAGATGATGAAGAATGCTTCATAGAAAAGAAATGTAAATCATCAACAGATGATATATTAGTTTGTTACAATGAAAGGAAAAAGAACTACCAATAATATGTGGACAGCTGTCCTAGATTACTAACGGAAACATAATTAGCAGAACGACATCGTTCCAAACCAACGGACAAGATTAGAAAGGAAAATTGGAGATCTAACGGTAGCTGCTGTTGCTCAGCTTCATGTCATCAGTTTGGCATGTCTTGCAATTTAGTCCAAAGCTGCTAATCATTTTTGTGCTCCAACATGAATCTGCTACTGTAATTTCAATAACCCCCCGCAAGTTGGAGTGGGGTCAACAAGCACACCCAACTTAGAGATCAAATTATGAAAAACAGGAGCTGTAAGAGGCTTAGTCAGAAAATCTGCTAATTGTTCTTCACTTCCAACTTTGGCAAGAGAAATAGTCCCAGAATGAATCAAATCTCTGATGAGATGACAATCTAAGTCAATGTGCTTAGTTTTATCATGATAAACAGGATTATTGGCTATATCTATAGCTGGCTTGCTATCACAATAGATAAGAGGTGTACCTGAAACTTGAATACCAAGTTCAGAAAGCAAAGAAAGTAGCCACTTTATTTCACAAGAGGTCACTGTGAGTGCTCTATATTCAGCTTCAGCTGAGCTTCTAGAGACTACCTGCTGCTTCTTGGATCTCCAGGAGACAAGAGCCTTGCCTAAAAATACCAAATAACCAGTGGTAGACCTCCTGGTATCTATGCAGCCACCCCAATCTGAGTCTGAGTAAGCTGAAATCATAGTAGAAACAGCAACCGGAAAGAAAATGCCTTGAGCAGGTGCTCTTTTGATGTACCTCAGAACATGATGCAAAGAAACCATATGATTTCTTGTTGGCTGGGAAACAAATTGACTCAATTTGTTGACAGCATAAGTGATATCAGGTCTTGTGTGACACAAGTACAGAAGCTTGCCTATAAGTCTTCTGTATAAAGTGATGTTGTCTTGATCTAGTGGCTCACTGTCTGAAGTACTCAAATAGATTTGTGCCACCATAGGTGAAGAAGCTGACTTGCAATTGAGATAGCCACTTTCTTCTAAGAGAGTGTATGCAAACTTGTGTTGATTTAAGAAGATGCCTGAGCTGCTTCTGGTTATTTCAAAACCCAAGAAATAATTGATATTACCCAGATCTTTGAGCTGAAATTCTTGATTGAGAGAGTTCTTGAAGGTTGTCAGAACTTGCATATCATTCCCTGCAAGTAAAATATCATCTACATAGACAAGAATGATGACCAATCCTTTATTTGAATTTTGAAGGAAAAGAGTGTTCACTCTTGCATTGCTGAAATCCCATTTTCAAAAGGGTATTGGTAAACTTGTCAAACCATTGTCTTGAAGCCTGTTTGAGACCATATATGGCTTTCTGAAGTTTGCAAACTTGATACCTTGAAGAGTTTTGAGTTGATGTAGTTGTGAGATCATAATATCCTTGTGGAAGATCCATATACACTTCCTCCTCCAAAATACCATGTAAGAAGGCATTGTCCTCATCTAGCTGCAACAAGTACCAACCATACATAGCTCCTAGTGCTAGAAGACATTTGAAAGTTGGTAACTTTGCTACTGGTGAGAAAGTCTCTGAAAAATCTATGCCTTCCACTTGAGTATAGCCTTTGACAACCAATCTAGCTTTGTGTCTTTCAATAGTCCCATCAGCCTTCAATTTTGTCTTGAAAACCCATTTGCAGCCAATAAGTTTATGATTGTCAGGTAAATAGGTAATAACCCATGTTTGGTTTCTTTCTAAAGCTGAAATTTCTTGCTGCATTGCTGTAAACCAATGAGCTTGAGAGAAAGCTTCTTTGAAGGAGGTGGGTTCACAGATTGGTATAGATGTCATGACATTATGGGAAAGAGATTTAGCTTTGGGTTTAGTAAGAACATAGTCCCTGAAATGTGAGGGAACTTGAGTGATTCTAGAAGACTGTCTTCTGGGTATTTCTGTGGTGGTGGTGATAGGTAATGAGGGGGATGATGCATTATCAGTTTGGAAGGGATAGGGGTAAGAGATAGGATTTTCAAGAGGAGTGTTTTCATCAGGACTATCATTGAAAATTGGCGGTTGTGGATCAGTGGTAGGTGTGTCAGGTGCACTAGAAAACGGAAAGATATTCTCATGAAATACCAGATCTCTTGAGATGATGATAGAAGAAGTGGTGAGATTATAAAGTTTAAAACCTTTGATGCCATGCACATAGCCCAAAAATACACACTTTTGAGCTCTAGCATCAAATTTTGACCTGTCATGACTAAGAGTGCAAGCAAAAGCTAAACAGCCAAACACTTTGATATTATCATATTGAGGTGCTTTCCCATATAAGAGTTCATATGGAGACTTACCCTTGAGAATGGAAGAAGGGATCCTATTAATCACATGAGCTGCATTTAGGACACAATCTCCCTAAAATTTAATAGGCACTTCACTTTGAAACTTGAGAGCTCTTGCAACATTTAATAAGTGCTGGTGCTTCCTTTCTACAACTGAGTTCTGCTCAGGTGTAGCTACACAGCTGTACTCATGAAGAACTCCATTTGCTCCAAAGAAAGCTTTGAGATCAAGGTCTGGTGCTTGATCACTTCTTACTTGTGCAATAGTTCTTTTAAATTGTGTCTTGACATAAGCAAAGAAATGAGGCAGAGCAGTTCCAGCTTCAAATTTGTGTTTCATTAAGTAGATCCATGTAGTCCTGGTTGCATCATCTACAATGGTGAGAAAGAATCTGTGACCTTCATATGTAGGACACCTATATGGGCCCCATGTGTCTACATGAATGAGCTGAAAAGGTATGCTACCAATGTGATTGAAATATGGAAATTTCAATCTCTTTTGTTTGGCAAGTGGACATACTTTGCAGAAAGTGGTAGGAGGCAATTTTTCACACTTCAATATTGTCCTCAAACTATTCAGCTTCTTGTGAGAAACATGTCCCAATCTCAAGTGCCACAATTCTGCATTAGATCTCTGAACAGGTGTAATAAGAGTGCTGCTGAGAGCTGTAGGAGTTGTAGTGATCAAATATAAACCCCCAATTTTACTTCCAGTTCCTAACAAATGTCCTCCAATCTTGTCATAAATGCTGCATTTATCTGCATCACATACAAAAACACAATTGCTAGATCTTGCTAGCTGTGTTACAGATACCAAATTAAAATGAAAATCTGGTACACAAAGAACTCCATCAAGGAAAACACTAGCTGTGAGCTGAACTTGACCAACATGAGTAACTGGTACTTTTCTTCCTGTAGGTAGATGAACAAAAGTATCTTTTACTGGTGTAGCTTGACAAAACTTTGACAGTTGGCAACACATATGATCTGTTGCCCCAGAATCAATAATCCAAGAGTTAGGAGCTAGTGAGTACTCATCAAAAGTTGTTTGAAGTGAATAATTGCTGGTAACTCCTCCCATGAAATGAGTCACAGGGCTAGTAGGACATGGAATATCTCCTTTTAGATAAGTGTCATATGCAACATTATTGTTGGAGTTGTCATATGATGATGTAGATCCCACTTCACTAGCTGAATTTAGCTTAGAACCTTGAAGCTGTGAGCTAATCATAGATGCTATCTGCTGCATTTGGCTTGCAGACAATTCCAAATTTGTAACACCTTTATCAATAGGTTGCTGTGAAGTAGAACTAGCAATCACATTGTGTGCCTTTGCCACATTTTGTTTAAAATGTGGTTTGGGCTTGTAATTTGGAGGGTACCCATGAAGTTGCCAACATTTTTCTTTCACATGACCAGTGTTTCCACAATGATAACATATGAGCTTAGATGGTTTGGAATTCTGCCTTTGGTTAGCATAAGCTACCATAGATGGATTCATGGAATGAGGTGCATTACCAATAATACCTGATCCATTATGATTTATAGCAGGCATTGCAACAACAGGTACATTTGACACAGTACTAATCTGCATTTGACATTCTTGTTGCATAATTTTGGCAAAAACTAGATTCATGGATGGAAGTGGATCCATCAATAATATTTGCTCTCTGACTGAGCTATATTGGTCATTGAGACCCATCAAAAACTGCATAATTTTCTCTTCTTCAATCATTATCAAAAAAGCATTCATAGCTCCACAAGTACAGGTAGGGAGACATCTATAGTTGGACATTTCATCCCATAGAGTCTTAATTTTGGTATAATAACTTGTAACATTCATGTCTCCTTGCTTAAGAGAAGATATCTTGCTGGAGAGTTGAAAAATTCGAGGTTTGTTTTGTTGAGCAAAATGCTCTTGTAAATCAATCCAAATCTCCCTAGATGTAGATCTATAGACTACACTACTTCCAATTTCTTTAGAAACAGAATTAAGAAGCCATGAAATTACCATGCTGTCACATCGATTCCACAGAGCAAAATCTGCTGATGTTGCAGCTGGTGAGGGGAGAGATCCATCAACAAACACCAATTTGTGTTTAGCCATAAGAGCCACCTTTCATAGCTCGAACCCAGGGGTAATAATTCTCCCCTGTTAAGATCTGGTTAACAAGCAAATGACCAGGATTATCTCCAGCAGATAAGAAATATGGGGAAGTATAATCAACCGACCCCAAAGAAGAAGAGATTGGCAACGCCATGGAAGCAGGTAAGAATCAGATCTCGAAATAAACGAGAGGAAATCCAGAAACCCAGAAATTAGGGCAAAAAAAAAACGAGAAGAAGAAATCAGATCTCAGAAAACCAAATCAGTATCGCAACCAGGCTCTGATACCATATTGAAATTTCAATATCACCAAAGCACAATCATAAATCAATTCATGAAGATGAAGATGGAGAAAGAAGGAAGAACAGACGAAGATGATGAAGAATGCTTCATAGAAAAGAAATGTAAATCATCAACAGATGATATATTAGTTTGTTACAATGAAAGGAAAAAGAACTACCAATAATATGTGGACAGCTGTCCTAGATTACTAACGGAAACATAATTAGCAGAACGACATCGTTCCAAACCAACGGACAAGATTAGAAAGGAAAATTGGAGATCTAACGGTAGCTGCTGTTGCTCAGCTTCATGTCATCAGTTTGGCATGTCTTGCAATTTAGTCCAAAGCTGCTAACCATTTTTGTGCTCCAACATGAATCTGCTACTGTAATTTCAATAAAATTCAAATTGCCAGACAGAAAAAAAAAAAAGGGAAAAAAATAATCATAATACTACAGATTATGCAGGTATGCGATCAAGTTACAAGGAATTAATCAATTAAACTTCCACACTGAAAATTCCAAACACTGTAGTAATAAATTCAAATTGGTAAACAATTTCCTGAAATACTCTGTAATTTCAGAATGGCAACTAAGTTCGTCTCCACTTTCACTCTTAGATACAGCCCTGGACAACGACGCATCTAAATCATCCATATCCCTACTTGGTTCGTCATCAAGTGGTGGAATTCCAAGCACAGATAGGTTTCGTGTGAAACCGCTTTGAGCCGCTGTCGTGTGAAAAAGAGTTTGTCGACGCTTGGAGGTGATTGGGGGAGAGATGCAGATGAGCCGCGAAGAAGCGAGAGCTAGAGAGGGAACGAGAGCGAGGGAAAGGACTCAGAGAAGATAGGACTTTAGTTTGAGAAGGAACACGACTTTAATTCTTTTCTTTTTCCGTTCATTTTGGACAAAAACAGATTTTTTTTTCTCCATACATTTTTCTCTTCTATTTTCATTTTGTTTTCTTTTCCTCATACAGTTACACCACCAAATACCGTATGGAAAATTGTAAGAAAATCATTTCTCTTCCTTCACATTTTCGATGAACCAACATAGCCTTAGTTCATACACTTGATTAAGAAGAGATGAAAGCTAGAGGCCAGTAACCTGCATTCATTTAGAAGAGGCTCCAATGTATGAGTTGCAGAGACATTGACAAATAAGTTAACCAATTCAGCACAATCAATAACATAAAGCAAATAATGAGAATGCATATCACAGGCAACTTTCAACACTTACATTACTAGTAACTGAATTATTGAATTATTACTTTACTTATTCCTTTCATTTAACTTCATTCGTATATGAACTAAACTTAATCCAAACAGACATGAAATTTAATAGTACTAGCAACAAGATCATAAAAAAGAAAAGGAATATAAAGGCACGGGAAGGTGTCGAAAAACCTGCAGAGTGGCAGGGTTCAAAACCCCACAATCAACAACCCGCAATATTTATCTTCATCGAGGTCAAAGGATGAGGTCGTCCCAGAATTTGGAGACCATCTTTTTATGTTTCAAATAGACTTCTGCCGTTGATGAAGTCGGGACGCAAGATAATCTATGAATGCAGTACCATAGGTCATAAGAGTATAGTTCTATGGTACACCTTGCTAAAATGTAATTCAAATAAATTGAATTTATATGATGATCATGTCAGCAGACAATTTAGTAACGTCTGGCCTAAACTATTATACTGTCTATCATTAGTGCTTCATGTCTTGCAAATGAATCATCCCTACAATGTTTATCAGGTTCTCAACCCGCAAAAAAGAAAAAAGATAGTAACTACAGTTAAGACTCCTACACTGCATATCAGGTTCTCAACAACAGTACACTAACAAAGCAGCATAAAACAATGTGTCAAGAAACACTCTTGGATAAAGTACTTCACACGATACTCTATAAGATCAAATAAAGTGTAAAAGGATTCATTGATGCAAACCGGACTGATATCAAACTAGGTTCATTACCTGATCAATTAAGTGGAGCAAGAGTCTCATGGTATGCCAACAATGGATCCGGACTTTCACTTGCAAAAAAAGCCTCGCTCTTTCCAGTTTGTTCATCATAAAATTGATAGGGAGGTTCGGCGCCAATATAATGGAGAAGCTTCCAGTTATTTTCATCCTCACCGTAAAATCCAGTCGGCAAATGTACATCTCTGAAGGTTTTTTGTATAGTCCATGCTTGATTTCCGCCACCGCAATCATTCAATACCCACATATCATAGAAGGGTGTGCGTCCCTCGCTCCGCGTCACAAACATTGCAAGAGAGTCCTTGTAATTAGCAAGCCGAGCAAATTTAATTAGAAAATAGGGTGGCAACTCAACTCGCTTAAACGCCTCCCCAACCATGTCGAAACATACAATGCAAGTGTGATCCAAAAGAACCCCATCCTTAACTCCATCGATGCCACCAGTTAACCAATACATGCATCTCTTCACACATGTTACTCGCATTTCGGTTTGAAGTCTAATGCATTCGCAGATGGGTACATCAGGCAGGACGAATTCCTTCAACCTCCACGAATTGTCAATAGATGAGAATATATGGACTTGTGCACTCACCCTTTGTTGTGCATTTGAACTACTAAATTCAACCCTCACAACCTTAAAAGAAGCATTATTAGCAGCAAGATCCAACCAAAAACCGGAGGTGGACATTGTGGCTGGCCATTTTAATACTAGAGTCCATAGTTTGGGAATAGGCCTCAATTCATTTGAGGCAGGGTTCCAAAGTACAAACTCATTATGCTTCTTATAGGAGAGAGCCAAGCAAATAACTCCATTCGAACAACCCATAATTTCTACATTTTTTGCAACGATGGGGAGGGTCAAATTGACGATCTGGTCGTAAAAACGGAAGGAGATTGTGGTACGAGTACCGCAAAGAAGAGGGTTACAGGAACGGCAATACAAGGAGACTTTCTTCTTCTTGGTGGGGTGAAAGTTTCTGTTTTCGTAGAGGTTGATGAAATAAGGAGATCGGATTAGGTTGTACCAGTTCTTGCAGACGAACTTGAATCGAGCAACTGACTCGGCCGGCAGTCTTAAAGAGGATCTCAATGATCAGATCTTTCCATTCTTCCGCCATCGCCGCACCATAGACGCAGAGCTAGTGGTAGTGAAGGAGAGTAGGGGGCGGAGGTGAGGGTTTAGGGTTTAACCTTATCCACAGCAACTGTGCTGCTGGTAGAGGAGAGTAGAGACAGCTGCGCTAGCTTTGATAGAAACGTTTCGATCTAGTATGGCCCATTCGAATGTAACAGCCCCACTCTTCAAAAGATGGGTCCAAGTCCAATACTCTGTGAGAGTCTTTTGATTAAAACAAGAAAATCTTCCATTAAACTGAAAATGAAGAGACACAACTGAAATGAAAAATGCTAGGGAACTCACCTATATCTCCCACTTATTTCCACCACCCAAATGCAAAATTGAAAATATAAATATTCATTTGACATGATTGCATATCTGTCTAGAAAGAACGTGAGAGATGAGTGGAAAATATTAGTGGTTCTCTAGCATTTCCCAAATTGCTACCAACAAAGTATGAATGTTAACAACATAGGGAGAATTTTTTATTTGCTCCAAGAGCACCACGTCTGCATGACATGTGGTGCTCTATACCATTCAACAACTGACACCCATACCTACTAAGGTTTAACCACTTTTTTTATAGGTTATAGAAAAAAAACTTATTTGATTATTTTCTCTCTCCCACTCACCCCGCTATGAGCACCTAAGAATTGGTCGGAGGAGGGCTACAAACCCGATCCCAAGGGAGAGTCCTTTTGATTTTGCAATAAGATATGTTACTTTGTTCGCTTTCATTTTGACCCACACAAATTTCACTAATCAATTATGACTCTATGAAGTAATATATTTCAAAATTGCACTCACCTCCTAGGGGCATGGGAAACAAAGTTGAGCCACTTCACAAATTCTTGACAGTCAACTTCAAAGATAATTCCTTCTCTCAAAGTCTTTTGGTACCGCAAACCACCATTCTTAACGCTATAATCTTAGTCATATGTGCAGAAATAGCATTACAGAAGCAACACCGACCATCCAATAGACCATATAAGTTAGCTTTGATCCAATCCAACGGGAACATTGCCTTCTATCAGGGAGTTATTCTTCTCTACTAGAATGAGAGGAGAGACTGCTATTTATAGAAATAAGGCACCTCTTACTAATAGTTGCAATTGTTCATGTCAAATTGAAAGGTTACAACTTTTCAATTCTAAGTAGAACGCGCAACTAATTTACATTCCTCAACTGAGAGACATTAACCTTCAATGTCTCATTTTTCATTCATCAATCAACGATTTTGACGGATGAGATCAAGAACTAATCTCTGTACTTCTATAATTTTATGTAAGCTCTCAAGTGAGCTTTCTAGAACCCGGGTTTGAAGTCGGGTCAAAACCGTATTTTCCAACAATCTCCCACATGAATGACAAATTAGCGTTGAAGCTGAAAGTATCAATCGGTATTCTGAACTCAATTCTCTCAGTAGGTAATTAATTGCATAAAGAGAAGTAGCCTTAGGCCTTGAACTTTTCCATTAGTGAGATTGTTGTTGAGATGAGGTGGCAAATTCTTTTGTTGGCAGAACTTCTGTGATATTCTTCATTGACATTGTTGATCAAATAAGCACGGTTGATTGTTTATTGTAGGAAGACAACCTTATTTCTCCCCTTCCATATGTGACAACATATAGTGAGAGTGTAGATAAAGAATCTCCTGTTTTTCACTTTCCACCATGTCTTTGAGCCATTGTCTGAAAGAGGAAAAGCCTGCAAAGCTCTCAATTCTTGCCCCACAGTGCCAAACCTACCCAGCCCGGCCACATTGGGACAACAAATGCATAATAGACTCCGCTTCGGTACCACAACTAGGGCATCAGGGGTTTGTATAGCATTTTTTTCTGCACAGACCTTCTGTTGTAGCTATAGCATTCTGTTTTAGCCTCCATATGAACTGTTTGACTTTGGATTTGATGTCCATAGCCCACAAGAGCTTCCACGCTGTAAGGTTATGAGAGCTATCGTTAATTTGATTTGAACTAGGATCCATAGTGGTTAGGAACAGCAATTGAGTTCGATCCGATATCTGACATGAGCCAACCCTAATGGAGCATATCCGATCCGATCCGTTTACAAATGTATCGAATATGGATTGTGATCCGTGAGACTCGATCCGATCCGATTAGGTTATCATAATAAATTCAATAATGTACATGTATTAATATAATTTCATATTTAAAGATCATTGTTTGTTATGTTTACTTCAGATAACGTCGTAGGACAATATATATATTATATATATATTATATATATATATTATATATATATATACTAGCAAATGACCCGTGCCCATAGGGCACTTATAAAATCTACAATTTGACTTATACTTAATTTCTTGAAATAAATTTAGATAATAAACACTTTTTAATGAACATAAAAATAATGAAGATTGTGTTTAGTCAGATGATATCTTAGGTTTGATTAAATAGATAAGACCGGAATTTTGAAAATATAAACAATATCTTGATTTACTTATTGATTTGAAGTTTGAACTTTTTTCTTTGAGGGATTTTTTTGTAGGGAAAAAGTTTGAACTTATGTAAGAAGAAAAAAAAACATTCAAATCAACGCACCAGAATGTCTCAAGACATTTTTAGGGATTGGATACACACAAAACATCGTTATAATTTATCATCATAAGTCACGTTCTAACCCGTGACCACATAACACCGTAAATGCTATCCCACTGAGTTAGGGGAAACACATTTTATTTTTCTGTCACTTAATTTGTATCTTTACTAGCAAATGACCCGTGCCCATAGGGCACTTATAAAATATACAACTTGACTTATACTTAATTTCTTGAAATAAATTTAGATAATAAACACTTTTTAATGAACATAAAAATAATGAAGATTGTGTTTAGTCAGATGATATCTTAGGTTTGATTAAATAGATAAGACCGGAATTTTGAAAATATAAACAATATCTTGATTGTTGTATTACGAGATTCGAGAGAGAGGCAAGAACTAGATAATATAAGAGAAAGACAAGATGTAGGGAGAATAATATATGAGAGGTGTATTATTCTCCAACCCTAAGCCTCTTTATATAGACATTAGGGTGGGCTAATGGGTTAATAAAAATATACAATGGGCTTACATCATGTGGTGGATATTCACCAATAAACTAGCCCAATCTTTTATAACACTCCCCCTTGAATATTCACCATAAGGATGTCTCGTTAAAACCTTGTCAAGAAAAACCCAGCGGGACAAAATCTCTGACGAAGGAAAAAGAGTACATCGGTGCTTGAAAACTTGTATCGTCTGCCTCGTTAAAACCTTACCAAGTAAAACCCAGTGGGACAAAAACTTGGCTAAGGAAAAAGAGTGCATACCTAAATAAACATTCTCCTCGTCATAATGAATATTCTGGATTCTTTGTTGACTTTCATTGAAGATGACATTCTTCAGGGATTCATATTTGGCTGCGTGCCTCATTAAAAACCTTGCTCGGAAAAACCCTGTGGGATAAAAACCTCAGCGAAGGAAAAGAGTACAGCGCCTCATAGTTTCAGGATTGAACCTTGAAACTCCCCCTCTTCATAGCATCAATTAATTTATCTCCATTCCACTTTCTTCAATGCTTTCTTTGAAATATGCCATCACAAGTCATTCGAGCTTAGGACCTGTAATATAAATTCACGGCGAAAACAAAATATAGACATACAAACACATGCAAATATATGATGCAATACTACATGACCATGTAGAGATAGTAAACAAAACTGTTTATCAATAGTCACCATGTCATGTGATTGTATGTAATGTCAGGTGATATGTGACATAATGCAAATGCACCTAGACTACTCGCGAGTGTACACTTTGAGTTGCTTCAGGCAACTAGATATCTTTCATGGGTATAAACCTCCATGGTTTTCACATAAAGTGATTCGTACGATCATACTGCAACTAGTTACTTTTATATCCGTAGTCTTCTAGACTAAACAAAATATCACAATCACTCTTAACAAACAGAGGATTTGTGGCTTATAGCTATAAGTTATAACCATGAGAAATATTGATGTCATTTAGGCATCACTTGAACTATAGAATATTTCTCTTTCAATAGTCTCACGCATTCAACCATTAGGGTGCGGACATTTGAATATATTGTTCTATGCGAACATGGATGCTATGGGAATCTGAAGTACTTCAAAGTACTTCCCAGATATGCTCTATGCATTAACAACAGAGCTCGTGTATATTTACACACACTAATTCAATATGGACATTGATGCTTCAAACATCACAAGTACTCTTGGTACTTTTACTTATACTCCATGCATTGATAAATCTGCAGAGTTTGTATCCTCGTGTCCATGTATTTCTTGACTTATGTCTGGCCAAATATTTTAAGTCAACTTCATCCACTTCATGTGGTAAATGGAAATAAAATATGATTTCAAGCGCTTTTCTAATTAAAGTATCATCAACCATAAGATCATGAGATTAATCTCAAATTAGGTATCTTAGCTTCTTCAAGAGCTTCATGCCTCTTCAAGTGCAATTTGTTTTCCAACGTTGGCTTTGATCTAATGTTGATGATATCATATCTTTTCTCATAAATCATGAGAATTTGTCATTTCTTGTGTCCTCAATTTGGGACTTTGAATTGCACAAGATTTGGATGCTTTCTAAATCTTCTTCTGGAAGATCATAATTATTTGAACAAGCAATCCTTACATGCTACTAGCATGCTTTCAAACCAAATACTCATTAGTCAAAAAGACTTCAGTCTATAATGGAACTTCTAACTTTACACCAGTATAGCTGGATGTAAATGAGATAAACATAAAGTTCACGTCATGCAATATGGTCTATCTCCCCCTCGTGACGTGAAACTCATGACCTTAATAACTTCACAATTTATGCTTCTGGCATAAAAAAAAATCCAAGCAGGCACTAAGGTCATGTTATAATTATCTCTCTATGAGATATGATGTGTCACAGTTCCAATTTTCATATTCCCATAAACTCTAGTCACTACAACCATGTGACGAGTTATTATTCATTGAGAAATATGTCGTGACTCTGACTTCCTTCAAGGAAGTTTAATGAGATAATTTGGTCGTTCTCTCAGGGGAACGCAAGAGGTAGAAAGAATCCCCAAAAAATAATCCTTGTGGGATTAGTATCAATCAATGAAATCTCTCAAAATTGAATCATAATATCCTCCATCAAGCATGAATGCTTCTATGAATATTTAGAATAACATGCTAAAGTTCTCAAAAGAATCTCCGCAGGGGGAGGATAGCAAGTTTCATACTCTTCTGGAGGCTTCATACAATTAGATATTTCTATATGTATGAATGATAACATCAAAACCACTGCAGGGGTTGATTGTTATAGCTCAATCTCTTTCAGAGATTTTTAATGACAATTTCTATCCATAACCATAACTTAGTCCACTATCTTGTAGACTATTTGGACCACACAAAAAAAAATGACATTCACTTCTGGGAATGTGGGTCAATTTTGGTTGGACGTTTTGGGAGACCATATGCCCATTAACAAATATTCATCTTAACAATGATATTACATCAAAACCACTTCAGGGGCTTGATTGTATTTGAATATTTTCTTGCGAATTGATACAAAACACAACGCATCGACTAGGCGTTGGTTTGGCGATGTAACCCATCAAGCCATTTTCGTTCCCTCATGATATCTTCGTAGAGAATGCCCTTTTTCTCCAAATAATATAAAATTTGATGCATAAAGTCATAACTCCAAAACTGCTAAGGAGCTAGAAGATTCTCAAATAACACAATAAATCTTCAGGACGCATCAAAGTTCAGAGGGGATGCTCTTTTTGCAACTACTAGTGCATTCCTTTTCTCCCCCTGTTTTATATAGTCTTTCTCTACCGGAGAAATCATAAGGATGCACTTCAATGACAATGGACGTGCATATCATTGCAACTAAGTCCATGACTGCACCAATTATTGTGACACCATAGATTGGTTTACTTCAGAGAATGCGTCACTATTTTCTTCAAAACAAATGTTGTAGAGCAGGCATTTGCTTCTGGAAATGCTCTACAACCCACTTCTCAACATGGGACCAACTTATCATAATGTTGATCATTGAATCTTTCGCATTACTCTATAAGAGTTTCCATTTGATAATATGCTATAACTCTCGGGCATAACATGTATTTCACAACTTCTGGCATGAAATACCGCATATAACAATATCAAATGCTTTAAGCATCTCTCATTCAATGACTGTATACTCAAATCATGGAAAGGCCATAAAAATTATCTTTAGAGATGATGATTCATCTTTGCGATGATCGAAATAACAGGCTCATACTCATCAATTCATAATCGCTTGAGTCTTTCTTATGTGTGGCTTACGGCAGCAGAATGAGTTGTACTTCAGGTTCTTGTCACGAATCTGGCCTTTTCTACCAGTGTTTATTTTCTGAATTGAACTTCAGATTCAATGGATCTAAGAAAATAGCCTTTCAAATCTATCAAAATTTTATGACTTCGGGTCATAAAATACCTCATGACTGCATGATATGAGTCATAAAATATGTCCAAAAAAAATAAAATGGACTAAGAACTTCTTCTGGAGGTTCTTTCTACAAAATAAAAATGTTCCTCATGAGTTTAATCTCTTTTAGAGATTTTCACACTCATAACCATGACCGCCTCTATAGTCACGTGAATTTCGACCGGATATAACAAAGTGATTCGCTTCAGGGAATGCACTGCCATTCACTCATGGGAATGTGGTCAAATTAGTCGGTCATGAACAATGGCGATAGTTTAAATGTCATAACTTCAAGTTATTGACAATGTAATTTCTATTCACAACTTCCGGTGTGAATTATTTCTTTTACACCCGCATGCAATATCAATTGCTTTTAAATTTTTCATGGTATGGTATACAAGTCTCTTCCGGAGATCTTTATTTTCTTCTTTTAAGATAACAAAAATAAAAGGAGAATAATAATAAAACTACAAAAAAAAATGTAAATTAGTAGAAAAAAAAATAGCAATCGAAACTTCTGGTTCGATGAGTGTAGATTCTCTCTTCAAAGGAGATCTTTTGACATAACTTTATAACATCATGTTATGAGTATCTTCACGTTTTTCATAACTTCTGGTATGGAAACGATTTTAGACGCATGTAAATAGCGTATGTCCAGTAAATAATCATGGACTAAGGACATCTTCTGGATGCTCTTCAGCGGGATTGATCAATTATTAAATTTGTACATCTCTCTTCAGGAGAGGTGTCATAACTGCAAGTTATGATCAATGCATCACGTAATTCGTAACTCCAAGTACGATACAAACTTATGCCCCTTATGTCCAATATAAACAATGGACTAAAAACCTCTTCCGGAGATTTTACTTTGATCAATAATCCATAAAGATCAAGATTGTACCGGAAAAAATGACTTAAAAGTAAAGTAAAAGAAAAAGAACAGAACACGACCTCTTCAGGAGGGTGGATCATTATCTGAATTGTAGCAATCTGTGCAGAAGCTCACTAATATTTCATAACTTCAGGTTATGAAAGTCATAACTACAGATTATGAGTGATTTCACGTAATTTTGTTACTCCAAGAACAAATTACTTGTCTAGACATGTGTGTCCATAGCCACTACGAAAACTCTTCAGGAGTTCCGCTTTTGATCCATAATAATTGTATATAAAAAAAATGGAATGCAGAAAATTAATGTGCATAAAAGTAAATTAAACTAAAGAACACATAAAGCTACCTCTTCAGGAGGCTTGGTAATAATAAGCGTTTGAGGGATTTCAGACATCTCTTCAGAGGATGTAGTGATAATACCTATGACTTCAGGTCATAAAAATATCGCAACTTCAGGTGCGTGAAGTTCATAACTTCTGGTACGAACATATACTTTTGTAAGCATAAAGCTTAACCAAATACACCGGTTATTCACTAAAATCTCTTCTGGAGGTTATAGAAAAATCGTATGACATCTCTTTAGGAGATGAAACAATAATATATTATGACTCCAGGTCATACAAAAATTGTGTCGCAACTTCAGGTTACGAACAAATAATCATGTAATTCACAACTTCGGGTTTGAAAAACACAATTTTTGTGTATATCAGTTGTCTTAGGTCAGATCATGGCTCAAAATACATGTCTCTTCCGGAAACTTGTATGTTCTTCAACAGAAATAACGAATAAATAATACGATATACGACATAAACTTTGTGAACTAAAGTAATTAATACTCAGAATAAGTAGCTGTACACACATTTGAACAATCACTGCCACATTGATTGTACAATAGCTAATTGATAAAAAACATATTAATCTCGTTGTGAGTTGGTAACCAAACAACCCATTAACTGAAACACATATTATCACGTAACATAACAGATCAAATATAACATCCTCTAAATTGTCAAGGGACACACGATTGCAAAAGATTTGATGTTGTTTTCTTTGTCATGCCAAATACTGCTTATACGAATGTTCAAAAACAAAACTTGCATAACATACATATAGACCATGTATCTACCCAAAGGTGGTGCGAAGCTTTTAAGGAACACATATTCTACATTAGCCAACACTAACTCTGTTTTTATTCTAATGTATTTCTCTTTTTGTAAAATAAGAACTTAATAAAAATGAATAGAGATAAATAATCAATAAACAAACACCTAGGCTAAAAATCCTAAGTCATGTTCATAGCCTTTTTCTTGGCTATCAAAAACTACTGGTAAGTACTGTGTCCCTTAGTTGAAATCCAGAAGAATAAAAAAAATCTAGGTACTTTTCTCAAAGAAAAGCTAGGTACACAATTTGTTTTCAGATTTAAACAAGTGCTATTAGAGAGATGACATCATCATGCAATTTCTTCAACAACTTATGGATAGGCAGGAAGTTTGACGTTTGATTCGGGGCGGTGATTTCGGTATGCTAAGCCTACCCAAGCCTACTGGATCCCTTTGACCAATTCTTTTGAAGCAATACATAATAAAAAAAAAATCATAACATGAACATACTACCTCTGTTCAAATCACGTAGAACATCCAAAACCGAAAAATTAATTTTTTCGTTTGGGCGTTCTTTTCTGATTTACAAAACTAAAACCCATAATCAAAACATATACCTGTTATTTGGTAGATCCCTCTTATTCATATCTTCTCCGACTGATTGATGCGGAGCTGGTTAGAGCATCGTGCTGATAACGTGTTGTATTACGAGATTCGAGAGAGAGGCAAGAACTAGATAATATAAGAGAAAGACAAGATGTAGGGAGAATAATATATGAGAGGTGTATTATTCTCCAACCCTAAGCCTCTTTATATAGACATTAGGGTGGGCTAATGGGTTAATAAAAATATACAATGGGCTTACATCATGTGGTGGATATTCACCAATAAACTAGCCCAATCTTTTATAACATTGATTTACTTATTGATTTGAAGTTTGAACTTTTTTCTTTGAGGGATTTTTTTTTTAGGGAAAAAGTTTGAACTTCTGTAAGAAGAAAAAAAACAGTCAAATCAACGCACCAGAATGTCTCAAGACATTTTTAGGGATTGGATGGCTAGGATCTTCTCAACACCTAGCTGATTTGTTATATAGATATATATATATACTGTGGATAAATAGATAAAATTATATGTAAAGTGTATGTTAACCCAATTTTTTTGTGAAAGAAATCCATTCAAACTAGGCCAAAGTTTCGGGCTTAAAACGGACCATTACATCGTCAACAATAAAATTAGAGGCCCAATCCGACGGACGATGGTGCCAGAAAGAAACGTTGGGATTTTTGAGACCCTCCTGCACAAATTTATGGGCACAACTGTCCATTTTCTTGGGACGAAGCGAAGACGTGTCTTCTGAGAAACCCAGGAGCTCGGTGCATTCTTCCAGAAAACTTTCCACTTCCTTTGAGTCTCTCTCTGCAAAACTCGATTCATTTCTCTCACTAGAGATAGTGAATCTGACTCTACCCAGACCTGGTCAAAGCCAAGATTTGTAGCAAGCTTGATCCCCTCTTGCATGGCTTCTGCTTCAGGTGCTTTGGTTGATACAGAGAGAGAGAGAGGGATTCGTTTTGAAACTCCGACCATGAAGAGTCTTGTACAATCTCCGATGATAGCTCTGATGGTTGCCGTTCCCAACTTCGGGTTCCATGCGACATCGGTGATGACTAGGGTCCACCCCTCCGGTGGGGTTTTGGGGTTAACCCAATTTTGATTTTAATTCATAATAATCTTAGGTTAGAAGGAAAAAATATATAATTCGCCATGATCCGATAGATACTACGATTCAAATCCGATTCGATCCAAAATCTTATGGATCGGATCGGATCTAGACTAATCCGATCTAAATCCGATATGTTGTCATCCCTAATAGTGGTTCAATGTAGCCTAACTTGACAATGTACTTTCTATTTTTGGTAAAAAAGGCCAAATGAATCTCTCCTGGTATGTCAATTGAGGAAGAGGAATCTGAGTGATGGCTTTTGCAGTGCTTGTTATATGTCAATTATGTGATATTTAAGAAGTTACATGAGGGCCAAATAAGAATAACGGTGTGGAGGCCAAATAATGATAACAGCACTTTGAAAATCCCTCTTGCGACGGATGGCTAAAGCAGGTCAATTGGTCTCCCTAGCCTTGTTCGGTAGCTGGAAAATGAAGAGGACAAACAAACAAAAAGAAAACAAAAGAAAACTAAAAAATACAACTTTATCCGATTCTTCTTTTTCTTTTCGGTTACTCTAAACCTGAAAAAGAAAAGCTACATGAAACCAACTTGTCCGATCAGCATTACGGATCCAGTCCGTCCAATTAATCCGTGGAGTGATCGGGTTTAATCCACGGGTTAAGAAAACTTGAAAACTTCAAATTCAATGAAATAATTTTAAAACACAAACGAACACATCACATTCACGTTCACATTCCTGACAAGGTCTGAGTTCACATACCATTCACATTCCTGATAGTGTATGGTTACCATTACATTCAAAAGTCACACATTAACATTAACATCAACACTACTCCAAGGTTTTTTGCTCAAAACTTCATTGATAATAACTGAGTTCCTAGAGCTTTTAGTAGCTTACTGAGCTGAGCTCCATCACTAGCTAGCTATATACAACAAGGACAGGAGATAAACAAAACAGCTGCCTACACAAGGTAGATAAACTTACATAAGTGACTTGGATACATCAGGCAAAGATGAAATACAAATAAATATAACACAGCCGAGACAAACATCAAGAACTTGGCAGGGACATCAACAGCAAGCAAAGCAGCAACATCAGCAAGGGCGAGCAACAACACTAGCAGCAAAATCATCTGCAATAGGAAAACCATTTCAATGTTTAACAATAATATATTTGGGCCAGCTTCATCAAATTATAATAGCTCTCAATTTATATAGTTTATTAAACTCACAAGTGGCAACATCAATTATAATGCTGATAATAAGCATTTTCGAGCACTGATGATTTGGATATCCAGTTACAACAGTCTTTATCATCTACCTGTATAACATTTCTTGCGAAATGTATTATTCTGTGTATCTTGTTTTTCACATAAAATGGACAGTAATATGCAAAGTTGTAAACTATGAAGGGGATATTTTGGCAAAGGGAAACAGAGCATGTCAAATAAAATGTCATTTGAGAATATCAACATCCAAGGATTAGGGGAAGGGCTGTTCACTAATCAGTCTAGCCTAACAAATTAAGCTGGCATCAGTAACACTTCACAGACTCATTTCACAAAAATAATACAATATAAACGCAAATAAACAGTAACACTGCATACATTGGGATGGGTAATCAGAAAATTACACAAACCTGTCAGAGTACTGATCTTAAAACATCTTCTTACATCTTAGTATCCCGTACCTGTCAAAATTACACAATTCTGATCAGAAAATTACACAAAGCAGTCAAAGTACTGATCAGAAAAGCATCACGTACCCTGTCCATTGCTAGAGATACCAAGGTCAACCAACTCTAATCCCACAAGCGGCACAGAAACAGAAGATTACACAAATTTATCTCATTAAAGGAATGAATGTGACCCCGGGAATGAATGTAAAACTTCTAATCACTGAGATGAGAAACATGACCTGGAAATGAATGTTCAAAAATTCACATTTCTGACCTCAAATATACAGAAAAAAAGGAAGGAGAAAATGACAAAAGATGTAAAAGGTCGGATATTGATGGGTCACTGCAAGTATATGGTGTCGTGCATAAATAAACAGCTAGCAAGTTTATTCACTTAACTCCGTGAGATCAATGATGAATAGAAGGCAATCAAGACGACAAAGTGCAGCATGCAACAGTTACAACAACCACGACTCAGATGTTGAAGTCTGAACCTAGTAAAGATATCGTACCATCACAAATAACATGTTAACATTTACTATAACATGAAGAATTAAGGTGTATATATGGAACAAGCAAATGTGATCAAAGTGCTAAAACACATGCATCGCAGATGCAGTCGAAGCGGGGTGCACATAATATTTAGCAAAAGCAGAGTTCGCAATCAGAGCATTTTTAGAATCAGAAAACAAGTACCTTGGTAACCAAAAAAGACATTAGCTTTTTATCTGAAGCACAAACACATAGCAAGTCCTACAGAAGATCAAACAAACACACACTCAAAAGTCAAAACCGAAAGAGTCAGGTACAGTTTTGCTTACCTGAAATGGGAAAACGTTTACAGGTGTACACTTAAAACTCCCTGACATGGGAGAACATTTTGAACTAGTAATCGAAAGTCGCTAAGAGCGACAACGACAACTTATTACTTTCATTCGTTTTCAACAAAAGCTACTGTTGGGCTTTGAACAAGCTAGTATAGCCAAGAAAGTGCAATCAGAATTAGCCCAGTTGAAAGGTATCTACTCAGATGAGCTCAACTGACTAAGTCAAAATTAAGTAGCCAATGAGTTAGGTGAAATAATTATTAACATAAAAGCCCCTTTTACCCGTTAACTCTTGTGGATGGAAAAGAGCCCAGTTGTTGATTGCCAGCAATCGTAAACTGGGAGTGGTAATAAGAATGATTTGAAAGTGGGGGTGGCATGTGGATTATTATCTCAAACAGGGAGTGGCTAATGAGTAATTGACCCTATATACTAAAATCCCATCAGATGCATGGTTCCACATCCTCTAAATAGTAACTACTCTAGCTGAACAGCATTTGCCAAGACACTCCCTTCGTACCATAGACCAAAATTCTGGTAAAAAGTCAAGGCCATCGACTCCATTGACAGAGAATGCAGATCAGGTGGAAGAATGTGTTGAAATATATAAACTCACTTTCTTCTTTTGGGGTTATTCTGTAATATATAGAAATATATTAGCTAGGTTTTAAATATGAATAACTTTGTTGTTAAGTTTAGAAAAGTCAACAATTGTGGGCTGCTTCTGTTTCAGACAAGAGATGCACGCAGCAGCAGTCAAAGTCGGCAAAGAGGGATTTCCTCCTGTTGAAGGAAGCTCAATCAGGCGGCAAGCTTTGGTACAAGAAAGAGGTACCTGTGTGTGTTCTAAATATACAGAGAATAGAGAAAATAGAAGTGTGAAAATTCAGTGAGTTAGAAAGAGAGCCGAAGCTCTGGGTTGTGAACTTGAGAGTACTGTGAAGGTCTGATTGGAGAAGAAGAAGAAGAAGAGCTGAAGCTCTTGTGTCTTTGTTATGGCTACTGATTTTGTATGAGACATCTTTGACTGAATACAGATAAGTTGCGCCCCCAATTCTCTTCTTATTATCATGTTCTTCATCTGTGATAGTTTTATATCTGCTTGCTGCAAATCTGTGTATCTAGTTGCTGCTAGGTATCATAGTGTTCTTCTGAATCTGAAATTGAACTGAACCCCTTGAAAAATTCTACTTTCGGGTCATTTGATTGCTTAGCTGCTGGGTACTGATTCTGCAACTTTGAGTTTAAAATTGAAATTCTGAATTGGGACCTTTAATTTCCAACAAATCTGGTATCAGAGCCTTGTTGCAGTTAGATATTGAAGCCTTCAGACTATTGTTTCCGGGTTAAATTTGCTGAATTGTAATGGCTACAGCAAGTAACTTTTTCCAGCCCCAATTTCCTCGGTTGGGGAAAGAAAATTACGAGAACTGGAGCATCCAGATGAGAGTATTGCTGGGCTCTCAAGATTTGTGGGATTTGATCGAGAAGGGTTTTGATGAACCAGCCTCTCGTGAAGAAGAAGACAGGTTGTCCGAGGCTCAAAAGGCGATCTTGAAGGAGTTTAGGAAGCGGGATAAGAAGGCCTTGTACCTGCTTTACCAAGGGGTCGATGAGGCGAGTTTTGAGAAGATTTCAGCAGCCACCACTTCAAAAGAAGCATGGGAGATTCTGAAAAATTCTTATCGCGGAATTGAGAAGACGATAAGAGTGAGGCTGCAAGTTTTAAGAGGTGAGATGGAGACCTTGCACATGAATAAAAATGAATCAGTTGCAGATTATTTCACAAGAACTTTGGCTATTGTTAACGCAATGAGAAGACTTGGCGAAAGGCTTGACGAGTTGACCGTTGTGGAGAAGATTTTGCGGTCTCTAAGCAACAAGTTTGAGCATGTAAATCCCAGCCATTGAAGAGTCTAAAGATTTCAGCGTCTTAACAGTTGATCAATTGATGGCTTCTTTGGAAATTCACGAGCATCGAATGAACAAGAAGCATGCGAGTACGATTGAGCAAGCACTCCAATCAAAGCTATCTCTCAAGCAAGATAGAGATGAGCAAGCAGGGACATCTCAGCAAGGAAGAGGAAGAGGTTTCCAAAGTCGTGGTCGTGGCTATACAAACCGAGGCAGAGGTTTTGCAAATAGAGGCAGCTATGGAAGAAGCAATTACGGAGGTCCACAAAATCAGAATTTTGGCTCTCCGAGAGGAAGAGCAAGAGCAAGAGGCAGCAACTACAACAATTTCTCCAATCAACAAGGCTATGATAAGAGGAACGTGCAATGCTATAAGTGTCGTAAGTATGGGCACTATAGCAACGAATGCAGGACGCCAAATAGGGATGTCGACGGATATGTGAACTATGCTGAAAAAGAGGTGAATGAAATGGAGAATCCAATGTTGTTTGTCCATGATGGATCTAAGTGAAAAGCAACATTTGGTATCTTGATACGGGAGCTAGCAACCACATGAGCGGAAAGAGGGACATGTTTGTGGACCTTGACGAGTCCGTTAAAGGGCATGTTATGTTTGGAAACTCCTCCCAAATTCCAGTTAAAGGAAGAGGTAATATTTTGATTAAACTCAAGAATGGAAGCCGCGATTATATATCAAATGTTTATTATGTGCCGGAGATGAAAAACAATATCCTGAGTTTAGGCCAACTGTTGGAGAAGGGATACGTTATCACTATGAGCAACAATCAGCTTGTTATGCGGGATGTACATGAGAGGTTGATTGCTCGAGTTCAGATGTCCAAGAACAGAATGTTTCCTTTGACTATTCAGCCGGATTCGATTAAGTGTTTGAACGCGGTTGTGAAGGATAAAGCTTGGCTATGGCACTTAAGATACGGGCATCTAAATTTCAGTGGTTTGAAGCTTCTTACAAGCAAGAACATGGTGACAGGCTTGCCGTTTATTGATCACAGGTTGAGCTTCAACAAAGAGATGAGGTGGAAGGCATCGCAGCCTTTGGAGCTCGTGCACACGGATGTATGTAGACCTTTGAAGCCTATGTCGAATGCAGGGAATAGATATTTCCTGACTTTTATTGACGATTATAGCAGGAAGACGTGGGTATATTTTTTGAAATACAAGTCTGAAGTGTTTGATAAGTTTAAAGAATTCAAAGCTTTTGTCGAAAAGCAAAGTGGCAGGTTTATCAAAGTGTTGAGGTCTGACCAAGGCGGCGAATACACCTCAGATTTGTTTGAGAAATTCTGTAATGCTCATGGAATTTTGCACCAGGTCACACCAGCTTATACGCCTCAGTTGAACGGAGTTGCTGAAAGGAAAAATCGGACAGTTTTAGACATGGTGAGAAGCATGTTGAAGGGGAAGAAAATGCCGCGAGAATTCTGGGCTGAAGGTGTCGCAAGTGCTGTGTATTTGCTGAACCGCTGTCCAACTAAAAGTGTGAAGTTCAGAAAACCGGAAGAGGCTTGGAGCTCATTCAAACCTTGCGTCTCACACCTGAGAATATTCGGTTGTATTGCTTATGCCAAAATTCAGGACGCTAGAAGGACGAAGTTGGATGACAAAGGTGAGAAATGTATTTTCATTGGCTATGGGGACAGAACTATGGGATACAAGATCTATAATCCCGTGAGTAAGAAGATTGTCATGAGTAGAGATGTAATATTTGAAGAAGAAGACACATGGAAGTGGGATCAAAGTGCAGCCCCTAATAGCATTGAGCTTATACTAGAGGATGAAGAAAATGTTGGAGAAGTTGGACAAGTTCCCGGTGAGCCACAAAGTCCTAGAAACGATTCTCCTCCACAAATTCCTGGAGTTGGTTCCCCATCGACACCAATGCATGATCTAGTATCACCACCACACTCTCCAATGGAAGAGAGCTCAAGTGAGAGGCCTAGGAAAATGAGGCCGTTGCAACAAATTTATGAAGAAGAAGATCTGAATTTGTTTTGCTTGTTTACAGATGGTGATCCCCTCCAATTTGAAGAAGCAATTCAAGAAGATAAGTGGAAGAAAGCAATGGATGAGGATATTCGAGCAATTGAGAAGAATCATACATGGGAGCTCACAAACTTACCACAAGGGCACAAAGCGATTGGCGTGAAATGGCTTTACAAAACAAAGAGGAAGGCAAATGGTGAAGTGCAGAGGTATAAGGCAAGGTTAGTGGCCAAGGGATACAAGCAAAGAGAAGGAATCGACTATGGAGAAGTGTTTGCACCCGTTGCTCGCATAGAAACAATCAGGTTAGTGATTTCACTCGCAGCACAACATAAATGGAAGCTTTTTCAGCTTGATGTGAAGTCTGCATTTTTAAATGGCTTCCTTGAAGAGGAGATTTATGTTGAACAACCTACTGGATATGTCAAGAAATCTGAACAGAACAAGGTATACAAGTTGAGGAAAGCACTTTACGGATTGAAACAGGCTCCTCGAGCATGGAATGCTCGAATTGCCAAGTACTTCCTGAAGAACAGGTTTGAGAAGTGTCCATATGAGCATGCTCTTTACAAGAAAGCTGATAGCAATGGTAACATGTTGTTTGCTTGTCTTTATGTGGATGATTTGATTTTTACCGGAAATGATCATGCTATGTTTGAAGAGTTCAAGAAGAATATGGTAAAGGAGTTTGAGATGACGGATATGGGATTGATGTCTCAATTTCTCGGTATTGAAGTAGATCAAAGAGAAGATGGCATATTTGTTTCTCAAAGTGGCTATGCAAAGGAGGTGTTGAAACGCTTCCGGATGGAGTCTTGCAATCCAGTTACCACCCCTGTTGAAAGTGGCATAGAATTGAAAAACAATTGTGAAGGTGAAGTTGATCCAACCTATTTCAAAAGCCTAGTTGGAAGCCTACGGTATCTGACTTGCACTCGACCAGATATTCTCTACGGAGTTGGGCTGGTTAGTAGATACATGGAGACTCCAGATCAATCGCATCTTAACTCTGCCAAGAGGATTTTGCGATACATCAAAGGTACACTTCGCGATGGCTTATTTTATTCAAGTGTTGATGATTATAAACTTGTTGGATACTCGGATAGTGATTGGGGAAGAGACTTGGATGAAAGGAATAGCACAACTGGATTCACTTTCCTGATGACAAATTCTGCATTTACTTGGTCGTCGAAGAAGCAAGCTATTGTTACTTTATCCACCTGTGAAGCGGAGTATGTTGCAGCAAATTCAGCCGTTTGCCATGCTATTTGGTTGAGAAACTTACTGAATTATATGGGGTTCAATCAGGCGCAGCCTACCGAGATTTATGTTGACAATAGATCAGCAATCGCTTTGGCAAAAAATCCAGTACTTCATGAACGAAGCAAGCATATTGATACCCGGTATCATTTCATACGAGAGCATGTGAAGAACAATGAAGTTGAGCTCATCCATTGCAGGACACATGATCAACTCGCTGATATTTTTACAAAGCCGCTGAAGCATGATATTTTCAGCAATCTCAAGATGCGACTTGGAATGAAGACTTGGAAAAAATGAGTTTAAAGGGGGATGTTGAAATATATAAACTCACTTTCTTCTTTTGGGGTTATTCTGTAATATATAAAAATATATTAGCTAGGTTTAAAATATGAATAACTTTGTTGTTAAGTTTAGAAAAGTCAACAATTGTGGGCTGCTTCTGTTTCAGACAGAGATGCACGCAGCAGCAGTCAAAGTCGGCAAAGAGGGATTTCCTCCTGTTGAAGGAAGCTCAATCAGACGGCAAGCTTTGGTACAAGAAAGAGGTACCTGTGTGTGTTCTAAATATACAGAGAATAGAGAAAATAGAAGTGTGAAAATTCAGTGAGTTAGAAAGAGAGCCGAAGCTCTGGGTTGTGAACTTGAGAGTACTGTGAAGGTCTGATTGGAGAAGAAGAAGAAGAAGAGCTGAAGCTCTTGTGTCTTTGTTATGGCTACTGATTTTGTATGAGACATCTTTGACTGAATACAGATAAGTTGCGCCCCCAATTCTCTTCTTATTATCATGTTCTTCATCTGTGATAGTTTTATATCTGCTTGCTGCAAATCTGTGTATCTAGTTGCTGCTAGGTATCATAGTGTTCTTCTGAATCTGAAATTGAACTGAACCCCTTGAAAATTTCTGCTTTCGGGTCATTTGATTGCTTAGCTGCTGGGTACTGATTCTGCAACTTTGAGTTTAAAATTGAAATTCTGAATTGGGACCTTTAATTTCCAACAGAATGAAGTCAGTTCACCATAAAAGAGGTAGGAAACTGACACTACTTCTGTGTTCTAATTATATATCATCCATAATCAAGTCTTGTAAGGCGCGAATGAAACAGAAGAATAACACAAACGACTCCATGGGCATTGAGGGTATAACAAATCCAAAACAAATTAAGTAACAGATCCATCCTAGCTACATGTAAGTATTGACATAACATGAAAATGCATCATATCTGGAAAAAATCAATCAGCCCGGCTTGCCATAAGAACTGCTGTTTTCCCACCCACGAAAAACCCACCTTATATACCAGGTAGTCCCGCAAGCCATACTTCAATCAATTCCAAAAAAAAGAGAGAAACACACACACACACACACACACACACACACACACACACACACACACACACACACTCAAATCACAACTACATATTGTGCAGAGCCTCCACTGTATGGGTTGCAGAGACATTGACAAAGAAATTTATAGATTCCGCACAGTCAATAACATCAAGCACATAATCACATTGCACATCAAAGGCAAGTTTCAACACTTGCATTATTATTAATGGAATTATCGAATTATTACTTTAATTATTCCTGTAATTTAACTTCATTCATAGTTGAACTAAACTTAACCCATACAACCATACGTAAAGCCAATTACATATAACCCACGTCCAATATATGGTAATAATCCACTTCCTCCCTCCAGTTTCGAAACCCACATATTGCCACCTCCTCTTCTTGAATGCAAGCAACTAGAAACTGGGCTGATTCATGTTAATGTTTTTCCGTTAGTTAACGGAATACGAGGAGTAAAATGGTATAATAAAAAATATGAACACGAAGAGTGCTCCACAGCTATAAACCCAAATTCCGACAAGCACCAACATCACCGCAACTTCAACTAACTGTTCAACACCAACCCATGAGCTCCTTTTCAAGAACCGCTGTCTTCACTGCCCAAGCCACTGATTCTGGGCAAACCACAACAGACCCCGCCTCCGGCCAATCCCCTGGTCCCCAACAGATCCAAAAGCCTCTGAAATCAAACACCCAACCAGCAAAACCCTCTGGATTCCATAATGACTGGAAACCAATTGACACTTGACAGAGAACAAATTCCAGCCAAACCACAAATAATTCTGGCCAAACCCCAAATGCCCAACAGCCCGACACTCTCTGAAAAAACACCACCCAATTTGCAAAACCCTCCGAAACCCAGATCTAATTGAAAACCAGTTAAGATGAAGAATCATGGGTATTTTGTGGATTTGGGTTAAGAAATGAGGAGGAGAAGGGAAGGAAAGGGTATTTATAATGGGGTGAATTCGTAAAATTTCAGGGGTATTTTGATCTTTTTGCCCCTCCGTTAGTGCACCTTTACCTCCTAACTCTGACAGGGGAGGTAATGGTATATCCCCATAGACGAGGGGCTTATCTGTATTTAACCCATACTCGGAGGGAGGTTTTTGTCCTTTACCCTGTTTAGTAATGTCTGGCCAATACTATAATACTGTCATGATAAAAGAGAAGGTGTCAAGTTGCACCTTTTACCTATTCAAAACCCTAGTGCTTCATATCTTGCAAATGAATAATTCCTACACTGTTTATCAGGTTTTCAAAAAAAAAGGAAAAAAAAAAGATGGTGAAGTTATTTAAGGTTCCTACACTGTTTATCAGGTTCTCAACCATAATGTTTGAATATTAAGGTCATTAATGTTTGAATAGTCTTAAACCCTCCTGTGGCGGGTTCAAAGTCACAAAATTGTGGTGCGGAGAGACAAGATAATCGACTATGTAGGGAACAACAACAGTACACCAACAAAGCAGCGTAAGAATACTCTTGGACAAAGTACTCTGCATTATAGTCTATAAGAACAAATAAAGTGTAAAGAGTCACGGATGCACAACCGGACTGATATCTAATTTGGTTCATTACCTGATCAATTAACTGGAGCAAGAGTCTCATGGTACGCCAACAATTTCTCAGGACCTTCACTAGCAAAAAAAGCCTCGTTCTTTCCAGTTTCTTCATCATGCAATTGATGGGGACGTTCACCACCAATAAAATGGAGAAGTTTCCAGTTACTTTCATCCTCACCGTAAAATCCAATCGGCCAATGTAAATCTCTGAAGGTTTGTTGTATAGTCCATGCTTGATTTCTGCCATCACAATCATTCAATACCCACATATCAAAGTAAACAGTGCGTCCATCCTTGCGCATAACAAACATTGCAAGAGACTCCTCCTTGTAACAAGTAAGCTGAGCCAAATGAAGTGGAGAATAGTTTGGCAACGCAACTCGCTTAAACACTTCCTCAACCATGTCGAAGCATATAATGCAAGTGTGGTCCAAATTTGTCCCATCCACAACTCCTTCAAACCTACCTGTTAACCAATACATGCATCTCTTCACACATGTTACTTGAGTTTTTTCAGAGTGAAACATAATGCAGTTGCAGATGCGAAAATCATTCAGGACGAATTCCTTCAACCTCCAAGAATCGCCAACAGAGGAGAATATACGGACTTGTGCAGCCACATTCCCTTGTCGTGTATTTGAACCAAATTCAACCCTCGCAACCTTAAAACTATTATCAGCATGATTGAACCAAAAACCGCAATCCGGCCATCTTAATACTCTTCCATTCAATAGTTTCCGAACACGCTTCAATTCATTTGAGGTAGGGTTCCAAAGTAAGAACTCATCTTGCATTAAGGAGAGAGCCAGGCAAACTACTCCGTTCGAACAACCCACGATTTCTACATTTTTTGCAACGATGGGGAGGGTTAGATTAACGATCTTGTCGTAAAAACGGAAGGAGACTTTGGTACGAGTACCGCAAGGAAGAGGGTCACAGGAACGACGATACAAAGAGACTTTCTTCTTGGTGGGTTTAAGGTTTCTGCTGCCGTAGAGGCTGATGAAATAAGGAGAACGGATTAGGTTATACCAGTTTTTGCACACGAACTTGAATCTTGCCACCGACTCGGCCGGTAGTCGTAAGAGGATCTCAGTTATCAGATCGTTCCAATCCGCCATCGCCGTTTCTTCTTCCGCCATCGTCGCCCGCTTTCGGATCTCCATGGACGCAGAGCTCTGGTTGTAGCGAAGGAGATTAGGGGACGGAGGTGAGGGTTTAGGGTTTGACGTTATCCACATGAACTGTGCTGAAGAAACGTTTCAATGAAGTTTCTGTATCCAGTACAACAGGCCCACTTCGAACTGTGTGAGACAGTGAGTTGATGTCTTTTTTTTTTAACACAAGAAAATCTTTCACTAAACCTAATTAATATTGAAATCGCACAAGAAAGTCGAGCATGCGGTCGAATTTGCCCGGCTATCCAGGATGCTCCGGTTTTTGCTGGGATCAAAAGAGCAGCTAATCAGCTAGTCTTTTGCAGCCTCAAAGGTGTCTCGCGCTGAGGTTGTCAACGCCCATCATGCCGCAAAAAAAAGCTATCTTAGATAACCATCCTTTGGGAATTGTCTATGGTGCGTCCCTTAATAGGGTTCCGTACAACTTTTTATTTTTTTTTGTGGTCCCCGCTACTACAGGACAAAAACTTTTACCCGCTATAGCAGGTAACCTCGGCTGGAGATATAGCTGTTAACAGTTTTTCTCGCTTTAGATAAAGTTCTTAATATCTACGCGGCTAAAAGATAGAAAAGACTACCCTATAGTTAGTAGAGTTCAACAGGTAGAAGGAGTTGTCTCATTTAAGAAAGCAGTATTAACAACTTGAGTTTTATTGTTAATAAATAACGATGAAATTAACTACAAGCAGACGAATATCAACTCAGAAGTACTTTAAAGGCATGTTTAAAGATTAATACCAGAACAATTCAACAATAACATTAAAATAAGGTGGTACTTGTTCAATATCATCTCCCGGGTCGTCTTTCTTGTCAAGAAATCACGAATAAAATCACTCTAAACAGACCTATATCATTCATGCTTGTTTTTCTTGGACTGACTACTCGATTGAGACCAGAAGTATTCCTCTTTAACATCAAACTCAAGTGGCAGTTCTGCAAAATCGTCTTCTGGATCGTCCACTTGTTCGACGGAGTCCACCGGAGGATTGGGGCATGTTGTCCTGTTGTGTCCCAGCTCCTTGCAATTGCCACACCTCCTTCTCTTGTCTTTCTTTGGTCCCTTTGGGCATTTAGTGTCCGGGGGGTTCGGATTCTTCACATGGGCGTAGGGATTTTCTTCCTTCTTAATCTCTCCTTGTGTCCCGGCTCCTTGTGTACCCAGAAAAGTTTTAGAAACCATTCTCTGCATTTTCCGAATCCCGTCGGCCATATGCTCTCTGAAGAACCTCATTGTCTCGCCAGTAGTACAACCCAAACTGTAATACAGTTGAACTTCGTTCCTCGAGGAAGCCCGGCGCATGGCTTGCAAATCTGGGTCATCAGTTTTCTTCCCAACAGGCTCCTTCATTGATGGCTCGGTTCGGTAGAATTCTTTGTCAGTTTTGGTCCACCTTTTGGCAATTAAAGAGTTTGGGATCCTCTGTACTCCCTTTTGTTTCAGAACAAACAACATGTGTTTGCAAATCATATACGATGTTTCCCAACGAAAACACGTGCAACGGAGAAGCCTATTATCATGACGACATTGAACAACTTGCTGAAGCAAGAAAAGATAGGGTGGTTAGAAATTAAGAAGGAAATGAAAATACAAATGAACACAAGGATAGACAGATTGTAACCTGGTACTAGATAGAAGAGGACAATAGTTCAAAGACTGTGACATTAATACTTATTTGTTACACTTTAAGACTTAAGATAGCATTGATAACATTAAGGAAACATGACAAGATTATTTAGAAATAAAAATGCAGTACACGAGTACATAGTATATAAATATGTAAATTGAAGCAGATGTACATACCACGGATCTCTTCATTTGACCTCTCATCACGTAGAACAAGTCCAAGCTCTCTTCTGGAACAGTTTTGACTTCAAAGACTCTATAATCATCACCCTTTGCAGCTTGTTTCCTAAACATGTTGAAGACATTTTCGGTGAAGACCTCTGCTGCATGGCGTTCGAGTTCCGTGAACCCTGTTGTTATCACCGGGTCTGATTGGTCGGAGCGATGGTGTGCCTTACGCTCGTTGTTGCGTAGCTTGTCAACCCCTGTCGTGAATCCCTTGCAAGCATTGGTCAATTTGTCCGAGTGGGACATATAATCCTTGACAAAACTGTTGATGCTCTCGCATCTCGAGGTCGTCGTTTGCAACGCAAAAAAATGATCCTTCAAGTATGTCTCCGCCCACAAGTGGCGGTTCATATATGTGACCTGGACCCAATTCCTATCAGCAATGTTCCATCTGGTAAGCATTGCATGCCAATCATCATGCCAAAATTTTTCAGGTTTCCTACTATGCAAGCACTTTTTAAAATCAACCATGAAGCCATCTCCCAACTTCAGATTAGCCTGGGCGTTCCGAAAAAGATGCCAAGAACACAGACGATGTCTTGCCTCTGGGAAATTATCCATAATAGCTTTTCTCATTGCCAAATCGCCATCCGTGATGACGGACAAAGGCTTCTTATCATTCATTACCTTCATCAGGCACTTCAAAACCCAATCATATGTTTCTGCCGTCTCATCGTTGAGAAAAGCACAGGCAAAAATAGTCGTCTGGTAGTGATTGTTCACGCCAGATAGAATTACAAATGGTTTTTGATAGATATTGGTCTTGTACGTTGCATCAAAAATGAGTACATCGCCAAATCTGTGGTAATCTACCACTGATCTCCTATCACACCAGAAAACACTTTCAAGCTCATGATTTTTACCTGTTCTGAACCTACAAAAAAAAAAAATAACACTTAGGGAAACAGAAAGATTAGTTACATAAATGATGTTAACTCTAACAGGTCAGAAAGTAAGTTAAACAAATAAGTATGAGCCTAACTGAACAGTAAATAGACATAAACAGATAAGATAGCACGCTTAATTGTTAAGAAGTAAACTTACTCCCTGAACACGCCATAGTGACTGTGCTTCAAACTGTCAATGTACATCAAGGTCTGCTGCCCATCTCCTTCATTTGAATATATCTTGTCCATAGAGGCCATTTTATTGTAAAGATCTTTCTGTGTGTAACCCAACTTGTTATAACCGCCGGCTTGTTTAACCATCAAAAGAAAGCTTTGGCAATACTTGATCCCCACCTCCTTCAAAGATCTGACCAGTTCAACATCAGCCTCAGAGACCTTTCGGTGTGACCGGTGGTTGCTCGCGCATTGTGGTTCCGAAAGTTCGTGTGAATGACCGGGTTCGAATTGAACCACCTTAAAAGGCTCGGTAGGTGAAGTTCTTGATATTTTTACACGAGCTTTGCATACACACCTAGTGTTTCTGGTATGCTCCCGTTTCCTATTTTCTTTGTACAGGACCTTCTCGGAGCGCAAGCCTTGTCGGGCACACACGTATATCCTTGACTTTATGCATTCTTTCGTTTCCGGGTCGAAGTACCGGCGGTTGCACCTTCTAATCCCAAAGCCAAGAATCAGTGCGTAGAGGTTGTACCAGTCATAAGCTTGAACCTCATTTTCAAAAGTCATTTCCATAACATCTTCCTTGGTAACCATTATTCCTGCATAAAACTTAAAATTAATATCTATATAACTACAGTCATTAACTTAAACTGTAAGAAAGCATACCTGGTATGATCTCTCCATTTGGAACTTCCATAATAGAGTTTCTGGTTGCATCTTCTCCATAGCTCTCTGTAAGAGTGATGTCCAAACATTCATCTTCATCTAAGACCTCGAAATCGTATTCTTCTTCCTCATAATCATGAGGCAAAGATACCAAACCCTTGCCACGAACTCCACTCTCACAAATTTCCCTCCCTCTCATCTGAAATTGGTTTGTTTCACTTTCTGGTTCTCAGATTGACCTCCTTCTCAACCTTATATTCAAAGAAGAAGACCCCAACAACCAAAAGGTAGTATTGCACTATTTTGGATACAAAATTTTTAAAGACATGAAGAACTCTTTAATTTTTTACCTTAATGAATACGAAATCTCTGAAAAGTTTATCTCCTCATTAATATATGGATGTAGTATAATAAATTCCTCAGCTACCAAGACTGTGGTGTCAGTGAGATGAAACTTTAATATTCTCGAACCCAGTTACAGGATTTAAGAAAGCAACCTTAATAGTTTAAAGAGAAACAGTTCACTAAGCTTATTTTGTGGGCAGCAGAACCATTCAATGCCTAACATAAATGAGCCAGACCAACCATATCCTTAAATTCTAGCCACTTTGGCAGGAAAAGCTGAAGTTTCATCAAGTATACTTTAATTCTGCTAACTACCAAGCCATATGTGGTGTTCATATGAAACTGTTCCATCCTATCTAAGATTGTGAGATACCTTAAAATAGCAGATTTTCAAAGAAGAAGACCCCAACAACCAAAAGGTAGTATTGCACTATTTTGGATACAAAATTTTTAAAGACATGAAGAACTCTTTAATTTTTTACCTTAATGAATACGAAATCTCTGAAAAGTTTATCTCCTCATTAATATATGGATGTAGTATAATAAATTCCTCAGCTACCAAGACTGTGGTGTCAGTGAGATGAAACTTTAATATTCTCGAACCCAGTTCCAGGATTTAAGATAGCAACTTTAATAGTTTAAAGAGAAAAAGTTCACTAAGCATATTTTGTGGGCAGCAGAACCATTCAATGCCTAACATAAATGAGCCAGACCAACCATATCCTTAAATTCTAGCCACTTTGGCAGGAAAAGCTGAAGTTTCATCAAGGATACTTTAATTCTGCTAACTACCAAGCCATATGAGGTGTTCATATGAAACTGTTCCATCCTATCTAAGATTGTGAGATACCTTAAAATAGCAGATTTTCAAAGAAGAAGACCCCAACAACCAAAAGGTAGTATTGCACTATTTTGGATACAAAATTTTAAAGACACATAGATTGCTTTAAGTTATTACCTTAATGAATACGAAATCTCTGAAAAGTTTATCTCCTCATTAATATATGGATGTAATATAATAAATTCCTCAGCTACCAAGACCGTGGTGTCAGTGAGTTGAGAATCTAACAATCTTGATTTTACTTTTTAGAGAGCATCTTTAAAAATTTTAACTGCACTTAAAGATTTAAGATATCATCTTTAATAGTTTAAAGAGAAACTTTTCACTAAGCTTATTTTGTGGGCAGCAGAACCATTCAATGCCTATTATAAATGAAGCATACAAACAATATAATACAGTTATAGCCACTTTGGCAGGAAAAGCTGAAGGTTCATCAATGTTGATTTAACTCTGCTAACTACCAAGCCATATGAGGAGTACAAAAGATGCGACATCCAAAACAACCCACAACATCCAAAAGGACAGAAACATTGTTCGTAAAACAAAGTCACAACAACATTACACAAATTTACTTTTTCTGCTGCTTCTTCCCCGCCGTCTTCTTCTTCTTCTTCTTCTCCGCAGACCTCAATGCAACATAGGAAACAGTCGAAAACTTGCGGTACAAACTGTAAAATGCATACCGGTGGTCCTCATCCTCCATCAGTTCCTTTAACCCAAGATAATTCTTGTTAAATACGCAGTTATAGCTCGATCTCCCCATTTCATTCGCAATCCAGATTCTGAGGTTGGGAGCCTGGACAGAGAACTTCTTCTTTGGAACTGGAATCAGGTCCCTCAAATGACTCATGAAGAAGCAGACATGAGGACCACAGTCATTCCTGACAGATGAAAATAGAATGCAGCCTTAATATATATCACAGACATGTAAATGGATTAGTTAGCTATGTTAAGTAGTTAGCTTATTACCCATTTGATTGCTGGGGAACATCGTCGTTCATGTACCACACCTGCCAGCGTCGTATGTCATCATTGTATTCTGAGTAGTTGGTGAGCATTGTGTGCATTTGCCCAATTTTGGCAGCAACGTCGACCTCAGAATACCCCATGCCGGTATGCGAGTCCAAGACGAATATTTCTTGGTCAACAAAAGAAATAACCATCATGAACCAGTGCAGGTGATCGACATTCAACGGAACGGCGATCTAATCATTAAAAATTCAAGATAAAGTAAGTCATACAAAAGAACAAAGTAGCTTGTATTGATAGTATTCGGAATACTTACGTATCCCATCTCGCTCCACTCTCCTCCCGACTGTTCGTGTGCCTTGACGTATTCGAGGACTTTTGTGGGCTGAACAAAAATTATAACTAATCAGGTATTTTCCTAGATGAATTTTGAATTGAGTCATATCATAAAAATGACAAGGCAGTGAACTTACAGAATAACACGTGCCGAGGAACCAAATCCGCTTGATTCCTTGGAATTCCCGGCTACGTTCATGAAGATGAAGGAATTGCATGTAAGCATCCATCACCTCATCGTCAAACCATTTTTCATCCCGGAGGCGCCAAGCGGACGACCTCGTCAGTTTGGCCATGCCACCCATATCAGCAACTATCTCACTGCATATTATATATGATACACAACCAGAAGTATAAACATAATGCATGCCACACATAAGAATTATTTAGGAAGTTTGAATGTAAATAAAACTTACGTTGCCAATTCTGGGGGAACATAAAAATTCTTGTTGGTGTGTTCGTACGTGCTCGCATACTTGTGCGACATGTAGTAATGGAGCCAGCACTGTTCTGCTTCAGGCATGGGTGGGATAAGAGTCAATTCTTTAGGATTCATGTGTTGCTTATACAACGATATCCTCGAAGACGCTCTAATGATCCGATCTGCCTTTCCCCGGACAGTCCCAACCAAGTTTCCCCTTGGGTTCTTCGGAGAACCATGAACAAGGAATGGCTGGGGAGGTACATTGGAGGCCACCTAATAAATCAACAAAATCATTAGGGGTGTTAAAACTTTAAAAATAAATCTCAAATATTAAGATATCAACTTTAAGACATTTACCTCAGTGCTGGAGCTGATTGTGTAGACCACCTTCATGGGAGAGTTAACCTCAGCCTCCTCCATCTTCTGCTTCTTCTTAGCTCTTAGTTCTTCTTCACACTTTTCCTTCTCTTTCTTCTTCTGAGCTCCTTCCTCTTCCCCCTTTTTCTTACCCCCTTCCTCTTCCTCCTTCTTCTCATCCTCTTCATTCTTCTTCTCTTCTTCCTTCTTCTTCTCTTCTTCCTTCTTCTTCTCTTCTTCCTCATCCTCCTTCTTCTTCTGTTCTTCCTTCTCCTTTTCCTTCCACAGGGACATAAGATACTCTTTGTCAAGCTTTTCAACCACCTGTCCCACAATGCACTTCCAAAAATCCTCTGGTAGAGGTGGAGGCAGTAGTTGGACTACTGGTGCAACAACTTTTTCAGTTTTGGGCTCATCATCAGCTTTTTTCAACTTCAACTACATACAAAAACAGAGTTGAGAGACATAAACTTAAGATAGTAATCTTAATATATAAACAGGACACTTTAATGTCAATGTTAAAGTTCACTCACATTGTTGTTTTGTTGGACATACTTCCATCTCTTGGAAACATCAGAGGTTTCCCAGAATTTCAACCTTGGAATTGCTTCCTTATCCTGACATCCTTTTGGGTTTTCCAGATACTTTGGGCAGAACTTTTCCATGTACAAAAGCTAGAAAAGTAAAATTGAGATGGCAGAATTTAAGAATGTGCTCTTAATATTTTAAACTTCATGGTCAAAATAACTGAAAAAGAGTTAGAGATTTACCAAAGGAATCAGCACGCAACCAGTTCCGCGAAGGGTTGTTCCAGTCTGAGCCTTAACTTGCTGTGTCTTGAAGTGATCCAGCCATAAGGCTGCCCAGTTTACCTCTTTCAGGTGCTCCAAATTAACAACAAGATTAGCAAGACCTCTCCGGACTCCTGCTCGTCCTATCGGCATTCCCAGTGCACCCAAGATCAAGCAAACAGCCCTTCGTTTCCACTCATCATTCAACAGCAGCCTGTTCTCATCCGCCTTGAACCACGGCACGTACTCACCGAAAGTTGTGTTGTCCTTAACGAGGCCGATACTTTCTTCAACTATGCGGAGTAGCATCGGATCGACCTCCGGGAACTCTGTTTCTCCGTAGCATCGGATTCCAAATAGCCACCCGACAACTTCCGGTGTTATCTCCACGGTGCGGCCGTGCGCTGTCAAGTACCCGTCGGTATCGTAGCACTTGTAAATGAATTGGTTGAATTTCTCTGGGGTTTCCGTGATCTTTAGGTGCTGTAGTCCTCCAAGTCCCACTTCGTGCATCCATGCTTTCTGTTCAACCGTCATTTCTTTAAAAAGATTCTGAACAGAGGGCAGGCTCATGTAACTCTGAAATCGCCTTGGATTCTTCAACTTTTTAACTGACTTACCCTTCAGCTTGGCTTCAGCCGCCTTCTTCTTCAACTTTTCCTTCTCCCCCGTCGACTTCCTTTTCAAAGAACCTTCTCTTTTCCGCTTGTCTTTTTCTTGATGAGCCGCTGTGAGATAAGGTTCCTTCTGGATATTGGTCATGCATTTCCACTCCAAGTTGATGCTTTGTAGGACCGCTTTGGTCATCCTCATTTTAGGATCTATTTTCCGAAGACTGTGCATCCTCACATTTCTGAAATTATGAAAATCAACCCATAATTTAAATTTACAGAGGCATACAATAAACTAAAACAGCAACAAACAATTAAAATTAAACTTGGGTTGGCCATTAGAGATGAAGTAATAACATGCAAACTTTAACAGAAAGGGCAGTAAATATATTAGATTGAGGTTCTAATAGATAAGAAATTAACTGCAGATCAGGAGACACATAATTTAAACAAACTTTTTGCGAGAGTAAAATCATACTTGTATCTGATGTAGGCACTCATGGAATTGCCATGGTGAGCTTCATCATCACTCTCATCCTCATCTCCTTTGTATTCCTCCACATCTCCATTCTCTTCCTTCTCTTCCTCATCTGACTCCTCCTCATCTGACTCCTCCTCATCATTTTCTTGCTGTTCAATCTGTTTGTCCTTCTCATTCTTCCTCATCTCAAAGCTGTACTTGCTTACATCATGATCCTCATCACTAGAGGATTCCAAGGCCCTTTTCTCGTAATTGTCTCGTTGCTCCCGTGGTAAATTGCAAAATAGGGCATACATCTGTAACAAAAGTTGGGGAGGCATATCCTTGTCTCTCAATTTGAAAGCATATTTCCTCTCCTCACTGTCATATGTAAACAGTCGCAATTTAACGGAACCCCCAAATTAACAGTCATATGTAAACAGTTGCAAAAAAAGGCTATCAGTTTTATAACAATAGTAAGATTTATCAAAAATTAAGAAAAAGCAATTAACAGCTAAAGTCAGCAGAACACATTACTAAAGTTTGAAAGGTCAATTCTTTAGATAGCATATTTAATAAAGTTCATGTTTTTAACAGAAGATTACTTACATGAACATGTCAAATCCAGGTGTGTGCTGGATGTTCTTTACTTCATCTTCTAAGCTCTTTCCCCTTTTCTTAGAAACCTTTTTCTTTCCCCTTTTCTTCAATGGTCTTGGTGGGGCTGGCTTTTTCCTTGGTGACCTCCTTGGGATGTTCACAATTTTGTCCTCCTCCGAAGTGAAGTGAAGCTGCTTCTTGGCTTTCTTCTTCCTCTCAATGTCTTCTTCAATAGTCTCTGGATTCTTTCTCTTCTCAACTGAGGCAGCAGCATCGGCCAATTGGATTATGCCACTAGCATCCTCGAACTGTGGTCCTTCGACCATTGATAAAGGAAGGACTTTTGTTGAATCTTCCCAGATTTGTCTACCAATTGCGTCGGTGGAGTTAGGGTGTGCCTCTTTTGCCTCTTCATCTGAATCCCCACCTCCAATTTTGGTTTTTATGGAGTTTCCCTCTTCTGTTTTGGAGCCCCCATCTCCTACTGGTTCTTGAGGGCTAGATCCTCGATCTTTGGTTGGGTTCAAGACAGGAGTGAGGGGATTTGCAGTTAAAAGGACTTCCAAATTAACCGGGCTTACCTCCTGGTTTAGATCTGAAATCACCTTATCGATGTCTTTGGAAGGTGAAATCTGCTCCCCTACGCCTGTATCTTCCTGGTCCGCCATGGATTTGTGATAGAGATGGAAGGGGAAGTTGAATTCGGGAAACTGATGAGAGAGAGAGAGAGAGAGAGAGAGAGAGATTTGTGATAGGGCTGGTCTGGGTTCGTCTGGTTTGTGGTTGCTAGTAATGAAGAAACCTCGCAGAGAGAGAGAGATATTTGGTTGTGTGGTTGCCAGTAATGAAGAGGATGGGACAACTGACATTAAAATTTTCAAATTTCAAATTTTTCATAAAAAGCCATCTACATTTTTAGACAAAAACACAAATATTTTAAAGACTCCATCTTAACGTAACAAACTTATTGTTTTTTTAATTTCTTTAGTTGTGGAGTGTCATAATTAATTTTATTTTGTATTATTGGTATATTATTATATTAGTATTGCCATGACAGTGTGTACAAATGTAGAAAACACAAGTATCGCCATCTTTGCGTTTGCATTTGACTGTCTCTTAACATCTCCTTCTAAATATATTAATATAATTTTCATAATTCTGAACTCTAGAGAGAACTCTATCTTATTTTTTAATACACTCATCACTGTAAAATTTTATTAACTTTTTGTTTGTTCATCAATTGGTTAACTCAAAGATGCCTATTTGTTGGTTTTTGGAGGTTGTGCACACTGCCATGCATGGTACAAACACAAGGCAGGCACAAAGCCCTCAAATTGGGTACAGAATTGTGCTGGTGATGTAGTTAATGGGAAAGAACAATGTTTCCAACGGGTACGCGTTACCCAAACTGAGTTTGATTGACGTCTATGCATCTCATTTGTGCCACCACTCAACACATACTAGCACTATGTGACATTTTAAGACCAATTCTGATACCTACAACACACGGTCACTTCTCACGACGTCAAGTCTCACAATGTCGATAGTCGGTTACACCCTTATCCCTCGGTGTTCAAGTCCCATGGTTGGGTGTGACCTCAAAACTCCCAGTCTTGTTAAAATGACCCAAATACAACATTAAATCAGAGTTGGCATGCTGGGGGCACATTTCATGGCTAAACTCGTACAATTATCGAGTTTTCATTCGATTTTTGCCCCTTTATGTCACTTAGAGGAGCAAAACTTGAAGCCATTTCAAAATAACTCCCAGCACTGTCCTTGGCATGTTTTCCAGGACACATGGTGACACCCCGAGTCATTCCATCGACGAAGAAACCAAAATAAGTGGCATTTTAAAGGGATATACATTTTAAAGTTTAAGATAGACCCCTCTCTAGGGTTTAGCATTTAAGAAGGTGCATGCATTTTTTTAGAATGAGTTGTTAATACTCCATCAACTCAATACTCAAAGATGCCTATTTGTGGGTTTTTGGAGGTTGTGCACACTGCCATGCATGGTACAAACACAAGGCAGGCACAAAGCCCTCAAATTGGGTACAGAATTGTGCTGGTGATGTAGTTAATGGGAAAGAACAATGTTTCCAACGGGTACGCGTTACCCAAACTGAGTTTGATTGACGTCTATGCATCTCATTTGTGCCACCACTCAACACATACTAGCACTATGTGACATTTTAAGACCAATTCTGATACCTACAACACACGGTCACTTCTCACGGCGTCAAGTCTCACAATGTCGATAGTCGGTTACACCCTTATCCCTCGGTGTTCAAGTCCCATGGTTGGGTGTGACCTCAAAACTCCCAGTCTTGTTAAAATGACCCAAATACAACATTAAATCAGAGTTGGCATGCTGGGGGCACATTTCATGGCTAAACTCGTACAATTATCGAGTTTTCATTCCATTTTTGCCCCTTTATGTCACTTAGAGGAGCAAAACTTGAAGCCATTTCAAAATAACTCCCAGCACTGTCCTTGGCATGTTTTCCAGGACACATGGTGACACCCCGAGTCATTCCATCGACGAAGAAACCAAAATAAGTGGCATTTTAAAGGGATATACATTTTAAAGTTTAAGATAGACCCCTCTCTAGGGTTTAGCATTTAAGAAGGTGCATGCATTTTTTTAGAATGAGTTGTTAATACTCCATCAACTCAATACTCAAAGATGCCTATTTGTTGGTTTTTGGAGGTTGTGCACACTGCCATGCATGGTACAAACACAAGGCAGGCACAAAGCCCTCAAATTGGGTACAGAATTGTGCTGGTGATGTAGTTAATGGGAAAGAACAATGTTTCCAACGGGTACGCGTTACCCAAACTGAGTTTGATTGACGTCTATGCATCTCATTTGTGCCACCACTCAACACATACTAGCACTATGTGACATTTTAAGACCAATTCTGATACCTACAACACACGGTCACTTCTCACGACGTCAAGTCTCACAATGTCGATAGTCGGTTACACCCTTATCCCTCGGTGTTCAAGTCCCATGGTTGGGTGTGACCTCAAAACTCCCAGTCTTGTTAAAATGACCCAAATACAACATTAAATCAGAGTTGGCATGCTGGGGGCACATTTCATTGCTAAACTCTTACAATTATCGAGTTTTCATTCGATTTTTGCCCCTTTATGTCACTTAGAGGAGCAAAACTTGAATCCATTTCAAAATAACTCCCAGAACTGTCCTTGGCATGTTTTCCAGGACACATGGTGACACCCCGAGTCATTCCATCGACGAAGAAACCAAAATAAGTGGCATTTTAAAGGGATATACATTTTAAAGTTTAAGATAGACCCCTCTCTGGGGTTTAGCATTTAAGAAGGTGCATGCATTTTTTTAGAATGAGTTGTTAATACTCCATCAACTCAATACTCAAAGATGCCTATTTGTGGGTTTTTGGAGGTTGTGCACACTGCCATGCATGGTACAAACACAAGGCAGGCACAAAGCCCTCAAATTGGGTACAGAATTGTGCTGGTGATGTAGTTAATGGGAAAGAACAATGTTTCCAACGGGTACGCGTTACCCAAACTGAGTTTGATTGACGTCTATGCATCTCATTTGTGCCACCACTCAACACATACTAGCACTATGTGACATTTTAAGACCAATTCTGATACCTACAACACACGGTCACTTCTCACGACGTCAAGTCTCACAATGTCGATAGTCGGTTACACCCTTATCCCTCGGTGTTCAAGTCCCATGGTTGGGTGTGACCTCAAAACTCCCAGTCTTGTTAAAATGACCCAAATACAACATTAAATCAGAGTTGGCATGCTGGGGGCACATTTCATGGCTAAACTCGTACAATTATCGAGTTTTCATTCGATTTTTGCCCCTTTATGTCACTTAGAGGAGCAAAACTTGAAGCCATTTCAAAATAACTCCCAGCACTGTCCTTGGCATGTTTTCCAGGACACATGGTGACACCCCGAGTCATTCCATCGACGAAGAAACCAAAATAAGTGGCATTTTAAAGGGATATACATTTTAAAGTTTAAGATAGACCCCTCTCTAGGGTTTAGCATTTAAGAAGGTGCATGCATTTTTTTAGAATGAGTTGTTAATACTCCATCAACTCAATACTCAAAGATGCCTATTTGTGGGTTTTTGGAGGTTGTGCACACTGCCATGCATGGTACAAACACAAGGCAGGCACAAAGCCCTCAAATTGGGTACAGAATTGTGCTGGTGATGTAGTTAATGGGAAAGAACAATGTTTCCAACGGGTACGCGTTACCCAAACTGAGTTTGATTGACGTCTATGCATCTCATTTGTGCCACCACTCAACACATACTAGCACTATGTGACATTTTAAGACCAATTCTGATACCTACAACACACGGTCACTTCTCACGACGTCAAGTCTCACAATGTCGATAGTCGGTTACACCCTTATCCCTCGGTGTTCAAGTCCCATGGTTGGGTGTGACCTCAAAACTCCCAGTCTTGTTAAAATGACCCAAATACAACATTAAATCAGAGTTGGCATGCTGGGGGCACATTTCATGGCTAAACTCGTACAATTATCGAGTTTTCATTCCATTTTTGCCCCTTTATGTCACTTAGAGGAGCAAAACTTGAAGCCATTTCAAAATAACTCCCAGCACTGTCCTTGGCATGTTTTCCAGGACACATGGTGACACCCCGAGTCATTCCATCGACGAAGAAACCAAAATAAGTGGCATTTTAAAGGGATATACATTTTCAAGTTTAAGATTGACCCCTCTCTAGGGTTTAGCATTTAAGAAGGTTCATGCATTTTTTTAGAATGAGTTGCTAATACTCCATCAAATAAATACTCAAAGATACATTAGAATTTTTTTTTTTTTTTTTTTTGCTTTACTTTTAAATATTTCATACTAAGTGCCAGAAATTTGGGGCACATTTTGAAATTTTTGAATTTCAGGAACGAAAATAATAATTTGAAAATTTAAAAAAAGTGAGAGAGTGGTCCAATCAAATCAACCGCCTCAACTGCCACTCACAGCCCACCTTGCCTTTAATTTCGGAACAGTTCCATTTGCAGAGTCCTTCAAGTAATTGACTCTGTGGTTGGCAGTTTCAATCAATTTTCTGAAACTGACGATTCTCTCTCTCTCTCTCTCTCTGTCTCTATCTCCAGTTCGCAACTTTCCTCTTCATCTTCCCCATCTTCATCTTCTCCATCTTCATCTTTTCTCCTTCAATCAACATACAAAATCCATGGCGAAGAAGAAGATTATTCGAGAAAGACGATCCAAACAACAAGATCTTGCCGGTAACAAGATCGATAGCAACACTAGCAACACGGAAAGACAACGGAGTTCACAGGAGGGAAAGACAACGGAGCCCACGGATGAAATTGGTCTGAAGAATTTTGGAGATGGTCTCGATGCAATTCCATTATCAAGGGTTGATTTTGAAATGGCGGATGTTGAAGCAGACAAATTGAATAAATTGGCTGAGGCTGCTGCCTTAATTGAGAAGAGTACGAGTACAGAGGAAGAAGCCAGTACAGAGAAGAAGAAACTAAAGAAGAAAGAGAAAGCAAAGAAGGAAGAGCACGTTGAGGAAGTCCCTAGGAGATCGACCCGGAAACATCCAGCACCACCGAAGGCAGTGAAGAAACGAACAAATCAGAAGGCTTCTAAGCGCAAGAATGAAGATGTAGAGGTGAAGCATACTCCTGGATTTGACCTATTCCTGTAAGTAATCATTTTTTTTTAAATGTCCTTCTTTTTTATCATGCTGTTTAATGAATTAATAACTCCTTCTTAAAATCAAATTACATCACAAATTTTTTCTACCTTCTCACTTTGTCCTAAATTAATCTTTGTTAATTGTCATGTTTCACAATGCACTGTTATCCCATGTAACTTAATTGTTAATTCTGTAATCTCTGAAATTTGCATTTGCTTCTGTGTTATTTGAAGGTTTTACTTAAGTTTTTCAACTGTTTACTTATGACAGTAACCATCAAAAATCTACAATGGGATATAGAGGGAAGGATATGCCTCCCAAACTGATAGCACAGCAGTATAGAGTATTTCTCAACTTACCTGAGGATGAACAAAAAAGGTACGATCAGAAAGCGACGGAAGTCTCGAGTGATGAGGAGATTGATCTAAGCCAATACACTGTTCAGAAAAGAACAAATGATAATATCCAACCTGAGGCTGAAGAGCAACCGGAGGATGAGGAGGATGAGGAGGATGAGGAGGAGGAGGAGGAGGAGGATGAGGTCCAAGAGGAGGAACAGAATGACGATGACGAAGAATACAAACCCGTGGAGGATAAGAGCGATGATGATGAAGAAAATGAGGAGGATATGGAGGAGGATAGGGAGGAACAGAAGGAAGATGAGGTAAGTGACCAACCTGTGGAACAGAGGAGGGAAGATGATAGTGACGATGAAGCCCATCATGGCAATGCGATGAATGCGTACATAAGATTCAAGTAAGTTTCTTCCCTAATCAATCATCTCGTAAAATTTTGTTTCAATTGTGAAGCCAATGTCTACTATTCTGCACCCTCGTTCTAAACTATTAAAGTCCTTTTCTAAACAATTAACTGTTCAAACAACATAATGCATGTTATTACTTTAAAGTCTAATGACTTTATTTGATTTTAAATGTTTGAGGGTGTGTCTTATATGTTATGGATCTAGTACTTGGAATTGTAATTTAATTTTCTTTATTGTCTCATGATTGTTGTAGAAATGTTCAGACGCACAAGCTCAAGAAACAAGATCCTCGTTTGAAGATAACCGACGATGTCAAAAAGATGATAAACGATGAATGGAAAAGCCTGACAAAGTCCCAACAAGAACCCTATATCACAGCTGCCACCGAAGAAAGAGAGAAGAGGAAATCAGCTGGCACATTGAAGAGAGGACCAACCGGTGAGAAGGCCAAGAAGAAGAAGAAATCGGCTGCAGCCAAGTTGAAGGGCAAATCAAAGAAGAAGCTGAAGAACCCGAGGCGGTTCCAAAGCTTTATGAGCCTGCCCTCTGTTATCGCTCTCTTCGAAGATATGACAGATGAACAGCATTCATGGTTGACTGAAGTGGGGCTTGGAGGACTAAAGCACCTACAGATTTCAGAAACCCCCGAGATGTTCAACAAATTCCTCTACAACTCATTTGACACCGAGGGGTCCTTGACGGCTCACGGCCGGACTGTGGATGTAACCCCGGAAGTTGTCGGCTGGCTCCTTGGAGTAAAATGCACCGGAACAACTGAGTTTCCGGAGGTCCATCCAAAGGTTGTACAAGAAGTGGCACGCAAAATTGGCCTCGTCCAGGACAACACAAAGGTCGGTAAGTATGTTCCGTGGTTCTTGAAAAATAGGAACCTGTTCAATGATGAGTGGAAGCAGAGGGCTGTTTGTTTAATCTTGGGGGCCCTAGGGATGCCGATCGGGCGACAAGGAATCCGGTCTGGGCTGGCCAAACTTGTTGTAGATTTGGAGCACCTGAAAAAGGTGAACTGGGCGGAATTGTGGCTTGATCATCTGGTGAAACAAAATGTGAAGGCCCAGACTGGGGAAACCTTGCGAGGAAATGGTTGCGTGCTGATTCTTGTGGTAATAATTTAGCATTTTGTCATTTGTTTTATGATTTCTGTTTAATATGTTAATAGCTCCTTCTTAAGTTCTAATGTTGTGAGTATATTTTGTAGCTTCTGTACTTGGAAAAGTTTTGCCCCAAATTTCAACAAAATCCCAAGGAATGCAAAGACAAGAATGCAAGTCCCAGGTTGAAATTCTGGAAGACATCTGATGTTTCTAAGAGATGGAAGTATGTGTGTATGAATGAAAATGTGAGTAACCTTTTACATAAAACTTACAAATATGTTTTTATCAATTAACAACCTTATCTTAAATGTTAAACTTTATACTTCTGTTGTTCTTTGTAGTTGAAGTTGAAGAAAATGGATGAAGAGCCAACTACTGAGAAGGCTGTTGCACCAGCAATTCAATTAGTTCTCCCACCAGGGGACTATTTGAAGGATCTTTTGGGACAGCTGGCGCAGAATGCTGACCCGCAAACATTATTGGCCATGTTCGCGACTGCTAACAAGAGAAAGTCTGAGTTGGAGGAAGAGGAAGGAGGGGAAAAGAAGAAGGGAGGTGAAGAGGATAAACAAGAAGAACCTCCCAAGAAGAAGCAGAAGAAGAATCAGGATGAGGTTAGCTCTTCGATGGAGGTGGTCGAAGAAGTCAGATCTGACGATGACGATGAGGTAAGTGTATTAACTGTTTTAACTTTAGACTTGATGTCTCTGTTTCCAATTCTAACATTTTGTTGATTTATTAGGAGGAGGCATCCTTGGCTTCTTGGGTGGACCCAAGGAAAAACATTGATGGGTCTGTCCGGGGAAAGGCGCGGTGGATCATAAGGGGGTCGAATCGGGTGTCGCTTAAGAAGCAACAAAGCAATCCTGAGGAAATGACATGTCTGCCAGAGATGCCTAGCCTGGAAGATTGCTGGATCAACTTCTTTTTGTCTCACAAATATGAGCCTAAGTTCGATAGAAACCCTCGGGATCCCAAAATTCCACTAAGCTTGCGAGAGTAAGTGTTATTTACATTCAAATTTCCTAAATAAGCTGTACAAGACACAAATTTTGTTTTTACTTATGGTTTGATTTGTTATTATATCTGCAGTGAGTTGGTTATTAACATTGCTGATTATGAGAAGGTGACGAGGTATGCCGCGTGGCGCTTGAGGGATGGTAAATGGTTTGACAACGAAGTAAGTATTTCTTTTTGTTGATTTAACGTAGTTTCTTAACACATTCTCCCATCATCATCATAACACTTTTCTATTCACTTTTTAAACAATTAGGTCATCGATGCATATTTGCAATTGCTTCATCTGAAAGAAAGAAGCCGACCATTTGGTGGAATCCCTCGCATTTGGTACCTCGGAACATATTATGCCGTAAGTTCATTCCCTTTTCATTGGATAAAAACTCAATTTAAAATTCTTCCACAAAATAGCATCATTAATTTTAATTCTTGTTCAGCCAACGAAGGGTAATCGATATTTCCAAGTGTCCGATAAATACGGAGGAACGTGGGACGAGATGGGCTACGTAAGATTTACGATTTCTATCAATGCAATCTGCTTTATACATTCATATTTTGTTGAACTTATTTTATGTTGAATTGTTAATGAAATAGATTGCCCTGCCCATGAATGTACATCGAACCCACTGGTTCATGATGGTCATTTCCTTTGTCGACAAGGAAATATACGTCTTGGACTCGCTTTCTGGACATGGGTATAATGAGAGGGATGTGGCTAGAAAAGTTAATCAAATTCACCAGGTGCTATCCTCCTATCCAGAGTACCATGATGACATCACAAAGTGGGATGTGTGGTACATGAATGACGACGTTCCCCAACAACCAAACGGGTAAAAATCTTATTCATTAACTCCACCCATTATTTTCTTAAACTCACTATCTTATACATCACAACTGCATTCTATTTTAATCTCTCAGGTGGGATTGTGGCCCTTTTGTATGCTTCTTCATGACCCACTTGAGGGACCTGATTCCTAATCCAAAGAAGAACTTCTCTATTCAAGTGAAGCATCTGAGAATCTGGATAGGCAATGAAATGGCTAGATCAGACTACAACATCCACAAGGCCAAGATGTTTGAAGAGTTACTGAGCTTCAAGTCTATTGATGAGAATAATCATGAGTTTGAAAGGATGTACAATTTCACTTCTTTTCCTACTGTTCCATTGGAATCCGGGGCGAAGACGAGGAGGTCGGCGCGAAAGTCGCCGGGGAAGAATGGAAAAAAATGAGTTTGTCTGTTATGTTGTTTGGGAATTTGTAATATGAACAATGTTTATGTCATGGGTTGTATGTTTGAGATTGTATGTTATGAACAATGTTTCCCAATGATGATTAGGCAATGTTTGTTTGCTTATGATTTGATGACTTGTGTTGTTTTCTGAAAAATTTCTTGTGATTTTTTGTGAACACAAACTGTACATTTAAGGTGCATTTGGTGTTGGCCAACTACCCTCACCTACCAAAACTGAATTAATAAATGCACTACTACGTTATTAGGTACCAATTCTAAATTGTTAAGTACTCTATCTTAAAGTTAGATACCTGCATTTATATCAGCCAACCTACCCACTGCCCGCTTTTAATACAATCTCCAACCACACTCAACTAACTCTTTATTATTTCTCTTCACTCTCAGATCTCATCTGTTCTCCTTCTCTTTCACCCTTCTCTTCTTTCTCTCTAAGAAATGTCTCAACATAGTGTAAGATCTTCACCCTCACCAAGCAATCCACCTTCATATTCAAGAGGAGATTCATCCCGGAGGTCAGGGTGTAGGCCTGGGCAGTGTTTCTGTGGCCGTTACCCGGTAAGTCGTACCGCACATACGCCCGGAAATGACGGACGCGTGTTTTGGAATTGTGCCAAGCCTAGAGGTCAACAATGCAACTATTTCTACTGGGAAGATGAATTTCCCAGTCCTTGCTGTGCTCCAGATCTCCAACAACTTCAGGAGGAGGTAACAACGTTGAGTAGGAGAGTCGTAGGGGCCGAGAATGCTTCCAAAGCCCAATCTTTTCATGTGAAACTGCTGTATGTTGTGATTTTTGTCATTCTCATCGTTTTAATTTCAAAGTAAGATAGTTTGCTTCTCTATTCTGTTGTGTTCAGTTAAGTGTGAGACTCGAAGGGGCCGAGAATGCTTCAAAAGCCCACTATTTTCGTGTGAAACTGTTGTATGTTGTGATTTTTGTCATTTTCAACATTTTAATTTCAATGTATGATAGTTTATCCTGTATTTAATTCTAATTCTGCTGTGATTAGTTAAGGATTAAAGTTTTGTTAACAATGATATCTCAGCTTTTATCTTAAATGAAAGTGTTAATATCTTAACTGATAAACTTACTAACTAAAGATTAATCAATTATATCCTCATGCAATCTTATTCAGCTTAGTTCATTCTATAGTGTTAACAATGCTATCTAGGTTAAAAAGGAATCTTCCTGGGACCACTTTTTTTGTCCCGTAGCTGGCCTCTGGGACCACTTTTTTCGTCCGGTAGCTGGCATTTTCGTAATAACCGGCTAGTACCGGCTTAGCCGGTTACCTTTGGGACGCACCAAAGTTTTTTCCCATCCTTTGTGATCATTGCTTGTATTAGAGCATCTCCCACAGTTGACATCAAATTTTACACCAAATTCTATATTTGGTGGCGAAAAATGGTTTGGCCTCCCACAGTTAAGCCTCAAAAACACCATTTTACCATTTTTGGTGGAAAAATAGAGCTTTTGGTCTCTCACAGTTTTCACCAAATTTTACATCAAATAGTTATTTCACCATTTCATCAAATTTAGAGAATGGTATTTTTGGCATCCCACAACAAATCATCAAATTTATCACCAATCATGATTTCATAACTATCAAAATAAAAAAATATTTTATTACCAAAACAATATTACAAAAAATTGTAAAATGATAAAATAACATTTCAAAAAATCTAAAATTAACCAGTCTAATCTATTTGACCATGATTATCCCATATGTACAAGAAGGTTACTGAAGTTCTTGAAGTTTAACTTCAGTGTATTATGTTTGGCCAAATCTGTTGCAACTACATTAGTTATTTCATTTTATCATCCTGCAGCATGATGCTGAAAATATTATGTAACACGCTATGGCTCAAAAGCATATTCTACAAAGTCGGAGAAGAAAAACAGATGGCATATATCCTGTAAAGACGAAATGCTACACTATTACATTAGAGTATATTATTACCATGGAAGTAATTTGAAAACATGCCCTAAACACTAATTAAAAATTTGGTGTAGATTACACCAAATCCTATTTTTGCCATCAAATTTGATGGTAAAAATAGGATTTGGTGATATAGGATAGGATTTGAGGGTACTGTGGGAGATGCACTTCACCATTTCACAAAAGCTACACCAAATATAGGATTTGGTGATTTGGTATTTTTTTGGTCAACGACTGTGGGAGGCCTACAAAAAAATCACAATTTTTTTAGTGTTTTGGTGATTTGATGATTCGTTGTGGGAGGCCGAAAACACTAAATTTTACTATCAAATATAGGATTTGGTGCACTGTGGGAGATGCTCTTAGTTTTTTATATGTAGTTTGTAGTAGGTGCCCTTTGTAGTTCGTAGTTCGTTTTTGTTGGTGTTTTCTCGGTCAAGTTGTTGACTATGTTGTTAGACTTACTTTTTCTATCCTTGGATTGAAGCTGATAGTCCCATAAAAAAGAATATTTTTTTTTTAATTATTTATTTGAGAAAGTTCATTAAACCGAAATTGGGAAGACACGACGAGAGACGGAGGGAAGATTTCAAATAAGGTAAGGCCTTTTTGTAATTTTAATAAAGAGTAGGGTCTTTTCCTAATTTTATCTGAGGCCACGTTGTATAATATTTTAAAATAAAGATAAATAAGTGTAGTTTTCTAAAATAGGGTGGCACACGTGCCTTATGCGGCCGTCGCCACTGGACACGACTTTGTCCGCCATTAACAAAGTATGAATGTAGAGTTCCTCTAACTTTTTATTTTAATAAGATCTGTCACTTTGTTAGCCTTTCTTTTGACCCGCACAAATTAAGATCCGTTACATTGTTAGCTTTCCTTTTGACCCACACAAATTTCACTAATTCGCGGAGGCTAATGTACGTCCTAGCCCCACCCAGAAGAAGTCGGCTTAGCCGGTTTTTGCCGGTAATTACGATTTTACCCGCTAAAAGACAAAAAAATGGACTCCAGGGTGCCGCCATCAGAAACTTGGATAGAAATGTAAAGAAATTGATAAAACTGTAAACTTGGAGACAAAACTACAGATAGAAATAATTAAAAGTGGACAGAAATGAATAGAATCGGATAAAACTTAAACTAATCAGATAGGAACGCAAACTACGCTCTACAACTAAGCTATTACAGCAGATTTGCAAGCACTGAAGGTTTAAAAGGAAGATACATGACTTGTGAAACATAAAAGTGGACAGAAGCACACCTTGCAACTGTCGTTTCACTTAAAAAAAAATAACAATCATTGCGAAAAGTAGCGCAAATGCAAGAACGATGATGCATGTGTGCGATATCCTTTGTCTCTTTAGCATTTCTTGATTTTCAGACTTCATTCGTCTTGTTGTTTCAATAATTGTGGACCATCATTGCATTCTCTCCTCGCAAAAGCATGGAGGTTCTTCGTCTACCCATACAAAGTAACTACATTGAGACCCCTGAGGTAGTGGGCACCGGTAGAAATCTCGACATGAGTTCTTTGTGTTAGAACCAGCTCTTCTCATCACTCGTATCCTTCCACAGTTACAATACCTTGGTCCATACTCGGGGTTACGACGGTATTGGTTAGAGGAGGAGTTGAATGAGGTATGTGACATGGTGGTGATGAGAATTTGGGGATATTTGGAGGAGGAGAAGATGGTGGAGAGCAGGAGTTAAATGGCAGATGTGCTTGTGCAAGAGTGGTTGGGTGTATAAGTAGGAGAAGTGAAGGGGTGGTTTGTTGTTGGACATAAATGTGGAGTAAAGGGTTCATAAATACAGGTTTGACTACACTGATACCAAAGATCAAGTATATGCTGATTAACAAAGTAAAGGAATCAGTGAATGTGGTCACGAGTGGTTAACTGATTTGACCAAAATGTAGATAGAAATCCAAAACATACAGACAATATTTATGAACAGGTAGAATGTAATGTAGTACACATGAACAAAAATAGTTAAGTTCATGGTTTTGAAACCACAACCACACAACTATTACAGCCACAGAAAGATTCACCACCCTCATTGTCAACATTGTCAAACAAAAAGACATAAACAGGTAGAATGTAGATAAAAATCCAAAACATACAGACTTTATTTATGTCAAATAAACAGACATAAACAAAAAATGCAGAAGTGCTACTTAAGGCATGACAGGAAAAGAGAGCATAAGAATGACACTAGATGTGACTGTCCAGCACGAATTCGTATTGCTCGATCTACCCCGGACGAACAATTTCGTGTTAAGCAAGTCACTTTTGAGCACTCGCATCCCCTAGCGGACCCCAAAGTAACACACAAGCTTAGGTGTCATAGGAAGGTCAGTCAACATGATTTGGAACATGTTATTTCACTAAGGGAAGTGGGTATAAGAACTTGTGAAGCATTCCAATTAATGGTCTCACAAGCCGGTGGTTACGCCAAAGTTAATTACACTGTCAAAGAAGTTACATTCATTGAGAAAGGCTTAATCTAACCCTGGAGATGGGCAGCTGGCCTTGCAATACATTGACACCCTTGAGCATACCCATGGGGTGTATTCAAAAGGTATTGTTTGAATTACTGTCCATTTGTTTGTTGTTCTATTCTAAATGCATTAGATTCTTTATGGGATATCAAATTACTATACTGTTTCATGTTGGTTTATAATATTTGTCTATGTACTTATAAATACTATCCACCATCCTGAAACAAATGTCTTTGTTTTTTTAGTTTCCAGCTGGGTAAAAATCAACAGTTACAAAGCATTTTCTGGCGTGACGAGAGATGCAAACGAGATTATGTAAGGTTTGGAGATGTTTTGGTGCTTGAATCCACCTACAAAACCAACATCTACCTAAAGACTCTTGTCATACTCTCCGGTGTTAACAACCACTTTCAGACGTGCGTTTTTGCAGTTGCAGTTCTACAAGACGAGACCACGGAATCGTACAAATGGGTATTAAATTGCTTCCTAGAAGGAATGGATAACAAGGTACCCATATCGGTCATAACCGATGGAGACTTGGCAATTAAAGCCGCGATTGTGGAAGTTCTTCCACTAGCGAAGCATCGTTTGTGTGCATGGCATCTATGTCGCAATGCCGAAGGAACCATAAAGTTGGGGTCAGAATTTATGAAGGACTTTCGAAAATGCTTGAGCAAGAGATCTGATGTTAACCAATGGAACGATGATTGGCAATACATGGTAGACAAGTGGGTTATTGCGAACAAGCGGTGGGTAACGGGTGCCTACATGACGCGCCACTTATGGGCAGAGGCTTTTCTCAAGGAATTTTTTTCGCCGGTCAGACAACTACACAAAGGTGTGAGAGTATCAACAAATTTTTCAAACAATATTTGAACTGCAAGAACAATCTTCTCGATCTTTAAGGGAATCATGCGGGCATCGAGAAGCTTCGTGAGAACGAGCGAGGCCAACATTGTACTTCTGACCAATCACTTCATGTTCTAACAAGCCAATTTAAGCTACTTGAAGAGCATGCGGCCATGTTCTACACGAGGGCTGTGTTTGCGAAGTTCAGGGAGCAAGCGAGGAAGGAAAGTCAATGCAAATCTGTTAGAATTGAAGAAATACCTGAATATGACATGGATGCAATCTATGTCCCAAGGGAGAAGGAAAGGGCATCTCTAGTAAGTTCACATGATACACTATCTATTATGACTGCTTTAAACTGTTATCTGTAATATTTAGGTATCAATCTAGATTGTCAATTGAAATATCTGATATCCTTTTTTTACAGCACAGTTCTTTCCAGTACTTTCATTCTTATCTATAAGTTTATAACTTCTATCTACTCTGTCAAATAAAATATCTGAAAGCTTTGATCTTTTTCCTGGCAGCACACCGTTTTCTGTCAACGTGATTATACCATGCTCTACTGTTCCAGCAAGAGGTTTGAGTCATCACATATGGTTTGTGGCCACATTATTTTTGTGCTCTTTCATAAAGGAGTTCAATTCATTCCGGAAAACTTGTTATCGAAACGATGGAAGAAGACGGATAGTGACTTCTACAAGAATGATCCAGCCATGCAGGAGCCAAAAATAAGATGGTGTGACGATCCAAAAACCCAGGCATTTCGTCGTGGTTGCATGAAGGGACGAATGGAGATGATTAGTGACATGGGTGGAACATCACAAGAGACTTACGACTATTGGCAAAAACATGTTGACTTGATGATACGGGGTCTCAAGGACATTATTTTAAAGCAAGAAAATGATGAAGAGCCCGTGGTTAATGTCAACTCACAAGAGTACGCCCACGTAATGCCTCCATCCAAAGGGGATACAAAACCAAAAGGGAGCTCCAAAAATGTTCGAAAGAAGTGCGGGAGATGCCAAGAATACGGACACAATCGAACTACATGCCCGAATCCTCCAGTTGGTGTTTTCGGTCAAGATGTCGGCCAATCTCAATCGCAAGCGTCGTAACAAACTATGATTTCCAACTGCGAATACAACTGGTCCGAGGGAATGGGTGACCAAAACTCGTCAAGACGTGTTGGGCATGACTGGGCTGATTTTTTCTAGGGATTATATTAATTGTGTGAATGTTTTAGTTAAGTACCTTGACATGTTTATCCGTTATTTGACCCTTTTTGTCTGATATTTTACTGTGTTATCCGATTCTTTGCGTTTTTATCCACTGATGTGAATCCTGGATAAATTCTAAATCAGTTTCTTTGCATTTTTATCCAATTCTGCGCGTTTTTATCCACTAGGGGTGGTGACCTGCTAGAACCGGTCACCACCCCATAATTTTCCGTTTTTTTAGTCCGCTAGTGGGGGGGTCCACCGCAAAAAAAAAATTGCACCCATGTGTTGGAATAGATGCCCTAGAGGCAATCTAGTTTAGTATGAATTATTTGTGGCTAGAAATTCATTTATTATTTATTGGATATTTAATGAAGTCCTTAGATTTACAATTGTGTTGTTTATCTTAAATATCCCTAGTCAAGTATAATGATTAAATGGGACAATCATCTATAGACTAGTCTGGGGTTGGATTGATATGGAGATATCACGATCCAACACATAGGTGTGCATTAGGGAATGTCGCACTGGATTGACCCATCTCCGAGAAGGCTACATACACGTTATGTTGAGTCACAAGCGCTTCTCGCGGTGCAATGGTATTGTCATCCTTAGACTTGAAGTCACAAGATATTCTAGTTGTGGATTATTGTGATCTTGGTAGCGTTAAACGCTACACCGTAACTGGGTAGTTATAAAGGCGTGTACTGGATACAATAAGAAGCAAGCTTAGAGATCGTAGTGGACGTAGATAGAATTTGTCCCTCCCACATAACGGGAGCAAATATCCTAGGCCACTCGAGGGATAGTGCTTATAGAATGTCTGGCCAGACTCTAATAAATCAATATGGGATATTGATGTTATTTGCACGAATAAGGCTATTCCCATGGATCGAGAAACTGTGGATTGGATATACGAGTGTGACTTGTATGTCTCGTGTCCAATCCGGATATGGAGACAAAGGGATGAGACAATTACTTGTACAAAGGTTGTCAATATGACTATTCTATTAGTTGGCTAGAATGGATGTTTTGCTAGAGACCGCTCCATATTAGCAAATAGTTGCTACCAACTAGATAGAACCTATGGGGTCACACGCTATACTAGATTTGGGAATTAATTAATTGGATTAATTAATTAGAAGGATCACTTTGAAAACCCTTGCAAACTTAGTAGGGACTAATTTGCAAGGAAGGGACTAAATTGAGTTCTAGTAGGACTAGAATAAGTCCTTTAGGTAGTTAACAAGGAGTTGTTGGAATATATAAAGGACCTTCCTTCCTTCCTTCCCAAATAACTTATGCTCATAATTGAACATAACAAAGAGTGGGAGAGAACAAAAGGAGAGAGAGCAAGCAACAAGGGAGCCCGACCGCCCCCTTGCCGCCGCCCCGTCCCCGTCGGCCAAAGGAGGCCGAGACCCTCCTTTTTGGGTCTCGTTTTGCGTGATTCTTCTTCCTCTTCCTCTTCCGGGCTAGCACCAATGACTTGGGAGATCTAGGATCAACTATAGGCGTGGATCAACTATAGAGAACGTGACACAATTCGCGTTTGAAGTCATCAAAGGAGAACCCTAAGGTGTGTTTATGATTTCTAACCCTTACCATCGTTATGTCTCTTGACTTGTGATCCTTGGAGGGTTTTGCATGGTTTTATGTTTTTTTATGCTTCCTTTGCGCATCCATGAATCAAAACCCTACAGTGGTATCAGAGCCACAGGTCGTAGAGCATAAACGTGGTTTATGTGTTACGTTTTAGTTGTTTTACACCTTAATTTGATTGTTTATCGCGTGAAACAAGACAAATCAAGCATGGGATGCAATTTGTCAATAATTAAATCATAACAAGATCCAATTTTTGCATTGGATGCATGAGTTGGTGAGTTTGAGAAATTTTAGGATCTTAGATCTAGGGTTTGGGCATCCTTGGGGAAGAAGGAGTTCTCCCAAAACAAGGAAACAACCAAATTTGGGCACCAAGCAAGGGAGTTGTTTTGGAAACAACTCCCTCATTGAGGTTCGGCCCCCCTAGGGACCGCCCCCCTTTGCTTGCCGCCCAAGCTTGGCCACCCTAGGGGCCGGGCGGCCCTAACCCGCGGGCCTAGGCTTGTGGGTTTTTGACCGGGCCGGCCCTAGGGCCTTGTGGTTCACTTTGTTGGGCCCGGGCAATTTGATTGTTGGGCCCATGGACCGTTTTAACCCTAGAAATCCTAAAATCAATTAAAATTAACCAAGCGCGTTAAAATTGGATTTTAACTGTTTATGTGCAAATCGCATGGTGATTGGATATGGCCTTAGGATGTGGTTTGATGTGGATGTTTAATTTTGTTATTTGGTTTTACGGCCTGCGAGCTGATCAATTAATTGTAATAATTAATTAAGATTTTATGGCCTGTGTGCCATTTTTTTTCTCAACTTGTGAGATTTATTTTATTTAGTATAGGTATTAGCTACTGCTAGATAAAGTAGAGTGTTAGCCAAGATTGAAGAAAAGAAGCCCAAAGCCAAAGAAGCCACAAAAGATGGAGCATGGAGCATGGAGCCTTTCCACATGACTATGAAGGATGGACCAAAAGATCAAGACGCATGGAGATGTGTTTGTTTAGGGTTCATAGATAATTCCATTGGCTTGGAATTATCTTAGTCTAGAAAAGGCCATATCCACATCACGTTTAATTTCTGTTTTGTGGTTGTTTATTTTAATGTCTTATGATTGTGTGGTTGGTGTATGGATGATGCATGCAATTAGGATAATAAGATAATTAGACAACCCGGATCTATTATTTGGAGTTGTGCCCAAAACTCAAATAGATAGATTAGTTGATATTGATCAGAAAAACAATTAAAATTGAATTTAAAAATCCCTCAAAATTCAAATATTGTGTTCTTGCCTTCTCGTTATTTAAACACTCATTATCATCATTATTTACCAAGCTCGTGCGTGCCAAAGCATGGCTACTTGGTTCATCATGATGGAATGCGATGGCACGTAACAATGTGCAATTGTTTAGATAAGAGGTTGAACACAACTAGGCTATTAATTTGATTAAGAAATCTAGAGGCAATCAATTAGGATTATCCATATGGATGGATAAATAAGGAGTTATTTGCCCAATTGAACCAAGAGTTGCATATGGGACGCAATTGGAATTGTTCCTACCTAAAGTAGTCAAATTATGGGTGACTTGCCAAAGCAAGCTCATAAGGAGATGAAAGATGGATCTTGGCCCACTAGAAAATATAAGGATATTTTCCGCATTAATATCTTGAGGGTTATTAATCCGTAAAAAAATAGTGGGAGCTATATTCGATAAACTAGCCATTATTGAATATAGTCAAAATTCACAAATACTAAAACTTGCGTATTTTTCTCTTTGTAGAATTCCAAATGGCAAACAACTCATCGAGTTCACAACATTCCCTACGATCTGTCCTTGAGAAGGACAAGCTCTCTGGAACCAACTTTCTTAATTGGTACAGAAACTTGAGAATTGTTCTCAAGCAAGAGAAGAAACTGTACGCAATAGAGGAGCATGTTCCAGAAGGTCCAGAGAACCAAACACCTGCTGCCTTAAAGGCGTATCAAAAGCGTGTTGATGACGCTAATGATGCGGCCTGCCTTATGCTTTGCACCATGACTTCTGAGCTTTAGAAGCAACACGAAAACATGAATGCTGTCGATATGATCGAACATCTAAAGCAGCTCTTCCAAGAGCAGGCGAGGGTAGAGAGGTATGAGGTCTCAAAGGCGCTGTTCAAGTGTCATCTGGCAGAAGGGAACCCGGTGGGACCCCATGTACTCCGAATGATCGGGTACTTGGAGAATCTCGCCAGACTAGGGTTCCCGGTCAGCCAAGAGTTGGCAACCGATCTCGTGTTGCAATCGTTGCCCGAGAGTTATGGACAGTTCATTATGAACTATAACATGAACGAGATCGTGAAACCACTGCTAGATTTACTCAACATGTTGAGGACGGCTGAACAGAGCATCAACAAGGGTAAGGGCAAGGCCATAATGATGGTTGTAGATACTGCTTTCTGACATGACAGATCTTGGCCACGTGGCAACCATCCAGCACACCATATTGTGCTCCACACACACTGGATCACCAGCCGAGCTGATCCATGTGGGGGCTGCGAGACAGAGCCCTCGCATACCACTGCACGGGACTTGTAGGGACTTAGTGGTTTGGAGGCTAGAGTAAGCCCTGTCGCGTGCGAGCCAAGCCCGCACGCGACCTTTAGTAACTGTTTTGAGAGATTTATGGCACGAGCTCCATAAACCCGGTCAATCCGGTCAAACCCGGTCAACCTCGTAACGGTTCCGGTATTCGCGCACCACGTGCTCTAACGGTCCCTATATACTCGGACGAACGTGCCGTTATGGTTAAGCTAATTAAGCCGCCATCAATGGGCGCATTAACCACACTACAACGGTCACGTTCTCCAGTATATATAGATCGTCAACCTTTCCATACAAAGGGGACACACTGCCATACGCGGAAGCTCTGCCAAACCTCTGTCTCTCTCTCAGACATTGCTACTGCCTTACTCTCTCCCTACACACACCCCTATTCTTCCTGTGCGATCCTTGATCCACTGCACACGGTGCACACGGAGGTCTCCCCGCCGGAATCTCTTGTGCACATTTTGGTGAACCCGACGTGAACTTACTAGCAAAAGCAACCATGTCTCAGGAGGATGTTGTCAGCAACCGATCGCCTTCCACCGAAACTCCCTCGGGAGACGAGACCCGCCGTACTCCGACGACTCTCGGCCAGGCACCGACTTTAGAGTCTTTGGACGCCACTGTCCAAAGTCAGGCGAAAGCTCTCAAGTCTCAATCTGCGCAATTAGAACGAATCTTGGCCGTTCTGGGCGCCCTTGCGCCAAATCCTCCACCAGCCACCGCTATCCCTCAGGGAGGAGGAACCCCTACCGCTCCAGGATTGGGAGTGTCAACCACGCCTCCCAATCCTCATCTGCAGACTCCACCGTCGGCCACGCAGCTGCCTTCAGTTCAGGGGTCAACGGCACAGATGCTGCCTCCTGCTGCTCACGCCTCTCAGCCCTCGGCTTTGGCGTCCAACCCAACTCTGCAGTACACTCTGCCTCCACCAACGACGATCTGGGGAAATGCGGGTAGCCAATATGCTCTCAATCCTCCGGCGGCGTACGTATCGTCACCGCCTACGGCAACCCCTCCGTCAACTACCGAAGGGAGCATTCCAGAATGCATGACGTCTCTGCAGAAGCGCGTGGACACTATCCTGGCTCATCAGTCATTCGCGGATACCATTATCCCGAAGTTAGACAATGATCCACCTATTCCACGAGAGATCTATCTCATGCCTAACCCGGCGGGGTACAAGGCCCCCAAATGGGATAAGTTCGAGGACGTCAATGGAAACGCTCATGAGCATGTCATGCGTTTCATTGATGTCATGGGTCCGTACGGAGCCGATCCCAAACTGCTGATGCGAGAGTTCCCAAAATCTCTTGGGAACGTAGCATACAAATGGTACTGAACATTGGAGGCCGGATCCGTGAAGACTTGGGACGACATGGTCCAGAAGTTTTATACCAAGTTCTTTCAAATGGAGGAAAAGGTGACAATGATCCATCTCTCGCGGATGTACCAGAAGCGCGAGGAGGATGGGATCACCTTCATCAAGAAATTCCGGGCGAAATCCTTGGAGTGCAAAGATCCAATGCCCGAGAGCCGGCTCGTGGAGATATGCCTACAGTGCATGCGAGATGAATACAAAGGTATGCTCATCAATCTGCAAACACCTACGTTTTCAAAGCTAATCGAATGCACGAAGAACATCGAGCCCATAGTCGAGAGACAGAAAAAGAAGAACGCTCCAGAGCGACCTGCGAGTGGCACCACTTACAAGATCGGAAGGTTTAGCTACAAGCGGGGACGCGAAGCTGAGGTCAATACAGTTTCGCCCCAGAAACAAGCGAGGGTTGCGAACTTCGATGTACCGCCTCTGCCATGCTCGGTTGAGGAAGCAAGTGACCTCTGCAAACAGTGGCGCAAGGACGGCGTCCTGCCACCGCTCGAGAAAACACCCTCCAAGGAGATGGTGAGGGACCCTAAGTGGTGTGAGTACCACGGCAAGATCATGCATCCCACCGCCGAGTGCAAGAAACTCAGGTTTGCGTTCGATCAGAAGATGAAGAACGGCGAGCTAATCGTCAGCGACAACAGGAAGGACGTGCGCAACAACCCGCTTCCTGCCCATACAGAGTCAGGCTCGAAAGGCAAAGAGGTCGCCATGATCTCGATAGTAGACTTGGAGGAAGTCGCAGAGGATGGTCTACCCATCGTTGCTGAGGTCCATGAAGACGAAGATTATAGCATGGACACGGAGGATGAACGTGCCGACCGCATGAAAGGGTCGCACGGCTTCAGCAAATTCTTCGACGAGATGAATTTCTCCGAAAAGTGCCGGACTGATATGACAAAAGCAATCTTAAGGATAGCGGAGGACTACGAGGAGGACCTCGTGGTCTCCAACGGGAAAGTCATCAGGGCGTCTCGTTCCACAGAAAAGATCATGACCTTTTCTGCCAGCGACAAGAAGACGGATGCGAGTTACCAGAGGCCTCTGTACGTGACCGCCATCATCAACGGTGTCGAATTCAAGCGAGCATTCGTCGATGGAGGAGCAGCGGTCAATGTTGTTCCACTCCACACACTGAAGCTAGCAGGGATCCCCGAGCACAAGGTAGTCAAGCGTCCATCTCCACTGGTGGGATTCAGAAGCGACTCTAGAATGACGATCGGATGGATCCGCCTGGGCGTCCAGATTGGCAAGATCAAGTGCTCGGCGAAGTTCTATGTCATAGACGCAAACACCACATACCACATGATTATAGGTCGAGCCTGGATTCATCGCTTCGACGCAGTCCCTTCGACGGCTCACCAGGTTATGAAAGCTATCTGGAATGACAGAATAGTCGAGATACCGGCTTCGATTAACCCGTTCAACTTGGACGAAGCACATCTCAGCGAGGCGGAGTGGTTCACTGAGATGGCGGACGAGCAAACACTCGGGCCATTCAACCCTACCCCTTTGCCTCTCTGGGAGGACATCAAGGATCAGTCACATGCAGGCGTGATGGTGACAAGGGAAGATGCCAAGGAAAAGCCGCCTACACGCGAAGAGGCTCCACGAATCGCGTATCATCGAAAGAATGTGTACACTTTGAAGAGGATCGCAAAGCATGACCCCGAGGGCAAGGAGATAGAGAGCTTCTACGCCAATGGGAAGAAATGCTATCGCATATGAAGGTGCGCGGGGATGTCCTCACACGGGCATGGGGATGTCCCTGGGCAAATCAATCAAATCGAGCAAGTTGCGCTGACGGAAGAACCAACACAAGGCACTCCAGACGAGAAACTCAAAGAAGCGCCTGAATGCATGGAAGACAGGCCAAGACCACAAAAGCAAGAACTAAAGGAAGTGTTCCTTAGCCCGAACGAGGAAAAGAAAAGGCCAGTCTTCCTGAGTGCGGACCTCACAAGCGAAGAGGAACAGGGACTGCTGCAGCTTCTAACTGAGTACAAGGACGTGTTCGCATGGGAGTATGATGAGATGCCAGGACTGGATACAAGCATCACCATGCACCGTTTAGACATCATCCCAGGGTCTAAACCGGTCAAGCAAAGCACCAGAAGCTTCAGGCCAGAACTCAACGTGAAGATCAAGCAGGAGGTTGTCAAACTCCTAGATGCCAAGTTCATAGAGCCGAATCATCATCCCACATGGCTGGCCAACATCGTGCCAGTGGTGAAGAAGAACGGACAGCTCCGCATCTGCGTGGACTTCCGAGATCTTAACCGCTTCTGCCCTAAGGACGATTTCCCACTGCCCAACATCGATTTGCTCATCGATTCAACAGCAGGCCATCGCATGTTCAGTTTCATGGACGGTTTCAGCGGGTACAATCAAATCAAGATGGACCCCGAAGATGCACGGAAAACTGCATTCATCACTCCTGTGGGGTTATTCAACTATACGGTGATGCCGTTCGGCCTTAAGAACGCGGGCGCGACCTATCAGCAGGCCATGATGGCTCTATTCCACGACATGATGCACAAAGAAGTGGAATTCTATGTGGATGACCTGGTGGTTAAATCCAAGCACGAAGCGGATCACCTTGCGGACCTACGAAAGGTGTTCAACAGATGCATGAGCTTTCAACTGAAAATGAACCCCTTGAAATGCGCGTTCGGCGTGACTTCAGGGAAGTTCTTGGGATGTGTAGTCCATCGCCAAGGGATCGAGCCTGACCCTGCGAAAGTGTCAGCCATCACCAGCATGACGCCACCCCACAACCAAAGTACCTTGAAGACATTCTTGGGAAAACTGTCATATCTGCGGAGATTCATCCCAGCAATTGCAGAAATCACATGCTGTTTCAGCACTCTTCTCAAGAAGGACGCCGCGTACAACTGGGCTCCGGACCACGAAGCCGCATTCGAAAAGCTGAAAGAGCTACTCACGTCCTCAAAGATAATGATCGCACCTCAACTGGGATCATCGCTTCTGCTATATCTTACATCAACAAGGAGATCTATAGGAGCACTCTTGGCTCAGGAGTATGAAGGTCAAGAGAGGCCCATCTACTATATCTCTCGCATTGTGCAGCCTGCTGAATCGAGTAGTGGTGGTCACCAAGAGCGACCCCATAAGATACTTGCTAACTCACACTACTCCGGGCGGGAGACTGGCGAAATGGTACATGACCATCTCTCAATACGATATCACATGCGTGAAACCAAGAGCGATCAAGTCGCAGGCGGTAGCGGATCTGTTGGCACAGTTTCCCGATAACAGCCACGAACCCGTGATCGAAGAAGAGCTCGAAGGCCCTGAAATCTACGCAATCGACGTGCCCTATTGGACCCTCCACTTCGACGGTTCGTCAACCAGGAAAGGCGGAGGCATTGGGATAGTCTTGACAAAACCAGATGGGGAAGTCCTACAGATGTCCGCAAAGCTCAACTTCGCGGTCACAAACAACGAAGCGGAATACGAGGCTCTCATTGTGGGGCTCCGTGCGGCGAAAGCCTTGGAAGTGAGCAACTTAACAGTTATGGGAGATTCCAAGCTGATTGTTAAGCAAGCCTCGGGCGAATATGGTTTGAAGGAAATCAACCTCCTGTCTTATCGCACCCTAGTACAGAAGCTGATGCAACAATTCTGCGATGTGAAGTACGAGCACAAGCCCCGAGCAGACAACAGGCACGCAGACGCCTTAGCAACTCTGGGATCTAAGGTCAGCATAGACAAGTGCCCCGCAAGGATTTCCATCGAAGTGCGAACATCGTCGGCATTGACAGAAGATGCGTGCGACGACGAACGCATGGATGACGCAAACTGGCGAAAACCAATCCTGCAAGCTATTGCGAAAGGCACCAGCAGCGAAAGCTGGGCACTCACAAAAGGATACTGCATCCACGACAACACCCTTTACTACAAGGGTCCTGGGGGAATACTCATGCGATGTGTCTCCGAGCAAGAGGGACAACAGCTGTTAGAAAAGATTCACCAACACGCTTGCGGAGAAAGCGAGGTGTCAATCTATAGAAAGGCTCAGAGATATGGCATTCATTGGCCAGACATGTCGACAGCTGCAGCCCTGATACAAGGGAAGTGCGAAAGTTGCGCACTAATCAAAGATTCTCTACTCGTCGCCTTAATCGACAACGACACAGACTGGAGGAAGCCACTGTTCGATTTCCTCACCCAGGGCACCGTGCCTGAATCCAGAAAGGAAGCCGAAAAATTGAAAAGGAAAGCGTCTCGATACGTGGTACAGGAAAACCTGCTTTGGCGAAGAGGTCACGAGGGCAACTTGCTGCGATGTCTAGACGGCAGAGAAGCACAAGAAGTCATGGACCTTTCTCATCAGGTGGAACACCAAGGAGGTGCGAAATTATGCAGACAGCTCCTCTCCATCGGATATTTCTGGCCCACGATGGAAGTCGATTGCCGCACCAAAGTGCGACGCTGCCAGGAATGCCAATTCAAAGGGAACCTAGTGCACGCTCCCGCCGTGGATCTACATGCACTAGGGACGCCATGGCCATTTCACACATGGGCTCTGGACTTCATCGGTCCCATCCGACCGACGTCGCATGGAAACCATTTCATCCTCACCGCAACCGAGCTGTTCACCAAGTGGGTGGAAGCAATACCACTAAAGACGGCAAATGCGCTGGCTGTGGTCAATTTTATCCAGGAAAGCATCGTATGCAGGTTCGGAATCCCAAACACCATTCTTTCAGATAACGGTACTCCTTTTGTTAATCGCCAGGTAGCCGCGAAATTAGCGGAGTACAATATCAGGCAGATATGTTCTACCCCTTATTACCCAAAGGGAAACGGACAAGCCGAAGCGACTAACAAAACGCTGTTGAGAATTCTGAGCAAGATGGTCGCAGATGACCACAAGAAGTGGGCCGACTCCCTTAGCATAGCTCTGTGGGCCTACAGAACTTCTCCAAGGACACCCACAGGGGCCTCACCATTTCTACTATGTTATGGGGCCGAATCTGTAGTACCCGCGGAGGTTAGAGTCAATTCGGCAAGACTGGCCTTCCATGCACTCTATGAAAATCAACGCGATCATGACTTAGTTTTGCTGGAAGAAAAGCGAGAACAAGCCAAAAGGACCAACAAGCGGTACCAGGAAAGAATCGCTCGCGCTTACAACAAGATAGTCCAGCGAAGAGATTTCGCAGTCGGAGACCTGGTCTTGCGCGCATCTGACCACTGTATGCGAGAAGCAACTCACCCAAAGTTCGCAGCTAATTGGGAAGGACCCTTTGAAGTCACAGAGGTCTTCGATAGTGGCTACTGCAGCATACGAAGGTTGCACGGCACAACCTCAACTCCGAGTTCAGTCAACATGCGCTGGATCAAGAAGTACTATCCCTGACTTCTCTCATTTCATACGTTTTATGATAACGTGCTTAATGTCTCATGTGGCTATGATTTACGCAATCTTCTCTCCCATATGAGAGGATTGTAATCCCATCTCTCCCATATGAGAGCATTATAATAAAAGAATTCTCCCAAATGAGAAGTTCATATTTCTAGCTGTTTATGTTGTTCTGTTTAATTTGTTATTACTGTTAACAATAGTTTATTCGCCGCAATAACAACCGATGCAAATGCGATCTTAAGTGATCATCTAAGCCTATCTCTTACGATAGCAGCTGACAGCGTAAACTATCTGCTTTTTCGCAAGTGTACGATCAAGTAGTATAGAGTATGTAGATTATGACTCTGGTTATCGAACCCACGAGAACAGGTTAAGTTCTTGCTAATCAGAATTAGAATAAGACGCAAAGTTTGTAAAAAGGAGGAAGGTTTGGTATTTGATTATGCTAAATTATAATAACTAAAAAACAGTAAAAAGACTTATTTTATTTTTCTGCTGAATATTTTGCTGAAATTGTTGTAGTTGTAAAAGTCGATAATTCTAAAAATCTAGATTCCAGGATCCCCTAGGGTTACTTTCCAGCTTCCATAGTTTATTCGATTTCAGAAACACACAGTGGTTTTGTTTATGCCAGCATACCAATAGTACAATCTCCTCTCGGTCTCATGCACTTATCACTCGACTGCAGATTTTCGGGTCCTCTCGGTCCACCTAAATCTGCAGGTTCGTTCTAAGTCTGCTAGGGTTACAGGTTCTCCTCTCGGTCTCCCCCTAAACGTCTAACAGTTGGTCTAATGCTTCTGGGCTAGTCCCCTGATTCTCTTCACCTCTCGGTCCATCAAGGCAGAGTACTAAATCCTGTCTTTTCTTCCTAACATTCACTGGTCACTCTCGCGCACCAGGTCCTGTCTGTAACACTCCTGGGTGATCAGGCCATTCATGTATGTAAATAAAATCAAAGACAGAATAATAAACAAACCATCTGTATTAAGACTTAGCTAGCCATGCATCTGAAAATCAAAACATCCAAGTCTGCTGAATTCATAAACCCTAGGTTCACCGAGAACCTAGGCAAAAGGTCTAGCTAGCTTGCATTATTAAGAGACAATGTTTCATAAAAAGAGAAAAGATCAAACTAGTTATTTTTGAAGATACTGGAAAACTGCTCCAATCCTGCTCTGCTCCAACTCCTGGCTGCTGTGAAACTTGCTGCTGATGATGATGATAGCTGTGGTATGCCTTCGTAACCCTAAAACAGTGCTGGGACACCTCCTTTTATATTGCCACAGTCTCCAAAACTGATGCACGAAATTCCTGTTTTACCCTCGAAAAGATCCGTCCTGGAAGATTCTGGAACAAGTCTGTGCGTTCAAACGCACTTTCCTGCGTATGAACGCAGTGCGTATGAACGCACACCCCCCCTGCGTATGAACGCAGTACTTAGTCAATTTCCTCTTCTGGCTCCTGAACCCATGCGTTTGAACGCAGCTCCTCTGCGTTTGAACGCACTCCTTGGTCGTTTCTTCTCCTGAGTGTTGAGCCCTGCGTATGAACGCACAACCTGCGTTTGAACGCAGGACTTAGTTTTTTCTGCACTTTTGGTCTCTGCCTCCTGCGTTTGAACGCACATGTCTCTGCGTATGAACGCACGCCTTAGCCAAATTCTGCCATTTTTCCTGCTGCCTGCCTTGTGCGTTTGAACGCAGCTTCTGCGTTTGAACGCACAACTTAGTCATTTTTTCCTCTTTTTGCTCAGCTCTCCTGATACGCTGCCTCCAATCCAAGTCAATCTCATGCATTTTTCCGGCACCTGTTACCTGCACATAACACGCACCCGCGATCATATCCAACAAACAAAAGTATGCATAAAATTACTCAAATTTTGCAATCATGATATATAAATCTCTGTCCCGTATCAGGTGGAAAATAAGCTGAAAATGGCCAAACTCAACTCTCACAGGGTTAAAACCAATGGTAAAAAGATGTCCCAGACTAATACATTTTCAGGCTGTCAAAATACCCCCACACTTACTTCTGCTCGTCCCGAGCAGACCCTTGCATACTGTCCTGCAGACCCAATTTTTGCATACTTTAGTTTGCATACTTCCCCTCTGTCACAGATTCAAGACACAGACCAAAACACTCGATAGATACTGACGCAGATACAGAATACACAAACTGACTCAAGACGCAACTAATTTTTTTTTTTTTTTTTTTTATATATATTTTCTGAAATTGGGCAACCTCTCTATCATAAACTGAAATCATCAAATCCTCACAAGCTTATTTCGAAATTTCACACACACAGCAAGAAATGATATAAACTGATCCTATGCACAAATTCACTAAGGTATCCCCAAACATCCACCAAACCAACCAAGACAAGGCACGTCTTATGACTTTGAGGGTCCAGGCATCTTTAGTCAACAGATAGTTTTTCTTCGCCAAGTCATTTGAGGTTTTCAGACCCTCTTAGCCGTTATTGCGTTTGATTAGCAAATTGTCCCACTGCTGGGAGACACAACTCCTGTGTAAATACGGCTTGACTTTAATTTCCCTCCTAAGCTCCAAATTGGATTGAATCCAAATTTTCCATGTGAATGGAAGCACATTACGTTGTTTCTCCTTAAGCACAAAATATTATTATTTTTTTTCAAACTGTCTTTTTTTTTTTTTTTTTTTTTTTTTTTTTTTTTAATCCCCTCTGTTTTTACAACGGTGCAGTGGAGCGTTAGGAGTGTAGGCTTTTTAGGATTTTCTCTCGGAACCACCTTAAGGGATGGTGGTGTACATTCTACAACTTCGCTTAGGCTACAGATTTGTACCACATAAAACCGACTCAACACGAAGGTCCACCCCAGATTCCAAGAGTCCACTAGTTTCTACGGGAAACAGAATATTCAACTATCTAAAGACCGAATCTGCCTAGCACACTAGAGAAGTCACAAGTATGCCTGTATCTACTTTCCACATTCCTGAATACCCGGGATAGCCTGTCGTGAAAATTGTGCACAAAATACTAAAATTTGAAGTATCCCTGCTACGGTGCTTCCTACTCTAATAAGCTCTTTCATTGGACTCTCTTCAGTTTCTAGGTCCTAAGTTGCCCTTTCTCAAAAATTATTTATTAATTTTCCCTATTTATTTATTTTTTTTTTTTTTAATTTTTTAATTTTTTATATCATGCAAGGTCAGAAAGGTTGGTGGGTCGACTCAACATAAAAAAAACGTGCTGACTCAAAAAATGAAAATAAAAATAAAAATAAAATTGACCAAAATATGCTGACATGGCTATGCAGGAGGACACGATTCCCCACCCCCACACTAGAGGTGGCGCGTCCTCGCGACTCTACTGATCTGGTCGGTAACTCGAATCTGTGTTCTCCGGAGTAGACTGGTCAGTCGGCTCGGGAGATGGTGAAGGGGTGCGCCCTCTGGCGCGCTTCCTCGCAGCATGGCGTGCTGCGGCAGCGGTACCAGCGTGGCTGGCACCGGGATGGGCACTGCTGGCCCCTGGGTCTGCATGATCTCTCCTAGGTGGGTACTGGGTACCGGGTCTGCCGGGGTCACCGACACTGTCTCCATGTTCCGGGCTCGGTGTGGGGTCATGGCCAGAGAAGCTATCAAATGGCCGGCTATCCTCCATTGTCCAACTTGGACAATTATCACTAGAATAGCGGGCCGGAAAGTTAAACTGCCTACCACGCATGTTACTCTGGATTTCAGCAAGTGCCGACTCATGAGCTCTCATGGCGGCTGTGTGGGCGTGGTAGATATGCTTCTGGGTCTTAAACAATTTGCCAAGACCCCTGGCCATTTTCTTGACAGTCTTTACCAGGTAGTTTTGTACTTTTTCTTGGGCCTTAATTTTCTTTCTGACCCACTCCTCATGCTCAGTCCTCTCCAGGCGCCCAAAAGAGCTGCGCCTGGCCCCTCTGCTGGACTGCCCCAAGTCAGGGTCGTGCTGCCTGTGTTCGCTGGAACTGGCAGAACGGGGCAGTGGGAAGGGTCCTGGTAAAGCTGGTAAACCCCCATCAGTGGGAGGAGGCGGTGGTGGCATGCCACCACCCCCACCCTGAGGTGGAACAACATCATCATCATCGTCCACTTGGACATATTCAGGAGGCCCGTGAATAGCCTCCTCCAGCGCACATCTCATGTTCTTGTACTTGCGTACTTGAACAGGTCGAATGTCTCTCAGCTCGCCAGGAATGACCACAAGATAATCCTGCGCCATTTTTGTCAACATCCCCAGAAGACCCAAACCCTTCTTGCTATGGGTCTCCTTCCGTTCCCGGAAAAACTCACAGATGATTTCCGGGAGGCTCACAGGCTCACGAGCCATCAAACAGTAAACAAGCAGGGCAATATTATAATCAATGTGGGTAAAGTGTTTTATACCCACAATTCTGTTGTTTACCCACTCTGTCCACCATTTCGCCTCTCGGATCAGGTAGGTCGATGGCAGTTTCCGGTAGGAAGGACTCCTCTCAGGGTGGTACCAGACAGCGCCGGGGACACCAGCACACAGGGTGGTCAGGATCTGCTCACTCAACTGCTCAGATGGATGACGTCTCAGTTCCTGGAACTGACAGTCATCCAACACCAACTCCAGACCCAGACTCTCGCGGATACTCTCTGGGGTGATTCGAATCCATCTCTTTCTGCAGTAAATCCAGTCAATTGACTGGACTTCACTGTTCATGCACTGCTGGAGATTGCTGTAAATCTCCTTAGCCAGCACAGAACTGACCCGCAGATTGGGAAACCCAGTAAACAAATCCCCAAACTGATCCTGCCCCGTAAACTCAAACAATTCGTCCCCCATGGCTACCCTATCACGTGGAAAGGTCCTCTCAGCGGGTATGTCATACCGAATCTTTTTGTCTTGCAAATAGAAACGGTGAGCTTCCATGTTAACAAACCTATGGTCGCAGAAATAGTTAGGCCTAAGCAGACGGCAATCTATGATGTTCAATGGTGCAATAGCCCTATCCGGCCTCATGAAAGGTTGATCCACCTCCATTTCAGATTCAAACAGCAAAAATTGAAAATATGCAGAGAGAATGAAAAGATAGAACCTGGGTACCCGGAGTGAATCTTACGGGTACAGATCTGGAAATGTCTCTCTGAGATGAGTCTGTTGATGTTTGAATCGGCAGATTTGGATCACCCCCACACTGTTCCTGACCTTCTGGCGGTGCTGCGGTGGTCGTCGGAGGCTGCTGGCGGCGGACTGCTCTGGCGGCTGCTAGGGCAGAGAGAATTTTCTAGAGAGAGAGTTGAAAACTGGAAGACTTGTGTGGAAATGAGTCACTGTCATCCGTACAGTATATATAGGCGAACTTTCAGAAATTGCAGAATGGCCCCAAAATTTCAAAATTTTTCAAAATTTTCCGAAATTTTTGATCCCGCTCAAATGTGCGTTTGAACGCAGGTTCTGCGTTTGAACGCACTGCTTAGTTTTTCTGGAAAATTTGCAGATCTGATGAGCTGCGTTTAAACGCAGGATGTGCGTTTGAACGCAGTGCTTGAATGCTCTTGAATTTTTCTGGGCCTGATGAGTTGCGTTTGAACGCACATGAGCTGCGTTTGAACGCAAGGCATGTCTTCTGCATCTCGGATGAGTCGCGTTTGAACGCACAGGAGTTGCGTTTAAACGCATGCCTTGGTCTCTCTAGAAAATCTCTGCTGATTGGGTCTGCGTTTGAACGCAGGTCCTGCGTTTAAACGCACGCCTTAAGAATTTTTCACCTCTTCTTTGTCATCTTGCGTTTGAACGCACTGTGTTGCGTTTAAACGCACCACTTGGTGGCTGAAAAATTATGATGATGTGTTCTGCGTTTGAACGCAGGTCTGCTGCGTTTGAACGCAAAAGTGTTAGCAGTTTCCAGTGTTCTTCCTGTCCATTGGTGGGGCTGCGTTTGAACGCAAGATTTCTGCGTTTGAACGCACTGCGTTTGAACGCAAATCTTCTGCGTTTAAACGCACGCCTCTGCTTCCTGAAATCACTGAATTCAACATTAAACCCCTCTTTCTCACTTTTCTCTCAAATTATGAACATTGTAAAAATTATATAAAAAACAACTAACCTACGTTGGGTTGCCTCCCAACCAGCGCTTGTGATTTACAGTCGACAGCCCGACTTTGTTACCTCTGCTGTAATCACGGACTGTCGAGGTAGAGTGCCTCTACCTCCATGATTTCCTGAGAATCCCTGTATGGCTTGACTCTGTTCCCATTCACCTTGAAAACTGTATTGTCCCTCGGGTTCTCCAGCTCCACCACTCCCCATGATGTAATGTCCTTCACAATAAATGGTCCAGACCATCTTGAGCGCAGCTTCCCTGGATAGAATTTCATCCTTGAATTGTATAGGAGAACCTTCTGCCCGATTTCTATCTTCTTTGGTAAAATGCGGTTGTCATGCCACTTCTTCGTTTTTTCCTTATAAATTTTGGCACTCTCGTATGCAGTTTTACGAAATTCCTCCAGTTCAAGGAGTGCCATCTTCCGTTTGTTTCCTGATAAACTGTGATCCATATTCAGCTGTTTGATTGCCCAGTAAGCTTTGTGCTCCAATTCTACTGGTAAATGACATGCTTTCCCAAACACCAGCTGGTACGGGGACATTCCCAGTGGGGTTTTGTAAGCAGTTCTGTATGCCCAAAGCGCATCATCCAGCTTCAACGACCAATCCTTCCGTCCAGGATTCACAGTTTTTTCCAATATGCTCTTTATTTCCCTGTTGGACACCTCTGCTTGCCCGTTTGCCTGAGGGTGATAAGGCAGTGATACCTTATGGATAGATACCCCATACTGCTTTAGAACCTTGGCAAAGACTTTATTGATAAAATGAGAACCTTCATCACTGACCATGGCTCTCGGTGTCCCAAATCTGGTAAAGATGTTGCGTTTGAGGAACCTTTCTACGACTGACGCATCGTTCTTCTGGCAGGCTATTGCTTCCACCCACTTTGACACGTAGTCCACTGCCAATAAGATGTAAAGATTTCCCAGCGACGAAGGAAAAGGACCCATAAAATCAATACCCCACACGTCGAAAGGCTCGACTTCCTGCCACAGTGTCATGGGCATTTCATTCCTCTGGGAGATATTTCCTGTCCGTTGGCAGCGATCACAACTCTGCGCGTAATCATGGCAGTCCTTGAAAACTGTTGGCCAGAAAAATCCTGACTGCAGCACCTTGTGAGCTGTTCTCGGTCCGCTGAAGTGTCCTCCACACTGTGCTGAGTGGCAGTGCTGAATTACCTCCAGAATTTCGTGACATGGAATGCATCGTCTGAGAATATTATCTGCCCCTTGCTTGAACAGATAAGGATCGTCCCAGAAATATTGCCTGCAATCTGAAATAAATTTCTTTTTCTGCCAAGGGGTGATGTCTTCAGGGAGCTCTCCATTGACCAAATAATTGGCAATGGCATAGTACCAGGGCCGTCTATTGGTCTTGATCTTCATAATATGTTCATCTGGAAAATTTTCTTGAATGGGCACCACTTCTTCTGTAGGTTTCTCCAGCCGAGATAGATGATCAGCTACTACATTTTCAACTCCCTTTTTATACCTGATTTCGACGTCAAATTCCTGCATCAGCAGAATCCAACGCAACAGCCTTGGCTTTGCATCCTTCTTTTCCAGCAAGTATTTCAGTGCACTGTGATCTGTAAAAATAATGACTTTAGAGCCTACCAGGTACGATCTGAATTTATCCAGGGCAAAAACGACTGCCAGCAGCTCCTTCTTTGTAGTCCCATAATTAATCTGCGCCTCATTCAGGACCCTGCTGGCATAATAGATGACACTGCACACCTTGTCCTTTCTCTGTCCCAGTACCGCGCCCACAGCATAATCACTGGCGTCGCACATCAGCTCGAACGGGAGCGTCCAGTCTGGTGTTGTGATAATGGGTGCAGTCGTCAGCCTTTCTTTAAGCACGTCAAAAGCTTCTTTGCAGGCTTCGTCAAATACGAAGGGCACATCTTTTCCCAACAAATTACAAAGTGGCTTTGTAATTTTTGAGAAGTCTTTAATAAATCTTCTGTAAAATCCTGCGTGGCCCAAAAAGCTCTTGATTGCCCTCACTGTGGTTGGATACGGCAGCTGCTTGATCACCTCTATTTTTGCCCTGTCTACTTCCAGCCCTTTACTGGAAATCCTGTGTCCCAGCACTATTCCTTCAGTCACCATGAAGTGGCATTTTTCCCAGTTAAGTACCAGATTTGTTTTCCTGCAGCGAATCAGAACTCTGGCCAGATGATATAAGCAATCTTCGAAGCTGTCTCCGAATAACGAAAAATCGTCCATAAAAACTTCCAGATTTTTCTCTATCATATCAGAGAAAATTGCCATCATACACCTCTGGAATGTTGCTGGAGCATTGCACAGTCCAAACGGCATTCTTCTAAAGGCGAACGTTCCATATGGGCAAGTGAACGTCGTCTTTTCTTGGTCTTCTGGATTTATGTAGATCTGGTTATAACCCGAGTACCCGTCCAGAAAGCAGTAGTACGCATGGTGTGCTAGTCTGTCCAACATTTGATCCATGAACGGCAGCGGGAAGTGGTCTTTCAGTGTGGCCTCGTTCAGCTTCCGATAGTCCATACAGATTCGCCAGCCAGTGACAGTTCGCTGGGCGATCTGTTCCTGATCAGCATTCTGCACTACTGTAATACCCCCTTTCTTCGGTACACACTGGACAGGACTCACCCAGGTGCTATCTGATATGGGGTATATAATTCCTGCTTCTAGCCACTTCATGACCTCCTTACGTACCACATCTTTCATAATCGGGTTCAATCTTCTTTGAGGCTGGATGACTGGCTTCTTTCCGTCTTCGATTCTTATTTTGTGCATGCAATAATCAGGACTGATTCCCTTCAAGTCTGCAATTGTCCATCCGATGGCTTCTTTATGCTCTCGAAGTACCTCCAGTAGCTTTTGTTCCTGTTCCTGAGATAAAAGAGATGAAACAATTACTGGCAGTGTATTATTTTCACCAATAAAAGCGTACCTGAGGTGTTCTGGCAACTGCTTTAATTCCAGGGCTGGTGGTTCCTGCAGTGACGGGACCAGTGTCATTTTCTGCTCGCCTCCTTCATCCCTGTATAGCCTGACCCAGCTTTCTGTTCCCATGATCTGCTCATCCTGTTGCTCTTCTGTTTCCTCTGGAAATATGTCTTCAAATTCCTCCCATAAATCTTCTATCTCATCGCTTTCCAGGTCATCAATTACCTCTACTGCAAAACAGTTTTCATGCCCATAATGATCGGGAAGCTGGAGAGATTTGAAAACATTAAATTTTACTTTTTCTTCATTAATTTGCATGGACAGCTCTCCACTTTTGCAGTTAATAATGGCTTCACCAGTCGCCAGGAAAGGTCTGCCCAGGATCAGCGGAACCTCTCCTGCCTCCATATCCAGTATCACAAAATCTGCTGGAAAAATAAGCTCTCCCACTTTTACCAGGATATCTTCAATTACCCCATAGGCAGGTTTCACAGACCTGTCAGCCATTTGAAGCATAATTCTGGTTGGGCGTGGCTCTCCGACTCCCAGACTTTTGAAGATGGTCAGTGGCATCAAGTTGATGCTGGCACCCAGATCACATAAGGCTTTTCCTGTGTATGCACTGCCCAGGGTTACTGGAATAACAAAGCTGCCAGGGTCTTTCTTTTTCAGTGGTAGACCATTTTTTACACAACTGCTCGCTTCTGCCGTCAGATTCACTGTTTCGAAGTCACTCATTCGCCTTCTACCGTACAAGATGTCTTTAAGAAATTTCGCATAAGTAGGCATTTTGGCAAGTGCTTCAGCAAAAGGTATATTTATCTGTAATTGCTTGAATACCTCCAGAAATCTGGCGTAGTCTTTGCTGTCATCTCTCTTGCGTGTCTTCAGAGGGTAAGGAACCTCCTTAGAAGTTGGCACTGTTTCTGGTTTACCCTCATTCTTCTGCGCTGCTTCCTGCTCGACCGAACCCCTTTTCTGAGGGTCAGCGGTTGAACTGTCTTCCCGGTCAATCACCTCCTGTTCAATAATTTTTGACTTTTCTGCGCGTGCATGACTGGGATACGGTGGATCCTGCAGTGCAATTCCACTCCGAGTTGTGATAGCATTGATTTGAGCGCGTGGATTGTTCACTGTGTTAGACGGTAAATTCCCTGGGGCTCGTTCTGCCTGATTCTGTGCAAGCTGTCCATTCTGTACTTCCAGGTTGCGGATAGCAATCTTCATCTGGCTCACATCAGCAGTTAATGAGTCCATCTGTGCGAATCTGGTTTCCAACTGCTTATTGAATTTCTCCATATAGGACTCAAAATGTTGCTGAGACAGGTTTAATTGTGGTGCTGCTGGTGCAGGCTGAGCTGGAGCTGTCTGTTGTGCCTGTGGCCTGTGCTGGAATCCTGGTGCATACACTGCTGCATTAGGATTTCCGTAGCGAAACCCTGGATGGTCACGTGTGCCTGGTCTGTAGCGACTAGGATCCCACTGCTGCTGAACATAGTTGGCATCTTCGGCCTGAAGCTCCAGAATTGCTGCGTCAAAGTCAGGTTCGTCCACTGATGCTACTGACTTCTTTTCTGTGTACACCTTCTTGACTAAGTCCTGTACCACTTTTGTGAGATTATCAATCCTGTCATCAACCACTGGTTCTGCTGCTGCTGCGAGCCTGCGATCATCAAACAGGCGAGTATCCTGTTTGGCTAGTTGCTTCATCAGTTCGTAGGCTCCATCTTTATCCACATGGTACAAAAAGTTACCCCCAGCTTCCCTGTCAATCCGGTCTGCATTCTCCCTGTCAAGTGCGTGGTAGAACACCTGCAGAATCTTCGCGTCCCCGAAGCCGTGATTGGGGCATTTTTTTCACAAGTCTCATCAGCCTGTCCCATGCATCTACAACTGTCTCCCCCATCTGCTGTTTGAAAGATAGAATCTCACTCTGCAGCTTGATAACACGGGATGCAGGGTAGAATTTTGCCAAGAAATCAGCAACACACCCCTCCCAGGTAGTGATAGACCTCGGTGGTCTTGCCTCCAGCCAATCTTTTGCTGTTCCGAACAAGCAGTATGGGAATAAAATCAGCTTTAGCGTGTCCGCTTCGACTCCTCTGTACTTAATCTTGTTGCATTAATCCTCAAATTTTCCGAGGAAGTCGTTTGGATCTTCATCTGCTTTCCCATTAAAAGGACAATGGGTCTGGGCGGTCTGAATGGTGGATGATTTCAGGTCGAAGTGCTCTGCTGTAATGGGGGGCACTACAATAGCTGGTTGATGTCCTCCGGTCGGGACTTCAAAGTTTTCGACCAGTGCCCTGCCAGACCTGTTATAAGTCCTCTGATTGTTCCTGGCAGCAAAACCTGCTGCTATCAGCTCTTCAATGTAAAGAGCCATCTGTGCTGGAGTACGTTGTGGCTGTCCTGTGGGTGTTCCTGTTTCGGTCGTGGTGTCTTCTCCGTGCTCAGACATCGCGGCTCGGTGTCTGCGACTTTGCTCTCTGAAAAGTTTTTCGGGATCTTCGAGTGGTAATACCAGTTTGCGGGGCAATCTGGGCATAAACTAGAATAGCCTGAAAATCAGATTTCAAGAGCAGTAAGTCGAAAGAAAGTAACTGTAAAAATAAAAGAAAAACTCTGAAACTTATTCTAATGTCTCTTTAACAAAAGCTGTAACCGTTCCCCGGCAACGGCGCCAAAAACTTGACAGCGTAAACTATCTGCTTTTTCGCAAGTGTACGATCAAGTAGTATAGAGTATGTAGATTATGACTCTGGTTATCGAACCCACGAGAACAGGTTAAGTTCTTGCTAATCAGAATTAGAATAAGACGCAAAGTTTGTAAAAAGGAGGAAGGTTTGGTATTTGATTATGCTAAATTATAATAACTAAAAAACAGTAAAAAGACTTATTTTATTTTTCTGCTGAATATTTTGCTGAAATTGTTGTAGTTGTAAAAGTCGATAATTCTAAAAATCTAGATTCCAGGATCCCCTAGGGTTACTTTCCAGCTTCCATAGTTTATTCGATTTCAGAAACACACAGTGGTTTTGTTTATGCCAGCATACCAATAGTACAATCTCCTCTCGGTCTCATGCACTTATCACTCGACTGCAGATTTTCGGGTCCTCTCGGTCCACCTAAATCTGCAGGTTCGTTCTAAGTCTGCTAGGGTTACAGGTTCTCCTCTCGGTCTCCCCCTAAACGTCTAACAGTTGGTCTAATGCTTCTGGGCTAGTCCCCTGATTCTCTTCACCTCTCGGTCCATCAAGGCAGAGTACTAAATCCTGTCTTTTCTTCCTAACATTCACTGGTCACTCTCGCGCACCAGGTCCTGTCTGTAACACTCCTGGGTGATCAGGCCATTCATGTATGTAAATAAAATCAAAGACAGAATAATAAACAAACCATCTGTATTAAGACTTAGCTAGCCATGCATCTGAAAATCAAAACATCCAAGTCTGCTGAATTCATAAACCCTAGGTTCACCGAGAACCTAGGCAAAAGGTCTAGCTAGCTTGCATTATTAAGAGACAATGTTTCATAAAAAGAGAAAAGATCAAACTAGTTATTTTTGAAGATACTGGAAAACTGCTCCAATCCTGCTCTGCTCCAACTCCTGGCTGCTGTGAAACTTGCTGCTGATGATGATGATAGCTGTGGTATGCCTTCGTAACCCTAAAACAGTGCTGGGACACCTCCTTTTATATTGCCACAGTCTCCAAAACTGATGCACGAAATTCCTGTTTTACCCTCGAAAAGATCCGTCCTGGAAGATTCTGGAACAAGTCTGTGCGTTCAAACGCACTTTCCTGCGTATGAACGCAGTGCGTATGAACGCACACCCCCCCTGCGTATGAACGCAGTACTTAGTCAATTTCCTCTTCTGGCTCCTGAACCCATGCGTTTGAACGCAGCTCCTCTGCGTTTGAACGCACTCCTTGGTCGTTTCTTCTCCTGAGTGTTGAGCCCTGCGTATGAACGCACAACCTGCGTTTGAACGCAGGACTTAGTTTTTTCTGCACTTTTGGTCTCTGCCTCCTGCGTTTGAACGCACATGTCTCTGCGTATGAACGCACGCCTTAGCCAAATTCTGCCATTTTTCCTGCTGCCTGCCTTGTGCGTTTGAACGCAGCTTCTGCGTTTGAACGCACAACTTAGTCATTTTTTCCTCTTTTTGCTCAGCTCTCCTGATACGCTGCCTCCAATCCAAGTCAATCTCATGCATTTTTCCGGCACCTGTTACCTGCACATAACACGCACCCGCGATCATATCCAACAAACAAAAGTATGCATAAAATTACTCAAATTTTGCAATCATGATATATAAATCTCTGTCCCGTATCAGGTGGAAAATAAGCTGAAAATGGCCAAACTCAACTCTCACAGGGTTAAAACCAATGGTAAAAAGATGTCCCAGACTAATACATTTTCAGGCTGTCAGCAGCCAATGCAAATGCGATCTTAAGTGATCATCTAAGCCTATCTCTCACGATAGCAGCCAACGCAAATGCGATCTTAAGTGATAATCTAAGCCTATCTCTCACGATAGCAGCCAGTGCAAATGCGATCTTAATTGATCATCTAAGCCTATCTCTCACGATAGCAGCTAATGCAAATGCGATCTTAAGCGATCATCTAAGCCTATCTCTCACGATAGCAGCCAATGCAATGCGATCTTAATTGATCATCTAAGCCTATCTCTCACGATAGCAGCTAATGCAAATGCGATCTTAAGTGATCATCTAAGCCTATCTCTCACGATAGCAGCCAATGCAATGCGATCTTAAGTGATCATATAAGCCTATCTCTTACGATAGCAGCCTGTACAAATACGATCTTAATTGATCATATAAGCCTATCTCCTACGATAGCAGCCTGTCTAAATGCGATCTTAATTGATCACCCAAGCCTATCGGCTACGATAGCAACTCATATGCAAAGTGATTTTCGTTAATCATCTAAGTCTATCTGTTAACGATAGCAACTTATATACGAAGCGATTTTAGTTGATCGCCCAAGCCCATCTGTTACGATGGCAACGCATGCGCAAAATGGTCTTATTAGATCGAGTCTATCCGTTGCGATAGCAGTTTATGTGAGAAATGATCCCAATCGATTCTCTAATAAAGCCTATCTGCCATGATAGCAATTCGCACCACTTAACGATCTTAATTGATCTGCTAAAGACTATCTACTACGATAGCAACGTTGTGAACATGATCTTAAATGATCCACGATGGCCAACCACAAGCCCATCTGCCGGGATGGCACAGCTGCGAAGACACGATCTAGAACGATCTAGCGAAGCATTAGCAAATTAATATATCGCAGATGCGAAACAATTACATAGCATTATGCAAGGCGAAATATGCCGAAACGCATGCGAAATTGTACTTTGTTGTAAAGAGACAGCAGATAATACAACAAGCTATTTATCATTACGAGCCAAATGATTTACAATTTATCTGTCTAGATAGCAGCTTACAAGCGAAAAAGCTCGAATCTGACTACGCAGCCAACATGGCTTACAATACATTCGAAAAGTGGCTGGTAAGCCAGCAGAAACACAGTACGGAAACCCGGACTGCAAAGGATGAACTCACCGGTTTCAAACACCGGCTACGCAACACCCAGATCTGCGGGTGAACATCTGTAGCAGGGGGGATCTTGCTCTAAAAGAGCCACATGAAGCCATACGCTCAAGATCCCGGTATCCGACAAGACCGTTGTCAGATATGCACCCCATAACATTTGCCCAAGGAACCACCGGTTCCGGCGATCCACAGGCAAGCAGAAGCTCCAAAGGGCAAGGGCTCCTTGTAGACGGGGATGAACGCGACGGTTCGTCATCCCGAGCTCACAAACGTGAAAGTGACGGATTCTTCTCCAGGGATGCAGGAGGAGAATTCCGCTGTTCATTACGAGACGGTAGCACGGTCACTTCGGCGCTGCACCTCACCACGAGGCGGCCGGAAACATGACCTGCACACATAATACACGAAGAAATTTCTTCGAACACACATGAGATATTATCTGCATCTTCTTTATGATGGTTATAAAGAGCAATAAGCCTCATAAAGTGGATCTTGGAAACTATTTCTATAGCACAAAGCGCAAACTCAGGATTCAAAACTTGAAGTTGCCATGAATCAACGAAAAACAAGCGTTGAAGCCAGCAGCCGTAAGGACTCACGGCAAAGCACATGTTTGGGATGAAGAACCCAAATAGCAAAGACAGGGTTTATATAGACCCTGTACAGACTCTTCGGTTGCCTAAGATGAGTCAGCAAAATTCAAAAACTGGGTAAGTTCAATCACTTACGCCTTGAAAAGCGGTAACAATCAATTACCCTACTAAAGGCTACGACGATTCAGTTGCGTATCCTAATAAATGACGGATGGTCATGATTCGGGTGGACTTCCCAACAAAAGCGTGTTTATCTGCCGGAAAATTAGCGCGAAAATCAAGCAAAGTACCAATTGCTGACGTCATAATTGGATATGCACAAAGAAATATCCAATCAAATCCCGGAAAAGGGCAAAACGGGAAAATTCATTGTTTTTGTTAAAAAAAAGGGGGAGAAACCCTAGCAACATTGCATTAATGTTCAAGACATTACATTAATGTTTCAGCTATTTTTCGAGCTATTTTTGCAAAACTCGAAAAATCAAAGCAAATTCTTGATTAAGGAGTCTTGGGGCGCGAACTGCTCGCTCAGCTTCTCTACCTGCTCCACTTCTTGCTTCAATAGCTCGCACCTGGCATTCATCTCATGATACAACTTTAGAGCTTCATCAACCTTTTGCTTCTGCTGCTCCACCTTCTGCATCTCGACTGCGAGATTCTGGTGACCAAGTTTCAAAGTTACGGCCGCGCGAATCAGCGTGACTCTGTCCTTAAGAAACTTGAAGCCCATTCTACCTTGGACTTTGGTCACGAGATTTTGGCACATGCCACATAGCAATTCAGCACTCTGGACCGAAATGGTCGCAAGTGTAGCCGCAGACAGCTGCTCCAATATCCAAATGGCTTCAGTAAGGAACAGCCTCCTGTCAAAAGGCCCGATCTCCAGAGATCTCACAAATGAGCGAGGGTACCTGAGACGCATTCGAACCACCCAGTCTACATCGGTTTGCTTCAAACCTGAGGAAACGTCAAAAATGAGTTACAATGTCAAAACTCGCAAGCAAGTAATGCGATGTGCGAACGGTAAAAGTTTTGCTTACCAGTTCCTTCCAGAATCTCATGAAGAGAAGGAATGCGGACTACCGGGTTGTTCGAAGATTGCGCTCGCTCCATGGCTCTCCTATCAGCTGCGAGCTCCAACCTCTCATAGTCGGGAGGAAGAGTGTAGGCCACACCAGCTGCGACTGCATTCCCAACCTGCGAGCCCCAAATGCTCCACGCAGGAATAGGTGCCTCTGGCTCAGTCATCGCCGGAGGCGAAGGGACAGCCGAAGTCGCTTGGCGAGGGACGCTCTCAGATGCGAAAACATTAGCAGCACTTGTCCTTTCTTCCTCAGCACCGGTACGAACACCTTCGTCCATCGGCACAGCATCAGCTTCGACATCATCGGAAAGTTCGATGACATCCTCGAGAGGCTCGCTTGCGTGTCCAGCAGCTGCGACGGGCTTCTCGGTATGGGAGCTCGGAATTGGAACATAGGATGCAGAAGGCTGACTTCTCGGCTCCAGCTCAGGTTCCTCAGCATGACCTGCGATATTAAATGCGATGATATGAGGTAACTTGTGTTATAAGTTATTTCGCTATCTTTACTAAAGCTAAGAGTAAGCACCTCCACGCGAAGGTGGGATTGAGGTATCCTCATCATACACTAGGGAAGTGGAACCGTGCCCTATCAGTGTGTCCTCATTAAGCAAGTCCTTAAGAGAAGCGTGACCTGGGAGGCGAGTAAACCAGTCATGATTCTGCCTCAAGTGGTTACAGCCTAGTACGTGCATATCACTCAAATAATTACCTGAGGGTTCTCCGCATTTGCCTACTAACCAACGGCGAATGTCAGCCTTTGACACACCGTGCTTTAACGCACCCACAATAACATCTCTATAAGTTACTGCGAGATTGAAGATCTCACCTTTATCGCCACCTGCGATCTCTTCGAAATCCGCCTGGACTTGCTCCAAGGCCGCTGCATCCTCTCCGGGAACCTCATCTTCCTCCTCCACATGAGGAGCCACTTCTTCGGGAAGCTCGTCTTCCTCGCCAACTGGGCGTGCTAAGTCGTCAACATGCTGCTCTTCGAGGCTCCGCTGTTTCACACGCTCGAGCTCCTCTTCCTCTCGCTGCCTTCTTCTTTCAGCAGCCTCCGCGGCTGTCTTCCGGGACTCAGCAAGAATGTCCTCGCTTATGGGATCATCCGAAATGCCAGAATGGACATCTCTCTTTTGTCTCTTGGCCACAAGGCCACCAACGGTTTCATCATCATCATCTGCGAATACACAATTGGTTCAAAGAAAAGAATTGCAAAGAAGTTATAATAACGGGAAAGGAAATGCGACGGAAGTACCTCCTGATTCTTCCTCGTGCATCACAACTGTTGCTTCTTCTTCTTCATCACTTGCTTGGGGCTCCTGCCTCTCTTCCTCTTCCTCTTGGTTGAATGGAACGAAAGTCTCAACTGCGAGATCTTTTCGCACTTTGCTGGGCATGCGACCTTTGCCTTTGTCCTTGATAGAAAGGGACCTCACTGGGGGAGAAGCTGGAGCACTTCTAGGGGAAGAAATCGTAATTCCCTTTTGCCTAGGTCTCTTCACTCTCGGCGCCGCAGTCGCTGGAGGGGACGGGTCATCTCTAGGAGGAGACGGAGCCGGAGGATTGTCTATCAGCGAGTCGGCAAAAGCCTTCATGACTGCGCGAACCTTTGTTTCGACCTCGGCGTCCATCCTCCATGCTAGCCGGAACGACTCCCCTTGCCTTCTGGTGGCAACAATGGTGTTAACCAGCGATTTGGAGCGATCACCAGCTGCGAACCTCCGCACATGACACTAAAGCAGTACAAAATGAAAATATCAGCATAAGGAAGTCAAGAAACTGAACGCACGCGAAGAAATTGCTTACCTCAGCAAACGCCTTGCTATATCTGACGACATGCGTGTCGCCCTTCTTGATTGCGGCGACTTGCTCCTTCAGAATGAAATCAGGGCACAAATGGTTCTCACGGTCCCACAGTGAGTAGCAGCCATACTCAGACTCGCTCAAACTGCAATTGGGGCGAAACGGAAAAGAGTTTCTTTTGATCAAGGGGGCCCTACCTGGCTGCGCCGCCGCCTCCGTCTCAATCCTTGTTTGCTGGGCAACCCAGTATGCGAGCCAGTTCTGGGAACAACCACCCTCGCGAGTTCCCGCAGGCTGCTCAAAGGGAAGATTGTTCATGAAGACCGTCTTGCACTCCTTTGTCAGCAAGCGCTTGTAGCACCCTCTGATAATAGACTGGGGCCAGATTGATGGGGCCACCGCATCAAAACCAAACTGAGGAGAAACCCGAGTGGGGTCGACATCCACTGTAAGCTTTTCATACCTTGGCGCGAGCTCACGAATATGCTCTGCAAGGGCAGGAAGGGAACCTCGCAGACACCAGCAAAAGAACTCACGATAGCGCTCGTGGAAATGCGGTCCCTTTTCAAAGAGAAGTTCTTCTGAGAAGACCATACCTTTGGAGGGGTATAGCTTTGGAAACCATCGCACGTTCTCGATACGCGTGGCGTAGGGCCTGGCACTAAACTCCTTCCGTTTGTCGCATATCAAACTCCAAGCGCACTTGGTGTTGCCTGCTCCATACCATCTCGCAGCTCTTCCGCTGTTGCGCGCTTCTGTTTCGCCTGGGGGACACCACTTATCAAGTTGGAGAGCAGTTGGAGCATAAGACGGCCAGCGCTCGAACACCCACATTGTCAAAAAGGAAATATTGACAAAAGTCAGTACATCGAGGCGGCCACGCGACTCCCTCATAGCCAGAACCAGCTGGTCAAGCCCATAGTACAGCGTGCCCAAGACCAAGGGTCCGAGTGCGACCCTCTGGCCAAGAGCGAGCCTCACAGCAAGTGGCAACACATGGTAGAAGACTCCGTCATGGGGGTGACCATCAATCAAGTACCTCGACAGCCAGGCACAGAGAAAAGCACAAAGGGTCAAGTGATAACCCTTACCCTCTACGTAATTCTCGGCCTCTGGATCCTCGCTTAGGAGTTTCTTAGTAATGCTGCTGTTCGCATAATCGCGAAAGAAGTACTGCAACCATTTGTTCCAGGTATTCTTCGCGGATGTATCAACCAGCTGCCAGTTAGGAAGAGGCTTGGTAGTGGTCCACCGAGTGGAGATTTTCTTCACCTCTGCCAAGCATTCCTCCATCTGCTTGTACAAGGCAATCTCCGCAGATGTCCTCAAGGGACTCAGAGGGTCCACCTCGCCCATGGGGGAAAGCTCGTACAGCATTTGAACGTCCTCGAGTGTCGGGGCAGCCTCGAACTCAGCAAAATGGAACGTATGAGTCGCAGGCGAATAACGGGACAGAAGGTCTAGAAGCATGGACTGATCCAACTTCACGGCAGCACCCTTCATAGCACGGATAGCAAAGTATACGCCGGCTTCATTAAGAGTCTCGGCGTGATGATCCAACACGTGGTCAATCCACTCGTCCATATAGTCCAATTTCTGGACGAACGCCTGAGTAGAAATCGCAGTATATGGGAAGTGCCCGTTCTCGATCCCCAATCGAACTACATCCTCGGAACCAGCCAACTCGAGCAAGGCTGAGTTAACTGGGCGAGTCAGCGTCAGCAATCGCTCAACTGGAACAAGATCAGGCATCCTCTTCGCCTTTACCCTCGCATGGTAGAAATCTTTGCCGCCTAAAAAGGGGGCTTTTCGCCACAAGGCCTGCGGAAGGTCGGGTATCTCTTCATCTTCCTTCACGGGTCTGGTTACTCTTGTCTTGGCCATTCCTGTGGAAGAGCAAGAAAAAAGGGGGGATAAATACCACACTTCAGTTTGAATTTTGGAATTCAAGATCTATGCAAAGGAAGACGAACAATTCCGGTATTGATTTCAGAAATTGGGGAGTTGCAAAATCCAATATTGTTGAAAGATTAAAACGAAGCAGGTTCAAAGATCAAAGCCTCTTCACAAATTTCATGGGTTTACAGATTCAACGCAGTTCAAGGCAAACACTGGTATCTTAAATCAAAAGTAAACGAGGCCAACCTTGTTTTCTTGAAGCCTGCTTGGATATGCACAATTGAAGAATACGATTTGCAGTTCTGAACTGGTGATTGATTATCTGGATCTGCTCTCGAAGATCTCCGGGTACCATTCACTTTAAGAGAAAGAAGTGATGCTTTGCAATAATGGGGATACAAGGTATTTATCCAAAACAACAAAGGGTTGCGTCCTTTCGATAGTCGAACCGCAACCGTCACCGTCGAATCGCGCAATCACAGGACAAGCTGACGTCACGCCTAAAACCCTAAAGGTCAGACGGCACGACTCTAGGGGTTTTAGGTCATAATGACACGCACGGGGGCTGAACTTACCCGTATTTGAATTGGTGCGTGGCGGCGACGCGTATGTTGGTTTCCGCGCATGGAAGTCTATACGGCTATGAGTCTTCACGCGCAGAAAGGGGGCTAATGTAGATACTGCTTTCTGACATGACAGATCTTGGCCACGTGGCAACCATCCAGCACACCATATTGTGCTCCACACACACTGGATCACCAGCCGAGCTGATCCATGTGGGGGCTGCGAGACAGAGTCCTCGCATACCACTGCACGGGACTTGTAGGGACTTAGTGGTTTGGAGGCTAGAGTAAGCCCTGTCGCGTGCGAGCCAAGCCCGCACGCGACCTTTAGTAACTGTTTTGAGAGATTTATGGCACGAGCTCCATAAACCCGGTCAATCCGGTCAAACCCGGTCAACCTCGTAACGGTTCCGGTATTCGCGCACCACGTGCTCTAACGGTCCCTATATACTCGGACGAACGTGCCGTTATGGTTAAGCTAATTAAGCCTCCATCAATGGGCGCATTAACCACACTACAACGGTCACGTTCTCCAGTATATATAGATCGTCAACCTTCCATACAAAGGGGACACACTGCCATACGCGGAAGCTCTGCCAAACCTCTGTCTCTCTCTCAGACATTGCTACTGCCTTACTCTCTCCCTACACACACCCCTATTCTTCCTGTGCGATCCTTGATCCACTGCACACGGTGCACACGGAGGTCTCCCCGCCGGAATCTCTTGTGCACAATGGTACAGAAAGGAAAGGAAAAAAGGTTTGCCTCTTCCTCCAAGGGCAAAGGCAAGTCAGTTGCCAAGTCCAAGGAACCTGCCCTTAAGCATGTTGGTGGCATTGCCAAGGGCGTGACTAAAGGTGAGTGTCACTACTGCAGTCAGCCTGGACACTGGAGGAGGAACTGCCCAAAATATCTGGAGGACAAGAGGCTTGGAATAGTGATTCCACCACCACCAGGTATTTTTGTTGTAGATGTCAATTTAACTTTCTCTACATCATGGGTATTAGATACTGGATGTGGATCTCATATTTGTCGAAATATGCAGGATCTAAAGAGAAGTAGGAGATTGGCTAAAGGGAAGGTAGATTTGCGCGTTGGGAATGGAGCAAAGGTTGCTGCGTTGGCCATAGGCGTGTGCGAGCTATCTCTGCCTTCAGGATTAGTTTTAGAATTAAATAATTGCTATTTTGTGCCTGCTATGAGCAGAAACATTATTTCTATTTCTTGTTTGGACAAGGATGGTTTTATTATTTCAATAAAGAACAACTGTTGTTCCTTTTATTTAAATAATATTCACTATTTTAGTGCGCAATTATTTAATGGACTTTATGTCCTTGATCTAAGCAATCCTGTCTACAACATTAATACCAAGCGGATTAAAATAAATGATTTAAATCCTGCTTATTTATGGCACTGTCGTTTAGGCCACATAAATGAGAAACGTGTATCTAGACTCCATAAGGATGGATTACTAGACTCATTTGATTTTGAATCATATGACACATGTGAGGCTTGTTTATTGGGAAAAATGACAAAGTCCCCTTTCAATAAGAAAGGTGAGAGGACTAGTGAACAATTGGCGCTCATACATACCGATGTGTGCAGGCCATTTGCCACGCCTGCCAGGGGTTGTTATGTCTACTTCATTACATTTACTGATGATTACAGTAGATATGGATTTGTGTACCTTATGAGGGCAAAATCCGAATCCTTTGAAGTGTTCAAAGAATTCAAGAATGAAGTAGAAAAGCAACTTGGCAAAAGTACCAAGGCCCTACGATCGGATCGTGGAGGAGAATACTTGAGCCAAGAGTTTGACGACTATCTTAGAGAGTGTGGGATCGTGTCCCAACTCACTCCACCCGGAACGCCACAATGGAATGGCGTGTCCGAGAGGAGAAATCGAACCTTATTGGATATGGTTCGATCTATGATGTGTCAAACCGATCTTCCATTATCATTTTGGGGCTACGCTCTATTAAGTGCAGCTTTCACCATTAACCGTGTTCCATCTAAATCAGTCATGAAGACACCATATGAGATGTGGAGTGGGAGGCGTCCCACACTGTCGTTCATGAGGATTTGGGGCTGCGATGTCTATGTAAAACGTTTACAATCAGACAAGTTGGGGCCTAAATCGGATAAGTGTAAATTTGTGGGGTACCCTAAGGAAACTAAGGGTTACTACTTCTACAATCCAACCGAGAACAAAGTGTTTGTTGCTCGGACCGGCGTGTTTCTAGAAAGAGATTTTGTCTCTAAAGAAGCAAGTGGGAGGAATGTAAAACTTGAAGAGGTTCAAGAACCACAAATCACTGAGCCGATTATGGAACATGAACAGGAACCACAAGCAGTTGTGGAGCAACCTGTTCAGGTAACACAAGAGCTTCGTAGATCTAGTAGTGTGCGCCAGGAACCCGAGAGGTATGGACTTCTCGTGACCGATTCCGGTGACACGATCCTCATAGATGATGAGCCTACTACCTATGAGGAGGCCATGAGTGGCCCAGACTCTCAGAAGTGGCTGGAAGCCATGAGATCCGAGATGGAATCCATGTATACCAACAAAGTATGGACTTTGGTGGAACCACCCGATGGGGCGCGACCCATAGGGTGCAAGTGGGTCTTCAAGAAGAAGATCGACATGGATGGTAATGTGATTACCTATGATGAAACCTTTTCACTAGTCGCTATGACCAAATCCATCCGAATCCTACTTGCAATTGCAGCATACCACGACTATGAGATTTGGCAGATGGATGTCAAAACAGCATTCCTTTATGGGAATCTCCTCGAGGACGTGTATATGATACAGCCGGAGGGTTTTGAAGATCCAAAGCAAGCCAACAAAGTCTGTAAGCTGCAACGATCCATTTATGGATTGAAGCAAACTTCTAGGAGTTGGAATCGACATTTTTGATGAAGTGGTCAAAGAGTTTGGCTTCATCAGAAACGAAGATGAGTCTTGTGTCTGAAAGAAGGTTAGTGGGAGCTCTGTAGCTTTTCTGGTCTTGTATGTGGATGACATACTACTCATTGGAAACGACATTCCCATGCTGCAATCTGTTAAAGATTGGCTAGGAAAGTGTTTCTCAATGAAGGACTTAGGGGAAGCATCCTATATACTCGGTATAAAGATCTATAGAGATAGATCTAAAGGGTTGCTAGGCCTAAGTCAAAGTACATATATTGACAAGGTGTTGAAGCGGTCAACATGCAAGATTCCAAGAAGGGATTCTTGCCCATGTCACATGGAATCACTCTTTCGAAGAGTGGTTGTCCTTCCAATGAGATTGAGAAGGAACGCATGAGTAGAATTCCCTATGCCTCAGCTATAGGATCTATCATTTACGCCATGTTATGTACTAGACCAGATGTGTCATATGCCTTGAGTATGACAAGCAGATACCAATCCAATCCGGGTGAGAGTCACTGGATTGCAGTCAAGAACATCCTAAAGTACTTGAGAAGAACTAAGGATGCTTTCTTGATATTTGGCGGTGAGGAAGAGTTGCGTGTAAGGGGTTACACTGATGCAAGCTTCCAAACCGACAGAGATGACTTTAGATCACAATCGGGATATGTGTTTTGCCTGGATGGAGCAGCGGTGAGCTGGAAGAGTTCCAAGCAAGAGACGGTAGCTGATTCTACAACAGAGGCTGAGTACATTGCTGCAAATGGCGCAGCAAAGGAGGCTGTTTGGATCAGAAAGTTTGTTTCTGAACTTGGTGTGGTCCCTAGCATTACGGATCCAGTTGAGTTTTTCTGTGACAACACTGGGGCGATCGCGCAATCAAAGGAACCCAGGTCGCACCAGAAGTCCAAGCACTTGCTCAGGAAGTTTCATCTGATTCGAGATATTATCGATAGAGGAGACGTTCGGATATGCAAGATTCCTACAGATGATAATCTGTCAGACCCGCTTACAAAGCCTCTCACGCAGTGGAAGCATGAAAGGCACACTAGGAGTATGGGCATACGAGATGCGCCAGATTGGCTCTAGTGCAAGTGGGAGACTGTTGGAATAGATGCCCTAGAGGCAATCTAGTTTAGTATGAATTATTTGTGGCTAGAAATTCATTTATTATTTATTGGATATTTAATATAATGAAGTCCTTAGATTTACAATTGTGTTGTTTATCTTAAATATCCCTAGTCAAGTATAATGATTAAATGGGACAATCATCTATAGACTAGTATGTGGTTGGATTGATATGGAGATATCACGATCCAACACATAGGTGTGCATTAGGGAATGTTGCACTGGATTGACCCATCTCCGAGAAGGCTACATACACGTTATGTTGAGTCACAAGCGCTTCTCGCGGTGCAATGGTATTGTCATCCTTAGACTTGAAGTCACTAGATATTCTAGTTGTGGATTATTGTGATCTTGGTAGCGTTAAACGCTACACCGTAACTGGGTAGTTATAAAGGCGTGTACTGGATACAATAAGAAGCAAGCTTAGAGATCGTAGTGGACGTAGATAGAATTTGTCCCTCCCACATAACGGGAGCAAATATCCTAGGCCACTCGAGGGATAGTGCTTATAGAATGTCTGGCCAGACTCTAATAAATCAATATGGGATATTGATGTTATTTGCACGAATAAGGCTATTCCCATGGATCGAGAAACTGTGGATTGGATATACGAGTGTGACTTGTATGTCTCGTGTCCAATCCGGATATGGAGACAAAGGGATGAGACAATTACTTGTACAAAGGTTGTCAAGATGACTATTCTATTAGTTGGCTAGAATGGATGTTTTGCTAGAGACCGCTCCATATTAGCAAATAGTTGCTACCAACTAGATAGAACCTATGGGGTCACACGCTATATAGAGTTGAACTAGATTTGGGAATTAATTACTTGGATTAATTAATTAGAAGGATCACTTTGCAAACCCTTGCAAACTTAGTAGGGACTAATTTGCAAGGAAGGGACTAAATTAAATTCTAGTAGGACTAGAATAAGTCCTTTAGGTAGTTAACAAGGAGTTGTTGGACTATATAAAGGACCTTCCTTCCTTCCTTCCTTCCTTCCCAAATAACTTATGCTCATAATTGAACATAACAAACAGTGGGAGAGAACAAAAGGAGAGAGAGCAAGCAACAAGGGAGCCCGACCACCCCCTTGCCGCCGCCACGTCCCCGTCGGCCAAAGGAGGCCGAGACCCTCCTTTTTGGGTCTCGTTTTGCGTGATTCTTCTTCCTCTTCCTCTTCCGGGCTAGCACCAAGGACTTGGGAGATCTAGGATCAACTCTAGGCGTGGATCAACTATAGAGAACGTGACACAATTCGCGTTTGAAGTCATCAAAGGAGAACCCTAAGGTGTGTTTATGATTTCTAACCCTTACCATCGTTATGCCTCTTGACTTGTGATCCTTGGAGGGTTTTGCATGGTTTTATGTTTGTTTATGCTTCCGTTGCGCATCCATGAATCAAAACCCTACACCATGCCCCTGAGACGTACAGTAGACACACCCTCACTAATTTATTTTGACTATAGTAAATAATATCTTTCAAAATTGCACTCACCTCCCAAGGGCTTGGGAAACAGAGTTGAGCCACTTCACAATTTCTTGACAGTCAACTTCAAAGATAATTCCTTCTCTCAAGTATTTGGTACTATAAACCACCATTCTTAAGGCCATAATCTCGGCCATATGTGCAGAAGTAGCATTACAGAAGCAACATTGACCATCCAATAGATCACCCTAGTGGTTTCTAATTTGCCAAGTTGCATCTCCTTTCTTCGTGATTTTCACACAGCTGACATCTGAGTTAGCTTTTATGAGTTTTATCCAATCCAGTGCCATCTATAAAGCGGTTGTTCTTCTCTATTGTGGTTAAGATGAGGGTGGCAAATTCTTTTATTGGCAGAACTGTGGTATTATTCATTGGAATTCTCCTTCCATATGTGCCAACATATAAGGCCATCCGCAGCAAGCAGTCGACGGCCAGCCGAGGACTCCGATTAAGGAGTTTAGATCGCCCAGGAGGAGGGATTGGTGTGGGGTTGGGGCTTGGAGGAGCTTAATCGAGCTTCCCTCCGGTCTTCCGAAGCCCTGGTTGAAGCCCGGCGTTCTTCATCGTTCCTTCGGCGTTTGAGGAGATATACCCTGTTTTGGGTATATTCTCCTCTGTTTCCGGCGGGTGGGTGTGTTTTTTTTTTTTTTTTCTTTTTTTGGTGATTGCTATATGTGTAATAGACATTCTTCCCCCTCTTGTTTGATGAAAAAACACTTTCACCCCTATAGTTTTGTTTGTTTAGACAATTTTGAGTATAATAAAAGTGTAAAAGACACTTTTCCCCCTCATGTTTGATGAAAAAACACTTTCACTCCTGGTGTTTTTTAGACAAATTTTGAGTATATGCATATTGTATAAAAGTATAAAAAACACATTTTCACCTCACGTTTGATGCAAAAACAATTTCACCACTCTTTATTTTGTTTATTTTTTGTAGAATTGTGAGTATGTTTGATTTTAGTATGTTTGATTTGTTATGTTCAATAAACTCGTGTTCGATGTGATTCGCATATTAACATGTTCCAATAAACAATAATTTTCATTTCAATTGTAATTTTCTTTTTAATATGCTTATTATAATGATTTGATCACATTTTATTTTTCTAAATTTTATTGCCGTTAACTATAAATTAAAAAAAAAATAAAAACCCTATTAAATTAATAATCATATCACTTTATAAAATATTTTAGAATATAATAGTACTAGAGGGTTTCGGGAAGACTTTTTTTGCTGGGTGGAGTATGACAGTTTTGTAATATTTAAGAAGTTATGTGGGGTCCAAATTAATATAACAGTACTTCGGGAAGCCCTCTTGCTGCGGATGGCCTAATGAGAGTGTAGCTTAGAGCATCCACATTAATGATCTCCTGTTTGTCTCTTTCCACCATGTCTTTGAGCCATTATCTGAAAGAGGAAAAGCATGCAAAGCTCTCAATTCTTGCCTCCACGGTGCCAAACCAACCCACTCTAGTCCAGCCACAATTGGACAACAAATGCATAATAGACTCAGCTTCTGTACTACAAATAGAGCATCAGGGTTTGTATAACATTTTCTTCTGCACAGACCTTCCGTTGTAGCTATACCATTCTGTGTTAGCCTCCATATGAACTGTTTGACTCTGGGTTTGATGTCCATAGCCCACAAGAACTTCCACTCAGCCTCTGTAAGGTTATGAGAGCTATCGCCAATTTCATTTGAACTAGGATCCATAGAGGATTAGTGGTTTAATGTAGCCTAACTTGCCAATGTACTTTCCATTTTTGGTAAAAGGCCAAATGAATCTGTCTTGGTTTGTAAAGTGAGGAAGAGGAATATGAGTGATGACTTTTGCAGTGCTTGTAATATGTCAATTCTGTAATATTTAAGAAGTTAATTAGTGAGGACCAAATAAAGATAACGGTGCAGAGGACAAATAGTGATAACAGTACTTCGGAATTGCTACGGATGGCCAGCTCTATTGGTCTCCCTTGCCTTGTTCGGTAGCTGGAAAATGAAGAGGGCAAACAAACAAAAAAGAAAACAAAAGAAACCTAAAAAATAAAAATAAAAATACAACTGTATCCGAAAACTTTTTCTTTTTCTTTTCGGTCACCCTAAACTTGAAAAAGAGAAACTGAATGAAACCAACTTGTTTGACACACTCAAACAATTCGATCGGCATTACGGATCCAGTCCGTCCAATTAATCCGTGGAGCTTTGTATCCAAACACCTTGATACAACGCTGATCGATTCCATCTAACGATCTACATCCGGTCAATCAACTGAAGCAAAACTTTCACTGTATTGGAAGAATTGGTCCGGATGCTCATCCATGAGAAGGTTGTCGGTGACTCCCGTCTGTGGATCGTACAAGTAATACTCAGAACCAGAACTAAAAACAACCCAATCGACTCCATCTTTACCTTAAAACCATATGGCAGATGACATATAAGAATCTGGTGTCAAATCTAGATGTTTCGTGAAACCAACTTTGCATCTCATCGCGAAACGTGGAGAATTCCCCTCGCGAAACGTGCATCTCATCTCATGAATGAATTGAAGCAAGACTCTCCCTGTACTGAAAGAAATTTCCTGGACACTCATTCTGTTGGTTTTAGGAAGAGGTTAGTAGGCTAAGTGTTTGGTGGGTTAGTTTGGTGGAAGAGGGAAGTGATGGAACTAGTTGAGTGAGAAAGTAGAACAATATGTGGAAGAACTTCAATTGATTTGCTTGATCCAAAATGGAGAAGGTACAAGCTATTTATAGGTGGATGTGGAAGGAATATTCCTAGCATAATTCCTTCCACAAACTTCTTCCACCAAAATATCTAGGAAATTCTCTACAACATTCTACACAATTTCATCTCTAGAATTCTCCTACTAAGGTACAATGAATCTAGACAAATTACAAGTTTGGGCTTGCTAATACAATTGGGCTACAAACATTATGACATAATACTAGAATACTTGGGCCTTTTTTATTTCTTGGCCTAAACCAAGTTTAATGTCCAACACCCCCTCTTAAACTTAGTTTAGTAACTCCGAGCAAAGCTCTCAACTTGAAGAAGATGTCGAACTTGAGGGGCTTCGTGAATATGTCCGCAACTTGATCTTGAGATCTAGCATACTTCATCTCCACGTACTTCTTCTCCACGCATTCCCTTATGAAGTGGAAGCGAGTGTCGATGTGCTTGCTCCTCTCATGAAACACGGGATTCTTGGACAAGGCTAGAGCGGACTTGTTGTCAACGAATATCTCCACGGGCTCTTCTTGTGCCAAGTTTAGCTCCTTCATCAAGCACTTCAACCAAAGTGCATGGCACACATAAGAGGTAGCGGCAGTATACTCGGCCACACATGTAGAAAGAGCGACAATTGGTTGCTTCTTGGATGCCCAAGTGAAAGCCGTCATGCCCATGAAGAAAACATAGCCACTTGTACTTTTTCTATCATCAATATCTCCACCCCAATCGCTATCACTATAGCCAACAAGTTTAAAATCATCACAATGAGAATAAATAAGACCATAATCAAGCATACCTTTGAGGTAGCGAAGGATTCTCTTGGCGGTCTTCAAGTGAGTGATTGTAGGAGTCTCCATGTAGCGGCTAATGAGTCCAACACCATAGAGAATATCCGGTCTTGTACAAGTTAAATACCTCAAGCTTCCAACCAAGCTCTTGAAATATGTAGCATCAACTCTTTTTCGTTCATCAAACTTCGAAAGCTTGACTCCGCATTCAACCGGGGTGGCAATAGGCTTAGAATCCTCCATCTTGAACTTCTTGAGAAGTTCTCTAGCATAGCCCTCTTGAGAAATGAAGATGCCATCCTCCATTTGTTTTACCTCAATGCCAAGATAGTAGGACATAAGTCCAATATCGGTCATCTCAAATTCCTTCATCATGGCCCTTTTGAAATCTTCAATCAAGCTCATATTGTTTCCGGTGAATATCAAATCATCAACATATAAACACACTATCAACATATCACCATTCACCTTCTTACAATAGAGGGCATGCTCTTGTGGGCATTTTCTAAATTCATTTTCTTGGAAATACTTATCAATTCGGCTATACCAAGCTCTTGGAGCTTGTTTCAAGCCATAGAGAGCCTTCTTCAACTTTAAAACTTTATTTTCATGCCCCTTTACAACAAAACCCAATGGTTGTTCAATATAAACTTCCTCTTCAAGGAGCCCATTTAGAAAGGCCGATTTTACATCCATTTGATAAATCTTCCATTTATTTTGAGCGGCGAAAGAAATAATAAATCTTATAGTTTCAAGACGAGCAACGGGAGCAAATACCTCATCATAATCAATGCCGGCTCTTTGCTTGTATCCTTTGGCCACCAATCTTGCTTTGTATCTCTCCACTTCTCCTTTGGCATTCTTCTTCACCTTGTACACCCATTTCACTCCAATGGGTTTGTGGCCTTGTGGAAGTGTGGCAAGCTCCCATGAATCATTCTTCTTTATTGACTTGATCTCCTCGTCCATAGCATCTCTCCACTTCTTATTTTGAACCGCATCCTCAAAACCTAGAGGTTCACAATCACCAAATAAGCAAAATAAGGTAACATCATCACTTAAATTTTGTGTTACCTCATAGATTTCCTCCATACTCCTTGCACGAGGATGCTTCCTTGGAGTCATAACGTCCTCATGTGGTGGTAGTGGAGAGATCGTCTCTTGTGGCTCTTGGGGCACTTGGGGCTCTTGGGGATCTTGAGTTTGCTCCTCCACTTCTTCTTGAAAGATTGGAAGGAAATTGTAATCTTCTTCTTCTTGAACATTCCAATCCCACATGCCGTCTTCATCAAATTCCACATCTCTACTAACAACCATCTTTCCATTTGTTGGATTATATAGTTTGTACCCTTTTGAGCACTTGTCGTAGCCAACAAAAACAAACTTCTCACTTTTATCATCAAGTTTGGACCTTACTTGATCCGGAACATGGGCATAAGCAATGCTTCCAAATACTCTCAAGTGTTTGACACTTGGTTTTCTCCCATTCCATGCTTCCAATGGAGTCTTATTAGAAAGACTCTTAGTAGCACTACGGTTAGAAAGATAAACCGCACATTCAACGGCTTGTGCCCAAAATTGCTTAGGCATCTTCTTGCTTTTTAACATGCTTCGGGCCATGTCAAGAATAGTTCGATTTTTTCTCTCAACAACCCCATTTTGTTGCGGTGATCTTGGAACCGTCAAAGGGCGACGAATCCCATTATCTTCACAAAACTTGTTAAATTCATTAGATGTAAACTCACCACCATTATCGGATCTTAAAGCTTTTATCTCATGATCACTTTCTTTTTCAACAAGGGCCTTAAACTTCTTGAACATTCCAAAAACTTCCGATTTTTCTTTTAGAAAATAAACCCAAGTCTTACGGCTAAAATCATCAATAAAGAGTAGAAAATATTTATTTTTACCGTAAGAACATGGAGTAATAGGGCCACAAATGTCGGTATGAACAAGTCCAAGGGGCTCTTTAGCTCTTGAAGTAGCTTCCTTTGGAAAGCTTTTTCTAGATTGTTTTCCAAGAAGGCATCCTTCACATAATTGATTCGGATGTTCAATAAGGGGAAAATCTTTCACCATGCCTTTTTTAGACAACTCTTTCAAATTATCAAAGTTTATGTGCCCATATCTCAAATGCCAAGTCCAAGAAACATCTTTAGTGCAAGCCTTTAGGCATCTAGTAACATCATTTTGAATATTGAGCAAAAATAATCTATTTCTTGTCATTGGCACTTTAGCTATCAAGTTTTGTTCACCATCTCTTATGGCACATAATTTATCCTTAAATTGAATCTCAAAATTCTTCTCAAGTCATTGCCCCAAGCTCAAAATATTATTTTTCATATTGGGCACATAATAAACATCCGAAATAAAACGATGACTTCCATCTTTAAGACGAATGAGGATTTTACCTTTGCCTTTCACCGGAATTTTTGAAGCATCCCCAAAAGTCACCGATCCACTTACTTTCTCGTCTAACTCCATGAACATGCCCTTGTTGCCGCTCATGTGATTGCTTGCCCCCGTATCAAGATACCAAGTGCTTTCTTCTCCAACTTGTTGCTCTTGGTGAGCCATCAACAAAGTGAGTTCTTCTTCTTCCTCCTTCCTTTCAACAAAGTTTACTTTCTCATGCACTTGGTTAGTCTTGTTTCTACATTCATTAGAATAGTGCCCAAATTTATGACATTCATAACATTGAACTTGAGACTTGTCATACCTTTGCCTTTGGTAGGTTCCTCTTCCACGCCCTCTTGTTGAGTTGGAACTTTGGCCCCTTTCTTCTTGGTGAGAATTTTGGTAACCCCCTCTTGAGCCTCTTCCTCGTCCTTGACCTCTACCACGTCCACGTCCTCTTTGGCCTCTCTCATAGTCAAAGTTGTCTTCTTTCTTCAAAGTGAGCTTGCTTTGTAGCACTTGCTCCAAGGGTTCTTGATTCTTCCTCCTCATCCTCTCTTCATGGGCTTGTAGCGAGCCCATGAGCTCATCTATGGATAAGTTCTCCACACCACGACCTTCTTCAATAGCTACGACAACATGCTCAAAATCACCACGTAAAGAGCGTAAAATTTTCTCAACAATATAAGTATCACTTAAGCTTTCATCACCATATCTCTTCATTTGATTAGAAATTGCCAAAACGCGAGAAAAATAATCCGAAATTGTTTCCGAATTATTCATGTGGAGAGCTTTAAACTCACCTCTAAGGATTTGGAGCCGTACCTTTTTGACTCTCTCAACACCCTTTTGAGAGTTTTGGAGAATCTCCCATGCTCTCTTGGAGGTAGTGGCACTAGAAATTTTCTCAAGCATACTATCATCTAAAGATGAATAGATGAGAGAAAGAGCTTGTTGGTCCTTCATACGTACCTCCTCAAACGCCTTCTTTTGAGTTGGACTCCAATCTTCTCGCGGCTCCTCGAACCCTTTCTCCACAACATCCCAAGCCCCATGTGAGCCTAGGATGACTTTCATGCGCATGGCCCATGAGTCGTAGTTGTCCTTGGTGAGGCGAGGACATTGAACGTGAGGGACATTTGCCATCTTGCTATCGACTTGGCTCTGATACCACTTTGTTGGTTTTAGGAAGAGGTTAGTAGGCTAAGTGTTTGGTGGGTTAGTTTGGTGGAAGAGGGAAGTGATGGAACTAGTTGAGTGAGAAAGTAGAACAATATGTGGAAGAACTTCAATTGATTTGCTTGATCCAAAATGGAGAAGGTACAAGCTATTTATAGGTGGATGTGGAAGGAATATTCCTAGCATAATTCCTTCCACAAACTTCTTCCACCAAAATATCTAGGAAATTCTCTACAACATTCTACACAATTTCATCTCTAGAATTCTCCTACTAAGGTACAATGAATCTAGACAAATTACAAGTTTGGGCTTGCTAATACAATTGGGCTACAAACATTATGACATAATACTAGAATACTTGGGCCTTTTTTATTTCTTGGCCTAAACCAAGTTTAATGTCCAACACATTCATCTCAAAATGGACAGTCGCTCCAGTTTGTGGGTTGCACAAGTGATATTCCACACTACGTCTCATGGCTTCGCAACTATACTCAGTACTAGCAGTCCCAGTGCTCAAAACTGCCCAATTGACATGGTCTTTACCGTAAAATCCTATTGCAGTTGAAGCCTTTGACGACGGTGGTGTAAATCTGAATAATGTAGTCCATGACTGATTGCTACCACCACTATACCGCATCACCTCAACATCAAAGGGGGGCTCATATGACTCATTGAACGTAGCAAACGTTGCCAGGGAATCCTCGTACCCAACAAGACGGTGATAATAATCGGGACACGGCAACTTAATATGCTTAAAGAATTCGTCAACCATGTCAAAACATAGAACGTATTTGTCGCACAAGGCTCTTCGATGATCAAAAAGAACGCAACCTACAATCCAGTACATGCAGCTTCCCACACATGTCACTGGTCTCATCACCCTTTTAGCCCAAGAGTAGCTGATTTTATCAGGAACCAATAGTTCCATTCCCCTCCAAGAATTCCCACTAGACAAAAAGACAGCGAGTCGTGCCTTAGTCTCTCGTTGTGAATCACCAATCTGATAAAAATCAATCCATACAACCTTAAAAGTATTAGCGACGGGATCAAAACAAAACCCACGGCTCACAGTGGGTGAATGTGTGGCAAATTGAACCGGAGGGAAACCTATGTGATCCGGTCACCGGATTCCAAAGAAGGAACCCCCTGGCCGAGATAGCTAAGCAAACCACTCCTCTAGAACAGCCCACAATGCATATATATCCTAAAAAATTGATCCTTTGATCGAATGGAACATCGTAAAAGCGGAAGGTGATTCTAGTAGCATTCAGAGGAAGAAGTTTGTACCGGTGAAGGTGCAAAGAGACTTTAGACTGGTGGTTATAGTTTTTGTTATCGTACAAGGTGGTGAAACTATGACAAGTGATCAGGTCGTACCAGGTTTTGCAGACCAACTTGAAACGGGACACGCACTTGGGAGGCAATGTTAAGAGGATCTCAATGAGCACATCTGCTGGTAGTTGTGTTTTTCGTTTGTGTTTTTCTTCTTCTTCTTCTCTAGAACTTCTGATAATCTCTATTGCTTCCATTGCTCTAGCCACTACTCTGAAGAAACCTTGCAGATCTAGGGTTTGATCTGCTCCATGTGCTTTATTTGACGGGTTTTAGGGTAAAGCTTAAACCCTAGCCTTAAAACAACCGGGCCGCTCTGCCCCTAACTCTTATTTGAAGATCTCATGCATATTTGCCAAATCAGGCTACTCATAGTCCAAGAAAGTAGTTCATCAAATTTCAAACCGGGCCCAACGGTGCCAGTAGGTTAAGAGCCCCTTTGGTATTGCTTTTGTTTTCTAGAACGTTGTTTTTCAAATTCAAAAACGATATTTTTGTGTTTGGTAAAGTTTTGTTTTTCTGCTTTCTAGAAAACAACTGCTTTCCCACAACAACTTTTGAAAGCAGGAGAGGGTTACTTTCTACGATATGCTTTTTGATTAATTTATCGTTTGACGTCATTGTCCATTAATAAATATTAATAATATTTATTGTAGGGTGCTGATAATTACAGCACAATAATCTATAGTTACAGCACAATTTTTCTTTGAATGACTATTTTGTCCTCGACGTTTAATTTTCTATACCACTAATGAAGCATTCTTTTCTTTTTTCTTTCATCGTCTCTCTTCAACTCCTCCACCTACCACATCATCTCTCGCTCTCCCTCCGCCCTCGTCACCGCTATCCGCCTCTCTCTCTCTCGATCTCCAAGAAGAAATCTACTCCCCTCTCTGCCCTTCTTGATCTCTATCGCTTTCTATTAAACGAAGTCTCTCTCCCGTCCCCCATCTCGATCTCTACCTCTCTCGATGTGCAAGCTTCTTTCGATTTGGATTAGGATTTCGATTTATAATTGAAGCTATGTGCCCAAGTTCGATTTCAGGGGACAAACACGTTTTGGGTTCTATTTTAGAGGTCTCACCCACAAAAATTGGGATTTATTTTTGTTCTTTGTTCCTGGGTTTGATTTGAGGAGAGTCTGGAGAGAGATGACTGGTTCCAAATACCCAGTGGAGGTTTTGTCTTGATTTAATTTAAAGTGAGGTTCAATCTGCTCTCTATTTCGACTTGTAGCTATGCACAGGTCGATGTTGGATTTTGGGGGTTAACGTCTTTTGGGTTCCACTTTAGAGGTTTCATAAAAAAAGATTGGGTTTAATCTTTGTTCTTTGTTTCTGGGATTGTTCTGAGGAGAGAGAGATGAGTGGTTTGAGATGAAAAACCCTACAGAGGCTTTTGATTTGGCTTAATTTTAAGTGATGTTCATTTGGTGTCGGGTGAGTTTCTGAGACCGAGTACTGGCTTACAATGTAATCCACCAAGTTTATATTCTCTCCTCTACAATTGAGTAGTTTCTACTTCTACTAATTTTCGATCCTAGAAAGGGTGGTGCATAGGAGCAGGGAAGAGAGGTTCTGGTGGGTGGAGAAGGTGAAGAGAGAGAAGATGAAGGTTTCTTTTATCTTGCAAACAGAAGATGATGAAGGTTACAGCATAGTATATCATTTAGTGATGGGCAGAATAGTCATTCAACGAAAAATTGTGCTGTCATTATAAATTGTTGTGCTGTAATTATCAGCACCCTTTCTAATAGAACTATATTTTATCATGTCTGAATTGGTCGTTTTGACATTAACAAAAAGTCTAAAACACTAATTACCAAACACATAATGTCAAAAGTATTTCTCCACAACAGATTTTATACGGAGTTTATCAAACACTTTTTGTGTAAATTCCCACAGCAACTTTCTCACAGTACTTTCTACACAACAGCTTTCTGAACCGCCACAACATTATCAAACTAGCGCTAAGTTTTGTTCGGTTTGGAGCCTGGTTCTTAAAAATATATTAGGTCGACGCGGCGTCACCTATCACGCGTTGAGTTGGCCCTTGTCAGAAAGACTATAACGGGATTGGCGGATCGAGTGCGTAAATCTTAGAAATGCCTTTTTTGGCAAAACTTAACTTCATAAAAAATGATGAAGAACAGGGACGAAGAGAAAAAAAAAGAGAAATCATAATGTTTTTGTTATTATTATTTCTGAAATAATAAGTGTTTAAGAAATAACTAGATCCTACACAGTTCGACCGTACGATCCTCGAAAGAACCGAAACAAAACCTGTTCGGAAGTCGGAACTTATAACCCGCTCAAGACTCATTACAAATTAATTAAAGCTAAACATAATCTCTAGATATTTTGAGAGAACCACCGTGACCTGGAGCCTAAGGCGAACTGTTTCCCTTCTCGTTTGAGCTACTATCCTGCACGGACGTGTCCATATCCGCTTGGTCGCCCATACCCGTATCAACTCCCCTAGCGTTGGAAACCACATTTTCCTCAAGGTGCATATCGGGAAACGCTTTTCGAAAGGAGGTAACTGTTTTCCAAGTGTCCAAAGCTCCATCAGACCACTAAACCAACCACTGTTGTTGCAGTTTCCCCGCAACCATAATCGTGCGTCCCTGAACCGCGGCAATGGGAAACACAACAGGATTACCCTGAAAGAACTGCTCGGGAAGAATAGCGGTAGGTGGCGCAGAACTAAGAGACACATAAGGGCGCAACAAGGAGACGTGGAAAACTTTGTGAAAGCGGCTCTAGTTGGGTAACCGAAGTCGATAGGCCACAACACCAATGTGCTCTAGGACCTCAAAAGGCCCATAAATCGTTGAGGCAATTTAGCGACCAAGAGCTGGCCAATTGAATGTTGGCGGTAAGGTTGAAGTTTCATAAGAACCAAATCACCTACTTCGAAGGATACCTCAGGACGATGTTTATTGGCCTGAGGGCGCATGCATTGTCGCATCCTGGTAAGATAGAAATTGGCCTTCAAATCACTCAAGCAAAGCATGTTGTTCCGTTAACAATTCTGCGCTAGTGGGGGTTGAACGACTAGAGGATGGGTGATGACGGAAACAAATTAAGAAGGTGGCTCAAGACCATCAAGGGCGCGGAATGAAGTCATGTTGATGTTGTCGTTGTGACCACAATTCAGGGACAACTATGCCCATGGCAAAAGCTGCGCCACCAAGTAGGGCGTCCATGAGTAAAGGTGCACATATACTTTTCGAGCCAACGATTCACAATCTCGGTCTGACCGTCGGTTTGCGGGTGATACATTGTGCTGAACATGAGAGTAGTACAGATGAACTTCAACAATTATTTCCAAAAAGTACTCATGAAAACAGAATCACAATCTAAAACTAAGGCAGCCGGGAAACCATGATGTTTGTCCACCACATCAATAAAACAGATGAGCCACTCGTGAATTATCAAAATAAAAAAGTTAAGGCCCCACATTGCACTTACTTCGTAAGGCGATTGACGACCACCATTATCACTGAATAATATTATGAGGAAGGCAAATCCGTAATAAAATCCGTCGAAGCAGCTTCCCAAACACGATCAGGAATCGGCAAAGGCTATAATAATCCTCCCGATTTATGAGTAGAATACTTCGTTGTCTGACAAGTTTGGCAAGACGATACTGACTTGCTGAACATCTGAGCGCATCCAGGGCCAATAGGAAACCGAAGAGAGACAAAGTGTGTTGGATACATGTATGGCCTTCCCCGAGAGACTGGGAGAGCTATGGAATTTCTGCAACAATTGGTCTGGGAACTGTGAGTCGTGGCTAATACAGATCCGGGTCTTGTAGTATAGAATACCATCCAAGGTAGAGAGATGCAACAGTAGGTCAGCGGATGCGAGCGCCGTGTGCAAGATCGGGAGATCGTCCATAGTAGATTTTTCCTGCCGAATTGATTCCCAAGGGAACTGGCCGAACAACGGAGACTAATAATTCTGACGATGCACCCTCGTCTTCACGGCGTGAAAGTGCATCAGCCACCCGGCATGTTCAACACTCATTTCTTATACTCAATCCGAATATTAATCAGCTTATGAGCGTAAAAGTGTTGTTCCGTGTCTAAATAATCTGGGATAAGACCTCCTTCAAATTGCGCTGATCACTGCGAATGACGAACTCGCGTCCCAACAAATACTGACGCCACTTGAGCACTGCTTCCACAATGGCGTTCAACTCCTTGTTATATGTCGAAGAGGACTGTAGCCAAGGTCCCAATTTATTACTCAAAAAGGGAAGTGGATGGGCATTATGTAACAAGACGGCGTCGACGCCGGTATCTGGTGCATCAGTCTTGAGCACAAAGGTCTGTGAAAAATCTGGCAACTGCAGCATGAGTGTGCTAGTCATAGCTTGCTTTAGCAAAGTAAAAGTCTGTTCGACGAACGGGGACCAAGAAAACCCATCACAGTCAAAGGTGCAAACAACGTGGCATATCAACATATAAAGCGCCGATAAAACCCTGTGAGTCTAAAAATCCGCGCGAACTGTTTGACCGTGGATGGATTTGGCCACGACACCATTGCTTCCAGCTTCTGAGAATCGGCTAGCAATTCCCCAGCTATAAAAATATGACCCAGATAGTCTACAATACTCATGCGCAAAATTGCAGAACCTAATGCAAGTGTGACTCATGCAAGTCCAACGTCGTGCTGTAGATGAGGATGTTGTCGAAGAATACAATCATAAATGAGCGAATGAGCGGTTTAAAGATGTAGTCCATGGCTGATTGGAATATAGATGGTGCATTAGTTAGTAAGGCCGAAAGCATCACAAGAAACGTGTAATGACCCTCATTGATGCTTGACTCAAAAGACTTCACAGCTCGCTTGGTTTTTACTCTGTAATAGGACCGTTCATTAAACATGCTTGTAAATTCGAGAACAAATTCAGTTCATTTTAATATCTATTACAGAATTGTGTGATGATACAATGTCATACTTTTTAGCCTACTTTAAATTCTTGCAGTCATATAACAGTTTGTGATTTAGACAAAGCATCAATAGGACTTTCCAATGTTTTCTCTCTCTAGAAACTGGGTCTCTCGACCTTGATCCCACTCACCGTGTTTTACCAAAACCTTTTCACTCTCCCCACTTCCCAACAGTGTGTCCTTCCCCAGACCATCAGCCCTCCACCCGCCTGTTTCAATGGCACAACCAAACCCTAACCCCCTCTCAGACTACTATTCTGTCCAAACTTCATATCAACCATCAGCCTTCCACCCAAATTTCATCCACCATAGGGAGCTCCTTGAAATCCCTACCCCAGCCATCCACTCCTACCTTCCAAAGAGAATGAAACTCGAAAAGTGTATCGTGGCGTTCTTCGTCGACTACATTGTATGGGATAGTAAGACTATTGCCACTGCGGTTAAAAAATTCTGGAAGCTAGCGGGAAAGATCAAAGTTAAGCTAATGAATGACCATATGTTCCTCCTGGAACCTGAAAACAGCGAGGATCTTGAAGATTTGGTTCTAGGAAGCCCATGGAACATCCTTGGCTCACTGGTGGTCATGAAAAAGTGGACGCCAAACACCTGTTTTGACGATGACCACTTCGCGATGAATGAATTGTGGGTTGATATCAGAGGCATACCTATGGAATACATCAACAACCTACTCATTCAAGATCTTGGTAAGGTTATTGGTGAAGTTACTGACTATGAAATGGCAGACGAAGAGGTAGTGTGGCCTATGTTTGAGGAAGAGGATGAGGAAGCCATGGGAAACAACATGCAAGTTGCTCAGGGTTTTGTAGATGAGAAACACCTCGACAAAATCCGGGTAAAAGTTCGTCTAAATGTTTTTGATGCCCTTATCCCGGGAATCTGCTTCACCCTGGATAATGGCGAAACAATCACTGCTCTTTTTAGCTATTCAAAAGTCTTTCGAGTTTGCTTTCGTTGTGGAAGTATTGGGCATTCGGAAAACAAGTGCCGTCACACTCTCACAAGTGCTTTCAACCGATACAAGGACAGACTTGATTACGCTCGAGCTACCGCAGGCTATGGTACGGTTTCTCACATAGACATGCCATTGTTCACTAGGGCTCTCAGAGGAATGACTAACTCCAACATCAACCGTACCACTAGAATACGGGTTGCATGGAACCGCCCAGTACGACGCATTACCGAAAGAAAAGGCGACCATGGAGCTTGGTTCACTTTCTTCGAAAGAACAACAGCTGGAAGAGTCCGCTCAACCCAAGACCGGATCTCTGTTGGGGGCACACGAACAAACCTCCAAAGGCTCTTTGAGGCTAGGGACAGAGAAGGGCAAAGGGAGGGTGAACCTTCACAGGAAATAAACAATAACAACAATCAAGTCATAGAGGAAGGAGGCCCTTCTACACGGCCCCAAGTGGCACCTGCGGCTAACTTACAAATCACACTGGAAAAGACTAGCAACCAAAAAGAGGATGCTGGCGAAAGGGAGGTGAAACGCAAGAAGATTATGGTCAACCTGTTTGGTGAGTCATCCTCCTCGGATAGGGAATCGAAACATGTGTTTAAATGAAAAAATATCATCCAAACAAAGTACGGTGTTGCTATCATGAAGTACGGGTGGGTCAGTGAAAATGTTGAGATGGGTGATGAAGCTACAAGCAAAGCACCAAGTGAACCAAAGTTCATCCAAATCTCCGATACGGACTCCAGTGGCGATACGGACTCCAGTGGCCAAGAGGAAGCAAAAGACAGCTCTGGAAATTTGTGGCTCCAAGTCACTAGTGAAGCCAGTAAAGAAACTGATGATAGCAGAACCCTAACCTCCCATGGGGACGCTAATCCTACTGTGGATGCGGTGATGCTCATAAGAAACAAATTGGTGAAGAAAGGAGAATCAGAAAAACAGCTTCCACCGCCTGCAATGGCGTTTTCCGGCGACGGTAAGGCAAACGACGGCATGGCGAACGACGGAAGCGACGGAAGCGGTTTCCGATGCATGGGAGAGCGGACTGCTCGCAAGAGGGACATTGGGACACGTGGCGATGCCTTGAGCAGGCGACAACTGCAAGCGTGCCAAATCCGCTTGCCGTGATTCTCCAGGAAGCCGCCATTGCTCTGCCAGGGTGAACGGTACACGATGCCCTAACCCTCTCTCTTTTTGCAATTACGATACACGTTATTATTTATTTAACCCACTCATAGCTGGCCTAACTAGGGTTAAAAGTGATTTGATTTACACTAAACATGATCATGCTTATCTCTTATCATCTGGTACAAGCCACCCACCTGCCGAAATTTATTTTTTAAATAAAAGTAGTTTTCCTTTTTGTATTTTTCTAAACATAACTGACATGCATGCATATTTTTATCTCTTTTTTAATTTCTACCCCCCCTTTTTTAGCCTTAACCCTAGAACCCCTATACCCCACTCACTTGACCCTCCTATTACCTGCACCATACCGGACGTGACCCAACCCCCCCTTCTTACACCTTTTCCTCCTTGGGTTCCAAAATTCAATAGGTGGGCCTCTCAAACCAATAAAACCTCCCTTCCTCCCTTTGGGCCACGGTCATGCTGTCCCCTCTGTGATTTTGGGCTAACTCCACCCAGTGCTTGTGGGCTGTTCTATTTCTCCACCCAACTCTCCTTTGGGCTCTCTCTTTACCTGTTGCTCTTTTACTTAACCCATTTTCCGCAAATGGGTAAATGGTACTCCCTCCCTAAGCCCGCAAATAAAAGCAGTGCCCTTCCACTAATCATTCGGCCTTCTCCCAACAAGGCCGACCCCGCCAGTGGGCCCAAAAGGAAAAACGGACGGCCAAATAATCTGGAAAGCCCAAAAAGAATCAAATTTGAACAATCGGCCTTGGGTTGCTACCCTTCGGCGGCAAAATCCTCAATTCCGTTCTCGGGTAGAGGACCGGGAAACCGGTACGGATTTGATGAGGGTTTTCGTGCTCTTCTAGCTAAGGAGGACTTAGACTCCCCTCCACCATCCCCCCCTCACGCAAGCAACTCATATCGAAAGAGAACCCGCGTGGACACATCGGATGACTGCACGGCCACACCGAACAAAAAACTCAAAGATGCAACTGGCGCTAGCTCCACAGACAACCCTGTTAACACCGAAGGTATCTGTCCTTCTTCCCTCACGGTTTCCGTGGTTGACCTTGAACAACCACGGCAATCGCCATGATTCTTGGTTGCTGGAACTGCAGAGTTCTAGGTCACCCTCTGGCAGTTCATTCAGCACATAAATTGACCATCAAGCACAACCTCTCTCTATTTTTCTTATCTGAAACTAAATGCTCTACTCTGGAATGTAGCGTCTTATTTAAATCCTGGGGCTTTGATTCTACCTGTGGGGTTAGTTCCAATGGCTTAGCAGGTGGTCTTTGTCTTGGGTGGAAGAATAATATAGGTGTAACCCCCCTTGTTGCCTCTAGCAACCTCATCCTCTGCTCCATCAATTGTAATCTTGGTTCCTTCTTTCTAGCATGCATCTATGGTTCGCCCTATCAAGAGCTCCGAAAAGAAACCTGGAATACTATTGAGCGTCACCTGAGTGACCTTAATGGCCCTCTGTTATGAATAGGGGACTTCAATCAGGTCCTCCACCCAAATGAAAAATGGTGTAGGACTAACAGGTGGATTCCAGGCATAAAAGATTTTAGGGCTTTCCTTGGCAACCTCAACCTTTCAGAAATCCAATACAAAGGGCCCCGTTTCACCTGGACCAATAACAGGCCCTACCCTTTCACCACGTTTGAAAGGCTGGATCGGGGTTTCCATAACCCGGAATGGATTCTTAAGTACCGAGGTCCCACGCTTCATAACCTTCCTATTATGGGTTCAGATCACGGACCCTGTATCTTCCATATCACCACACCCACCAAACCCCCGGCTAGGCGTTTCCATTTTGAGGCTTTCTGGCTTCGTTACCCTGACTGTAAAAGTATTGTCCAATCCACGTGGCAGGAGCAGGTCTTTGGCTCCTCAGGTTTTTGTTTTGCAGCTAGGTGCAAAGCCCTGAGATCCAATCTTCTAACATGGAAGAGAAATGGTGTTGGATCCCTTAACCAGCGTATCGCTGCAATCCAAGACAACCTGGAAAATATCCAAACCTCCCTCACCTCTCCTGACCAAATCTCCATTGAAAAGAACCTTAGAGCCAACCTTGAGGAGTTACTCACCCAAGAGGAAACCTTGTGGGCCCAGAGAGCTAAGCTCAAATGGTTAAAAGAAGGTGATAGAAACACACGTTTCTTTCACAAAACCTGCAAAAAAAGAACAGCAAGAAACAGAATTGACGGCCTTCTTGACCAATCAGGTAATTGGATTAAAGATCAAGGAAAACTCTCTGATCTCATCACGAACCACTTTGAATCAATCTACCACAAAGCTGCAGGGATTAACAAGGGCGACATTGACAATTGGAACGGATGGGACCATAGCTTCCCAACCCTAGATGACCACTGCCTGTCGCGCCTTAACCGCCCCATCACCACTGAAGAAATTAAGGATGCTGTCTTTTCAATTGGCCCTTACAAATCTCCTGGGCCAGATGGACTGCCGGGTATCTTCTTCCAATCCTACTGGGATATTGTGGGAAAATCCATCGAGGAGGTTGTTCACTCCTTTTTCCAAAAAGGTTTCCTCCTCAAAGAATTGAATTACTCCTTCATTGCCCTTATCCCCAAAACCAACAACCTGGAAAAGCCTGCGGATCTTCGTCCTATAAGCCTTTGCACCACCATATACAAAATTATAGCAAAAATTCTGGCTAATAGGATAAAAGAGGTCCTGCCAAGAATCATTTCTGAACATCAAAATGCCTTCGTCCCAGGCCGCCTAATCTCTGATAGCACTTTGCTCGCAAATGAGCTTTTTGCTAAAATCAGAAACTCAAACAGTGGTAGCAACCATCTTGGAGCGCTAAAACTCGATATGAGTAAAGCCTTTGATAGGGTTAACTGGTACTTCTTAGAGAAAGTCCTCCGAAAAATGGGCTTTCCAGCCAATTGAGTAGGACTCATTCTTCAATGTGTTTCTACGGTCTCCTTTTCTGCTCTGGTCAATGGAAGTCCAGGGAAGCGTTTCTACCCTAAGGCGGGTCTCCGACAAGGGGACCCTCTCTCCCCTTATCTTTTTATCATCTATCTCGAATCCCTCTCGATCCATCTTAACCAGCTCAACCTCTCGGGTACCTGTCCTGGCATAAGTCTTGGAAGAGGTGGGTACAAACTCTCCCACCTCTTTTTTGCAGACGACTGCCTCATCTTCTTTCAACCTACCCTCTCTAGCTGTGCTGCTCTCAGTGCTGCCCTTGATTCTTTTTGCCATGTCTCAGGACAAGACATCAACAAACAAAAGTCCGCTCTTATTCTGAGCCCAAACATTCCAAAGGACCTTGGTGTTATTTTCAGCAACTTCCTGGAAGTTAATATCGAAGGTTCAGATTTCTCCTACCTTGGTCTCCCCATTGTAAAAAGTGGGAAGAGATCACAAATCTTCAGGTTCTCTAGAGAATCAATCGCAGCAAGGCTGGAAGGTTGGAAAGGAAAATATCTTAGTGACGCGGGAAGGCTCACCCTAGCCAAGTCAGTCTTATCTGCTCTTCCTTCCTATGTCTGCTCCTCTTTTAAACTCCCAATCACCCTCAACAATGAAATAAATACTCAAATTGAGAAATTCAGGTGGAACCCGAATAATAAACACCCCCTTAGGACTATTCCAACAGAAACTCTCAACCTTCCGAAGTCCAAAGGTGGACTTGGTCTTAGGAATATTAACTGGATGAACCAGGCCCTTCTTGCAAACAAAGCTTGGAGAATTATAAATTGTCCTAACCTGCTGGTCTCCAAGATGCTCCTTCACAGGTATTGCAGGAAAAACTCATTCATGGACATTAACAGTCCTAGCAATGCCTCTTGGGCTTGGAAAAGTGTCCTCTTTGGACGTGACCTCATCAAGAAAGGTTTCATCTGGCAAATTGGTTGTGGCACCAGGGTCAAAATCCTTCATGACAGATGGATCCCTGGCCTGAAAGTGCCCCTGTCAAGTTTTTACAGCACAAATCTCATTCAAGAGAATGCTTTTGTTAGTGATTGGATCGAGATCGAGGATAACAAGCAAGGCTGGAAAACTGCAGCGATCAGATCCTGTGTCCCAGACTTCATAGCCTTCAAAATCCTGGCTATTCAACTCCCAAGTATTCCAGTGGAGGACAAAATTATATGGCCTTTCACTAGAACGGGAACCTATACTACAAAATCAGGCTATAACTTCCTGTGTGATGATGAGATTAAGATCCCTCTCCCTGCTGGTCTATTCTTCCAGGATCAATGGCCCCACGTCTCAACGGGAATCTGGGGGAAAATCTGGAGCTTAAAAATCCCGGAAAAATGGAAGACCTTTACCTGGAAATGTGCACATCAAAAGCTGCCCACTAAAGCTCTCCTGAGCCGAAGATTTAATGTGGACGATAACTCCTGCTCTATTTGTTCCAACCATGAGGAAACTCTGGAACATCTTTTCTTCGAGTGCCCGGAAGTTACTCCCATTTGGGGTCACCAGGTCCCGCACAATGGTACTCCCTTTGTGGAAGCCCTCTGGACGTTCGTTAATACTCAGAATATCCCTGCTATTCATACTGTTTGGAGTATATGGAGAGCTAGATGCGATTTGATCTTCAGAAACAAACCTTTCTCCAGCGCCACCGTTAGAGCTTTGATGGAGAAGGAACAACCCTTTATTGCTTCAATCCAACACCATCCTTCTCCCCCTCCCCAAACTGCTACCACCCAAAACAACAACTGCGTCGTTGTGGTGCATCATGATCAGGACAACTCCCAGCGCGAATGTAAAGATATCTTCGTAGACGGAGCCTGGAAAGCCTGTTCTTACTACTCGGGAATTGGTATCCACCTGAAGGCGGAGAACGGAGCCAACTGGACCATTGGAAGGAAATGTGTAGCCTCGAGTGCTCAACAAGCGGAGCTTCTTGCTGTCGAACATGCGATTAACTTCGCGTTGCATCATAATATTTTGGCTATTAATATTAATACTGATTGTGCCTCCATCTTGTCGTTTTTCCAGGGGACATCCAGGCCACCCATTCAGGATGAACCAGTTGTCGAGCGGACCCGGAAGGCTATGATGAATCTGAAGTTCTGCAGTATCTCGAAGGTTCAAAGACCTTGTGTTCTGTTTGCTCATAAGGCGGCAAAAAGCTCTATGTTGGACAATCACCCCATGTAGTAGTACTCTATCTTCTCTTTGTTGTTAGGTGTAGGTTGTATCTGTACTTTGGTTTTAACTTGTTTTAGATTGTATGTTTCCGACCTTAGGATGCTGTCGTTTTATCGGTTTGGACTGTCCCTCGCTCTTTGTGCACCTTTATTGTGTTTAATGAATGAATGCCTTTCATCAAAAAAAAAAACAGTTTGGGATTTAAAAAGAGATATTTCTTGCTTAACATAAACACAAAAAAGAATCATAAAATCGAACTACAACAAATTGAGGCTAAGCACGAAACAATCCACGATAGAATTTTTAGGAGATAATTTTGGCCACTCCAAAACGATAGACTACAGAAGTAAACTATCTGTGTTACTTCTACTACTACTACCAGTTAGAAAACATACATAGATTCGACATGCAATTTGAAAGAGAACAAGCGATACAAATGTCAACCCGATCAACCTTGATCGATTCCACCTACCGATGTACGCTTGGTCAATCAACTGAAGCAAAACTCTCACTGTATTGAAAGAATTCATCTGGACGTTCATCCATGAGAAACTTGTCGGAGACTCCCGTCTGTGGATCGCACAAGTAATACTCGGAACCAGAACTCAGAACAACCCAATCAACTCCATCTTTACCGTAAAACCCTACGACAGATGACATAAAAGAATCTGGTGTAAAATCTAGACGTTTCGTGAAACCCATATCGCTAGTAAAACTATTGTCAGTCATCCACACATCAAATCCAAATCCCCCATAACTACGAAACTTAACAAAAAGAGCAAGAGAGTCGCGGTAGCCAGCAAGTCTGTGAAGCGAGTTGCCAGAAAGTGGCAACTCAATTCGCTTAAACAACTCATCAACCATATCAAAACACAGAATGCACTCGTGGTTCAGTAAACCGTAATGATGATTCGAACCTACGATCCAACACAAGCGTCTGCCGCCACATGTCGCTGATGTCATGCTACTCATGCATCGGCACGTCGGTGAATCTGGTGCAGGGTTATACACTTCCCATTCCCTCCACGAATCCTGGATCGAACAAAAGACAGCGACCTTTGCTCTACGCCCACACCATTCGTTCCGACAAAACCCAATTCGTACGACCTTAAAAGTATTCGTGACAGGATCGAAATAAAATCCACAATGTGGGACCTCTTTCGAGGCGCATATGCATGAAACCAAAGCAGGTGCAGGGAGACGCCTAAAGGCTCTAGTCGCAGGGTTCCAGAGCGCAAAGAGATCTTGTTTATGTGAAAGAGATAGGCAAACGACTCCGTTAGAGCAACCCACGATCTTGACCTTGGCTGCGCGAACAGGAATAGTTAGGTTTACTAGTACGTCGTAAAATCTGAATGAGATTGTAGTCGTGTCGGGAGTTAGAGTTTTGAAGTCGCGACAATATAAAGAGAGTGTTCTCTTGTGGTTGTTGTAGTTGCTGTTTTTGTACGTGGCGATGAAAATAGGGGAAAGGATTAGGTCGTACCAGAGTTTGCAGACGAACTTGAACCGTACAAGAGACTTCATCGGCAGTCTGAGGAAGATCTCAGTGATGACATCTTCTGGTAGTTCTGTTTTTGCTTTGATTCTTCTTTTTGTTTCGTCCGCAGAACTTGTACGAACAAAGGTGGCGTCATCCATAATATTATTGCACCTGAGGCTTGCTACTCTGTCACAAGTGTTGAGGGTTTGCTACCTTATGTGCACACACATATATACAGAGATATTAATAAGAGAAATCAATGCATGCTTCTCAAACCCATATTGAGGACTTCATATCTTCTGATCGAAGAGAGAAAATAAAGGTGGCCGAAGGTGAAAGAGATTGTTTGGAGGAGTTCTCGGTGATTGTGGTTGCCGGTATTGGCGATTGTGAGAAGAGGGCTTGAGGGGAGAGAGATCTGGTTCGTGTAGTGGAGGAGGCGGATGAAAAATGAGATGGGAGAAAGAAGGTTGGTGGTTTATAAGATAGGGTTTCTAATGGATGGTCCAGATTAAATTTGATAGGTTTCCAATCAAGGGTCTATATTCAAGATGAAATGTTTTATTTATTTAATTATAAAAGACACATAAGGCGGTTTAGAAACCCAGAATGCTGGCGCAAATTTTGTAAGCCGCCGTAACTCTAGGGCGTTTTGACAAACCGACGAATTATTTACGGCGCACAAAAGTAAACCGTTGTATTTGAAAGGTGGTTTTACTGGATCCGTCGTTAAATTTACGGCTTCTTCAAACCGCAGTTAATTTTGGCGTATGCGACGGTTTAAAAACCGACGCTACTATATTCATTAAACGGCGGTTTTTTCTTCCGCCGTATGAAAAACTGTCGTGACAGCCTATTTTTCTAGTAGTGAACTTCACTGACCAGTCATAAAGAGGATATGATAACTGCAGAAATGGTCTACAATTTCTAATTAAAAGAAATGAATTTCTAAGAATAAATTGGTATTCGAACTTTGATACAAATTTAGTTTACATGAATATTGCTTGCAAATTTCAGCAGTAAGGGTTTTCAATTTTGGGTAAAACATGTTGGGTTGAAACCAATACAAAGTTTGGTTAGCTTTTTCTACATAAAAATAAAGAAAGACATAATAAGGAAGAAAACACATACCTCGATACTGTGAAGATGCATATTTTCACTTTCGAACAAAAGCTAGGAGACTCGTAAGAACCAGACACCCCGAAGAAATCATGCACTGAAAGAATTTCAAACATTAATGGCCATGAGATTAGAGTTTATTTGATTTGTAAACTTGCCTATAATAGATGATTATGCAATAAATGAAGAAATACTACTAATTGATTAGAAAAAAGTATTAGTGTCATGACAAGTAAAATTCGGTATAACCAACAAAAAACACCGGTGTAAGAATCAATTTCCTTAAAAAGTGGATTCCGATGAAGAAACACTTTCTCCTCCATGTCCAGGATTCTCTTGGAATCAACATGGTCAAGAAAAATGTGATAGGAAAATGGTCAATGTAGCTTGTCAGAAGGAAATAATTGTGATACTTTACGGTTATATCATACTACCTCCGTTTCTTCTCTATCACACTGGTCTGACTTTCTGACTCGTATCTGGGTCACTTTGACTGGGTGATTTGGATACCAAAACGATGCGATGTTTTGATAATTTTTTCACCGTGTTATAAAACAACTTTTACTCTACAATACCATGAAAAAAAATCAAAAAATTTGACTGTTTTGCTAACCAAATCACCAGATCAAAATGACCCAGTGAATAATGACAAAAGTTAAACCGGTGTGATATAGTAGAAACGGAGGTAGTAGTAAGTTGTAGTTCCAACTTCAAGTTCCATGGTGCAATTGTAGCGTGATATCTTTGTATCAGACCTATAATTGAATTCTCAATTTCCAAGCTTCAGAGGCACCTTATTGGAAGGAAGTTGTGGAAAGTGAAATTGAATCAATTATACACAACAATACAAGGAAATTGGTAGATCTTCCTCAAGGATGTAAACATCTAGGATGCAAGTGGGTATTTTAGTGGAACCTTAAACTACATGGTTCTATTGACAACTATAAGACTAGATTTGTCGCAAAAAGGATACAACAAAAGGAAGGAATAGATTTATTCGACACCTACTCTCCAGTGACTATGGTAACTTCCATTCGAATCTGGTTTCAATTGCATCAATCTTTAATTGCGAAATTCGTCAAATGAATGCAAAACAGCAATCTTAAATGCAAAATTAGACGAAAAAATTTATATGGAACAATGTGAAGGTTTTCAAGTTTCAGGAAGCAAAAACAAATATTGTTGGCTAAAGAAATCGTATGCGGATTAAAAACAGGCACTCAAACAGTGGCACTAGAAATTTGCTATATTATGACAATAAATGGTTGTAGAACAAATGACTGCGAAAAATGTGTAAAACCAAACATGTTGATTTTTTGGAACACGGAAAAATAATACGCGCCACCAAAAGATTGTTATTTACAAACTTTGAACATTTATTGGGTACACGTTATCTCAGTCTCACTATATCGAGAAAATTCACAAAAACTTTGACCAAGAGATTAGCAAACAAGTAAAGACCCCGGTTGACGTAAGCATACATCTACCCAAAAATCGTGGCAATTAAACAACTTGAGGATGCGAAAATAATATGAAGCCTAATGTACATCACAAATTGTACAAGCCCAGACATCGCACAAGCGGTGGGAAAGTTCGGTCGCTTTAGTGGTTATCCTGAGAAGGATCACTGGACAACACTAATCCGAGTATTAAGGTATGTGCGATAATTACAATATTCCAACTATCTTGCGGATCTAGAAGGATATTGCGACGTTAATTAGATATCTGATACGAAATATTCCAAATCAAGGAGTGGTAATGTATTCACACTTGAAGGAGCGGCAATTTGAGCATAACTCACGACCCTTTGTGTGGTCAAATTCGGTCATCTGCACTTCAAATTGACGTTTTTACTATTTTGCCCAAACAGTATTTTATTATTCACATTGCTGATAATGTGTTCACTGGACCGAGTGGTTACCATTACATTCAGAAGTCACACATTAACATCAACATAACTACAAGCTTCATTCGCTCAAAAGGGAGAACTTCATTGGTTCAAAAGGGAGAACTTCATTGGTAATAACTGAGTTACATAGGACCATAGGACGCGTGCACATCAAAAGAAAACACAAACCTTCCTTGAGCTTCTAGTAGCTTACTGAGCTAACCTCCATCTCATGTTGTCACTAGCTAGCTATATACAACATGGACAGTACATAAACAAAACAATAAGTGACTTAGATACTTCAGGTACTACTTCCTTTTGCAGCAGTGTCTACACATCAGAAACACAGGAGAAAATACGACGACACGTTACTACGGTTTTCATAGTTTGGAACATCCATAAAGTAAAAATAATTATAACACAGCCGAGACAAACATCAAGAACTTGCCAGGGACATCAAGAGCAAGTAAAGGAGCAACATCGGCGAGCGCGAGCAACAACAGCAGCAGCAAAACCAGCTGCAAAATGAAAACCATTTCAATTTTTGACTAAATATTTGGGCCAGCTTCATCAAATTATAATAGCTCATACATTAGTTTATCATCTCTTGTATAACATTATTATTCTGTGTAGCTTGTGTTTCATATAAAATGGATTGCAATATGTAAACCATGAAGGGGACATTTTGGCAAAGACAAACAGAATAGATCAAATAAAATGTAACTTTGAGAAGATCAACATCCAAGGATTAGGCGAAAGGGCTATTCACTATTCAGTCTAGCCTAGCAAATTAAGCTGCAAAATTCAGATGATTCCTAGGCAAAAGGAAGCTATATCATCAGGATAAACTGTAACTTACACAAACAACGTTGATTTTTATTAGAAACAATTGGTGTAGAAAGTCTCTATTAGGGATGGCAATTCGGTTCGATCCGATCCGAAATCCGAGTGATTCGATTCGAATGGATCAAGTCCGAATTCGATCCATTTTAAAATGGACCGGATATGGATATTAAAAATCAAAATCTGATCCGTATTCGGATTCGATCCGTATATATTAGAATATCCGATGGATATCCGACCCGAAAGGATCCGAACACACATAGTTTTACGAATACCCTTAGTGTTATAAAAAAAATTATGTTTTTACCTACATAACATTACACAAATCAATACACATTATGTTTTCAGGCCTGAAAAAAAAAATCCACTATGGTTATGGACAATTTTAGTGTTGTTTTGATTAAATGTATGGACAATTTTAGACATTATTAGTGCCTTTAACCTTTGAATGGCTTGATTATATTTCTTGGTAGATTTATGTTTGTCATATTGCTAATTTCTTTTAATATATTTCTTTTTTTACCTACATATATACAAACACATTACACTAATTTCTTTTTACATATTTTTTTGAATTTGTTGTGTATTTTTTATGAGAAGTAAAAAAAGCTCAGGATCCGAATTTGGATCCGAATAAGATCCGTTTTTAGAGATTTGGATTGTTGGATCGAATACGGATATTGCAAATTAAATCCGGTCCAGATTCGATCCGAATCCGTTTAGAATCCGGCCGGATTTGGATCGAATATGGATCCACTTATTTTGGTCGGATTCGGATATGGATATAGGTGGATCCGATCCGAATCCGATCCATTGCCATCCCTAGTCTCTATGAACCTTGAGGCTGCTCCCATGCTACTAAGTATTGCGCCTTCAACACCCCGACTAAGACAAAAGTCTCCACGTAATAGCTCATAAATTGGAAGTTCATTTCACCTGTATTTTGACGATCCAGAGAATAAATGAACCATCAAGATATAAGTGATATGAACTTCCAATTTTGAATTCATCAAGTTGTCTATATGATATGCAAATTCATTCCATAAGTTTAGAATTAATTAAAAACTTTTTTTTGTAGCAGGTGAATGTGTTGATCCCAATAGCACAGACTCAATTCACAAATCTGATCAGTAACACTCAAGTCTGATCAGCCATCAGTAACACTTCACAGACTCATTTCACAAAAATAATACTATCTAAACGCAAATAAGCAGGAACACTGCACATATCGGGATGGATATCAGAAAATTACACAAACCTGTCAGAGTACTTACTGATCATAACACCTCTTCTTACTTCTTAGTATCCGTACCTGCCAAAATTACACACATCTTATCAGAAAATTCCACAAACCAGTCCAAGTAGTGCTCAGAAAGCACCTTGGCATCATGTACCCTGTCCCTTGCTAGAGATACCAAGGTCCAACGACTCTAATCCCACACTCGGAACAGAAACAAAAGATTACACAAATCTATCTCATAACTGGAGGGAATGTGACCCCGGGTATGAGTGTAAAACATCTCATCACTGAGATGGGAAAAATGACCCGGAAATGAAATGTTCAAAAATTCACGTTTCTGACCTCAAATATAAAAAAAAAAAAAGAAAAAAAAAAATGAAGGAGAAAATGACAAAAGATGTAAAAGGTCGGATATTGATGGGTCATTGCAGTACATCGTTTCATGCATAAATAAACAGCTAGCAAGTTTATTTAGTCAACTCCGTGAGATTAATGATGAATAGAATGCCATTAAGACGCCAGAGTGCAGCATGCAACAGTTACAGCAACCACATCAGATGCTGAAGTCTGAACATAGCAAAGATATCATACTATCACAAATAACATGTAAACAGTTAATATAAAATGAAGGGATTAAGGTGTACATAAGGAACAAGCAAATGTGATCAAAGTGATAAGAAGCATAACATTGCAGACGCAGTCAAAGCGGGGTGCATATAATATTTAGCAAAAGCAGAGTCACAAGCATTTTCAGAATCAGAAAACAGGTACCTCGGTAACCAAAAAAGACACTAGCTTTTTAGCTGAAGCACAAACTTATAGGGCAGGGGGGGGGGGGGGGGGGGGTTGGTATCATCTTTTTCTTGTCTTTTAATCTCAAAGAGTCTTTTTTGCTTTTTGGAGATTTTTGCAAAGGTTTGGTATCAACTTTTTTTAGGTGACTTTTGGATTTTGGCTTCTAGTGAAAAATGGATGAAAGAAAAAAGTTGGTTTGGGTTAGCTTTTTTGTGGCTTTTTTTCCTCAAATCATAAAATTGACAATAATGTCCTCACCACTCAAATCAAGAAAATGACAATAAATAGACAAAAGGGGCATATTGGTAATATTCACTAAACAACAACAATCACATAACTGACTTTTTTACAGGACCAACTTTTTTTACCAAACCCATACATCTTTTCCCTCTAGCTTTTGTGTCACGTACTTTTTTCCCACCATATTTTAAGACAACTTAAAATCCAAAAAGTTCATACCAAACCCACCCATAGCTAGTCCTACAGAAGATCAAACAAAAGCGCACTCAAAAGTCAAATCAAAAAGAGTCTGGTACAGTTTTGCTTACCTGACATGGGAAAATGTTTACAGGTGTGCACTTAAAACTCCCTTACATGGTAGAACATTGTAACTAGTAATCTAAAGTCGCTAAGAGCGACGACCACAGGCTCTAAAATTCAAATGTGAACTTACAGCAAAAGTACAAAGAGAAACAGTGACAACGACAACTTATTACTTGCATTCGTTTTCAACAAAAAGCTACTATTAGGCTTCGAACAAGCTAATATAGCCATAAGCCAAGAAAGTGCAATCAGAATTAGCACAGTTGAAAGGTATCTACTCAGATGAGATCAACCGGAATTAAGCAGCTGATGCATTTCAGTCGACTACATCTGTCAGACTAGTAACCTGACACAATCCTATTATTTTTCTGGAACGCAATCAATCCCAGGTTGCCATTGTGCGATCAAAGCCATAACCAGAACCTCTAACTTATGCTGTTAACTGTAGAGTCCTATTCGATAAACTTAACCATGTGAACTCCCCAGAACATAATTGTTAATTATTGCTTCAGAACTGCTAGATTATTTCTAATATTTGACCATATATTTTCCAGTAACTAACTACTCTGTCCTATGACCTATCTTCTGGAGGAGGTTAGTTTGTTATGATTTTCTGGATAGTCATTATCATGTGTAGTATTTAATCTTTATTTTAGGGATTTCAGTTATGTTCCAGCCTATTTAAATGTATGCTTCCAATCAAATAAATTCATTCACTTTCATTTCTCCTGTAAATTTTTTCTCCATTAACTCAATTCCCTTCTATCTTCTTCCCTCTAAATAGTCCTAAAATAATTAAGCAAGAAACATATTCTACATGGTCTTATATCAGGAATCTGGCACCAATTAGAATATTCGAGAATACGATGAATTTCAAAAATCGGCAAATTAATGTATTATACACTAAAACTTCAATCAGATGCATGGTTTCACATTCTCTAAATAGTAACTACTCTAGCTGAACAGCATTTTTGCAGACACACAAAAATTCTGGTAAACAGTCAAGGCAATCAACTCCATTAACAGAGAATGCAGATCAGGTGGAAGAATGAAGTCAGTTCACCATACAAGAGGTAGGAAACTGATACTACTTCTGTGTTCTAATTATAGATCATCCATAATCAAGTCTTGAAAGGGGCGAATGACACAGAAGAATAACACAAACTGTGTAACTGATTTAATGCCTATAAGCTCACAGCAAAATACGTCTCTGTTTAAAGTTGAGTTTTGAATAAAGTGTTAGTGGTTGAGCTCTCGTATCTCACAAGCTTATAAGCACGCTCAGGCCGAGCTGAACACAAAACAGTTCTTGTGCCAGAGCACCTTACAATTTACATCTCTTATCAACCAACATGGAACTGGCATATTTTGTCGAGCACAATCCAATAATATTCTGCCCGACTCGGCTCGTTTACACCCCTAACTAGAAGGAACAATCTCATTACTTGCTGATTTACGCATTACTAGCTTCGATAGAAAAGAATAGCAAGTCGTAAGGACGGACATTGAAAAAGGACAAAACAATCGATCAATTGAAAGGGGAAAAAGTTAACATTGTACCGAGACGAAATGTTAAAATAGTTCAATCATTCTGTCTGGGAAACCTCGACAAACAAGGTTTTATTATTAATTAAAACAAAGCTCACAATGTTTTGTTTCATATGACCCCAGAACTAAGACGATCTTAGTATGTCAGGAGGAACTCCACTAGGTTACCGGTCACGGATATAACTGAGTCCGAAATTCTTGTTTGCAGCCGTCCTGATTGCATCTCCCCCACGGCCTTCTCGTTCTCCATTGCCTCTTTTCGTAAGCCAAGTAGGGAAAACAGAATCTCCGACATGTGTTTGAGCTTGTAAACCCCCTTATGATCCACTGACCAAAGCAAGGCTCTCGGTATGGTAACAAGCAAAGAACAGCCCTCTCATCGGACAAACTCTCGCCATGCCAAACTCTCGCATCACCCATATAGAAAGAGTGAAATGATTCACAGTCCCCTCAACATGAAACACTGAAACCATATCATGGAATAATCGGATCTCCATTCTTGGGACAACCCCGTAATTCATCTCATCCAGGGTGCCAATAACTTGAAACACCTCGTCTCCCAAATCAAATGACAAGAGTACAATGGGGAGAACATCAGAGTCGGATTCTTTAAACCCAATATGACACAAGCCCCATTGATATAAACCTGTTCCCACAAAAGAACATCCAAACAATGTAACTGAAGAGCAGATGATACGGGTTTCCAGGAACCACTCCCCCAAGGGAGGAGGGGTTGTTTTGGTTTCTTTTTCGGTAACAAAGTAAACGACTCTAACAAACCTTGTAGTCTTTGGTTTTTATGTCGAACCCCAAGGAAAGGAACGACAACCCCTTGTTACTGGTGTGTCTCGGTGAAGGAAGGGTAACATACCTCTTAATTGAGGGGTTCCAGAGTAGTATGGTTTGCTCATCAGCGAACCCATGATCGGCTAAACAAATCAAGCCATTGCAATGGGAACTGCATTTTCAATGGGAAATCGAGTTTAATGCAGCCGCCGACTGTCCCATCATGAGAATCAAGAGTCCAATGTTCTATGCAGGAACAATCACTAGAAAAGCCACTTATTAGAAAAGAGGGTCTGTTGGAGGAATTGGTGAGGCGGGAACCAATGAACCTAGAGCTGGATATTATGGATCTCCAATGTTTAGAAACAGACCTGCAACGAAATAGTGATTTGACTGGCAATCTCGTGAAGATCGCTGCCAACACTTACGGGGGCAAGTAGTCGGACATCTTAGGGTACCTCGAACGGAAGAGGGAAGAAGGGAAGATGCTGATATGAAGCAAATAGACTTCTTGATCTTATCGAACTTTTCTAGTGAGTAGTGAGACCATAAATTGCCAAATGTCTCTCTTTTAGCGCTTAATCACATCGCACGTACAGGACACCACACATGCTCTCTGTTCTTCTCACATCGCACGGATCCAGATGGAAAGTTAGAGTCTATTTCTACCATAGATCTTGCAAATATCGAAAAATATTTACACATCAGTACAAACATTGCTCAAATATGACAAGAAATTCATAATCATGCATCGATTGCTATGATATCAGCAATTCACGATCCACATTGTGAATTGGATCACGCGTTCCGAAACGTGGAACACCAGAGAGACGGTCTTGTTATTTTCTCTGGCCGAGGAGAAGTTCCTTGTAATGATATTTCTAGAACCCTTTGAGTCTGTGACAATTTTGTTCGTGCACAACAACCATGTACACCGCAGCTCTTTTTCATTGTAGGTAACTAAAATATGAGTGATGGACAATCTGTTTGTGCAAACCCCAAGTGTTGATGGTTGTTCTGTATGTGATATACTCTCTAACCTTCATGTATTGGTTCGGTATCTTTTCCAGCCAAAACATTGATTTTGTAGATTTATTTCTACTGGGAAAGACATCTTAGAGTTGCATATTGTTTCACGACTATTTGCTGTTTTCTTTGTAAGTGTAGTGGTATACCAGATCATGCTCACCACTTTTTATATGATAATTAACTGCATATCCTTATTTTCGGGATTAATGCCTGGTCTTACTGTCAATCTATTTTGCTAGCCGTGAAGGAAATATTAGCCATTGAATGTGTTTCATTGATAACAATCTTGAGCGTGTTGTCTTACATATCGAATGGCCTGTAGGCTTAACGTTTAAACACAATTGAGCCTTATTTTGCTATATGGATGTTGGAGGGATTGGCAATCACGAGTGGCTTCCATCTATGTAGCACAGGTGCGGGTGCGGTGCGGGTGCGGGTACGAGAACTGGGTGCGGGTACGGCAAATTCCCAAAAATTGAGGGTGCGGGTGCGGCGGGGGTGCGGTGACCTTATTTATATTTTTATTTTATATTATTTGTGATACCATTATTATTATTATTATTATACAAATGATAATTACAGCAATCCAAATTATAATCAAACAGAAATTCATACACAAATTCGAAGATACAGAGTTATTGTATCAACAATGTCATCTCTCCATGTCGTTGTTTGTATTTGTGGAGAGACGAGTAATATTAGAGTTATAAATATCTACACAGATACACGTTTTTTGTTAAATTGTAGTTGTGTTTTAAGGGAACACTCAACTAAAACTTTGAAAATGACCCTGCCTTATCTCCAAAGCACCCGCCATGCACCCACGAAGCACCCAAGCACCCACGAAGCACCCTGAAGCACCCGGTGCGGGTGCGTCACCTATCAGAAGCACCCGTGCTACATAGGCTTCCATGGTGGTGCTTAAATAGGAAATCTCAGTTAATGCAGCCTCACATAAGAGGTCTGCGTAGAATTCTTTCATCCGTTTATCTATAATCATAACAGGTAATTTGTTTCCTGGAAATTTGTTTCCACCTTATGAAATAATGTATGAGAATTGAGACCATGTTTTCTTTATCGGGATTTGTCATCGGAATGTGCTTGAATTCCTCAAAAAAATAACGGCTACCACAATATGATGTATACATTGGGTGTTTGTTTGTTCTGTAACATGATATTTCATAAGCTGATAGAATTATTTTTTACCAACTATGATCAATACGTAGGGTTTTTCCAATTTAGACAATCATAGAAATCGATGCATGATTATGAATTTCTTGACATATTTGAGCAATGCTTTTACTGATGTGTAAATATTTGTCGATATTTGCAAGATCTATTGAAAAAATAGACTCTAACTTTCCATCTTGATCCGTGCTATGTGAGAAGAACAGAGAGCACGTGTGGTGTCCTGTTGTGATGTGATTAAGCGCTAAAAGAGAGACATTTGACGTTTATTATCTCACTAGAAAATATGATAAGATCGAGAAGTCGATCGGCTTCATATCAGCATTTCCCCTTCTTCCATCTTCCATTCGAGGTACCCTAATAGGTCCGACTACTTGCCACCGGAAGTGTTGGCGGCAATCTACTCGAGATTGTCAGTCAAATCACTACTTCGTTGCAGGTCTGTTTCTAAACATTGGAGATGCATAATATCCTGCCCTAGATTCACCGATTCCCACCTCACCAATTACTCCAACAGACCCTCTTTTCCTAAGTTGCTTTACTAGTGATTGTTCCCGCATAGAACATTGGACTCTTGCTTCTCATGATGTGAACAGTCAGTGGTGACATTAAACTCGATTTCCCATTGAAAATGCAGTTCCCACCTCAGTTTGAGGGTGCCTGCAATGGCTTGATTTGTTTATGACGAGCAAACCATACTACTCTGGAACCCCTCAATCAGGAGGTATGTTACCCTTCCTTCACAGAGACTCACCAGTAACAAAGGGTTGTCGTTCCTTTCCTTTGGGTTCAATTTAAAAACCAAAGACTACAAGGTTGTTAGAGTTCGCTTACTTCGTTACTGAAAAAGAAACCAAAACAACTCATCCTCCCATGGTGGAGGTTTATGAAAAGAGGCAATGGAGAATGAGAAGGTGATGGGGGAGATGCAATCAGGACGGCTGCAAACAAGAATTTCGGACTTTTAGTTATATCCGTGACCGGTAACCTAGTGGAGTTCCTCCTGACATCCTAAGATCATCTTAGTTCTGGGGTCATATGAAGCAAACCTTGTTTGTCGAGGTTTCTGAGACAGAGTGATTGAACGATCGTTTCGTCTCGGTACAATATTAACCTTTTTATCCCTTCAATTGATCCATTGCTTATCCTTTTCAGTGTCCTTTCTTACGACATGCTATTCTTTTCGATCGAAGTTAGTAATGTGTAAATCAGCAAGTAATGAGATTGTTCCTTCTCGTTAGGGGTGTAAATGAGCGAGTCAGGCAGAATATTATTGGCTTGTGCTCACAAAAATATGGCAGGTTCCGTGTTGGCACTTCTATATAATACACTACGTTACCAAATGCGGAGGTAAGAAAAAGTATGAACTTCTTATTTGCATGTTCTTCTTCCTACCCGTTGCCTCCTTTCCTAGCCCAAGTAGGTAAAACAAAGTCACCACCATGTATTGGAGCTTGTAAGTCCTTGCTATATCTACTGAGAAAGCAAGGCACTCCACATGCCTACAAAAGAAGAAATGACACCGCATCGACACGTCCAACTCTCCTTCAAAATTGAAGCAATACTGCTTGGTCCAGGATTCCCACCACACCAAACTCTTTCATCACCCATATGGAAAGAGTTGAACCATTCTCCGTCTGTTGAACTCTATACACTGAAATCATATTCTGGAACAAGTGAACACCTTTAATCTCACAAAATCCAGGACCATTCATCGCGTCTGGGGTTTCAATTACCCGCAACTTCTCATCTCCCGAGTCATATGACAAAAGCACAAGACGGAAAGCATCAACGGCATATTGCACACTCCCAATGCGAACACAAGTCCCGTTAACGCGAACGTGGTACCACAAACAACTTGATAAATACCATGATGGGTCAACAGAGGAGAGGGTCTTCCAGCAGCCACTCCTCAGTGCATAAACATCTTCCCTGGGAGAAGTAAGTCCTGGGGTGCGGGAGTAAACAGTTTTAACAACCTTATAGTCTTTACTTTTCAAATCGAACCCGAAGGAAAATGTGCAGAGCAAAAGCTCCTATCCAGCTAGGGTTTCAAGTATTGGAGGCTTGGGTTTTGAGGATTCTAGGGTTTCAAGTATTAAAGGCTTGGGTTTTGATGATTCAACTCGTGGTGCCTATCCATCTCTCTTCACCGCAGGAGTGCGCGAGAGACTAGCAGAAAGCCACTGCTCCATCTTGCTGTTTCTATCCGCTGCAGGAGTGCGCGAGAAACTAGCATTAAACTGTCTTCCTATTCCTGTTGTTTATGTTTCTGTTTTAGTTTTCTTCTCCAATATGGAGAATAGTATGTACTTGAGATTTTGAGCTTTAGTTTTATTAATATATAGTTATCTCCTAGCTATTTGCGTCAAAAGATGACCAACTATATTTAAGTTTCCTACAGTGTTTATCAGCTTTCAACCGTAATGTTTGAATAATCAACATATTAAAGGTCATTAATGTTTGAATAATCTTAAATCCTCCTGTGGCAGGTTCAAAGTCACAAAATTGTGGTGCGGAGAGACAAGATAATCAAACTGTATAGGGAACAACAACAGTACAGCAATAAAGCAGCATAAAACAGTGTGTCAAAAAACACTCTTGGATAAAGTACTTCGCACGATACTCTATGAGAACAAATAAAGTGTAAAAGAGTCATCGATGCAAACTGGGCTGATATCTAACTTGGTTCATTACCTGATCAATTAAGTGGAGCAAGAGTCTCATGGTACGCCAACAATGGATTCGGATGTTCACTTGCAAAAAAAGCCTCACTCTTGCCAGTTTCTTCATCATACAATTGACCGCGTTTAACACCCATAGAATGCAGAAGTTTCCAGTTATTTTCATCCTCACCGTAAAATCCAACCGGGAAAAGTACATCTCTGAAGGTTTGTTGTTTAGCCCATGCTTGATTGCTGCCATCGCAATCACTTATTACCCACATATCATAGTAAACAGTGGGTCCATCCTCACGGATAACAAACATTGCAAGAGACTCCTCCTTGTAACTAGCAAGCTGAGCAAATTTAATTGGCAAATGGGGTGGCAGCTCAACTGGCTTAAACACCTCCTCAACCATGTTGAAACATATAATGCAAGTGTGGTCCGAAATTTCCCCATCCAAAACTCCTCTTTCACGCCTACCAGTTAACCAATACATGCATGTCTTGACACATGTTACTCGAGTTTCGGTCTGAAGCTTAATGCATTTGCAGATGGGTACATGAGGCAGGACGAATTCCCTCAACCTCCAGGAATTGTCAATAGATGATAACATATGGACTTTTGCACTCACCCTTTGTTGTGCATTTGAATTACCAAATTCAACCCTCACAACCTTAAAACTATTATCAGCAAGATCGAACCAAAAACCCGAAGTAGACATTGTGGCCGGCCATTTTGATACAATATTCAACAGTTTGGGAATGAGCCTTAATTCATTTGTGGCAGGGTTCCAAAGTAAAAACTCGTCTTGCTTATCGGAGAGAGCCAGGCAAACTACTCCATTCGAACAACCCACAATTTCTATAAAATATTCAAGGATGGGGAGGGTTAAATCAACGATCTGGTCGTAAAAGCGGAACGAGACTTTGGTACGAGTACCGCAAAGAAGAAGGTCACAGGAGTCACGATACAAGGAGACTTTCTTCTTGGTGGGGTGAAAGTTTCTGTTGCCGTAGAGGTTGATGAAATAAGGAGATCGGATTAGGTTGTACCAGTTCTTGCAGACGAATTTGAATCTCGCAACCGAATCGGCCGGCAGTCTTAAGAGGATCTCAATGATCAGATCTTTCCATTCTTCCGCCATCGCCGCACCATAGACGCAGAGCTGGTGGTAGTGAAGGAGAGTAGGGGGCGGAGGTGAGGGTTTAGGGTTTAACCTTATCCACAGCAACTGTGCTGCTGGAGGAGGAGAGTAGAGAGACAGATAGAAACGTTTCGATCAAGCTGTATCCGATACAACAGGCGCACTTCCAATGTAACAGCCCCACTCTCCTAAAGATGGGCCAAGAAGTCCAATACATTTTTTTTGGTAAAAGACAAAAACCATCTCTTGAGTATGAGTTATATACAAAAACACCCTCCGTGTTCGGTGATATACAAAAACTACCCCTGCCGAGACCAAAAGCACCCCTGTCAGTGAACGGACGTTAGACAAATACCACCCTTCTGTTAATGTCAGTTAAGAGAGGGGTGCAATCTGACTTTTATATGACCATTTTACCCCTATTCGTATTTTTATGTTTATTGTGTTTATGTTCTTGATGTTCTTGGCCACCATTCTTGGTGTTCTTGATCACCACCACCAAATCACCACCACCACCACCACCAAATCACCACCACCAACCCCACCACCAAATCTCCACCCAACCCAAACCCAACCCGCCTTCAAATTGATTCATGTTCAAGAATCATTTTTTACCTCTAATAAAAAAAAACTCATAAACATCAAAAGAACACACAAACAAATCTCACATTCAAACTTCACTACCCAACCAGATCAAGCATCAATTTCATGATAGAATTGATGAACAAAAGTTTAGATCCATACAATGATCAAAAAGTGAACCCAATCCTTTGAACCTTTGAACTCTCTCAACATCAATAACCATATCCGTTTTGTAGGTAACCCAGTCCCTACATCATCTTCAACTGAGACAAGTCCATACCAAAACACCTTCACCTCCAGCAAACAATATCTCCTTCAAGGCTTCAACCCACACAAGCCAACCTGAACCTGCCGTAACACCCAACCAATTCACCACCTGCAATTAACCAACACCAGCCACTAACACCCATCAATCATCAACACAATTACTAACTTATCTCAGCCCTTAAACCTCCCAACTACCAATCTTCACCACCGGCCTTCTAACCATCAACCTGATATACCAAACTACAACACCCAATTAATTCCTCATGAATTTCCTATTCCAAAGCAAACACCCTATACCCAGTCCAGTACACCTACCTGCATCAGACCCAAAACCCACTGCCTCAACCTCCATTTGCCAACAACCTTCCTACAAACTTCCACTCCCGAAGCCACCATAACAGCCACCAAACTAACCTACCACATCCCTGACCTGCAATTCAAGAACACCCACAAACCCTCCAACTCAGTGCTATTAAAACTACCTGCAAACCAGGACCTCCACCTGAATCAAAATCCATAATAAAACCAGACCACATCAGCCGCTGTTCAAGAGCAAAAACACCGCCAAAAACCAAGCAACGCAGAAGAAAAGAAGAAAGAAGAAACAGAGAAGCGGAGGAAGAAGAGAAAGCGGCGCAGAAGAAGAAAAGAGGGAAGAAAAAATCTCTTATCCAGGCGCAAAGATCCGTTTTGAGGGTAACCCGATCCCTACATCACCGAGTAAATTTCTACACGTTCCCTACATCACCCAGATCCGTTTTGTGGTGCGCTTGGCGATGATTGTGGCGGTGATTCTGTAGATTTTGTTGCTGGTGGTGGTGGTTAAGATAATTCTGATAGGGCTTTGTGGCTGTGTGGGAACAGTGCGGCGGAGGAAGAAGATGAGATGAAGAAGACGAAGAGAGATAGAGGCGATCCTTATGTCCGATTCTGTCTATCCCTCGGCTGAGATGAGATGAAGAAGAAGAGAGAGGAGGAAGAGAAAGTGGCGGACTGGTTGTGTCGGGAGAGAAGAGAGGAGGAAGAGAGAGAGAGAGAGGAATAGATAAGATTAGGGTTAGGAAATGGAGAGGAGAAGAAAGGATGGGCTTTATAGTGGTTAATTCTGTCAAATTTTAGGGGTATTTTAGTATTTTTGTCTCTCCGTCAATGTACCGTTATCTCCTTCCTCTGACAGGGGTGGTTTTCGTATATCCCCGAACACGAGTGATGTTTTTGTATATAACCCATACTCAAGGGGTGATTTTTGTCTTTTACCCTTTTTTTTTGGAGAAAAGAAGTCAAATACTGTGCGAGTTGATGTCTTTTTTGTTGGGGATTATTATAACTAAAGCACATAATTGAAAAATATTTACTCTAAATACGGAAAAGAAAAAATAATTATTAAAAAAAAACTATTAGAAAATTATCTCTACTATATAAAAGGTTGAAGAGTTCCTAACCTAAGGTGGTTCCTAACTTTTTTGAAATCCCTAAAATACCCCTAATATAATACCTATTATGTCTTACAAATCAATCAACATAGAAAGTAGAAACCTATGATGCAATGCAACTTCTAACTGCTCAGATGCTTTGTAGAGGCAAACGTCTTCTTCAGTTCCACACATTCGGTCATTCATCGGTCTCTTCATAGGAAGTCTCACACAAAGCACCAAGCCGATTCTTCCTGGTCAAACAATTATATGAAAGCCAAAGAAATCCCTATTGTTGCTTTTGCCCGTGCTTCCGATTCAACTGTTTTTGTTTCAATTCTAAGTCGCCAAATCGTGAGGCTCTGGTTGTGGATGTCTGATTGTTTGTTCTGTTCATTTGCATCAGATTAATGGCTACTGAAACAAAACAGTTGAACTGTCATGTGGATGTCTGATTTATTGTGTAGCCAACAATCTGATTATGGATTTTCTCTGGATTCGTCAGGTGGATGTCTGATTGTTTGTTCTGACCATATGCATCAGATTATTGGCAACTTGAATCAAAACCAACCTATGTTGCATATTGGTCAGTCGAGATTTCTTAAAAAGATTCTAATGCAAGAAGACCATGTTGAACAAAGACTTTTGTCTATTTTCCTTCTTCATGCTACCAAGCCAAAATCAAGCATCACACATGCGAAGAGTGGCTGGATTTCCTCATTGAAACTTCAATATTTTTCAAGAGAGAGCAATTTATTTGTTATGTAAGTACTTTGGTCTGTTTGTTTTCTATTTTGATTTTAATTTTTTATTTAAATTAAAAAAAAATAGTTCTGAAAGACGCTAGGGTTATTATGGTTGCCAAATCGTGAGGCTCTGATTGTTGATGTCTGATTGTTTTCTATATACCTTGTCTAAACTTTGTACTAAAATGCTTTGAGAAACAAGTAACTTGAATCGAATACCATGTGCATAATCTCACCCCAAAAAATGCAAACTATCATGTTCCTCTCTGAAGAAAAAGAATAAACAATCAACCAGCCAAGTTTTCTTCTCTACACAACAGGAATGTGTGGAACATTGATACTTTTAAATCCTGAAGTCTTTGATCAAATCGATTGTAATTTTGTTTATTACAGGACCCTTCCTGACCGATGGAATACTAATAGAGTACCAACTGAATACTAACTGAAAACCGATTGAATATAACTATTGTGTCCTGATCATATTTGACAGTTACCCCCTCCCCCCCCAAAAAAAAATAAGTAACTACCCTGCATGCCTTCCCCTTAGGCCAACCCTGTATGCATAGTTGTTAATAATCAAGGTTTATAGTGGGAAGGGGATGGGCTAGACAGTAGGCCATTCTTCTTCCTCTGGAAGGTTTTTTGGGGTCAAAATATGAAGAAATGAACGCACTTTGTTTACAAAATACTGTGAATATTTGAAAAGTATGTGTCCTCAGGTTGAATGATTTGTTAGGGGTTGAGAGATTTGTTAGGGTTATTCTACTAAACTGATGTTCAGACAGTTGAATTTAAATATTTTATTTAGTGATTTTTCTTTGAACATCTAAATGCACTTGGAGCTTTAGTTAACGATCGACTCTTATGTTTGGACACATCTAATGTGGTACTGTTGCTGTTGATAATATACATTTTCCAACTTTGTTATGCCTAGAGCCCAAGACATATTTAAATTTACTAAAACCAAGTGAACTTGTAATAATTTTTATGAATAAACAAGTACAGATCCATAAGTTGTTGCAGTTAAATGTAAATTATTTATGGAACTTGACTATAGGTACGAGTAAAAACATGACCTCGATACCTTTTACAAACAAGTTTACAAACAAGTTGAAGAAAGTTTAATCTTAAATGAGTAGATACATTTCATAATTCATGTATCCTATGTGCACTAATGATTTTATCCTTACTGTTACTGAATAATTTATATTATTCAAATTTAGGATATAGTCCATATTATACGAATTTGTTGTTAGTCAATGTGATAAATGCATTTAGGTAATATGTTAGCACATAATTAACCGTGTTTTCTTTACGCCAAAGTACCATTATTGGTTCCTTTACAGTTCTATGATGACTATTTGAGAAAATACATTAGTATAACTAGGGCGAGGACCTAAAATTAAGAATCATTCCTCCAAATTGCATAGAAATATTATCTTACTTCTGGCGATGCACACACAATATGCCTTTCTTTATTTTGTTAACTGGCTGGAGATGTAACCTAAGTCGGAGTTATGACGCCAGTGGCGGTTTTTTTGAAGCATAGAGTATGTTTGTTGAACACAAACATGACATCCTCATTTTACTTTTACAGAAAGTTAGGACGGAGATGGCGTTTGCATTCTTTTTTCTTCATAGTGCCACTATATCATCTTTTTATTTTGTAAAGATGATTTTTGCTATGAGGCATGGATCTGTCATTAGAGTATGTTTACAGTTTGTGCATCTTCACGGGGAAGATGGGGGAGAAATAGAGAGCAAAAAGAAACTTTATTACTTTATTTACAACGTAGTTTCATAACTGTAGGTTCTTTCAAGAACTCCTCACCGAAAACATCATGCAGTTGATTAAGCTTGAGGAATCTAGGATGCTTACGTTGTACATAATTGTTTGAAAGCCTTGTATGGAATGATTTTATTTGTAACTATTAGTAAACCACACATAAGATCACAACATAACCACTCAAAATCAGAATAGTATGCTCACGTGCAAAGCACGTGCTACCAACTAGTTTATTATTAATAAGGGAAAATCGTATTTGGGTACCTATAATGACATTGTTAACCTTAATCTAGCCCAGGAAATTCTGACCATTTTGGTTGAGCAGAAGAAGATCTCCAGTATCCAAACCTCCCTTGTTTAGCTTCGAATATCGAAAATTGGACGATTTTTAGTTCTTTCGCGTATATTACATCACAATTATGTTCTAGTATACTACGTATTGAATGTGCCAACCATTGTGTGATATTTATGCATAGACTCTTCCACGCCACCACTGATTTGAGAAAGTCCATGACCGCTGATGGGTCCCTAAGAGAGTATAATGGATTTCTTTCTTTTGGCATAGAAGATATCAAGAATCCATATCCACGATTCCCCTCTCTTAAGACCTTAAATGCATCTTCATCACTATGATAATCTCCAACATAATTGGCAGTACATCATCTCTATCTTTCAATCCAAGTGATTCAAGTAAGAACTCCATCGCTTTACTCTTGTCCCGAACAAGATCAGACCGCACTATTAAAAATTAGACTTGGATTCGTTCGGTAACAATTTTGGGTCCAAGCAATCAAAGACAATTAAGAATGGATTTGTCAAAAGGCAAAGATACTGACATTGGCTTGGAGACACACTCCTACCTTGAGGCGGTGTGCTTGCACAATGTGTTGGCTATATATAGGAATTGCTTTTTGGTCTTGTAAGGTGTCAGGAGCAATAATATCAATACACGGGTTAATAATCATGGAGCGAACCACGGGCATAGGCTTTCTTAGCAGTGAGTTTTGAGGGTCTTTTTTCGTGTGTGTGTGTGTGCGTAGTCGAAATCGGGTTTCGGGTTTGTTTTTCTCAATAAATCGGGTTCGGATTGTGGCGTAGCTAGTATTAGAGTTAAGCCCGTGCGATGCACGGCGGACTCCAAACTTCAAAAAATTTAATGTTGCAAAGAAAAAACGTCTATTGTATCCCCAATCAAAACTAATGTGTATTGTAAATCTTATAACGAAATACTAAGTATCACGAATTTTGGTCTCAATATTTGTTATCCCGTATTATAAGTACATAATATGTTATATAATAAGCGCTACAAAAAGTTCAAAGAAAGAAACATACTCGGATTTCTTACATTGTACTTCCAAACAAACGCATACATTCCTCCAACCGTCGAATAAAGAACAAACAAAATTTACTGTTTGTTATTTTTCACACCAGCAAAATGGATTAAAATTTTGTTCCTAGTTACATTTTAATCCATGTATTTCTTATGTCATTAAATTTTAGGGTAAAAGACACTGACCACCCCTAATTTTTGGATTAAATTGTTCCCGCTACACTGACTTTTGAAAAAAGACGGTCTGCACACATTTAACGGAATATTTCGTGGACACTTAGCACCGTTCTGCCATATTAGAAAAGTGGGTGATTGAATTTTCTGAACCATATTGCCCCTGTGTATTTTTCTGGACTTTTTTGCCCAGTTTATCATCAGGAACACCATGAATATGATTTACTTTGGTTAATAATATTGTGGAGGAAAATGATTTTATAATCAATACACTAGTATTATCTTGATGGTGTTTTTGTGTAATAGCAACAAGTACTGTGATCCCAACGGATCGTGTATTCACCGAATTTGCACTATGATCCATATTCGAATTCAATTTCATTCGGATTTTGCTTTTATGATCTATATCCGATCAAATTTAAATTGGATCGAATTTGGACACAGTCCATTTGAATCAGATCACTCGAATATCGGATCAGACGGGACTAATTTGTCATTTCTAATAAAAATATGTTTTAATAGCTTCTCAAAAACTTATATGAGACAACCATTGAGTAACATTTACTTTTTTTTGAAAGGAATTCATTGGATTAGATAATAGTCTGGCCATTAAATCGGCCCAATACATCACTGAAAATAAAGTCTACGGCCCAAGGTGGTGGAGTACCAGCCCAAACTCGGCTTTGATTTAAATCAAGACCTAACCCATACTTCGCCGTTCGGTCCGCGAGGACGTTCCACTTGCGCGGAACGTGGACCACCACGTGTCTTTCTGTCTGCTCGAGGAGGCTACTACACTCTTCTAGTGTTCTCCCAACTTCAGTTACATCAGCTTTGTTTCTCTTTCTTCCTTCTTCATCTCTCAGAGCATTGCAGATGGCGATTGAGTCTGTTTCTACCCAAATTCTTTGACGATTCATCTCTAAAGCAAATTTGATCCCTTCCAAGACAGCTTCGGCTTCCGCTGCTTTTGGAGAGATCGGAATGGGAATTTGGGTGGACTTTCCGGCGATGAAGACGCCGTTAGATTCTCCGAGAATTCCACCAGTTGCTTCTATCCTCTGATTAGAGTTCCAAGCAGCATCTGTGTTGAGAAATACCCATCCCTCGGCGGGTTTTTTGGACCCATTTCCGGTGGTGGGTTGCAGATCTGAGCCGGAAACACCGAATAAGCTTCATGCATGTGTGGATCTGTGTTCAGCAGGTAATCTTCGACCCTTTTGATGATTTCTTCTGGCTTTGCAATCTTGTTTTTAAACACCCAATTGTTTCGATTCCACCAGAGATTACTAATTAAGACACTCGTCTTCTTTCGATATTCCTTTCCTTTTGTCAGAAACATCTGTGGGAACCAAGATGAGAAGGGTCCTCTGATTTGACGAACGAAGTCATCCCCAAACAATAAGGCCCAGCAATGTTTTGCCGTCGGACACTCCAAGAACAGATGAGTCTCCGATACTCCTTTACTTTTGCAAATAGGGCAGAGATTTTCGATAGGTATACCTCTATGGGCTAGATTTGTGCGGACTGGGAGGCTAGAGTTTATAGCCCTCCAAATTGGATACAGAACCCTCTTTGGGATTTTCTGGGACCAGAAAATTTTCCACCAATCCGTAGTTGCTTCTGATGGGCCTCCAAACTGTGATTTGCTGTTCATATTTTTTGTTTGGAGTATAAGACGATAAGCCGATTTCACCGTATACTGACTATGTTCTGAAAAATGCCAAATAAGTCTATCTGGTTGGGGGCAGGAAGGGATTTTAATTCGTCTAATTTCTTTGATATCTTCTTCCCAGAAGCATTGTGAAAGTTTATTCTCATCCCATGTTCTATTTTCTGTGATCAGGTCTACAACCTTGATGGCTCTGAATTTTCGATTTGGCGTGTTGGGCCTGAATTTGATCGGTCTAAGAAGACAAGGATCTCGATATGCATCGAGCTGTTCTCCGTTTCCTAATCTCCAGCGACAACCACTCAAAACAAGATCCCTGCGGGACATTACGCTTCTCCAAAGATAAGAACACCCCTTCTTTTTTTCAGTTTTTAATTAGAACACCATCATCTTTGTAGTATTTGTGTAAAATGCGAGCATGAAGAAGATTAGGGTTCATGAGTATCCTCCAAAATTGTTTACCAAGCATGGCTGTATTGAAATGAGTTAAATGGTGAAAACCTATTCCTCCTTCATATTTTGACCGGTTCATTTTGTTCCAGGAGACCTAACTCTTACGTCTCTGAGTCGAGGAAGAGTTCCACCAAAATCGTGCCATGTCCGACTCCAGTTTTTCGCAGAGATTGTTTGGTAGCCTAAAACAACCCATGGTGTAGGTTGGAATGGCTTCCACAACCGCCTTCAGAAGCACCTCCTTCCCCGCCGGGCTCAGGTACCTCTCTTTCCAACCATTTAGCTTCGCACACACCCTTTCATCAATAGCTTTAAAATTGATCATTCTATTCTTCCCCATTTCTGTTGGGAGGCCCATGTACTTATCATGAAGCAGCTCCTTTCTGACGCCAATAATGTTGCTAATACGGATACCTTCTGCATCTGTGACGTTGGAAGAAAAGACCGCTGAAGATTTCTCCCTATTAATCTGTTGTCCCGTAGCTGCCTCATATTGTGTAAGAAGTCTAGATAGGGCATTAACTTCTTCTGTTGTAGCCTTTGTAAAAATCATAATATCGTCCGCAAAAAAGAGGTGGGAGACTCTAGGACCCCCTCGGGACGCAGTAGCACCTGTAATAGTATTACTAGACAACACATACGTGAGAGCACGAGAGAGAACTTCACCAAAAAAAGAAAAAGATATGGTGAGATTGGAAAACCTTGACGAAGCCCCCGCTTGGGCATAACAACAACCAACAACTTGTCCCTTAAAAGAGAAGGAAAAAGAAGTAGTTGATATGCAGTCATAAACAAGATTGACCCATTTGGGACCAAAACCCAACTTCTCCATCATTTTGGCAATAAAACACCATTCAACTCGGTCATAGGCTTTGCTTATGTCTGTTTGAATGCAACAACCCCACTTTTGCCTTTCATTCTGTGTTTCATGGAATGAAGAACTTCAAAGGCCGAGATTATGTTATCGGTGATAAGTCTGCCCGGTACAAAGGCTGACTGGTTTTCCGAAATGATAGATGGTAGTACCCTTTTAAGCCTATTAGCCATAGATTTGGACACTAGTTTATAAATAACTGTGCAAAGACTAATAGGTCTTAAATCAGCAGGGGTACGTACCTGTTTAATTTTTGGAATCAACGCTAGAAGCGTATGGTTGAACTTCGCCACGCTGCGTTGGCCATTTAGAATGCTAAGAACACAATCCCCCACATCCTTGCATAGGAAGTACCAATATCTTTGAAAGAAAAAGGTCGGGAAGCCATCAATTCCCGGGCTTTTGTTTGGACCCATCTGCATCAAACTCTCCGTCACTTCTTCCATTGTAAACGGTGAGTCCAGGTAATCTCTTTGAGCAGAAGAGATTCCATTCGTGATGTAACTAAGCATAATATTGATATCACTTTCCGAAGGATTAGAGGAGGCAAATTATCCTTCAAAGTGATCCGAGAGAATACGGATTATCTCACTGTCTTCCGTATGCCAAGTACCATTAGGATCCTCAATCCCTTTGATTGTGTTTCTCGCTTTTCTAGCAGTGGCTTTTGTGGAAGAACGCCGTATTGCGATCTCCACTTTTGAGCCATTGAATTCGCAACCTCTGGTGCCAATGATCTTCTTCTTGCTGTAGAAGATTATTAAGTTCCTGCTTAGTATTTCGAAGACTTCTCATAACACTGGCCGTTGGCTTCAAACGTTCAAGTCTTGAGATGTCCTTTTTTAGCTTTCTGATTTTTCTCTTGAAATTCCCCACCTCGGCTTTCCCCCATTGTTGTAGACCCTCTGCGCACCCACTGAGCTTTTATTTGACCAATGAGCCGTGGGATTCCCATTCTTCCTTGACTTTACCATCACAAGCCGCGTCCCTAAGCCAGGCAACTTCAAAATAGAAGCGTTTCGGACCCAGGGCTTGGCATTAATCTGCCTCCCAAACTTTAAGTTCAATCGGATTATGATCTGAAGTGGAGCATACTAGATGAGTAACTCTAGCATTGCCAAAACGAAGTCTCCAACTTATATTGGAACAACGCGGTCCAGACGTTCTCTGATATTTGCCTCCTCCTCTTGATTGTTATTCCATGTGAATAGATTTCCATTATAGCCAAGGTCTTGCAGACCACAATCTGAAAGAGCCTCTAGAAAAGGGCTAGTTTGATTAACTGTAACATTCCTTCCTCCTTTTTCCATGTATGAGCTAACTTCGTTGAAGTCTCCTAAAACACACCAAGGAGCATCTCCTTGTGGTTTTAGGCGGCGAAGTAAGTTCCAAGAGTGATGTCATTCACTCCTAGTTGGATCCCCATAGAATCCAGTGAGAAGCCAAGCGGATTGGCAGTCTTCGAATTTCACCCAACAGTGGATGAAGTGTCTATCTTCTGCTACAATTGTGACCTCGTTGTTATCGTCCCATAAAAGGGCTAGCCCTCCACTTCGGCCGGTACATGCCACATAAGACCCATTTGCATACCCTACCTTACGTCTTACTATGTCCATCTTGTGCTCATTCAACCTTGTTTCCATGAGAAAAACAAGGTTGGGACGACTTTCCTTCACAGTATCGTGAAGGGATAGAACGTTACGGGGGTTTCCAAGCCCCCGTACGTTCCAACTGAGAGTACTCATTGGGCTAGGCGGGCCTGGCTGGCAGGCTCCGCCTCTGGTATAGTATTGATCTCTGGTACTTCTTCAGTTTCCATGTTGACTGCCACCACCTTAGTTGCTTCCTCGGTGGTGTTAGCGGCTTCCACAAACCGAGGTAGTTGAAGGGGTGGTGGTTGGGGGTTCGCTGCAAGCACGTTTTCCACCAATCATTATTCCTTGATCTGTAATCATGCACCCTTGTTGTGGAATCTTCCTCTTTGATCCCAAATCTTCCTCTTCAATAGTTGACTTTATCTTTTCTCTAGCCCTGTCCTTGATGTTGATCTTTTTCCTTCTCTGTTTTGGCAGATTTGACTTTAACATAGGGGCCTCCTCCGATTCCTTCGCGAAGGGATTAGGGAGTGGACCTCTCTTGATTACAGTATTGTCACCACTCAAATTTTCCATCCCTGGGAGAGTGAAAATAGGACTTGATAGAGATAGACTTCCAGAATTAGTAGTAGTAATCTCCTTATCTTTGGAAAGAGTGGGGAATTGATCAGAATTGGGTCGTGGTTTCCAAAAGAGAGATTTTGACTTATCACCAAACTTTTGAGATTCTTTGCCACGATTTTCTGCCATACCAGGTTGGAAATTCCGATTTTGCCCCTCTCCAGACCGTCGTTTCCCGGCCGCGGGCTCTTGCTCGCCGTTCTTCCTCTTACCAGCTGGTTTCCCGAGGAGCCATGTGCCAAACTCCGGCGACAACTCTTTTGCGATCATCTCACTTCGCTTTGAACAATCAGTGGCGGTATGATCAATCAGACCACGGCATTCACAAACACGTGGGAGGGATTCTCTCGTATTTGCGATTTACCCAGCATTGTTCTCCTCCCTTCGTACGAATTTTGGCTCTGCGGCGTAGGGGCCTGTAAGTTTTGATTCTGACACGAGCATGGATGCATCGGTCTTTCTCCTCACCATCTAGATGGATCGAGACTTTATCCACTTCTCCTACAGACGCCGCAATAAGCGAGCCAATATCCTGGTGTATTAAATGTATTGGCAGCCCTGATATTTGAATCCAAGTCCAAACATCAGTAAACCTGCAATCTTCAGCATTATCTTGGATATTCCAATTTCTCACAATCAACAATTGGTTATCAAAGTTCCAAGGACTGCCATAGAGAGCTTTCTTGAGAGAAGAATTATTATTGAACTTAAAGATGAAGGTGTTGTGATTAACATCCATCACCTTAAGATCATCTTCCGGGCACCACAGTCTACGAAATAGCTCTCTCATGCCATGTTTGTCGATTGCCTCATGACCGATGAACTTACCAATGAGGCAATGTTTCCAGTCTTCCTCCACTTTTTTGCAGATCTCCTTTCCAATCACAATCTCTGTCTGCTCATCCTCAGAGAGAGTGATTTTGTTGATCCAATCGTCGCCAATGGGATCGGGCGCCATTGTTGTTTCTGAAAAAACCTTCTTTCTCTAGAGAGAATTCTAGAGAGAGAGAAAAACGACTTATAATTCAAGATATTTATTGCATATTGAGTAACATTTAATAAACATAAAAAAAGTTTTTTTTTGAAATACTGTAGATAAAAGGACTATTTTGCGCCCCCTCAAACATCTCTTTTTTATTTTCAGGAAAAGTTATGGGTGGGTTTGGTATAGATTTTTGTTGGAATAGATACCCTAGAGGCAATCTAGTTTAGTATGAATTATTTGTGGCTAGAAATTCATTTATTATTTATTGGATATTTAATATAATGAAGTCTTTAGATTTACAATTGTGTTGTTTATCTTAAATATCCCTAGTCCAGTATAATGATTAATGGGACAATCATCTGTAGACTAGTATGGGGTTGGATTGATATGGAGATATCACGATCCAACACATAGGTGTGCATTAGGGAATGTTGCACTGGATTGACCCATCTCCGAGAAGGCTACATACACGTTATGTTGAGTCACAAGCGCTTCTCGCGGTGCAATGGTATTCTCATCCTTAGACTTGAAGTCACTAGATATTCTAGTTGTGGATTATTGTGATTTTGGTAGCGTTAAACGCTACACCGTAACTGGGTAGTTATAAAGGCGTGTACTGGATACAATAAGAAGGAAGATTAGAGATCGTAGTGGACGTAGATAGAATTTGTCCCTCCCACATAACGGGAGCAAATATCCTAGGCCACTCGAGGGATAGTGCTTATAGAATATCTGGCCAGACTCAAATAAATCAATATGGGATATTGATGTTATTTGCACGAATAAGGCTATTCACATGGATCGAGAAACTATGGATTGGATATACGAGTGTGACTTGTATGTCTCGTGTCCAATCCGGATATAGAGACAAAGGGATGAAACAATTACTTGTACAAAGGTTGTCAAGATGACTATTCTATTAGTTGGCTAGAATGGATGTTTTGCTAGAAACCGCTCCATATTAGCAAATAGTTGCTACCAACTAGATAGAACCTATGGGGTCACACGCTATATAGAGTTGAACTAGGTTTGTGAATTAATTAATTGAATTAATTAATTAGAAGAATCACTTTGCAAAAACCTTGCAAACTTAGTAGGGACTAATTTGCAAGGAAGGGACTAAATTGAATTCTAGTAGGACTAGAATAAGTCATTTAGGTAGTTGGCAAGGAGTTGTTGGACTATATAAAGGACCTTCCTTCCTTCCTTCCCACAACTTATGCTCATTATTGAACATAACAAAGAGTGGGAGAGAACAAAAAGGAGAGAGAGCAAGCAACAAGAGGAGCCTGACCGCCCCTCTTGCCGCCGCCCATCCCGTCGGCCACAAAGGAGGCCGAGACCCTCCTTTTGGGTCTCGTTTTGCGTGATTCTTCTTCCTCTTCCTCTTCCGGGCTAGCACCAAGGACTTGGGAGATTCTAGGATCAACTCTAGGCGTGGATCAACCATAGAGAACGTGACACAATTCGCGTTTGAAGTTATCAAAGGAGAATCCTAAGGTGTGTTATTGATTTCTTCCTTTACCATCTTTATGTCTCTTGACTTGTGATCCTTGGAGGGTTTTGCATGGTTTTATGATTGTTTGTGTTTCCGTTGCGCATCCATGAATCAAAACCCTACAATTTTTTGAATTTGTGTTAAATTATAATTTAAAAAAAATGTGTGACACAAAAGTTAAAAAGAACAAATGTATGTGCTCAATAAAAAAAAGTTTCAATTGTAAAAAGTCAGTGAGGTGATAGTGATTGTTACTTGTCTATTAAATAATCAACTAAAATAATGTGTAATTTTATTTTAGTCTTGATGACGTTATCGTCATTTTCACCATTTGGAGAAAAATGTCAGAGAATTATCATCAAACCTATTTTTTTTCTCGCACCAATTTTACACTAAAATGAAAGTCCGCTAAAAAATTCATGTCAAACCCTTAAAAACTATCGAAAAACAAAAAAGAAGTAAATTTTAGATTAAAAGCCATAATTTTTTATTTTGATAACAAAAATGCTATATATTTAAAAAATTATGTCCCAAAAGTGTCTCAAAATTGCCACTTCTCCTATACTGACCAATATATTGAAACTTATTTTAAGTAGTTATGGACCCTGCAGATGATGTGGGTGTTTTGGGATGTCATTGGCATGTTTTTTTGGTACGTATAACATTGCTCTTTTGGTAATGTAAATTCACTCGTAAACCCAGCCTATATTAAAACGGCCTTAGAGGCCCAATCAGTCATTTAATAAAATACATTGGACCTCCACCTGGATGGCGCATCTTTTAAAGAATTGTCACAGAGTTATCTCCTTCACTAACGGAAGAAGAAACGGCGATGGCGGAAGAATGGAAAGATCTGATTATTGAGATCCTCTTAAGAATGCCGGCCGAGTCCGTTGCGAGATTCAAGTTCGTCTGCAAAAACTGGTACGACCTGATCCGTTCTCCTTATTTCACCAACCTCTACCTCAACAGAAACTTTAACCCCACCAACAAGAAGAAAGTCTCTTTGTATCGTCGCGCCTGTAAGCCTCTTCCTTGCGGTACTCGTACCACAATCTCCTTCCGTTTTTACGACAAGATCGTTGATCTAACCCTCCCCATCGTTTCAAAGACTGTACAAATCGTGGGTTGTTCAGATGGACTAGTTTGCCTGGCTCTCTCCTACAAGCAAGACAGGTTTTTAATTTGGAACCCTGCCACAAATGAATTGAAGCGAATTCCCAAACCATTGAATTTAGTAATAAAGTGGTCGAAGACAAAGTCCACTTCTGGGTTTTGGTTTGATCTTGCTGCTAATAGTTTTAAGCTTGTGAGGGTTGAATTTGGTAATTCAAATGCACAAGAAAGGGTGAGTGCAAAAGTCCATATGTTATCATCTATTGACAACTCGTGGAGGCTGAGTGAATTCGTCCTGGCTGATGTACCCATCTGCAAATGCATTGAGCTTCAAACCGAAACTCGAGTAACATGTGTCAAGAGATGCATGTATTGGTTAACTGGTGACATCGATGGAGTTGTCGACGGGGTTCTTTCGGAGGACCACACTTGCATTGTATGTTTCGACATGGTTGAGGAGGCGTTTAAGCGAGTTGCGTTGCCACCCGTTTTTCTAATTAAATTTGCTCGGCTTGCTAGTTACAAGGACTCTCTTGCAATGTTTGTGTCGCGGGACGAGGGACGCACACCCTTCTTTGATATGTGGGTATTGAATGATTGCGGTGGCGGAAAGCAAGCATGGACTATACAGAAAACCATCAGAGATGTAAATTTGCCGACTGGATTTTACGGTGAGGATGAAAATAACTGGAAGCTTCTCCATTATGTTGGCGTCGAACCTCCCTATGAAATTTATGATGAACAAACTGGAAAGAGTGAGGGTTTTTTTGCAAGTGAACGTCCGGATCCATTGTTGGCTTACCATGAGACTCTTGCTCCACTTAATTGATCAGGTAATGAACCAAGTTAGATATCAGTCCAGTTTGCATCAATGACTCTTTTACACTTTATTTGTTCTTATAGAGTATCGTGTGAAGTACTCTATACAAGAGTGTTTCTTGACACTGTTTTATGCTGCTTTGTTGGTGTACTGTTGTTGTTAGCTATATAGTTGATTTTCTTGTCTCTAAGATTATGTTGACAGAGCCTAGTTCTGGTTGATTATTCAAACATTATGGTTGAGAACCTGATATGCAGTGTAGGAGTCTTAACTATAGTTACTATCTTTTTTCTTTTTGCGGGTTAAAAACCTGATAAACAGTGTGGGGATGATTCATTTACAAGACACGATGCACTAAGGTTTCAAATAGGTAAAAGTTGCAATTTGACAACCTCTCTTACCTGAAAGACAGTATAATAGTTTAGGCCAGACGTTACTAAATTGTCTACTGACATGATCTTCATTTATATTCAATTAATTTGAATTACATTTTAGCAAGGTGTTCCAAGAACTCTACCCTTGTGACCTATGGTACTGCATTCATAGATTATCTTGGGTCCCGACTTCATCAACGGCAGAACCCTATTTGGAACATAAAAAGATGGTCTCCAAATACTGGGACAACCTCATCCTTTCACCTCAATGAAGATAAATATTGTGGGTTGTTGATTGTGGAGTTTTGAACCATGCCACTCTGCAGGCTTTACGACACCTTCCTGTGCCTTTTTATTCTTTTTTATGATCCTGCTCATAGTACTTTTAAATGTTATGGCTGTTTGGATTAAGTTTAGTTCATATACGAATGAAGTTATATTAAAGGAATAATTAAAGTAATAATTCAATAATTCAGTTACTAGTAATGTAAGTGTTGAAACTTGCCTGTGATATGCATTCTGATTATGTGATTGATGTTATTGATTGTGCTGAATTGGTTAACTTATTTGTCAATGTCTCTGCAACTCATACATTGGAGCCTCTTCTAAATGAATGCAGGTCACTGGCCTCTAGCCTGCATCTCTTCTTAATCAAGTGTATGAACTAAGGCTATGTTTGGTTCTTGGAAAAATGTAAAAGAAAAGAAAACGATTTTCTTACAATTTTCCATAAGGTGTTTGGTGGTGTAACTATATGAGAAAAAGGAAACAAAATGAAAATAGAAGGGACGATTTTATGAAGAAAATGGAAAATCTGTTCTTCGTCCAAAAATGAACGGAAAAGGAAAAGAATTAAGGTCGTGTTCCTTCTCAAACTCAAACCCTATCTTCTCTGAGTCCTTTCTCTCGTTCTCTCTCGCACTTGTTCCTTCTCTCGCTCTCGCAATATATGTACCCTCAAAGGCCATGGAGTCGTTTGTGTTATTCTTCTGTGTCATTCATGCCTTACAAGACTTGATTGGGTGATATATAATTGGAACACAGAAGTAGTGTCAGTTTCCTCTTGTATGGTGAACTGACTCCATTCTTCCACCTGATCTGCATTCTCTGTTAATGGAGTTGATTGCTTTGACTCTTCACCAGAATGTTGGTACATGGTATGAAGGGAATGTCTTGGCAAATACTGTTCAGCTAGAGTAGTTACTATTTCTAGAATGTGGAACCGGGCATCTCACGGAAGTTTAATTATATATTAATTTGCCGACTTTTGAAAGGTCATCGCATTCTCTAAGATTCTAACCGGTGCAAGCTTCCTGATACAAGACCATATAGAATTTGTCAAATGGTTAAGTTTGTCAAATAGGACTTCACAGTTAACAGTAAAAGTTAGAGGTTCTTTTAATGGTTTTGATTGCATAATCGCAACCTGGGATTGATTGAATTCCAGAAACATAATAGAATTATGTCAGGTGAAAAGTCTGACAGATGGTGACAACTGAAATGCTTCAGCTGCTTAATTCCGGTTGGTTCCGGACTAGGGGTGGTGGTGGTGGGAATCGGAAAAAAAAATCCGGTAAGGCGGCTGACTCATTGGCTGCTAAATTTGGTTGACATATATCCGATACCTTTTAATCGTGCTATTTCTGATTGCACTTTCTTGGGTACGCTAGCTTGTTCAAAGCCTAATAGTAGCTCTTGTTGAAGGCAAATGCAAATGCAAGTAATAAGTTATCGTTGTCGCTCTTTGTACTTTTGCTTTTAAGTTCAAACTTGATTTTTGAGCTTGTCGTTGTCGCTCTTAGCGACTTTTGATTAGTTCAAAATGTTCTCCCGTGTCGGGGAGTTTAACTGCACACCTATAAAGGTTCTCCCATGTCAGGTAAGTAAAGCTGTACCTGACTCTTTCTGTTTTGAGCAAAGTTTTATAAAACGGACATGTCATTGAACCGATGAGGCACTGGTTTGCAGTTCAACCCAACCGGTTGAGTCGCCCGTATTCCGTATTTTATAATATATAATATTTTGTTTTCATATAAATATCTAATATATTTAAAAAGAACATGACGTGTATACCTAAATGTGACAAACGTATTGATCAAATTACACAAAAAAAACGTTGCATAAGTTATAATAGTTGATTGTTTGTACGCTAGTATAACATTTGAGCACACAAATAGAATTATATAAATTTGATTTTTTTTGAGATGGCTATTATAAATTTGATCCAATAAAATATAAGTGTTTAAGTTTATTTAGCATTGCAGTGTTCTTTATAATAGCTTTGTAAAAAAAATAAGCAAACATACAAATAAAAAAAAACATCCAACAGAGACGTGAAATTCTGAGGTTCAACATATATATATACACACACATATATATGTATATATGTACATATCAAAATGTGAATTAACAATCACAAACGGCCTTGTGGCCCAGTCTTGCTCGTTGGAACTTCGTCTCAATTTCATGCAGCATTCATCTTGCAGAAGTAATCGAAATTCGGCCAGTTCACCAGTTGGGCCGCAAACTGACCGGTTTCTGACCATTTTTTACTGATTCGGTGCATGACCGATCCAATGATCGTACCGGACGGGGCAGTGACACTGGTCCGACCTGTCGAACTGGCCGGTCCAGTTTTTAAAACTATGGTTTTGAGAGCGTTGTTCTTTGATCATCTGTAGGACGTGCTATATGTTTGTGCTTCAACTAAAAAAGCTAATGTCCTTTTTGGTTGCCGTAGTATTTGGGTATGTTTGGATGAGTTGAATTATTGGTGATAGATAGATTAAACCCCCCAATTAATCCTACCTGTTTGGATGAGCCAGATTATCTTTCGGATAGATAGATTAAACCAACCGCATGCCGCCACCTGTCCTTGATCATGAGCAGGATCCGGGTGGAATTTTGCAGTATCCAGGTTGGATTAAACAGGATCTGGGTCAATTTCACCCAGCCGCGGCCTACCCACCAATAAATATTCGACACTTGTACTCAGGCCACAAATTTCACGCTATCGGCCGGATCCGGGTTGAATTTACCCGGATCCGGTTCATTTAGCTTAAAATCTACAAATTGAAACCAGATTATTCAAAGTCTATCTATCCTAAAATTTAGTTCATTCAAACCAAGCCCTTGTTTTCTGATTCTTAAGATGCTCTCATTGTGAACTCTGCTTTTGCTAAATATTATGTGTACCCTGCTTTGACTGCATTTGTGATACATGCATTTGAGCACTTTGATCACATTTGCTTGTTCCATATACATCATAAATCGTCATTTTATTAGTAACTGTCTACATGTTATTTGTGCATAGATTGTGATAGTATGATATCTTTGCTGGGTTCAGACTTCAGCATCTGATTCGTGCTTACTGTAATTGTTGCTTTCTGCACTCTGTCGTCTCAATTGCCTTCTAGCTGACTGAATACTATTGACTGAATGACCTTGCTAGCTGTTCATTTATGCATGACACAATATACTGCAAAAGACCCATCAATGTTTCCGACCTTTTACTTTTTTTTTTTCATTTTCTCATTCCTTTTTTTCTGCATATTTCAGGTTGGAAATGTGATGTTTCACATTAGTAATTTGATCTAGTCCAAGTTTGGCATGGGATGCTCAGTTTGATCTAAAATTTCTGATTCAAGAACCTCCAGTATAAAGCTTTTGCCGTTGTCAAACCGAAAAATGGCTAAATCACAGAGTTTCTCTTTTCTTTTCCACAATTTGGAACACTTCATTTCCAGGGTCATGTTTCCCATCTATTTTCTCAGTGATGAAAAGTTTAACATTCATTTTCGGGGTCTTGTTTCAGTCATTTCAGGGGTTACATTTCCTCCTGTCATGAGATACATTTTTTTTTGTAATTTTTTGTTTCTAAGCTGAGTGTGGGATTAGAGTCGGTGGACCTTGGTATTTCTAGCAATGGACAGGGTACGTGATGCTAATATGGTGTTGTTTTCTGATCAGTACTTTGACAGTTTTGTGAAATTTTCTGAGACAACTTGATGAGTTCAAAATTGGAAGTTCAGTTCAAGGTTTATAGAGACCTTCAGTTGCTTGTAGTGACAAGCAACAACTTTACACCAACGTTTTAATAAAAAAGACATTGTTGTTTGTGTAAGTTATTTTCACTGTATGTCTTGATGATATAGCTTCGATTTACCTAGGAATTAACTGCTAACCAAAGTACTGAGTATCATATGAACCCTGTCCCCTAAATCTTGGATGTTGATCTTCTCATTGGCATTTATTTGATCTATTCTGTTTGTCTTTGTCAAATATCCCCTTCATAGTTTATATATTGTTATCTATTGTTAGCATTTGGTGCGCCCATGTGGGGTGCACAATGCAATTATCCTAAACTTATGGGTTTAGGTGAGACAAGCTCAAACCTTATGGGGTTAGTAGCAAGGACATCAACCCTAGGGGTAATGTTGCAATTGGGTATAAGTCTATCTATATAAGGAGACAGCCTCCTACACATTATATGAGAGTCATAATAATAACACACTACTGTAGAGATCATGTGCTGATCATAATACAGTAAACTCTAGACTCTCTTTCTAACTAGCCTCCATTGGTGGAACTTGGTGTGGATCAGAGCTTTCGTCCTAGTGATTCGAGCCAGACTGTGGGAGCAAGAAGGGCACGTGAAAGCAAGCATCCTACGATCATCCGCTGTGCATAGGAGCTAAGGAAGACAAGGTAAACACATGAATCTTCCGCTATAATTCATGTTGTAGATCTGTATGTGATAGACCATTTTTCGCCAAATTTTTTTCTACATGCTCAGAATTAAATTTCCAATTTTCTGAGAATTTTTCATAATTTTTGGAAAAACAGAAAATTTTAATATTTTCCAGATTAATTAATTAGTGTTTAGCACACTTCCCGCGGCAGTTAGACGTCCTTAAACACACTGTTTTGAGCCCAAATTTTTTCTGGAGACTTAGGACATTTTTCCCTACCTTATAAGATAGGAGGTGAGATCTTAGGTAGTTGGGAGCAATTTTCGATCTTATTAGTTGATTGTTTTATTGCTTATTAATTTCCAGTAATTATTCTTTAATTCTGGAAATTTCCAGAAAATTTCAGTATGTTTATTTTATTATTATACATGCTGTGGTGGGTTGCATGGATGTGTTTGATGCGTTGATGTGGCTTAGATGGTTTTATGTTTGGTTTTGGTTTTGAATATGTAATCAATTAAAATACGGCATGCGTGTCGTGCCTCTCTACATACTCTATTGTCGTCTCTTCTCATCTAAATCGCCTATTAGAGGTTACTTCTTATTAGAAATAAGATAGTTAGTGAAGATTGAAGACTAGAAGCTTCAAGAGAGGTGGTCAAACCAAAAGCTATGGCGCAAGGTGCATGGTGCAAAGAGACGAACAAGGAAGCTTCAAGGAGCACTCGAGATAGGCGAGATCCATGAGGCGAGAAGTTCAAGAATTGCTCAAGACGTACTCTCAATAGTGGGAGTGCACCTTAGGGGCCACATCCATTGCATATTTATTTATGCTTGTGCTTGTTTTATGTTATAATTGCGTGTGATTGGATATAACTATATAACCTCGCATGCTAAGGAACTAAAACAAAAGAGCTCACATGATTATACATGATTGAAACTAATAGGGAATCATAAGTGACGATATTTGATTCCTAGAATTGCTACTAGGTTTTGGTGGAGTCCTTATGATGAACTATGAAATTTTAATCTATGTATCATGTTATTTCGGAGCTAAGTAAATGCCAGTATTAATTTCCTATGCAATGTCTCAAGATCAATCGTGTCTAAATCGAAACTGTAAAGGCTAAAATAGTGACAATAAACGATATGACAAGTCATCGTACTATGAAACCAAATCGTTGGACATAGTTTGTCAAACAACCTACAAGTATGGTCGAACCTGTGATGAATAGTTGTCACAGCAGCACATGAACATTATCTTTAGGCTAACCAATAAGTGGGAGGCAGTCAAGATAAATGTCATAGAGCGTGCTATGCCAAGGTGGGGAAATGACCTCATCAGCAAGTTCAAGACCACTTTGAGATTCAAAGATTGTAGGAATGAGCCAAAGAAGAATCTTGAATCAACCTTAGCCATTTGCCTCGTTAAATTGTGAGTAATGTCTCATAAATCCCACCTTAAACTATCAAACTCAATCATAAAAAATAGCATTCGACTATAGTGTCTGAGATTAGTACTCATCTATAGCATCTGAGATTCATGCCGTTTATGGTGAGATGTTTAAGATATCCGATTAGCAATATGTTGCTATCTCTGCCACGTTTCATGAAAGTGCCATGAAAACCTTATGTGACATAATTTGAGAGTGTCAAGATGTTTGGATAAGACCAAACATCACTCCGTTATAGGATCTAAGCAACCACGTGCTTGCTAAGTATACTAGTTCAGCATACTTTTGAAGTCTAAGCAATATATGATTGCTAAAGGCTTTGCATGAAGTATGATCGGCAGATTTAATCCCTATCCCGGTATTAGTACCGTGAGGAACAGGTGGGTGCAAGGATAAGGGAATAAGGGCGAAATATTGGTACATGACCAATAGCCCAAGATTGGCAAACGCAAAGGAGGAAAAGGATGTTTTCCTAAGACTAGAAGGCAATAACTGGCACTAACTTCTCGTCTAAGGATCCATGAGATTATCTTTGAGGGAGTAGCCACCAAAATTCGTTTTGGTCACAGTTTTACTTTGGAATTGGTCATGTCATGTTATGGTTATGCACTCTTGATTTCTAGCATGAATAAACGCCTCAGGATCTTTGGATATCACCTCTAGGGTTGTGCCTTAAAAATATGATATGTGGCGCGCTAGATTGAGACACACTGTGTCAGGAAAGGATGTTCAGGCTAACTAAGGTAGGCCTGCTTGGAATATGCCCAAGGTACCCTTACCTGTGTGTGATTCTTGTCTTACATGAAAGGAGAAAGGCAAACTATCCAGTAAAACAGTAAGGATTATTGAGTCTTTACATATTATTCATTATGTTGTATTTGTGATCCATTAAAAGTTAAAGCTAAGACATGGTGCTTTTGGTTCCATCACATTCGTAGATTATTGTACGCATCTCAACTATGTGTGCTTGGGCCACATAAGTCTGAGGCACAAGGGTGCTTCAGAAAGGTATCTACAAAAGGTCGAAAACTGTCTGGACAAAAGGATATCTCCTTAGCCAAAATGAGACTGCGAGTATCTATCTTAGCAAAAGCTATGTGATGGAGAGTAGTTAGGCAGTTGGCTGTTCCCATGCCCCGTAGCAGATTGCTGTAGCGGATAGGAGGAATAGGATGCAGGCTGAAGATGGTTCGATGTATGATAGTGCGTGCAAAATACATGTTCCCTATATTGAGGAGACGCTTTGTTAAAGGGTTGTCGATGTACTCAACCAAATACCTACCAAGTCTGTAGCCACTACACCCTACGAGATGTGGACCAAAAGGCAACCTATATGAGGTCACCTTAGGCCATAGGATCGGCAGCTTTTGAGCTAACTAAATTTTCCGAGTTAGGGAGAAGCTCGTGGAGATGGCATTCTCTACGAGGAAGAGGAACCACCAGATGACACTCAATTCACCACTACTCAAGAGGAATTTGTTCCTATGGATCTTGAGAACAGTGGGAGTGCCTTACCTAGGGAGCAGCCTATCGTATATGACGATAATGCTGAAGAAGAACCCTCTTTGCGTAGGAGCGCTCTTTGGAGCGCACCCCGTCGACGATTTGACATCGAAGGGGAGACATGATAGTCACCACGCAAGATAATGATGAACCTAGGATATTGCCCCAGGACATTTCATCACCTGACAAGAAGGAATTTAGACCCTATATGGAAGAAATGTATCTTCATGGACTAACATATCTTCCTATACTGTTAGGAGTACTATAGGGGGTTGCGTATTCGAGACGCAACAGCCGATTAGTAGTGTAACGCAAATGGATTCACAAGACATATGATTTCTCTCAGGTGATGCCCATAGTTAAGGGAATGTTCGTAGAGATGATGATCTCAGCGAGCATGGAGGAACCGCTAGGAAATACCCTGTTCCTTAGTCCATTATGAGGAATTAGTCCCTCAAGAATCTTTCGAACAGTGGGAGTGATTTTCTAAGCGAGGTGCCCATCCATAGGGGTGAGAGCAAATTATGATCCTCCAATGCAAAGGAATTGCTCGTAGGAGCATACCCCATCGACTGTTTGAGATCGAAGGGATGATCTTTAGGATCACCTTGCATAATCGATAGGATAGAACACTATGCCTTATCTTTGAGATCGAAGGGATGATCTTTAGGATCACCTTGCATAATCGATAGGATAGAACACTATGCCTTATCGTTGCCTAATTATGAAGAATGAAAGGTAACCTTTACAGGAAAAGTTAGAGTCTGTAAGGACCGACCAAGTTTAAGGCTAGGTTGACTTTTCCGACTGGATATTAGACTATTGGAAATGGATGTATTTCCAAGGTCATCCAGAGTGACACATGCAGAATCATATTAAGGCATACGACTTGCAGAGATATCGGTAATAGTTGTGATGATGGAAATAAGGCTCCATTCTCGATAAACGTGACAACTGAATTTCTCGATAGAGAAATCAGAGAGGTGATATGTACGACTCGACCACAAGGTTTCGAGATGTATGATCAAATGCACAAATAGGTGCAAGCTAATTAAGTCCATGTATGATCTTAATTAGTCCTCTAAGTCAGCAGTATTTTATCAATGGATGAAAAACCGCTGCATATCACTCTCAGTAGTAGAGAGTAGATGATTACGTCACTTATTATCGATGACACACTATTTTCCAGGAGAGTCTAAGGACTATTTCACATCCACTATAGGGTGGTTATCCTTTCGATTTGTGACGAAGGATATTAGTAGGGAGAGATGCATTCTCGTTCGTTCAAAAGGACTTCTTATATTGACGCATAAGGCGGACAACAAGAAGATACTTTGAACGATTCCATGTTATGGACCCGAGGCCATGTGATACTCCTATAGCTTGCTGCAAGACTTTTTGTGCCCTAGAAGACACCATACTAGGTTGACCAAATGACCAAAGTGCCCGATGCAGTGTGAGTCTGCTATATACTATGGTATATACTGAGACCCCACAAACCTCATGTAATCGGAAGAGTGGATTTTAGGAAATCTAACTTAAGACACTAGATTGCAACCAAAAGGATACTCTGCACAAAGGATCACGTGCTATGACTATCGGAGATGATGCTTCGACTAGCCAGCTATGCATGCTGACTAGGGTGGGGACCTAGATACACTTGGATCCACCTCAGGCTATAGTCCATGCTAGATGACATCGCATGGAACTGCAGCATAAGTGTTGCACAATCGTATTAGACCGCTCCATCGATCATGGAAGCCAAGCACGATTTCCTGTTCTGCCACCGGGCAGAAACATGTTTGGATAATAAGGTTTCTGATAAGATTATGAGCTGTCAACCAACCTGTAGTGCTAGCGTACGGCTACAGTACTTTTGATAAGGCCAAACATATAGAAAAAGGTACTGTTTCACAAAAGGTGAAATAACTAAATAAAGAGTAATCTTGGAGTAGATCAACTACGGGACAAATTGTAGGCACCTCCCATTCCTAAACCACATAAGAATCGTCTTTGTGGATTTATTTAGAAAATTGGGACTCGGTAGTCGATCACTAGCGATATGATTGATGAGCATATGAGACATTGATAATTGGACTTTAATTGGACTTGTTTAATTATGCTACATGTTGTTTCGATACGTGTATCATACGTTTACATATCCTGTACTAGCATAGAACATGTCGCGCGGACACTAGGTTGTCTCCCTCACACGAGCAACCGCCTTTACGATATCTTGGATAGTCCAGGTGAGTAGAAGATGAGACAGAATCCCGATAAGTGCTAGAAGTCTATGATATGATGACTCCTGTCATATGATGCGCATGACCTATGAAAAGAGCTGGACATCTACCAATAGTGCAAGACCCTGTCAGACGGATTCATTTGTCGCATTGGAATAAGTTCCAAGGTGAGATTGGTTTATGGCCATTCGAACATGGTTACTACCCCGAACCATGTATAGTCTGCATAGAGAAATCCAGATGAGAGAACTGATTTCGATTGCATATGTGCAACACTCTGTACTCGGGTCAATAGTCATATGGGTTATTGGACTTACATCTGTATAGTGGTCCCTATGGGATAGGACATGTGCTCTGATTTGAGTCCAAACACTATGGCGCACATCTTATGAGATAACGCATGCTGATGAGTGACATGAGGTGGCGAGTAGAACTAGCCCCTGAGATTCCTCGCCGTGTGAGCCTCGTCGATCATATAGTATGATTGACACTGTATACCCTTAGTACTTTTATCCATGTCGAGGAGAGACGATTAGGTGATGCTACTTTAGCGTGACACCTCACGACTATGAATGATTCGGCCTACCAGGACATTGCTAGGAAAGCAGCTGACTCCGAATCAAATCGACAATGGATGGAAAGGAAGATTCTCATTGCATCGCTCTTTATCACTTTCATTGGGCTCACCTACAAGATCTTATGGGATCATGCAGGATATGAATGTAATAAAGGATATATAGACTCATTGATGCACGATCTTCGGGACAAGGTAGGTGCTCATGGTCTATGAGATGACAATTAACAGAATCTGGGGGATACGAGAGATATATATATGTATTGCATTATTTTTCGAGGTTGAGTGCGCCTGCTGCTAGCTCGTCTCGTATGAGTTTAGAGTATGGAACTCCCAAAATGCAGGTTCTCTCACAGTCACACACCAAGGCCACAAAACACTTTGGCAGATGATTATAGTTGGAGATTGAGGGAGACTAGACCTACTGTATTTGTGCAACCCCACTGTGCGAGCGGGAGATGTTAGCATTTGGTGCGCCCATGTGGGGTGCACAATGAAATTATCCTAAACTTATGGGTTTAGGTGAGACAAGCTCAAACCTTATGGGGTTAGTAGCAAGGACATCAACCCTAGGGGGTAATGTTGCAATTGGGTATAAGTCTGTCTATATAAGGAGACAGCCTCCTACACATTATATGAGAGTCATAATAATAACACACTACTGTAGAGATCATGTGCTGATCATAATACAATAAACCCTAGACTCTCTCTCTAACTAGCCTCCATTGGCGGAACTTGGTGTGGATCGGAGCTTTCGTCCTAGTGATTCGAGCCAGACTGTGGGAGCAAGAAGGGCACGTGAAAGCAAGCATCCTACGATCATCCGCTGTGCATAGGAGCTAAGGAAGACAAGGTAAACACATGAATCTTCCGCTATAATTCATGTTGTAGATCTGTATGTGATAGATCATGTTCGTCCTTCATCTATTTCATGCGAAACACAAGGCTATACAGAATAATACATTTTTCCCAGAAATGGTATACATGAAAATGATAAAAGACTATTGTAACTCAGTGCCGGAAATGCTTTTTATGAGCTATTATAATTTTTTTTGTCACTTGTCAGTTTAATAAACTATGGAAAGTGAGCTTTTGTAGTTTGATGAAGGTTGGTTATATATGTTGTCAAACACTGAAATGGTTATCCTGTTGCAGCTAGTTTGTTGCTGATGTGTGCGCTGTTGCTGCTTTGCTTGCTTGCTGCTGCTGTCTCTGAAGACGCTTTCTCTAGTACTTGATGTTGTTTCAGCTGTGTTTTAATTATCTCTACTCCGTCTTTTTCACTGGATGTTACCAAACTATGTAAATCTGTATGTTGGGTAGATTGGATTGTATGCGTTGGGAGTGGAATGATTGCCCAAGTGCGTGGCATAGACAATTCATCGGACATCGAAAAAACCAACTATTATTCTTGAGGGATTAACGTCATACGATTTGTGGATATGACGTTTTTTTGGTCCATGTTTTTTTTGAGTGGAAACTGCAAATTTTACTACGGAACTATAAATGGTATACAGGAAGACGATAAAAGACTATTGTAACTAGATTTCCAAATCATCAGTGCCGGAAATGCTTTTTATGAGCTATTATAATTGTTTTTGTCACTTGTCAGTTTAATAAACTATGGAAAGTGAGCTTTTATAGTTTGATAAAGGTTGGTTATATATGTTGTCAAACACTGAAATAGTTATCCTGTTGCAGCTGGTTTTGCTACTGATGTTGCATGTTGCTGCTTTGCTTGCTGCTGCTGCTGTCCCTGATGATGCTTTCTCTAGAAAGTACTTGATGGTGTTTCAGCTGTGTTTTAATTATCTCTACTCCGTCTTTGTCACTGGATGTTACCAAACTATGTAAACGGTATGTTGGGTAGATTGGATTATATGCGTTGGGAGTGGAATGATTGCACAAGTGCGTGGCATAGGCAATTCATCGGACATGGAAAAACCAACTATTATTCTCGAGGGAGTAACATCATACGATTTGTGGATATGACATGGTTTTTTTTGGTCCATGCTTTTTTAGTGGTGGTTGAATGCAGTTGAAATGGTAAATATGTAAACAATAATAATCAAGAGATCTAGGGATAGAATTTTAGTTCTATCTTTAGCAAAATCCTATACTTGGTCTGTAATTTGAGATTAAGTATAGCACAACTTTAAACACCCCATTGGAGACATTATAAGTATAACATTAGAACAACTTTTGAAGATTCTCTTAGATGGGACAACAATTGCTGTCCGAGAAAATAATAACATTCCAAACATAGAAAGGCCTTTTCTTTTCTTTTTGAGAAGAAAACAGTTGATGTATGTTATATTGAGGAACGTTGACAGTTTTGAGCGATGTTGTGTGCCTTTAATGCAATGTCCCGGTTGACATGCTTAATACAAATTTATTGAAACCTGGAAAAAGTGCAAGGATATCTGCAACGATGGTGGCGATATCTTTGTCCGTTCTGTCTTGTTAGATTTTGAATTGAAATGAGGCAGTAAGTGAGAATCGTGATGTTGGGTATCCGTGAAAAAGGAGCCACTTCATGAGCTCGAGCGCTCCTTTGGTTTTCGGCCGCAAGTGCTGAGGGCGTCAGGAAAGTGACAGAACCATTTATTGAGTCACATTCCTCACGAGTCCATCAATCCTCACGAGTCCATCCTGCAGTGCTATAAAAATTTTATTTATGCCACGACGCATCGACGAGGAAGGTTATGTTGTTCGTTTCCAGGATTGCATTAAACGGGAAAGATATGACAGTTGACGGTGTGATTTTTTCTAAGTCGAATGCTTTGAGGTGCTCGGGATTTCGAACTTTGATGCTTTCAAGTGACAGATGGCTTCCAAGGTGTGATGAGGCTGCTGAATCCTAGATAGGAAAGCATCTTCATTATGGTGGAGCCATAATTGCCAGAGAATGAGGACAAATAGGATTTTGTCTGTCTCATTTGGAAGATATTTAATTGTGTTGAAGGTGGTTGAAGCAGCAGAGAATGGCTGGCCAGAATGAAAGTCAAGTCTTTGTCTTGAGCCTCTCCACACGTGATGAGAGAGGTTACATTTGGAAGAAGATGTGTTCCGAGGTTTCCATGTCGGAGTTGCACCGAGGGTAGGCCGTTGAGATGGCGATCCCACTTTTGCAGAGATTGAAGCGGCTTGGGACGATGCCTTCCGTTATTGATTATACCTCGGGGTGTACCATCTGCTAAGTGGTATGCAGATTTGACTGAGAAGACCCTGTCATTAGTATTTTTCTAGATTTATCTGTCCTGCTGGCCAGAGTGCGGAATGTAGATTTTTGGCATCGTTCTTGTTGTGTTCTCATTATAGAAGCTTCAAAGTAATGGGTAGATCCACATCTTTGTTGAATGGTTGATGAAGAAGCTGCATATTATGCTCTTGAAACAGTTATTTTCACCCGAGGGGATCGACGAGTTGTTTCCGAGGATCCATTTATCTGAAGTCGGATGGATTTGAAGACCGTTTCCTAGTTCCCATCTCGTTCCTTTAGTGAGAAGCTCCTTGCCCCATATGATGCTCTTCCTTCCCCAGGTGGCCGCTGTTGGCCCTTTAAAGGTATCTTCGAAGTTTTTGGTTCGACAATATTTTTTTGTAAGGACTTTGCTTAGGAGGGAGGATGGATTTTGGGTGATGATCTATGTAAGCAGTCTTTGCTAGGAGAGCTTAGTTGAAAAGATGAAGGTCGCGGAAACACAGTCCTCTTTAAAAATACTGTAAACATAAAGACCAGTTTTGTGCTGCCTTGAATCTCTCTCTCTTTCTCTTTTACGAAAAAATATGGGTGAGTTTGATATGAATTTTTAAATTTTAAGTAATTTTCAAAAGATAGTATGAAAAAAGTTCGTGACAACAAAAGTTAAAAGAAAAAGATGTATGTAACAAAAGGAAAAAAAAAAAAAAAAAACTGGTGCTTTAAGAAATAAGTTATGTTCCTAATGTAGTTTGCGTAGACCAAGTAAGAAAGAGTTCATCCATCTATCTAGAAAGAGAAGTCTCCAAAACCACCCCATATTAAAAGGCATTAAGGGCCCAATCAATCATTTAGGGTTTCGACATCAACTCACAGAGTATTGGATTTTGGGTGATGATGTACATTCGAACTTGATCGAAAGCACAACTTGTCTCTCCTCCACCTGCACAGTTGTACTCCTTCACTACCACCAGCGCTCTGCGCGTTCATGGAGATCCGAAAGCGGGCGGCGATGGCGGCGGAAGAAGAAACGGCGATGGCGGAAGAATGGAAAGATCTGATTATTGAGATCCTCTTAAGACTGCCGGCTGAGTCCGTGGCAAGATTCAAGTTTGTCTGCAAAAACTGGTATAACCTAATCCGTTCTCCTTATTTCATCAACTTGTACGAAAACAGAAACTTTAAACCCACCAAGAAGAAGAAAGTCTCTTTGTATTGTCGTTCCTGTAACCCTCTTCCTTGCGGTACTCATACCAAAGTCTCGTTCCGTTTTTACCACAAGATCGTCGACTTAACCCTCCCCATCGTTGAACATTTTGTACAAATTGTGGGTTGTTCGAATGGAGTAGTTTGCTTGTCTCTATCCAATAAGGAAGATGAGTTTTTACTTTGGAACCCTGCCACAAATGAATTAAGGCGTATTCCCAAACTAGTATTGAATCTAGTAACAAAATGGCCGGCTACAAAGTCCACTTCGGGTTTTTGGTTCGATCTTGCTGCTAATAATTATGCTTTTAAGGTTGTGAGGGTTGAATTTGGTAATTCAAATGCACAAGAAAGGGTGAGTGCAAAAGTCCATATGTTATCATCTATTGACAATTCCTGGAGGTTGAAGGAATTCGTCCTGCCTGATGTACCAATCTGCAAATGCATTAGGCTTCAATCCGAAACTCAAGTAACATGTGTCAAGGGATGCATGTATTGGTTAACTGGTAGGCGTGAAAGAGGAGTTTTGGATGGGGAAATTTCGGACCACACTTGCATTATATGTTTCGACATGGTTGAGGAGGTGTTTAAGCGAGTTGAGTTGCCACCCAACTTTCCATTTCAATGTGTTAAGCTTGCTAGTTACAAGGAGTCTCTTGCAATGTTTGCTTACCGTGAGGATGAACACAATGCATACTGTGATATGTGGGTAATGAGTGATTGCGGTGGCAGAAATCAAACATGGGCTAAACAACAAACCTTCATAGAAGTACTTTTCCCAATTGGATTTTACGGTGAGGATGAAAATAACTGGAAACTTCTCCATTCTATGGGTGTTGAACGCCGTCGATTGTATGATGAAGAAACTGGCAAGAGTGAGGCTTTTTTTGCAAGTGAACATCCCTTTCCATTGTTGGCGTACCGTGAGACTCTTGCTCCAGTTAATTGATTAGGTAATGAACCAGCTAGATATCAGTCCGGTTTGCATCAATTACTCTTTTACACTTTATTTGTTCTTATAGATTATCGTGTTTCTTGACGCACAGTTTTATGCTGCTTTGTTGGTGTACTGTTGTTGTTCCCTATATAGTTTGATTATCTTGTCTCTCCGCACCACAATTTTGTGACTTTGAACCTGCCACGGGAGGATTTAAGATTATTCAAACATTAATGACCTTTAATATGTTGAGTATTCAAACATTACGGTTGAGAACCTGATAAACACTGTAGGAACCTTAAATATAGTTGGTCATCTTTTTTCTTTTGCGGGTTGAGAAGCTGATAAGCGGAATGATTCATTTGCAAGCCATGAATGACTAGGGTTTCAAATAGGTAAAAGTTGTTACTTGACAACTTCTTTTTACCTGAATGACAGTATAATAGTATAGGCCAGGCGTTACTAAATTTTCTGCTGATAAAGAGTGTAGGAAAAGGGTATTGACATGAACATCTATTAATAAATTCAATATATTTGAATTGCATTTTGCAAGGTGTTCCATGGAACTCTACGCTTATGACCTATGGTACTGCATTCATACATTATCTTGCGTCCCGACTCCATCAACGGCAGAACCCTATTTGGAACATAAAATAGATGGTCTCCAAATTCTGGGATGACCTCATCATTGTGGGTTGTTGATTGTGGGGTTTTGAACCCTGCCCCTCTGGAGCCTTTAGGAGGCTAGTTGGCTTGTTCCGTCGCTTTTTACAACACCTTCCTGTGAAGTTTTATTCTTTTTCTTTTTGTATAATCCTGTTGCTAATCCTTTTTTAGGGTCAATTACGTGTAACCCACATCCAATATATGGTAATGATCTGTTTCCCCCTTCCAGTTTAAAAAGTAAAAACCCACACAATGCCACCTTCAGTTGTTAATTGCATCCAATCTACAACTGAGAAACTTTTAACTCTCTGGAGGGTATAATTGTCCATAAATAATAAAACTAAATAAAAGCATAAAAAAGAAAGAAAACTAAGAAACATGAAAATAGCCGCGTTTTTCGATTGTGGTCGTTCATACCGAAACCAAGGTTTTAAATAACGGTATCGGCCGATGTATCGGTAACGGTCACGGAAACCGGTTTTGACCTGTAACGGACAAATCTTAACGGAAATCAGTAACCGAATGCGTGAATGGAAAAAAAAATGTTAAAAGATCTAAAAAAGTATTTGTAAACAATTATTTTGTATATTAAATATAATTGTGGTATTTACTAGTTGTTTTCTTTCATTTCTCCACTAGTCCAATAATTGGAACTAAAATTTAAAGGAAAAGTAACAATTGAAATTAATATATTACTGTCTATATTTTTATCTCTTCTTTTTTTTTTTGAGATAATATACTCTATCTCATTATTAAAATAAATGCAGTCTCCTTATCAAAACAATTCATAACTAAATATATACAATCTCTATCTAGTCACTACTTTGACTCTAAGAGATAAGGTTTGACTCTTAGTGATAAGGTTTGTCTTTTTCGTCGTTGGTCGTTGGTGGATGTCCTCAGCGAAGAAGAACCGCGGCGTTCGAAGTGCGATGAAGAACAGCCAGGCGGTACGATCTCCGACTCCGACAGGAACTGCGATTATCTCTCAGTCTCACACTCTCACTCAGTCACTCTTCGCATCTGTTTCTTTCTTCTTCCTTTTGCTGATTTTCAGACCGGTTTTGGACCGAACCGGACCCGTATCGCCCGTTATCCAACCGAACCGGTCCGTATCGGACGATATCTCTGTGATTCCAGTTCACACGTAACGTATCGGCCGAACCGGTTTCGCTGACCACCGTGTCCGTTACGTATCGGGCGATACGTTACGTTACGGACCTTTATTTGAAAGCTTGACCGAAACGCGATACGTTTTCGACCCGGATCGCTAAACACGGCATTCCCAAATTTCCAGAGAGTGAGGGAAGAAGAACTTGTATGTATCCATCAGATTCATCTTCTCTAGTTGCTCTGGTTTCTTATTCATGGACGTCCGTTCGTTTTCTAGTATAGGTTAGGAAATAATGTATATGCTGTATTAGGGAGAGGAAACCTTGTGATGGGATTCTATTATCTTATTTATTGCTATATTAATAAAATAGATAACATGTTTCTAAAATCTGCCAGTTAATTGGTAAACTAAATCAATAATCATAAAATTTAATTTCTCTTAAAGGAAACAAAATTACAATTTTCCGAGTCGTCGATTAATACAATATCTAAGGTCTTTGGTAGAATCCAACAGATCATAGCCAGAAAAAATACTTATTAACAGTTCATACTCAGAATTTTTCGGAGAGTCCAACGGATTATAGTAAACCTTTGGTTATTATTATGGTAATTGGTTTAGAGAATGCAAGTATTGTTAGGGACTGTCTAAATACATGTAGGACAAATCGTGTCAGTTAGCGTTTCTCGTTACTGGACATCGTTTTTCGTCGAATAACGGAGATAAGGCATCGTTAGGGAAAGTGTTAGATGCAAAACTAACTCTTTTTAAGGAGTTAAATATTGTTGCTAGTAGCGGCTGCAGCTTTCCATATGGATAGACACCAACTAGAACAGAGACCACAAGTGGCGTCCATGCCGTGTTGGTGGATGCGCGAAGAGTTTATTGCCGTTGTATTGGCAGATAAAGAGAAATAAGTGGCACGTACTCTCTAGATGGCGTCCATGCGTGTGAAGTTGTTGCATGGAGAGTTTTGCGTTTGTAATGACAGCTAAAGATCAAGAAACGGCTCGTAACTCACTAAGTGGCATCCATGCCCTGAATTGGTCGCTGCATGGAGATTTTTTATCTTTTGTAATGACAGCTGATGAGAAATAAATGGCACGTAGCTCACTAGGAGTTTCGATACGGTCGGAGTTTATTGCCTTTATATCAGCTCCCCCCCCCCCCCTTCACATTGGTAGAATCGACTGCCTTCATATCTTTTTTCCCCTTTCTTCCCCTTCCATTCGAAGTAATCTAAACATGTCAGACTACATACCCCTGGAGCTGCTGCTGAAGATCATCTCAAAATTACCGGTGAAATCACTAGTTCGTTTCATGTCTGTATCAAAACATTGGTACACCATGATCTCCAACCCTGATTTCATTGAAACCCACCGCACCAAATCCTCCAACAGACCATACTTTCTGCTTAATGGCTTTACTTATGTTGATCCCAGCATGGAACCCACCATAGGACAATTCACTTTTCGTTACCACGATGGAACAGTCAGCGACTACGCCAAACTTGACTTCCCGCTGAAAACGGAGTTCTGGCCTCGATTTGTGGGTGCCTGTAATGGGTTGTTATGTCTGTGCGATTAAGGGTTCCCTGAAAATCAAACCATTGCTCTCTGGAACCCCTCAATTAGGAGGCATTTGACCCTTCCTTCACCAACAATCCCCATAAAAAACAGGAGGCATCACATTTGTTCCATTTCCTTTGTTTCGATTTGAAAAGTAAAGACTATAAGGTTGTTAGAACTGTTTACTCCCGCACCCCAGGACTTTCTTCTCCCACTGAGGAGTGGCTGCGGGAAGACCCTCTCCTGTTGACCCATCATGGTGTATATCAAGTAGTTTGTGGTACCACGTTTGCGTTAACGGGGCTTGTGTTCGCATTGGGAGTGTGCAATATGCCGTTGATGATTTCCGTCTTGTGCTTTTGTCATTTGATTCAGGAGATGAGAAATTGCGGGTAATTGAGACCCCAGACGTGATGAATGGTCCTGGATTTTGTGAGACTAAAGGTGTCCACGTGTTCCAGAATATGATTTCAGTGTATAGAGTTCAACAGACGGAGAATGGTTCAACTCTTTCCATATTGGTGTCGACGCGGTATCATTTCTTCTTTTGTAGGCATGTGGAGTGCCTTGCTTTGCTTAGTGGATATAGCAAGGACTTACAAGCTCCAATACATGGTGGTGACTTTGTTTTACCTAATTGGGCTACGAAAGGAGGCAATGGGCAGGAAGAACATGCAAATAAGAAGCCCATACTTTCTCTTACCTCCGCATTTGGTAACCTAGTGGAGTTTCTACTTCCCAACTAAGATGGTCTGAGTGTTTGTGGTCAAGGCATTGTAAGCTGTGTCCAGTGATGGAGCTTTAGCTTTAAGTTTTTTCAAATTGAATAATCGAACTTTATGTTGCAGTAGTGACCTCCTGGACTTATTTTTGCAGTGTTGTTGTGTTTGTTTGTTCGGCTTATGTATATACTATTCCGGAATTACTTGTCAGTTGCAATGCATCTCACTTTCAAATTAATTCGGTTTTTGGGTGTTTTCACTCCAGAGACACTTGTTGATGCTAGAGATTTTTAATAAGTCTCAACTACTCACATTCATGAACTTCTAGCACAAAAGAACTTTCTAGTTGTGCAAATAACTTATTTATATGAAGTTTATCAAAAAAAAAATTATATGAACCATTTGCAAGTTGTGCGAGGGAGAACTCTCCTTTCCACCAAAGATTTGATAAACTTCTTGGACATATTGGTTCACTGATTTTCACCATTTGGTTTGAAACTCGTCATGTCATGTTCTTGTTTTCTGCCGTCCTTTCATTATTTTCAATTCAATCATGTTTTGAATGAATAATATACTCTTATGTGTATTATAAAGAAGTGCCAACACGGAACCTGCCATATTTTTGTGAGCACAATCCAATAATATTCTGCCTGAATCGCTCGTTTGAACCCCTAACTAGAAGGAACAATCTCATTACTTATTGATTTACACATTACTAACTTCGATAGAAAAGAATAGCAAGTCGTAAGAAAGGACACTGAAAAGGATAAAACAATGGATCAATTGAAGGGATAAAAAGGTTAATATTGTACCGATATGAAACGATTGTTCAATCACTCTGTCTCAGAAACCTCGACAAACAAGGTTTTATTATTAATTAAACAAATGCTTGCAATGTCTTGCTTTGTATAACCCCAGAACTAAGATGATCTTAGGATGGTAGGAGGAACTCCACTAGGTTACCGGTCACGGATATAACTATAAGTCCGAAATTCTTGTTTGCAGCCGTCCTGATTGCATCTCCCCCACTACCTTCTCGTTCTCCATTGCCTCTTTTCATAAACCTCCCCCATGGAAGGAGGAGTTGTTTTGGTTTCTTTTTCGGTAATGAAGTAAACGACTCTAACAACCTTGTAGTCTTTGGTTTTTAAATCGAACCCAAAGGAAAGGAACGACAACCCCTTGTTACTTGTGAGTCTCGATGAAGGAAGGGTAACATACCTCCTGATTGAGGGGTTCCAGAGTAGAATGGTTTGCTCGTCAGCGAACCCATGATCGGCTAAACAAATCAAGCCATTGCAGGTGGGAACTGCATTTTTAATGGGAAATCGAGTTTAATGTAGCCGCCGATTGGTCACATCATGAGAAGAAAGAGTCGAATGTTCTATGCGGGAATAATCACTAGAAAAACAACTTAAAAAAAGAGGGTCTGTTGGAGTAATTTGTGTGGTGGGAATCAATGATTCTAGGGCTCGATATTATGGATCTCCAATGTATAGAAACAGACCTGCAACGAAGTAGTAATTTGACTCAATCTCGAAAAGATTGCCGCCAACACTTCCGGTGGCAAGTAGTCGGACATCTTAGGGTACTTCGAATGGAAGAGGGAAGAAGGGGAAATGCTGATACAAAACCGATCGACTTCTTGATCTTATCGAATTTTCTTGTGAGATCATAAACGTCAAATGTCTCTCTTTTAGCGCTTAATCACATCACACGGTACAGGACACCACACGTGCTCTCTGTTTTTCTCACATAGCACATATCAAGATGGAAAGTTAGAGTCTATTTTTTCCATAGATCTTGCAAATATCGACAAATATTTACCCATCAGTAAAAGCATTGCTCAAATATGTCAAGAGATTCAGAATCATGCATCGATTGCTGTGATTGTGTAAATTGGAAAAACCCTACGTATTGATCATAGTTGGTAAAAGGAATTCTATCAGCTTATGAAATATCATGTTACTAAACAAACAAACATCCAATGTCTACATCATATTGTGATAACCGTTACTTTTTGCGGGATTCAAGCACATTACGATGACAAATCCCGATAAAGAAAACATGGTCTCAATTCTCAGACATTATTTCATAAGGTGGAAACAAATTTCCAGGAAACAAATTACCTGTTATGAATATAGCTAAACGTATGAAAGTCTTCTTCGCAACCTCTTCTGTGAGGCTGCATTAACTGAGATTTCCTATATAAGCACCACCATGGAAGCCACTTGTGATTGCCAATCCCTGCAACATCCATAGAGCAAAATAAGGCTCAATTGTGTTTAAATGTTAAGCCTACAGGTCATTCGATATGTCAGACAACACGCTCAAGATTGTTATCAAAATGAAACACATTCAATAGCTAATATTTCCTTCACGGCTAGCAAAATAGATTGACAACAAGACTAGGCATTGATCTCGAAAATACGGATTTGCAATTAGCTATCATATAAAAAGTGGTGAGCATGATCTGGTATATCCCTATGATACGAGTACGTATCGAACAACGAACACGGCGTTGCGATGAAGTAGTAGATTTATATAAAGTATTATTAGTTAAAATAGTTATTGAAAGTGTTATTAGTTCAGGGATTTAGTAGTATTAATTCGTTGTTAGGGGGACTTGGGGGTAATTAGTAGAAGTGCAACTCTTGAAAGTGTGTTTCATTGATAACAATGCTTTTACTGATGTGTAAATAGCAATCGATGCATGATTATGAATTTCTTGACATATAGAGAGAACAATGCTTTTACTAATTTAGACAATCATGGCAATCGATGCATGATTATGAATTTCTTGACATATTTTGAGCAATGCTTTGACTGATGTGTAAATATATATGTCGATATTTGTAAGATCTATGGTAGAAATAGAGTCTAACTTTCCATCTTGATCCGTGCGATGTGAGAAGAACAGAGAGCACGTGTGGTGTCCTGTACCGTGCGATGTGATTAAGCGCTAAAAGCATAGTTTTAAAAACCGGACCGGACCGGCCGGTTCGACCGGTCGAACCGGTGCTCGGCCGGTCCGGGTCGTATGTTGGACCGCTCGTGCAAAAAACCGGTCAAGAACCGGTCAAAATCGCGGTTGGACCGCCGAACCGGCCGGCCCGAGCAGTTTGCTGGGTTGAATAAAATCTCGGAAATTTTGCCGCTGCATGGATTCGAACCTGCGACCAGAAGTTTTTCCACCCGCAACTTAACCACTGTACCAACAGTGGACTTGTGTACTGAAGAGGAGCTAAATATATTTATACCATAATTAATAAATTTCTTTAAAAGACTTGAATTCCTCTAAAAACCTGTAACTAATTTGTTAATTAATTGTAGAAGTTTTGTTTGTTTAATCAGACGTCACTTTGTAAAACCAAGTTTGTATCTTCTTTTTCATTTTCTTTTTCAAATAAATAACGTTGTTTTGTTTTTCAAATAAATAATGTTGTTTTCACCATTTCATACAAATGTTCAATAATCGTTTCTTCCACCATACACTTCTTGAACTTATTTATGTAAAAAATTAAATATATTTTGTTGGCATAAGCCATGTATATATATTTATATATTCTAAAATGTATATATTTTCAAGCTATTGTTGATTAATTTCAGCTTTTATATTATATTTTTGTTATACATATAAATAAAAATAATATTTATATACTATTAATAAAACGTGCGATTGAACCGGTCCGGTTCAATCGGTTCGATGACCGGTCCGGTTATGAAAACTTTGGCTAAAAGAGAGACATTTGGCGTTTATGATCTTCCCTCTTCCATTCGAGGTACCCTAAGATGTCCGACTACTTGCCACCGGAAGTGTTGGCGGCGATCTTCTCGAGATTGCCAGTCAAATCGCTTCTTCGTTACAGGTCTGTTTCTAAACATTTGGAGATCCATAATATCCAGCACTAGATTCATTGATTCCCACCTCACCCATTCCTCCAATAGAGCCACTTTTCTGCTAAGTTGCTTTTCTAGTGATTGTTCCCACATTGGACTTTGATTCTCATGAGGGAACAGTTGGTGGCTACATTAAACTCGATTTAATGTTGAATGAGAAGGTGGTGGGGAGTTGCAATCACGACGGCTGCACACAAGAATTTCGGACTTTCAGTTATGGAGTCCCTCCTGACATCCTAAGATCATCTTAGTTCTGGGGTCATATGAAGCAAGACATTGTGAGCGTTGTTTTAATTAATAATAAAACCTTGTTTTTCGAGATTGCTAAGACAGAATGATTGAGCGATTTTAATGTTTCGTCTTGGTACAATTTTAACTTCTTTTCCCCCTTCATTTGATGGATTGTTTTATCCTTTTTCCGCTTCCTTACTTACGACTTTCTATTCTTTTCTATCGAAGTTAGTAATGTCTAAATCAGGAAGTAATGAGATTGTTCCTTCTAGTTAGGGGTGTAAACGAGCGGAGTCGAGCAGAATATTATTGATTTGTGCTCAACAAAATATGCCAAGTTCCGTGTTGGTTGATCATGTAAGTGTTGAAACTTGCCTGTAATGTACATTGTGATTATGTGCTTGATGTTATTGACTGTGCTGAATCTGTAAACTTATTTGTCAATGAAAGTAAGATTATGATTAGGGTTTTTTTTTTTCTGTTTGGCAATTTGAATTGATTGTATATGGCTCGTGGCACTACCTGGTGTATAAGGCGGGTTTGTTGGAAAAAATAATATTTTGGGTCGACTTATAACCCGATTTACGACAAGTCGGGTTAACGGTTTAGGAAACCGAAAGTGGCTATGGAATCCTTGCGAATAGGAGATAATCCTACCACTTTGTTTCACCCAAAATAGTGTTCGGATGAATGAAAAATTCATGTGTGAAAGTGGGATGTAGAGATGTTGGAAACACTTGAAGAAAAGTGTCCCACATCTTCATATAGAACAACAAATTGTTGCATAAATAATTCAAGGTTGCACCTTAAGGGCACGCCCTTTGGGTGATACACATTTTGTGTAGGAGGGAGGACCTAGACAAAGGTTGAACCACCACGCGCGCGCCGCCGCCGCCGTCCGTCCGGCCGGCTCGGCTCGGTCTCGGTCTCAGGCACGGGCCGGGACGTGGCGAGGTGTGGTGTGGGTTGGGCTGATTTGTTAGTCAAGCCCATACTTAACTTTTTGGGCCCAAAACCAACTTTGGAATTAAATTTTCAGTCCAGACACATAACGAATTTTTGTTATTCAAACTGAACGGTTGCAACCGTTATTGAACTGTCACAAACGGTTACAACCGCTCTTCCAACACTGCTATAAATAGCAGGCGTCCCCAACAGTTTTTACTTACCAGATTCCAGAAACCAAAAACACTTACCCAACAAACCCGTAGCCTTTTCCAGAGAGAGTTCCCATACCATTGCGGTTCGTAGGGTGCAGCGAGTGTACTGACAAACTGCACGGTGAGGCGATTATCCTGCGAGGCGTTTGCTCCATAACAAGCAGTACCGTAAGGGGCAAATAAGCCTTAAGGACATCGAGTCTATGCTCGAGATCGTCTCCGACTTAATCAGCAGATTCTCTATACTCTGTAAGTATTTATTTTCTGCAATTATTTCTACAGTTCGAGGTTTCTGTTGATGAGAGTGATATAGATTGAGAATCACCCACAAATAGCGTCCGGTCCCTCAAATCGTCAACTGCAAGAATTGTTGAATAACAATCGAAACTGGACCGGAAGAAGGGAAGAAGAAGAGAATGAATGTCACACCGTTGAGTCCCTTAGAGAGAACGGTGCACCGAGTGAGCACGTTGGCTCGGTGTGCTACGAGATTGAGCAACAACGTGGTCTGTTCGTCGCTTGGCTTTGGTGAGTTGTGACCTTGGTTGGTGCCTTGGTCCTTGGTGGCCTTGGACGGATTGGTGAGAATTGGTGGATGCTGGTGGAGATGGCTCAGGTCTGGTCTCAATGGCATCAGGACGCAGCAGGGTTTTTACCCGATATCGGCTAAGTTGGCTAAGGCTTCATAGGGCTCTGGCTTAGTGCCAAGCCCGTACTCCTCCTCAGGAGATTTGATGTTCCTTCCTGGCACTAAGAGAAATGTTCCTAAGACACTATAGGGGGTAGGAGGTATGTCCACGATGCTAGCACGGTGCCAACCCGATGATGCCCCAGTGCCTACACGATGTCGGCACAAGTCCCTCGATGATGCCTTGGCCCTAACCCGATGAGTCCCAGCACCAACCCGATGCGTGGTGCATTTCTGTTGAGCTTGAGTCGCTGCTGGTGTACCAGAGCTTGCTGGTTGCTAGCTGCTTGCTGTCCCGTGTTGATGCAACGTGTTACATAGAGTTGTGGCATGTTAAATGAGTTGTCTAGGCCATGTAATGTACAAAATTCGTAGCTATGTTTCAGAGGGAATTTAGCACATGTTTTAGTGCATGTAATGGGCTAGATAGTGGGCAGAATTGAGATCATTCGTTTGTCCATGAACTGGGTAGTTACTGAGGTAACCGCCACTAGTTTATAGGCACCACCTGCACTTGTTTTGCAGCAGGTTGAGAGGTGGACGAAATTGTACACCATTGGAGAGCTTGAGAGCTTGAGAGTCTTTTATTTGAGAAATAAAAGTTGGGACGGTTCCCGTAAACACTTGTGCAATCGTTTCAATCATCTGCTCAACTCATAACCTCGTTTGTAGGTTCGAGAAGGCTGAACCAAGTCGAGAACTTGGTTGCCACGCAGAGCCAGTTTTTAGTGATTAAAGGCTGACCCTGTGACAATCTGGTATCAGAGCGCCGGTTTGGGGAATTGTCGCTGCGTTTGCGTCCCTTCGGTGGTGGAGAACAGTGGCCTGGTTGCGTGCCTTGCTGCTGGGAGTTTGGTGGCTGTGCAGTGTGTTATTCGCTGCCCGGTCAGAGTTGTGTGGTGCGGCTTTGTGCTGCAAATTTCTCCTCTTTATTTCTGAATTGTGGTGGGAGTTTAACTCGCTGCAATGGCTGGGAGAAATGCGGAGTTTCAGGAACGATTGTCGCGGTTGGAGGCAATTGTTGGAGTACTTGATGACGATGATCCCACTGAGCCTTTAACTCGGAGATTGGCGGCTGCGGAGGTTGGTATTGAGGACCAATCCAATTCTCTCGAGGCAGAGGTGAATGGTGCGATGGCTCGGCATCAAGACATACAAAGAGAGTTGGTTGCAACTCAAAATCGTTGCGAGAGTTTGGAGAAAGAGTTGGCTGCTTCGCTAACTCGCTGCGAGACGGTTGAGAAAGAGTTGGCATTCATCCGAATGGCCATGGCTACGAGACCCGCTGGTGGTGGTAGCATTGAGGATCGACGGAAAGTGAGAGTTCCAGAACCGCAACCATTCAGCGGTACACGGAGTTCCAAAGAGTTGGAAAACTTTCTGTTTGACATGGAGCATTACTTCTCCGCTGCTCGTGTTCACGACGAAGACAAAGTCACGTTAACGACTATGTTTCTCGTTGGTGATGCGAAGTTGTGGTGGAGGACTCGTTCGTCGGACGAGATGAGTGGACGGTCCAAGGTTGATACGTGGGAGAAATTGAGGACTGAATTGAAGGAACAATTCTTGCCGGGTAATGTGTCGTGGTTGGCTCGAGAGGAACTTCAACGTCTCAAGCACTCGGCAACGGTGTCGGTAAGGGAGTATGTGATGAAATTCAGTTCCTTAATGCTTGATGTATCGGACATGAGTGAGACGGACCGGCTGTATAATTTCATGGCGGGATTACAACCGTGGGCACAAGCTGAGTTGAGAAGGCAGAATGTGAAGGATCTTCACGCCGCGTATGCCGCTGCTGATGCCTTGGTTGATTACCGCAGCAAGGAGGCAGAGTCTACCTCTTCTTCTTCGTCTAAAGCTAAGAAGGGGAAGGGGAAGAATGGAGCTGAGTTTGAGACGAACAAGACGGGTGACGGTGGGCAAGAGAAGAAGAAACAAGCTGAGGCAACGGCTAGTGTAGCCAAGAAGCAGGGCTGTTTTGTGTGTGATGGTCCGCATCGTGCTCGTGATTGTCCAAGAAAAGAGAAGCTGAATGCCTTGATTGTGGCAGAGAATCGAGAAATTGCAGAGGAAAGAGTTGATACGGCTAATATTCAACTCTTGAATACATTGGTGGCTTTTGACCCGCCGGAGAAGAGGCCTACATGGGCAGAGATTGTTGAGGAAGGGGAAGGCAAGACGAACGACGCCAAGAAGGCCTCGACGAGGACGTCGAGTTCAAGAGGGGCGGGATGTTTGTCACACCGTTGAGTCCCTTAGAGAGAACGGTGCACCGAGTGAGCACGTTGGCTCGGTGTGCTACGAGATTGAGCAACAACGTGGTCTGTTCGTCGCTTGGCTTTGGTGAGTTGTGACCTTGGTTGGTGCCTTGGTCCTTGGTGGCCTTGGACGGATTGGTGAGAATTGGTGGATGCTGGTGGAGATGGCTCAGGTCTGGTCTCAATGGCATCAGGACGCAGCAGGGTTTTTACCCGATATCGGCTAAGTTGGCTAAGGCTTCATAGGGCTCTGGCTTAGTGCCAAGCCCGTACTCCTCCTCAGGAGATTTGATGTTCCTTCCTGGCACTAAGAGAAATGTTCCTAAGACACTATAGGGGGTAGGAGGTATGTCCACGATGCTAGCACGGTGCCAACCCGATGATGCCCCAGTGCCTACACGATGTCGGCACAAGTCCCTCGATGATGCCTTGGCCCTAACCCGATGAGTCCCAGCACCAACCCGATGCGTGGTGCATTTCTGTTGAGCTTGAGTCGCTGCTGGTGTACCAGAGCTTGCTGGTTGCTAGCTGCTTGCTGTCCCGTGTTGATGCAACGTGTTACATAGAGTTGTGGCATGTTAAATGAGTTGTCTAGGCCATGTAATGTACAAAATTCGTAGCTATGTTTCAGAGGGAATTTAGCACATGTTTTAGTGCATGTAATGGGCTAGATAGTGGGCAGAATTGAGATCATTCGTTTGTCCATGAACTGGGTAGTTACTGAGGTAACCGCCACTAGTTTATAGGCACCACCTGCACTTGTTTTGCAGCAGGTTGAGAGGTGGACGAAATTGTACACCATTGGAGAGCTTGAGAGCTTGAGAGTCTTTTATTTGAGAAATAAAAGTTGGGACGGTTCCCGTAAACACTTGTGCAATCGTTTCAATCATCTGCTCAACTCATAACCTCGTTTGTAGGTTCGAGAAGGCTGAACCAAGTCGAGAACTTGGTTGCCACGCAGAGCCAGTTTTTAGTGATTAAAGGCTGACCCTGTGACAATCTGGTATCAGAGCGCCGGTTTGGGGAATTGTCGCTGCGTTTGCGTCCCTTCGGTGGTGGAGAACAGTGGCCTGGTTGCGTGCCTTGCTGCTGGGAGTTTGGTGGCTGTGCAGTGTGTTATTCGCTGCCCGGTCAGAGTTGTGTGGTGCGGCTTTGTGCTGCAAATTTCTCCTCTTTATTTCTGAATTGTGGTGGGAGTTTAACTCGCTGCAATGGCTGGGAGAAATGCGGAGTTTCAGGAACGATTGTCGCGGTTGGAGGCAATTGTTGGAGTACTTGATGACGATGATCCCACTGAGCCTTTAACTCGGAGATTGGCGGCTGCGGAGGTTGGTATTGAGGACCAATCCAATTCTCTCGAGGCAGAGGTGAATGGTGCGATGGCTCGGCATCAAGACATACAAAGAGAGTTGGTTGCAACTCAAAATCGTTGCGAGAGTTTGGAGAAAGAGTTGGCTGCTTCGCTAACTCGCTGCGAGACGGTTGAGAAAGAGTTGGCATTCATCCGAATGGCCATGGCTACGAGACCCGCTGGTGGTGGTAGCATTGAGGATCGACGGAAAGTGAGAGTTCCAGAACCGCAACCATTCAGCGGTACACGGAGTTCCAAAGAGTTGGAAAACTTTCTGTTTGACATGGAGCATTACTTCTCCGCTGCTCGTGTTCACGACGAAGACAAAGTCACGTTAACGACTATGTTTCTCGTTGGTGATGCGAAGTTGTGGTGGAGGACTCGTTCGTCGGACGAGATGAGTGGACGGTCCAAGGTTGATACGTGGGAGAAATTGAGGACTGAATTGAAGGAACAATTCTTGCCGGGTAATGTGTCGTGGTTGGCTCGAGAGGAACTTCAACGTCTCAAGCACTCGGCAACGGTGTCGGTAAGGGAGTATGTGATGAAATTCAGTTCCTTAATGCTTGATGTATCGGACATGAGTGAGACGGACCGGCTGTATAATTTCATGGCGGGATTACAACCGTGGGCACAAGCTGAGTTGAGAAGGCAGAATGTGAAGGATCTTCACGCCGCGTATGCCGCTGCTGATGCCTTGGTTGATTACCGCAGCAAGGAGGCAGAGTCTACCTCTTCTTCTTCGTCTAAAGCTAAGAAGGGGAAGGGGAAGAATGGAGCTGAGTTTGAGACGGACAAGACGGGTGACGGTGGGCAAGAGAAGAAGAAACAAGCTGAGGCAACGGCTAGTGTAGCCAAGAAGCAGGGCTGTTTTGTGTGTGATGGTCCGCATCGTGCTCGTGATTGTCCAAGAAAAGAGAAGCTGAATGCCTTGATTGTGGCAGAGAATCGAGAAATTGCAGAGGAAAGAGTTGATACGGCTAATATTCAACTCTTGAATACATTGGTGGCTTTTGACCCGCCGGAGAAGAGGCCTACATGGGCAGAGATTGTTGAGGAAGGGGAAGGCAAGACGAACGACGCCAAGAAGGCCTCGACGAGGACGTCGAGTTCAAGAGGGGCGGGATGTTTGTCACACCGTTGAGTCCCTTAGAGAGAACGGTGCACCGAGTGAGCACGTTGGCTCGGTGTGCTACGAGATTGAGCAACAACGTGGTCTGTTCGTCGCTTGGCTTTGGTGAGTTGTGACCTTGGTTGGTGCCTTGGTCCTTGGTGGCCTTGGACGGATTGGTGAGAATTGGTGGATGCTGGTGGAGATGGCTCAGGTCTGGTCTCAATGGCATCAGGACGCAGCAGGGTTTTTACCCGATATCGGCTAAGTTGGCTAAGGCTTCATAGGGCTCTGGCTTAGTGCCAAGCCCGTACTCCTCCTCAGGAGATTTGATGTTCCTTCCTGGCACTAAGAGAAATGTTCCTAAGACACTATAGGGGGTAGGAGGTATGTCCACGATGCTAGCACGGTGCCAACCCGATGATGCCCCAGTGCCTACACGATGTCGGCACAAGTCCCTCGATGATGCCTTGGCCCTAACCCGATGAGTCCCAGCACCAACCCGATGCGTGGTGCATTTCTGTTGAGCTTGAGTCGCTGCTGGTGTACCGGAGCTTGCTGGTTGCTAGCTGCTTGCTGTCCCGTGTTGATGCAACGTGTTACATAGAGTTGTGGCATGTTAAATGAGTTGTCTAGGCCATGTAATGTACAAAATTCGTAGCTATGTTTCAGAGGGAATTTAGCACATGTTTTAGTGCATGTAATGGGCTAGATAGTGGGCAGAATTGAGATCATGGGTTTGTCTATGAACTGGGTAGTTACTGAGGTAACCGCCACTAGTTTATAGGCACCACCTGCACTTGTTTTGCAGCAGGTTGAGAGGTGGACGAAATTGTACACCATTGGAGAGCTTGAGAGCTTGAGAGTCTTTTATTTGAGAAATAAAAGTTGGGACGGTTCCCGTAAACACTTGTGCAATCGTTTCAATCATCTGCTCAACTCATAACCTCGTTTGTAGGTTCGAGAAGGCTGAACCAAGTCGAGAACTTGGTTGCCACGCAGAGCCAGTTTTTAGTGATTAAAGGCTGACCCTGTGACAATTGTTGAATAACAATCGAAACTGGACCGGAAGAAGGGAAGAAGAAGAGAATGAAACAGAAACGAAACTGTAAACAAATGCAGAAAATAAATACTTACAGAGTATAGAGAATCTGCTGATTAAGTCGTCTTGTGACAGTTCAATAACGGTTGCAACCGTTCAGTTTGAATAACAAAAATTCGTTATGTGTCTGGACTGAAAATTTAATTCCAAAGTTGGTTTTGGGCCCAAAACGTTAAGTATGGGCTTGACTAACAAATCAGCCCAACCCACGTCCCGGCCCGAACCCGGACGGCGGCGGCGGCGGCGGCGCGCGCGCGCGTGTGGTGGTTCAACCTTTGTCTAGGTCCTCCCTCCTACACAAAATGTGTATCACCCAAAGGGCGTGCCCTTAAGGTGCAACCTTGAATTATTTATGCAACAATTTGTTGTTCTATATGAAGATGTGGGACACTTTTCTTCAAGTGTTTCCAACATCTCTACATCCCACTTTCACACATGAATTTTTCATTCATCCGAACACTATTTTGGGCGAAACAAAGTGGTAGGATTATCTCCTATTCGCAAGGATTCCATAGCCACTTTCGGTTTCCCAAACCGTTAACCCGACTTGTCGTAAATCGGGTTATAAGTCGACCCAAAATATTATTTTTTCCAACAGGGTTTTCGTTGGTGGGAAACAATAGTTCTTATGGCAAGCCAGGCTGATTGATTTTTTCCAGATATGATGCATTTTCATGTTATGTCAGGACTTACCTGTAGCTAGGATGAATGTGTTACTTCATTTGTTTGAATTAATTATACCATCAATGCCCATGGAGTCATTTTTGTTTCTTCTGTCATTCATGCCTTACTAAACTTGATTGTGGATGATATATAATTAGAACATAGAAGTAGTGTCAGTTTCCTCTTGTATGGTAAACTGACTTCATTCTTCCACCCGACCTCTAAAGTCTGTTAATGAAGTTGATAGTTCTGACTGTTTACCTGAATTTTGGTATATAGCAGTATGAACTATGAATGGAGTGTCTTGGCAAATGCTGTTCAGCTAGAGTATTTACTGTTTGGAGAATGTGGAACCATGCATCTGATTGAAGTTTTAGCGTATATTACATGATTTGCGGACTTCTTAAGGTCATCGTATTCTCGAAGATTCTAATTAGTGTCAGATTCCTGATACAAGACCATATAGAATATGGTTCTTGTTTAATTATGTTCTGGGGAGTTCACATGGTTAAGGTTGTCGAATAGGACTCTACAGTTAGCAGTATTAAGTTCTGGGGAGGTTCTGGTAATGGCTTTGATCGCACAATGGCAACCTGGGATTAACTAGTCTGAAAGATGTCGACGAATCAAATGTTATCATTCATTTCAGTACGCCGGCTAACTCATTGGCTGCTTAATTTGGTTGACTTAGTCAGTTGATCTCATCTGAGTAGATACCTTTCAACTGTGCTGATTCTGATGGCACGTTCTTGGCTATACTAGCTTGTTCAAACCCTAATAATTGCTCTTGTTGAAAACAAATGCAAGTAATAAGTTGTCGTTGTCGCTCGTTGTGCTTGTGCTTTAAGTTCACACTTGAATTTTAGAGCCCGTCATCGTCGCTATTAGCGACTTTAGATTACTAGTTCAAAATGTTCTCCCATGTCAGGTAAGCAAAACTGTACCTGACTCTTCCAGTTTTGAGTGCGTTTTTGTTTGATCTTCTAAAGGACTTGCTCTATGTTTGTGCTTCAGCTAAAAAGCTAATGCCTTTTTGTTTACCGAGGTACTTGGTTTCTGATTCTGAAAATGATCTGATTGTGAACTCTGCTTCTGCTAAATATTATGTGTACCCCGCTTTAACTGCATCTGTGATGCATGCATTTTAGCACTTTGATCACATTTTCTTGTTCCATATATACACCTTAATTCTTCATGTTATAGTAACTGTTGACATGTTATTTGTGATAGTATAATATCTTTTCTAGGTTCAGACTTCAGCATCTGATTCGTGGTTGCTGTAACTGTTGCATGCTGCACTCTGTCGTCTTAATTACCTTTCTATTCATCATCGGTTTCACGGAATTGACTGAATAAACTTCCTAGCTGTTTATTTATGCACGACACCATATACTGCAGTAACCCATCAATATCCGACTTTTACATCTTTTGTCATTTTCTCCTTCCTTTTTACTGTATATTTGAGGTCAGAAATGTGACTTTTTGAACATTCATTTCCGGGTCATGTTTCTCATCTCAGTGATTAGAAGTTTTACATTCATTCCCGGGGTCTCATTCCTTCCTGTAATGAGATAAATTTGTGTAGTCTTTTGTTTCTGGGCCGATTGTGGGATTAGAGTCGGTTGACCTTGGTATCTCTAGCAATGGACAGGGTACGTGCTAAGAAGGTGTATTCTGATCAGTACTTAGACTGGTTTGTGTAATCTTCTGATCAGAATTGTGTAATTTTGACAGGTAAGGGATACTAAGAAGTAAGAAGATGTTTTATAATCAGTACTCTGACAGGTTTGTGTAATTTTCTGATATCCATCCCAGTGTGTGCAGTGTCACTGCTTGTTTGTTTTTAGATGGTCTTATTTTTTTGAAATGACGTTGTGAAGTGTTACTGACCAGATTTGTGAATTGACTCTGTGCTAGTGGTGGGATCAACATATTCACCTGATACCAAAAAATTAAAATAAGTTCAGATTTGTGAATTTGATGAAGCTGGCCCAAATATGTTGTTAACATTGATATGGTTTTCTTGTTGCAGCTGGTTTTGCTGCTATTGTTGTTGCTCGCGCATGCCGATGTTGCTGCTTTGCTTGCTGATGATGTCCCTGCCAAGTTCTTGATGTTTGTCTCGGCCGTGTTCTAATTATTTCTACTTCATCTTTATATCGATGGATGTTCCAAACTATGAGAACGGTAGTAATTTGTCGTCGTACTTCCTCCTATTTCTTTGTGATGATGAGTAGACACTGATGTAAAAGGAGTAGCTGAAGTATGTAAGTCACTTATCTAATTTATCTACCTTGTTTTGTAGGCAGCCGTTTTGTTTATGTCCTGTCCATGTTTATAGCTCTCTAGTGATGGAGCTCAGCTCAGTAAGCTACTAGAAGCTCTAGAAACTCGGTTATTATCAATGAAGTTATCCATTTTGAGCGAAAAAGCCTTGTAGTCATGTTGATGTTAATGTTAATGAGTGACTTTTGGATGTAATGGTAAGCACACATTATGAGGAATGTGAATGGCCTGTGAACTCAGACCTTGTCAAGAATGTTAATGTTAGTTTGTGTGTTTTTGGCATGCCTTGAACGGAAATCAGCAAATCAACAGGCTTGGGTGGGAAAAGGAGACCAATTGCAGCAAGTGATGCAGGACTTCTAGAGCTGTGCAGGAACTCGCAGCTCGCCGTGTTCGTAATGTGAACAATACTATCGCCGTGTTTATAAAGTGAAAAGCTCTGTCATCGTGTTCGTAGAGTGAACAATTCTATAAGAGACTACTTTATGAAATAAATATGAACCAGAGTCGGCAACTTATAGACAATACTAAGAATCCTAGACGTACATGTTCAACTATTGACTCAAGGAAAAGATCAGGAACAATACACAATGAACACAACCCTAAAACAAGAGGGTATGCACTCTGAAAGGTAATGAAACAACCCTAACACAAGAATGGGTATACTCATATCTGAACATTCTAATACTAGGATATATCTACCTATATATGTGTGTTCATTGTATTGATTGATTTATGATGACCGATGATATTATTGATTGATTCGAATATTTTTGAATTTTTAAAGCCTAGTTGGTAGTAGTTTGTTACATTCCTGATTTGCATAATTGAGGTTGCATTCCCCCTCACCTAGGATTTTTAGATATAAATTTAATCAATTGGACAACTATAACTTGGTTATTTTACCGATTACTAATTCTCACCGCATTGGTATGGCATTCACATAATTCTCACCACTCTTGTTAGGGAGTCACTATAAAGAATCGGCTGTGAATTAAAATAAACTGATTTGAAAGTATTACATAAAACTATGGATGACAATGGGTCGCATTCATATTGGATTTATCTATATCCATATCAATTTCCGCATACGGAGGGGAGTTCATATCCGATGGATCTTAATCGAATTCGAATCGGATCAAAACTACCATTTTCACATCCGAATCCACCATGCGAAAAAATGGATTGGATTGACTTCCAAAAACTCCAAATATAAAGAAGAATGAAAGAATTTAAAATCTTAAGATAACATAAAAACAAGATTTAGATCCAACTTTCAGTCGAGAAATCAAAAAATTAATGCCACTTCAAACTTCAATACACAAATCATCAACAAATTTTACCAAAATCAACCCATAGGGACATTGGATTTTCAATAAAAAGGTGCTACTCCTTCAAGATTGGGAATTAGGGAATCCTACAAAAGACATTGCCTTCACAACTTTTGATGTTTGGATTCAAGTCCTCGAACTACCAATTCAATATGTCAATGAGAAGGCAGCAAGGAAGCTAGGATCGAGTATTGGGGAAGTTATCGATTCGGACAACAGGATTTACAGCGAGGGAGAGGATGGGAACTATGTCAGAGTCAGAGTTCGTCTCCCAATCAAAGATCCCCTACCCCGGGGGATCCATACGATGATTCGGAATAATCGAAGTTGGATTGACTTTCGATACGAGAGAATTCCAAATATTTGTTGTTGGTGCGGTGCAATCACACATGAAGGGAGACACTGTGATGAGATCCCTCCAGGCGATAAAGAAGTTCTTGACGAAGGTTACGGACCGTACTTGCTCTACCACCCGGGGGCGAAGAGGAAGGTTAACACCAAGGATTCTGAGGAAGGATTGGGTCAACCAGAGCCAGGAACCACGACAGAACCAAGAAACCCTAATCCCGGAACTGCTGACCCATCAAAGGGGAATGCAAGTGAAGGGGGTCAATCCATTCCAATGATAGTGGATGGAACAGAGGTCACTGTATACAAAAACCCTCTAGCCCATAGTGAGAATCATGGCGTTGTTGAGGCACAGGTCCAAAACCATTTGGGAACAGGGATGGAAGTTGAGCCTGCATCCTCAATCGAAACAGTCCAAACGAAGGAAGTGACAGGAACAGTGGGTATGCCGGCCACTGATCTTTTGCCGAGATCGGTCAAAGATAGAATAAGTTCCATCAACCAAGCAGCAGGCAGTAAGCAGGGAAACATGAAAGATCAGGCACGGCAGAAGGCTATAAAGGAAGCTCATGACCCAGATCCGACAAAAAGAAAGGGGTCGACTACTGTGTTTAGTCCTCCCACAAACAAATCAGCTATGGAGTTGCTTACAAACAAGAAGGGTAGGTAGCTTACTCACCCAGCCAATATGCACGTTGATGAAGATTTGGTACAGGAGGAGAGCCCCTCAAAATCTCTAGAAACCCTAAAGGCGGTGGATGCTACGCATCCCCGCCTATCGCAATGATTCTCTTTAGCTGGAATGTACGGGGGTTGGGGAACCCCTGTACATTCCAAACTCTTTACGACGAAGTAAAGAGTAAGATCCCCGACATGGTCTTCCTCATGGAGACTCGACTTAATAACTTCCAGATGAACAAACTGCAAGAAAGACTAAACTTTCCCAATGGACTCCACGTCAGTAGTGTGGGGCGAAGTGGTGGTCTGTCACTCTTGTGGTCCTCTCAAGTTGTTTTTAAGTTGTTTCGAATGACGAAGCATCATATATCAGGTTGGGTATGCAACAGTAACGGAGAGAAAGAATGGTTCCTCACTTGTTTTTATGGTGACCCAGATGCAAGTCAGAGACACAACTCGTGGGAATTGCTGGGTAGGCTCAAACCCAGCCCAGATTTCCTTGGTGTGTACTAGGGGATTTTAACGCGCTTACTTCCAGTGTTGAGAAGGAGGGAGGGCGCTCAGTTCGGTTTAGCCAAATCGAACCCTTCATTCAGGTACTTGATTCTTGTAACCTGCGTGATTTGGGTTATACTGGTGTTCCGTATACTTGGTCCAATCGACACAGTGATGGATCTTTAATTCGGGAACGTTTGGATCGAGTGGTAGCAAATCCTTTGTGGAAGGATTTATTCTTCCAAACATCAGTTCATCATCAAGTATTGCCAAATTCCGATCATGTGGCTTTGGTTTTCCAGTTTGCCACGGGAAATATAGCAAAACAGTCCAGAAGAAGATTTCAGTTCGAATCGTTTTGGACAAACAGTCCAAATTGCAAGACCAATATAGAGCAAGCTTGGTCAAGTAATGAGGAGATGGGTGACAATCTAAAGGCAGTGGCAATTCAATTGAAGAAGTGGCAACATCAAGAATTCGGTAATGTTAGACAACGGATAAAGGATCTAAAGGTTCAGCTCCAAAACCTTTGGAATTCAGTCCAATTTACCGAAATCTTTGAACAGCAGGTAGAAGTTGAGAAAGAGTTAAATAAGTTATATGCAATGGAAGAGCAGATTTGGAGGCAGAGAAGTCGTGCTCTTTGGCTTAAACATGGTGATAGAAACACGAGTTTCTTTCATCATAAAGCCTCCAACCGTAAGCAGCGTAACAAAATTACAGGTCTGTTGAGAAGAGATATAAGGGAGGAATCAAATGAAGGCATCTGTGACATCCTCGTCGATCACTTCAACAACGTCTACAAGTCCCAAAATCCAACGGAGGAACAAATTGAAAGAGTCACCAACAGTGTTCCTCGACTAATTACCGAAGCAAATCAAGCTGTTATGGATCAGGATTTCACTTCTGAAGAAATACTTTTTGCGCTGAAAGGGATGCACCCCCTTAAAGCCCCAGGTACGGACGGATTCCCAGCTTTATTTTATCAGAAATATTGGGGTATTGTTGGCCCAGAAGTTATTCGTCTTTGCTTGTCAGTGTTAAATCAGGGGAAGCCTCTCGATAGCTTGAATGATACTCTCATCACCTTAATCCCCAAGATTAAACAACCCCAACACCCATCGGAGTTTACACCGATCAGTTTATGCTCAGTGGTTTATAAAATAATAGCCAAAGCGGTTGCGAATCGTATAAAACCACATTTGCATAATATTATTGGTGAAACGCAAAGTGCCTTTGTACCTGGGAGGCAAATATCTGATAATATTTTGGCAGCTTTTGAGGTTATGCACACGATGAAAACTCGAGTTAAAGGCAAAAGAGGTTACGTAGCTTTGAAAGTCGATATGACTAAAGCCTACGATAGAGTAGAGTGGGCTTTTCTACAAGCCATGATGCGGAAATTGGGTTTTGGTAGCAGGATTATTGATTTGGTTACTCGCTGTGTTAACTCTGTGCAGTTCTCTTTTAACATAAATGGTGTTGTTTTGGGGAGAGTCATACCTGAGAGGGGGCTTCGACAAGGGTGTCCCCTATCTCCGTATTTATTCCTAATTTGCAGCGAGGGTCTCTTCAGACTAATTTCAGCGGCGGTCTCTGATCATCGCCTTTCGGCAGTCCGTGCTTCCGGAAGCGGTCCCTTAGTCTCGCACTTGTTTTTCGCAGATGATAGTCTATTTTTTACAAGAGCTAGAGATGAAGATATTACATGCTTACTACAAATTATTACAATTTATGAGCTAGCTTCGGGACAAAAAGTAAACCTAGCTAAATCTGCTGCTTTGTTCTCTGCGAATGTGCCAACGGATAGGAAACAGGCTATCAGCAATCTCTGCGGAGTTCCCCTGGTTGATCAACATGAAAAATACTTGGGTCTTCCTACAACAATTGGAAGAAACAAAAGTGTCACCTTTAGCTCCACTACCGACAGAATCAGGAAGAAGGTAAAGGGCTGGAAAGAGAAGTACCTCTCAGTTGCAGGGAAAGAAATACTCCTAAAAGCTGTAGTCCAAGCTGTTCCTAATTACGTCATGTCCTGTTTCTTGCTCCCTATTGGAACCTACTCACAGATTGAACAGCTTATGCGGCAATTCTGGTGGGGGAATGGACAGAAAAACGGAATCAATTGGCTTGCTTGGGACAATATGAAAAAAGCTAAAGATAAAGGCGGATTGGGCTTTAGAGACATTCAAAGCTTCAACAAGGCTTTACTAGCAAAACAAAGCTGGCGTTTGTTAACGAAACCAAATAGTCTGGTCGCAAGAATTTTCAAAGCAAAGTACTACCACAACGAAGAGTTCCTAAATTCTAAACTGGGAGGCCAGCCATCATTTGCGTGGAGGAGTATTCATGAAGGTATAAAAGTTCTAAAGCTTGGAGTGCAAAAGAACCTGGGAGATGGAAGAGATACACGCATCTTTGAAGATCCATGGCTTCAACGCCCCCCTGCCATCCGGGACTATTCATCCAAACCTGCAGGAGCAGACAGCTATGTTAGGGACTACATCGATGAAGAAACAGCGAGCTGGAATTCGAATAAATTAAGGGCAAACTTATCTGAGGTTGATGTTGCGGAAATTGTGCGCATTCCAATCCCCAATCAAGGCATTGATGAATGGAGTTGGTATTACGAAGATAATGGGACCTATTCTGTTAGAACGGGCTATATGCAAGCTGTGGCTCAAACAAACCCAGAAGGTCCTTCGGGTGTTGCCGAAACTGACAAGTTCCAGTGGATTAACCATCTCTGGAAACTCCCCATTCAAAGGAAAATTTGTTTCTTCCTTTGGAGAGTTCTCCAGAACATTATCCCCACAAGGATGAATCTAGCCCGCAGAGGAATTGAGATCCATACAGGATGCCCCTTTTGTGAAGAGGATGAAACTGCAAATCACATTTTGACTCAATGCCAAACAGCACAACAATTTTGGACTTCCTTTCTCCCTGATGAGGCACAGAGGATCTTCCAAAAATACATTGGTAGTGAGAATTGGGTAAAAGAAATTTTCACCAGACTAAACAGTGAAAACAAGAAACGATTTGCAATTGGAATCTGGGTGATGTGGAACAACAGGAACTCCAAAATTTTTCGAGGAACCTCAGATCAGGTAAGTCAACTGAAGATCAGGGCGGATTACCAGATGCATGCATATGACCCCTCTCCAATTGACGAAGACAAGCACTCAGATCGATTTTTCACAGATGCCAACCCCAACCCATCAGGAAGGGAAATTGCCAGAATCTGCTTCGACGGTGCCTGGTCTTACACTCGTAGAGTGGCCGGCGCCGGAGTTGCGATTTATGACCATCACGGTGCTCTAATTCAAGCGGTAGCAAAGAAGCTGGAGTGGAGCAATAGAGCAAAGGAAGCAGAAGCCTTAGCCATGGAACTAGCCATAGATCTAGCTAAAGAACTGGGCTTCTCCGAAATCGCCATAGAAGGAGATGCCCAAGTCCTCATTGACCAGATCGCCGGCAAGAACGATATTCAGGTGGAAGATAGAACCTTCGCACGAATCGTTTGTGATAGAGTAAAGGAGAAAGTACTGGAATTCAGAAGAGTCTCTTGGAACTGGATTCCTCGAGAAGATAATGGAACGGCGCATAGGCTCTCGAAGATGGGGATGGAGTGCAGAGATCTCGAGGCGAGGAAATGGACGGACAACTTCCCAGAAGGAATTATTTAATATGTAGTCGGTCCGTTTTTTGTGGTATTTGCCAGCACTTGATGCATTAATATATTCGCTACTTCTCAAAAAAAAAAAAAAATTATCACATTTCGTTGTTAATTGCTCACAAGGTTGATGATTCTTGTGAAGCTATTGTTAGTAGTATTGTGGAGGAAAATGATTTGTATAATTTATACACTAGTATGTATATTCATTATTATATATAATGTTGAGGGTGTTTTTGTAAAATAGTGGGTACTCGGATCCCAACGGATCATGTATTCATTGGATTTGCACTATGATCAATATTCAGATCCAATTCCACTCGGATTTTACTTTCATGATATATATCCAATGCAATTTAAATAGAATCGAATTTGGACTTGGTCCATTCAGATCGGATCACTCGGACATCAAATTAGACGGGACTAATTTGCCATTCATAATAAAAATGTTTTACCTTTTTACAACAACTTTATAGTTGATTTTACCAAACATAAAATTACTGTATCAATATTTCACTGTAACTTCCACGTAATATTTACGAAACAATATTTTATCTAAAAGTCACAGCTTTCTCACAATATTTTTCTCACAATAGCATCTAGCACCCCCACAACATTCCCAAAGTAACTCTCTGAGGCCCTCCAAATAGGTTTCAACAAAAGAGAAGGCTCTTAAAAGAGTGCGCCTGTTGTATTGGATACAAACTTGATTGAGCACAACTGTCCTCCACTATCACTCCGCTCCCTTATCTCCTTCACTACCACTAGAGCTCTGCGTCCATGGAGATCCGAAAGCGGGCGGCGATGGCGGCGGAAGAAGAAACGGCGATGGCGGAAGAATGGAAGGATCTGATCATTGAGATCCTCTTATGTTATGATTTCAGCAGTTGGACCATTTTGCAATCATGTCCAAATTGATGACATGAAGTGGAAGAGTAGCAGTAACCGTAGGATTAGAATTATCGGTGTAATCGGGGCCGTACAATTCTTCTTGCCGTTGGATTCAAATGGGAGAGTGGAACGCTGTCGTTCCACTAAATGTGACAGCCGGCTAGTATACGTGGCAGAGGGAAGCTTCAGGATTGGTCCGGATGGTCACCAGATGCTGACGTGGAGATGAGCTGTCCAAACCGTTACATATTTCCTTTTATTATGTTTGCACCCCTATCTGTAAGTTTAGATAATTACATTTAGTACCTATACTATATATACATGTAATTACAGAGAGACCCACTTGTTGAATGAAATATCTTTCTCTCTCAAATTCAATTCCCTCCTTTCTCTCTTCTCTTCTTCTCCGATCTTCTTCTAGTTCAAATTCTCTGTAGTCTCTCAAATTCAGGTGAGATCCAAGCTTGAGGACCTCACAAGTGGTATCAGAGCCTGGTTCTGAACCGAACAAGGGGACGATGGCCGCCAGAAAGAAGTCTCAACAGCTAAATCTCGCCGATCCAGAAGCTAGGGTTTCGCTCATGGAGGAGCGATTAACAGACATGGAAGGCACTATGGACGATTTGAGAGTGCAATTCGTCACTCTCGGTGAAGGTATGAACTCCAGACTTGTAGAAATTTCTTCTGATTTGCGTAAAGGTCTAGAAACTGGAATTGAAAGACTGGAAATGAGGTTTGAGGACCAATTTAAGAAATTATCTGCAAATTTGAGGTCACCTGGAAATTTTAAGCAGAAAGAGAAGTTAGAAGTGAGCTCTGAAGTGGATAATGATGGAATTGAGCCTCAGGGAGATGGAATTTTTAGGAGGCCAGATCATGTTTCATCTTCTGCAATTAGGAGCACACTAAGAGATGATAACAATGTGTATGTGAAGAATTATGCAAGTGGAACTATTCCACTACCTAAATTGGAATGTCCAAAGTTTAATGGAGAAGATCCTGTTGGTTGGCTGCAAAAAGCTGAAAGGTATTTTCAAATTTATAACATGAATGACCACCAGAGACTCATACTAGTATCTCTGCACTTAGAAGGTGAAGCTGAGAGCTGGTTTAGGTCAGAAATGAATAATTTGGAGAATGTAACATGGACACAATTTGCTGAGATGGTGTGCACTGAATTTGCTGAGCCAGGACATGAAAATTTGTTGGGAGAATTCAGCAAATTAGTACAAACCTCTTCTGTGCTGGAATACCAAGGAAGATTTGAATCTCTAAGACCTAGGGTGAAGGCCATGTTTCCATGGATGGATGAGAAGTATTTCATCAAAATCTACCTAAGTGGATTAAAAATTGACATTAGGAGTGCTGTCCAGTTCCAATTTCCACAAACATTGTCTCAGGCCAAGGCTATGGCAAGGTTACAAGAGGTACACATCAGTTCTGTGGAGCAAACTATCAAAGATGAGATGAAAGATTGGATGAAGGGACAATACAATAGGACAAATTGGGGAAGAAACAAGACAAGCACCAACTGGTCTTCAAAGTTTGAACCAGCACTGACATTGGCTGAAGGAGTTCCACCCAAGACTCCTTATAAGAGGTTATCTGCTGCAGAAATGAAAGAGAAAAGAGATAAGAAGCTGTGCTTCTATTGTGATGAAAGTTACACCCCTGGCCATAAGTGCAAGCAGAAACAGTTATACCTAATCATTGGCATGGATGAAGGAGAGGATTCAGAAGAAGGCTACACTCACTCCACCATTGAAACTAGCAGCAATGAGATTGAAGAAGAGATTCATAATGAGGATACCACTCTTGGCATTTCAGTACATGCCATGTCTGGAAACACTGGGGTGGACACCATAAGGATTCTAGGAAGCATAAATGGGAAAGAAGTGCATATTCTTATAGACACTGGATCTACTCACAATTTTATTGATGTCAACACTGCACAAAGAGTGGGATGCACACCCAAGAATGATAAGACAATGCAGGTAGCAGTGGCTGATGGATCTGTAATTGCTAGTACTGGAATTTGTAGCAAAATTCACATACAAATGCAGAAATGTCAAATAGAAACTGAGTTGAGAGTGCTGCCTTTGGGAGGGTGTGATGTGGTGCTTGGAGCACAATGGCTGAAACAAGTCAGTCCTATCTCCATTGACTTCAACAAAAAGGCATTTGGATTCCAATATAATGGTCAAGAAGTGACACTCCAAGCTAACAGATTGCCAATGGAAGTTAAAGAGGCTCACCTCAATGCCATTCATAGATATTGTGACAGAAATGCAGCAACCATTACAGCACAACTCTATACCATCAATGCAGCTGAAGATAATACATCAATTCCACCTCCATTACAGCCATTACTGCAAGCTTACTCTGATATATTTGCAGAACCTAAGCAGCTACCACCTAAGAGAGCACAGGACCACCAAATACCTCTCAAAGAGGGTGCCACTCCTGTGTGTCTGAGGCCCTATAGGTATCCATATATTCAGAAGAATGAGATAGAGAAAATGGTATTGGAAATGCTAGAAAATGGTATCATCCAGCCCAGCACCAGCCCATTTGCAGCTCCAGTTCTACTTGTCAAGAAGAAAGATGGGACATGGAGATTTTGTGTGGACTACAGGGGGTTAAATGAAGTGACAATTAAGAATAAATTTCCAATTCCAGTCATAGATGAGTTGTTGGATGAGCTGAGAGGAGCTGCAATTTTCAGCAAGTTGGATTTGAGAGCAGGTTACCATCAAGTGAGAATGGCAGAAGCTGATATGTACAAGACAGCTTTCAGAACACATGAGGGACTTTATGAGTTCAGAGTGATGCCATTTGGATTAACAAATGCTCCTGCTACCTTCCAATGCCTAATGAATCAGGTATTCAAAGCTCATTTGAGAAAAATGGTGTTAGTGTTCTTTGATGATATATTGGTATACAGTGGTAGTATGGAGGAGCACATAGAACATTTATCTACTGTGTTTGAAGTGATGAGAAGTAACCAGCTTTATGCAAAAATGAGCAAATGTTCTTTTGGTATTGACTCAGTTGAGTACCTTGGTCATATCATTAGTAAGGAGGGAGTCAAGACAGATCCAAGAAAATTACAAGCAATGCAAGACTGGCCACTCCCCAACAATTTGAAGTCATTAAGAGGATTTCTTGGTCTCACTGGTTACTATAGGAGATTCATTAGAGGGTATGGAGTTATTGCTAGACCTCTAACACAAATGCTCAAGAAAGGGAATTTTAGCTGGGATGATAATTCAAGACAGGCATTTCACCTCCTCAAAGAAGCTATGATTAGCTCTCCAGTGCTGGCTCTGCCTAACTTCAAAGAACCATTTGTGATTGAGACAGATGCTTGTCATGAGGGAATTGGTGCAGTTCTGATGCAGAATCATCAACCCTTGGCTTATTATAGCAAAGCTTTGAGTGCAAAACACCTGGGTTTATCTACTTATGAGAAGGAGTTATTGGCAATTGTGAATGCAGTGGCTAGGTGGAGGCCATATGTGGAAGGCAGTAAATTCATTATTAAGACTGACCACCACAGTCTTAAGTACTTATTGGAACAGAAGTTAACTACTGTGCTGCAACAGAAATGGATCTCCAAATTGTTAGGATTACATTATGAGATACACTACAAGAAGGGACAAGATAATGTGGCAGCTGATGCTTTGTCAAGAAGGAATCAAGACCTAGTTTCTGAAGAAGGGGA